>CM065783.1:14939249-16212749 GCA_033296515.1 Macrochelys suwanniensis
TGTCCAGACTTGTATGATATTCTGGTTCTCCTCTGTACTGGCTTTACCTCCCAGCTTTGTGTCATCTGCAAATGTTATTAGCACACTCCCACTTTTTGTGCCAAGGTCATTAATGAAAGTGTTAAATAAGATTGGTCGCAAGGCCGATCTTTGAGGAACTCCGCTAGTAACCTCACTCCAGCCTGACTGTCAGCATGTCATTTCTCAATACAACAGATTTCAATGCCCCGGAGTCTAGTTCTTCAAACATGTATGTTAGCAGGATTGGGCCCCAAGACTGCCTGTGAACTATTGCAATGGTTGCCCTAGCTTGATCAGCTACTGCCTAATCCATCTTGAATCACTGCTTCTCAGTCACTTGAGTGTGAAAGTTGCTCTAGAAAAACAAATCCTATTCTTTCATCACTTTGAGAGCTGGTGATTGCACAGCTGTGCCTTGTCTGACTAGTCTTGGCATGCCTGGATTTAACATGCTTAGGTACACTTTGTTCTTATATGTGATTTAAGCAATAAGGACACACTCATTAGTCAGAGAAGGACCCGCTGGGGTGGATAAGGAGAAGGGGCTTGTGGAAAATATAAGGCACTTAACACCTGTTCCTTGCCTAATTGGTAAAGGAGCCTATGTGGGTCCTTATTTCATTATAAACCAAGAACAGTCTGAAAGCAAATCCCTGAATCTGAACACTGCGGACTCTGGGGTGTTTGAAAGCCAGATCTGGATTTACAGCTTGAGCTCCTCTTTGTGATAAACCTGGCTGCTAGAGATCAGCGGGCATTGTTTTTCTCTCTCTCTCTCTCTTTTTTTGGTGAAAGATTGATGTCATTTTCCTCAATGCCTCTATTTCCGGATGCTCCATTTTATACTCCTGAAAGAGGCTTGACTTCCAAAAAGTGCTGAGCACCCATCCTCTGGAAATTGGGTCCCTTTAATGTGCGTGATGTTGGGGCCCCCAACTCACTTGTCACTTTGAAAACTCTTGGTCTTAGGGTTGGTTCCAGGGGAAGATGCTAGGAGAAGTAGTAGTGATGTTGGCTGACTTGTGTAGAACTGGATGAAACGCAACGGTGTCGCCGTTTATTCCCATAGCAGTGCCTCTGTAGAACAGTGAAGTTTCGATGACCATTTGTTTGCATTAGCTGATCTTTATTAATTAAGATATGAGCCTCTTGTGCACTAGTAAGAATGCTGGCATCGTACTGTTACCAGTATTTCATCAGGTTGGTAACATATCACATACAGTGTAGACGTGCTAGAAACGCTAATAATGCTCCAAATGTATGAACAGCCACTCTAATACATCATGCATTTCAGCTAAATGTTGGAGTGGTGATCTGGGAGGGAGCGCCTGGTTAAAATTCTGCCATCAAATTGAAGGGAAATTTGGGGTGATTTTTCCTGAGTCCGAGTATCTTGTTCCTAGATACTGCTAGATCAGTTCTACTAGAGATAACTTATCCTTGAGGCTCATATAAATATTTTGAAGAGCAGTGTTGTTGTTGTGGTGCCTTTGTACGATATGCTACAGTTCAAAATGTCAGGTCTTTCCTTTGGGGAGAAAAAAAATCCTGGGGAACAACACACCCAACAAGGTCTTCATCATCATCCGTTCTATGGACACAAGCAGAAGAATGTTCTGTACTGTCAATATTCTGTGTATCTTTCAGACTCTTAGGTATAAATTCTTCCAGCACATGCACTTAATGTGTTTTGGGCCTCAATCAGGAAAGCCCGTGAGCACATGCTTAAAGTGAACATGTGCTTAAATGCCTCTGATCAGTAGTGATGTTTTCCTGAATTGGCCTATGTTTAGTAATGCTTTTGCCACATTCTTTGGTTAGGGTTCTAATGAGAGTTTTTGGTTAAAAGGGAAACAAAAGAAAGCAATCTGCACTGCCTCTTCTCTCTACCTTCCAATATATGAGGTTTATTGAATGCCAGGAAGTGGGGGATTTTGTTTAAAACATTGGCTACCCTTAAATGGGCACTGATTTAACCTATTCCTGTTCAGTCCTGAATCTTAGCAAATATCTCCAATTCCTTCCCTTTCCCCTCCACGAGTGGGGTCACGAAGAACATCATCTCGTGAGTATTTTGAAATCTGATGTTGATATTTATTTGACACTTCAGACTTAAAAGCAAAACAGCCTAGTGATTATTGAATATGATTGACACTTTTACTATTGGGGAATGGTATACTAAATATCACTGACTAGTACCTCTCGTCTGTAATCCTGCATATCTTCTGTGTACCAAATATACCCTATGTAAATACAATAAGTACTAGTTGGTTGAAATGCTCTTGGATTCATAGACTCATAGACTTTAAGGTCAGAAGGGACCATTATGATCATCTAGTCTGACTTCCTGCACAATGCAGGCCACAGAATCTCACCCACCCACTCCTGGAATAATCCTCTCACCTGTGTCTCAGCTATTGAAGTCCTCAAATCATGGTTTAAAGACTTCAAGATTCTTGAGTTCTGGATTTGTCACCATTAGGGTTGATCCATTTCCTGCCAATGGTCTCACTGAGTCTCTCTCTCTCTCTCTTCCTTTTTCGTGACCAAATCATATTCCTTCAAAGACTTGTCATATTGTTAAAAAACATGGCTATGAAATATCTGCTGCTGTTCTAGTCAACTATCAAGACAACTGTGGGTTGTTTTGTTTTTAAACTACAGAATATAGCACAAATCCAGCAAGGCACTTACTAAATGCTCAAGCACATGCTTAACTTTGTGTATGTGCTTAAAGTACTTGGCTAGGTTGGGGCCTAAGGATGGTAAAAGTAACTCTTAAAAAAGGCATTTCAATGGTGAGTGTGTATAAAAGGTGGTCAGTACATCAGATTACTCCTTTTATACACACACAGAGGCAAATGGTCAGTGTAGACCCTATAATTTCTATGTGAAGGTGTTCAGCTACCAAACTCCATTAAATGTAGTGGGTAGAACAGGTTGTTAGTAGTAATTGTGGTCTCCATTTGAACTGGCTGTAAATGTATTGACAATAATCACCCGTGTGCTTCCAAGGAATAGATGCACTTGAAAGTTACTGTATACAGGACCATGGTGCATGGACAGTGTGATCATAACTTCATCTTGCAAACTCTGAGATGCTCTTTGAAAATCCTTCCCTTGCAATTGGATTTGAATCTTAAATTACCCTGCTTGATACCTGAAGACCAAGGGCAAAATATTGATCATCATTCTGACTTCCACAGACTTAAAATATAAACAAGGAGCTTCTAAAACAATCCTATTAGATTTCACTCAGTTCTACCTCTAGGGAAACTAGCAATAATGGGGAATAGGTAACATGGTGTGGAGGAGGGAAAAATACAGTTTGATGCAATTTGTAACATCACAATTGTGACAATCAGCAATAGCCATTAAAGAGAGCAAGAGAAGACTCAACTGTTTGGTATGATATAGGGCATCATGCCAATCTCTTTTTGATTCTGTCTTACTATAATTATATACATTTTGAAAAGCTTGCTTTTTGAGAGTTGAAGTTACAGCAGTATCTCGCTCTTCTAATGCTTACCTTCCTTTGGAGAGCTATGGATGGAGACTGGCTTTCTCCCCATTTTACAGATGGGAAAACTGAAAAAAACAAAACCTGTAGCAGTGAGTCTCAAAGCCTGAACCTACAGACTAGGGCTTGTGATACAAAATAGCAGTAAGCATGTTTCTGCTGAGGCTCCAAGATCCACCCCCTTGCTAGGTTTCAGAATCTGCGTGGGAACAGCTATGCTGCTATTTTTAGCACTGTAGTGTGAGCCTGAAGACCTGGTCTCTGAGACTTGCTGTGCTGGTGCTTTTTAGACATATCCTGAGATGTGAAGCAATATGTTCAAGGTCACACAGGAGGCTAGGGGCAGAACTAGAACTAGAACCCAGGGCTCCTGATGCTTAGCACATCACTCTCTCCATTGGACTATACTGGCTTGCTGGGCTTAGAGAAGCCTCAGTCATTTCAAGCTCAGTTACATGAAGAGCTGCATTTAGTAGCTATAAAGCCAGTAGCCTTTGATTCCCCCCCCCCCCCCCCCGCTCTATCTCCCTTCCTTCTTTTGTTGCTCTGAACTATGCCCGCATATTGAAACTGCCTGAGAATAGAGCTGGCAGCAAATGCAATGAGCTTTGACATTGTGCACGTAAAAGGCTTATGATTTCAGAGGGAGAACTGTCTAAAGAACATTTCGGAAATGGCAAAACTTTTCTTTTCCAGCACTAACTGCAGGACTAATCCTGAGGGAAGGGCCCATTACCCTCAATTTCCCAGCAGGGTGCTCCACTTCATGCAAGACTGGGCCCTAGCTTTTTGCTTTTGTACCCAAAGAGTTTGGCTAATTGCTTGTTTTAAAAGGGGAAGAAAGCATCTGAAGTTGGAAAAAAAGTGTTTAACAAGGAGGTTCTATCATGGTTCACTTATCATTTTCTGCACTCCTGATTTTACTGTTTCAAATGGCGAACACTTCCAGAGTGGAGAAAGGCTCCTATCTTTCAGTCCAGAATGGTTTTTCTGATATTACTCACTTGCCCCACATACTCACTCGGCCACACCCCTGAAGTTCCAGGTGTGTGTTAGTAATAATCATCATCAATGTAGGTGATAAAATAAGGCAGCCAGCACTACAGTATCCAGGTGCATTTCATGTATTTTAGAGCAAGAGCAAACAACTTTTTTCCCTACAGAAGAGGTCAGCAGACATGATGTTGAAGTAATTGCCCAGCACAGAACTAACTAGCTACCATGAATTTAGCAAAGAGCGAAACCAAGGCTGTAAGTTAAATGCTGGTGTAACAGAATGAAGGCTACTGACCCCTGTCTTGTGACAGGAATATTTGGCTTTGGAGATGAGTTGGTCAGAAAATGAGGTGGGGTGTTCATATGGAAAATTTGACTTTTTGGCTTTCTGATGAAATCTTGAAAAACATTTTTTTTTTAGGAAAGCAGATGCTTTCTATGAAAAGTTTCATTAAACCAAATACCCAATTTTTGTGGCTGGGGAAGGGGAAAGTTTCAGTGGTACATTTTTGACCAGCCCTGATCGAGAGGATTCCAACTTGTGGCTAATGGAAGACCTGGACATAAGATATCTATCAATGTATTACACTCTGTCCAAACTCTGAATTGTGCCCAGTGGAGCAAATTCCAGAGAAAAGGTCCAACCTTTGAATTCCCAGACCCTGATAGGTAATGTTTTTTTTTTTTAAAAAAAAGGGGGCGGGGAGGAGGGGAGGAAGACATTTCCCAATTCTTGGAAAGCTCGTGTGCATGTTTTATGAACGTGGAGGAACTGACAGAAACTTGCACTATTTAAAGCCTGTTTGTTGACAAGCCAGATATTAGACAGCCTCTATAACCTTGACCCTGAATCATAAAGTCCGCTCCCTTAAGAACGAGAGTCAATTCCCTTTCCTTGCTGCTTTCCCTTTGGATCTCAGAGTGGCAAATATGCCTTATTAGTGGGGTAACTTCAGAATGAGCACGAGTTTGCAACAGGCACAGCTACCAAATGTATTTGATTTGTGATACTTGCTGGGGAAATAAAAGGTCTCTCAGAGGTCACAGGCTCTGACTTTACCCATCAAGTCAATGAGCTGACAGTCTCTCCAGGAAGACCTTTGATTTCCAATTGTTCTCTGGGTTTTACACAACACTGTATGTGGTGGATGTTTTTGTCTGAGACAAAAAAATGGCTTGAGTTACCTAAGGGAACTGGGATAATATCAGTCATGAAATGGAGGGAAGAACAATAACTTCATGGGTACTCTCTGGTATCCAAAAAGAAAACATCTGCAGTGCAATTTTAATGATCAGTATGGGAAGTTCCATCCATTAGGAAGTCTTGATCATCCAGTAATGGATGTAGGGGACCACTCCCCTGTTTTGGGTAGCTGAGACTTGGGAAATCCAGATAGTATCACAATTGTGAACTGACAACAAGCATGGTCTGCTGCAAAAAAAATGCCTTGTTTAATTTGCCCAAGAGCCTGGGAATGATAATTCCCTCCTTATGCATGAATCCTCATCAGTCTGGTAGATATCATGTGTTTTTCTTAATTACCCCACTCCCAAAAGTGTGTGTGTTTTTAGTTGTTTTTTTTAAGTTATAAAAGATGCATGAAACACAGAAACTGTGTCTGCATGCTTCCTCTGTAAAGTGCTTTAAAGAGCTAAACCACTAGGTTGCATGTTCTTTTGAAAAGAACACTTTTTAGGCAGAAAAGATATAGCAAAGTGTGGATGTTGCTTTATAAACTAGGAATAATCCACAATTAATTTGGGTAACTCAACACATTTGTGACTTTCTTCCTCTTTTTATTTATTTACGTCAAAGATAAACTGGTAACCGGGAATTAACATAAAAGTTAATAGGCATTCCTTCTCTAGCTCATTCTCCTTTTTCCTAGGTACTGTACTGCATCACATGTCGTATATCTGTGATAATCTCTGGTCATTGTGTCAATCTTCTAACTCTGAGATGGCAGATGCTATAGGGATGCCAAGTGTGATTATTATTGTTGCAATATTTAAGAGGCACAACAGAATGATCAGAAAGGAAGTTGAAGAACCAGTGTCAATACAGAATTTCATTGTTTCTCTTTCATTGTAGCTCTTCAATTAGCCAGGTATTTGAAGGCCTCCTTGAAAACTTGACTTTACAATATGCACCCGCAAATGTACGTATCTGACTTGCAGAAGCAAATGGTTGGTTTTTGTGTACATAGACATTTTTGGGTGAGACTCTTTCAAAAGCACTTAGCATTGGCCTAACTCCTCTCCCCGTGAAGTTGATGGAAGTTTACCGTTGACACCAGTGGGTGCTGAGTTAGTCCAATGCAAAATACTTATGAAAACCTTATGTGCTTGGACCTATTGAGACCTTTTGAAAATATAGGCCTACATTTTTCAAATGTGGGTGCCTAAAACTAGGCACCTAAGTGAAAAGCAGCCTCACTTTGCAGAGGTGTTGAGCATCCACAACTTGAAATCAATGCTGAAGCTCAGCATCTCTGAAAATCAGGGCACATTTATTAAGGTGTTTGATTTTAGGCAGCCAACATGGCAAATGGTGATCCAAACGAGTCCAGGTATGGATCTGAGCTCTGCAAGCCAAATGAGCCTAGATTTTTTTTTTTAATTCAGTGAACAAAATGGTATTGACTTTATGTACAGAAGCCTTTCTTCTAAATATTATAACCAGCCCTTTAAAAATTCCCTTCTCAAGAGACTAAGTGGCACTGTGGATGAGTTTTCCAAAGAAAACTGAGATTGTTCCTCTTAAATATATTGGATGTGGTGAAAAGGCATTGTCCTGTATGTTATGTACCCCAGAAATTAAAAACCCAATAACTTCCAAGCAATGTTTCAGGCTACAATGAATCCCGATAGCTCAGTTAATACCTTTTGCTCCCACTTCCCCACCCAATAGTAGAATGGAAATGGTGACTTCATCTTAAACATAGTGGCACTGCCAGCACTCCATGTTGGAGAGTAAAGGGCAATGCAGTTTTCCCTCTCATTCAATATTCACTCTTAGCACCCTGGCTGCCAGTGTCTGAGGGGGGGGAAGTCATGCAATATGTAGCATCTTCTAAATTGCTAATGCCCCAGGAAGAAAAAAATGGGGATAGGGTGGGGAGGGAAGCAATGCTCTTGGAATGTTGCCTGGGCCCCAGGTTTTAAAATTAAAAGGGTTTTAAATAGTGTGTTTTTTTTCTGGCCACGCAGACAAGCTGTCTTCATTGCAATAAGCCTTGGGCCTTTAAATATTGATTAGCTGAGAGACTGTGATGACTCTGTGGTCTTCCTCTTGCCACTCTGTAGGGATCAGTGTATTAGTATGTTCAAAGAGCCTGGAATAGCTAAATGGGATTGTGGTAATGAGAGAGCTTTGCAAATGGTCTCCAAAGTGAAACTCTCCGCCACAGTGACTACCTCCTCCTGTCTGAATACACTGGACTACGCTAAATATAAATACTGCCCAGAGCTCTGCACTGATGGACATGCTGAAAGTGGACAAAAACAAATTTCCCAAGCCAAAAATACCAAATTCAGTACACTTTTCCCAGGTGATGATGGACAGAAATCTCAGCCATTTGCTCCGAACTAATATTCAGTGAGTTTTTAATGGGCATCAGGAGTACTATGAAAAGGAGAGGAGAGCTGGTACATACAGAAATGATAGGGAGCAGCTGGCGCTGAATCAGGACCAGTGAGAACATCCCTCTTCAGGTTGGCACTTGCTCATTGGCTTCGCCTTGCTGTCTTGAAAGGGATTAACTTAAACCCAGGTTTCAGGACTTTCTTGAATTGGCGCTGCTATCACAAGTGTAAACTCATTCTCAGCAAGTTGTGCAAACTTGACTGAAACCATATGTTTACATATGGAAAAAGATTGTGAAATAATCACAAGAAATTCATAGTACTTGAATGCTGGGAGTGCCTCCAGTTGAAATTGTGGACCTGACTGTGGTAAGGACTGTTGAAACCCAGAGATAATCTAGCCTGAAAAACTTCAAATCTAAGTAGCAAAGACCGTGAAACTAAAAGAGAGATGTAGTAATATTGGTCCCACTTTACAGATGGAAATATGAGTCTCAGAGAGATTAAGGCCCTAATCCAGCAAAGCATTTAAGCATGTGCTTAATTTTAACAGTGTGAGTAGTTCCACGGAAGTCAATGGGACTGCTCACAGGCTTGAAGTTTAAATGTGGGCCTTGACCCAGCAAAGCACAAGTTACTTGCTGATGGTTACACAGGAAGGCTGTAGTAGAGCCAAGAGTTGAACTCAAGCCCTGACCTGGATATCAGGAAATCTAAGCCACAAGGCACTCTCGCCTTCCAAGTTCTGTCTCTGAAGCTGGAAATAAAAAATAAATACAACCCTCTTGGGACAAAATAGTGGGCCAAATTATCAAAGGGGCCTTAACGCAGCTTCTAAACCAGTGGTGGGCAACCTGCGGCCTGCGGGCTGCACGCGGCTCATCAAGGTAATCCACTGGCGGGCCGCCAGACAGTTAGTTTACATTTGCATGGCTGCCCGCAGCTCCAAGTGGCCGTAGTTTGCTGTTCCTGGCCAATGGGAATGGCAGGAAGTGGCGTGGGCCGCAGGGACATGCTGGCTGCCGCTTCCTGCAGCTTCCATTGGCTGGGAATGGTGAACTGCGGCCACTGGGAACTGCAGCTGGCTGTACAAATGTAAACAAACTGTCTGGCGGCCTGCCAGCAGACTAGCCTGACGGGCCCGCAGGTTGCCCACCACTGTTCTAAACTTTGCTGTCCCCAAGCAAACAGCATCTGAGCATGCAAATTGTGTAGCCAGATGTCTGGCTACTCTGCATGTGAAGGTTCAGGACTTCTTCACAGGCAAGAATGCATGTGCAACAGCAAGTTTCATCATGCAAATGCTTGAGTACATAATGTGAGTCAAGTTATTTATGTCCCATTGAACTTGGAGGCTACTTTTAAAATGTCTTGTTAAGAGAGCTGCTGGCTGTCCATCCCCCTGAATGTACAGTATTGTTTGTTAGTTTTCAAGTGTATTGTCCAGTCTATTTTGAAATTACTCGCTTGACGAGGCTTTCTCCAGTGCATTGGGAGGCTGTTTCGCAGTCAATGGACCTGAAGGGTGCTCTATGAGACCATTGTGGAAGCTGTTAGTTGCCCGATTCTTATTAATGTGAGTCGTAACTGTGACACTAAAAGCCTGCACTACACCAGTGGTTCTCGAAGCCGGTCTGCCGCTCGCTCAGGGAAAGCCCCTGGTGGGCTGGGCTGGTTTGTGTACCTGCCGCGTCCGCAAGTTCAGCCAATCGCGGCTCCCACTGGCTGCGGTTCACCGCTCCAGGCCAATGAGGGCTGTAGGAAGGGCGGCCAGCACATCCCTCGGCCCGAACCGCTTCCCGCAGCCCCCGTTGGCCTGGAGCAGCAAACTGTGGCCAGTGGGAGCCGCGATCGGCTGAACCTGCAGACGCGGCAGGTACACAAACCGGCCCAGCCCCCCAGGGGCTTTCCCTGAATAAGCGTCGGACTGGCTTTGAGAACCACTGCACTACACAATTCTGTCTTTCATTAACAATTTTATCTGGTTACTGGGGATGGAGTTCTGAGCAAAGTATATTCAGTAAAGAATAGAAAGATAATGAGGAAAAAAAATATGAAAACAGAGGAAGTTGAAATTAACAGATCTGCTTTCTTCAGGCATTCAGTGGTTTGATCTTCAGTTCTTACGCTTGTGAGCCACCTGATTCTGTGGACTGGTATTTGTTTTCAAAGGCACCAAATGGTTGCACTGGATGTGCATTGACCATTCCAGTGCTATCCTACACTAGGAGGTAAAAAGCAAGCCATGAAGCAGATAACAGAAGGAAAGACCTGGTGGATAAAAACAGATGTAAAGTGAGCATAACAAAACTTGTTTTCCTTTAAGGAAATAATTGAGGATAAGTTATCATTTATGATGACCTGGCCAAGGTGACTCATATACTGCAATATAATGAGTCACTTGTTAGTGACCTGCAAAGGAAAAGTGCCAAATTCCAGTAAATGTACCATTGTGTCGTTCAATAGCCAGGCTAAAGAAGTGTGTTTAGCATATTGGTACCTAAAATGTTCCTGAAAATAACTGGTATTTAGAACCATAAATGCCTCTCTGCTTGGCTGCTGGGGACATTAGCAGTTACCAGAATGAAGTTAATCGCCTTTTAATAGAACGACAGAGCAATTTAATGTATATAAAGACAGTACAAACTACCCTAAAGACTGGGGCTAAATGCACTGTTGCCTAAGGGAGCACAGTGTGGTACTGAAAGGGCAGGATTGCTGAGGACCCTAATTCCAGCCAATCACCCCAACCGGCAAACTAACAGGTCCCAGTCACAGGTGGTAAGAACAATGTCGTCTTGGCAAGATTTTATTCTAGGGTCAAAGTTTATAGTAAGGGTATATTTTTATCAGGGTTTAATGAATGATTAAGAAATAAATAAAAAATAAATGGAGATATGCCAATCTCCTAGAACTCGAATGACCTGAAAGGTCATAAAGTCCAGTCCCCTGCCTTCACTAGCAGGACCAAGTACTGTCCCCTGACAGATTTTTGCCCCAGATCCCTAAATGGCCCCCTCAAGGATTGAACTCACAACCCTGGATTTAGCAGGCCAATGCTCAAACCACTGAGCTATCCCTCCCCCCAATGTTATAAATGTTATAAGCATGCTAGCACTGGGTCAGACCAAAGGTCCATCTAGCCCAGTATCTGACAGTGACCAATGCCAGCTGCCCGCGAGGGAATGAACAGAACAGGTAATCATCAAGTGATCCATTCCCTGTTGCCCAGTCCCAGCTTCTGGAAAAAATGTTCCAGACATGAGCACCTTATGGTTAAAAGCAACCTGTTGGGCTCCTGTGACAACTGGCTGTTAATACCAATTCATTATTTATTAATTCTTTTTAAACAACCCATGAGCGTGACCTATCCTAGGTTAATACACTGCGCTTTACAAACGCATTCGAATATAAGGCCCCTTCACCAAGGAATTTATAATCTAAGGGCTAGATGGGGACTTTAAGATCAGGAGTAGCCCTGGGAGCCATTGTGACTCAAACATATGCCTCTGATTCACATTTCCTCCCCTCCTGCTTCCTTGCTCCATGGGGAAGAGGCAGCAAGTTGCTGCTGGCCTAGCGTTGCCAATCCCCATGATTTTTGTCTCCAGTCTCATGATACTAGGTGTCTTTTCTTCAAGCCCCCTCTGCTGGAATCCGGTGACAAAGAGAGAATCTCAGCGTCACGTTTTAAAAAGTAATTATGGCTGTAGAAAAAGCTCAAACTCCTCACGGGAGCACAACATAAAGGCTCAGAAACCAGAAGGCCAAGAAAAAGAAGCCAGCACTAATCAGTTTGAGATGTCTTAGTATTAAGCCCATCTCATGATTTTTGCAGGGCTGACTTGTGAATTTTAGACACGGGGGGTGGGGGTGGGGGAAGGGGGTCGGAAGGCACTGCAAGAGCAAATTGACTCCCCTGGGGCTGCCTTAGCTACATTGGCCAGCAAGTAAAGAGGTGAAGACCCCAGACATCACCCCTCCCTGCACCTCGCTGTCACCTGCTCTAGAAGGGAATAGCCAGGCATACAATGCTCTGTGGATCCTGCATGACCAGATCCAAGGTCTGGGTAAGGCAGGCAGGGTTGCTGCCTTATACAGTCACAATCCACTCTTTGCTCCTTCGAGTGAAGGCAGAAGAGATTATTCCGGATGAGAACCCTGCCTTGAGAGGAAGGGGAGAAAATGACACACAGAAAAAAATAATCAGAGTTTAAAGCCCTTAATCTTACCCCCACTTATCTCTAAATTGTATTTTTGTCAATTTCTTAAATGACTGGCAGTGATCCAAAAGAAGATTCTTTTGTTACTTCTGTTTAAAACAAAGCAAAGCACCTCTTCTGTTAGGCGATGTCTTGAAACTCCTCTTTATAAAATTGGCAGGGAAATTTGCTAGGATTCCCAGAGTGGTAAATGTTTCCACTGCTTCAGATACCCCAAAAAGAGCCAGAGCTGTAAATCTGCTGCTTTCCCCCTTGGGACAGCTGGTAACTGTCCTTTAATTAAGGCTTCCAGATTCTCCAGCCCAGCCGAAGCTGTCAAGCGGATGACCCCTGCATTCCTCATTCAAAGCTTATTCTCCATGACATCCACTTTATACGTTAATCCACGTCTTTAACAGTTTCCATCGTTAGCATGGTATTCTTGCACTGTGCTGCTTCTGGGGGTCCATCATGCCATGCGGAGACTTGTTCCCGTCCTTTCAAAATCCTTGCTGGTGTCTATAAAAGAGACCCATAGGAGGGCTTGCCCAGGAAGGAGCCCCGTGTCTTCTGGTAGTGCTCTGTTGAAACCTTTTGGTTTTCATTAAACTTCAACAATGAATTTCTCAGTTCCAGGTCCTCCTCTGGTGTAAATCAGTGCACCTGAATTGTCTTTCAATGTAGCTATGTCTGGTTACCCTAGTTTCAGTCTCAATTGGGACTGAGTACTTGTGTGTGCTGGATTCTGTCAGGGTGCCAAAGACCAATGGTAGCTGGAGAAATCTGACATTGCTCCTGGTAGATCACCACCTCCTGACCATTCAGACTTTATAAGGCAAACCACCAGGCTCTTCCTTAGCCTGAGAACATAGGCAGCCTATGTAACACACTGGCTCAGTCTGTATCTGAGGAACTGGGTGAGTAATCTGATAGAACTCTCTGGATACAAGACCACATAATACAAAATCTGATCAACTGTTGAGTTGGGTTAATAAGGTACAGATTCTTGCGAACGCTGTCAAGCTTTAATTTACTCAAGTCATTGCGTGGAGCAAGTTGCAAGCATCTGACCGAAAATGTACCACTCATCTGTTGCACAATAGGTAAAGAAACCAGCATTGTCTTACTGGCTGTAGCGTGTAGGGAAAATCTGTCCATGGTACATTCTTTCCTTCTTCCCCAAACAAATTGTATACTTAGATGACTATCTGTGTGGTGCCTTGTCAATAGGAGTCTTTCCCTCTGAGTCAGACCCTACAGGATAAAACTTAAATAGGCAATCTATGCATGGACTGAAATCTAGGTTCACTTTCCCAAAAGTTCTAGACGTGTCAAGGTTTATTTTCATCCTTTCATCATCCTTTGATCATTATCAGCAACTGTCAGTTGCAAACAACTAAATGCTCATTCAGAGAGTGACTGGAGGAGTAAGTGTCACCTAGCGAAGGTGGCAAGTAACCCCCCATTTTATCCTTGATTATCCTAGATGCCCTTCTCTCATTGCTCTAAAGCCAAATAAGATCTAATCCTCCTTGAGCAGTGGAGAGCTTCCTTTCAACCTTTTTTAATTTGCAGATCCCTAAAAATTTTCAAATGAAGGTGCAGACCCCTTTGGAAATCTTAGACATAGTCTGCAGACCCCCAGGGTTGAAAATCACTTCTGTGGTAATGACAACCTTTCGCAAACCTTTTAGGCATAGTTTGTGGACCCCAGGGATCCACGGATCACTAGCTGAAAAGCATTGCCCTTGAGTTTCCAAGAGCTTTCCATTACAGTGGGGTAGCAATTCAGAATTCTTATTCCCATCCTTTCCCTCTCCTCCACATATTCATACCATAACTTTAAAATCAAAAGCCCGGACTTGCAGTCTTTACTGAGGCAATGCTCCAATGGAATTGAATGAGTTGAGTTTGAATTGAATCCAACTGAGTTTTGCTGGAGTAATGACTGCAGGAGCAGATCCCCAACACTGTGCATGATAGCAGTATTGCAAGACTAGCCCATCATACACACAGCCTTATCCGAGACAGGCCATTCCTCAGTGAAGGCTGCAGAACCTACTTCAAAAAACACTTATGAGATTTATTATGCAATTTATTGTGCAAATTGTGTCAGGTAGAAAGCCCAAGTTACATAACTTCCTTGTGACTCTAGCATATGAGACTGTTTTAAGATTATGCAAGTAGCAAGTGTTGTGGTCGCAACACTCTAAAATGTGCCCTCTCACACTCACTTAAAGCTATGTACATTTTAAATACAATGATAGTTCAATGAGATACTTCCACTTTCTTTTTTTAAAATTAAAGTTAAACACTTATACAAGTGTCTGGGCCAGATCCTCGGCTGGGAATCTCGCCCGCGGTGGTGGTAGATTAGTTGTGCACATCTCAGAACAGTCAGTGCTCTATTTTCTGCCACAGCTGTATAAGCAAAAGATTCTTGGCCCCACTTATGGCTGAAATTGTGACTCTTGTTAGTCACAACCTGCTGACACTGCTACAGTCCCATTCATTGTATAAAGAGAGCTAAGGCAGTGGGGAGAGATGGTTCAGTCACATCTGAACATTTCAGACACTTTGAGGGGAACTATTAACTTGCATGTTTTATATAAAATCATATATATTCCCAGCAGGACAATCCACTAAGATTTCTAAAGCCCCTTTATGTGCTCTGCCAGGAACATAAATACTTATGCCTCCCTTGTCTGAGAGAATGGATCTGTGGTGTGAGTCTGAGCCCAAGAGATGTACATTGTGGCCAAGATTTTCAAGAACTCCGGGTCAGATTTTCGAGCACTGACCCACCCGCCCTGGGCTAGGCTTTGCAAATAGCTTAGCAGTCCACTTTCTGCAGTGCATGAAGGATAATTAGGCTTCGGGCTGTCCTCTCCATCCTCACCCCTTCCTGTCCCCCTGCACAGGGACACCCTGAGGAAGAAACACGTGCCTATTTCTCATTGATGAGATGTCATACCTGGAGCTGGACAAAACTTGGCAGCCTTAGTAGTACGGTGTATTCGGCTATTCTGGTAGTTGCTGTAGTCCCAGATCAGTGGTAGCCTATATCTTTCAGTTGATTTATTAGCTGTACCCCCACCCAACTGCCATGATTTGTGAACGACCACTCTCTTAATTTCATTCTCTCCTTTCTTAGAGCTTTCTCAAGCCAACTCTTTCCAGTCAGCAGAAAAGGAAATTTAAAACTACAGATGTAAATTACACTGAGTAGAAGTAAAACACAGTTCAGTCGTCTTGGATACACTTTACAGGCCCATGAGCAAACACTGCTTGTCCACCCTCCTTTTACTCCATTAATTATGTACTCCTTTCATTGCAGGAACTCCAATTTATTTAATGTTATTAATTAAATTAATCCATCAATAGGGAGATCCAGATGAGACCCCTTGTGGAGTAAGGAAGGTTTGTTCCTGTTTTATTGCGGAAAAGTCAAGCGTCTCACCCAAGGTCACTCCAAAAACAAAAAAAAGTGGCAGAGCTGGGAATCGAAATCAGAGCTGCCAGTTCCCTACCCTGTGCTGTAACCATCCACTATGCTGCTGGTCTAATTGGATTAGATGAGGTGTGGTCCTAAGTGTTCTTGATGTTTGCAAGAGCTGATGAAACACATTCCATTAAATAATGCGTGTCTTGTATCCCTGCCAAGGCCAAATGCTAGTGTTGATGTTTGGGAGGGGAAATCACTTGCAGGTTTGAATTCCCAGCAGGGGAGGGAGATGGGGAAATAAAATGGCCCATAGGTTGGGGTTCCTGGCAGGAAAAGCCAACAACAAGCTGACGAGAATTCCCAGCAGAAGGAGAGGCCAATGCAGTGAGGCGTCAAGGAAATAAAGGACAAGTGTGTGGAGAAATCCAGGCCCAAGCTTATTTTTAAGGGATGGTTCCCCGTGTTCCCATTCCTGGTATACATCATACAGTTGTGTTAGTATGTCATCCTTTGCATGTTTAGTGCTGAAATGCAGGGCAAGCTCCATTCTCTATCGCTTCTGCCATCTTTGCAGTCAGAAGTCCATTTTCATTCTCTCTGGGGTTTACCGTGCTAAACGTCACCAATTCCATATTTAGTTCTTCAATAGAGAGAAAGGAAAAACCACCCAATCAGCCAGTACGTAAACATCTTCTCCCACACACACGCTAATACTTCTACTCCGGGGGCTAGGAACCTTATGCTGCGTACTGTAAAGTTCTCCAGCTGACCCTACTGGCTGGGTAAAGTTACTTTCTCTCTGCGGAGAACCCTCACGGTGGCTCTGTCTTTGTCAGCTGTCGGAGGCTCTTGCCTTATACTGAAAATGCTACAGTGGCAGCACGGCCGCAGAGCCACTGTAGCGCTTCAGTATAGACACTCAACAGCGACGGGAGAGTTCTCCCATTGCGCTAGTTAATCTGCCTCTCTGAGAGACGATAGCTAGGTGGACAGAATTCTTCTGTCCACCTAGCGCTGTCGACGCTGGGGGTAGGCAGGCATAGCTACTTCCCTCGGGGCTGTGGATTTTTCACACCCCCTGAGAGATGTAGCTATGCTTCTGGAAGTTTGCAGTGTAGACCAGCCCTTAGCCCAGGGGTGGGCAAACATTTTGGCCAGAGGGCCACATCGGGATTGTGAAACTGTATGGAGGGCCAGGTAGGGAAGGCTGTGCCTGCCCAAACAGCCTGGCCCCGCCCCCTCCCACTTCCCGCCCCCCTCCGAACTCCCAACCCCCTCTGCTCCTTGTCCCCTGACCACCCCCTCCCAGGACCTCTGCCCCTAACTGCCCCCAGGAACCCCACCCCCTATCCAATGCTCCTGCTCCCTGTCCTCTGACTGCCCCGACCCCTGTCCACAACCCCTGCTCACACCTTGACAGGGCCTCTGGGACTCCCACACCTATCCAACTGCCCCTGTTCCCTGTCCCCTGACTGCCCCCCCCCCCCCCGGAACCTCTGCCCCATACAACCGCCCCCTGCTCCCTGTCCCCGGACTGCCCCTGGGGATCCCCTGCCCCTTATCCAAACCCCGCTCCCTGACCATGCTGCTCAGAGCGGCAGGAGCTCGCAGCCCTGCTGCGTGGCTGGAGCCAGTCACGCCGCTGCGCTGCCCGGCAGGAACGGTGGGCCACAGCGCGGGCGGCGCAGCAAGCTGAGGCTGCAGGGGAGGAGGGACAGCAGGGGAGGGGCCGAGGGCTAGCTAGCCTCCCTGGCCGGGAGTTCAAGGGCCGGGCAGGACAGTCCCATGGGCCGGATGTGGTCTGTGGGCCGTAGTTTGCCCACCTCTGCCTTAGCCAGAGTTCTTTCTAATCCAGCTTGCCTCGCTCACCATGTGTCACATGGTTAACTTCAAGGCCACCTTTCTTTCTCAGTGGCTAGTTTTCAAGATGAATTTCAGCGTAGCATTTAGGGGTATTCCCACAGAGCAGGCCCAGCCTTCTTAGCAAGTGATTCATTTGTTCCTTCCCACCTACCCCCTCAGAAACTGGTTGTTTGCACAATACGTGCCTGCAGGCCCTTTCATCTGGAATGAGAGGCGGCACACCCTGCATTACCTGCTTGCCCCAAACCCGCTAGTACAAAGTTACCCGGAGGGGGCTGAACGTAGCTGTATTAGACTCAAGAGCCAGATCCTCAGCTTGTGTAAATTGGTGCAGCTTGATTGTCATCAGAGTTCAGGTGCTCCCTACCTAGCAGAATAAAGTAGCTTGAAATCAACCCTCGCCTTTCCTAAAATCCTTTTTGCTCTCTCTCTAAAATGCACATTCCAGTAGCAGAGTAGAGAAGAGCTACAATCTTTAGATCGAGTAGTCAGTGGAGAGATGCTGATTTTATACCAGCTGAAGATCTGGCCCCAAATGTCTCGCTGATCCTCTGGAGGCAGGTGCTATAGAAATAAGTGTTTTGTTAAGCCCTGTAATGGGGTGTCCACCCAACACAAGGCTTGACCAAGAGAAAAAAGGCCAATTAACGTGATAGGATGCACCTGAAAGAGAGTCTCATACAGGCTAATTGATGAAGCCCAGCTGGGCAGGGGCAGGCTAAGTATGTATAAAGCCAGGAAGACGAGACAAATAAGGGTCTTACGAGGGCAGTTGTAGTAATGTAGCATCCTTTGCATGTTCATTGCTGAACTGCATGGCAAGCTCCATTCTCTATCACTATTGCAATCAAGCCCTGGGAAAAGGGAGGTATATTTGTGGCTACAGCATCAGGGAAGTAGTCTGTAATTGCTGTCAGGGAGGCAGGCTTGAGAAACCCTGTCCAGGAAGGTCATAGAGAAGAACCTAGCAGGACTCCAGCTGGATTTGGGGGATTGTCTGTTATCTGTGTAGGCATCAGGGACCCACCAAAAGAACCTGCCTTTATATGAACTGTAGGTTTGCGGAGTTCTGCGACTGGGCAGGGACTCTGGGGCAAGGAAGGAAAAAGAACATACCTATGGTTTCTGTAAAGCTGGGGAGGAAATGTTAAAGGGATCTAGTGGCTATTCACTGGTCAAGAAAGAATTGGTGAGCCCCATGGGATGTTCCTGGGAGCAATGTTGTAGCTTGAATGTAGCTGTGGGGATAAGAAACTGCTCAGTGGGGAAGATTTAGTGGAAATAGGGTGGGGCAACATGTTCCCTAACTCAGCCCATACTACTAGGCATCGACTGGAGCTTTTTCCCAGTAGGGAAGCAGACTGGGGCCCAGTGCCCTATTGGGGAAGAGTAAAACCCTCGTGGAAGAGTAAGGAGAAGTTAAACACATAAGGGTTGGAAAACACTAGACAAAAAGACAAGCTGGGGGGGAAAGCAAAGCAAAGGGAGCTCCCACCCACCCACCCCAAGAAAGAGGGGGAGGAAGAACAAAACAGAATTAGCCTTGTTAGGATAAGGAGGATCTGAACAAGTGATCTGAAGCAGGCCCTACACCTCTTCAAACTGTTTCTTTAAAAGAGGCGAGTGATACAGGAAACCCAACCTAGCCAATATCTTGCTGGCATCTTGTCCTAGACTGCTCGACTTTAAAAATGCTTAGCAGTGTGTCAAGATGTCAAGAGCACTGATGCAGGGGCTGACATTTCTTAAAGACAACTCGATATTGGATGGCATCAATGGGACAGTGCATGGGCATAATTGGCTCTAGCGGCAGGGCTATGATCTATCACTTTGTATTATTGCAGTGCCTTGGAGCCCTGGTCACAGACTAGAACCCCATTGTGCTGTGCACAAACAGAAGGAAAAGACAGTCCCAGCTCCCATGAGTTTATCATCTCAGTAAAATATGGAACGCAATCCTTAAGACAGTAAGCAAATCTTGCTACAGGTTCCAAGATGTAAGAAAAATACTTCACAGATTCCAACTGGTCTCTTCTGTATATCAGAAGCATTGAAAGGTATTGTAGGGAAAGGGGAAGCTAGATTTCCTACTATTTCATCCTCCTAAGCTTTGCCTAAGGCAAAGGGACAGAATTTTAACCTGCCAAGGGTGCTTTTTGGTTTGCTTAAAATAAAACCTATTGCAGCCACCCCCATGTCTAATATATGGGCACAGCCCAGGTGAATTACAGTTGTATTAAGACGATGAGACCCTGCGTGATAGAACCTGTAGTCTCCTTGGGCTGCATGCCTGTAGCACAAATTGGGGTAGTATTGTAGAACCCTATGGATCGCATTTGGTCTCCGTGCAAGACAGAAACACATCTCTGGAAGTCTTAGAGAGTTGTGTTGTTCCCCTGTGCCCCTCCCCCATCAACCAGGGTTCCATAACGGATTTGGACAAAAAGGGCCAGATGCTCAGCTGGTGTAAATTATAGATTTAATTAAGTCACTGGAGCATTGCCAATTTACACCAACTCAGGAACTGGCCCGGGGAAAATAGCTGTGCATAAGTGGTGGAAGCCATGTCCTCAGTGGAGTCTGGTAAATAAGGAATTAGTTGTGCCATTTGTTTTACTTTTGTGGACAGAATATGCTATTGCAGAAACTCTTGTGCCAAGATGACGGCTGGTTATGAGCACTGTTACCAGGTGTTATAATTATTTCTCTCCTGTCCTGCCCATGTGGAAAATTACGTGCGTTATTTTATCAGAAGAAATTTTTCAGATTAGCACTGACATTTACTGGGTATAATACAAATTGTCCTAGGATGATGACAAAGGGGAGCAGAGAGTGGGAAGTAAGATGGAGGTGATGTGTTACTTCTTTTTGCAGCAGACTAATGTCTGAATAGATTTAAATGGAAGGCATAAATCTCTCCATTCTTCAGAGGAGGGCTGAGCTCTTTACATTTGGATGGGGCTGGTGAGCGGTGAAACCTGGTGTAAGATCATTTCCTGAGTTTGCTTTGACATAGCTTTTTGTATCGTCTTCCTAAAAAAAAATATGTCTTCCCTTCTGCTGCAGACTAGATGGTCATAATGGTCCCTTCTGGCCTTAAAAAAATAATCTATTAATTTTCACACAGAAATTCACAAAGACACTTTCTCATCTTGTTCATTTCTTTGCATGTCAGTTGCATTTGTGGGGGACTGGGGAAGGGAAGGTGCGAGTCTGATCTTGCTTATGTTGGTGTAATGCTGTTGCCTTCAGTTGAGTTACTCGTGATGTACACTTGTCTCAGATAGGTCTTAGAGTACAGTGGCACTATGCAAATTTACACCAGCTGAGAATCTAGCACTAGTTACGGTCAGACTCTCCTCATTGTTAATATTTTAAAGATATTAAGCCTGGTTCTCTGTTGCCTTGTGCTTTGCATAGTCATTAACACCTCTGCAAAGAAGGTGTAAAACTCTCTAGTAAATCAAAATGGTCACACTTTACACAGTACTAAATGATGATGCAAAGTGCTAAGGGATGCAGAGCTGAGCCCATAAGGTTTTCTAAAGGGTATCAATACTGTAAAAGTGATCATTCAAATTTATTTATGGAGAGTTGGTCTGACCTCTGAAAAATCAAAATCTAATCACAAAAATTAATGTATATTAAGTCATGTCTCTTATGGCTTTGATTCCAAAACCTTTTATGTTGACTAGTAAGTTACTCTGGTGCGGAGCCCTATTAATTTCAGAAGGAATACTTGTGAAGTAAGGTGTTAACCAACATAAGGGTGGCAGAACCTTGTCCTGTATAATTTGTATAAATGTAAGAGTCCAAATGAGCAAGAATGGGTCTGACTCGAGTTTGAATTATTCACACAGCCTAAGGAAAAGGTTTGTGGTTGATGTAAAATGCTATGCATATAGAATTTGGATGTATTGGTCCTTAATTAAACATTGTTTTTCATGCAGTGGAACTCCCATTGGCAGACCGAGGTCTAGCTCCTTGGATATTCCCCCTCATCTCCCAAGGTTCAGTGTGGGTTACAAGTATAGATCTTGGCTTGATTGTAAGATTTGGACTTTAAATTTAATAGTGCCAATGAGACCGCAGTTTAAGGTAACTCCGCATCTGTGTTCAGTCCTCCTACTACAGGGTCTGTCAGGCAACTCTTTCACCCTCTGTAGAGGGTGACTCTCTGAGAATGCCCTCTTCCCAACAGATGAAGTGGGGAACAGATGGGACAACTTGTAGTCCCAGCTGTTCTCATACCGCTTTCAAGTTTCATAACTATGGAGTACCAAGTCAAAATCCGTGTAAGCCCACCAGTGCCTATTCATCAGCTTTGTCTGAGTGGCTCTTTGGAGGCAATCCAGTGGGCTCTTTGAAACCCACCCACCACAGTGATATCCTTGGAATTTGTCCAGAAGGAGTATTGGAATGCAAAGTCTCCTTTGCTTGTACAGGGGGGAGACTGATGTTAGAAGATGATCCTGCCTCAAAGGATCAGAGGGATTCAGACTGCACTTGAGTCAGCCCTGAAGGTCTGTCTTGCTTCAGTGGAGCTGTGTTTTTTTGTTTTGTCTTGTTTAAGGCTAATCTTTTCTTCTAAGCCACTCCATCCTTTTTATATATATGTTCACACTATTTAAGCACTGAATTGGATAATAACATTTTTGGGAAATCATCAGCATTATAATTATTCTGGTAGAGAAATTAATAGAGGAATAGACATGGAAATCAACATGTTTCCTCCTTGGTAGCTGTAAGTCTAATACATTTAATCCATTGTGGAAACAAAGATTAATTTCGAATATCTGATTGGCTGGAAGAGGTGTTGACTAGTCACCAAAGCATAGGCCTGGGAGGTGGTGGTCAGGTGAGTGCTGATGCGTTTTTCATTGGATTGTCTTCTCTGGATCTGGCTTGAGGAGACCTGACCTCTCTTCCTAACTCTCTGGCTATGTCTTCACTGCAAAAATGGTTTTATGTCTGTATGAGAAACAGAATAACTGACACAACTAGCTCTCCTGTTATAAAATCCTTGTGGAAACAAGGCACCTACCCACAGTTTTTACCATCAGGTAGGCAGGCAAGCTCAGCACTATACCCTCTGACGGGGGCTGACCTCTCCTGTTTATCTCATGGTAAATTTTATAGCAGCAGAGCTAGTGCATGTTAGTTATTTCATGGTAAAAACACTGTCTTTTTTCCCTTTTCCCCAACAGAGACAATGCTTATGTGGGACCTTGGACCTTACATCTCTATCTTAACTTCCCCATCTGTAAGCCAGGGCTGATACTTTCCCTCCTTTGAAAAACATTTTAAAATGTTTGAATGGAAGATGCTTTATAAGTGCAAAATATTAACAATATGATTTGAGACTCAAAGTGGGTGAGGTAATATCTTTGATTGGACCAACTTCTGTTGGTGGAAGAGACAGGCTTTTGAGCTGCACAGAGCTCTTCTTCAGCGTGTCTGAGCCAAATACAGATTTGGGACAGATTAAGCATTCTGCAGGAGACCATTTAAATTAAGGGTTAGCAGACAGTGGGATGTGTTTCAAATTATTGTAATGAGCCATAAAACCAGTGTCTCTGTTTAGTTCATGGTTTATAGAGTCTAGCAGATTTACAACTTTACGTTCCCAAGCTCGTCTTTTGAAGGTGTTGTGCAGGTTTCGTTTGAGGCTGATGACTGAGACAAAAATCATATTTGGCCTATTTGGGTTGCTTTAGAAAAAATGTACCTTTTCCCTCTCTCCACATACTCTGAATCCTTTAATTCTGAAGTTCTGGAGCTTTGTAGTCAGTCTATCCTCTTTCATGCTCCACTAGAAACACGATCATATAGTCAAATGGGCAAAGAGGGTGAACCGTAAGGAGGAGAATTTCTCTATAAAACATTTTCTGGTTCATAGGTTCCTCATCCCTCATTTGAAACTGTATTGGACAAACATTTGGGCAACTAGTACCAACACTATTGTACTACACCAGGGGTCTCAAACATGCGGCCCGTGGGCCACATGCGGCCCGCGGAGTTATTTCCTGCGGTCCGCCATAGGCACCGACTCCATTGGCAGCCAAGCTCCAAACATTACTGAGTGTTTATATTTTATTAAAACCCCTCTTTGCATTACAGTTTTAAAAAAATTAATACATTGACTTTTAATAAATACTATATTACTCTTCATTTTTTTCATTTTTGATTTTGTATCATTGTATGAAAAGGTTTCAGTGATGCAGCCCTCGGGCCAATTTATTAGTTCTCATATGGCCCTCGTGGTGATTTGAGTTTGAGATCCCTGTACTACGCTGCTGGCTCACACGCTGTGCTCTGCCTTCCCATGGAAGACAATGGCTACTAATTTTAAAGTAATGTTTTTGTCTAATGGAAAATAAACATGTCTCAGATGCACTGGGTGCAGTTATCACAACAAGTAATGATTTATTCTTCCTATCCCACTCTGGTGGGCTCAGCAAAAGGTCAAACATGATCGCACTTATCTGTGAAATATGAAACCCATTTCCAGGGTTGCACCTGTATTTTTATAGCTTGTGCTCCTTACCGAGTACCATGTTTATAAATTCACATAACTGTTGTACTTTGTAAAGGCTGCAGTTCCTGAAAAATGATTTTCTTATCCACAAGTGGAAAGAATGTAGCGATGTGCCAAACCCAAATGGGAATAGATATAGCAGAAATAAATAACTCAAATCCATTTATTTTATGTTGAGTAGTCTGATAGTTTTCTAAAAGAAAATTTAGTCCTTGAGGGTTTAGCAAATCAAATAACAGTAACAGCAATTAATTTATAAGCCTTTCCAAATGTTTTCCCATCCCCTTTCACAACCATGCACCCAGAAAATTAATGTTGCCATTTGTGACGTTGGGCCAGATCCTTTTCTGTGCTGTGCAGATGCTGTAGTTGGGGGAAGAGAGTGTTGAGAACTCCCTACACTCCAGTATGGAAGGCTTCCAAGCTAGAGCTCATGAGAGCATTGGGTATGGGGAATGGCCAATGCCCATGGGCCCACCACAGGGGACTGGCCATTACCTGTTGAGGAGACTGTCTGGTGGCGAGGGGGCCCGGTTTCTGCAGCACCCATCAGACAGAGGAGTGTGCTGCTCCTTTTCAAAAGACAAGCAGTGCATGGCTTCCCACCCTAAGCCATTATACCTTGTATCTAACACCAAGCTGTTCCTGTAAGGCAGGATTTGCTCTACATTTATATTTATTTTTAATCTTTCCAGCCTACTTCGGTGGGCTAATGTAAATGGAATTCTTTGTTTCAGGGTATTCGATTGCCCAGCAAACCCACTTAATACATCCCAGGGCCCAGTTCACTCTAGAGTCTGCAACAATTACTGAGATCCTCAGGGTAGCAAGTTCCCAGCATATAACACATCATGGTGCTGCAGGGGCAGTTTGCCAGGGAGTTGAACTGAGCCTATCACGTCAAATGCTGCAGTTGGATTTTCTAATGGGCAGGGATAATTTGTGAGCAAGGACTGGATGCCTTTCTACAATACCACAATGATGGGACCTCTATCTCTTGATTAGGGGGTCTAAGAGTGGTGCTGTAATATAAATATTAAATTACATCCAAAAAACCCTTCATCTTTAATGTTCTTCTAACATACAGCCAAGCACTCAAGTCAAGGGAAATGCCAGAATGAAGGTTGCTTGTGCAACTTTAGTTTGACCCCTTGTGCGTGTGCATTATGATAAGTCTTTAATTATTTGATCATATACTATCTTTTTTCCCAAGCCCCTGCCTCTTTCAGGGTAGCCTCTTTCACCATCCAAATCCTGCATTGGCCACCAACCTACAGATTTCCTCCCGGGTGTTTCTCTGGTGGTCTTGCCACAGTATCTGTGTACGTCACAAATGTTACTACATTTTATCTTTACAACACACCTGTGAGACTAGGTGGTCTCCTGTCCCCATTTCACAGATGGGTAGCTGAGGTGTAGAGAGAATAAGGCCAAAACTGTCAAATGTCCACTAATTTTGGGGGCCCAGCTTTTGAAATGTCTCGTGTCTGGAAGCAGGGCCTGTAGCAGAGCCAGTCTTTGGGCAACTTAATGAGTGCAATTGGCCTGTAGTAGGTTACCTG
This sequence comes from Macrochelys suwanniensis, assembly GCA_033296515.1. Taxonomy (NCBI): domain Eukaryota; kingdom Metazoa; phylum Chordata; order Testudines; family Chelydridae; genus Macrochelys; species Macrochelys suwanniensis. The sequence goes on from CM065783.1 coordinate 14,964,982, forward strand.
ATTGGCTACAGCACCTGATTGGTTGGAAGAGTCAGTAGAGTGGCATTTAAGCCCTGCAGCAGTTCAGTGGCTGCTCAAAGCATCTGGCTGCAGCTCCGATAGCTCCTGACTTTTCCCAGCTCTCCTCCTGCCTTGCCTCACCCCATCCCAGGGAACCCAGGTCTGACCATTGGCTCTGATTCCTGACCTCTGGCTCTTGGCTCTGGCATTTGGCCTTGGGCTCAGATTCCTGGTTACCAACTCCCATTCTAACTGCTAGGTATGACGCCTGTTCTGGTCATTGGGCCTGACTCCTTCTCCAGCACTAGGCATGCCCATATCCTGGTCACATGACACTTGGGGCCTGACTTTTGTATGCAGCCTCATCCCTTAGGAGTACTTTGGCTGTCTGGCTACTCGCCCTTTTTTCTTCACTGCTGTTATTGTCCCTCCTCTGCCTTACCACTGCATTCAAATTGGGTTGCTGCTTTCTTCTCTTCCGTGCTGCATGGGCACCAGCAAGGGTATGAATGAGAGAGAGTCTCCATTCTCTTAGTCCCTGTGTCTGGTGCCCCAGGGGCTTCATTTGCTATGGGGAAGGGGAGAGATTTGCTCCCCCAGACTTCTCATAGGTTTATATGCTCCACATTTTTCTCCCTCCCCAGACTTTGCAGGGTATAATATAATATGTATATAATATAATCACATATAATTTTCTGTATGCAGACACAACTTTATCCTCGGCAGAACGTTTCTCAACTGATGCAGAAGCTAGGAAGAGCAATTGCAGGAAAAGTCTTGCTCAGCCCCTTAGTTGCGCTGTGGAGATGGTGATGCCCAGTCTGGTTGGCATATAGGAATTGTGTGGTGAGGAAGCATGCTCACTGCAAGCAGACTCTTCAGAAAGTTTAGCTGCCAAACTGTTGTTAGTCTCTGAGAACAGGTGAACTGCAGTTTTGGGGAGGCTTGTAACTTGGCCAAAGATAGGTGAATTTTCATGAGCATAGCAAAAGGCACATCCCTGACACCAGGGCAATCCTTTTAACAAATTTCAGTTCACTGTTCCAAAATCTGGGAGCGCAAGAGCGTCTCAATGAAAGAGTTGTAAGAATTTTTTTGGTAACATAGGCAAACCAACATGTTCCTCTAGTATTGTCCTTGGGAAATAGCTGAACCCTTTTAGCTAAAACGTTACCCCCCAAAATTCCCCCAAAAAATCAGCCTATGGCAGACACCTGGGAAGGAAAATGTTATAACCCAAATGGTAAACTTTTGGTGAAGTTGTAAGTAAGTGAAAAATGAGACTTATAATGGAAAATGTCAAGCAACCTTAAGTACAGGCAGTGCTGCCAGCACCACCTATAGTGAAAAAATAATGATCAATAACAATATTTGCAGTGTTCTATGCTTAGAGAAGGGTAAATAAATCTTATGCTTCAAGGCGCAGTCTTCTGACTGTAGGGACAAGGAGGATGCTCTCCTACCCGTATGCCACCTCTGTAGCACCATGCAATTGGCTAGGTGCATCATAAGACATTTCCCTTTCCTAAGCATCTGATATTTGCAGGATATTGGATTTGGTCACACAATTGACTTATCCTTTTATTCCTACAAAGCAAACAAAACGAGAAGTGGAGCCCTAATAACTTCTGTTAATGTAACTGGTATGAGACCCAACATCCTGAATTAGATGATCAGAGTAGTACAACTCCAGCCACAAAGGAATCCAGACTATGGGGAAATACTTTGTGAACGAGCAGAAATTTATTGCATATCAACATTTTGGGTCATATCCTCAGCTGACTTCAATGCAGCTTCTCCAATGTGCAGCCTCTGAGAACCTGATTTTTGGTTTATACTCAGTCATATATATGTGACGGTCTGTTAAGATGAAGACGCAAGGAACTTCCCATGCGAATCTGGCATTATTTAAGGTGGCCTGTGGGAAAGACTGCTTATTGGTGTGTGGGTGTTCCCTCCCCCCCCCCAGCCCCCCCCGTGTGAATTCCATTATGAGAGGAATCTGTGGGTGTGAGAGTACAAACTGGCACATTTTTATACCGTTAAACTTGGGTTTTATAACTTTGCTCTTTGTCAGCTAATCACTATTTCTGAGGTAGCTTATTCAATATAGCTGGGTAGTTTTCTGGTCTGTCAGTTGCATTTTATGCAGTTCCTCAACTAGAGGAACACTAAATAATTCAATGTAACCTGCTCTCCGTATTGTCCTTTTTTGGAGCTATTGCTACTAGGGTTATCTGATCCCTTCCTGGTAACCAGCTGTTATGGTGCCTGTTGTGAGGAGTTGATGAAAGGTGACAGGCTGGAGAAGAACTATTTGAAAAGTGCTAATAGTAAAATATCAGAGCTGTGAAAACTGGGCTAGTGTGACAAACCCATCCAAATCCAGTGTAAAAGTGATCAGATTTTAAAAGAAAACAAAAACATTCACACATTTTCCTCTAACTCCTCAGCACAATACAAGGATTTGTCAACATAATGGCAAATAAAATGGATATGTTCTAATTTAAATTAAAGGAGAAAAATGGACCTGCTTCATTTAAAGGGGCCAGCCATCCTGTGACAGGCACTGAAATAAATGACCTAACTTTCATGGGTGCTGTACACCTATCACCCCATAGACTTCAATAAGGTAACACCTGATTAAATATTGACTTTGAAGCCTCACTTCCAGTGCCCAAACTTGAAAATTTTGGCCTACATCAGGTTTCTTACAGTTTTTTCAAGTGGCTAGAGTACTTAGCTATGGTACATCCCAGTGGAGTTCTGAGGTATTGTGTTGAGGTAGTGTATTGTTTGTCAAGCTCTCTGGGATGCTAAGGTGAAAAGTGCTATAGAACTGCAAAGCATGATTTCAAGTATCAGGGTAGTCGTGTTAGTCTGTATCCACAAAAACAACAAGGAGTCCGGCGGCATCTTAAAGACTAATGGATTTATTTGGGCATAAGCTTTCGTGGGTAAAAAACCCACTTCTTCAGATGCAAGCTTATGCCCAAATAAAGCATGGTTGTTATTGTAAGTACCAAGAGGGTCTTGTCATTAACTGCGTGAATTCCTGCCACACTCACACGTCTGACGTGTGGTCTCCAGTCAGTCAGTGACAGATGTTACAGTGTGTTTGGGTAGTAAACACCAAATGCATGTTTGAATACAAGTTCTTAAATGTAAGGCTTTAAAAATGTGCTGCTTCTCTCTCTTGCACACACCTTAGAAAAGGAGACCTGATTGTTCCATGCTGGTGTAACTCCATTGACCTCAATGATGTTGAACTGGTATAAGCAAATGTGGCCCAAAGCCTGCTCCCGGTCATGTTAAAGTCCAGGGCAAAATTGCCACTGATTCAGTGGCCCCGAGTTTTTGATGCACATCCTTGAGCTGGATGGTCAGAACACTTAGTGCCAATCGCCGATCTATATTTAGAACCCGCCTGGCTTTCTCTTTAGCTCTTAAACGCATCCATTTAAAGGTAAGAAATCTCCCATTTGTCAGTCATTCCAATGTCCATCAATCTGTCCGTAACTAACAAAAGAGAAGGGAGCAGTGGAGCATGAACAGACAAGGAAAGCATTCAGTGGGAAAATCCTAGACAGGGGCCCTTAGCGCTCTGGTACCAAAGGCTTCAGAGCTGATGCAATGATTTGTAAAGATATGAACGAGTTTTCAAGCTACCATGTCTATAGGCAGCCGCAAGCCTGACTTGTTTGGCAGTCTGAATCGCTCACTGCATGTATTGGAATGATGCTCCATTTGATGTGGGATCTTGGCCTTACTCAGCTTTAAAATGTATCTATTGGAAACTTCCTGTTTTGAGAAGTACTGTTTAGAAGCTGTTTGTGTAATGAATTAATCCATTTCCTTTTGGTAGTCTTAAACCTTTGACTGAATATACTAGTAGGTAGCAATTTCAATTTGGTGCAAGTGTTTGTTGGCTAATGTGAAACTGTTATTTCTCAGTGGGACAAGATCTAAACTTTTATGAATAATGTCTTATCAGTATGAGACTGCAGATAATGTCTTCTCAGTGAAGAAAGCTTCCAGCTTCCGTTCTCTTAATATGAGCCTGACATCAATTAGCGTGGCACAGTACTACTTTTGGTTTGTTTAGATCTTTTTGGGACCATAGCTAGAATTTTTAAGTCTGTCTCTCCAGCTCTTTATAGACATGAGGCTTCGATTCAGCCATGTCCCTAAATAAGTGATTTCTATGGAACTACTCTCATGTCTAAAGCCAGGCATGTGCTTAAGTAGCTGGCTGAACAGGACCACATTCATTTAGAATACTGCACTGAGAACATCAAAAAGTCTCTTCACAATCTTATTTTTGCTGACACCTTGTTTATTCATGAGAAGATGGAATCCCATACATAAATTCTGATATTCTGCATGCAAACTTTTCCATGAACTGGAGGAAAGGGATATTGAATGATTAGACACTATTCACAGGTGGTGTTCCTAGTGGATATTCAAAGAGATTTCTCTGATCTATCAGGGAAAGCAAGTGGATTGAGAGAGAACGTTCTGATTTCTTTTTAAAGAACTGGTCAAAACTAAAATGAAGAATTTGGAGAAACGAATCCTCTAAGATTATGCTAAATATGTCTGTTAGGATTTACAATTAGTACCACAGTGTCCTGGTAGATAACATGGGCTGGATTTTTATCTTGGTTATACTCACCCCAATGAAGTTCATCTGGAGTTAAACTAGTATGATTGAGATTAGAATCAGATCTGAAATCTCTAGCAAGCATCACCACCTTGTTGCAGACCTTGTGCTACAGATATTTAAGATTGGCCTTCACTCCATAAAAGCATTGAGAAGAAACAACCCCCTCTGCCACCCCCTACTTGTTTCAGCTACCACAATTTTGTCCCCATTGTAGGCAAAAGATGGTCATTTTAAAATGGTAACAGTCTTAATTTTTTTTAATGGTTTTCTAGCCGTCTATTTTTTGTGTAGAGGACTTTACCCACAGAAACGCTTCATGATTTTCAGTGCAGACATACTGGGCCAAATTCTCAGCTGGTGTAAGTGGTCTGTTTACAGCAGTGTGTATGCAGGATTGAGGTTTTATAACTTCAATGTTTGATTCCAGTCCCATGCATATAAATGGTTTAATGTTCCATGCTGCCTCCTAATGGAGGGCCTGCAGAGCGTGGCCTTTATATTGGTTTTAGTAGGAAGAAGAAACTGGGTCAGAAACCTTCCTGACCCTGTGTTGCTAGCAGAAATTCTGCTCCACACCTGTGCATACTGGGCAGCCAGAATTTGGCCTCAGCTATTCCTGTTCCCGGATAGTTATTTTGCTTCCAATCCAGTTGTGAACATATTATTTACAATGCTGAGCTTGTGTCCATCACTGGACAAGTGACAGATGAAGGAAATCTTCCATCTTCTTTCTCTTCCAATTGAATTACTTTTCCAGTGAAAACCCAACATCTGTATTCACTCTGATTAGCTCTGCTGTTCCCAATAACCAGCAGATCTGGACAACCTGGAAAGGAAGGAAGGCTACAGCATTATTTTACATAGGATCTCCACTCCAGTGTGAAGTTAGGGGAGGGCTTAGGTAGAGACCATTAACATGTGTCTCAGGAAGACGGAGTGGACAAAGCAGAAGATGACTCTTCCTGAGATGCTGAAGCGGAATGATTGAAATAGATGGAGATGTCCGTTTACATGTCTGACAGCTGTGACAGAACTTTTTTTCTCTCTTAGTGCTTGTCTGCACAGTGAGTGTGTAGCAAGCCAAGGTGTGAATAGTAATCTTACCTTGTCAATGGTTTTGAAACACTATTTAAGGTGCTATTTCATGACGAAAGTTTTCATTTTGGATCTGGAGCCAGGAAAGGGTACCCCCCCCCCCCCACAGCATTTTGTATTGCTCGAGTAACCACGAGGTGCAGTAGTATATGTATTGATAATTACTGGTATAAGTCTCTAGGTGGGTGGGCAAAAGAGAAAAAGAATACTCAGCTAGGAGAAGGGGAAATAAGATTGAGCAGTCTCTGTGAATAGGACCGAGTGGTTCAATGTGGTTCTGCTTCATTATTCAACTTATAACCAAAGCAAAATACTGAAAAATGGAAGGGCTTATGTTCAGGAAGTCCTACTGAGGAGGAGTGAGAGGAGTTAAAGCTAGAAAAGAATCTAGGATCTCTGCTTATGGCAAAACATCGGCTGTTTTTATTATTGCTTTCCTTGCTGCTCTCAGCCCATTACTCAAAGGGATGTTAGCCAGGAATACCTTGGAGACAGAGGCAACTGGCCATGTACTAACCCATTTTGCAGTGCATTTGAAAATCCTCCACTTTTTCCTTAAGTCACATACCATTATGGGCAGCTAATACAGAGAAGCTTTGGAGCATGCTGTGCTAACTCTCATGACTGCCTCATGTTCCCATTATGTTCATATTTGTGCATGCCGGGGAAAGCCACAGTTAAGCAAGGCGAATGGGTTAATGCAAAGTAGAGGCAACAGCAGGTGACTTAGAATGTGAGGCAGGTGTGGATTCTGTTGCCCATGAGATGTCTGGGAGACATCAATGCTTGGTACCAGTCAGCCCAAGCTATCTGAATTCACCACCATGAGGAATGCCTCAAACATATCTACTTGGCTTCAGGAAAACAATGGGGGGGGGAAACAAATTTAGGGCCCAATCCTGCAGTTCTTCATCACATAATCTCTGTCCTGAATTGCACCAGGGCTGCTTATATCGGGGCTGCAAAATCAGGTCTCTAGTGATTAAAGTGTGATCGGGACAAGTATTAAAACTGATCAGTGTGGAAAGGCTAGGGAAATCAAAATACAACATAATTAAGGTAACGCAGACTGCAACTCCAGCAACCCGCGTTCCCCAAGCAAACAAGAAAAGGAGCGGTTATGTGGCTTCAGGAGGACTTGGCAAGGAGGTCTGTTAAGTTGCTGAACAGTGAGATGTGGTGGAAGCTCTGTTGCTTTGGATGCTTAACTGACTGAACAATGTACTAGTAAATGTATTGTGAGTAAAACTCCCACACTGGCACGGGAATGACCTAAGGTGATTAAGTAAGAGAGGAGTCCTATTTAATTTGTTTAATCTACTTTGGACAGATAGGATGGATGCATGTGTTGAGATGGCCATTAAACTTGCTGAAGGAGAAAAGGATTTTAAAAATAAATAAATAAATAAAGCAAACCAAGGGCATTAGATTGGAAATCTCCCTTCCCCCACTTAGGTTGACATATGGTGTAATCAGGAATGTCACTCCTTGATGGCTGCGTGATGTACCACATTGTATCACCAATACCATGTGATTAAACGGAACACATTCTTGGTAAGGTCTTCTCATTCCTTTGAATTAACAAGCCTCCCCTCTTGGCTGGAGTTTAATGAGCTAATGCAATGTTTCTTCCTTCGAGCGATCTAGTACGTTTAACAAAATCTCCTGTGTCAAAAGAAAACATTCACTGTTTCATGCTAAGCTCTGTGACACTTACTAGAGATTATGGCTCTCCCATGAATGTAAACTGGCTGAATACTGTGCCATTACCATTCATTTACAAGAGCCAACTGCTCTGTAAAATGACCCTTTCTCTGGTGCTTCCCAAACTTGGAAAACTGCTCTTATGACTACAGTTACCAGTCTGACCACAGCCACCTGTTGACAGGTGGAGACAGCTGGATCTAAAATCTAGATCTCTTTTAAAGTTAACTGGCTGATGATGCTTAGCTTTTTGAAAACATTTCCTATCCATTTAAAGGGAGCACATATTGTAGACCGAGGTGCATCAAATCCTGGCATTTTGAAATGTTAGGAACACAGGCTGTGGTTATCCTTAGTGAAGGTGAGAGCAGATTCTATTGCAATGGAATTGCCTCAGCCAATCTGCATGGGGTGCTAGTCAGTTACTGACCCATAACTGTTCACTTATTTCACAATTATGCAGTTCCTTGCTCTGATTGGCTGAAGGAGTATATAATTTGCATAATGACTGTAGTTATCTCCATACTTCAGCTGGGGGCCATTATTAGCCCATTCAGAGTGGAGGAATAACTGTATAGTGATTATGCAAATCCCTTCATTTTGATTTATTATTTCCCCATTTATACAGCAATAATGACCGCATCGGTGTTTCTCCCCCTCTCCATTCATCCCCACCTAGCCCCTTCTAATAGAGTTTAAAGGAGTCATTCCTAGGGGGAGATATGAGGAGAAGATGAGCCTCCTTCAAGGAACATGGAAGAGGTTGGGATATAGAGTGGGGTGATAAGATGGGCAAGGGACAGCATTAAATGCAGTCATGTTTGTTGTAGACATCTGCCTAGGGAGTTCTGAGGGCAGTAGCTAACTGAGCACTGGGGTTTAAAGGATGCAGAACATGTTCCAGTATAATAATGACTTCACGGTACTCTTTGCTAATTCAGTAATAACCATATCCAGCACTGATAAACACCTGCAGCCTTCAGCTCTGAGTTTATGTGGCCCAGGATATGCTTATTACCTTGCAAACAGGAAGCACCCTTGAGTTATCGTTTAAATAACAAATTGGTTAACAGTTGGTTCCTTCATGTCCTTTAGTTATTGAAATTTTGCAGTACAGTCACAGGTGGTGTGTGTGGATTTTTTTTCCCTTTTATTTTGCTGGGGGCTGGATTACACAGAGCTAAACTACTTTACTTTAACTGCAAAACTCTTCCCCCTGCAAATTCTGCTGCTGCTATTGTCTTACTGATTAGTTTTCTCCTTTTGAAGAACTTGTTTGGTTTTTTTGGTCACTAAAATTTGGACAGACTCTGCTTTATCATTTACACACAGAAGTTCTGAAATTCTTTTAATTATACAATAGTTTTAAAAGTACTTTCACTTTTTGCTAAATGGCAACTTTTTTTTGTTACGTTTCTCTCCCCCACGCCCCTTTTTCTGGTGTTCCTATGCCAGTTCTCATTGAAGTCTTGAGTTTTTTGCCATTGACTTTAAAGGGAGCAAGATCAGACCTTATGTCAAAAGAATAATAGGAGTTTCTTTAGTTCCAGAATGTGTCTGTCTTCTCAGTCTCACAGCAATGCATTGTTCACAACCCCAGTTTGAAAGCTATGGAGACTCAGTAAACCATGAAAGGAAGTCAAGTCAAGGGGGGGAGGGATAGCTCAGTGGTTTGCGCATTGGCCTGCTAAACCCAGGGTTGTGAGTTCAATCCTTGAGGGGGCCATTTAGGGATCTGGGGCAACAATTGGGGATTGGTCCTGCTTTGAGCAGGGGGTTGGACTAGATGACCTCCCAAAGTCCCTTCCAACCCTAATAGTCTATGATTCTATGATCATCAGAGGGGTAGCCATGTTAGTCTGGATCTGTAGAAGCGACAAAGAGTCCTGTGGCACCTTATAGACTAACAGACGTATTGGAGCATAAGCTTTCGTGGGTGAATGCCCACTTCTTCAGATGAATGCAGTGGAAAGGAAAGAACACTTCATGAAAGGAAGAACACTGTGCTGTAGGGGTATGAAATTGGCTGCTCTTTCTACCTGAGTTTGGAGAGCTGGGTACAGGCACATCCCATTACATATGGTATTTAATTTCTTGTAAGTAACTGGCTGGTAGTTCATGCCTTTTAAACATTTGCTAGAGATCTCTGGGCCATATTTTGCTCTCTTGTTGGCATACATCCAGAATAACTCTTCTTCAATGAGCCTCTCTCATGGCAGTGCTATACTGGTTAAGGACTCCATTCTAAAAACGCTTGTATATGAGTTGTCCTGCTGAGGTTAATGAAGTGCTTATTCAGGTAAAATTACTCCTGTAATTCTGCAGGCCTGTACCCTTGCAGTATACGACAGAGTTAACCGCAAAGTCATTAAGAGGAGTGGACTGGTTAATGCTTAAAGCAGGGGTGGGCAAACTTTTTGGCCCGAGGGCCACATCTGCGAATGGAAATTGTATGGCAGGCTATAAATGCTCACGAAATTGGGGGCAATTGAGGAAGTGAGGGCTTCGTCTGGGGGTGTGGGTTCTGGGGTGGGGCTGGAGATGAGGGGTTGGGGGTGCAGGAGAGTGCTCCGGGCTGGGACTCAGGGGTTCGGAGAGCGGGAGGGGGATCAGGGCTTGGGCAGGGGGTTGGGGTGCAGGAGAGGGGTCAGGGGTGTAGGCTCTGGGTGGCATTTACCTCAAACAGCTCCCAAAAGCAGTGTCATGTCTTCCCTCTGGCTCCTATGCAGTGGCGCAGCCAGGAGGCTCAGTGTACTGCCCTATCTGCAGGTGCCCCCTCTGCAGTTCCCATTGACTGCAGTTGCCAGCCAATGGGAGCTCCAGGGGCAGTGTGCGGAGACCCTTGGCTGCCCCTACGCGTAGGAGGCAGAGGGGGGACATGCCGCTGCTTCTGGGAGTCGCACAGAGCCCCGGCATGCATAGAGCGGAGCAAGCCCCCAACCCTGTTCTCCGGCTGGAGCGCAAGGGCTGGATTAAAATGTCTGAAGGGCCGGATGCGACCCCCGGGCCGTAGTTTGCCCACCCCTGGCTTAAAGCATATGTTTAAATGCAAAACCTTAGGTTAATTCAGCCTATTTTGGAACTGTGCCTTACACAGTGTAAGCAAAAAAAGTAACAATGTAACAAATCTTGTATCATTCATGTGCATATTATAATTACGTATATCTTACGTGAGAGTCAGTGTGGTCTAATCACTGTGCACAGAACATTGGTATGTATGGGAACTGCGAGCCCTGAGATCTGTGACCTATTGTGTGACCTTGGACAAGTAACTTCACCCCTCTCTGTCTCAGTTTTCCCTCCCATCTTTTGTCTGTGTAGACGGTAAGTTCTTTGGGGAAGGGACTGTCTTGATGTGTTTGTACACAGTTGGGCACAATGTGCCCTTTGTTGCTATAATAATACAAATAATGTTTGTTTTTTTCCCAAAGTGAAATGTGGAGTCTAAGTTACTTGTGCACAAAGTCTATTTTTAAAAAAAATCGGAAAGATTGATTTTTCTCCAACTTTGCCTAACTGATTTGATTTTACTTCAACATTATGTGTGCATGTGGGGAGGACAAGCCTGGAAGTTTTAGTTAAAGAACTTTTTGAGAGCATGTAAAAATGGGAGATTGTCATCACCGCTGAGTTGCAGCCTTAACAATAGCTTTTCCTGATCGTGAAAGCTCCGACAGGCAGAAATATACACTGTCAAAAGAACAATTGCAAGGACTCAGCAGATTTCAGATGTTGATTGTGTAATTTCTGTCAGCGCCATTGTTATTTCCGTCTCAAGGCCATTTGGTAAAGGGGGCGGAGAGAATAGGTATTAGCAAGAGGGTAAAAGTGAGCCTTGGAGCACTTGCCTGTAATGAGCTTTTTTTGGTGGGGAGGGGAAGATCAATGGGTTGCCAGATGGAATATAGTACATCACTGTAAGCAGCAGAGAGTGCAAATTCCATTATCTGTGAAACCCTGTTTGGTTTGAGATTATGAACTGCTTATCCTGGACTGGTCTCCCAGTCCTTCCCCCCCCCCCGCCCCCCCTGAATAATTTAAAGGCCCCTGTTTTAATTCATCCATTTTTGATTCCTTAATATCGGTTCCACTTTCCCAAGCTGCTGTTGCTCTCTACTACATTCCTGCATTATCTCTACCATATCGGTCAAGACTTGCAGCGATGACCAATTTGCATTGCAGCCCTGGGAAAGAAATGGTAACAATGTTTTGTCTGATATCGGAGAGCCGGAGTATCCCACGTCAGCTATTAAGATGCAAAAGCGCTTTACAGCTTTACAGCATAAGAGACGATTTAGAGCCTCTGTGGACAGAAAGAGATTTCCTTTCTCCCCTCCCTCCCCAGTGTATATCTTATTGAAAGTCAGGCTAACAAAATATTACTGCTTCACACACACTTAATGAAAAGTCTCTTCAAAATGCAACTCAGAAAAATAATTGTTCCTGCCAATTGCAGGCTGCATTGGGAAGAGCAGGGCCAAGGAATGGCATAACCCTCGCCTGAATAGAGACCAGTCTCTGTTTTATTTTTGTGAATAGCTAACATTCCAGTCATGTTGCCATGGCTATACTGAAATTGTAACTCTGGGCCTGCAGTATAGAGAGATGCCAAGTCAATTAAGCATGCAAGAACCAGGAGACAAAAATAGCTTTTGGCCTGATAGGTGCACAGGTAAGAGCCAGGGCGGCCAAATGTGGCTGACAGGAGCGTTTTGGTAAAACCGGTGCCGTATCTTTAGCACAGAGATGCAGCCCATGTGCCATCTTGCGCCAATCACCAGGAAGCTGCCTAGAGCACAGTGGGTCATGTGACTCCTACAGGCTAATGGAAAAACTAGTGTTTGTAATCTACTCTGCATTCAGGGCTGTCGGGTGTCCTGAAGTTTGAGAAACATTTGTACAGCGGACAGCCTCGTGATACCTGTCTGTAACTCAGCTGATATCTCATGCCTGTAGCTGAGCTGCAGGGACGAGGCTTCTGCTGCTTGTCCTATTCACCGGGGGGGGGTCAATATGGAGCTAGCTCTGTGGGTAGCCAGGCAGCCACTCACCCTCCCCTCACTGCATAAGTCACTGGATCCCAGTGGGTAAGGAGCAACTGGCGGCAGCAGCATGACAGCAGCAGGGCTCAATATTGGCCAGAGGCACTCTCTGCTGAGCCTCCAGCTTCCTGTATCCCCACTCAGCCCTCTCACAAGCTACCCATCCACCTACCCCATGTGCCCTGCCATCCACTGACACCTTGCCACCTGCTCTAGCCACAGCTGTCAAGTTTTGTGCAGCTCCATATTCTGCTCCACCGCTGCTTGGGACAGGACACGTTGACCTTCAACTGAAGTTTCTGTGCAAATTAGCTCACCAAGTTGCACAAAAGTCTCATGGAGTTGCACAAACAGCCTTGCAAATTAGAAATGGCCTTGCTAACATGTTGCTAACATGGCCCTCAGTTTGGCCTTGGGTGGGGCGGGGGGGGGGGGGGGGGGACTGGACAAAGGCCCTGAAAATTGTTGGGAACAATCCAACTTTGATCTGGAATTGACTAGCTGCCTCATTGGGTCTTTTCCATCTCTAACTTCTGTGAACGTTTTATAGTAGTGCAAGCACAGTGCTTTTTTTTTTTTTTTTTTAACTTCACAATGAATATTTATCTAATACACATGGAAAAACCTCTTCCAAGGTTGTTTCAGCGAGAGCACTGAGCAAAATAACTCCTGGGAAGCAGAACTTGAAAATAAACAGCAGCTGCCATCTATTTTTCTGTTCCTTGACTTCTGTTTATAAGAACCTAGTGCACTAATGGCTCCAAGTCCCATTTTCATTTATATAAAGAACACTGCTTTGTCAGCTTTGGGATGTGCAGAGCGGCAGTCTTTGCAAGAGATTGCTATTTTCTATTTAGTCTCCTGTACTCTTTGCATTGCAGCAGCACTCCAGCTTCTGTGATCTAGCTCCTTTGGGAGCCTCTTTGCTTGCTTCTTCCAAAGCAGGCATATCCCTGACAGCGCTGTGACCCTGGTGGAGGGAAATATAAAAAGCCTTCTCTTGAACCTCTTACAGTGCAGGGGTGTGGCATGGCTAGCCCAGATCTTCCTCAACAGGAGCACATGCTTAGCATACCGCTGATCATGTTCAGTGTAGGAATGTCTGTGGTACAGCAGTGTGTCTTGCACTGTGGTTTTTACGTACAGTATATGCAAACACTTGGAATCTAAAGAACTCCAACCCTAGTTATCAAGTATCTGCCATCGTGGTTAAGCAACAGATAAAGGCAAGATATAGGTCTAAAAATATTGAAACAGCAGAAGGAATTATTTAGCATAACAAAATGGAGGGTTTTTTTGGGAGTGGGGCAGGTTTGGAGAGGTGTGTGCTGTGGGGCTGGGTAGATGGAATGAGATTGTTTGTTTTATGAAAGAGAAAACATTATGGCAATTATTACAAATAACTTCCAAGGAATGAGGTGCTTTGGACTGGAATAGTCTCCAAAAGGAAGTGGTGGAAGCTCCTTTGCTTGGGATATTTAAAACTAGACCAGACCAAACACTAGCAAATGTACAGTAGGGAACTATCCTGCACTGACAGAGATGGACTAGCTGATCTAATAGGTAGTTTCCATTTCTGACTCCAATTCCTTTGCAGGCTACCCCAGGCATTATTAATGTTTTTTTCCTTTCTTCTCTCACCTGCTAACAAAGGGTATGGATCAGCACCTAAAAGGTGCCTTTAGCTATGACATGTAGTGTGCAGATCTCTGATTCAGGCCATATGTATCAAACCCACCATGGTGGTGATATTGCTCTTCTGCCTCCCCAGGAAAGCGTCCAGAATTCGGTCTTTCCTTCCTGGTGCAGAGATTCTCTTCTATATCTCTGTCTTCCCAGACGGATTGTTGCAATTCTTAACTTGCTAGCATGCCAAATTGTTTGAGTACTAGCCAGCAAATTATACAAAATCCAGAAACTAATGTTCTGACTGGTGCAAAAGAAGTTCCCATCAGGTAACCCCCATTTCATCCTACTCTTTGAAAACAGCAAAACCAAAATACCTAATCTCCACCCACCTACACCCGTCCTCTCCCTATGTATATAATTTTAATTAGTACAGGAGTTAAGCAATGTTTCCTCTAATTTTTGACAGGTCGTGTGCGCAAAAAAAATTCTTCTGTGCACATTTTTGACAGGCCATGTGCGCAAAAAATGTCTTCTATACAAATTGTTGTGCTTCTGTGCAAATTTTTGTGCGCGCAGTGTTTTGCCATGTGCGCGGGATTTAGAATCTGTGTGCGTGTGCATGCGCGCACAGCTTAGAGGGAACAGTGGAGTTACGGTATAAAGGACCTACTCTGGGTCTGTGAGTCCCTATGTGAAGAAACATCCCCAAAGACCCATTTGGTTCCCTGCTGTTTGGTTTGTCAGGCTCCACTCCTAACTCCTCTTGCCCGTGTCATCTCTTGCACTTTCTACTCAAGCTGTTGCAGCAACCCACTTTTCTGAAGGTTGGTAGCTTCTGGTGACCTATACGCATTAGGAACCCAGGAGTAGAGCCAGAGCACAACTTCCTAAATGGGGAAAGGAAGAGGGCAGTTAAGGAATTACTTCTCCCTCATGGCATGCAGGCACCATGGTCAGATGGGATCACAGCCAGGAAACCAAGACTGGCGCTTTGGCAGGCCGTCCTGGATCAGAGTATAAGAGCGATACAGGGCTCCTTGAAAAGAGGGTCATGTTAATTGTGCAGACCTATGTATAGGAAGCCCATAAAGCTAGGGCCAGCAGTACCTTGCAACTCTAATATGTGAGCTGTTAACCAAGGGATATGAACATGATTGTTTCCTCCCTTCCTCATCTAGCTCAGTCTGTTACAAAGGGGAACTGATTAGAATCCTGCTCAGTTTCCCTCTGCAGCCAGCTCTGTGGATTAGAGACCTTGACTCAAAAAGGAAACTGAATAATTCTAAGCTGTTAACCCATTACTAGCTCTTTAGTCTCAGCACTTGCCAAAAAGATGGGGCATGAGGTGCAAAAGATGGGTAGGGCTGCAATTCTGTTTTCTGTTTATCACACCTTCAGATGTAAGCAATCTGTGCCCTCTGAGGGAATTCAAGGAGGATAGCTGGGAAGTCCACATTTCGCTCTTTATGGGCCTGAGGCAACTGCCACTATAGGAGTCTTTCCATGGACTTCATTGGGAGTTGGATCAGGTTCTGGATGTGGGAAAACATAACTTTGGACAGCTTGTATATTTGTTTAAAGGATAGTTGAACTAATTACCGATAAAATATTGTATTGTTTCTTCTGATCTGTAATTCCTTAGAATTAGTGACTCCTTAGCCTTTTGATCACCTCCGCTAAGGTCACTGGGCCCCATTCGCCTCTCACTTATGCTAATGTAACTCTATTGACTTCAAAAGAATTATTCACTTATAGTGGTGTAGAGAAAAATCTGGCCTGTTGCTATAGGTATCCTTGCATCTTGATTGCCTAAATGTCAGTTTGGTGTGGTCAGTGTTTAGCTGTTAATGCACTAGTTTCTCCATAGTCGTTAGCTACTGACCTCAGGAACAGAACTGTGCAAAATAATTCTCTGTGAAAACAGACACCACTCAAAACTATCCTGACTTCAGAATCAAACCCCAGACCAGGTTGGTTGAAGTATTGGCTAGGGGTTTACAGACCTTTTAGTTTGCAAAGCTTGCACAATTTTGAAGCAGTTAGGATCTGGAGCTAGGAGAAATGTCGTGGCTCCAACAGAATTTGATATAGAGATTTTTGAGTTAATTTGAACCCTAAATTTTACATTCTGGGTGGGTGGGAGAAGTCAAGGGACATGAACCCACATGGATCAAAACCAAATAAAATGTGTGCAAGAACCCTTCTCTATGAGAACCCAGCAAGCTTTACAAGACTCTTTTCTTGTTTAACTGAAGATGTATTTATTTTAACTGACCATAGAATAAGTGGTGATTTTATTATTTGTAGAACACACACGGAGTGTTCAAGTTCCTTGTGCATACGTAAGTGACCATAAAAATACAGCATAGAGCCTGCAGTGAGCAGTAAATGAACAGCACTGGTACTCGAGTACCATCTTGACAACTATTTCTAAGGGCCAGATCTTGCAAATGCTTAGTACAAGTCATAGTGTCTATAACCATGAGTAGTTCCGTTAACTGGTAAGTAAGCATTGTGCTATCTGGTAGTCGTTCACTGGATCAGACCCTAAGGAACTACTGAGTTACTAACCCTTCTATTTAATATTAACGTAATGCTGCTAATACATGGGCAGATTAAAGGCACTCTTAAACAGCTGTCAGTGAAATGTGGACTTCGTTCCAACCAAATGTTTCTTTTGAGTAAACTTGCAAATGTTCATTACATTTTTTACAAGTTTCTGGTTTTTTCCTTTTAGGATCCTGCAGGTATCTTTGAACTGGTGGAACTTGTTGGCAATGGAACATATGGGCAAGTCTATAAGGTAAGGTCTCTGAATGTGTCTGCAGCAATTATGATTTCCTGGTACATGAGTTTACATATTAGAATGCTCAGTGCTTATCTACATTACACTAGATCAGTTTCAGAGCTGAACAGAAACTAGAAGCCTTCTTTGTGAACTTCAACTTCTTTCAGTACCTGTATTTGATCCTCCTTCTCGAACTTCATTACAATGAAGTTCCTAGTTCTGAAATTGTTCTTGGAAACTGTCTTTTCATATTTTTTTAATTCCCCTTCTTTTCATTCTTGCCTGAATATGTTTAGTGGGCAGCCATCTAGATGATGCAGTAGTTTAATACATTAGCCTGTCACTTCTAGAGAGCTGAATTTGTAACTAGACTGGTTGGCAAATGAAATGAGTTTGGTTTTAATCTAGTCCCCCATCCACATTGCAGAGCCAGCATACAATCTGACTCGTTCTGCCAATCTCTACTTAGCAAAGGGACCACTGCAAGAAAGGCACTTCAAAGTCTGGAAGCTTGGTTTAAAATTCTTCTTCATATAGGAAATGGTTCTCAACCAAAGCCCTGGAAACGTTGAATATTTCTTTGAAATCTATACACAGTTCTTGTAGATGACTCTGACTTCTATAATGAGCTAATCATATCCCCAGATCCAAATACCATCCTAATTCAGGATTTGGATCTCAGCTTGTTTGGGTTTCTTTAAGGTTGGTCTTAAATATACTTATTGCATGGTATGACGACGAGGGTTAAAAATCACTGAAAGCTGTTTTCAAATTCTACATGGGACTATGCTAACTAATGGTGCCTCTGGTTCAACTTTCCTAAGGGCCTCTAAGGGCTTGTATACACTTACCAGGGGATCGATGCGTAGCGATCGATGCATCGGCAGTCGATTTAGTGGGTCTAGGGAAGACTTGCTAAATCGACCGCAGATCGCTCTCCCGTCGACTCCTGTACTCCACGGGATCGAGAAGAGTGAGGGGAGTTGACGTGAGAGCGTCTCCCATTGACATCACGTAGTGTGGACCCCGCGGTAAATAGATCTAAGATACGTCGACTTGAGTTACGTTATTCACGTAACTCAAATTGTGTAGCTTAGATCGACTTTTCTCTTTAGTGTAGACAAGGCCTTAGTGTACACACCCGATTTATACACCGAATCTGTATTTGCATGTGCAGCTCAGATCATTGTGAACAAAGTTAGTGAATCTGTGTGCACAAAATCACTTTTGATTGTGCAAATAAGTAGTCTTTTTTTTTTTTTTTTTGACACACTCCCAATCAGTCACTTGGAAAACATGGTACTTGCTGTCATGTACTGGCAGACACCAAGCTTCCCCCAAATCAAGAGAGGAAGGGAGGAAGTTTGTTTTAAAAGCTGTCAGGAAATATTTGTTCTGAATTCTGGCTTCCACATCATCCCATTGCTGTAGGCTAATCCCTTTAATCTGATTATAGAATTTAAATGAATTGAGGATGAACTGAAACTTCTGGAGTTAAGTGTGTGGATTTCTAAACTGGAAGAAATACAAACCTTATCAAGGTTATATTCTGGTGACTCTTCCTCTTTGCTATTTCTTTTGACGGTGTGTTTGCATTAAGTTGATGATGATGATATGCTGTTTTTATTTCCATTGTTCTTCCTGAATCATCAAGGCCAAGAGTATTAGTTTGATGTTGAAACTGTTTTTCTCAGCTGGTAAAATAAGTGTAGAGATTGACCTTATTTTAACTTGTGCATATTTCTAACAAGCAGTGGAAACTATGTGATTATAACATCCCTTCAAATGCTTAATGCTTTTATGGAAAAGCAGAGAAACTACACATACTTTACACAGTTCTGTTTGTGTTTCCTGTCAAAATATTTTATTTTTAAAGAGTCCAGTTATCTGAAGCAGAAAACTCTAAAATTATTCACACTTTGAGATTTTGATCATTTCAGTGTGTGGCCCTTTTTCACTTCTGCACAAAGCATCTCACTAACTGTTTGCAGGGCCGGTGCAAGGAAGTTTCACGCCCTAGGTGAAACTTCCTTGCACCAGCCCTGCACCCCCTCCCCCCCAATGCCGCCCCTCCCCAAGCCAGCTCCCCCACCCGCGGGCGCTCAGCCCCCCTCCCACCACCCGTGGGCCGCGGGAGCTGAGCGGGGAACTGGGGGCAAGGGGGTGGCGCGCCGCGGCTGCCCCCCGGCTCCCCGCTCAGCAGCTGAGTGGGGGGCAGGGGGGCAGCTCACCACAGTTGCCTCCCAGCTCCCCGCTCAGCAGCTGAGAGCATAGGTGCCAATTCCGTGGGTGCTCCGGGGCTGGAGCACCCACGGGGAAAAATTGGTGGGTGCTCAGCACCCACCGGCAGCTCCCCGCCAGTCCCGGGGCCCGCGCCCAGCTCACCTCACCACCGGGCGATGTTGCGGGGCCCCGCCCCGAGCGACTTTGCGTCGGCGTTGGGGGCAGGGGCCCGCAATGTCGCCCAGCGTCGGGGCGGGGCCCGGCGTTGCAGGGCCCCGCCCCCGACGCCGGGCGACAGCACCCACGGGCACCGACAAAAGTTGGCTCCTGTGGCTGAGCGGGGAGCCAGGAGGCAACTGCCAGCCGCCCCCCAAATCCTGGTGCCCTTGGCGAGTGCCTAGGATCGCCTAGTTATAGCGCTGGCCCTGACTGTTTGCAATCAGAGTGCTCAGATTAGTTAAAATCAAAATGATGCAGAACGCTTCACATGGTTTCATTGCAAACAAGGTGGTGGTCTTCAAAGAGAATATTATGCTCAAGCCAAAACTACAGGCCTAAAGATCTACATGCTAGAAATAAATTTGCATCCAAATATGAACTCTCTGGCTTGGTCACCCATCTAGTTTAGACTGAGATTTTCTTTTCATTTTGGTTTCATACATTTCAAGGCGAGAATGGACCCTTGTGATCATCTAGTCTGACCGCCTGTATAACACAGGCCATAGAACTTCCCCAAAATAATTCTTTTTGAATTAGAGCATATCTTTTTTTAAAATCAAGAAGACTCTTTTTTTTAAATTGCCAGTGATGGAGAATCCACCACAATCCTTGGTAAATTGTTCCAGTGGTTAATTACACGAATTACACTTGAACTCAAGCCTCAAAACAAAATTTAAGTGATGTGAACCAGAGTAACTCTTAATATGAAGCATAACTGAGTGTTAATGGTGTCGGTCCTGGACAGTTGGGGATTGTAAGGTTCGAGAGTGCTCTGCAAGAATGAGGCCCACACACACTGTGCGTTATTGGCTTTATTGAAGGTAAAATGACACACCCGCAACGGGGACTCCTGGCGTTGCTGTCACGGAGGCGGGGAACGCAGCGCACCGAAGCTCGGCCTGGTATGGAGTCCAAAGGCGGGGCCGAGCCCATGCAACTATATATACAGAACACAAAAACAGCTCATACATAAGTAAAGAGGGGCTTTCCACAGGCCGTATCCGCCCCTTGGCTAAAAGCCATACAAGGCAGTTCTAACCAGTTCAAAGCAGGTTATAACTGGCGTACCGTGCCCTATAGTGACTGGCCGCCGAGAAAGCGGAAATACCCTAGCTAGGCCGTAACATAGTCTTCCGCGTTTCCCTACAGGGAGAAATAAGATCTTGATGGCCATTCCATCAAAATCTCCCTGGCAAAATCCTTTATATGTCTTCTGCAGCCGGACAAAGAAACAGATCACTAGAAGATCTCCAAAGATGCTTTGACCTTTTGGCTCCCTCTAAATTATTTTCTGGAGATGCCACTGTGCAAGAATAATCTGCTGCATCTTGGATACCTAATTTGGTGTAATGAAGATTAGAACCCATGTAATCACCCTCAAGGTTGACTTTTTTAGAAAAAAATCATATGCTCTAGTCCAAAAGGGATTATTTTTGGGATGCTCTATGGCCTGTGTTATACAGGAGGTCAGACTAGGCGATCACCTTCATCATTCTGGCCTAGGAATCTATGAAATGTCTGAATTAAATTGAATTCTGGTAGCTTTGGAGTAACTCCCATTAACTCCCTGAATTCAGCCCTGTGCAATAGTCTCAGCAGTGTAGACTTGGAATAGCAGAATTTGGCTCATGTTTCCAAATGCAAGTGAATGATAGATGCATGGTCACTGCAGCTCAATGCATTTTTGTGCTCCGTGCAGGTAGTTAGGGGTGAGCAGATGGCAGGATTTTGATTCCATGAAGTCTCATGAGGTTTGTTCAATTGTTTCCGTCTATTTTGTAAAACTAGCTGGCCTGAACCTGAAATATTTCTGAACTGCGCGTGTCTAATGGACACACGAATGCAGGTTGTACTGCTAGGTGAGCAAAATAGATTTTCAAATTTGCCAATGCTTATCGGAATCTGAACACTCCTTTTTACATCCAAAACAGAAATTCTGCCTGGCTCTCATAATTATTACTCTATATCTGTAGCCTCTCGTCCCCACTATAACTTGTGTGTGTTTTGACTGTAAAGTCTGGTCTACGCTAGGATATTTGGTTGGTGTAACACTATTACTCAGGGGTGTGAAAAATCTATACCCATTAATGACACAGTTAAACCAAATTAACCCCTGGTGTAGGCAGCGGTAGTTTAATGGGAGATTTCTTCTGGTGACCTAGCTATTGCCTCTCTGGGAGGTGGATTACCTATGCTGATGGGAGAAGCTCTCCCGTCAGCATTGGTAGTGTCTTCGCTAAAGCGCTACAGTGGCAGTGCTTCAGGGCTTTACGTGTAGAGAAGCCCAAAGCCTTAATATTGGACGCAAAAAGGCATCTCACGGTAGCACCCTCCCTCTCTCTCTCTCTCTCTCTCTCGCTTGCTGGAATAGGATCTCCTTTTTGCCTTGCTCCATGTGCCTGATGTGCAAATCCATTCTAACCATGCCTTGCAGTTCTGGGGCTCCATTGCACAAATAGCAAATGATTAAAAAAAATAAACATTCAAAGAAAACATGTTTTAAAGGGAGCACCTGTTTTGTGCACTTCAATTGGCGGAGACAATTTACCTTGTTAAAATGAGTAGCGGAAGTAGGGGTGATTTTTCCCTTACTGTAGGTCAGATAATGGAGTGCTTGTATGAATAGCCCACAGGGTCTGCTCCTGTGAGCAAGTGCTTGCCATCATCAGTAAGTATTCCTTGGGCTTGCCCTTTATCGTCTGATACCCAGCTGATAATGCATCTCATAATCCAAAGGGGTTGTGAACTGGCTTATTTGTCTGCTTGATCGCATGAGGCCATATTCTGTGCTTGGGACCAAATTCTGCCATTGAATTCAGAAGATAATTTGGCTGTAATTCTACAGTTTGTGTTTGAAACACCCATTGAGATTGGTGCAAAGGGTAGGATCTGGTACAGAATGTTTGAGGCAGAATTTTGTATTCTAGTGGCTGGGATGGGGGATCAGGAGATGTCTATTCCTGCTAGTGCTATTATGGGAGCTTGGCATAGGCATAGTTTGACTTCTGTATTGTGGGGAAAGCTACAGTCAGGCCAGTTGAGCTGCGCATGGGGGGCAGGGGCGGCTTTAACTTTTTTGCCGCCCCAAGCAAAAAACAAAAAACAAAACCCCAAGCGCCGCCCTGCCAAACAAAAAACCCCCCACCCCCCCAACGCCCACCAAAACAACCCCCGGCCGGGGCGCCGGCAGGGAGCGTGGCATGCCCGCGGCCCCACTGCCCCAGCCGGGGCACCGGTGGGGAGGGCGGCATGCCCGGGGCACCGGTGGGGAGCATGGTTTTTTAAAAAACAAAAAAACAAGAAGAACCCTGAAAGCCGCCCCCCTCCAGGTGCCGCCCCAAGCACATGCTTAGTAGGCTGGTGCATGGAGCTGGTCCTGATGCGGGGTGAAGGAATTTCACACGTGCCCGAGGCTTGCAGTTTGGGGCGGGGGGGGCTTTGCCCCTCCGACTCCTTTCCCCCATGGAGCTTGTTGAAAGTCAATTAACCTTTCCCTGGCTTCAACTACCCCTCTATAAAATGAGAGTGACCATGCTTATCTGCTTTTGGAAAGTGCTCGGGGAAGGTCGCATGTAAGTGCAAAGTATGTTCGTTCTCTTGGTGGGAGGTTCTCATTTTGGATTGTTGGCGGTGCAGTGAAGCCGTGCTGCAACTTGACTATGCTGGAGCAAACTGAACTTAATAGCTGACTGTCAAACAGCCAAAACCCTATTCATGAGGACGTTTCTAATCACCAAAATAATTGCATTTTAAAATCGCTTCTCAGGATTACATTGTTTTAAAAAAATAAATAAATCTGTGGCTGCAGCCATTGACTCTACCAATCCTGAGGCTCTGTACCAACCTAGCAAGGGCTCAGGCCAGAGGATTTGTATGTGATGTGTTAGTTTGAAATTAATAGTTGACACATAAGTGTTGTGGATTTGTAGCTCGCTCAGCGTTTGAGATCTTGAATCTCCGTCATTTGCATTCGCTTAAGGAATTGTTGGTTGTTTGACCCCAACACTTTTGACAAGTGTTTCATTGTACAGTATGCCTGTAATAGAGTAAATCTTAAGAGTGCTTCCTCCTTACAAAGGAAAGCAAGGAGATTATAAGAGAGAAAATAAAGGAGTTTATGGAATCTATTATGCATCTGATTTCCCGCTGAGTGGCCTAAACTGTACTGATTTCAACTGAATTTTCTGGCTGCGCTAGAGAATCTCCCCCAACTCCCTCTTTTCAGTTGTGAGGCGGGTCTCCTTCCTTTTCCACCTTTCTGTCTTGTATCCCCTTCTCTCTTTGCTGTAACCATCAGCGCCAGCAGTGATTCTGCCAACAGGGCAATGCCTCATGGGGGGCAGGGTGAGCGAGGAAACAAATAAAACCAAAGTAAAATAAAGCATTTCATAACCATTCTTAGAACCAGTCACAGCGGTTACTTTATGCGCTACTGTAATCACGATACTGTTAAAGGGCCTCCACTGAGATCAGGGCTTCATTACGCTAGGTGCTGCACAAACACATTATAAGAGACAATCCCTGCTTCAAAGAGCTAAATAAATAAGTCTGATGAAGAGTGGGAGGTGAAAGAGGTTAAATGGTTGCTCAAGGTGTCACAGCAGATTGATTGCAGAGCCAGGAATTGAACCCAGGTCTGTAAATATATAGGCAAGCATCGGGGCCGGCTTTAGCGGGTGCGAGGCCCCACGTGAATAACGACGGCGGGGCCCCGCCAACTTTGAGCAAAAAAACAACAAAAAAACCTCCTGCTGCCAATTGGCGGAGCAAAAAACAAACAAACAAAAACCCCCGGAGTGGGGCCCCCTGGGGAATCGGCGTAATCAGCTTAAAGCTGGCCCTGGCTAGCACTCAACCAAACCTCTTGTAGGCCCAATGTGTCGGCCACCGCTGCCTCACTCATGTCTTTTTTTTTTTTTAACACAGGGCTTGCTTTGCACTGGTGCAGATTCCTGGTCTGTGCTGACTCTTTTCAAATGGCACAGAGTGCCCGAAGGCCACTAGCAACGGAGCAGTTGTAATGACAACCGCTGGGGCCTTGCTGTCAAGGGCCAGAATAAACTAGGGGTCAGTCTCCCCTTGATTTCGAGGGAGCTGGTTCTGAGTGACAGGGACTGCAGGGTTTGCAGGGGAATGCAAAATCCCTTCATTTGCACTAATAAAGCAGCTAGTCATAGTGTTCTGATGACTGAATGCTGTAACAATCTTGACACAGCGAGGGCTCAGAGGATTGACATTTCTTACTAGAGCAAGAATATGAACAGTCAGAGCGGCTGCAATAAAAAGTGTTGCTAAAGGAGCTCTTTTCCACACTCCTTCGTTCTTTGTTTCCCACTGTGTGTGTGGGTGAGCGTGACTCTGGGGGAAGTATCAAAAATCTTACCAAAGTGCTTCAGATATTAGCAGTTTCCCCATCAACCAGCCCAAGACTGCCACACGCAAATAGGAATTCCTGAACTATTAGCACCTTACACTTTCTAGCTCGTGTAGGTCCAATATGACATTGCTGTGAAATGGCTTTCCCTATCCATATTGTGTGAGATGGGCACAGCATGATAGAAAACATTAACTGCCAACAAATTTCATAGGCATGATTACTAGAATACCATTCTTGGTGATTGCAGTTGGCGTTCAGTGGTATTGATGAACAGTCTTTCATCATTCAAAATTACTGGACAACTAGAAGGGTAATGATGCAAAGCCACTTTTCAGTCACATGGCTCTCACCCTTAGATTGCTATACAATAAAAAAATAGACTATCGACCTGTATCCATTGTAACTATGGAAGTGGTTCCCTGCTTGAGCTACACTATCTCAACAAGACCACTGGGAGGAATTGTACCTTATGGAGAGACAGTGCTCTTGTAGACCAATGACAGGCGTTTGCCACATCTGCTTCCTGCCCCTTTGGGAGAAGCCTGTTCCACCAGGAAGTGGTAGCAGGGATTAGTCTGTGAACTCAAGAGCAAGACCTTTGCTCGGGGGCACAAGCTAGGATGGGAGCAACAGCCCCACCATGGAGTACCCATATAAGTGTGAGCCACAGTCTGGTCCTAAAAGTGACCTCTCTATAAGGATCACCTGAATGGTAGATTAGTAATAAGGATTTGTCTAGTCATGTACCTCTCTCCTAACTGCAATAGGCCGCTGGAAGCTCTCTGCTACAAATAATTTCAGGTGGACGGGGGTGTCAGTAAATCCTCATGCACTGCATAACTCTCTCTCTCTCTCTCTCTCTCTGGTGGTGGTTGTTTTAATGAGAAATCACTTTGGTGGTGGTTGATCTCTTCAATTGAACTGGAAGAGCTTCTTTATTTTTCTAATAATTCTGTGTCTAATGGAACAGATTTTAGAATCATTTTGAGAGGGCGCTACTTAGTCTATTTAAGATGAGGTTATTGTTTTTGTTCTGTCATCTTGAATACATGAATACAATTAATCGGTCTTAAAATAATCAGCCATTGACTCATTGTTTTGCTGCTTACACTTCTACATTCAGTCAACTATGTGCTATGATAATGGAAACACCTTTGAAGAGTTCTATATCATCTGAAATATTTGATCTCCTATACAATGCTTTGACAATTTAAGGTGAGCAAACATGTTAATTGGAACTGGTGAAAATTATAGGCAACAATTTTTCTTACCTGTGGAAAGTAGGAGAAATTATTTAACCTTGAGGAGTGTTCACTTCATAGGATATTCCCCTTGTACATCACACCACTATCTTACATATAACTAACATTTCTGCATTGCATTGCCCTTTTGTAATGCTGTGGTCTCTGGTGTCCAGCTTGGGACTCCCTTCCCCACTGCTGTACTACATACCTAGACCATGTGCCCAGCTGGAGGTTGGGAGGAGCATGCAGAGGTTACAGTGTTACCCACCCCTTTCATTTTGGCATGCCTTCTCTTTTTTTATCCTGAAATAATGCCATTCCTTCTCCCACCTATCAGTTGCCAAGTAACTCTAAGAACAATACCCATATGACTTGTAGCTTTCAGATCTCATAACACTCTAATTTAGAAGACAGAATAAACCATGTAACAGCTTAGTGATTAGATGGCATTTACCAGCTAATTAAGCAATCAATAGTTACTGTGTAATTATAGACTTATTCCACAGCACAGTAGTTTGTACCGTGCAAGATAAAGTAATGCTGAAGTTCTAAATGTAGGGCAAAATCCCCAGTGCCCTAAGGACTGCAGCATTTGGCCCAGAATATAAATGCTGTAAAGTCCCTGGAGTGGATAACATACAAGCAGAACTAGTTAAAAGTGGTGGAGAGGCACCTGATGTGACTTTTGGAGTCTAGAAGATGGCTCAAGACTGGGGGACAATCCCTGATGGTTCCTGTTCTTCAAAAGAAGGACCCAATGGTTTTTGAAAACTACGGCACAATCTCATTATTGACATACCCTTGCAAAATACTGCTGCACCTCATCTTGAAGAGGATTGTACCCAAGATAGAGAACTTTTTGGCTGGGGAACAAGCCAGGTTTAGACCCAGAAGAGGTATAGTTGAGCAAATATTCAATCTGCATGAGCTATATGAGACGGTGTTGGAGAATGATGGGAAGGTGGTCCATGACTTCATATATTTTGCCAAGGTATTCAATAGCATATGGCACAAAACTCTTTGGGTAATTCTGCAGCTGGCTGGAGCCGGTGAAAATGTAATAAGACTGATACAAATCTCGAAAGATGCACAATGACTTTGGTGTTTTGTGGGGCATGAATACAGTAGTTTCACCTGAGATTAAGTGTCAGGCAGGGCTGCATGCCATCACCAACTATCTTCATCGGTTATATTGAAGAAATCTTAAGAGGAGTCACTGATGGAAAGCTACAGGATGGTGTACCAAAAATTAGTCATCTGTGTTTCATGGATGATACTAACCTGATTAGATTGTTGCAAGAAGAGGTTCAAAAATTGCTAGATTGAGTAGTGGTGGAAGCAGAGAATTTCAGTGTAAAGATATATGAAAAGACAAAGGTTACGTAAGTCCGTTGAAAAGGCAAAGATATTCCTCCCCAAATCTGAGGAGGCAATGGAGTGTAAGCACTTCAAATACCTGGGTAGCAGGCTTACAAGGGATGCTAAACATCACTTAGACATCTGACTGAATTGGACTTGTGACCACTGATTTAGGACACAGCCACATTTAGAGAAGCTAAGGTATTACTTGGAAGTGTAAAATGAAATTGCTATAATCTCGTCTTCAGCATTTTGCTATATGTGGATGCTAAGGATGCTAACCCACGAAAGCTTATGCTGAAATAAATTTGTAATCCAGGACATTCAGAGGCTTGCTGCCTTTAAATTGAAATGCTACAGGCAATTGCTGCATGTTAGCTATACCTTGTGCACAACACTAACAAAGTAATCACCCAAATTTACAACATAACCAGAGTCATACCTGCAGAAAATGTGTCCGCCCCCTCTTCAGCAGCGCATGTGGAGGGCTCTTGGCTGGTCCAGGGATCTGCATGGTAGGGTACTTCAGGCAGTGGGTGAGCCAGTGAAGAAGTGGGCAGATCAGAGGGAAGCACACTACTGACCACCTGCACCCTGTGGGGGTTCCACCACCAATGCCATGCAGCCTCAGGTAGTTCCTTATTGTTCTTGGGGTGCATAGTAAAATAATGTACACATTTCCTTTCTTTCTATCTTGCTACAGGAAAGCACATCTGAGTGCAAAAATGGTGTAGGGCATCTGCCCCACCATATACAGTGGATGCCGGTTATTGTCAGTCCTGATTATTGACATCTTTCAGTTATTAGCAACACTTTGCTGGCAACCAATCCTGTCTTGTTTTAATGTTAATGGGATTCAGATAATAGAAACTGTCACATCACTTTTTTTTTCTCCTGTGTAGCCTCGTGGGCCCCTTGTGCCTCCACTCCCCATGGAAAGCTCTGGAATTTGGGTTGCAGCTTCCCTCCCACTTTGCAGCGCCAGGACTCCTGTTGCCTCTTGTGTAGGCAGTGGGTCCCCAGTCGCGAGGCCACCCTGTGCTGCTGTCCTGGGCATGGGAAGAGAGGCTACAGGCAGGGCAGTGTGCTGGATGGCAGCTTTCCATGGGGAGCAGGAGTGTTGGGGGGTGAGGGGGTCTGTGGGAAGGCACAATACGTCTCCCTGTGTTCTCCAGGGTGCATCTTGCCCCTCAGAGCATCCCCATGCTTCCTTTGCTGGCTGCTGCCGCGTAGGTCAGGAAAGCTAAGTCCTAGCTCTTTTTTACCCTGGCAGCAGCCCGGCAAACCTGTCTTCCACATATTTGCAACCTCTGGATAATGGCGACTCTTTTCTGGGAACTGAGAAGCCACTAATAAGCAGAAGCCACTGTATGCAATGTACATTGAGATAATTCCTTTCAACCATGCTACTCTTTTATACCAGGTCTTTTTCAAACTACAGTGCTCAGCCCCATGAACTCCACGGGACTACTCACAGTAGTAATGCTAAACACATATGTTAGTGTTTGCCCTACAACTTAGGCTGAGTGGTAGTTACTCCTCTGTTCAGCCATTTGCTCCCTATTTTTCTGTTGTATGTAGGCAAACGGCATCCCACTGAGCCACAACAATACAACGTATTGAATTTAGTTAATTGGATGTGTCTTTAGAATGAGCTTTCTGTCTAGATTATCATCTGTGGCTATGTTAAAGGTGTCTAATACAGAAGGTATTTACTAGCCACCTGCATGCCTATCTACAGGAATAGGAATCGTGTCTTATAGGAATGGATATCCAATGGAAAGGGTTATTTTAAAAATGATTTGAGTGATACAATATCCATTCACTTTGATCACACACTCAGAGGAGGCTGTCTTTTAAAATACCAACAATTATAGCCTTCTTGTTTATCACTTGTTTGTTTAAGCAGTCAAAGGTGTGTATGGCTCTCTACAGAGCAAGCAAA
This sequence comes from Macrochelys suwanniensis, assembly GCA_033296515.1. Lineage (NCBI taxonomy): Eukaryota > Metazoa > Chordata > Testudines > Chelydridae > Macrochelys > Macrochelys suwanniensis. The sequence continues at coordinate 14,994,273 of CM065783.1, forward strand.
AGGTCCTGATCCAAGGGGCATTCAATCTGCCACAGACATAACAAAAACAGTTCTGACTAAACCAAGTGGGGCGGGACCAGGGTTACAAGAGTTAGATTATGTGTTGCGCTTAGATTACAATCCTATCTTTAGTTCCTCTTTAGTTTTTAGGTCAGAGTTAGAAAGCTACATGAAAGAGAGGACACGTCTTTATACTTGTTCTCTAAAGTGCACCTAGAGTGGTTTGGGTGTGTGTATATATAGTTTGTGTGGTCAATAGTTTTTGGTGATTAATCACTGATCCTTTAGCTGAGTGGAAAAAGAGTTACTGTACAGCACAAAATTATGATGATCCAAGGGGAGTGGGAGTGTGTGTGTGTGTGTGTGTGTGTGTGCATTTGGCCCAGTCTAACTTTACTTGGGCAGGTTGTATGTGTGTGTTGTATCTTTAAGTAAATGAAGTACTTGAAGTTAGCATCCAGCAGAGTTCTGGAAGGATCTAGACGTTCAGTAACTTCTAGTGCTCTGCTCAAACCATAGAGAGTGCCATGGGAACAGGGCATAAACCCAGTAATATTTTGCCTAAATCTGGAGCTGGCTCAATGAACTGGGATAACTAAGGGCCTACAGCTTTCAAGCACCATTGTTGGTGTGCTCATTTACACATCAATACCCAGAATGCCCTGCTGGCTCACAGCTATTTCACTGTAGTGCTTTGTGAATTTAATTGAGTGGCTGAATGCTGTTTCTGTAGGAAGTGGATTTGCTAAAGGTTGTTTTGAGATATTTTCTTCAACATTTTATGGAGGGAAGCAAATAACTAGGGTTGCAATGCTAAGTTGTGTTAGATGTTTAGCCTGTCAATCATGCAGCACTGAGGGAAGCCAGGTTATTATTGAAAGTTTCTTTGTACATTGGACTAGGGATTGTTCTCATGGGGACTGTGGAACAGAGGTTGCAGATTCCTGAGCTTGTTGTTAGCTGATACCCAGAGAGTTCAAGCAAGTAATGCAAGACACGGACGGCATTAATTGTTTTAATAATAGTTGCTTTATTATCTCTCTGTCTGAAGGACTGATGGTCAACAGTTTGGTGATTAATCACTGATCCTTTAGCTAAGTGGAAAAAGAGTTACTGTACAGCACAAAATTAGTATGACCCAAGGGGATCGTTACTGAAAAGAATGAATCCTAGTTTATACACAGAGCTTTCATATCTGAAAACTAACTGCTGTGACTTGTCTGGGAGACTGGGCTAAATACTTAAAAGAAAGAAACACACAAAAAACCATATGCATTGCATACTTGTTCAGCTAACAGTGTTGGTCCTCTCTTGTCTGTTCACCATACAGACTGCTGTATTTGAGTTACCAGAAACTCCTGACCAAGATTTTAAAGGTGAATAGTTAGGTAAGATGTGAATTATCACTGTTAACATTGTAATAGTGTCTAGAGGCCCCAATGTCCTGGGCATTATACAAACACATAGTAAAACAAGCACCTTGCTCAAAGGAGCCAACATCTAATTTTCAGACAAGATATAACAAGTGCATTTTGCAAACAATAGGAAGAAGGCTTAAGAGAAGGTAACCCTGAGAAGATCACATGGTTACATAAGGTAGTGCACAGCTAGAGTCTGATGCAATTTTGTATAGTAGTGTACCTTAATTTGTGTGGGTTCTTCTAGTCTCCAGCTGTCTTCCTTCTCAGGGTTTTGTACTGCTGCCCATCACCATGTTATGGGAATATATCCGTTGTGACTATGGACTGACAGATTTCATAAACTAAGAAAGGTGTAAGAGAAGATATTAAATCCACTGTCTTAGCTAAACTTTAATTTGGATAGTAACATTTAGAATACCTAAAAATTCCCCCGGCGCTCTGGTCAATATGGAGTTGGGTTTCCTGTCTCAAACTATTGTGTAGCATTGCTACATACTGTTGTTTAGTAACTGCTGTGTTTCAACTCCGGTGGTAGCTGCATTTCAGGATGGGAAAATGAAGCATTTCATTTATATGTACAGTATCTCAGGGGCCAGCAAACTGACCTACATAGGCAGATGCCTGTGCCCTTGTGAAGCCCCATTGACTTCAAGGTTGTAAGGGTTTGCCTGTGAAGATTACATTGCCGTGCTTTGGGGATCCTTCAGCATGAAAGGCATAGTATGAAATGTTAAGTCCTCATTTCCTTTGTAATGGCTCCCTCTCTTAACCAGAATGCAATGACATAAGAATGGCCATACTGGGTCAGACCAAAGGTCTGCCTAACCCAATATCCTGTTTTCCGACAGTGGCCATTGCCAGGTGCCCCAGAGGGAATGAACAGAACAGGTAATCATCTAGTGATCCTTTCCCTGTCGCTCATTCCCAGCGTCTGGCAAACAGAGGATAGGGACATCATCCTTGCCCATCTGGCTAATAGCCATTGATGGCCTATCCTCCATGAATTTATCTAGTTCTTTTTTTAACATTACACACTAATATGCCTGACAACAGCCTGGACGCTGCACATCTTTAGGCAGGTTTCAGCCACTAATGACCAGTTCCTTTTCTTAAATATGTACATATACATGGATTGGTTTGGTGAATTTCCATGAGCTCTTATTGGGGCAGAAAAGACGACTAACCTAATATAGTAGTATGAAATAACACCTACTAGCTGATGCTTAGAATGAAAACAAATCCTAAATTTGGCATGCCCCTATCATGCTAATATTAAAAAAAAAAAAAATAGCCTAGACACTCCTTTCCCTAGCTGAATCAAATTGCGTGCATGGCCCTGAAATGTAGACTTGTTCTTCCCAGTTAATTTTTTTTTATGCCACACAAGCAGCTAAGTCTTAACTGGGAGAACACTTAAAACGATGTCTTTTTTAAAAAAAAGAAAAGAAAAAAGCTTTGTTACCAGAGCAACTGGTACATCTTGTGCAGCTTAATCTGTGAAAGATACAGAGAACCCTCCTCCCCCTTCCCCCCAAAGCCAACCCACACACGCCCACATGCCGGTATGTCACGTTAACTTTTGTGCTTTCTGAATAGTTCAAGGGAAAGGTGTTTTTGTGCTTCAAGCCTATAGAACACAGGTTCTAAATGGTAACAAAAAGAGATTCATGAATTAATAATTCCTTATCATTATTTGCCATTTTTTCCCCTCAAGTGTGTGATGGAAGAGGACAGTGTGAGGGCCGTCAGCATAACCATGGGATTATGAGAGGACGTTTGTCCACGCTGTCCCCAGTGTTAGCTCTGCTTTGGCAGCGTGCAATATAATAGTAGCTGCGTTGTTTAAATAAAGATAAACTCAAGATGCAGGATGAGGGTCATGGTGCTGTGTGGTGCAAAAGGCATGGGAGAAGGAGAGGCAGAAAAGGAGTTTTCCTGTTGTGCTACCTCTGGCCGGGTGGATGGCTGAGGTGTATGGTGAAAGGGAGGGACAGGCGTTTGGAGAAGAGCCATTCTGTTTGGCTTGTTCCTTAATTGGGGCAGAGGATGTTGCAATGCGAACTGCAGCCCTGAACAGCAGCAGCTCTCTCGAGTGATTCACCCATCCAGTAGGGAATGATACCATGGAATGACTGGTCAAGGAAGTACAGATCTGTCCCCTTTCATGTCTTTTAGTGGGCATAAAGGCATTTATGAACCCACCTCAGTAATCCCGACATGGGATGGACATTATATTAAGTGTTAAGTCATCATTTCCACTGTAATGGCGCCCCCTCTTAACCAGGATACAATGACATTACACTATTATACTTGACAACAGCCTGGACGCTGTATGTATATAGATAAATGGTTCATATCCATTGATAAGATGTCACTTGACTGGGAGCCAGTTCTGGGTTTATAGTCCCTCTATGTGGGTGAATCCACAGCAGATGACTTGGGGGCCATAATCAGTTAAAAGGGCCGTAGAATATTTTTAAAGGTACATTTCCAAAACACTATGTAACTTAAAACTGTCTGAATATTGCCAAACTTCCCAGAAACAAACTGTACCCTGCGATGAGCCTCAACATGCAACATATCAGGATGATCAGTACATTCTAGGAACAGTTGAAAATTAGGCTTATCATGAGGAGCTAGCTTCAACCTGGGCTAGGGAGTTGATTACCTAATAATGCCCCTTTCCTGCAGGGGAACTGCATTAGATGTAGTGCAAATAACCCCACAGTATTGTGTTTCTTGCATTATAAACACACATGCTGAGCCATCAGCCCATGCTGGAGAGCATGGTGACGCCAGTGTTTGGAAATGTGAGCTAATCATTTGTTGTAAATAGAAGAAACCAAAGTTGCTCAGAACTGGGTCTTATAACCACTTTCCAGCTTGGATCCTGTGGAGGAATTGCTGAGAAGATTGTTTTCATATTGGTCAGGGACTATACACACCTATTCATGATGGCATTGCCTACAACCCCCCCCCCCCCAAATGAGCACCCATATTCTAACAACAGCAACATAGATACGGCTACTTGAGACGTAGCTGAGGTGGTCTAAGATTTGGATATCTTGAATAAAAAGTGAAAGTAGGGATGGATGAGAAGCTGTATCAATCTCTACAGTGGCACCCACAGCGGTACGCCTGTCCATACCATTGGGAGGGATGCCGAGTCATTAGCGTTGGGCTCTCCCAACTGCAGTGGCAAGGAGGAGCAGCGCTGGCTGCCTCACTGCCCACTCAGATGCACCAGAAGCCTCACTGCCCACTCAGTGCACCAGGGCACCTCTGTCATGATTTGGGGGGGGAGGGTAGAGTGGGGGGAACTGCAGGGCCAAAGTTGAGTGAATGGTGCTGCGACTTAAAGAACATTGGTCACAGCACTGCTCAGGTTTGGACGGAAGGGCCATGGGGCCAAACCTAAGCGGTGCTCTGACCCCCATGGTCACTCACTCAAATTTGGCCCTTCCACACTCTTTTCCCTGCCCCCAGTCATGACAGAGGCCAGTGTCCCCTTTGCTCTCCCATAAGATTTGCTCAGTGACTACCTCAAGCATCACTGCACGGGGGAGCTGGCCAGGGGAGGAGGATGGTGGGAAGCCCTGGGGTGCACTATAATGAAAACTTCTGGGGGTGCCCCATAGTCTATGAATACTGATAAGTAATAATAGTATGAATGTTGTATGTGACTTGGTCAGTGTGGCCAAGTTATAGTAGAACTATGGTGGGTTATTAAAATATCCTGTATGAATGTATTGATCTGACTTGTGGGGGTGGGGCGGGGAGGGCTGTGGGGAGAGCGAAGAGGAAAGCAACACACCAGAGCTAGATAATGTCCCATCCCAGCTCACACTTGAACGATGATGGGGTGAGCTGTTAGGACACAGGCAAGGCCTTTGAAGCTATCTCCAGCCAGTTGCATGCCTTGTTTTGGCCAAAACTTGGAGCCTGGAGATTGAAAGAGCACTTAACAGTAAAAAAGCCCTTTTTGGGGGGGAAGAGGAGGTGCCACTTGTCAGATGCTGGCTACAGTGGGAGGCACAGAGAGACTGGAAGAGTCTAAAGTGGGCCCTTTGGATATAGGGAAGAGCCAGACAGACAAACAGCCTCCTCGGTTTTATTGTTTTAAGACATGTCTTCTCTGAAATGCTTTTGTTCTAAATAAATAATGCTTTGCTTTAACAAAGTGGTTTGACCACTGATTACCACCGTTGTTGCCCCAGAAGGAACAGAACTGCAGGGCCTGAGCCTAAGGTATGTGGGACTGCAGCCAAGGCCTTGTCTGAGAGACGGGGAATCCTGTCTTGGGAATGGGATCACAGAAGTGACACCTAGAGCCCTGAGACCTGATGGGATTGCACTGGAAGGCACTACGAGGGTTCAGAGGTGCAGTTTGCTTGGTAACTTTTTGAGAGAAGTAAATCAAGATTGTTCTGATATCTGATGCAGTATATTGGCAGCTGACCCCAAGGTATTTCCCAACTGCAAAAGAATATTCAAACATACAATTATTTCAGAGTAAGTTTCTCCTTTCAAGGTCTAATTTAGAAATGCTCAGCATTTGGAACGTGCCTAGGGCCAGATCCTTAGCTGGTGCAAATCAGCACAGCCCCATAGAGTATTGTGGAGCTATGCCAATTTATGTGGCTTTAGGATCTGGCCCCTACTGTGTTTTGTGGGTAGTGAACCAAGAAAAAGGGTGGAGAAGGGCAGTGGTAATGTGAGTTTTGCCATGTGACTGACTGGGGTAGGTTGGTGGTAGAGGCACCATGGCATGCAGTGCCAAATGTCTCCCAGAGCTCTCATGAAGCAGAGAGGATCTTTAAGTGGATTAATTACAATTTAGATTTTAGAAGCATCAGAATTATTAAGTTTATTGTGATTAGATTGTGGGATTTCTTGTCTGTTCAGAGGTCTCTCTTCCTCATTTTAATGTTAATGGTGCAATGTGGTGTTATCAGGGAGGTGAGCTCCAGTGGGATTTTCTGGGCAAAGTGTGCCTGGAGGGGAGATACACAGAGTTGTTGGGGTTTTCAATGAATGTAAATTTTTTTTGCAAGCTGAAATTTCATGCGACTTTGCGAGGATCCAAAAAACTAATTAATTTCTTCCAGGAAATCCTTCCCACCTGTGTATTTTAATAAGCAATCTTAATTCCAGGCTTTCTTCCAAGCTATTTCTTGTTATTTAGTTGGTGTGGGGGTGGTGGTTTTTTTGGTCTAAGGCTCTGATCCTGAAATGAGCTTCATTTGGAAGACAATGGGACTTCACTCAGGAACTGGAGCTCAGGGCAGGATTGGAACTGAAAGCAATAGATTGCTAAGGGCAGGGAGTATGTCTGATTCTCCGCTTCCCATAGCCCTGCATCTCTCTGATGCATAATGTATCTTTCTAGTTATTATCTAAATACTATAGGCATTTTTTCCAGGCATTTTTAGTTTTGGTCCCTTTAAAATTGAGTTCTATTTGAAAAGAAAACTAGAAGTAACCTGTTTTGGATATGACTGATTTTAAGAGTATGATTTTTTTTTAAAATGTGCACAATGGGTGCCATTAAAACCTTAACATTTGCCACCCTTCAGTAGTTGTGATACCATGGGATATCTCTCTCTAAGCAGAGTAAAATACTGTTCTAGGTGTCAAATACCAGATTTCTAATAGCGCTAAGTCTAGCTTGATGAAGTGTCTTGCTTATTAAATAAGATTTAATGATTGGAAAGGTGGTCCAGTGGTTAGGGCACTTGCCAGAGATATAGACTTGGGTTCAAGTCTCTGCTCTACTACAGACTTCCTGTGTGACTTTGGGCAAGTTATTTGGCCTTTCCCTGTGTCTGTTTCTCTTCTGTAAAGTGGGGACAATAGCACTTCAGTCTCATGGGAGTATTATGAGACTAAATACATTAAAGATTGAGGTGTTCTCATAGGATGGTACTGAGGGTGTCTAAGTACCCAATATAGTACTTCATATGCTGATGCCCTAAATAGTGTCCCAGCATTTTAAAAGCACAAAGCACATTTCAAAGTCACTTCCTGTAGCAATGAAATGCAGCTACGAAGGGGTTAACTTTAAAAAAAAAAACAAAAAACCCACACCCCAGGCCACAAAACTTTGTTTGGTTATTGCCATTTTAAACACAGTGAATGTCTCCAATTAATAGGTCAATTCTAAAAACACTGATCTAAAAAAATGCGTGTCAGAATATTTTGGCGATATTGTGTCTCTGAACTTGACTCTCTCATCAAAGATGCCAGTGCCTATAAGAGCACTCTTTCAGTGCTTTAAAGGGAGTGGGCAGAAGAGGAGGGAGTGCTATCCTGTGAATGTTTGTTCTGACTATATTTTTGAAGCTTTGGTGGTCACTGGGGTTTGTGTCTTCAGAGACATTTTCTTGCTTGTCATTTTTTTCCCCTCTGTTTAAATGTTGATGCGGTTTGACTCGCTGTGGAAGTATGACTTGGAAGAGCTGAAGGAAAGAGATGCCTAAGGGGAGCCGGTTGGATCTCTCTGCATCTCCTGCTAGTTAATCTTTAAAAGCTGACTGCAGTGCTAAGCGTCTCTTTTGAACGTTGCCATTTATTCTTAGGCTTACCTGAGAAGCCCTTTGTACTAATTACCTAAAGATGGAATGTGCCAAACAAATATGGGCTGCTTCTGAATGTCTCTTTTTTTGGGGAAAGAGGGGGGTAGGCGTGTTTCTGTTTGACTAGAATGGCAGCTCGCCCTAATTTTTTTTTTCTTTTTGTGAGAGTTTGCTTGTGAAAAGGATCTGGACTGACAGCCTAAGAAACTGAAGCTCTCTCTTTATTCACCAGAGATACCATAACAGTGCAAACTTCCCCGCTATGGGAAGGTAGTTTTGTTTCCAGACCCATTCAGTCCTTGGCTTCTCTGCTTAGATAGCCAATAAAGGGGTCAATTAGGGCCTCAAGCTGCACAGCACTGTCATTTATAGTCTTCTGCGTAAAAATGAAAGGTGAAATGTAATTAACAAGAGAGGGTGCTGGAGAGCCTTTGCTATGATTAGTGAGAGAACTGCTGTAATACTGCCAAACTATTTCTGCTTAGTAACAGGAACAAGGCCAAAGAGGGGACTGCATAGATCAGTAAGGTATCAGACACCATTATCCTCCAATGAGACACTATCCTTCTCTTAATTTGCACCCCTAGGGAGGAGGCACACACAGGGCATTGGAGGTCTCCTTAGCATAGAAATCTAGGCCTGGCACTTACTGCACACGTGGCCACCATTTCTTGGGCTCCCTGATGCACACCACATGAGGCCTGGGCAGGATAAAGGCTTTTGTGTCTGGTTCTTGTGATGTGGATGCTTGGCTACTAAGTACTTCTGAGAATACCAGACTCGCTTAATGACTGTGCCCTGCCAAGTGAATGACTTCCAATTGCTACAAACATGCACTGGGTTTGAACTGGGAGCATAGTGGTTAAAGGTTGTGTTGTGCTTTACCAGTCCTGGAGCCATTCTGTCCTATGACTCTTTTTATACATCTTGCCGTTTTAAGACTCTCCAATTTCTACGATATACTCACTGGAGCAAGACTGATATTGACAGTCAGCCGTGCTTCCTTTCACTCATTGTCATGTTAGCTCTCCTTAGAAGAGGAAGCCATTTTAGGTCTAGCTGTGATAAACCAGTTCAGACAAGGATTGACAGGCTCCCCAAATTTATCTACCTTAAATATAGAAGACTATTTGTGTCCTTCTGTTCCTGAAGTTCACTTCTGTCACATTCTGAGTGACCCTACAAAAAGGGTCAAAGCACTGAGGTTATTTGCTATTGCAGACTGGGCATGTAAGTGCTGCCCTTCCCCTTCTGCTGCTCTAATCCTGGACAGTTGATTACCTCTGAGCCCCTTAGTCTCATATACCCAAACACAGCTGATCAGTCCCATTGGAAACAACTGTGGGCTCAACCATCAACGGAATGTCCCTAAAGCATTAGGAACCCAGGTCCTTGGTTATTGTTAAGGCTGGTGGGTTTTGTCATCGTGAAAAAATGTGAAAGTCATAATTGAGGTGTTTTTTTAGTCACAGTATATTTTAATTATTATGTTTACACTAGAAAGTGTTTGTAGCTACCAGTAGCAATTTAAAAGCATATGAAGATAGCAAAATGCCAACAAAAATTTACTTAGCTTGGATTGTAAACTCTTTGGGGCAGCAACCATCTTTTTGTTCGGTTGGTACAGAACCTAGCCCAACGGGGTCCCGGTCTGTGGCTGTGGCAGCCAGGTGCTATTGGAATACAAATAGTAAATAACAGGGTGAGGTTCCCTCAGGCAGATTTGGGTGAAAGACCGACTTTATTTAAAACGAAACAAAACAAAAACACACAAAAATCTTCCAAACACAAACCTTAAAAAATCATGGCTATGACAAACGTTCATCTTTAAACTCTGATCCTGGAATGAGCTCCACACAGGCAGGCCCGGCATCTGCACAGATGTACTAATTAGTGATGTTCAGGATCTGCCTATGTGAAGGTCACTGAAGGATTGGAACACTTGTCACTGTGAATAGGTATTTGTGGTCTTCCTGCCTTTTAACCAATGAAAAATTCCTTTGTCACTACCACAGACTTCTGTCTTTGGGGAAGGGAGCTACACCAGGCCCCTTATCTTTAGGGTTCCTTTTACTCAGATTATAACTATGTGAAGGGTTTGTACTGAAACTCCTCTAGTTTTGTGTTTTATCTTTTGGATGGCTCCATGTAAAATTCCATGGTTTCAGCCCAACCCAGGTGAAAATGTGGTGGCTTCAGCTAGGTATCAATTTGAATTTTAGGGCTTTTCAAACCTGAAGGTCTGAGGTATGAGCCCACGAGAGAGGTTTGGCAAACTAAAACCACTGATCGTTGGACAATTCTGGATCTAATCCATCCTACATTTCACCCGTTCCTCCTTTGTCACATGAAAGAAGAAAACCAAGGTTTTGTTTTGTTGTTTAAAATACCTTCTGGTTTTAAACCATCTTTTAAATGTTTTCTTGAATACCTTTGAAAAAAACCACATTTTTTAAAAAAGTGCTATGGACAATACACGTTAGCAATGGAATAAAGAAACACAGGTGGTGTCCCTTCAGAACAGAGCAATGGTCCATCTAGCCCTGATGTCCTACCTTTTTGACAGTGGTCAACACCAGATGCTTAAAACAAGGATATTGAAATCCTCCCCGGGCCTGATTCTGTTACCCGAAATTGGGCCAGCTAGTAAGTTTTTAGGGAGGACTAATGACCCACCAGAGTTTGGCAGAAACCAGCACATTTATTATACTGATAGCTAAGTTCAAAAGAAGCAGGGGTGGGGGGATGAAAGGGGGGGTGTCACACTCACGCTCGCATACTCACGCTCCCAGGACAGGCACGGCATTGGAGATGTCAGGATCCTTCAAGGTAAGTGTCCCACAGCGCAGCGATGGATGGTGTGATGAAGGTAAGTCTTCCTGAGGCACAATGGAATGCAATGTGGCGAACCACTGGCCAGGCGGTCCGGGTGAAGGGCCTTCATGGGAGGTACAATCTTGTGAGTGCACTCCTGAGCACTTGGCCCCTTCCCCTTTTGAGGACCTGCTCCTCTTGGCCTGCGACTAGAGATGACTTGGCCCCGTCTGGGTGGTCACACTCCACCTCGAGCAGTGTCCATGCAGTGTCCATGCATTGGGTGTGTGATCGCTGCCTGATTAGAGTTCCAGACACCTTGTCTACCTGGGAGCTCTTCTGATCTTCCAGCTGTTCAAGCAGCCCATTCATCCCACAAGTATTCCAGGAGGGAAGGGGAGGGGGAAAGCCACTTCACAGGTATTCAAAGAGGGAGAGGAGACAAAGGCGGGGGGAGTGTAACTGACCTTTTGAGCATACAGGTGATACGTAGCATACAGATCACTGCTGCTCCTACAACAGATTCTGGAGTACTTTCTTTAGCTGTTGATCAGAGAACACCTGGAAGTAGGAGAGGTCATAATCCCTTTAATTTTATCCAAACAAATATAAGTGCAAATGGTCATTAAGTTTATAAAATGTTTTTATCCATGTTTAAATGGGATCTAATAATATTTTACATCTAACATTGAGCTTAAGCATGGGGGTAGAGGGGAAGTAATATGGTGCAGTGTGTAAGAAATGAGGTTGTGTAATGACAAGACTAGAGAATTTTATAGACCATCCCACTAGCTTGGTTTGGAAGCTGTGTTGAATTTATTAAATCTCCAGTGGAGATAAGATGCATCTCTTAATTTTTATCTGAATGAAAACCATTTGTATTGTGTACTTCCAGCATGAAGGGGTGATGCTAGACCTCTGCTGTAGGGAATGTACAATAGAGAATGTTTTAGTTTGATTATATTTGAATATCCATTTGCTTGATTGAATTTTTGCACCTACAGCCTGGTACAGGCATTCTTTTAAAGCTGATATATTGAAATCAAAATAGATAGTAGTACTGGTTTGTTGCTATCACTTAATTCAGGGGAGATATTGTGAGTAGCAGGCTCAATGTGAAGATGCTTGGCTTAAAGTCAAAATTGAATGAGATGACGATTGCACAGTCTGAGAGCAATATTACAGTTAAAACATGAGGGTGCTTACTGGTTACAAGGTAAAAACTGTAATCCCTTCCTTCTTTACAGGTCGGTAGCCTCTGTTCATGGAATAACTGCAACATAGCCATATGTTTATGCTTCAGATCTGAACCAGGAGAGTCTGGGATTGCCACCACCCAGTTGTGCGTTGTGAGCACAGCTGTACACGATATTTATTATAGGGGCAAGGCCTTGTTGGCCTGTAGGAGGGGAAGCTGGGGAGAGGGATGGAAAGGAGAGAAAAGCATCTAAAGGGTTGTGGCTGAATCTTTGCTTGGGGCCCATATGAGGGTTAGGTGGAATTGCAGGTCTTGTCTATCCTTACTTCACCGGGAGGCACAGTGCCCCAACGGGTGCACTGAGCTGGTACGGTCATTGCTCTGCCCCCACTGCACCAGCCAGGAAAGTTGGCAGGGTGGAGAGTAAGGTGTTCCACAAATGGAGGAGTAGCAGGTGTGAAACCTTTGCTTCCAGTGGACGCCATGCTTCCCTAAGCTGAGCTCCCATGAGAACCGTCTAACTCCCAGTGCTGCTCTTAAGGACCGAAACTACACCAGAGTGATGATACAGATCCCTGCAGTCTGATTTGCTCATGGTGCTTATGCAGAGCAGACATCCACATCTAGTAAGGTGTACTGTTAGTAGGTATATAAGAATGGCTATACTGGGTCAGACGGCCTATCCAGCCCAGTATCCAGGCTTCCAACAGTGGCTGGTGCCAGATGCTTCAGAGGGAATTAACAGAACAGGATGGTTATCGACTCATCCATTCCCTGTTGTCCGGCCCTAGCATCTGGCAGTCAAAGGTTTAGGGACACTCAGAACATGTGGTTGAATCCCTGACCATCTTGGCTAATAGCTATAGATGGTCTTATCCTCCATGAACTTACCTAGTTCTTTTTTGAACTCCGTTATACTTTTGGCCTTCACAACTTCCTGTGGCAACAAGTTCCACAGGTTGAATGTGTGAAGAATGACTTCCTTGTGTTTGTTTTAAACCTGCTGCTTATTAATTTCGTTGGGTGACCCCTGGCTCTTGTGTTATGTGAAGGGGGTAAATAGCACTTTCTCTGCACCATTCAAGATTTTATAGCCCCCTATCATATCCTCCATTATTTGTCCCTTTTCTGAGTTGGACATCCCCAGTCTTTTTAATCTTTCCTCATATGGAAGCTGTTCCATATCCCTAATCATTTTTATTTGCTCTTCTCTGTACCTTTTCTAATTCTAATATCATTGTTTGAACCTGGGCAACCAGAAATGAGTGAAATATTCAGGTGTGGGGGTACCATGCATTTATATAGTGGAATTATGATATTTTCTGTCATCTTATCTATTACTTTCCCAATGATTCCTAACACTGTTAGCTATGGACACTTTTTTTAACTGTCCCTGCACTCTGAGTGGCTGAGACCATCCCATATGCCGTGTTGCCACTCACAATTTTGCCGTTTTTCTTAAAGCCCAGATTCCTAGAGTCAGATGATTACATGAGCATCTCATATTTTTTTTAAAGTTTTAATGTAAACTATAGAAGCGACAAAGGGTCCTGTGGCACCTTATAGACTAACAGAGGTATTGAAGCATAAGCTTTCGTGGGTGAATACCCACTTCTTCGGATGCAAGCAGTGGAAATGTCCAGAGGCAGATATAAAAGTGCAGGGAAGATTCAGGCTAGAGATAACGAGGTAAGCTTAATCAGGGAGGGTGAGGCCCTCTTCTAGCAGTTGAGGTGTGAAGACCAAGGGAGGAGAAACTGCTTTTGTAGTTGGCTAGCCATTCATAGTCTTTGTTTAGTCCTGAGCTGATGGTGTCAAATTTGCAAATGAACTGAAGCTCTACAGTTTCTCTTTGGAGTCTGGTCCTGAAGTTTTTTTGCTGCAGGATGGCTACCTTTAGGTCTGCAATTGTGTGTCCAGGGAGGTTGAAGTGTTCCCCTACAGGCTTTTGTATATTGCCATTCCTTGTATCTGATTTGTGTCCATTTATTCTTTTGCGTAAGGACTGTCCAGTTTGGCCGATGTACATAGCAGAGGGGGATTGCTGGCATATTATGGCATATATTACATTGGTGGATGTGCAGGTGAATGAACCAGTGAGCTGTAAGCTGTCTAAAATCCTGCCTGCCACATGGGGCCACAACAGTGGTACCCCCAATTCACCCAGCAATATCGTCAATCTATCCAGCCACACACTCAGCCCGGCAGAAGAGTCTGTCCTATCTCAGGGACTCTCTTTTTGCCCCACCACCCCCACCAACATGATTCAGTTCTGCGGTGACCTGGAAGCCTACTTTCGCCGTCTCCGACTCAAAGAATACTTTCAAGATAACACCGAACATCGCACAGATACACAGATACCCTCCCACCAACAGCACAAGAAGAAGAACTCCACATGGACTCCTCCTGAGGGTCGAAATGACAGTCTGGACCTATACATAGAATGCTTCCGCCGACGTGCACAGGCAGAAATTGTGGAAAAACAATGCCGCCTGCCTCATAACCTAAGTCGTGCAGAACGCAATGCCATCCAAAGCCTCAGAAACAACCCTGACATTATAATCAAAGAGGCTGATAAGGGAGGTGCTGTTGTCATCATGAACAGGTCTGACTACCAAAAGGAGGCTGCCAGACAACTCTCCAATACCAAATTCTACAGGCCACTCTCCTCAGATCCCACTGAGGAATACACTAAGAAACTGCACCATCTACTCAGGACATTCCCTACACTAACACAGGAACAAATCAACATACTCTTAGAGCCCCGACCGGGGTTATTCTACCTACTACCCAAGATCCACAAACCTGGAAATCCTGGACGCCCCATCATCTCGGGCATTGGCACTCTCACTGAAGAACTGTCCGGATATGTGGACTCTCTACTCAGACCCAATGCCACCAGCACTCCCAGCTATCTCCGTGACACCACTGATTTCCTGAGAAAACTACAATGCATTGGTAATCTTCCAGAACACACCATCCTAGCCACCATGGATGTAGAGGCTCTCTACACAAACATCCCACACACAGATGGAATACAAGCTGTCAGGAACAGTATCCCTGATGATGCCACAGCACAACTGGTTGCTGACCTCTGTGATTTTATCCTCACGCACAATTATTTCAAATTTGGTGACAATATATACCTCCAGACCAGTGGCACCGCTATGGGCACTCGCATGGCCCCACAATATGCCAACATCTTTATGGCTGACCTGGAACAACGCTTCCTCAGTTCTCGTCCACTCACGCCCCTTCTCTATCTACGCTACATTGATGACATCTTCATCATCTGGACCCATGGGAAAGAAACTCTGGAAGAATTCCACCACGATTTCAACAGCTTCCACCCCACCATCAACCTTAGCCTGGACCAGTCTACATGGGAAGTCCACTTCCTAGACACCACGGTGCAAATAAGCGATGGTCACATTAACACCACCCTATACCGAAAACCCACTGACCGCTATGCCTACCTACATGCCTCCAGCTTCCATCCCGGACACACCACACGATCCATTGTCTACAGCCAAGCACTGAGGTACAACCGTATTTGCTCCAACCCCTTTGACAGAGACCAACACCTACAAGATCTTCACCAAGCATTCTCAAAACTACGCTACCCACATGACGAAATAAGAAAACAGATCAACAGGGCCAGACGTGTACCCAGAAGCCTCCTGCTGCAAGACAAACCAAAGAAAGAAACCAACAGAACTCCTCTGGCCATCACTTACAGTCTGCAGCTAAAACCTCTCCAATGGATCATCAGTGATCTACAACCCATCCTGAACAACGATCCCTCACTTTCACAGGCCTTGGGAGGCAGGCCAGTCCTCGCCCACAGACAGCCCGCCAACCTGAAGCATGTTCTCACCAGCAACTACACACCACACCATAATAACTCTAACTCAGGAACCAATCCATGCAACAAACCTTGATGCCAACTTTGCCCACATATCTACACCAGGAACACCATCACAGGACCTAACCAGATCAGCCACACCATCACTGGTTCATTCACCTGCACATCCACCAATGTAATATATGCCATAATATGCCAGCAATGCCCCTCTGCTATGTACATCGGCCAGACTGGACAGTCCTTACGCAAAAGGATAAATGGACACAAATCAGATATAAGGAATGGCAATATACAAAAGCCTGTAGGGGAACACTTCAACCTCCCTGGACACACAATTGCAGACCTAAAGGTAGCCATCCTGCAGCAAAAAAACTTCAGGACCAGACTCCAAAGAGAAACTGTAGCGCTTCAGTTCATTTGCAAATTTGACACCATCAGCTCAGGACTAAACAAAGACTATGAATGGCTAGCCAACTACAAAAGCAGTTTCTCCTCCCTTGGTCTTCACACCTCAACTGCTAGAAGAGGGCCTCACCCTCCCTGATTAAGCTTACCTCGTTATCTCTAGCCTGAATCTTCCCTGCACTTTTATATCTGCCTCTGGACATTTCCACTGCTTGCATCCGAAGAAGTGGGTATTCACCCACGAAAGCTTATGCCTCAATACCTCTGTTAGTAATAAGGTGCCACAGGACCCTGTGTCGCTTCTACAGATCCAGACTAACACGGCTACCCCTCTGATAATGTAAACTATCTGGCTTTCATGGTTGTGGAAAAAAGACTGAAAATGTGAGCCCTACCGGCTCACAACAGAATTCCAATAAAAAAGAAACTTTTTAAAAATCTCATCATTGACATCAATCTCATGACTTTTTGGGGGCATGGCTCAGACCTTTTTAGTGCCTTTTTTGAGGTTTGGAAATATTGCATTTATTTATCAGTGTTCTGTCTGAATCTGGTTTACTTCAGAATAAGGAGTGGAAATAAAACAGGCATTGGAATAGGAATTTTACTATACCAATCCCTTTTCTGATGGAACTATTCAGATCTCTCTTCACATTCATGCTACACCTCTGCTGCTGCTATGTTTATTATTTTTATCTTCGCAAATGCTGCTTTAAGGACCATGCTGAGTGATTTAGACATTTTAATCCCATGAGCTGCAATACTAAATATTTACTGCCTTTGGATGCCAACTGATAAAATCCTTTAAAATGTTTTGATGAATTAAGCCTTCATTTGTGGCCTGACTCTGTAAAGTGCGGAGCAGCTGACAATTCAGTCAAGGTACTCTGTACCAACACCTTGCAGGGTCGAGCTGTGACTGCCCACAGAGAGACACTCCAGTGAGCTGCTTTCTCTAGGCTTCTCTGCACTACAGCTGTGACATGGGGCCTGATTTCCCTTCCACTTTGTCAGGACTAATTCATCAGTGGTGGAATATAATAAAAGCCTTTTGTTTGGAAGATTGGTCAGCTGTTTCTTTTCGTTTGTGTTTTTATTTTAAGCGAAATTTCAAATTTACACCATGGATTCCCGAATATTGCTGCTGCTCAGATGACTTCTAGCTAGTTAAGGGTGTTTTTTGATAGCCATAACGAGTCACAAAGCTGGCTTAATATCTGTGGTTTGAGCACTAGAATAGTAGGGACTAATAAGCCATTTGTATTACACGTTCATTTTCTCAGAATACATTTTCTCTTGTTCTTCTTTCCAAAATATTATTCTCAAGCAAGGGAGTGCCCTGGAGAGCTCCAGCCGGACATGTACCTCAGAGCTGGAGCTAGACAGCTGCTACATCAGCATATATCGGTGTGTGTGTTAAGGTTGCCAGTTTTGGTTAGACGTATTCCTGGAGATTTTGTCATGTGACAATCTTTAATTAAAGATTAATCTTTAATTCCTGGAGAATCCAGGACAATCCTGGAGGGTTGGGAACCTGTGTGTTTGTGTATGCGCTGGGGGAATAAAAGGGTAGTTTAGTCCTTTTTGCTAATGTTTCCTTCCTGGCCTCTGCACCTCCCCCACTCCCCTCTTTGAGGTGAAAGAATGTTCCTGTCATGGCAAACATTCTGGTTGCAATTTTTTACCTTGCTGTTTCTGTGTGTGTGTGTATTTTATATATAATATATATATATAAAAAATACACACACACACACACACACACACACACAGAGAAACAGGAAGGTAAAAAATTGCAACCATATATATTTAAAAGGCCCACGGCTCCTGCAGCCGCGGGGAGCAGAGGGCCTTTTAAAGCGATTGTGATTGGCCTAAAATTACTAAGATTTGTCTTCTGGTTTGGGAGCTTTAGATTTCAGACTTTCAAGCTCTTCATGGCAACCAGGATGACTAAAAGTTGTGGTGGTGGGTTGTTTTTTTTAAATGGAAGCTGGGATACTCATGTAACCACCTGACTCCAGGACCTGGGGTTTTAAATAAAAGTCAAATGTTAATGAGACTTGGGAGAATAGAAAGAGTGGGAAATGCTGCTTGTACTTGGCATAGGGATTATGTGCTTCAGGGACTTTAGTGAGAGCAGTTTCAAGACCAAACCGCATTCTATGTCATTAATGGAAAGAATTTCGATTAAGCCAAATTTCTGGGAAGAGTAAATTCAAGTTGACCTTGTGAGTTGAAAGTTTTGCACAAAAGTTTCAAGGCTGGGTGAGCTCTTTTTTTCATTTTAAACACAGCCAAAAGCTGACCCAAAAGAGAGGCAACAAATTGTCAGGAAGTATTAAATTTGAAATCCTTTATGTTTATTAAGTAGTCCAAATTTCATTTCTCTAGTTGCAGAACTCTGCAACATACAGCTATGTTTCCAGGCACTTGGCAAAAATCTCTTTAAGAAACTACATAAAAGAGCCTAAAGGAAGCAGAAGTTTTGTCCCCCACTGCTGAAGAAGTCCAGTAATCCATGAATGAAAGAATCCATTACACAGGAAATGAGTACTCATTTACTATCTACATGCAGTCCTGTGACAGATGAACAGCAAATGGCCCTAACAGATAAACATTAAGATCTCCTGTGGATTTTTAATGAACTAAGATCAACAAAGAAGCTGCTGGGAGCTGAATAAATTTAGGAGTAACAGAATCTTAAGAGTCTGTGAAAAGTCAAATTATTGCACTCTGTGATAAAAAGATGCCAGTAAAGTTAAAAGGTAGAGTATATAAAACTGTAATTTGACCCACCGTAACGTACAGAATGGAGACTTGAATGAACAGCCACAAGAAAAGAATCAGTAAGCTCTTCACCATGGAAATTAAAATGGCGAGATGGTCAAATGGTTGGACTTGCCTGACAGGAAATGACATAAGGTTGTGTAGGGCCAAATGTGGGTTGCCCCAACCGAAGGAGGAGGCTAGATTACGTTGGTGTGGACATCTGTAGTAGAGACTTGAGTTGTATTGGTAGGATGGGTTTTGCAATGATCATGGACTGGAAGCCAAAGGCTTGGTACATGGATCAGATATTAGCAGAGCTTAGAGAAACCAGCCAGGCATACAATCATGAGTTTTGTAAGAAAGCTCTAAAACTTGTTGACCCTCAGTAAGGAAATGGCAAGGAAGAGGAGTTGGGTTCAATACATTGTCTGCTGATTCATCAATCTCTGTTAGTAGCAAAGTAGCATACCCATTCTGGTGGTGGTGATGTAGTAGTAGTAGTAATCTGTGGTGCAGTAAAACTCTCCTTTAACTGTCAGCATTATTGGGGCTTATTTCCTCTTTGCCTGCAAGCTACTAAGGATACATAATTCATAACACATGAGCAGGTCTTATTCCAGCTGGCCATGCACATTGCTGTACATGTACACCAGACTGTCCTACACGACTCAAGATTACAGTGAACTTGCTTATTACTTGAGCAAGGACATATGTGATACAGGAAGAGACTTTGATCCTGCACAAACGAACTACAAAACTACAGATACAACTGTGTTTAATCCATGTGACACACTTTTCTGACCCAGTTAGAACAAACACAGTGTGTGCCGTGCACCCACGCTGAAGCTTTTCTTTCTCCACCATGGTTGAACTGTGTGCATCCACATCTACCATGCTACCTGCCTGTGTTTTTGTATCCGTGCATTCTGGGGCATATTTGGGAAGCTATCCCACAGTGCCTCAGCAATGGATAGAGTACCAGAGGGCATCCATGCAAAGCAGCACCATCAATAAATGAGGTAATTTATTGTAGGATGCCTTACTATATGAGGAAGGTTGGCCAAACCAATTAAACCAGTACCACAGTGGTTACAGGAAAACAATCATCTATCCGGCTAGTCCCGTGGCAGGGTCAAAAAAAGTCTGTTAGCTTCCTTTGTTACTGACGTGATAGAGAAACAAGTTATGTTTAGAAAGGAATGGGTTATGCCACTACAAATGTTCAATGCTGTAGTGTGGGCAAGGGCTAGAATTGTTGTAATATGTGAGCCATGTCTCCCTCTATTGGCTGGGCAGGGCTAAAAGGACCTGTTACTACTAGCAATTACTGAAGTTCTCTTCTAGACTGGGTTCCAACTCCACAGATGAGTGTGTGCACAATTTATCTAGTAATTAGTCCTCAACACAGGAATTTGTTACATTGGGTGAGAATCGCATCTATGCTGTAAATCTCATGAGCTCACAGTTGAGCCTGTAGGTGAACTTATTTCAGCATGTAAAACAGGGAAAAAATGAAATGTGACTAGTAGCTTGTTAAAGCTCAAGTGTGCAATTTAAAACCACTTTTCCTATTGGGGCCCATTCTCAGCCTTTTTTTGAATGCAGAAACTACCAGCTCTTGAAGAAGAGATGAGTTCATTATCATTTAATAAAAGAACAGAGTACCAATTTAAGGAAACTGGCAATATGGCTGGAGCTGGGTATAAAGAATTTGACTTATGTCACATGGGAGTTGTTAATCACAGCAACTCCCAGGAGATAAGCCTGCTTGAGAGGTGGTTATGTTGGTTGCACCATTCATTATCATTTAAAATTAGATCCTGTACAAGGGCTAATAATGCTAAAATAACTGTAGGAAAGCATTTTCATTCAAAATTAGAAAAACGGGAACAGTTTTTGACTGAGGGAGAGTCTATTAATAAAGGAAAACGAGTATTAACTGCTGTTGTGAAATGGAGTAATTTAAAAGAAATGCTCTGTTATGTTTTCAAGCAAAACGGAGCTTGCAACTTTCAATTTCAGGGTTCTGAGATCAAAATACCGTGGGGCAGTCTGATGATATAATACTTCACTGGAATGAGGTCATCAATAACTCTTGCCTGGGCGTGATTTACACAGTTGTCAGCATCTGAATCACCATAATATGTCTCTGCCTGGGAAAAATGCTGCATTTGGGAAAAAAGGGGGAGAAAAAAGCCCCCAAAGCAATAGCTTTTCAGACAGCTGTTTCACTGCTAATAAAGGCTACCGGAAAGTGATTCCTATTTGAATGTATCATAGGTAATGTTCAGGCACTGCAAGCAAGTACAAGGTCAAGCAGTGTCCTTTGAGGAGAAATAGGTGGCTGGCACTGTCCACTGAAGATAATGCATGTGTAATTTCAAGAAAAGTACATCTGAAACGAAGATTAAAGGGGCTGTGCACTCATGTGCGGGGCAGGGCAGCTGGGAGGGGGAGAAAGTGGAGACAAAATTCAGGGAGAAAAGGAGTATTATCTCTCGGTGATTGATAAACTATAACTCTTCCAAACGAGAGATTCAAAGAGAGAGAACAAACAGCTCAGTAACCTGGGGGAGGGTGGGATTCTTCTTCTCTAGCACCTTCCAGTTGGTGATCTTAAGGAGCTTTAAAAACTATTTAAGCCTCTCAAACTCACCCCCGTACTGTGATGCTGGCGTCAGCCCCATTTTGCAGATGAGAAAACTGATGCACAGAAAGGTTATGGCTGCCTCCATCTGTAAGTGTCCACTCATTTTGGGCACCTCAGTTTTTGGGTGTCCAACATGAGTAAGGCACAAAGAGGCCTAACTTGCAGATGAGCGGAGCCCCTTCTGCTCTCACTTGAGTAAATTACAGTTCCGTGTATTTAGTATCTCTGAAAATAAAAGTCCTGGATGACTTAATACATACTTTTTGAAAATGTAGGTATTTCTCAGTCATTTAGGCCAGTAATTTTGCCAAAGGTCCTATAAGAAGTTCATGGACTAGAAGAGAACCTGGATCTTCTGAGTGACAGTCCTGAGCCAAAAGACCATCCTCCCCACTATGAAAAGTTGAAATCTCCTGCTGTGTTGCCTCGTCCCATGGCGTTGACGTGATCAGCAGTAGAGCTGGTTGGAACATGCTGCTGTGTTGAAGCTGAAATGTTTTGTGAAGACGCTTTTTTGACAGACTTTTTTGAGGGATGTTCTGGAGTCTGGTGATTAGAGCGCTGGCCTTGGATTTGGGAAGTCCCAGGTTTAAATCTGTCTGCTCTGGGATGTGGGTAGGGGAGAAAACCCCTCTGCTTTGAATCAGGCAGATCAGGGACTTGATTCGGGATCTTCTGCATTCCAGACTAGCACCCTAGCCACCAGTTTACCCTTACTCATACTCCCACTGATATTTCAACTCCTCTTCTCAAATTGCAAACGGACATTACAACACAATTCTGTTTTTGCAAAAATGTTGGGAGGGTTTTGTTTTTGTTCCAAGGTGGAATGAAAACAAATGTTGAAACTTCCAAAGCTGCCATGAAACAGAATGGGCTTCCTCTGGTCAGCTGTATTCAGCAGTTACGTGTATTTTATACACTTATTTCAGTAGGGTATGAGACATTCAAATTTACTGTGACCTTTAACAATCTGCCACCTAACCCTTTGGGAACTTACTGATGTGTGATATAAGATCAGCTCCTTTTGTATCGGGAACAAAAAATGAAAACTAAATTGCACCCACCAGGAGACCACAATTAAGATTGTCTGCTGAACATATTTGATAAAAACAAAGACATAGGAGGTAGAAAAAACATTGGATCAATTAAAGATCATCTATGCTCCGAACTAGACTAAGTATCAATCAAAAATATACAGTTGTACATCTTTGAACTACTTCAGGGCCTGATCCTGAGCTCAGTGGGAATTTTGTCTGCTTAAGAAGTGGAAGAGTGGTCTCCAAAGGCCTGATCTAAAGTCATTGAAGTCACTAGATGGGTTCTTTCTATTTACTTTAGTCGGTTTTGGATCAGGTCTGAAGTGAAGAATCTGTGACAAGAATTCTTGGTTGAGCAAAGACACTGTATTGTACAAATCCCCAACAAGTAATATCGTAGGCAGAGCAATCTAAAATGAGTGCGAGGCAAGAATAGTTACTGAAAATACCAAGATATAAATTGAGAGAGAGTGAATCCTATCAAAGGACCATGGCGATGGTGGTTCTTAATATAAAGCCAGCATCAGAAAAATAAATTATATAGACATCTTACAGACTGTCATTCAATAATTTGATTTTCCCTTTCTGGGAATCTTGGCACCTCATTATTAGTGAAGCATTTGTTCTGTATTCTGTTTGTGTGTGTGTTTTTTTTTAATCACTAAAATGCTTCAACATGGGCATGCAAAAGTGATTTGAGATCTGGTGAAATGTCTGAATTTCAATAATGGCAAATAATTTACACATGAACCTTTTTGGGGACTGTACCTCTGATTCATCATTCTGTTACTCCGTTTTATTCTGGTTTAATGCTTAGAATAAAACAGTTTCACAGTATTAAACTGGAATAACTACATGGTTCAGGACCTTTTGTCTGAATAATCCCTTACTTCTAAGTACTAATTTGGCTGGCAGGGGTCTAAAAAATGCCAGTATTCTATTTAATACACTTGTTCAATGGATTATATTAATATTCATGTTAATATACTATACAACACATTCTTATATACAGTATGTATTGCACTCCCCTGATCTTTCATGGACTAACCTACAAAGGCTTTAAATGCTCATCCTCATAGGTCTTAATGGATGCAGATATTTGTAATAAAACTACTTGTGTAAAGCACAAATATAGCAAAAATAATCTGCAGCAATTATAACCCATTTTATTGGCGGTGGTAGTATTTTTGTAAGGACATCAGCAAATCGCTCTCATTGCATGTGCCATCTGTAATCTATGAGCACCTCAAAAATGATACAGGATTAAGACAGGCCTCTCTGGAGTAGACTGTCCCATATCATTCATCAAAACAGATGCCGACCAAACGAGAAGACTGCAGGAACCTGTTCAGAGTTCCCCAGCTGAGCCTAGTCTTACAGGAAAATAGCACTGAAAGGGAGAAAGCAAATATATAATTGACTGGAAAAAACACTAAGCTAGAAGGGACATCAAATCCATAAAATATGCCTTACATCACTGAGAGCTACCACAAAGTACAATACCAATTTTAGCAAGAAAAAAAAATCCTGAAAGTTTGACGCTCTGTTTAAAGAGGGATTGATGGAAAATCTAGAAACCTGCAGATGTTTGGTTTGAATTCAGCAGTGGAGGAGACAACAGAAAACATAGTTGGATGCAGAACAAGGGAATACCTATGAAATTATTTTCTAATTAAAGGAGGGTCATCTTGGGCTCACGTAAGAATGAGATCATGTCTAACGAACTCGTGGGATGCTTTGAAGAAGAAATGAAATAGAGTTGACTGGAAGCCTTGGACATAAATTACCTGAACTCCCGGAACAATTTTTGTTATAGTGCTGCATAGAATCTGCAGGTTCACTAGGATGGTATTGGCTGTGAGCCTTTTGGAGTGTGTAATTCAATGGCTTGGATATCAAAAACAGAAGGCACCTGTGAATAGCCGCATTTCAGTAAGGAGAAAGGTGACTAGGTAGGTGCCACAAGGATCAGCATTTAACACTGATTTTATATATCAGTGACCTAGAAAAAGGAACATGAAGCAAAGTGATAAACTCTACCAATCCTACAAACCAATGAGTTGGAGGGGAGTAGAGTGTGGGTCAATACAAAAAGGAAGGGGAATGCCATTTAGAATGACTTAACTATAGGAGTAGAAGCAGATTCATGGCTTAGGCAGCTCAGTGTAGATATGTGTAAAGTAATCCAGAAAGAAGGGGAAAAAACCAATCTGGATGGCATTCCATATTGCTTTGCATAATCTTCTGTGTATTGTAGTTTGTAAGACAGCGTTGCCTGGTGTATAGATTAAAAGTCCAGTGTACCATCCTTCCCTGACTCTACCAAGTCTCATACTGTACCTCTCCATGATCTACAATGCTATGAATTTAAGATGAAAGTTTAAGCATGACTGAATGGTGGGCTCTGGTTAAGAGTGTTGGGAATGGAATACAATACTTCTCTAACATAGTCACTGGTATGAATCTGCCCAAGGTGGTAGTGGCTGATCTGATTATATATTGGTGGGGCTACATGGAAGTTGGAATGGGCCAATCCTTTTTATGAAGCCAATTACCATAGGATCCCCTGCAAGCCAGTCTCAGAGGAGAGTCCAAAGGCTGACTGGGAGTGAAGACTGAACTACCCAGTTACTTTTTAGAGCATGCCTTCATGGCAGGGATAAGGCATATTGCCAGGGCATCATGGCGAAGCTTGTGTTCCGCTGCCTATACTCTACCTTTCTGTAGACAACTTGTGTTTTGAATCTGCCCCTTTCACAAACAATACATACTTTTGAAACAGGTATGTTTTATATCTGTATAAGGAATGTAATGCTTCAAGAAGCTGCTGTTGTACGTACCTTACCCTATGATGCTCTGGCATGTATTTATGCACCCGGTGGAAAATCAGTGACTGCTCTAGCAGAGGCAAATTCCTTGCTTTGATAGATAGCAATGAGCATCCTTTATCAGATCAGAATCGAGCTGTTGTTGGGGTGGTTGGGAATATGGGTGTGGATGCCAGCTAGGGGCTTAATCTTGTGTGGTGCCAAGTTCCCTTAAAGCACATCAAACTCTCAGGGGGTGGGTAGGACAGGTGAAGATGCTCAGCACCTCACAGGATGCGGTACAAGTCTGTGATACGTTTTATGCCCTATATGTTGATGGACTCCTCCTACCTCTGTCAGGAGGGAAGGAAGTGATAGTTTTGGCAGTTCTGCTGGAGAACATCCCTAACCAGATTCTCCACACGGCTTAACTCTCAAGAGGTTCTCTTCCCATTAAAAATTCACATTCAGCTTCTTAAATCAAAGAAAAAAATCTCACTGTTAGCTGCTGTGTACGTTCAGTTCCTCCAGAAATCAATGGGAGAGAAATGCTGAGCACCTCGCAGTAGGCACTTTGAATTACTGTGCAGCAGAAATTTGGTTTTTCTAAGAATATCTATAATAATAGAATTGAAATCAAAAGGAGAGGACATTTTTAACAAGTAAATAAGGGAGGTGATGTAGAAAGGTGGATTGAATTAAATCAAGGTGGCGTAAATGCAGTGATTTAAATCACCAAGTGAAAAGCCTCAATTTAAATAATCAATTTTAATCAACTTTTCCATTTGTACTTGTTGTTTTCAAAAGAAAGGTGCGTTCTCATTGGTTGATATAACCATTACAATATGTTGATTTAAACCAGGCCTGCACAACATGCGGCCCGGGGGCCATATGCGGCCCGCGTGGGCTCACTGTGTGGCCTGCGGGGGGGTGAGTAGGTGGGCTCACTGTGCGGCCCCCGGGGGGGTGAGTAGGTGGGCTTACTGTGCGGCCCCCGGGGGGGTGAGTAGGTGGGCTCACTGTGCAGCCCGCGGGGGGGTGAGTAGGCAAGCGGCGGGGTGGGGCAAGCCAACGGCCGGCCGGTGGGCAGGGTGGTGAGGAGGCCAATATGGCATGCTGGGGAGTGAGGGTGAGCCAGCGGCAGGGGGCAGGCGCAGCAGCAGAAGGTAAGAGACCAGCGGCGGGCAGGCAGGCGATCTGGTCATCCTATGCACGCTGTTTCTTTCCCCCTCTACAGGCTTTCACATCCCAGCGCTGGGGAAGGAGGGGTTGTTTCCACGGGGTGGGCGGCGTTGGGGGGGCAGGTGTTTCCGCGGGGCTGGGCAGCACTGGGCGGGGGGTAGTTTCGCCGGGGCCGGGGGTTTTCAGCCCTCAGCTGTTTTCTTTGGAGTAATATGGCCCTCGCCGCTTTACGAGTTGTGCAGGCCTGATTTAAACTAAATAGAGCCTTTACGCTAGACTTGGTACATCTTTTTGCTGTCTGGGAGGCTACTATAGCTACATACATTTAAGATATTACATAGCTTAATGTTTTCAGATACGTATTAATTGTACATTTTAGTATGTTAGAAAATGGTGAATGATATATTGTTTGTTTGTTTATTTACTAGATAATTATACTTTTCCTCATGATTTGTGTCAAGCTGCATTAGGATGGTAACTGTTTAATCTAGTTAAACACACAGAAACAGCAGATACAATTTATTTTTCTTAAACAAATGCAGTACCTGACTTATTGTGCCATGTTTTATAAAGCTTTGTGTCAAAATTTAAATGTTTTCCCCCTGACTTTCTTTGTTTAGAAAAGTAACCTTTAATTCACTTTTTGATAAAGGCTCATGGATTCAGCATACTTACTTTGTATTTAAATGTTTTAACAGATTATGATAAGTTTAGACCTTAACATATTTTGTATTAAATCCAGATTTCATTTTAAATTTTCTTTTGAAAAGAAAAACTTATTATAATTAACAAAATCAAAAAAATCCAATTTAAATAAAAATCTGATTTTTTGAATACTCTGATGTAGTATTCTGTACAAAGGACAGCATATTTTGATACATGAAGCAGGCCTGGATAGGAGAACAAGTTAAAATTAGAGGCCTTGGGAACCGAACCCACAGTCAGTCTGGTGGATTGTGCTCCCGCAAAACTGTTTGATATTCCAGTTTGAGCAGAACTAGCAAATCTCCTTATGCCGAGATAGGAGGTTGGCCATAATGCTACACTTCATTCTCCATCCTGTTCTTGGCGTTGGCATTGCAGAGACATTGCTGCTCCTGGGGGCTTTTAAAGTACCGAGTCTGGTGATGAATTGGAAATCTCTTCTGTCAACCTCAATGTTTCACTGTCTGCTGCTCAGTCCCATTAAGCAGAAGATACTTTGACTAGCGGAGAAGCAGCCAGTGAGTCAAAAAAAAAAATCCTGTTAATTCCGACATAGCAGGAAGGCGGGCAGTCTAAGTGGTATGGTGCTGTGACTCAGACACAGCCCCTCTCTAGATGTATGTTATGCTAAGCATACATAACAAGGCAACAATTCTAGTGACGGGTTTGGCAACATCTCACTGTCCTGTTGGCTTTTTGTGGCTTGTCGTGGAATCGGGCAGACTAGCATTTCTCAAATTGGGGGTCCTGACTCAAAAGGGAATTGCAAGGTTATTTTAGGGGGGTCGTGGTATTGCCGCCTTTACTTCTACGTTGTTGCCTTCAGAGCTGGGGGGGGCCGGAGAGTGGCAGCTGCTGACTGAGGGCCCAACTCTGCAGGCAGCAGCACAGAAATAAAGGTGACAATACCATACCATGCCATCCTTACTTCTGTGCTGCCGCTGGCAGCTGCTCTACCTTCAGAGCTGGGCTCCCAGCCAGCAGCCACGGTTCTCCAGCCCCCCAGCTCTGAAGGCAGCACTGTCGCTAGCGGCAGCGCAGAAGTAAGGGTAGCCATACTGCAACCCTCCCCCCGCACAATAACCTTGTGGACCTGCCCCCTCATAACTCTTTTTTGGGTAAGGATCCCTACAATTACATCACTGTGAAATTTCAAATTTAAATAGCTGAAATCATGAAATTTACGATTTGTAAAATCCTATGACCATGAAATTGACCAATGTTTGGTAGGGCCCTAGCTATACGACTGTTGACACAAATGAGAGTCAGTTCTAAGTGCTTGTTTAAAGGCTGCAGGGATCGTACCCTTAATAAGTGGAGCTGGACAGGAATATTCCATCAGAATGACTTTTCCAATGGAAAAATGCCCTTTGTGCAAAACTTTTCCACAGGAAAAATTCATTTGTCAAAAAAAATCTTGACTTTTTTTTTTCCCCCATTGGGAAAATGGAAACCGCAGCTGCCCACCTCGAAGGCTCTGCTGTAGGCAGGGAGTGAAATTGATGGAGCCCTCCAGGTGGGGATCTGAAACATTCTGTTTTGGCTCTCCCACGAGGGAATTGTTACGGAAGCCCCTTCCTGTGGAAAATTTCACCTTTTTGACTTTCTGTCCCAGTTTGTGACACGTTTCTTTTTCAAAACATGAGATGGCCATTTTCTGGCCAGTTCGACACATTAGGCAGCCCATTAAATCAAAGTATCAGAGGGGTAGCCGTGTTAGTCTGGATCTGTAGAAGCGACAAAGGGTCCTGTGGCAACTTATAGACTAACCTCTCAATACCTCTGTTAGTCTATAAGGTGCCACAGGACCCTTTGTCGCTTCATTAAATCAAAGAGTTTCAAAGGCTCCCGTTTCCCCATAAAAATGTCTCTTCTGATCCCTGCAGTGTGATCTGAGGCCAAGTATTTGCCCTTCTTGGGAAGTGAATCGCTGCCCTTTGCAAGAGCATCTAATTGGCGGTAGTTGTAGAGGTGACTATGCCTTTTGTCATCCAGTGAGAGGAACACTGCTAAGCACATGACTTGAGAGCACAAAAATGAAGCATTTCTGTTCTAATTATTATTTGACAGATTATTCTCCCCACATTCTGAAACTTCTTGCTGATCACTAGCATGCCCTCTCTGGTGAAATAAGGGATGAGGTATTTGACACCACTCTGTCCCTGTTGCTCATCACTGCTAAGTGGCTGGTTTGCTAATACAAGGGTATTGCAGACCTTTCAGATTTTTAAGCAGATCTCACTTTCAAGGAAAGAGGAAAAGCAAGAGGTTTCCATAAAAGAAATGTCTGGAAAGTGAATGTTCAGAAACCTGCCACAGCGTCTGGGAGTAACATGCTGAGCTGATCCAAGATTGCTTCGTAACTTGAGCAGATGTCAGTGTTTATCTTATGTAGTAACACAGTCTTGTCTTTCTGCCATTCACCC
This sequence comes from Macrochelys suwanniensis, assembly GCA_033296515.1. Lineage (NCBI taxonomy): Eukaryota > Metazoa > Chordata > Testudines > Chelydridae > Macrochelys > Macrochelys suwanniensis. The sequence continues at coordinate 15,024,130 of CM065783.1, forward strand.
TTTACTCTGAAGGCTGTGCTGAAGAGTAGCCTTTAACATGGGTAGCTAGTGTGTCCAGGAACTTGTGTGTGTGAGGGAGAGAGACATGCACACATGTACGTGCACAAGAGGGATTTATTAGACTTCCCTCCTCTGTCGTGGACCGGATTGGCACCTGTTTGTATTGTGACAGGTTTCAGTGTAGTAGCCATGTTAGTCTGTGTCAGCAAAAAGAAAACAAGAAAAATACCTGTGGCACCTTAGAGACTAACAAATTTATTTCAGCATAAGCTTTCGTGGGTTTCGTGTGTTCTTTTGCGTAAAGACTGTCCAGTTTGGCCAATGTACATGGCCAGCAATCCCCTCTGCCATGTACATTGGCCAAACTGGACAGTCTCTACGCAAAAGAATAAACGGACACAAATCTGACATCAGGAATCATCACATTCAAAAGCCAGTAGGTGAACACTTCAACCTCTCTAATCACTCAATGACAGATTTAAAAGTAGCAATTTTGCAACAGAAAAACTTCAAAAACAGGCTCCAACGAGAAACTGCTGAATTGGAATTAATATGCAAACTAGATACCATTACCTTAGGCTTGAATATTGACTGTGGATGGCTCGGTCATTACGTTAATTGAATTTATTTCCCCTCCTTAACAACCCTTAACACTTTTGTGTCAACTGTCTGTAATGGGCCATGTTGATTATCACTTCAAAAGTTTCTACTGATAACAGTTCCTTTCAATTAATTAGCCTCTTAACGTTGATATAGACACTCCCACCTTTTCATGTTTCTCTGAATGTATAAATATCTGCTTACTGTATGTGCCATTCCATGCATCCAATGAAGTGGGTTCTTAACCCACGAAAGCTTATGCTGAAATAAATTTGTTAGCCTCTAAGGTGCCACAGGTATTGTTCTTGTTTTCTGTTTGTATTGTGTTGCTCTGTGATGAAGTACTACTTTCTTTGCATCATGCTAGAGCATGGTGATATTGCATTGTCATGTTAGGTTACATCCTCATTATGGGGTAGATTAAGAACCACTTACTCAGTATGAAGACTTACACAAGTAGTCCCTTTGCAGTCAGTGAGACTAAATAATCAATACTCACGTGAGTAGCTTTCCCACAAGTTTTGAGTGAGGGAATCCTAATCCAGCCCTATGCAGTGATGGTTCATCATGTCATCAGTACACCGCAAAAATGTGCATCCTTTTGTCCTAAGCAGGGTGGATTGGATTTAAATCAAATTGATTTAAATCATGATTTAAATCACTAGTCAGGAAGACTCGATTTAATCCTGGATTTCTACATAAAAGTGTATTGTTATAACCTTAACACACATTCTTCACAGCTCAGAGGTAGATGTAGGTTTCATTTTTAGAAGGTGCACACTATACATTTTTAAAGTGATTTATTTTGAAAACTTTTCAGATTAGTTTTACAGCTATATCAGAAAATGAATGATTGGTTATTTCATTTACCAAAGGTAATGGAAGCCGATATTTATGAAGTCATTGGGAGGTGAACTATCTCCAATTCAACAGGTTAATCATTAATATTTGGAAAATATACTAATTAATATATATATACACGCTCTCTCTCTCTCTCTCTCTCTCTTACACACACACACACACACACACACACACACACACACACACACACACACACACACACACACACACACACACACACACACACACACACACACACACACACACGCCTTGCTGTATTAGGAGGAGAACATCACCAGACAGACATTTTAAATTGTTTTATTTAACTAAAAGAACAATGTTATGTATTCTGGATTTTTTTTTAAAACACATAATATTTTAACAAAAGAAGCATATGCATTTTTGAATTTAGTTACACATTCAAGTTTTTTAAAATCTGGTTTGTTTTTGTTACAATTGTTTTAAACTAAAATAGTTAAATGAAATATTAAAAACTTAAACCGACTATGTCAGCCAGGTCAACATGAGAAACTTAAAATATTGGCTTCTGCAGCTAACTCGGTTGTCTTCACCTTCATTTTCCTGTTTGTTCATAATCTGGAAAAGAAAAACAAGCTTTCCTGCTTTTTCAGGTCCCAAACAATTTCTCAATTTGGAATGAATTAGTCCAAAGGAAGAAAATATTCTTTCGACACCGGCAGAGGAAGCTACTGCTGTTAAGTGAGATTATCACTTCAGCAGTCTCTGAATCCAAGTGCTTAAGTGACTTCCACCAGTTCACTAGTGTGACTTTCTTTAAAATATCATCAGCAAACATATATTTCTTGAATGCTTCTTCTTCCCAAACTGGGTCTCTTTTAGGGCCTGCTGCCATTATAGGTTTTCCCTTCTAGTGAGAGAATGGTATGGTAGATCTCAAATCAATGAAGGCTACCCTCAGAAAGACCTTAACACTTCTGGAATATGCTGCTCAAACAGTTTCACTTTTGTTTCTACTGCCTGTCCCTTCTCACATTTATCTCCAGACTTCTTCTCCTTGTCCAGATCTATTCTGCCCCCAAGAATCTTCTATTAACTGAACTTTTTGAAATTTTGCACTTTTAGAGAGAAGTAAGGGATTGATTCTGTGTACACACATTTGCAGAGGGACAATAGGGTTGAGGTCTGTTATTTCTTACCTCTAGATATTTATTTACAAACATTTTTGCTGTTAAGCATGTTATTTCTGGAGACACAAATCCACAGTTTGAGAACTGCAAAACTAAGCATCTCTGATGGTATCTTCTAGACTGAGCACTGAGTCCCATTGGGTAGATAGAAAGATTAACCTAAATAATCTATACAGAAGCCCCTGGAACTCCATAAAATTGGGTCCCTAATCCATGAATTATTGGAACTCCTTTACAAAACTTTTCTTAAACATTACATGAATATATTGTCTCATACTATAGAATTAATAATCCCTATTCCATGATGAGACATTATAGCTCAAAGATATATCTTAATAGGCTTTTTTCCTCAAAAAGCATTTCATCAAAAAATCCAATTTAAATAAAAACATTTTAATTTAAAAAAAAAAATCATTGGTTTTTATCCACCCTGGTCCTAAGACATAAGCCATTCCCTCGGGGGACTTGTGACAGTCCTATGAAGATCCCCAGACAGCTGAGGACTTGGTCAGATCCTCTGGATTGCCCAGACAGGGGGACTGATGTTGCTCTGATAGAAATCAATAGCAAAACCATCAATACAGGATCAGGATCCTTGGATATTTTTTTCCCGTTGACCCTTTCCTTTAGTTTTTCTTAGTCCCTCTTCATCATGGATCTTTAGAAAGGCATCAAAGACCTAGTCACCCCAGTTCCCTGCAGCACCTCTCAAGGCTCCATCAGGTACTGTTTGTTGGGTGTGGGGCATTGAATGAACAGCGCACATCAAATCTCCCCCTGGAGTCTGAATGTGTCAACTCCATGACTCATTTACAGTCTTCAGTCCTAAGGTCATTGCCAAATTTGGGTCTCGTGTGTGGCTGCCAAGAGCTGTCTGTGTAATATTTCTAGATAAGTGCGATGTGCTGTGCCAGTGCAGATAGTGTCTAAAATACATTTTAAAATAACAGTTTCTAGTTCAGCTAACAATTTTGGGTGGACTTTAGAGGTTGCCTAAATAGATACTGAAAAATAAAACGAATGGACCAAATTCATCCCGGGTGTAACTCCATTAACTTCAGTGGAGTAATACCATGGATGGATCCAGGGATTCTCTCAGCAAAATTTTTGGTGGCCTCAAAGTGTGGCCACCGATTCTTGCTCCTGGCCGCTCTGACAAATCCGTCTCTGTCCTTGCTCCCACCCTGCCCTTCAGCGAGGGCCTTCCCTGGGGAAGGTGAGTGGGGAACTCACTGGCTGCTTGCAGAGTCCCAGGCTCCCCATGTCCTGGCTCGGCGGGAGCAGAGGAGCTGCCCAGGGGAGTGCCCCAGTGACTGAACACTGCAGCCACCTTGACTGACAAGAGCCGCCGGCGACGCTGTTCACACCAGAGGCACTGCCTGGCGCCCCCCAGGGAGGCTGCATGGTTCAGGGCATAGGCGCCGACTCCGTGGGTGCTCCGGGGCTGGAGCACTCACAGGGAAAAATTGGTGGGTGCTCCACACCCACTGGCAGCTCCCCGCCATCCCCGGGCCCGCACCTAGCTTACCGGAGCACCGGGCGATGTTGCGGGGCCCCGACCCCGACGCCGGGCTAAAATGAAGGTTACCCAGAATCTTCCTTATTTTGCATATAAAGTGGGGATTTCTAAGCTGTTGTCAGTCCTATACATGTGTTTAGTTCTACAAATGTGGACACAGGATCCTAGTAACAGTTTTGGGGATCACTGTGTATAATGGAGGTTATATTAGTGAGCGCAATTGAAAGAAAAACTCAATGAAGGCTGTTTTAAATTCTGAAATAACCTTAGCACTCATACATTCTCTCCTCTTTTTCCCCACCCTACCTCAGTTGCAGTGTAAGATTTATGTCCAGGGAGCCTCTTCAGAGAGTGCCTATAACTGAAATGTGCTTTCTTATCCCTTGAAGCTAAAAGCTATTAAGAAAAACAAGTGATTTTAATGACCAGTCTTTTCGGAATCCCTTCCTTGAAGCTCCAGTTACTCCTGTGACTCAAAGTCGGTCATATTGTAAAAATGAATTAGACATTGCTTCACATTTTATTGACTTTTAGTTTTTTATTCATAGCAGCTTATAGTTAGCAAAGTATGTTGTCTTTTTAAGTATTGGTTTAAATAAAATGGGAAAAATACACTTCATTCTCTCTATTTAAAGTTTCATAGTTTAGGTAATCAGAGAGAGTGCATGTGCTGTCTTCTCTCTATTGGCACCAGCAGTGTTGGGGATTTTAGGAGAAACACAGTATCTGGATAATTCTGCTAAAATGACCAGCAGTTAAATGATTACAGATGACAATTTAAACATCAACTATGGCTATGTCTACGCTACCGCGGTAAGTCGACCTATGCTACGCCACTGCAGCTATGTGAATAATGTAGCTGGAGTTGACATACCTTAGGTCGAGTTACCGTAGGGTCTACACCGCGGTGGGTCGACAGGAGAAACCTTACTCTTCTCATCGGGGGTAGAGTACAGGGATCAACTGGGGAGTGATCTGCAGTTGATTTAGCGGGTCTTTACTAGACGCACTGAATCGATCGCCAGTGGATCGATCTCAGAGTGGCGATCCCTGCCATAGTGTAGACCTGCCCATGGTTAGGTTTCACATTTAACTCCCCCATTGAAATGAATGGCACGGTTCACACCTCTCAGAGCTTGTTTCAGGCTCAAGATGAGGGCAGGGCATCAGTTACAATTGGTTGATGGTTTTCCATAGTTTTCACAACCGTAAGGACTAAAACCAACATTTTTTTTAGAGACAGGTTAGATTCTGGAGCAAAGCGGGTGAATTCTATGGGTTTGTGAAATATACAGGGCCTCATTTATACTGTGGAAGAGAAAAATATGTACATAACATAACAATCCATCTCCAACTACTACTTTTCACTTATCAGATGGCACCCAGGGTCATTTGCAACTTGACAGCAGTTGGGGAAGTAGAATTCAGTCCGGTTACAAAATCATCTCCGCTGAAGCAGACTCTCCATTTTTTTTACATTATTTAACATTAGCAATATAGTGTCTGTGACTCGCTGTTAAGTAGTTTTTCAATTCCACCCAGCAGAGGACGGTGGTGTTGGGAAGGACAGGGCACATGCAACTGTGTATGTATGAGTGCATACATGAGCCAATACATTTATAATGGGTATAATAATAATCTTGCATTTCCATTTCATCCAAATGGATCCAGAAGCGATCTATAAAAACTTTGCTAACTGGTATCCGTGTGTGAGATTTTTTTGACAACATTGAAAGGGCAGACCTCTCAAAGGACCAATTCCAAGCACTATTAAACAACCTACTCCACAATCTAAGTCAAATTGACTAATCTATTTTATTTATTGTTTGAAATTAAAAACAAAACAACCTCTCCTCCCCGCCCCTCATTAGTTGCACTAAGGACATTCCCAAATTTATACCTGCCCCTATCCTAATAAGAATGCATGCACAGGACAAAACCCCATCCTATTACTTTAACCATCCCAAAAGAAAACCACTCATCACAGCTAATCCTTCTGAGGTGAAAGCTAGAGTGAACATGCAGGCACTGAAGGCAGATGGATGGTTCCTGGCTCTGTCTGGTGAAATCCAGAGGTGCTGTCGTCCTCTCCTCTAGAATGCTGTGTCATCAGCACCTAGATATTAAAATCTAATTTTTAGAGAGCTCTTCAGATGATCTTATGTGCCCCACTGGTGCATGGAGAAATAAAAGAGGTGGGAGAGGGATGATCTCTCAGGCATGGAATCTAGGACTTAAAGACCAAACGCAACGTCGTCTTGTAGTTTGAATTGTACAATAATCATATTCAAAATTAATAGACCATATTCATCCCTGGACATCAGAGATGGATTTGATCCATTATGTTTAAAACAATGAGCCTGTCAGTCTTCAAAAGCAAATTGGCGCGGATGTCTATACAACAGCAGTGTCTTTTGAGGCTCTTCAGTTAAAGGTATTTAAATTGCAGAAGGTTGTAAGGTGCCTGCTAGGAGGAATGGAATGTGCAGTATGATGAACAGTTCTCCCGGTGAAATTGCCAGTATTCATGATGTGCAAGAAATCACAGACAATATCTGAGGTAGATAAAAAAGGCAAAGCCTGGCAAATGAATGCACAAGCAGCGACAAAAATCCATTTGAAATGATTCTCTGCTTGATGACCATCTTTGTGAGTGATCAGTGCTGATTATGCTCATCATTTTTAATCTCTTATTTTTTTAAATGGTAAGAAATCATTACCATATTTAAAGGGTGCATGACTGAGAGCTTTAATGAACATAGGGGGTGTACTGATATCCCCTTGCGATGCAGCCTTCAAAATGAAAAGAACCAGACTTAAGCCTACGGTATTAGCATAATGATGTGGGGCACGTTGGGTTTTTTAACTGGGATTGGGGGTCATAGACAAAGGGTGCAGTTCCATACCCTAATGTGACCATTCAGTTATGATTTGCAACAGTTTTAAAAAGTATTTATTGCACGCTGGGAGAGTTTTGATGCTACAGAAATAATAAAAGATCCAGAGCCAAAATGAAATGTGATATAAACTGAGGGCAACTTCAGTGACTCATTACATGCACTTGTCTAGCACCTTGCATCTCTGTGGTTAAAACATGAAGAGTTAGGATGTGAAACAAGTGCATGCCTCAGGTGGCTGAGCTTTTGTCTTGAGATGAGCTCCTGGGAGGCTGATAAAAGAGAAGGCTTCCTCCTTTTACCCAACTTGCGGAGCAGCATGAGCACTTCTTTGCAGTTGCTACTGTGCTCCACCTCCATCACGGAGAATGAGGAGATGAATCCTCACTGTCCTCAGTCCCTAATATTTTCCTTGTTAATTCTACACCTTTCCCTGGTGGGGGATGTGGAGCCATGCGCCAAATCCTGCTCCCTTTCTGCAAATAAGAGTCTGGGCCCAGGGTTATTCAGTGCTTGGCTCCAGTTATTTAAGCCTCACCACATCCCTTTGTGGTCAATGATTTTACAAAGAAGGGAACTGAAGTGATTTTACCTAGATTTTATGAAGAAGGGAATGGAAGCACAGAGAAATTGAAACTCTTTGAAAGTGGCCATTGATTGTGGATGTCCCAGTTTTTGGGCGCCCAACTTGAGATACCAGGTGGAATCAATGAGACTAGTTGGTGCATAAAGTTAGACATGTGTACGTCTTTTCAGAATTAATAGAATTTAAGGCCAAAAGGCCAAGTGTGATAATCTAATCTGACCCCCTGCATAGCACAGGCCATAGAATTTCACCCAGTAATTCCTGCAGCAAGCCCATAACTTCAGGAGTAGCTGGAGCACATCCTTTAGAAAGACATTGTCTTGATTTAAAGACTTCAAGTGATAGAGATTCCACCACATCCCTTGATAAGTCATTCCAGTGGTTAATTATGCTCATTTTAAAATTTTCTAGCTTACTGCCAATTTAAGCTTGTCTAGCTTCAGCTTTCAGCAGTTGTATCTTATTTCTCTGTTTGCTATGTTAAACCATGCTCTGGTATCCTATGTTAAACCACGCTCCAGTATGCTATCTTCCCCTCAGTAGCTACTCAGGCAGTGATCAGTCTGGGCCTAAATTCACTTGTGACGAGGGCTGTCGATTAATTGCAGTTAACTCACGCGATTAACTCAAAAAAATTAATCACGATTAAAAAAATTAATTGCGATGAATTGCCATTTTAATTGCACTATTAAACAGAATGAAATGTACAGTTGAAATGTATTAAATATTTTGGATGGTTTTTTAACATTTTCATATATATTTTATTCTGTGTTGTAATTGAAATCAAAGTATATTATTCTTGATTATGAATATTAGCACTATAAAAATGATAAACAAAAGGAATAGTATTTTTCAATTCACCTCATACAAGTACTGTAGTGCATTCTCTTTGCCGTGAAACTGCAACTTACAAATGTAGACTTAGTTTTGTTTTTGAGTGCAGTTATGTAACAAAAAATGTAAAATTTCAGAGTCTACAAGTCCACTCAGTCCTACTTCTTGTTCAGCCAATCGCTACGACAAGCAAGTTTGTTTACATTTACAGGAGATAATGCTGCCCACTTCTTATTTACAATGTCACCAGAAAGTGAGAACAGGCATTTGCAAGATATTTACATGCCAGATATGCTAAACATTTGTATGTCCATTCATGCTTCGGTCACCATTCCAGAGGACACGCTTCCACGCTGATGCTCGTTTAAAAAAAAGGCATTAATTAAATTTGTGACTCAACTCATTGGGGGAGAATTGTATGTCCCCTGCTCTGTTTTACCCACATTCTGCCATATATTTCATGTTATAGCAGTCTCGGATGATGACACAGCACATGTTCATTTTAAGAACACTTTCACTGCAGATTTGACAAAACGCAATGAAGGTACTGATGTGAGATTTCTAAAGATAGCTATAGCACTTGACCTAAGGTTTAAGAATCCAAAGTGCCTTCCAAAATCTGAGAGGGACAGGGTAGTTGCATTTTCTCATTAGGAGCACAGCCATGAGTGAGTATAGTAAACCTTCAGCAAGTGCTGATAAACCCCTTACACCACTCCATTCTATAGTGCACTCTGTAAATGTGACATGCCATTGGAAAAAACTATTTGACCTTGATATAGCTTCTCTAGACTTAAAAATGTCCCAATTAAAATGAGACATCCCAGTGTTTTCCAGGGCTAAAAGTGAATTCTTAGGGACTAAAGTTCACATTTGTAGCCCTGCAGCATGGAGACATGAGAAGGAGAATGGGGCGCCAACAATCTCTAGAATGTTAATTATTGTGAAGGAATTCGTATATTGCCTAAAATCACAGCTATTCTAGGAAAGATTGACCCATTTAAGCTTGTATCACCCAGGTGAAGTATACCACTATTTTAATAAAGAAAAATACCTTCCTTACCTACTATATGAGTAATAAATCCTTCACTTTCTTGGAAGAAATAATAATTATCTATCATAGCCTGAGAAATCCTGTATCTAACACTGATGATAAATGTGCCATCCGACAGCACATAAGCATTTTGGTGGTGAATTTTTGTGGAGTCTACTGTATCTATATGTAGAAGTATAAAATACTGTTAATACTTGATGGTTTATATTGGCAATTCTTTATCTCAACCACAGGGGTACAATTGGAAGTGCTTGATGTGAATACAGGAGCTTGACTTGCTGGCCACGTTCATGTTTAATGGCGCCCAAATATTTTAGATTATTTTTGCTCTCTGGCACTTGCAGCTCATTACTAGTAGCCACTAAGATAAGCTTTGCCGTTCAGTGGGTATGAAGCTGCATCAGATGTTGCAATAAAATAGCAATGACCTTTTTCATTGCTTTCTTAACAAGATATAAGCGAAAAACTGAATAGATCAATTGGAGCTGTAATCTAGATTTGCAATGTGGAATTGAGTCACTGGTAAACCAATGCTATCAAGATAGGACATATTACAGTCAATATGTCTGTTGTACATCACCCTCTTATTGTGATGCTACGAAAGCTAAGAAAACCCAAGGTTACAGTCAATTTCTTTTGACTTTCAACTCTAATATATATCAAGAGATCCTGTCAGCTAAGCAAGGAGCGTTCAGTGCAAAAGCTAAGGAGGGTCAAGCGAAGAATCACCCTAAATTTCTATCTTCATTAGGACTAAAATGAATGTCACTGAAAGGCTATTACAAAAATCTCTCTGGATTAATACCTATAACTGGGGGCTTGAATTCTACCTCTTTAAGCATGCCTTCAGGGCTGGTGATTGTGGCATATGTTGGCATGTATTCAGTTGCTGGTTATATGAGGTCTTGACCCCAGATATCATGGGTCTAATAGGATAATTGGGTATACTTAGAAGCAGTCTAGTGTTGGGGGAGGAGGGGGAATATGAGAAATCAGACAAACTTAATTGTCTGTCTGCAGTGTTGATGTAGCTATGTCGGTCCCAGGATATTAGCAGGGGTGAAAGTAACTTAAAGGATTTACCGGTACGCCGGAGTCCTGAGCAGGGTGGGAGGGGAGCTCAACGGGATGAGGTGTGGCCTCAATTGGAAGAGGCGAGGCCTTTAAATCACCGGCTGTCCATCTGTCAGCAGTAGGAGCAAAGGGCCAAACTTTCAAAGGGGTCTCTAAAGGGCTTCAGTTATTGTACATATGCAATGCTGGCATGCAACACTTGCATGCTGTGATTGATTGATTGATTTGATTGAGAACTACCACCTTGCACTTGGCGTTCAGAGTGCACTGTTGAGAGACTTCGAACATGTGAAAGCATTGCCTGTCGGTGAGAGAGTCTATCACAATATCAGCTAAAGTTTCCAAATCATCCCCTGTAAAACCCATTATGGTAATCTAATCTTGAGCAGAAAGAGGGGTGGAAAACTATGGCGTGATCCAGATCAGAAAGAAACGCTTACCAACACTTTGGCAAGTGCAGATGGGAAAAAAGTACTCCTAACCACTCTTGTTACATGGACATCCATCTTCAGCCAGGGATCCAGTAGCAGCCCACATTGTAAACCCAAATAACAAATGGCAGATGTGCTCCCTTTAAGAAACTCAAATAACCTCCATAATTACCATCAAGATGGCAAATAACACATTTCCTGTTACACGTCACCATATTAAAAGGTCACTAGAAAAATTGATTTCTACAATATTTATTTAGCATGTGCATAGTCGTCTAGCCAAGTGATGGCATCTTCAGTGGCGTGATGCTGTTCTCCTAGGCAGTAGTGTAGCTAGGGGGGGAGCAGGGGGAGTGGCCGCTCCCCATGAGCACATTTTCCAAAAGTGGCGCCTTTTTAATTTTTGAAAGGGTGGAGACAAGTGGACGGAGGTGGAGCGACAAAATAAAGCAGGGGTCCCGCTGCTGGCCCCACCAAGAGCCCGCTGCTGGCCTGGGTGAAAGAACCCAGACTGGCAGCGGGCTGAGAGACCCGGGCTGGCAGGAGCCGGCGTGGGGGATCCCAGAGCGGGGCGGGTTGAGCGGCTCAGCCAGCTGCTGCTCTGGGATTCCCCCCGCGGGCTCCTGCCAGCAGGGGTCCCGCTGCTGGCCTGGGTTCTTTCACCCATGTCGGGTCAGGTGGCGCCTTTTTTTATGTGTTCGCTCCCCCTGGTGTTAGAACCTGGCTACGCCACTGCTCCTAGGCCACCATTGAACCTAGTCAGCAGGCATTCCTCGACAATGTGCATCATCGTCTGTGTCGTGCCGCAGCTGCACAAAGGGCGGTCACGAAGGCCCCAGTGATACTGGTTGGTTGCACAGAGACCTTGCCCAGTCCGGAACCTGTTCAACAGGGACCATTGGCGATGGGGCAGGTCAAAACCAGGCAGGCAAATTGTGGGGTCGGCAGTGAGGGACTGGTTGGGGATTATAACAGATTCCATTCCTCTCACCAGAGTGTTTCCACCCTAACATCCTGGCGTGGTGGATGAGACCATAATGAAATCATTGTCTACAATGAAATCATTTTAAGTTACTATACAAATAAAATCCCAGAAAACCTGGAAAAACAAAGAGAAATACAGAAATAAAAGATTTATTTGTACACTTAGATTCCTTTTTATAAAAGCATTAAAAACAAACATTAAACATATTTCTGGGTTCAAAACCATTTTAATTTTAGCTTTGCTAAGCGGATGCTTCAGTGATATGGAAAGAGAAACTCTTTCCCACTTCACAGAGCACCTTCTTGATGACATCCTCTAATAAATAACAATAGTAAGTATCCTTCCAGCAGTGTGAAGGTGTCCAGATGGGAATGCCTCCCATATAGACAAGAAAGATATTCTTAAAGACCCATCTCTTCAACGGGGATGATTAATCCTTAAGGATTAAAGACTAACTTCAAAGACCAGTAGGCTGAATTGGAACCTGCATCTGAATTTAACAGATTGAAAAAGATAAGAGGATAAAGAACTAGATCCAGTTTGTGAGCCCTGGATCTATTTTTATTTCCTTATTCTGACTTAAAAAACTTTCTTGAAAAGAATTAGAAACTCTTTGAGCTGTTGCAGATCTGAATTTACTAATAGTTTGAGAGCGTTCTTTTTCTTATTTAATTTCTAATCTGAAGTATGTTTGCTTGTAGTTGTGTAGGAGCTTGGCCAACTGACCATCTGTCTCTAAGTTACAATAGGTGAAAGTACTTTCCCAGGTGGTTAAGGATGATCTGATTTCTTTTAGTCTTATTAATCACAGAATGTCTGAATTATTTCAAAGTCAAACTGCATCAGAGAAGATTGGCAGGGGAGACCATTTTCCTGCAGGTTTTCACTATTCTAGTGTAGTGTAGACATTTGCCATCCATGACTCAAAATACTTGAGACACATGATCATCTTGACACAAATTTCAAAGGTCTGTATCAACAAGTGCAACTGGAAAGTTCTAGCACTTTTGTAATTTTTTTTTTAAATGATTGCTTGCTGCAATTGGGAAAATAGATGCAACACTTTGACCTTGGGGAATTTTTTTGGGGAGCCTTTCCTTATATGCACATCTTGAATGTTTGGGGGTATAAGTAGGAAGTAAGCAGTTTGAAATGAATGCTTTTGAGTATGCCCTGATAGCTTTTTTGTTTATCTTGAACAGCAGCTGTTAGTGAAATCTCTCCTCCACCTCAATAATGTACAGTACTTTCTTTTTTAATTGGAATTGCCCTAGTTACAGACGTCACAGCCACTGGATGTCTAGCCTTCCCATCTGACACCCTGCTTCCTTGTTAAAGCCTAGTCGGATTATGACGCATTTCACTTGCAATAACTCATTGTTCCTCTAAACTGTGATAGGGAGATGCTGCCAGCTTTACAGCAGGCGAGCCAGCTGGAATGAGAACACAAAAAATATCCACTCGCACGCTTGTACAGCACTGGGTCCTTTCTCCATCCTATAGAAAGTAAGGCTGAAAGCTTCCTGAGAGAGGGGGATGTAAAGCGTCGTATAGTTGAGACAACTAGCTTATTTTTGGTACAAATCATGAGCTTGGAACTATTTGTCCCTTGCAAATGAGTGGGAATTACTGTGCTCAGATTGTTTCCCCCATAATTTGCTTGGGGAAGAACACGCTCAATATGCCACTGCACTGCACAGCGCTAACAGGGAAGGGAACAGAGAGGTTCTCTTGTGTGCCAGTACAAGCGCAAATGTCTCCGTTGCTTGGTAAGTATTAATAGCAAATGCGTCTTGCAGGCCCTTTTCACTTCCCCCCTGTGCCACACACAGAGGATCTGGCAACAGCAGCCATATCCGTTACCTCACTGTTCTCCTTGCTGGATGGGGCAAGAATGGGTCTGGTACTCATGGCCAATGACAGATGAGCTTCTGACATCTCCTGAGACGAGCCGTTTTTAGTCATCTTGATACATTTAGGACAGTTTCGTTAGAATAGATTGTGCTTTAACCATTTAAAAAAATTAATTTTTAAATCAGTTTGAGCACCTTCATGGAAGGGCTTTAAAACGGTTTCCTTCTGGCTTTTGTTGTTTGGCTTAGACATTGAGTTTCATTCCTAAAACTTCTGTCCAAAAGGAAATGTAGATTTAGGCTTGTTTTATTCCATGGATTCTGTATTTGATGTCTAATAATGGTTGAAGCTTGAAAGGAGGCGGAGGAGGGTGTATGTGGTTAAAGCACAAGACGAGGGGGCAGGAGAGTTCTGCTGTCTGCTATACCACACACTTCCTGTGTGATCTTACCCATTCTGCCTCAATTGGCTCATCTTAACATTGGACTAATGTAGACTTCACTCATCCCATAGCATTCCTTGCAAGTGTGGAGTTTCTCCTCAGCCAGTAGTTCCACTCCTTCCCACCTCTGCCTCCACCCGGAGGTCTTGTCCAGCTGACTTCTGTCTCTCATGTGGTCCAGTACTATTAGTGTTTTTATTGCAGTAGCCACCTGGAAAACCCAACAAAGATTGGGGTCTCCTTGTGCTAAGAGCTGAAGTGCCTGATTCTCCCCTGACATGTAACAATTTAACACCAGTTTAGTTCCACTGGTATCAGTAGAGTTACTCTGACTTTATATCTGTGTACTTGAAAATCAGGCTCATAGTTTGTGAAGGCTTTTGGAATCCTACAGGATGCAAGTTTTGGAACCGACCTGAATTTCCCCAAAATTCAGTGGTGCTCAGATCTGGGCATCTCTCTATTCCAGTGAAACCAGTGTGCTCATTCCTGGAAACAAGGGCTTGCTTCTGTTCCATTGAGCACAATGGGAAGTAGGATCAAGTTTTAAAATCTGGAAAGCTTAATTATTGTTTTGGGAATATATTCAGCCAGGAGTACATGTTCTTCCCTGAATATTCCTTTTAAGGAAAGGGTTAGGTCTCTGATAAAACACCTTGATCCAGATACCTTTTGTTACGCTAATTACAATATGTAATATTCTATTAGAGCCCACATTACTCAGCCTTACACTGTTTCCTCAGGGGATGTAAAAGAGAGAATGAGAAGATAACAGATTACTACGGTAGGAGCATGGTGAATTTAGCTGGAGGTGATCTGTGAAGCACTTTTTAGAAAAAATACCAGTGTGCATGCAAATCTATCCTTTGCATATTCTATCTTTAAAAGCACATTGGATATTTTTACAATGCAGCAATGCCAGCTAAGAGTCAGAACTCTCCCCATCCACTCCGAACAGGAATACTGTATTTCACAACAGAGGTGCCAGATCTACTTTTAGTTGCTGGAGTAACTAGATTAATTCTAATCTCTGCATACCAAGGGTTTGCTTTCCAGCTATGAACACTGAGCACTTTCTGTCTTCTAAGTGAGTTACAAATGTTAACTAATCCTCATAACCCACCCACCCCTTCCTTGTGAGGTAGGTCAGTACATATTATCCCCATTTACAGATGGGAATTTGAGGTAGTGAGGTTACGTGGCTAAAATGACAGAATGAGTTAATTCAGAGCTAGGATTAGAACTCAAAAATTCCTAGCTCCCTATCACGTATTATGTCACTAGACCACACCCCCCACGTCTTTTAACTAGCACTCTGTCCATTCACATCTGACAGTGCCATGGCACTATGGTTTCAGATTTTATATTTTGGTAAAGTACCATATTTTGCTTCATAGTTTTGAAGAATTCTTATTTTTTTTCTTATTTGATATCTAGTTATAGAACATATGCTTCAGAAAAGTATGTGTCTACACATAGGGCTAGACTTGCATCTTCGGGGTGCTGGTGAAAATCTGGCACCACTCCTTTGTAAAACAGCTCAGAATCTGGCCCAATGGAACACTGCTGGGATGGTCTGGGATTGCTGATGCATTTAACTGAAACTTTACTTCTCAGTCATTTCATTCTAAACTGTGTTTGAGAATGATTCCAAATGCCTGATGACACTTCCTACTATTTCTCATTGGCATCTACAGTCCTTTACGCTAAATGCATAGAAAGTATATCTGACTTGCTTTAACTTTATTTCTTAATTGCTGGGATTTACAACTCCATTCACTTTTAAATTTCACATAAATATTTCATTGCAAAAAACCCCCACTATGGATCTTTAATAGAGTGAAACCCCCACTGAAGCTTAAACCCCATCTTAAGAAACCACTTTAAATTATACCATGTGGTTTCTAAAACACTCCTGTTTGATCTTTGAATTGAAGATCAACCTCTATTAGGAAAATGAATTTCCTCCCTCTCCCCACTTCTGTGGCTGGTTGTTTAATACAGGGTTTTTTGCATTTAGTTGAAATGTTAAATTATTCTTTTGCTGCTGCTTTTTCCACCAAAGTTAAATAGTGGGAGTCTTCTTCAGAAATAATTTTCTTATGGTTATAGATTTATAATGGAGTCAATAATTGTATGTGTTTTGTAAAAGAGTAGTGCTGATAAACAAGCTTCTGTCTGGGAGCCAAAACGGAATACTGAGAGGAGAATACTGTAACAAAGTTGTAATGTGTCTGTCATTTCAACTGTAAACTGATTTTTATAAACGTAATCCATTTTCTCTGTGGGTAAGCCCAGGACTGTAAGAGAGTTACCACAACCTGCAAATACTTTGATGCAGAACTTCTGCCTATGGCTGCATAGCAGCAGCAACATTATTATTGCTAGATCATACGGTCAGCATTTAAAGAGCAACTAAAGACCTTTGTACATTGAGCTCGGCTTTGGCTGAGGATTTATTTATGCCACTGAAAGGATGGAAGTTCCCTCTATGCACCTTTTTGCCATTGTTTTTGCTGTTCAGAAAGAAGCCCATAAATGTCACTGAAAACAAAAATATAGTGGTTGGTTGTAGAAAGTTTCAGTTAAAACATGGATGATTGACTACTACAAAAAACCCTAATGAACCACATTTGTTCCATAGCGTATAGAGATTCTGTTCATGAGACTGCAATACCCCGGTATTGCATGTGATATGAGTCCTGTGTGTATGGCTTTATATTGCTTCCACTTTTCTGTATTTCTACATCTTTGAGTATTTATAGTAACAATCTCTGTATCTAGCTAAAATAAGCATTGCACATACAGTCTTGTGATATTTCTCTAACATACAGAACATGTATATACTTACTTATGTGCATACACAATCACACTAGGCCCTGGTGGAAATCAGTTGACAAATTTCACTAACTGGATATAGTGAAAAGAGAAATTCTCATATGGCATCATAAAGTAAAAGAAACCTGCTCTTGTAAACTTCATTGCCCTGCCTACTCACAAGAAATGAGGAAGTAGGCAGAGAATATAGTAAGTGCAATGTGCATGCTCAAGTCCTACTGAGATAGGACAAGGTGTCTTGCAAATTGCCATCCTACTACTACTTGTAAACAGTAGACAAAACAGAGGTATGGTGTGACATGCACATGTGTGCCAGCAACTCAAACCAAAGCTGATAGATACAATTTTAGACTTATCAGCCTTGAGGGTACCTCTTAAAATTCAGATATTACGTGTAATAAGGTGTTGACATTTTGGTAATTCTCGGTCCCCTTGAAGATTTTAATCCACCTCTAGGTACAAGAGAACAATGACCTAACTGTAATGTGGTGGAATCTTACTGTTGGGTGCCAGCAGGCAGGACAGAGAAAACTTTCAAAAGCACCATGTCTACACTAGCAAGCTTACAGTTGTACCGATGCAGCTGTACCACTATAAGATTGCTCATGTAGCCTCTGTATGACAATGGGAGAGAGCTCTCCCATCGATGTAATTAAACCACCTTCACCTAGCGACAGTAGCTATGTCGACAGGACAGTGTTTCCCACCGACATAGCGCTGTCCACACCAGCACATCTGTTGGTGTAACTTATGTTGCTCAGAGGGGTGTTTTTTCACACCCCTGTGCGTCATGAAAATTGTACCCAAACTGTTAAGAGATAAGTGACACGTTCTGATGCTGGCTGGGTGGTGGGATGACCCACAGTACCTGTGTGCTGATAATCTTCAGTAGCCACGTGAAAGAGAGTGAAGTTGATATCTGGTTTGTCTTCATCAGCACAGCTGCAGATATTACCAGGAAGGATCTCTGTGTCTTGCATAACGTTCACTTTGCTCTCAGCAACACACTGGTTGAAAACAAACCAACCCAATAACATGGGAAGTGAAGTAACATTTGGAGGCAGCAGACGCCACCAGTTCTCAGACTGTAAGCCAGGCTCTGTTGGTGTAAAGGGAGCAGCTTCAGCAACGCCAAAGGAGTTCTTGTCCCTTTACACGAGCAGAGAAATTGGCCCTGTGTAGGTAAGAATGCACCTCCACCTTCTCTCTGAAGTTGCATTTCACCTCACCTCTAGAAGTGGTCCTCCCAGCTCATAAGTGATTCCCACTGTCAGGGCAGTGTGGAGACGTGTGTGCTGTTGCTGCTACTGGTGTCGCCGCTGCCCATCCTGTGCCATTATTGTGCATAAAGAGGCAGCTTCGGTCTCCAGGGCCATCAGCCTGCCTATTTACATGAATACTAGACTGATTATGCTTAAAAAAAAAAAAAAAAAAAAAAAGTTTATGCCCTTCCCCGTGTTGTGACTTCCATGGGCTTGATAGTCTCTAGAACAACTATACATATAACAATAAAGCTTAACAACAAGGATTGCTAATATTTACAAAATACACCCACTGTATAAAACTCTTGTGTAAATTTTAATGTCAGATGCACAGAAAAAAATAATTGTCGTATACAAATGAGTATGACAAACCTGAGTATGACAAACGCAAGTCCTCAGCAATTCAGAGAACAGAGGCCATCATTTGCAGATACATGGTTTATCTCTGGGTAGATAAACCATGCATCTCAAAATGATGGCCTCTGTTCTCTGAATTTCTGAGGACTTGAGTTCAGGGGCTTCAGCATCTTGCAGGATCAGGTCTCTAGTGTTTTGACTGCAGCTGACTTTGCTGAGCCACGTTCTGTCAGCAGCCATCTTGAGGTGCTAAGAATTTAAGATTCAAAAAGGGATTGAATAGTTATATGGATATAAAGAATATCCAGAGGTGGTATAATAAATAACAAACAAACAACATTTTTAGAAGGGATATTAAACTTTGTGCGTCAGGATTTAAGCCGATCCCTAACTACTGGAGATCACAATGAGACCTGGGGGGGTGGGGGGGTTGGAGGTAGATTATTCCCCGTCTGTCTACTACAGGCTTCTTATGCTAGCTTCTGAAGCATCTGGTGCTGGTCTGATCCAGTCTGGCAATTCCTCTATTCCTATCCTGCTTCAAATAGATCTCACTTGTGACACTGACTGCTGGGGAGCTTGCCAGAAGAAACTGAACAGGTATCCATCCTGTTCCTTTTTTCCGGGGTAATTTAATATTTAGGGGTAGATTGTGGCTGTTAAGCTACAGCCCCACAGTAGGTGTTTTGCATAGGGAGGTGTATTTCTCTGTGGGAGCTCCTGGATGCTGGGACACCACCTTAGGAAGAGCAGAGGGAGTGTAAACCAGAGTGCTACACGGTTTGTTTACAGTGAGACGGGCTTCCTGCTTCTTGGACTGAGCAAAATGTTCCGTTGTTCCATTCGAGCCACAGTGAAGTGTCTGGAAGTACTGGAGGAACTGCAACAGACTGACTGAGCAGGAAGGAAGCTTGAAAACACAAGTTCCACCAACCCTGCAACTGTCAAGTAGATTTTTAAGCCTGGAGCTTCCTTAATGCTACTTAACATCTTCAGTACTGTACTGCTATTAACTAACAGAAGCACACAGGGGTCCCTCTACTCCATAGTGTCATTTTACATATGAAGAACCTTAGACACCGAGATGCTATGAGTGACCTGCTGAGGCACAGGGACCTCAATACCAAAGCCAGGATTAGACCTCAGAGGTTCCCAGTATTGACACTGCCTTTCCATTTCTTTCTTCTTCTGGCCCATTCAAAGCAAAGAGCAGTGTGGACTGTTTTTAACCAAATATTAATTTTTAATGGCTAATTTCCATTTTATTTATTTATTCATTTATTTGCAGTGCACCTCAGAATCCGTCATGTACCAGGACCCCATTGTGCAAAGCGCTGTACAATCACAGAACAAAAAGACAGTCCCTGCTCCAAAGAGTTTCCAATCTACCTCCACCTCCCCAATGGAAGAATGCGGAGAAAGCTCCACTAAGGGAACACTGACCAGTTTCCTGGCCCTTATACATCCCCATTGCCCTGTACAGACCCATTCTGGCCCTCAGTTAATATTCTAGCCAATGATGCATGAGCTAGAATAGAATTCAAATCACTCCCCTCTAGCTGTATCATCTCTGCAGGGCAATCAGGAGTAAAAAGTAGAAAATTGTGATTTTTGTCAGTGAAGTCAGCAGATATGATTCTAACCAAGCCAAGGAGCAGAAAGTGTTGTTTTAACATGATCACCATAACTACATTTAAGAACTTAACTGTGTGCAATGAGCTGTAATACAAGGTGGTTTATCCACTGAGGCTCCAATCTTGCAATCTGATCGATGATGGCAAATAGTTAAGCCTAGGTGGATCAGATGGCAAGATGAGAGATTTAACTACCTAAATTATTTAGCTACTAGCACTGCTACATTTAATAGACGTCATGATTACGATTCCTTATCCTTTTGTATTGATAGTGCCCAACCACAGTTTGGTGTTAATTATAATTTTTTGTACATGTGCCCTGCAATATTATTTATAAGCCTGAAAATAAATATCCCCAATATTTTGGCAAATCAAATCTAGAAAATAAGCAGAATTATAAAACAGGACATTCACTCCAGTTAGAGAGAGATCAGCAATATTTCTCTGTCTTGCATGATCATCTCTTTACATTGAAGTCCCCCCGCCTCAAAAAAAGTGCTGTAGACAGCACTTGCATAATAGCCTAGTTTTAATCTTTCTACTCTAGAAGTAAATCGAAGATTTCTAATTCATGAAACATGTTGTTGACCTTTTATTGACAATGCTGGCTGCCTGCCAGCTTTGATTTAGTCAGTTTGCATTTCAGTCCTTTGGGATTTCTCCTAACACGGAGATTGTTGGATCAACCATGCATGTCAGTGGGTTCATTATTTCAAGAAAACCAGAACATGGGATAGCTTTGAGACTTTGCTTTGAAGACCTACAGGAAACTGTTTTCCAAGCATTGTTTTTACTTCTAACCCCATGGGAGTGTAACAATATTCTACCTGCAGTTGATAACTGACATTAGGGGTTGGTAAGCTTTCTGCTGTACATCCGTAAGGTATGAGAAAAGCGTTTCATGTGTATTAGAGGGACTCTGGCAAGATACGAATCAGATTTTTAAAAAGTGTGTGGTATTCCATTGTCTTGTTTAAACTGAGCAAAATGTAAAAATCTATCTTTTCATATTTTAGGGACAGATTCTGCCACCTTTAACTGCACTGAGATTACTATTGGAAGGCGCCCAGTGATGCCCTATGATAATAAGGGCAATATGAGAATATATATATGGAACAGAACAGTGGTGTAAGATTCTACTTGGCACTTGTAAAGGTGGCCCAGTCTGGCTCTTCATGTTTGTTTCCTTTTTGCACTTCGCTGACCTTGGACAGTGAAACCAGACTGGGGGCATGCATACACTCCAGCGGCATAACTACGTCCCTGTGGCTGTGCCGCTGTAGTGCCATAGTATAGGTGTGTCCTATGGAGAGGGGAGGGGTTTTTCCATTGATGTAGGTAATCCACCTCTCCAAGAGGAATGGAAGAATTCTTTCAGTGACCTAGTTGCATCTACAACGAGGATTAGGTAGACCTAACTACGTTGTACAAGGCACAGAATTTTTCACAGGTCTAAGTGACGTTGTTAAATTAATCTAATTTTTAGGTGTAGACCAGGCCTGGGTCAGTTTCACTTTTTCCTTTATAATTCCTTTCTGGCTCTCCTGGGTTAGTACAGTACTGTTGAAATTGGGTTTAAACACAGAAAACAAATATTGAAAAACCCCCACCCCTCCCTTTTTTCACATGAGTGTAACCCGCACTGGGTGCGGTGAATCATTGTTGCCCTGTAGTGGCTATTCCACATGAGTTTCAGTCTGCTACTGCTTGAAGCTAATGGACTGAATCTCTTAGCTCAAATGGTAAAGGTAACTTTCTGAGTCCTAAGTAGCAGAGATCTTTAGCTTAAGTGTAGAGTTAAAGGTCTGTGGTTCAAAACCTATTGTCTGTCCAAGCACCATCAGTTTAAAAGAATACTTAAACCTGATGTGTTTCTGTCACCGTTTGTTGCTGTCTGGGGTGAAGGAGAGTCTTATGGTTAAAACACTAGACTGAGACTCAGGAGAACTGGGTTCAATTTGTAGCTCTGGCACAGACTTCCTGTGTGGCCTCAGGCAAGTCACTTAATTGCTCTATGCCTCAGTTCCTTGTTTGTCTAATGAGGATAATAGTACTTCTCTACCTTACAGGAGTGTTGTGAGGAGCTATTCACTAATATTTTAGGCACTTGGATATCACGGTAGAGAGATAAAACAGTAGCTATTAACCCTTATTTTAAGTCACACTTACAACGTGTGGTAGCACACAAAATTGTGAAAGACACAGTAAGTGCTTCTCTGCTGCTGTCAAAGAGCAGAGAGAGGACAATGTTTAATTTTTTCACCCCTCTCCAGAGGATACCTTTTTTCCTGTTCCTCTGGTGCAGCTCAGTAACAGTTCCAACTAAGTGGTAACTGCAAAAATTTCTTCTTGACATGAGGAATGTGAGGCTTTCCTATTGAATAGGGCTATGCATGACATGCAGCTGAAAATACACCATCTTTATTTTTTGGCCGCTGGGGCTGAGTATAAAGTTACGACTTAAAAAGTAAACTCAAGGGTGCGCTTCTGGTATTTGTCTTATCTTCTGTCACATTATTGCTGTGATGAAGTACCTTAAAAGGACTTTATCACATCATTTTGCTCCATTAGGAAGACAGTAGTAGGTCTATAGAGAGATACAAAGTTAGCTGCATTGCACAGTGAGCTTATGTTGAGATTGATCATTCATTCATTCCCAAACTGACAAGTCGGATAAAGTTCTTTTGAACTATAAAATCAAGAGTCAATTATAAATGCTTGCCATCTTGTATGGTAAATAAGTTGCCCTGTTACTGCTCATTTGCTTGTACCACCCTGCCTCAAAATATTTAAACAGATACCTGACTGCCTTGAATAGGCACCAAAATGGTCTAGCTAGCAGGATAGTGATTCTCTTACTGTAGGTCTTAGCTTGGAAGCTTCTTTCTTCAATTTCTTTCTTTTTTCTTTAAATTAATGATCCTCCTCTGGTTATTTGTATTGATGTAGCACTCAAAGTTTGCAAATCAGGATCTTTTCCGATTGTGCTGGGTGCTATATAGACGTGCAAAAAGACAGTTCCTGCCCCTAACAGTTTACAATCTAAAAATGTGCATACACCCACAGATGAAAAGGGAAGGGGAATAGAAAATACTGGAAAAAAATTCAAAAATGGAGAAGAAAAATGTGATTTCTGTGAAACATACACAACTCCCCAAAAGACAAGAGACTTAATTCCTCCTCTCCTCACAACTCGCATGAGGCAGCATAGTGCAGTGAATAGGGCATAGTGCTAGGAACTGAATCCTCTGTGTTCTGTTCCCAGTTCTAGCATAGAGTTGTGTTATCTTGTGCAAGCTACCTTCCTTCCTTGCCTCATGCTTTCTCCATTTGTATACTGGGATCCACCTTTGTAAAGAGTTTTGAGATCTACAGATTAAGGCCTGAAGCCCATTGAAACCAATGGAAAGACTCCTATCTATGATCTTTGGAATAACACTAAAATTATTTATAGTCATATGGGCCAAATTTCGCCATCAGACTATATATGCGTGAAACTCCTATTGAAGACAAGTTGCCAGATGTCTATCGGAAGGCAGAATTTGGCTCACTAGGTCTAGTTTTATCAATGGCTATCCATCTTTCCCTTTACACTTTCCGCCAGAAACATGGTCCCAGATATATTTTTAAATGGCGCTATGGGAACACTGTTCCCCTCATCTAAGAATATCCCATATAGTGCCTGATCTTGCATTCAGCATATACTCCAAACTCTCAAAAATTCAATGCTTTTATCACAGGGTTGGACATTATTGGGCATTGCAAAGAGTGATGATGCATGACAATGCCTATGTAGATAATGGTGAGCCTTACTTAAATTTTTTTAAAGGGAAAAATTGAAGGCTTTGATTAATCTTTCTCCTTTTCTTTCCTGAGTTGGTACCAAAATACTACAATGCATTGTTGAAATGAAGAGCGTGCTCTTCCATTGAGACATATTTTGTTCACCGGGCTGGAATGAATAAGGTACTTACTGGATCTGAAATTCCCCAATGTAAAAGAATCTGTTTTGCAGGTGCAAAACGTTTACTTTTTCATTTTAAGCCTAACTAGAGATTTAATTGTTGCTCTTCAGAAGAGCAAAACAAGAGAATGTAATAATTAGCACTGTCATTATGTCCTTTCCCTCACTTTCATGCTGACATCAGCTGGTTTTAAACCTATTTTTAACCTCTGAAGCATTGGTAACTCCCACTATATACTTCCAGCCTGGATTTATTTGTTTCGAACGTTTTAAATTTCAAACAACCTAAAATGGGGGTGGACTGAGATGGAAGTAATTAGGTTAAATTATGGGTGGGGAAGTGAGCTGCTCTGTGATCCCTTCAGCATCAGCTAAGATGCAAGTGTGGTAAATCCAAATGCGAATGACTAAAACAATGTTTCTTCGAGCTATGAAATATTTAAGTGTGAAAACTAGTTGGCACCAACCCAAAGACCTAGATCAAACATCACCAGACTTTGGGGTGATTGAAATCTTAACCTAATATTTCTGCTAGAACCCATCTTTAGTGAAAATGAGGTGAGCCCTGTTCTGGTGCTCTGACATGTCATAAGGGAAATCTGGATTCACTTCCCTGCTCCAGCCCCCTTACACCACGAAAAGGGACTGGAGTGGTGTAAAGGAACCTCAAAATCCCCATTCCCACTGAAGGAGGATTCCCCTGCTGCAGGCACTGTGAAAGACAGCCATAAATTTGACTCTCAAGGAGCCTTTTGCAAGCCCCAGCATAGGAGATGTGCTGGGGTAGGAGCATATCACACAGTGCTGAGGAGATTCTGGGCAGTGCTATAGTCCATAGGGCTGCCCCAGGGAGGCTACTGTAACTTTAGACATGCCCCCAGGGCTATTTAAATTGCATTAGGGGGCCTCTCCAGTTCCAAAATAGCCTAAGTCCCAGCAGCTGGGAGCCCTGTGAAGGCGGCAAGATTTGGAGCAGCGGAAGTGCCCTGGATGGCTAACGGAGTAATTATCCTTAATCAGAGTAAACCCCCTCTGGAGAATTAAGGAGTAACATTAATGGGCTGTGAAATAGTGGTGCCAGAAGAGAGGGGACCATGAGGCCTATGGCCCTCCCTAGCTTGTCCACTTCTCACTGGGGCAGACCCCACCCTCTGGCCAGGCCAGCGTGGAGCTCAGCCAGGGAGCCTGGCCAGTTTGTGGGAGCCGCGTCGACCCTCCACCTGCCTGCAGTGCGGGGGAGAGGGGCTGAGAGCAGCCCCTGGCCTGTGTCCCTGCCCCACATGCTCCATGCCTGGCCCAGGGCAGGTGGACATGGAGGGTCGGCGCTGGCTCCCCACAGCTGCCCATGCGGCTCTCCCCAATCTGGCTCCAGCTACGGGGGAGAGAAGGGGGGCTCGGAGCCACTGCCCAGCCACGGTAAGAGTTGCACGGGCAGCTAGGGGGAGCCGCGGTGTGGAGCTTCCACAGGAGTCAGGGAGGTGGGGACACGGGCCAGGGGCTGCTCTCCTCGGGCCCCCTATACCATGGGCAGGTGAAGGCTCCACTGCAGCTGCCTGCACGGTTCTTATCATGGCTGGGCTTTGGCTCTGAGGCCCCACCCCCAGCTGGAGCAGGGTTGGGGAGAGCTATGTGGGGAGCCTGGATCCCTCCACCCGTGCTGGGGGGGTGGGGACATGGGCAGGGGGCTACTTTAGGTTCTACCGCCCCAGGCGAGATCCCCGGCCCCACTCCGGCTTCTGGCTTGGTTGGGGGCGGCGCCTTGGGGTGGGGCCGCAGGGAGTGGGGGCCCCTGCCCCCCCCCACTTTTGGAAGGCTCCGACGCCCTGGCTGTGAAGAGCTCCCTTTTCTTTTGCTGGAAGGATTAAATTTAAGTGGTGAGATGAAGGTGGGGATTCTCCAGACTATAAAGGACCTACTCCTCTGGGATGTGGTTAAAGAAAATATTTAAAGAGCAACTCTGAAGGAACCACAGGAATGGGATTTCACAGTCTAGACGCTCTAAATGCGTCTTGCTAAATGACGACCAAGAGAGCTCTCCTAGACTTCCCACAAACACAACTAGACTTTCTCTTACATCTAACCTTTTCTTGACACACTTTTGTTCTTTGCCATTATTTTAAAAGCATAGATGGGCATCTAACAGAAAATGCATGTTCATCTGTGTAGTACGGTAGAGATGTGTGTAATATCCAGCCCTCATCTCTCCTTTTACTATGATCTCCTTCTGCTCTTGTACTTACCTTAGTCTCTCGAAATCAAAAGATAATTTTAAAAACAAATCATATGGTCTTTATTTGTTGGAACTCTCAGCATTATCTCTTGTTGTCACTTGTGATCTTACATTCCCTTCTTCCAGGACTTATCTTTATATTTTTGCAAAGTCCCATGCACATCTGTGGTGCTATATTATAATTGTAACTACAGTAGCACCTAGAGGCCACATCCAGGGCAGGGACTGTCTTCTACAATGTTTTGTATATGCACAAGTACAGTGAGCATAATTGTAAATGCTCCACATTTGGCTTTTGTAACCAGCATAGAGAAATGTTTTATGGGTCCTGTATTCATCTGGGATAACGAAAGCTGAAGTTTTCAAAGCTTGCTGTGTGCTGAGCTTGTGTTTGTCTGTCTGTTCGTTCGTTTGTTTGTTTGTTTGTTTGAAGGACCGTGTGCTGTGGCTGGCAGTTGGAAGCTGTGAGCTTCTACACCAGGCTTGAAACCTAGAAGCCTCTGTTCAGTGGCTGAGCCTTAATCAGGGGACGGGGCTAATCAGGGAGGCCAGGGCTTTATAAAGCAGCGAGCAAGCGACCAGGGCTGCTAACAGGGAGTTTTGAGAGGGAGTTGGGAAGGGGAGTGGGAAGGGGGCGAGGTATACTTGCCATTCCTAAAACCTTTAACCCAAACTAAAGCCAGAGGCAGAGCGACCAGGGGAGCGGAGTGGACAGGGGGCTGCAGACAGGGGAGTTTGAGAGGGAGTTTGACAGAGGGAGGCCTACGATGGTTAGGAAGGCCCGCAACACCTGTGCCAGCACTGCTTCTGTCTCCTCCACCTGCGCCTGTAGCCAGACAGAGCGCCTGAACATGGATGCTTCTACCCAGATCCTGGTGTGGCTTTGCAGGGACTGTAACTTGCAATTCCCACTTACTGATATCCAGGCTGGGGGGACCATCCAATGTGACAGGTGCCTGCTGGTGGAATCTCTCAGGCAGCAGGTGGGAGAGCTACAGGAGGAGGTGGCTAGATTGAGGAGCATCCAAGTCCATGAGCAATTTCTGGACAGTGTCCATGTGGAGACAGCTGAGGTAGCTGTCCCAGTACACAGGACTGCTGACACACCACTGGTGGAGGAGGAAATGGCTCAGGGTGGACACTGGCAGCTGGTTACTTCTGGCAGAAGGCAGTGCTCCACCCCTGCTCCAAACCCTGCCGCCGTGGTAATAGGAAACCGTTATGCTCTTCTTGATACAGGAGAGAAGGAATCTCCCCCTACAGCAGAGGAGGAGAAGCCTCGTACCCCTAAGGCTGGGAGGTCTGCTGCCACCACTGCGAATAGGAAACATAGGGTAGTGGTGGTTGGAGACTCTCTGCTGAGGGGGACGGAGGCGCCCATCTGTCGCCCTGACATTTCATCTCGGGAGGTATGCTGCCTGACGGGGGCCCGTATCCGAGACGTTACGGAGGCATTGTCAAGGATTATCCGGCCCTCTGACTACTACCACATGCTACTCATCCATGTGGGCAAAATGATACTGCGAGGTGTGACACTGAGTAGATCAAGAGTGACTACAGGGCTCTGGGAGTACGGGTGAAGGAGTTTGGAGCGCAGGTGGTATTCTCTTCGATCCTTCCTGTCAAAGGTAGGGGCACGGGCAGAGACAGGTGCATCGTGGAGGTGAATGCCTGGCTGCGAAGATGGTGTCCCCAGGAGGGCTTTGGCTTCCTCGACCACGGGATGCTAATCCAGGAAGAACAGCTAGGTAAAGATGGCGTTCACCTTTCGAGGAGGGGAAAGACCCTATTTGGACACAGACCGGCTAACCTAGTGAGGAGGGCTTTAAACTAGGTTCGATGGGGACAGGTGAGCAAAGCCCACAGGTAAGTGGAGAACATGGGGACCTGGGAGATGGGTCGGAAATAGGAGGGAGCGTGGGCTCTAATGGCAAAGAGATAGGAGGGTCAGGGCAAAACTGGGAGGCAAGATCAAATCAGTATCTTAGATGCCTGTATACAAATGCGAGAAGTATGGGTAATAAGCAGGAAGAACTGGAAGTGCTAATAAATAAATTCAACTATGACATTGTTGGCATCACCGAAACTTGGTGGGATAATACACATGATTGGAATGTTGGTATGGATGGGTACAGCTTGCTCAGGAAGGACAGATGGGGGAAAAAGGGAGGAGGTGTTGCCTTATATATTAAAAATGTACACACTTGGACTGAGGTGGAGATGGACATAGGGGACGGAAGTGTTGAGAGTCTCTGGGTTAGGCTAAAAGGGGTAAAAAACAAGGGTGATGTCATGCTAGGAGTCTACTACAGGCCACCTAACCAGGTGGAAGAGGTGGATGAGGCTTTTTTTAAACAACTAACAAAATCATACAAAGCCCAAGATTTGGTGGTGATGGGGGACTTCAACTATCCAGATATATGTTGGGAAAATAACACGGCGGGGCACAGACTATCCAATAAGTTCTTGGACTGCATTGCAGACAACTTTTTATTTCAGAAGGTTGAGAAAGCTACTAGGGGGGAAGCTGTTCTAGATTTGATTTTAACAAATAGGGAGGAACTCGTTGAGAACTTGAAAGTAGTAGGCAGCTTGGGTGAAAGTGATCATGAAATCATAGAGTTCACAATTCTAAGGAAGGGTAGAAGGGAGTACAGCAAAATAGAGACAATGGATTTCAGGAAAGCGGATTTTGGTAAGCTCAGAGAGCTGATAGGTAAGGTCCCATGGGAATCAAGACTGAGGGGAAAAACAACTGAGGAGAGCTGGCAGTATTTCAAAGGGACACTATTAAGGGCCCAAAAGCAAACTATTCCGCTGGGTAGGGAAGATAGAAAATGTGGCAAAAGACCACCTTGGCTTAACCACGAGATCTTGCAAGATCTAAAAAATAAAAAGGAGTCATATAAAAAATGGAAACTAGGACAAATTACAAAGGATGAATATAGGCAAACAACACGGGAATGCAGGGGCAAGATTAGAAAGGCAAAGGCACAAAATGAGCTCAAACTAGCTACAGGAATAAAGGGAAACAAGAAAACTTTTTATCAATACATTAGAAGCAAGAGGAAGACCAAGGACAGGGTAGGCCCACTACTCGGTGAGGAGGGAGAAACAGTAACAGGAAACTTGGAAATGGCAGAGATGCTCAATGACTTCTTTGTTTCGGTCTTCACCGAGAAGTCTGAAGGAATGCCTAACATAGTGAATGCTAATGGGAAGGGGGAAGGTTTAGAAGATAAAATAAAAAAAGAACAAGTTAAAAATCACTTAGATAAGTTAGATGCCTGCAAGTCACCAGGACCTGATGAAATGCATCCTAGAATACTCAAGGAGCTAATAGAGGAGGTATCTGAGCCTCTAGCTATTATCTTTGGTAAATCATGGGAGACAGGAGAGATTCCAGAAGACTGGAAAAGGGCAAATATAGTGCCCATCTATAAAAAGGGAAATAAAAACAACCCAGGAAACTACAGACCAGTTAGTTTAACTTCTGTGCCAGGGAAAATAATGGAGCAAGTAATTAAGGAAATCATCTGCAAACACTTGGAAGATG
The DNA here is from genome assembly GCA_033296515.1 of Macrochelys suwanniensis. Taxonomy (NCBI): domain Eukaryota; kingdom Metazoa; phylum Chordata; order Testudines; family Chelydridae; genus Macrochelys; species Macrochelys suwanniensis. Next base: position 15,054,256 of record CM065783.1, read on the forward strand.
GTAAGGTGATAGGGAATAGCCAGCATGGATTTGTAAAGAACAAATCATGTCAAACCAATCTGATAGCTTTCTTTGATAGGATAACGAGTCTTGTGGATAAGGGAGAAGCGGTGGATGTGGTATACCTAGACTTTAGTAAGGCATTTGATACGGTCTCGCATGATATTCTTATCAATAAACTAGGGAAATACAACTTAGATGGGGCTACTATAAGGTGGGTGAACAACTGGCTGGATAACCGTACTCAGAGAGTAGTTATTAATGGTTCCCAATCCTGCTGGAAAGGTATAACGAGTGGGGTTCCGCAAGGGTCTGTTTTGGGACCGGTTCTGTTCAATATCTTCATCAACGACTTGGATATTGGCATAGAAAGTACGCTTATTAGGTTTGCAGATGATACCAAACTGGGAGGGATTGCAACTGCTTTGGAGGATAGGGTCATAATTCAAAATGATCTGGACAAATAGGAGAAATGGTCAGAGGTAAACAGGATGAAGTTTAATAAGGAGAAATGCAAAGTGCTCCACTTAGGTAGGAACAATCAGTTTCACACATACAGAATGGGAGGAGACTGTCTAGGAAGGAGTACGGCAGAAAGGGATCTAGGGGTTATAGTGGACCACAAGCTAAATATGAGCCAACAGTGTGATGCTGTTGCAAAAAAAGCAAACCTGATTCTGGGCTGCATTAACAGGTGTGTTGTGAGCAAGACACGAGAAGTCATTCTTCCGCTCTACTCTGCGCTGGTTAGGCCTCAACTGGAGTATTGTGTCCAGTTCTGGGCACCGCATTTCAAGAAAGATGTGGAGAAATTGGAGAGGGTCCAGAGAAGAGCAACAAGAATGATTAAGGGTCTAGAGAACATGACCTATGAAGGAAGGCTGAAGGAATTGGGTTTGTTTAGTTTGGAAAAGAGAAGACTGAGAGGGGACATGATAGCAGTCTTCAGGTATCTAAAAGGGTGTCATAAGGAGGAGGGAGAAAACTTGTTCATCTTAGCCTCTAAGGATAGAACAAGAAGTAATGGGCTTAAACTGCAGCAAGGGAGGTTTAGGTTGGACATTAGGAAAAAGTTCCTGTCAGGGTGGTTAAACACTGGAATAAACTGCCCAGGGAGGTTGTGGAATCTCCATCTCTGGAGATATTTAAGAGTAGGTTAGATAAATGTCTATCAGGGATGGTCTAGACAGTATTTGGTCCTGCCATGAGGGCAGGGGGCTGGACTCGATGACCTCTCGAGGTCCCTTCCAGCCCTAGAATCTAGAATCTATGAAAAAGAACTAAGCACTTCTGAAAATCTAACCTTTAGGTGCTGATCCTCCACGAAGTCAATAGGACGGTGTACAGGGGTCTGAGGACTTGTGTACAGTGCTGCAGCTGCGCTGCTGTAGACCTTAGTGAAGACATTACCTATGCTGCCAGGAGAGCTTCTCCCATCAGCGTAGGTATTCTACCTTCCTAAGAGACGATAGCTGTTGACGAGAGCAGCCCTCCCATCAACATAGCACTGTCCACACGGGGAGTTTGGTCGGTATAACTGTTGCTCAGAGATGTGGATTTTTCAGTAGTTATACCGACATAAATTGGTAGTGTAGACCAGGGCTACATTACTGAATGCAGGACTGAGGCCATAGTAGTTACTTTTGTGGAAGAGATTTGTTTCTTTTGGATCCATCTCCTTATAGGCGTATGAAGTGGCTGTTTAGCAGATGATGGGCTGCCAGCAGTAGGTGATTCTGGTTGGAGAGTTTGTTAGATTCTTGGCAATGGCTTTTGGTTCCTTGATTTGGAACTTGAACATTCCAGTTACTTGTTCATGGATTTGAAGGATTTTGTATTATTGTTACTTTTTTGTTTACTTAAAAGATATTGGCATCCCAAAATATGGGATTCTAATTGTACGTTCACAGCAATGAATCTGTTAGTAATCCCTACATAGCCCTCCAGCTGCCCTCTCGTCATGTGATATCATTGCATTCTCCCCAGAACCTCTTATCTAAGCACGAAGCCTTGAGTGGTTTAGAAACAAAAATGTAAATTCAGAACAAGGAGAGGAATAGCATTTTTATGAGCCAGTCATACTTGTCTTTTACCTCACCTTTAGTGTCTAGCAACATGATTTCAGACTGACAGTGACATTTATAAACTAATGGAACACTTGTATCCCTGAGAAGGTAAAAGTTAAACAGATGAGGAGAGTGGCAGATAGAGATCCCAAATCCAGAAACAATTGCTCATGCTAAATCCTACATTGTTTAGAATACAAATTTCAGAAACTAAAAAAAAAGCTTTATTTTTATCTATCTATCTATCTATATATAGTGACAGACCCAGACAAGTGGGGTACAGAAGTCTGATAGGAGGCAAATATACTGGCCATTGGATGAATAGTTTTCTGTTCCCTGAGTGACCAGAGCAGGGGCTGCACTAGAACAAGCAGGAACTTTCTGGAACCAATTTAAGGCAGGCAGGCTAATTAGGACACCTGGAGCCAATTAAGAAGAACCTGCTAGAATCAATTAAGACAGGCAGGCTAATCAGGGCACCTGGGTTTAAAAAGGAGCTCCCTTCAGTTTGTGGTGTGGCGTGCGAGGAGCTGGGAGCAAGAGGCACACAAGGAGTTGAGAGTGAGAAGAGTTGAAGGACTGAGGAGTACAAGCATCAGCAGACCATCAGGAGGAAGGTCCTGCAGTAAGCATAAAGAAGGTGTTGAGCGGAGGCTGTGGGGAAGTAGCCCAGGGAGTTGTAGCTGTCACGCAGCTGTTACAGGAAACCCTATAGACAACTGTAATCCACAGGGCCCTGGGCTGGAACCCGGAGTAGAGGGCGGGCCTGGGTTCCCCCCAAACCTCCCAAGTCCTGATCAGACACAGGAGGAATTTGACTGTGGGTTCTACCAGAGGGGAAGATCTCTGAGGTGATCAAAATCTGCCAATAAGCGCAGGACTCACCAAGGTAGAGGAGGAACTTTGTCACAACTGGTGTCAGGAGTGGGATATGGTGTGCACAGCACGGCGGAAGAAGAGGAGTGTTTAAAGGGGGGGGGGAAAGAAGGGAGTGGGTTGATTTAATTTTTCTTCACCACAATGGAAGATGTTGTGCAGGCACTGATACAAGCCACGGCTGCCCAGCAGGAGGCTACCCGTGTCCAGGCAGCCGCCCAACAGGAGGCAGTGCGGCTGCAGCAAGAGACCAACCGCCTCTTGAGGGACCAGGCCGCTCAAGACCATACTGTGTTGCGGGAACTGGTAAACCAAGTGAAGGCCCTTATGGAGATGAACCATGGCCATGATGGGACGTGGCACATACGGGCCAGCAACTGCCTGCAGAAAATGATGGGGAACGATGACATAGAGGCATATCTCCTGGCCTTTGAGAGAACAGCCCTACGGGAGGCCTGGCCTCCAGATCAGTTGTCTGGCATCCTCGCCCCATTCCTGTGTGGGGAGGCCCAGAAGGCCTACTATGATCTACCTGAAGAGGCTGCAGCAGACTACCCCCAGCTGAAAGCAGAGATCCTGGCCAGATCTGGGGTAACAACCGCAGTGCGGGCCCAGCGGTATCATGAGTGGAGGTACCAGGAAGACAAAACCCCGCGGTCCCAATTGTATGACCTCATCCATCTTGCAAGAAAGTGGCTGCAAACTGAGTCCCGGAGTCCAGAAGAGATACTAGAGGTTCTGGTCATTGACCGATACATGAGGGGACTACCGCCAGACCTTCGCGCATGGGTAAGCCAGAATGAACCCTCCACCTATGACGAGATTGATGCCCTGGTAGAGAGGCGAAGGACGGCAAGGGAGCTGAACAGACCAGTTAAGGAAGTGGAACCCCGGGTTAAACTAGCAGCACCAAACTCAAGAGCTCGAGTGACTGGGCCACAGGAGAGCCCAGGTGGAAAAAGAGAGGGGCTGAAGGCCCACCAGAGGCCACAAAGAGTCGGAGCACTGAGGGGGAAGAAGTTCGCGATATTAGACTGCCCAAACCAAGAGACCGGGGAATGCCTAGGGTTCCATACAGATGTTATGCCTGCGGAGAGTGGGGACACATAGCTGCACAGTGTCCCAATGCTGAGGAGCCTATGCAGTGTAACCTGGGAAATTGGGCAGACCCATGCTCCCTAATCCACCTTGTGGGGGTCTCACTAACCCCACATATGTACACCAGACCAGTGAAACTAAATGGGGTAGAGACCACAGCACTGGTTGATTCAGGGAGTGCCATCACGCTCATCTCTGGGAGGCTCGTGAAGCGTAGTCATCTGCTGCAGGCTAAACGTACGGGGATAACCTGTGTCCATGGGGCAGTTAGTTACCACCCCACCATCCCAGTAAAAATTGAAATCCAAGGAAACACTACGGAGGTAGCAGCAGGTGTAGTCCCTAAACTCCCATACCCAGTGCTCATAGGGAGAGACTTCCCAGGGTTTGGAGACTTACTCCCAGGAGGGGGATTGGAGAAAGAGGGGAACCCTGAAATTAGTGAGGCATCCACAGTGGACTGTCAACCTCCAATCTTCTCTGAAATATCCCCAGATTTGTTCTCTACTCCCAGACAGGGTAGAAAGACGAAAAGGGAAAGAAGGGCAGCTAAGGCCTGGGGAACCCGAATACTGACCTAAAGCCAGAGGGTTGCTCTCATAGGTAGGCGGACCCGAGCAGCTGAACAGGAGGCCACCCAGGAGAGAGAAGCATCTGAGTCTGACCCCCACCCTAACGCCTCTGAACCAGTAGAAGCAACAGAGACCGGCCCCCTAGATCTCGGGCAGATTAGCCCCGGGAGAGGAAATTTTGGACGGGACCAGGCTGAAGACCCAAGGTATGACAACATTAGGAAAGAAGTGACCGAAATAGATGGGGTTCCCGTGGAAGGAAAAACCCAAGGACCTGGACCCTACTTCATAATGAAGAAGGATCTCTTATACCGGGTCGCCCCAGTACAGGGGCAGAAGGTACAGCAGATCCTAGTACCTCAAAAACACCAGAACGCTGTATTAAGCCTTGCCCATAGTCATCTTTTTGGGGGGCATTTGGGGGTAGAAAAGACCCTAGCACGGGTCCTACGACGATTTTTCTGGCCTGGAGTACATGAAGAAGTGAGGAGGTACTGTGCGTCCTGTCCAGAGTGTCAGCTGCACAGTCCCCGTCCCCATTTGAGGGCACCTTTAGTACCCCTTCCCATCATAGAAGTCCCCTTCGAGCGAATAGCCATGGACCTAGTGGGACCCCTGGAGAAGATGGCTCGGGGTCACCAATATATACTGGTGGTTTTGGACTATGCTACTCGCTACCCAGAAGCCGTCCCCCTGCGGAACACAGCCTCTAAAACGATAGCCAAAGAGCTGGTGGGGATCTTTGCCCGAGTGGGGCTACCAAAGGAGATATTAACAGATCAAGGGACTCCATTTATGTCGAAGCTAATGAAGGACCTCTGTACTCTGCTCCATATACATGCCCTGAGAACTTCGGTCTATCACCCGCAGACTGATGGGCTGGTAGAAAGGTTTAACCGAACCCTCAAGGCTATGATAAGGAAGGTGGTAAGTCAGGATGGGAAGGACTGGGACACCCTACCTTATGCTCGCTATCCGGGAGGTACCTCAAGCCTCAACTGGGTTTTCCCCCTTCGAATTATTATACGGGCGCCACCTCTGTGGCATACTAGATATCGCCAAAGAGATCTGGGAAGAGGAACCCAGTGAGGGGAGAAATATAATACAGCATGTATTGCAGATGCGAGACCGGATAGCCCGGGTCACCCCTATTGTACGGGAACATTTGGAAAAGGCACAGGAGGCCCAGCGAACCCATTACAATCGCCAGGCAAAAATCCGACAGTTCCAACCAGGGGATCGGGTGATGGTGTTGGTACCCACGGCAGAAAGCAAGCTTCTGGTCCAATGGCAGGGGCCCTATGAGGTGGTTGAACCCATGGGGGAAGTAACCTACAAGGTGTGGCAGCCAGGACGTCGAAAACAAGAACAAATATATCACATCAACCTTCTGAAACCCTGGCATGCACAAGAGGCATGTGCAGCTGTCCGAAAAGACCTACCTCAGGAAAACAAACCTTCCAAACAAGTGAGAGTGTCTCCTGATTTAACACCAGACCAGAAGAATGAGGTGTTTAAGATGATCTTCCGGAACCAAGATGTGTTCTCCACTAAACCGGGTCGAACAACTGAGACATATCACCACATCGTCACAAACCCTGGGGCCAGAGTAACAATGAGGCCCTACAGGGTGCCAGCGGCCAAAAGGGAGGAAATAAAAGCAGAAGTAAAAAAGATGCTGGAGTTGGGGATCATCGAAGAATCCCACAGTCAGTGGTCCAGCCCAGTCGTACTGGTGCCCAAACCTGATGGCACCGCAAGGTTTTGCAATGACTTCCGGCGACTAAACGAGGTATCCCAATTCGACGCGTACCCCATACCTCGCATAGATGAGTTAGTGGACCGTCTGGGCAATGCCCAGTACTTGACTACCCTAGACTTGACAAAGGGGTACTGGCAAATTCCCCTTGCCAAAGACGCAAAGGAAAAGACTGCGTTCTCTACGCCAGAGGGTCTTTTTCAATAATACTGTCCTCCCTTTTGGACTACATGGGGCCCCAGCTACCTTCCAGCGCCTCATGGATAAGCTATTACGCCCCCATAATCATTATGCGGCTGCCTACCTGGACGATGTGGTCATTCATACCCCAGACTGGGAAACCCACCTCGAAAAGGTGGAGGCAGTCCTCAATACCTTCAGGCAAGCTGGCCTTACAGCTAATCCTGCTAAGTGTGCTGTAGGGTTTACGGAGGCCAAATATCTTGGCTACATTGTGGGAAAAGGTCTGGTAAAACCCCAACTGAACAAGTTAGAGGCCATCCAAAATTGGCCCCGACCACGTCGCAAAAAGCAAGTCCGGGCATTCCTAGGTGTGGTGGGGTATTACCGACGATTTATCCCCCACTTTGCCACAAGGGCTAGCCCCCTGACAGACCTAGTGAAAGCCCGTGGACCTGATCTGGTGAGATGGTCTGACGGAGCAGAGAGAGCGTTCACAGACCTACGGACTGCCCTCTGCAGTAACCCCATACTGATAGCCCCAGATTTCACCAAGGAATTTATCCTGCAGACAGATGCATTGGAAGTAGGGTTAGGGGCTGTTCTATCACAGATGGTTGGGGAAGAGGAACATCCAATTCTCTACCTCAGTAGGAAACTCCTTCTGAGGGAACAAAAATATGCCGTGGTGGAGAGAGAGTGCCTCGCTGTAAAATGGGCCCTGGAAACGCTGCGCTACTACCTGCTCGGGCGCAGATTTGTCCTCGTGACCGACCATGCCCCTCTTCAATGGATGCAGCGGAACAAGGAGAATAACACTAGGGTGACCAGGTGGTTCTTATCCCTCCAACCTTTCCAGTTCCGTGTGCAACACAGAGCAGGGAGCCGTCATGGCAATGCCGATGGCTTGTCACGTGTGCACTGTCTGGCGTCCCAAGCTGCCCAACCCCTTGGTGTTGAGCAGGGGGGAGGGATATGTGACAGACCCAGACAAGTGGGGTGCAGAAGTCTGATAGAAGGCAAATATACTGGCCATTGGATGAATAGTTTTCTGTTCCCTGAGTGACCAGAGCAGGGGCTGCACTAGAACAAGCAGGAACTTTCTGGAACCAATTTAAGGCAGGCAGGCTAATTAGGACACCTGGAGCCAATTAAGAAGAACCTGCTAGAATCAATTAAGACAGGCAGGCTAATCAGGGCACCTGGGTTTAAAAAGGAGCTCCCTTCAGTTTGTGGTGTGGCGTGCGAGGAGCTGGGAGCAAGAGGCACACAAGGAGTTGAGAGTGAGAAGAGTTGAAGGACTGAGGAGTACAAGCATCAGCAGACCATCAGGAGGAAGGTCCTGCAGTAAGCATAAAGAAGGTGTTGAGCGGAGGCTGTGGGGAAGTAGCCCAGGGAGTTGTAGCTGTCACGCAGCTGTTACAGGAAACCCTATAGACAACTGTAATCCACAGGGCGCTGGGCTGGAACCCGGAGTAGAGGGCGGGCCTGGGTTCCCCCCAAACCTCCCAAGTCCTGATCAGACACAGGAGGAATGTGACTGTGGGTTCTACCAGAGGGGAAGATCTCTGAGGCGATCAAAATCCGCCAATAAGCGCAGGACTCACCAAGGTAGAGGAGGAACTTTGTCACACACACACACACACACTCTCTCTCTCTCGTTTCTGAAATTTGTATTCTAAACAATGTAGGATTTAGCATGAGTAATTGTGTATATATAAAAGAACAACACTGTGATGAAATGGAAAAGCAGTATTTCCTCATATTTCCCTATACTACATATGGGAAATACCTAGAATAGGACAAATACTGAGATTATCTACGTGCAAATATTTTATTAGGTGAGGTATCTGGCAAATTTTTCAGACTCACCACACAATTGCTTGCGCGTGCTCTCTCTTTCTTTCTGTACGTGCAGTGCAAAATAAATAAATAAACCATCCAGACAAAATTAAGGATGAGAGATCAATGCCTGAAGTAAGGAAATCCCAAATGTTAATTTTGCTTGGGCAATGGTAATTTGACTTCATCCAGTATATTAAACGGGTAAGAGGAATAGAAAATATTACTAATTGGCTGTACAGGGTGAAAACAGTGAAACTTACTGTACACAAAATGCATAAATAACTTTTCTCTTTGTGTAAAGAAGAAAACTGTGTCCCCAGTGGCTTTCAATTATTACAATATTCATGTTACCTGGAACAATGGTAGGTGAAATTTTTTCAGGGACTTTTTTCTAATTTAAAAAGAACTGCCTTTAGACAGAGACCAAGCATAGAGAATCTCAGAATATTTCCAAAAGTTAGGAGTATGTAAAATCAGAGCATGATAACAAATGGTCTTGCTACCATTGTGGTTCAGCTTTAAAAAACGACAGTAAAAGTGGCCTACAGGGGTTCCATATTTATCTGCGCCTTAACACCATATCAAATGCAATCAGCCGAAAAATAAAAAGATGTCTTTTGTTTAATTGCCAGCCCTGTAAACTCAATCTATATTCTGAAAATTAAGCCGCCCTCTTCTTGTTGCTTGTCGTCTTGTCTCATCGCTGCCAGTAAGAAATCCTTTTTCCATTTGTCCAGGGGGATCTGAGGCTAGAATTTGTTCTTGCTGTTGGCACTTATGCCAAATTGTTCAAGCCTAGGTGCCAAAATCCTAATGGTGTGAATATCAAAAGCAGTGTGTGCCTGCAGTCTCAATGACTTCAATGGAAGCAGGAGTTGCCCAGCACCTCTTAAAACAAGGCTGCTTCTGTTGGGGTGCCAAAATATGCATTTAGGAGCTTAACTTTACGCGTGCAGGTTTGACAGTGTTGGCTTTAATTAACAATTCTGTTGATACCCAATGGATATGCAATGATGAGACTTGATGCTTTGATGTTCTCATAGCTCTGTACCATCAAAGAATAAAGAGCAAAAACTGATTGTCACTGAAAATGACTCTGAATACACATTTAGAGCTGACTTAAGATGTTAATTTTGTATAGTCTCTCTTCAAAGTAGAACCACAACTACTGCTGCTGCTACTAAGCACCAGGAATAGTAAAGTAGATAGGGACAAATAGGTATATTCTTCTAGGAAGAATGCTTCTAGAATTAAGAGTGCTTCCATTATAATTTTCACTGAACCTATTCCAGTCTCAATGGAAGTGTATGACACACTCCCATTATCCACAGGTCATTGACAGGTTGAGTGTAATGGGTTTTTCAGAGCTGGATTGTATGCAGTCTGGTATGCTTAGGGAGCCCCTAATCTGAGGAGCATTGACATGCAAGCCTTTACATGCCCTGTCTTGATTCTGAGGTCTTCACAGTATATTATGTCAGAGCATGTTTAGGAAGACTTTAAACCATGATCCAGTCAACAATTCTGCCTATTTAATATCCGTTTGGCTTTTCTTCAGCTATAACTATTAGATGCAACAATTGCCATTCCAGCACAAATAACTTTGCAGGGTTACTCTTCTTTAAAAGGCAACAATTAGCAGCATGAGCTGATGGCACCACAATTTTGTTCACCAAAAACAAAGCATTAAATCCCCCCCCCACACACACAGCACAAGAGTGTTCAGTAGAAGCATATCTCATAAAAGAGAGCATTTGGGGACGGGGATTCTATTCTGTAACGTACGGAGAAAAGCCTTTTCTTAGGTCCCAGCTACATGACAAAAATCCCTCATCCTGAAGTGGTTTGCCATATCAATTCTTGATGAAACCACTTTTAAACCTGAGACAGGAGGTCTAGCCAAACTAGATTCCAGTAATACTTAACCATTTTTAAAAATGTTTCTCTTTATATCCCAGCACCAGCCAGAAAATTGAGTTAGCTGAAAAATATGGCTCCTTACAGTGTGGGCAGGTGGCAATAGCTTCTACCTAGTATGGCAGCAAAAACTGTGTGTGCAAGTGTAACAGGGTACATGGAAAATATTTTCAGAGTCCACCCTTCTGCCCCATGTAATACATTTTTCCAAGGGTGGGGTACATTTGCAACTAAATCATGAAACTGTGTCCTGTTCTTTTGCCATTAGCTAATCTTGCCACTGACACAAGGCCGTGTGTACAGCAGCTATCCTAAATTATTCAGTTTCCCATGCAACAGCATTTCTTGGGTTTGTTTTTACACTGCTTACTTTCCTGTACTTTGTTTTTATTGAAATACTTTATTACAACTTAGGTTCTGATCTCAGTCTTATTTAAATCAAAGGGATTATTGCCATTACTTCAACGGGAGCAGATTGGGACAGGGGTGTGTGTATGTACGTAAACAAGCAAAGGAACTAGTTACACATACAATCAGGGTAGGAGCCACTAGAAAAATTAGCTGACTGCTTTGTGAAGTCTTATTGTAGTTCAGAACCAGAACCAAGTATCGTCTCTATTTCCATCCCAGAAGTGGGTTAAATAGGTTTAAATAGGAAGAAAAATAAATATTGCTAGAATAGAGCATTGGGGATGTTGCTTGAGGTACCAGATGAGAAGCCCAGCTATGCTGGAGGTTTGAGATTACAGTGTAAGAATGTAGTTCATGAGAAATCGTGCTTTCAAGTGGCTTTCTGCTCTTCCTCTGTGGAACTCTCAGTATGCTGAAGGATTTGAAGTATGGCTGTGAGGAGTCGGTTTTCAAAGGGGCTTGGCATGGTTCAATATTCCTCTATGGTGGACCTTGAGTGACCTGTTCACCAGTAATTCAGATTGTGGCAAACAGGCCTTGCCAAGCATGCAACTCAGTGGTGCATGCCCATTAGGCTTGCATCTGGGCTCAACTTGCCTCTTTGCGCTGCCTGAACCTATCTGTACGAGAACTGCTGCTGACCTCATTGGAGAGCTCTCCAGTCTGGTCCCCTGCTTGAAACAGGGAGCTGAAATCAGAATGAAGAAGTCAAATTTCATTGGACATGCTGGCAGACATTGGAGTTTAAACTTAAAAATGACCAAACCCAAACATTTGGAGTGACTCTTCATCTGTGATTGTGTAGTGCCTGGCCCCGTGGGGTCCCAATCCTAATTGGCGGACCTTTGGGCAGTATAGTGTAAATAAACAATAATACAGGGGATGCTAGGTTGAGAAGGCAGTTTGCTGAAAGGGAGAAGTCAACAGGAAGAGGTTGAATACAAAAACGGGAGGAAGAAGAGGAAGATGAATGGGGGGGTGGAGTATAGGAAAAAAGTAAGGCAGGGAATTTGACAAGGAAAAGAAAAGGAGATGGAGGCTTGTGAGAAAGGTAAAGAAAAAAATACAGAAAAACAGCTGAAATGTGGTAGGTGTATGCTCTCTTTTCAGGGTGTCTGGTTTTACAAACATTTTTGGAGACTTTTTTGGGGTGAGGGAATGACAATTTCTTCCTCCTTCTCAGCTCCACATTTGTCATTTCCCTCTGTCATCTTATTCCTCTTCCTCCTCCTAACCGCCAACTGTCTTTAGGATGTGGCTCTTCAGTACAGGCCTGTCGCTCTCTTTGCCTTACGGCTAGTCCGTATGATATGGTTGAAACACTTAGATATAACACATGGATACAAAAAGCCACACTGTAACTTTTTAGGATGGGGAAATCCTCCCCACCCTCACCCGTATCCTGCCCACCTGAAGATCTCATCTCTACAGCCTTTGCAAAGAGGGGAAGACGTCTGTCTCCTGGACAATCAGTCTGTTGGAACTAACTTTTTCTTTTTAATAATTTACAGAGAAAGCAGACTCTCAATGCAGCATCAGGGATATTTTAAGTAACAGTAATTAGTTTTTAAATTCCTTTTGGTTTTCTGGTTATAGCGTTACTTCAGGAGTCTCTCAGCTCAGAAGGAAAGAAGAATTTCCAGTTAGTCCGTTTTGCATAAAAGTATTCTCTCAAAGGCTCTTGTTCCATTACCTGAAACGGCTACTGCATTTTGAACATGTCTGTCGAACCTTATAGAAGATAAATGCTTTCAGATCTTTTCAGAGATTGTTTTGAACTGTCCCTGAGCTTCAGGGAAGAAAAGGACCTTATCGTGTCTTGTAACACCTGGTGTTTTTTTTAATTCCTGATTGCTATTTAAGAAGAGATCCAATCCACCTAAATTTAGTCACAACCTTAAGCTGTACTGAAGCTTCATAAAACAGAATTTCTAATTTATTTATTTTGTTGCCTGAGTGATTTTAAAAGAATCTTTTTTTCCCCCTAAAACACCAAAACACAGGAACATGAATATTCAACACTGACTTTATATTTATCCCCATTGTAATCCTTTCAGGTGAGTGGGACTGTTATTTCAGAACATCCAAGACTTAACTACATCAAGTGAATGCTGCAGATGGTGTGTCTCAGTACATGCATAAGAAGCTTTTTCCAATCTTTAAATGCTGCTGGAATCTTAGTCTCAACTCATCCTCTGGGATCACAAAAAACAGTTCCCCTCTTAACCTTTCCCCAGTGACAGAGGCAGGATTATTCAAACTGGTCATTCCAGTTAATTTCAGCTGCAGCAGACCAGTCTTTCCAGTTAGCTTTACTTTCCCATGCCTCTTGGATCAGGGCAGTTTATCATCTTCATATTTTCATTCAGCCTCTGGATTTGATTTTTGTTAACATGTCTGGGTTGACTGGTTGGTGGTGGTTTTCTGAAGGGCCTACTGTTTATAAAATAATCCAGAGGACGGACACTCCGTATGTTCTTTGTGGCCTGAGGGTAAGTCTACACTGCAAAGGAAAACCTGGGGCACCAGGTTCTCAGAGCATACGTCAATTGACTTGGGCTTATGGGATGCAGGCTTCAGAGCTAAAAGTAGCAGTGTAGACGCTCCCGATCATGCTGAAGCCTGGGCTCTGAAATGCGGTGAGAGGTATTGGAGCTTGGGGTCCAGCCTGCTAGGAAACAGCTACATTGCAATTTTTAGTGCTGCAGCCCAAGCCCCATAAGCTTGAGTCAATTAAGATGGGCTCTGAGACCCGGTGTTGCAGGTTTTTCTTTTCAGTGTAGACGTTCCTTAAGACTCTAGAACTACATGCTAGAGCAGGGGTGACCAACCTGTGGCCCCGGAGTCACATGTGGCTCTTCAGAAGTGAATATGCGGCTCCTTGTATGGGCACCGACTCCGGGGCTGGAGTTACAGGCGCCAACTTTCCAGTGTGCTGGGTGGTGCTCACTGCTCAACCCCTGGCTCTGCCACAGGCCCTGTCCCCACTCCACCCCTTCCTTCCCCCTTCCCTGAGCCTGTTGTGCCATCGCTCCTCCCCCTCGCCCTCCGAGCCTCCTGCATGCCACGAAACAGCTGATTGGGAGGGGAAGGGGCTGATCGGTGGGGCTGATGGTGGGCAGGAGGCGCTGGGAGCAGGGGGTGGGAGCGGATGGAGAGCTGCTGATGTATTACTGTGGCTCTTTGGCAATATACATTGATAAATTCTGGCTCCTTCTCAGGCTCACGTTGCCCCCCCCCCCCTGCCCCCCGTGCTAGAGAATGGGAGGAGGATGACGCAATGTAGGGGCGTGTCTCAAGATTCAAGCGTGTGGCTTCCTGACACCGTTCTTTTTTGTAAGTGTACTCTCCGTCTCAGAGGATTACTCCTGTCAGATCAAGCACAGCACTGTCACTTCAGAAGCTTCCCTACTGTCCTTCTGAAGTACACAATGCTCCTTCCACCAACCCAGAGCAGACACATGGCCCTCTTCAGAGAATGGCTATTCATTCAAATTGCTATAGGAGGTGGCCCTGAGCAGCGTCAGAAGCCCCCCCTTCCGCTTCCTCCACAGTGTTGGAGAGAACCTGTGAATTCAACGTGCCATAATTACTGTGCTAAAAACCAAGAGCCAGGGACATCTACTGGATCCGTCTGGATAATTTGATTCCTGTGGAAATCGGGGGAGGGGAATAATCTAGGAAAGGTTTAATATTTGTGGTTAAAAATATGCCCTAGCAGAGGTCATGGAGATACACTTGTAACTGGCCTAAAAATATCAGGAAGTCTGGCAATCAGGGTAGTTTCTTGTTCTCATGATAAAGGGTCAAATTACATTTATAACCGTTTAGTGAATCCTCTTTAAAAAGAAAGACTGATGTACTGAGGAACATTATCTTATTTTCACAGGCGTTTGTATACTGTTTTTAAAGGTTAAATGCACATTTTAGGGTTCAGAGTTTTTTCCAGTTGGTAATGATTTACTTACAGATTTTCAGATGCACAAATGGGGTGTGTGTGTGTGTGTGTGTGTGTGTGTGTGTGTGTGTGTGTGTGTGTGTGTAAGTAAAAATGAGTTATCTTTTGACAGGTAATATACAGCATGCGGCAATAAAAACACCCCTATATACAAGTGCTGGATTCCTGCTGTCAGCTGAAAGGTCAAGAAAATTACAATGTGATGACATAATCTTTCCATCGTTGTATAATGGAAACAAAGAATGCACATGCTCTTTTTGCCAGCTAAAAAAAGGAGAACATTAGACAGGCCTGCAGCTTGCACTCCACAAATTCACTCCTCTATTCAGCACTCCACCACTTTTTCTTTCTTTCCCTTTTTTCCCCTATGAATTTTCTGCATCTTTAATAGAACCACTGTTCCCTCTAAGCTGTGCGCGTGTGCGCGCACACACAGATCCTAAACCCCGCACACAGGGCGAAACACTGTGCGCACAAAAATTTCCACAGAAGTACAACAATTTGCATAGAAGAAATTTTTTGCGCGCACGGCCTGTCAAAAATTAGAGGGAACATTGAATAGAACCCTGAAAATCTACCAATTTTTTTTTTCAGCCTTCCTTTTGGTTGAGTCTGACTGCACATGCCATAATCCAAAAGGGAGATTGCTGTATAATAGCACGAGAACCCTTTCCCCCACTCCTGCCAGGAGCTGGGCAGCTGCTTCTGTAGGTACTTGTGCAGGTCAGAGGAGTGAGAGACCATGATCAGTTTGTGAAGCTACTGGCTGCTAGGACATAACATTACACGGGTTCTATATTTTTTTCCCTTAATCAGTAAACTAATACTTTAATTACAAGGAGGAGTCCTTGTGGCACCTTAGAGACTAACATTTATTTGGGCATAAGCTTTCGTGGGCTAAAACCCACTTCATCAGATGCATGGAGTGAAAAATACAGTAGAGAGATATAAATACACAGCACATGAAAAGATGGGAGTTGCCTTACCAAGTGGGGGTCAGTGCTAATGAGCCAATAGTTTTTTTGTTGAAGAATTGCCACTTTTAAGTCTGTTATTGAGTGTCCAGGGAGACTGAAGTGTTCTACTGTTTTTTTTGAATGTTATAATTCTTGATCTCAGATTTGTGTCCATTTATTCTTTTGTGTAGAGACTGTCCGGTTTGGCCAATGTACATGGCTGGCATATGATGGCATATATCACACTGGTAGATGTGCAGGTGAATGAGCCCCTGATAGTGTGGCTGATGTGGTTAGGTCCTATGATGGTGTCCCTTGAATAGATATGCGGACAGAGTTGGCACCGGGGTTTGTTGCAGGGTTTGGTTCCTGGGTTAGTGTTTTTGTTGTGTGGTGTGTAGTTGCTAGTGAGTATTTGCTTCAGGTTGGGGGGCTGTCTGTAAGCGAGGACTGGCCTGTCTCCCAAGGTCTGTGAGAGTGAGGGATCATCCTTCAGGATAGGTTGTAGATCTTTGATGACGCACTGGAGGGCTGTAGGTAATGGCTAGTGGTGTTCCGTTACTTTCTTTGTTGGGCCTGTCCTGTAGTAGGTGACTTCTGAGTACTCTTCTGGCTCTGTCAATCTGTTTCTTCACTTCAGCAGGTGGGTATTGTAATTTTAAGAATGCTTGATAGAGATCCTGTAGGTGTTTGTCTCTGTCTGAGGGATTGGAGCAAATGCGGTTGTATCTTAGGGCTTGGCTGTAGACAATGGATTGTGTGATGTGGTCTGGATGCAAGCTGGAGGCATGTAGGTAAGTATACCAGTCAGTAGGTTTCTGGTATAGGGTGGTGTTTATGTGACCATTGCTTATTTGCACTGTAGTGTCTAGGAAGCGGATCTTGTGTGTGGACTGGTCCAGGCTGAGGTTGATGGTGGGGTGGAAATTGTTGAAATCCTGGTGGAATTCCTCAAGGGCCTCCTTCCCATGGGACCAGATGATGAAGATGTCATCAATGTAGTGCAAGTAGAGTATGGGTGTTAGGGGACGAGAGCTGAGGAAGCGTTGTTCTAAGTCAGCTGTAAAAATGTTGACATACTGTGAGGCCATGCGGGGAACTTTCCTTGATCTCTCTGCTGAAATATTCCATTTGATCTGATGGACAAGAAAGTGTAACCCACTGATCATTGTCTACACCACCATTTACATGTAAATAAGACTTGTCCAAAGTGAACCTGAGAAGTGTCATTCCGGTATGCACATTTAATCCCTTTGATCCTAATATCTGTAGAAGTAAGCATAACAGCTTCTTCATAGCTCTGTCTGTCAGACAGTTAACTGGAGGCTTGGGTAGTGGACGTGGGGTGCAAAGAGAATTAGCAGTTTAACACAAAGAAAATATCAGACATTCAGAAGGACATGGAGAAATTCTAAAAGAGGGGGGATGCAGATCCTCGGACTCTCTTGCTGGATAGATTATTTCTGGCTGTGTTTCTAACTGATTGGGCCACTTAAGTTACATCAGTAACATATTGTGTTTACATATTTACATTTGTAAATAAACAGCTGAATTTAGTGCTGATTTCAAAGAGGTATAAGCCAGCACTGAGATGGCCCAGAAATACTTTTGCACTAATTCATATTGTCTGATGATAGGAGTTTTATACTGAGGTCTTCATGAGGCCATTTTGGGCCGGAAATGCCACAATGATAATTATAAACAGTGTGAACCTCCACTGTGTATTCACACTTTTACTACCTCCTCTCAAGAGGTTTGTTTCTTTTAGTACTGCAGCCAGAAAGCATCTTGGACTCTTTCTTGTTTAAAATGTCATTCCACTCTGAAAAGTGATGCACAGAGAGGTCAGGTATCAATATGCGATATTCATTTTGAACTGAGGAGAGATTGCTTGGACCAAGAGGCACCACACATGTGGACAAATCAGAGTCGAGCAGCAAAAATTACAAAAGGTTTAGAAGACCTGACCTATGAGAAAAGGTTAAAAAACTCAGTATGCTTATTCTTGAGAAAAAAGGGACTATGGGGGACCTGATAAGTCTTCAAATATGCTAAGGGCTATTACAAAGAGAACCACAATCAACTGTGCTCCATGCCCACTGAAGATAAGACAAGAAGTAATGACCTTAATCTGTAGCAAAGGAGATGTAGGTTAATATTAAGAAAAACGTTTTAACTATCAGGGTAGTTTAGCTCTGCAATAGGCTTCCAAGGGAGATTGTGGAATCCCCGTCATTCGAGGTTGGACAACACCTGTCAGTAATAGTTTAGGTTTACTTGGTCCTGCATCAGGACAGGAGGCTGGACTTGGTGGTGTCTTAAGGTCCTTTCTAGCCCTACATTTCTCTGATTCTAAGATGCATCATTGCACATTGGGACCTGTATTCTCCATTGGTTGAACCTTCATATTAGAGAGTAGGACAATTGTAACACTACATTTTGTGTTTATTAGACTGGCCCTCTGGATCATAGCATGGTGGTGATGCGACAGTCCCTTGAATGCATTTTGGACAATCTTCAATTTGAATTTGGTTAAATGTGTGGCTTTCTCATTTCCTCGCTCACAAATTTGGTAGGATTACCTAGGTCATGAGCCATCTAAATACTGGGCACCCCAGTTCCATACCAATGCACGTTGATGATGCTGAGCACCTTAAAGGAGGCATCACCATCTTTCAAGATCAGACCCTAAAATTGTAGGGGTTACAGTGACTTCATAAGCACTTACAATGTATTACCCCGCAGTTTCTTTATAACAGTTGTCTCATTTTAGCACTATCCCGGCAGGATTCTGCTTTAATCTGAAAATGCCAGTGTAGTTATTGTGTTAAAGTGCTATGAATAGCTCTTCTAAGAGGACTTCACATGTTTCCCTGAGGAGGTAATCTTTCTTGAAGCTCAGATGTAATGGGGTTTACAGCCTTCCCCCCCTCTTCCCTTGAGCTCTGCTATATTATGATACAGTATCATGAAGCAGAATGATTCAGATCATTCTAAGCATTGCAACAGCTCAGTAATCAGCTGCTTCACGGTGGTGTCCCAGTCCCATGACAAACAGCCTTCTGTGAAAACAACTTTTCCTTCCAGTAACAGATGCTTGGCATCCATGTCTCTGCATCTCCTGTTCCTGTGGGGGATGAATTGGGCTTCAGTTTGCACCCCCTCATCCTGTAATAAGGTGGGGAGATTCATCCCAAGGGGAAGGCAGGTGGCAGTACTGGGGCTTTCTCCATGGGAAGCAGCTTGTCATTCCGTCTGGGGCTCTATAGAAGCACTTCCAGCATAGGCTGCCTGGGAGGTGAACTGGAGTAGCACATCTCTTGGGTGTCCTGACACATGCCTTCTCCAGCCAGACACACCTACTATTTGAAGAATGCACTGCCTCATTCCAGGTCCCCTAGGGGAGTGGCGATTGCAGATATTTTGTTCTGTTGTGGGCTTTCCACCACTGAGGCTTCTGCAGGTGGAACCCACACAGTGAATTTGATCCCAGGCTGCACCCTAGTTCTGTAACATACTTAGAACAAACTTTGATCCCATCTTTGTGGGCAAGACAAAACCATATTATAATATGGTTTCCATTAGGGACAGCATAAACATTGTTTCTTGTGGGGCAAACCATGCTATGAATTACAATGCGGTAAATCCAGAATAATTCTAATTACTTTTCTGAAGTTACTCGGGATGTACATGCAAGATCAGACTGTAATTGTTTTGTGAAGTAATTATTCTGGAATAAAGACTCCACGACCGCAGGGAGGTGGGGGTTACATACATGTAGCTATAGTGGAATAGTTCTGCTATAGCTATCCCAGCCAATTCCCTTGCATAGACAAGCCCTGAATGTCTGATATCAATTACAACTGGAAGCACTCTGATTTTTGTGGTGCAATTGAGATCAGAATCTGAGCCTGTGTCCTGAGGTTTTTATTTTTCACAAGAGCGCATACAAAAAGCGCTTTATAAAGGTGGGGAAACTGAGATTTGGGGGTGGAGGAGGCAGGCCCGAGGCGGAGCCAGGAATGGAATCCAGGTTTCTTGAGTCCCAGTCCAGTGTTGTATTATCCACTTGGCCACACTATTCAACCTAACATCCAAAAGACTTGATTCATACTACTGAGCTTTCATGGGGATCTATGCTGGGTTCTCAAAACCCCCACCCCAATTCAGTATCCTGATTGTATTAAGTCTTTATTTGGGGGGTTTATTTAATTGCTGTGGGGAAAACTTAATTTGTGTTGCGGTGCACCGAGAGCACTCTAGGTCTGTAAAATGGCCAAAACTATGACCAAAACGACTTCATTGTGTTATTGATAGAAAAACAGTACTTGTTTTTTTTTTTCTTTGAAATCCCAAGAGGCAACAGTTTAGTCTTCTGAAATTCCTTTCTATTCCATTCCATCTTGTGCAATCTATTAAAATCAGCTTGAAATAATCTTGAAAGCTCCTTGTACCCAGCTGCCATCAGTAAACCTTTGACAGTTTAGTCATGGCTCATTGCTCTGAAACGAAGATGCAACGCTCACCCAAAAAATTTCTCTCTGCCTGTGGGAATCTATATTCTGAAGACAGTGGGTTTTTTAATTATCCTACTAGAGCAACATTGGTCTTCTTGCTTAGTAGTAAATGTGGGAACTAATGCAGTGGGGGCTCAAGTGACAGTCATATTTGTTGTGTCAATAGCTTGTGCTGCAGTCAGCACAAATCCTAGTAACTTGTGTCTTTTTCCTCTGATTGCTGATGTGTAGGATGCCTTTATGATCTTGTTAATGTCTACAGATCAGATCCTTAGCTGGTATAAAAGCTAATGGCACGAAGACTGATTTATATCAGCTGAGGATCTGGCCCTATATTTAAACTTTCCTCCATATACATTGCCAGCCTTACTATTGAATAGACCTGGGCTTGAGTTGTGAAACTCAGACCTAGATTTGCAGCTGAACTTCTAAATTCAGGGGTGGTCAAATTATTAGGTAGTTGGTTCAGAGCCACTTCACTAGTGTATTAAAAACAAACAAAAGACCTGCCGCAACACAGCAAATTGCCTGCCATTTAATGTGAAATATGAAGGGTTTTTCTTCAGCTGTCAGGCTCATTGCAAATCTGAGGTCCGTACTGGATCCCCAGTGCTGAACTGCTGTGGCTGGGTGGGGCTCCAACACTGCCCTGGCCTGCTCCCAAAATGCTCCCCACCATATTGGGAGTTGAGGAGGAGGGGAGGGCGTTCAGAGATGCAGGGCCAAGATCCAGCACAGACCTTCGTACAGAAATTTTCTGCTGCCTTGCTGTGGCCAGTGCTTGGCTCCCTTGCACCTCCTGAGCTGACCAAAGGGGCTGGGAACTGACTAGAGAGTCAGGCCCTTCATGCTGGAAGAAGAGGCTTGTGATGGGCTGACCGGAGTGGTGATAGGCAGACAAATGAGTCTGCGGGGTCCACAGTGGAGCGCAAGGCTTAGGGAGGGGAATTCTTAAAAATTATTGTAAAATTTTCTCTGCACTTAAAAACAAGGGCTAAAAATGTGATTCAATAACATTGTTTGGTCCCGTCTATGCAGGCATGACCAAAACTATGATATAGTAATCCCCGATTGTAATCATTGTGCCCTTGGAGGTAAATATAAAGTGGCTTTCTTCAAGTTGCTGAACTGTTCTCTTCTCTCGATTTTAGCTTTCTCCCTCTGAGCTCCCCCAGCTCTGGTTTATAATTCTCCTTACAGGCACAGAGGTTTGTTAGGTGGTTCCTTTAGAGATTGTGCAGTTCTACCAGCCCTTGTGACTAGACTGCGGGAAGCCAAGTGGCTCCAATCCACTTGAATACTGGCAGCCTTTGCAGGAATCTCTGGCTGTGTGTTAGGATTTTAGTCCTAAACCTGCCAGGTTTTGTGTGGGAATCCTTTTACCCCATCACAAGGCTTCCATGATAAAAGATCAGCAAAACCATAGGCGTACTGTGTGAAGAGCCACCTGCTGTGACGTCGGAGAAGAGTTGTTTCCTCTGCAGTTTGTGGGTTATTCTCTCCCTTTCTCCCTTCACCCCCCCACCCTGTAATGCTCAGTAGAAAAAAGATTTTGCCACAGTATCCTGCCACATGTCGTTGAAAATCATGGAAATATTGCAAATACTGTCCATTTCCTCTGGACGTGTCCCTCTTATAAATTAAGGGTTTAAAATGGTGGCCGGGGGGGGGAGGAGAAAATTGGACTGCCCTTTGATTTTAATCAGGTCGGACTGTTCTGAACAGGCCTGGAACTGCACTAGTAAAAATATGATCTTAAATCAGTTGGGCAAAAAGGAAAGCAAAATCTACTTAAACCCCTTTTGTTTACATGGGCTTCTTAACTGCGGGACTGTCCTGGCATGAAAGGTATTTTGAAAGGTATCCGGATATTGCCTTAGATGTTATCTGGTCTTTATTAATATCAGCATATTATAGGGCTGTCTTTGTAAAGAGACCGTTTTCCCCATGGATTTATAACCACTGGTAAATGAGTATTACAGGTCCCTCTTTGTGCCCAATCTGCAGAGAATACTAGTTGTTATAGCTCCTTGCCCTAGCGCTCAGGGTCCTCAGCTCAAGCTGCAGCAGCTCATGCTTTTACTTCTGGAGGCCCTCAATTTAATCCCCCAATATGCTGGACACCACATAATCATACAGGATGAAATCCTGGCCCCCGTTGAAGTCAACTGAAGTTTTGCAATTGATTTCAATGTGGCCAGGATTCCATCATCTCTCGTGTCCTAGGAAATCCATCAGAGAACCCCGTGCAGGGCTTCTCTTGTAACTGATGAGAGAGACCCCCACCAACAAGAACTGGAATCTGCATCCAAGGACAGGTTTCAGAGTAGCAGCCGTGTTAGTCTGTGTCAGCAAAAAGAACAGGATTACTTGTGGCACCTTAGAGACTAACAAATTTATTTCAGCATAAGCTTTCGTAGGCTAGAACCCACTTCATCAGACGCATGGAATGGAACACACAGTAAGCAGATATTTATACATTCAGAGAAACGTAAAAAGGTGGAAGTACCTATACCAACTTTAAGAGGCTAATTAATTAAGAGGCACTATATCAGCAGGGGGAAAAAAACTTTTGAAGTGATAATCAAGATGGCCCATTGCGGACAGTTAACACAAAGGTGTGAGTGAGGATAGTTAACTAAGGGAAATAGATTCAATTAACTTAATGACCAAGCCATTCCCAGTCTCTGTTCAAACCTAAGTTGATGGTATCTAGTTTGCATATTAATTCAAGTTCAACAGCTTCTTGTTAAAGTCTGTTTTTGAAGCTTTTCTGTTGCAAAATTGCCACCTTTAAGTCTGTCACTGAGTGATTAGAGAGGTTGAAGTGTTCACCTACTGGTTTTTGAATGTTATGATTCCTGATGTCAGATTTGTGTCCGTTTATTCTTTTGAATAGAGACTGTCCGGTTTGGCCAATGTACATGGCAGAGGGGCATTGCTGACACATGATGGCATATATCACATTGGTAGATGTGCAGGTGAACGAGCCCCTGATGGTGTGGCTGATGTGATTAGGTCCTATGATGGTGTCACTTGAATAGATATGTGGACAGAGTACTTCACCATGGTGTCGAACAGGGCATAACACCTATCTATGGTGATGATTTAGCAGCCAGTGGAGCTCCAGTGATAACATTAATAGGGGCAGAAATAAGTGAAGAGAGAGACTAAGTGAGACCGTAGGGAGAAGTTCAGATCTCTGAAGCAGATTTACAAATGATATGCTGCTGGAGAGCAGGAATCCTGTAGGGCTGAAAAATAAGAAGTAACACTCCCACCAAGAGGACCTTAGTTCCAATAAGGGCAGGCACAGGAAGGAATTTCTGTATTCAAATCCTTGGCTAACTGCTCCCTGCTGTTATCTGGACTGTAGAATTCAAGCCTAGCCTCTTATTAGTTCAAGCAACATTCCAAGTTCATGTCCTCTCTTTGCATGTGGCACCTCTTAAACATAGAACGTGGGTCAGATTTATGATCCGCTATCCACATGTCCTATATTTCAGCTGCCATAAGAGACCAGTTGCATGCCACACTCCTGTGGTTTTGCTGAGGTTCTGATGCCATCCACGACAGCAGATTGATTGACCAGACAACTGTATGTTTGCTGGAGATAGTCTTTTGCCTTTGCTATCATTTACCCTTCTGTATTTGAAAAGGCAAAGTAAAAAAGTTAGGGCAGAGGGAAAACCAGTAATGCAAGTAAGCCAGTACGGTCAGGTATGCTGTACCATTAACACATTTATTGCTGGTACGCCATACTGGAAAAACACATTTTCAGAACTGCAGGGCTCTCCCGGGAACTGCAGCAGCGTAAGGAGCAGAACATGGGACCGCCACCCCCAAGAGCCAGCACCCTGTGCTGGCAGCTCCGGTATGGCTGTACCACCCCCAGCCCTGCCCTCCAGCGGGGCTGAACAGACCCCAGACAGACCCACATGCAGCTGTGTGGAAGGGCTGAAATTTGTATCCGCGCAGGGCTCTAGTCAGGGAACATTTTTTGTGAGCGGGTGCAGGGAGTCAGTACCATACTGGTAAGAGTTAAAATCTACTTGCACCACTGGGGAAAACAGACTTTCTGTGGGCAAAAATAACATAATTTCCCTGTTTGCCATTAATATTTCTTCAAATGCTCCTATATCCTTTGAATAACCCCAGCAGTTTATCATGTGAATTTAGTAAACAGTGTTCTATTGACATATTTTTCTGAATCACAAAAACATGAGTCACCTTCTTTAGGAGATGCAGTTTTTAATTACAATTTTTACTGCACTTTTAAACAGTCTTGTGGAAATTCTACGTGGGAGCATTTGAATTACAAGTTTATAGAAGTTGTGCTCACTTTTTGTTAAAGCGTCTTGGGGAAAACTACAGTTCCTTAGTCTAATAAATTCAAGAGTATGTACAGTGCTCTCAAAACTCTATGAATTGGGGCATTACTGCAGTAAAACGGTGCATGAAATATAACTAACTCCTTTTATCTTCTGAAAGATTTAATACTCCTGTACCACCTTTTATTCAAGGATCTGAAAGTGTTTGGCAGTATGCCACTAAGTCTCTCAACATCCCTGTAAGCTAGCTACAGTATTATTTTACCCATTTTATAGATGGGTAAACTGAAGCCAAGAAAGCTTAAATCACTTGCCCATGGTCAACTCAAGTTTATGGATGAATAGAACACCGCTATCCTGCCTCATAGTCCCATGTTCTGATTACAAGCCCACAGTTCCTTTATAACAGCATCACTTGGGAAAAGTATACCCTGAGATTCTCTCATATGCACCAAAACTCTAGACTCCACAATGCATTTAAAAATTCTCCATTAACTGGATCAAGGCTATAATGTAAAGGGATTTTTTTTATTTTTACATCCTGTTAAGTGTGTTCGTTATTTCCAACAGTGGTGGTTCCTCAGAGCAGACAAGTCAGCAGTGTCTACCGTGCCCTAAAGAAGAGACTTTAAGAGCTTTACGCATAGCTGCAAATTGACTCTTGACCAATTTGGCCTGCCTGCTTTCAGCTGTCACCAGCCTCCACTGATTTCAAATGGCAAGCATTAGAAGCAAATTATGGTTTTATTTTATTAATTTCCTTAGTTTGGTGAAAAATCTGAATTTTTAATTGGAATCTGCTGGCAACAGATTGGGCATGTTTGCCACTTAACAGAGGTTCATCCTGCTAAAAAGGGCTAAGTGAGTTCTGTTGACTACTTGAGAGAGGTGGTTTATTGCCCTATGTACACACAAAAAGGGTAGGACTACCTCTTTGGAAAGGATCTAGTGGGTGGGCTGAGCAGTCTTAAGGTAGGAGCAGCAGAGCCCAGAGAGAAGGTTATAAGCTGAAAGTTATCTTACTGTTTTCTTTGTTAATACAGCCAAAATGCTGGGAAAGGGGGTTTGACCGTACACAGCATGTAGACTTTGCTTTGGAGCTGGTTGGGAAAGGCACTTGTTCCCACTGCCCTTGGCTTACAACTTGTCCATTTTCAGTTCACCCCTAAAGATTAAGTCTCGTCCCCTCCAGATCCCAGCATAGGTACATGGATGATACTGTCAGTCCCAGGATACCCCGAGAGAACATACTTCAATAAAGAAATACAATCCACTCTCACCGTACACCCCTAGTTGTCACCTACCATCCCACACTGGTACCCATACAGGATATCATCAGACAACTACAATCCACACACAATGGTGACCCCCTCCTGAGAAATCTTTTCTGAACCCCCACTTCTGATCTTCAGACAATCCCCCAACCTCTCCAAGCTCATCATCACAAGCAAGCTGTGCACAGACCAGGACACACCAACTCAAAGCGGCACCAGACCTTGCCAGAACAGATGCAAAACCTGCAGACGTATTTCCACTGCTACAATGATTACCACCACCCACAACACACCTTTCAAGATCCATGTATCATACACATGCCTATCACAGCATGTGGTATATCTCATCCTTTGCACTAAATGCTCCAACAACAACTATGTGGGTGAAACCAGACAACCACTATGCCCTTGAATCAACTCACGTAGGGAAATGATAAAAGACAAAAACATCCTATCACCTGTGGGTGAACACGTTGTGAAAAGTGATCACTCTATAGCTGACCTATCCATCCTCATCCTCAAAGGAAACCTGCACAACAGTGTGAAAAGACGAGCCTGGGAGCTTAAATTCATAACTCTGCTAGACGCTAAAAATCATAGACTGAAAAGAGACAGTGGATTTATGACTTATTACAACAATCTGTAACCTACTAACCCCCTCTTTTTGTTTTATGAGCGCAGAAGTATTAATGGGCCACTCTATCTTGAATGGTCCCTTAGAATATGTACTAGCTATGTAGGGTAAAAAATCTGTTCCACCTTGCATTGAGCTGTGATGCTCGAAGTACCTTTCCCAGACCTGAAGAAGAGCTTTGTATATGGCTTGAAAGCTTGTCTCTCTCTCCAACAGACGTTGGTCCAATAAAAGATATTACCTCATCCACCTCGTCTCACTACATCTACACTTCAGCCGGGGGTGATTCCCAGCTCAAGTAGACATACTTGCTCTAGTTCTCACCCAGCTAGCATGCTAAAAGTTGTAGAGTAGCTTCGGTCATCTGGCAGCAATGAGTACGAGCCTACCTGAACGCTGTGGGTACGTAGTTGGGTGCCTAGCTAGAGCTGCCACTTGTCACTGCCTGTGCTAGTGAGGCTACCATACTATTTTTAGTGCACTAGCTCAGTGAGAGCGTGCATGAGTATGTCTTCTCGAGCTGGGACTCATACCCCGGCTGAAGTGTAGAGGTAGACTGAGAGAACTTCAAATGTGCAGTAGTGTAAGAAAAAATACTTGTTAGTATGAAAGCTTTGTCTTTAAAGCTGGTTCTTTCCTGCTATGTCTACAGTATGGCATAATCAGTGTAAACTTTGGATTAGCTGTGGATAAGGTTTCACACAAATCCCTTCAGATTTCCACTAAGAACTTTATCCAGTCAAATAAAAGGCCATCATGTCCATATGTGTCCTCTCTGTAAATCTGACCATCAGTCTGCCCACATTCCGACACTCAGCCTGCTTGGAGACAGATTTTCCTCCCCTGGTAACTGAGTATAAACCCACAGCCTCCACGCAGCTCGTTAAAACTATGCAGTATTGATTGTTTCTGCGTAAATTATTTCTTTGTGACTAGGATCCTTAATGGTTATATAGTACTCTAAATCTTTCCTGCTTTGATAACCCAATCCAAGCAGTGCACGGAATGACTGAGATCCCCTAGCAATTATAAAGTGAATTATGTACTATGCTAATGCAGCGCTGGTCTCCTCCATTCCCTGAGGTAAGGGGGTGAGGGAAGTACAGTATGGCTTTCTCTTACACCCACACAGACTTAGGCGGTCTTTCCTGTAACCCCCTATGCGTGGTTTAACCTTCCTGAACTAATCCACCCCATAGTGAATCTTGTGGTTTTTGATTTTTAAATAGAAAATCTCATTTTGTTGTTCCTCTTCCGTGACCTTGTCCTTCCTGTCTGGGCCTAGAGTATCCCAGGGGCAGGGCCTGCCTTTTCTCGTATCTCTGGAAAATACCTAACACATTGTGGGTTGTACCCCGAACAAATAACTAATACCGAAGACATGAGTGACTGAAGAAGCAGTATCCCAGTCTCAACTCTTTACTTCCCAAGTTCTCGTACCTGCTTTAGGGAACATTTTCTGAATTCTGATCAGTAAAATGGGAGAAAAATGCAAGTCTAGTAGATAGAATCTTGTAGAGGCCCTTTGGGTGGAAATACCGTCATCATTTATGGCTACAGCCTACAGGCTGCCCACCCTACTATAAGCAAGACAAATACCAATGTATGACTAGAGCACAGACAGGATCCAGGAATTGGAAAATTAGGGGAAACTTGGGACATGATGTAAAGAAGTTGATAGGCTTACACCCCTATTTCTCTCTCACTGATACACAGCAAACAGGGGCTTCATTCACTGTGCCTGGTGGCTACAGCTTGGATAGGGAAGTTCTCCTCACCACTGCTCTCTTCTCCTAACCCTGCGCCCTTGGGGATGTGGCAGGTATCCTGTGATTGCTCTTTCATACAGTGAGGAGCATGTCAAACAGTGCAAGCTGGGGCTGTCCACCTCCCTGCTGAAGAGGAGAACTTTAACTGCTCTTCTAAAGCAGTACAGAACTGTGCTGCTGGGAACTTTACGCTGGCTCTGCTAGGTCCAAATTTAGGTATAGGGCCAAACTCCTCTTGTGGTTCTGTTCTCTGTTGCGTGTCCTCTCTTCTGGATAGGCTTTGCACAGCAGCTCCTATAACCAGACCCAGTGTAGACTTGGGTACAGGCCTTCTCTCAGTGTCTCAAAAGCCTGATTGAGCACAGCCAATTTGGGCAGGGGAGATCTCACATTGTCTGCCTTCCTACCATAGAGAGGCAGGCTCTGTGCTCCACAATGAAGAGCTGTGAGCTGTTTGCTTCTGACTCTGATGTTGCCATCAGATGCAGTGAGGCAGTGAATACCTTTCATGACCCAGGTCCATTCTGGAGAGCTGGGGAGGCAGTGATGTGTGGTGTTACATTATATGGCTCTCCTAGGAGTAGGAGATTTTGCACTTGAGAGGAGAGGTGTGGAAAGTGAAAGCCATAAAAAGCAGTGCAGCCTAATCTAGCAACTAATCAACTCTATTGATCCCAAAATGCACAAACAGCTCTTAAAAGATAAGCTACAGCAGTATTGCTTGGCAGCAGCTCAAGAGTACAAAATCCTGTTTTACCCCATATAAACATACGTATATATCACATAAAGGAGAGAATACTAGCAGTAGACCAGGAAGGGTCTGACAATCTTTTCATGTTCTTTCTTGCCCAACAAATCCTTTTAAAGATTTGCTATGTAACTACTGTACAACGATATACAGTATCTGGAAGCTGCCATTAAAGCAGCAAAGAACATAAAAAGCCTTTTTAGCGGCCATGTAACACTCTGCAGTCATATTAGTATTGATATTTCATGTTTGTCAGTCTGAACAGGGCTGGCTCTTCTAGATGAGTGGAGCATAGACAGTTGCAAAATGTTTATTGACTGTTGATTGTAAGTGACTTGGAGCTGAGTGGGGTGTACAGTACATTTTCAGTGCTGCCTAGAGCAGACAAAAAACCTAGAGGCAACTCTGGATAACAGGGAGAGTGACTCTCTCGCCCCCTCCCCCCCATCCCCCGCCCGCATATGGAACTTTAAACAGATAACAGAGCTAAAATTGAAACAGCATACAGTACAACACAAAGACACTGCATCTTGGGCCACAGAGGTAAGCACCCCTGGCTTATAATAGCGCTGGAACCTCTGTTGGAATTCTATCCATGGTTACTTACCTAGATAATCTTATACTTATTTTTTTTTTAACACTAAGATCTAAGTAACCCCCAGAGAGAGACAATAAAAGCTTGTGGTAGTGCAGTGCTTTACGCTAAGCCGCGTGAAACACAAGTACATTTACCAGCCCACCGCTGTTATTTCTGCCATTGAGCATTTCGAAAAGGGGTCTTTTCGTCTTGCTTACAATTAATATGATCTACAAAGCCCGTATGTTTAAGGGTTGGCTCAGAAGTAGTGAAATTCTGCATTACGGCTGAAAGTCAAGGCAGAAACGTTGGTGTCCGATACTAGACTACAGTGAGCATAGCTCCCATTTTATTGATTGGGAGCCCTGTGTGCACCGGAGCGGGAAATGTAGCCATTAGTGATGTTGGGTCTGAGCCTCAAAGTTTCAGTCCGGATTTCCCCAGTGTTTGGGGCATTCAGATCTCTGCATTACAGAGACATAGGACCGGCTGCAAGGTTTGAATTCTGAACCTAATTTCCTCAAACTTGGGAGGTTGTGAGGCTCATCTCTAGTCCGTAGCACAGTAAAAATCTATTGATTAGCTCTCCAAAAAGAGCCATCTGAAAATCAGAGTTTTCTAAGATGAGACCTAAACACAAAACAGCCAGGTAATTCGAACATTTAACAAATAACCATGCTCACGAATATCTGAGCATTTATAGAGTAATTATCACCGTGTTACCCAAATCATGTTTTTTGGCTGTGTCTACACTACCACGTATGTCGGTATAAATTGTGTCACTCGGGGTTGTGAATGAACCACCCCCCTGAGTGATAGATGTTACACCGACAAGTGCTGGTGTGGACAGTACTGTGTTGGTGTGAGAGATCTCTCCCGTCAGCAGCATCAGCACAGAGCGGCTACATAAGAGATCTCACAGTGGCACAGCAGTATCGGTCCAACTGCACTGCTGTAAGCTCTCTAGTGTAGACATCACCTTACTACATGCTTCCCCTGACATTTATTTTGACTAGTTACGGTGTTCTTTAGTAGTGGGCACACAAAAGTGAAAGAGGTAAAGGAGAAATGTGAACATTTGAGGGTGTTTAGCAGCTTCTAGAGTGCTA
Organism: Macrochelys suwanniensis; assembly: GCA_033296515.1. Taxonomy (NCBI): domain Eukaryota; kingdom Metazoa; phylum Chordata; order Testudines; family Chelydridae; genus Macrochelys; species Macrochelys suwanniensis. The sequence goes on from CM065783.1 coordinate 15,084,853, forward strand.
CCAGGATTCCTCCCTCCTTTTTTTCCCCCCATGCTCCAAGTTGTAATGTAGTATGAGCAGAGGCAAAGTGAACCGTAGCCAATTTAGAAGAAATGTAGGGCATCTAGAGTGTAAGGGAGTTGCGCATTAGCCTCCAAGAAACTGAAGTCAGGGGGAAAAAAAAGGCTTTTTATAATAACATCCAAACAACCAGTTAGCTGACATAGTGCCGACTATTTAAGCATTTGCAGACAAAATCCTGGAGAGCTGTCTGAGGAAGGACCTCAGGAATTGATCTTCAGGATTCCGTACTATGGGGAATAACTTCTTTTCAACAGTCAAATATGAAGCCATCTCTTAATTGCTTTGCAAGCCACCATCCAGCTAGGCTCTGCAGGAAACCTTTACTCAAAAAGAAATAGCAGTGACCTGGCAGGAGCAGGGCTGCCTGGAGGTGTGTGCAAAAGGGACAGTTTGTCCTACATCCCTTTTTTGAGAGGGCCCGCAAACTAAGTGGCGTTGCAACCTGGGACCCAGGGTCGCAGCATCGTTCAAGTTGGGCTCGGCCAGTGGAGGGGTGGCCAGGCCCAACCTGAGTGGCACTATGACCTTGTGCCCAGGTCACAATGCCTGTAGCAGGGAGCTGGGCCCAGACCCATGGGACAGGAACCACTGCTGCAAACAGTGTGTGGGGCAGGCTTGCTGTCCAACCCCTCACCCTCCCATCAGAGTTTTTGAACTCTTCGTTTCATTATTTCTGTGGGTGCAATTTTTTTTGGAAGCAGGGGTGGAGGCTCAGTTTCAGATTTTCCCCAGGCTCCAAAACCCTCTGTGTGGCCCCAGGCAGGAGGCAGTTTAATTAAAGAGATTTATAGCACGCTGATGGTTGGGGAGATGAAGATAGTAAAGTCTAGTGGTCATAGACAATGGCGGAGGAAAGCAGTGGAATTCTAAAGATAGCTGCACTACTCATGATCTGAATAAGTACTGGCCTGTTTGTGGCTCTGCCAACTAACCTGTAAAATTCAGTAGAAGCGCACACATTCACCGAAAGCCATGTGCTATCTCTGAGTTAAAACACCCTGGATAAAATTGTGCAATACAAACACTGGAAGTGGACTGAGTGCTCCCTTACATGAGACTTTCCCCTCAGCGGGACAAGGAAAATCTGAGTTTGTGTTCTTTGGAGGGTTATCTGGGCCACGTTGGAGACCACTGCTCTCTCCACAACCCACTGCAGTAGGATGAAGGGAGCCTGGATTGAAATTCAGGGGGACTGGTGTTTAAATATCACAGTGGTAGGTTCTTTGGAAATATGAGAGAGAGGTAATCTTGGTGGACAGTTTTTGGTTGTTGAATTCTCTAGTTTGAGACCTCAAAAAGAGGTCAAGTTTCCACTCCCTGGGCAAAATGTAAGATGTCTCTCTGTGCAGGCCCTCCCGTAATAACAGCCAGAGCACAACAACGTGCAGTCATCCCCATGAAATTGAGACACAGGATAATCTGCCTTGAAGCAGCCTAAAACGCAGGTGGGAATGGACAGATGCATGCTATTCTTATGCTGCATATGGTGCCTGGTGGTGGGAGCACTGCAGATGCATAGATAGTTAGAAGTCAGCTTGTTAGCTGAAGCACTTTGCCTGTCAGAGAAAGCAGTCAGTTGAGGTCAACTGTGAAATCGTCACGGAAACTGTGCAAACAGACATCCCTTATGATGGCTGTAGACACTCTGTGGAATTATAGTTTCCATTGTCCCGGTCTTTATTAACCATGATGATTAGAAACCGATTTTTCTCCATATCTTACTGAGCCAGGGGACTGGCATTGTGTTTATCACATTAATAGCCATTAACAACAAGATTATGAAACCTCTTTTTTAAACTTAATTATGGATATTAATTCTAAATCACTGATGCCGTTACATTGGTATACAAGTATTCCAAGAGTGGAGTGTTGTGTTGACTGACTTTTTCACTGTCCTCTGCCATGAGAACCTCTGGCACCAAGAGGAGTCAGGAAAAAAATAACTCGGGTTTGCAAGAGTCTGTTCTGTGATCTTTTCCTTCCGCGTGTTATTGGTGACAAACCGCATGATGTAGAGACTGAGCCCCTCCCCGCTGCATTTTACATTCCATCTCTAAACTTGGAGCTTGCTACTATGAAACCAGAACTTAAGCCAAGCAGATGGCATTCAAGAGGTGTTTCAAGAAGCTGTGTTTCTATCCATATGTGTGGTATTTTATCCCCGGGGCATTTTTTTTCCAAGCCAGAGAGGTTTGTATCGCAGTCAAAAAGTCTGGGCCTGGATACAAGGGCATGTAAAACTCCTGGAGTCCACAGCTTAAAATCAAACATTGTTTAATTTATGGCAAAGACAAATGGGGTGCTGAACGTGCTAGGAAAATAATGGGCACGTACAGCATGTCAGATGCTGTGTGATAAATCACTAACCATAGAAGAAACACCACATGTTTGCAAGTATTAAGCCCTACCTACCCCAGGGCAAGAAGTATATTGGTGTCATAAGGGTATGTCTACACAGCCTGCAGAAGTGAGCGTTCCAGCCCAGGTCAAGGGACTTGGGTTAGCTTGGCTCATGCTAGCACTCAAAAAATAGCGGCATAGATGTCGCTTTGAAGTTGTGGCTCAGGCAGGAGCTCAGGATCTGAAGCCTAGGAAGGGGGTGAGCTTCAGAGCCCGCGCTCCTTCCTGAGCTGCAACTCCAAAGCGCTATCTGTACAGCTATTTTTAGAGTGCTAGCGTGAGCCAAGCTAACCTGAGTCTATTGACCCGGGTGGCTTGCTTCCACGGGCTTGTAGACATACCCTAAGGGGCTGTCTTTGCTATAGTTACAGGGAACATAGTAACAACACAGCTGACGCTTGCTCTTATGGTAGGTTGGACCTTGACAGAGTATGCCAGTGCTGCAATCAAACATCTGCGGCTGGCCTATGTCAGCAGACTTGGGCTCGCAGGGCTTGGGCTATAGGGCTGTTTTAATTGCAGCGTAGATGTTTGGGCTCAGACTAGAGCCTGGACTCTGGGACCCTGCGAGGGTGGACGATCCCAGAGCCTGGGCTCCAGCCCAAGTTCGAGTCTACACTGCAATTAAACAGCCCCATAGCCTGGGCCAGCTGACATGGGCCAGCAGTGTGTGTTTAATTGCTGTTAGAAATACCCACAGTGTCCCTGAGCTGTGGTCAGACTTGGGACATAGACTTACATTAGGTAACTTCCAATTCCAGGCAGAGAATTTTTTTTAAATCCAGGGTTTTTTTTCACCATGAGAAACCCAACAATATTTTAATAATCATTTTTAAATAAAAATGATACAAAACATGTCCTGAATTAGGCGGTTTTTTACATGCAGCGTTAAACAGGTATTCTGTCTACATTCTAGATGTTTTTGTGCCATTGAATGGAGATAATTTCTAGAAAGGGATCTGCTGGGTTTCTTTTACCAGAGAGTAATAAACAGCCGTAATGATATAAGAAAGGTCCTAGAATGTCTCATTGTGCCCTGGTACATAGATTCTCAATTTTATATGGAGTAATCTTATCCTGATAGTGGAAGGAAACTCGCTGGGGCTGCCTTGGGAAGTTAGGTTCTGAAATCGCTAAACTTCCTAAGAACACTATTGTTCCTGTTGTGACTGAGCCAACTCACCCTTCTACCCCTCTAAGATACTGGGCAGGGATTAATTGGGTTCCATATAGTTTACTGAGTGGGCTGTTTTGGAAGAGATTTTAAAAACAGACATCCTATCACCCACTCTTTGTGGATACTAAAGGTCCCAGTTGACGTTTGGTAAGAATGAGAGGCTTGCTAGAGTGCACTTAGACTTGTGTTCTTTGTCCTGGTTGGTAAGTCACCTCCTTTTGCAGGGTGTAGAATACAGGCCGTCATGGACCAGATTTGTGGTGGCCGCTGCACTGATGTGGAAGGGGATGAGGTGGAGAGAAAGACTCAAGACTGGGACAGTCACCATTGCAGTTCCTGCTAGCACTCCCTGGTTTGTAAGCCACTCCTGAGACTGGTGGAAGGTCTTGTCTTTCTCCCCACTGGCCAGCACAGATGTGTGGCAGCGCAGGAGAGTGCAAATTCTTCCTCTTAATGAGGTTTAACAGTGAATGTGCTCCCCCTTGCATGCCAGAACATTGTGGGAAGCATTGTTTCTCTCTTCAGCACAGAGCCTCCCAGTGCACTTGCTGGAAGGTGCAATGTGGCCCTGTTATCAGAAACGTGGTCTTTGTAAACCAGTTTGCCTTGGCGGGTCTCTCTAAGCCTAATTTTGTTATTAATACTGTGATACTGAATAGGTGGTGAAATGAAACAGAAGCACTGAGGGGGTGTTAAAGGGTGGTAATAACATGAACTAATGTTATTGAGAACATACTGTACAGCCTGGTTTTACTTGCTGGAAGTGCTTGGGTTGTCGTCCCCCACCCCAGTTATTCTGTACGATGGGAGAGAAGCCTAGGAGACTGGAACCAAAAGCAAAAGGAAGGAGGTAGGATTATAAAGGCTCTGGAACCAGACCAGTACTGGGGAGGGGGTGTGAAGAGAGGTGAAGGTGCACACTGACCTACATGCTTTTGTCCCAGGTAACATAGCTATAGCAAAGTGTTTTGGACAGGTAATAGTCTACTGCTTCATAATGCAGTCTTCAGCTGTACCCTTTCCTTCCTGCTTGGCAGGCAGTTTGCAAAACTAACCCCACTCAGCTCATCTAATGACCCTAACATCATTTGTAAATTCTCCTTTGCATCTATTGGACGGACAGTTGAAGACTGCATTATGAAGCAGCTAGAGAGACTTTGTGAGGAGGGGGGAGATTTCAAGGGACCCAGCTAACTGAGACCAGCTACCCTTTCGTTCTCCTCCTTCATTCCCAATCATACTCCCCTGAAAGTCAATAAAGAGACCGTGAGAGCAGGGATGGGCTTTTGTCTGCTCAGGCGCCTGTATCTTTTTTTTCACAGTGCTCCCTATACCTGGACCATCCTCCCCTTTCCCCAGGTACAAAGCAACCCTACAGATAGCTCCTTAAATCTCCCTCCTTTACACTTGCCTTCCAACATTGGTCTGCTCTCCAGCACTGTCTGCTCCACACTCTTGTGCCTGATCCTTTATCTTGCAGGTTGTATCTACTCTAATTTAGACATTAACCTACGTTTGGGTAGACCTTGACTTCCCATGTATTAATAAAGCTCCACATTGGTGATATATAAATATCCTTAATTCCGTTACATATAATTACTTACAATGCACAGTATGTGAGATATTATGAAATACAGTCTACAGTTACAATCATCTGAGAACAAAAACTACTTTATTCCGTTGCGTAAGTTATTCTCTCTCATACACACGCCATTATTGGTAACCAGGTGTCTAAGTTTGAATACATTGTACCACAGCAATACCGCAAATGGGAAAGAAGAGGTTTTTTTACATCCTCTTTTGATTCCTGAATGTACATTTAGATGGGATAAGAAGTTACATTTGGAACAGCTATTTATAGAAATTTGCAGTTCTGTAATGGTTTAAAATCTCTTCCTGGGCTGACATTTTCTACCTACAAAAACGGGGAAACATCTGAGGACTCAATACACTTGGGAGAGCAGACGATACAGAACGCTGTGGGAAGGAGCTGTCGAGAATCTCTTGGATACTTGGAATAATTTATCGGCATTGAGTTCTGAAGCTCCCAATGCATGTGTAATATGACTTACATATAAAAAGCGGATTGCATTTGTTAAGATTTAGGGAGTAACCTGAGCACAGAGCCTGTAGGAGGAGTATGGCCTACCTGAGCTGTTTCTCCAGGGAAGAGCTGAACATGCTGAGAAGGAAACACCATCCTGCTGAGGTGAGGGCAGCTAAACAGCTGCCCATCCCTTACTCATTTTCAAGGATGGAATGAGAGACTCCACCCAATCTGGTCGGTCTATATGGCCCTTAGACACCTAGGGAGTGCCTCTATCAGCATCCTTCTTCCATGTGGGCCCTTATGCGTGGTATGACCTCCTGAAATTTATCTGCAAGGCCCAGGTGCTTTGCATTTTTAAGTTCCTTTTTTAAAAAAACCCACTTCTGCTGTGCTGCCTATCGTGAATTGTGTTGATCTGTATAAAACATCCCTTTTGTTGTTTCCCTTCTTGTACTTCCGTTTGCCTGTCTGTACATCTACTCCCCAGACTAGGAGCTCTCTGGGGCAGGGATCATTCCTCCTTGTGTGTCTGGAAAGCACCTAGCACACTGTGGATGCTACCACAAACAACAAATTAATGGTGATTATCTTGAAATCCTCTTTGGAAGTTGCTTAGAGGTTTAGAAGGCTGGAGTCAGTGCTACTTCCTGGTGATCAAGGCTGCACAGTATATTGGTGCCCATCACTGTGCTTCCCAAAAGTAAGAGCAAACAGCAGCGATCTCTCTGTCTCTTCCTTCCTTGTTGGCAAGAGGCAGGGTTAGGTGGTGGTTCTTGTTAATTTGAACTTTTACTGAATATGGGAGAATGAGTCCTGGTGAGGAGATGAAAGGTGAAAAATAAATGGAAGTGCAGAATTAGGGGATGCATTTCATGGTGGCCATGCTCACCTCCATGCTATAAACAGTGTTATTTCTGATGCTGTATAAATATGCTAATTTAACAATTTAGTTCACTAATCTAATAATCCTGCCCTTCTTTACTTAATGTCAAATCTCTTGTAGAGCTGCAGTAATGGAATTCGAGCTCTCCCCTGATTTGTATGCCCCTGATCATATTTTTGGATTGATACGGAGGATTAGAAACACTTCATTCTAAAGGTCAGCCTTGTTCGGTCGACATGGAGCATTAGCCTGGTCTTTTGCAATAGAGCTTTCTGTACTGGGAGGGGATTTATAGGCTTCCAGTTTTGATGCTCTTCTGAAAGCTAAGACTGTACAGTCCCAACTAAAAGAGTAATAAAAATTGCCCATCTGAGTTTAAAAAAACAAAACCGTCTTGGTTTAAAAAAAAGTTGTGCTTTTGTTTTTGGATGGTTTCCAAGGATTGATTTGACTTCTTAAGAGCAGGGAGGAATGGGAAATGTGAGGAATATGCAAGTGTGACTAAAATCTGCAGTTGTCCTATTGAATACGGATCTTGCTTTCTCCTGAGTACCCCAAGGGGACAGTGTCAGACTAATCGGAGAGAAAGCCTTGTTCAAGCAAACAGCTAACTTACTCTTGTTCAAATGGGGAGAGAAAATATATTTCAGAAATGCCCAGTGTGCTAGTAAATAAAGTTTAGGGTGGCTGCACTTTGTCCCGTCCTTTCTCATGGATTTTAGTTTCCTACTACTGAAGTGCTTCAATTAATACAACCCTGCATTATATGGGATGATGCTATCCACAGAGAATGCATTCAAGTCTGATGGGAATGGTACATGACTGGACAACCCCAGTAGGACTCTTAATTTAAGAATCCATTGGTGAAAGGACATTATTTGGAGAGAAAACCTTCCCCTTCAAATGGTGTTTCACAGCACAAAAAGGGTATATACCCCATGGATGGACTCCCCCATCCCTTTTTTAATGGAAACACACCAGTCCCACTGCATCCTTGGCCTGCCACAACTGCATTGGTGGTGGGTCAGGACTGCTCCTGACCAGGTAGTGGAAGCAGTTGCATTCCTGGGCTCTGATTCCAGGGAGATACTTAAGCATCTGCATAGTCCCATTAAATACAATGGGACTGTTCGCGTGGTTAAAGCTAGGCGAGTGCTTAACGTACCTTGCTGAACCAGGAAGCTCTCGCTAAGCAATGTATGAAGTTCTTAAAGGAGCTATTATACAGACTAGTCAGAAGGGTGCAAAATACTTGAAACAAAAGGCAAACCTACTCAAAATGTGCTATATTTTTTCATTCGTGCCTCGCCCCCAATAGGTGCACACCTACATTTGATTACGATCCATTGAAAAATAGGCCCAGACCCCACCCCACCCAAAATTGCCACATTTTGCTCATTTTTTGCACAATAAGAGCCCCTCTTCCAAGCAAATGGTGGCTCTGAAATCTGCTACTTGGAATATGCTTTCTCTTGTGGTTTCCAAAAAGCCAGAGCAGAAGGGCACAAAATCACTAAAAATGCAATGGCAGAAATTGCACTGAAGTATTTTACAGAAAGATTTTTACCAAAGGATCTTAGCCTGCTGTTACTGAAGTCAGTGACAAAACTGCCAGTGGGAACAGGATCAGTCCCAGGTTTGCAGAGCTCTTTAATAATAAAGTGAAATAATCTGCTGCTATTTAAGCAGAAAAGGGTGCCTGCCCTTCCTCATATTGCTCATCCATCGGTATATTTTGCCTAGACCTTGCCATGTGACGAATTGTAGTTTTCAGGTTTTCTGCAGCTTTGATTTGAACTAATATATTTGCATGAATTGATGGGATTTGACTTCTGTTGCCTCCTGACCCCGCCCCCTTTCAGATGCACCACATCTCAGGGGGTGCTGAGTCACACTGTGTGACAGAGTGCAGGGAGTTAACAGGGGAGCCGGCACTCTGGTCACTCTGACACCAATTAGTTCCTGGAGAAAACTGATTGGGGTAATTAAAGGTAATTGGCACATCTAACCCACCAGTATCACTAGCTAATGAGCCAATTAGTCCACCAGCTCAAGAGTGATAGAGGCACAGGAAGGAAATACAGGAGGAGGAGAGGAACAAAGCTAGCTGAGTCTAGGGAAGGGAGACCTCTGCTCAGGTCCTGAGAAGGAGGCTGAACACACAAGGAGATACTGTAAATAGACAGTTGCACAGGACTGTCAAGGTGTTGGTGGAGGGAACTCAAATAAATGGCACAAATCATGCTTGCTTTAAGTTCTGTTGGAAATCAATAAAGCAAAAGTAAGGAAAATAGGATTTGGCCCATGATTATTTTTTTAATTGAATCATCATTTTGCTCTTTGCAAAAAAACATTTTACAAACTTCACATCCTATTATCTGACTCTTTTTTCCCTTAACTTATCTGATATTTAGAGTATTTGATGCTTTAATTGATTTCCTCAAACTCAGATTTATTTCATGCAAGCATTACGAGAGTTGTAAACAATAAGTGGAGAACTAGAGTGCTTCTTTAAACAAAATGGTTTGTCTTAGAGACCAGCTAATTTTCTGACAAAAACAAAAAGCCCAATTTATTCCTAGGTAAATATTTAACCATTTCTTTTTATTTCATTTCAAGCATTTTAGCCATCTTAGGGTTTTTACTAGGATGCTTTCTTACTAAAGGCTAAATATATAAATGTTCCCAGATTGACAAATTATGTTGGGCTCTATCAAATGTTGTTCTAATTTACTGCTCTGTGACAGTGAAGATGCATGTCCTAGCACTTTACCTTGCACTTCACAATAAAATTATAATTTGTCAACACGTGTATTTTAGCAGTGGTGGTACTTACTGAATATAGTTTTATAATGCTATCAAATATTAATATCTGAATATTTTCAAATGAGATCTTTCCTCCTCTGCACATCTCTCTTCCTCTCTGCAGGTTTTCTGCATGGCAGGATTCATGCTGTGGTTGAATGCCGTTCACCAAGAATGGCATACAAAATATGCCCAATTCTGTAGGCATAACTCCCTGTCAATTCTGTCCTCATTTACAATTACATCAGGTAACCGAGGGCAGAATCTCATACCTCGTATCTACATAGGGCTTGAATGGCTACAATATACAGTGAAGTTTTGGTGCCAAAATAATCTGGGGGAGTATGTCACAAGCCTCCCCACTTCCTCTAGGTCTCTCCCCACAACATACAAATGCTTGCATTTATACCATTTGCTCTCTCAGCAGACTTGCTGTCAGGCCTACAACTCTAATGGCTCCTGGACTACAAGTCCCAGAACTCCACTGATCTGAAGGGAAACTGGGCACAGGTCAGAGCAGGGACCAGAATCCTACTTAAAGGTGCAGCTCACCCTGAGACAAGACCCTTAATAGGATTGGAACCCCATTTGCTAAGCTGCGTATAAGCAAAAAGATAGCGGTAGAGTGAACAGTGTGATAACGTGGGAGAAGTAATTGATTATTTCTCACTTGGCAAAAATTGGAACATGCCATTCTAATTTTTTTTTTTTTGGAGGGAACCTTTGTTGATTGGATTTAAAAGGTTCAAGGATATACTTTTTAACATAACATTTCAGAGAGAAAAATGGTCCATAAAAATGACAGGAGTTAGGTTTCATTCCATTGGTTATGTTAGCTTCAAGCAAAAACTTAAAGGAAGAAAATTACTTTTAACTTTCCTGGAGACTCCAGTCCAGTCAAATCTAAAGTTGTTGACCTTTTTAAGATGACTTTTGTTGAGCTATTTTCTATCTCCTTCTTGAGGCCTTCTAGAATTGAGTTAAAAATATAGTGTATTTGGATTATCTATTAGTTCATTGTCTCTGAATGGTGGAAGGGAGCGGTTTTTGATCTTTTCTCAGTTACACTACAGATATCTTCAGATAATTATGCAAGTACACAATTTAAGTGAGAGCACTCTTATTCTTATGTTCAATTATCAATAATTTTGTACATGCCCACAGGCATCATAAAATAACAACCAAATGGTAGCTGAACCTTAAGGGTTTCAATTTGAGGCCTTAAACTAGGGATCACAAATTTTTCCTTAAATTTCCCAATATTAGGATTATTTATTGGTTGTGGATTTTGGAAGCTGGTGGGGAGGGATAGCTCAGTGGTTTGAGCATTGGCCTGCTAAACCCAGGGTTGTGAGTTCAATCCTTGAGGGGGCCATTTAGGGATCTGGGGCAAAAATTGGGGATTGGTCCTGCATTGAGCAGGGGGTTGGACTAGATGACCTCCTAAGGTCCCTTCCAACCCTGATATTCTATGATTCTATGACAGTATGTCTGGGAAGTAGATGTAATATCATATCTTCCAGAGTAGCTACCAAGGCTGGCTTTTTCTAAGGGTATGTCTACACTGCTAGCGTAGCTAAAAATACCAGTGAACATGTGGCAGCATGGGCTTGCAATGTAAGTACATACCCAGGGTCCTGGGTAGGGTTGTACAGCTGGCGTTGAAGCCCATGTCTTCACTTATATTGTTAGCCATGTTGGCTAGATTAAAACCTTCAGTTGCCATATCATTCACACATACCCCATGTGAATCACCACCCCATTTCATTTTTCCATTGACTTCAGTAGGCATTGGGTCTGGCCCATTTTAATATAGGGGAATAATTTTGTGCATGTAGTACCAGACAGTAGATGAGTGAGCCTAGTAGCTGTGAAATTAATAGTCTGTATGAGTAATGTATGTTTTGGGGCTTAAAGTGGGACTTAAATGGCACATAGGCCTTGTGCTAAACTTCTGCCTGAGGGTGAGTTTCACCCTGTTCTTTTGGATATGGGCTTAAAACCTCTGGAACAAACCATGTCGTTTTTCGCCAGTGTGGCCTAGTGGGTAGGACTCCGCAGACCTGGATTCTGTTCCTGACTCTATTGCTGGGTTGACCTTTGGGAAGTCTCTTAACTCTTCTGTGCTTCAGTTTCCCAGTGGAAAATGGAGATAAAGATATACAACTCTCTTTGTAAAGCACTTTGAGATCCATGGATGAAAAATGGTATACAAGAGTGCAGGGACACTGGTGGTGGTTTTTACACAGGCGAAACTCCCAATTGCTTAAAAATGTGAGTTTTTCCTGAATACTAACTGAAGGATCAGGCCCTTTATTGCATGATTGTGAAGTGACCCCTATCTTTTCCTTTGAAAATGAAATTCACCCCTGCACAAAGGGACAGCACCCTGTGTTTCACCCTGAGAATTTCTGCTATTTGCTGTTCGAACAAGGTCACTTTTCATTTATACCAGCAGTGACCTCTTTGAGTTGTACCTTACTTCAGCCAATATTTGTATTGAATAAATGTAATATCCAGAATGCCTTGGTCTAAAACACTTGAATGAATCAATTGAAGTGTATTACTTGTGGAAACTTACCAACATTTTTCTAATGTGCTGCCATACAACCTTTAAAATCTGACTTTGTTGTCTTCCTCATTCACAGAAATTAGAGTTACTGTACTTTTGCATATTGACATGACATTATCAAGTTAGTGATAGTTGGGATAACATTTTGAAGGTAATTAGGAGCATGAATTTATGCACAGATGAATGCTTAATCAAAAACTAGGACAGCTTTGAAGGTCACACTTGAATAAACTTGAAGCTGAGATTTGGGTTTATACCCAAATAAGCATTGACAGAAAATCAGGGGACAAAAAAAGGCTTAGGGAAGCGGGGGGGAGGGGAGGAGCTGCTTGGAGTTTTTTTGTTTGTTTGTTTGTTTGGTTTGTTTTTACATCAAGTGGATCATGATGCAGTGCAGTGGTATATCTATATGTATACCAGTGAAAGATGGGAAGTAAAACTATTTCAACATGAGTGAAGCTTGCAAACTGGCTTATTTTGGGGAGTGTGATTGGAGGATGGTTTTGTTATCCTCTTAGAAACCTAAGTATTTGAAAGCTTTTTTTAACCTCTCATGAGATCTAATCCTGCCAGCCCTTACTCACATAAGCACTTATTACTCACATGGGTAGCCCCATAGGCTTCAGGGGGACTCTTTGCTCCCATGAGTGAGGCTTTGTAAAGCCATGTGGAATTTCTGGCACGTGGTTGACATACATCTCCCTCTATTATCCTCTGTTTCTGTATCTACACCTAAAAAATAACAGCTGATGCACTGCTGAAATGCAACTCTCTTTGAACTACAACATGGCAGCTGTTTTTAAACCGGGCACAGCAACATTATACAGCTTAGGGCATTTGAAGCATATCATATAAAATTGAAACTATCAGGGGATTTGAGTAGACAGAATGACATTTACTCAAGATAAAATTAGGTCAGGCTGCTCACGGGGCTTATTTCCCCCCCTCCCCCCAATGACCTCCTCTTCAATGACTACAGGTAGCCAGAATCTGTTTTATCTAAACTACCTGCATCTCCAGAACCACGAAATCCCCCTGGCCACCATCTTGGAAATTGACTCAGTACTGATTTACTCTTGTGAGCACTACCCTCTGAAACACCACACCACTTCCTGCAGCATGCAGAGTTTTGAATTCCTTGGAGGATTTACTGGGTTCCTTGGATAGCTCCATCTAAATACTGTGCCCGCCCAACCCTACATATGTCGGTGAGAGCTGATAACATAGCTCCACAAAGTGTGTGGGTGGGAGGGGGCAGGGAATAAAAGTATTCTTAAAAATTACTTTCACTCTGTTCTGGTATCTCTCTGTCATCCACACAAGCGGAGAAAATAGGATGATTAAACGTATTTGAGGTTTTCCAAGATCACGTTCACACTAAAGACTTAGGGCAAAATTCTCATCTCAGATCTGCACAGTACTGCTCTGCTTTGGGATTCTGCTCCCACTATAAGTATGGATCAATTGTCATCATTTGTGAGATTGAGCATATGTAGGGAGGGCAAAAGATCGAAGTGGAATGCTACCACAGAGATCTGAGGAGAATTTGCACTTTGCTTGTCACTTATAGGCAGCTGGAGAAAAGCTAGTGCTTGCATTTTCCACTATGAAATGCATATTTGCCAACGTATCGGCTATGCGTTTGTCATGATTGTGGGCCTCCAAAGATATGATGAGCTAGAATAGGAATTCACTTGAATACAGATTTTAAAAAGCTGCTAACAGATGGGTTTAGTAGTCTGTCTGAAGTGTTAAAGAAAAAAGGCTACAACAAATAACATGCATATGGAATTCAACCAGAGGTGGAGAATAATAAAAATGGTAAAAAGCAGATTACTATAAATTGGAACTGAATATAGTAATAATATTTACAAAGTGCAGATTACCTTCATTTCTGAGTGCAGAAATAACATAGTATATTAGCAATCCAAGAGATTATGTAGCCATAGGAATGGGATTCAGCAGTTCTTTTAAAATGATACTGGTCACAACTTTATTCAAATTTCTTTAGCAAACAATATATGCCCCTTTGCCTAATTCTTCAGGCATCTAGCTGGGCATGCCCCTGTATATGTCTGTGTTAGACTTCGTAACAGAATTATTATTACATTATTTATTCCAAAGATTGGAGATAAGGGCAGTGTGGTTTGCAATGGGAACAGGAGCCAGCTAAATCAACAGGAGTTTTCCCCGTTGAGTTCAGTGGGGGGAGAAGCAGGCCCTTGGTTCTGTCCTTTATTTCGAGGCCTTGAAATAAAAAAGCCCAATTGAAAGGCCTGGGGCAAATCCTAACAAAGTCAGAGTCAATGCTCCCGTGGATTTTAATGGGAGGATAGAAATTGTGATAGGTGTTGAACCCTCTCCAGCGCCCATTGATCTCAGTGGAAATTGGAGTGGGAGACCTGGCAAATGTCAGAGACAGGCTGTAGCTGAGGAAGCATTCGAAGTGGAATTCTGGGTTCTGCCCCTGGCTATGCCACAAAGTCCTTTAGACCTATGTTTCAAATTAGTCAGTGATTGCTGGTGCCTCTATTTTTGAGTGCCCAACTTCAGGCAAATAGGGCTTGATTTTTTCAAAAGAGTTGAGCACCCACTAGCTCCCACACTAAATCTGGCTACTCGCTTTTGAGCTCTTCCAAAAATCTGTCCCCGATTGCGAGTGCTGAGCATCTAGCCCCTAGGACTTGACTTTCAGAGGTGCCCAGCAGTCAATGAAAGATGAAGTTATGCAAGTGATAGGGCTTGACTTCTTCGCATTTGCCTCAGGTTGGGTACCTAGAAATGGAAGGTACCCAAAACTAGTGGTTACTTTTGAAGATTTAAGCAACTGTGTTCTTTGGTGTGTTTAAAAAAAACGATGCCCTTCCCTGTTTATTTTTACTCTGCAGTTTGTAGGCACTGACTGGCTACCATTTCGCTGTTGCTGGGGAATAGGAAGGCTAAGAGAAGCCCAGAGGGAAAGTCCCATGGGGCAGGAAAGTAGGTTTAGTGCGGACCACAGACCTCTGTTGCTTTTTCTGGTTCAATCTCTTGCCTGCATTGCATCCCTGTGGGTCCCAGAATGGGGGGAAATACATCCTACCAAGACTACATGAAGATGCATGTAGAGTTTTTGATTAACCCGTGCATCATTACATGGGAGAGGAATGCAGGGCCTCAGTTCTAACACAGATTTAAAAGAAAACTCCAGTGTTTTTCACTCACGGGTTATACAGAAATGTGTGTTTTTTATAAAAGTCTCGACACACATTGCTAAACTTCAACTGTAACAAATGTTAGTCATGAAATTCCTGTGCAAGCTCCAACCTTGCTGTGCCTGTGAGTGGTTCTGATCTCACAGAAGGAAGTCTGCCATTTTTTGTGACAGCCACACACTACACTGTCTCTGAAGGGACCTGCAAACTGTAGAGTACAAATTAACAGGTTTTTTCAGGGGGAGGGGTGTCTTAAAAACAAAACAAAACACCCAAAGAACACAGTTGTTCACTTCCCAAGAACAGCAAAAGAAGCTGAAGTGACCTCACAAGGGAGGTCAGATACTTGGTTCAGAAGGGTGGAGAGAACCATTCAGCATGCCTGGCTGGAGCGGAAAAGTTTATTGATGATTTAGGGAGATTTGAGTTGGGGCAGTGGGGTGTCACTTTCTGGGACAGTGATCAGAATGGCAGAAACCCTATGGAGTTTTCCCCTTCCTCTGTGGTGTGGGGCCTCGGTCACTTGCAGGTTTGAACTAGAGTAAATGGTGGATTCTTTATAACTTGAAGTCTTTAAATGGAGATCTGAGGACTTCGGTAACTCAGCCAGAGTTTGTGGGCCTACTACAGGAGTAGGAAGGTGAGGTTCTGTGTCCTGCAATGTGCAGGAGGTCAGACTAGGTGATCATGATGGTCCCTTCTGGCCTTAAAGTCTACGAGTCTATACAAGTCCAGGCAAGGAGGAAGAGAGTGTGAGAAACTTCACTGTTCTTGGGACGTGACCAAGGCGCACATCCTACAATGAGTTCCGTGTGGGTGGACCTTGCTCCTGCACAGAGCTCACTTTACTGTAAGGTTGAAGGCTAAGCTGCCTCGGGAGCTCTGTTGCCTAGTTTTTCCCTCCTACAAACTGCCTGAGCAGCCCTTGCTTTCTCTCTCCTGAGCAAAGGTTGTTGCCAGCTGCCTGGGTCAGGGAGTGGAAGGGGTAACATGCTGGGCATCTGGCTGGAAGAGTCTGGAGGGAGAAGGAGGTGAGAGAAATTCCATGTAAATGGCAGCTTCCCAGAAATAAAATAGTGTCAAAGTTTGCTTACACTGATGTTAATGTAAAGGAGAAGCAAATTCTGTAGTTTTGATACACAGCGACAATACTGGCAGTTTTAAAAAATGGAATAATAAGAGGAGTGGCAATGCACATGCATTTTACAGCATAAACCAGGATTGTATACAGGATAAACATTTCAAGTTCACAGTGTAGTAGCCGTGTTAGTCTGTGTCAGCAAAAAGAAAATAAGAAAGAAATACTTGTGGCACCTTAGAGACTAACAAATTTATTTCAGCATAAGCTTTCGTGGGTTAGAACCCACTTCATCGGATGCTGCATCCGATGAAGTGGGTTCTAACCCACGAAAGCTTATGCTGAAATAAATTTGTTAGTCTCTAAGGTGCCACAAGTATTCCTTTCTTTCTTATTTTCTTATTTCAAGTTCAATCTACAGTACTTCTCTAAGACTACTGTCAAGTAGACTTGCACTGTCCCTCTCATCACCCAAGAGATGCCCTCTGGGTATCTGTCTTTGCAGTTTGTTTGAGGAATCTTCAACACCTCACCCCTTTCTTCTCTCAGCCTTAGGGCCTAATCCGGAGCCCATTTAAATGAGTGAGATTCTTTCCATTGGCTTCAGTTGGCTTTTAATCAGGTCCTTAGAGAGAAGATGCAGCAGCAATTGGCATCAACCTTGTCTAAGGCAGGCCCAGTTCTTTTCTTGTTCTTGTTACATGATCCAGGGGATTAGAACACAGCTTCTCTTGAACTCAGGAGACCCAAAAATCTCTCTGGCTTTGTCAAGCTCTAAACAGAACCTGGGACAGCTGCCTTGGTTCTAAAGGGAGTAAACAATCCTCGTCTTGGCATTCCTAGAATTGGCCTGTGGCCATTTCTCCAGCACCATGGGACATATTCTTTCTCAAGTTATTGGTTCATGTTGAGATCAGGGTACCAACTTGTAACCTCTATGTGGAAGTGCACAGTACCCACTAAGCAGTTTTAGCACTTGACACAAGTTAGACACTTCTTCTCATGCTGGACTTAGGCCTAGTCTGAACTGAAATAAATTGTTCCTTTTCTGTCAAAAGGAGCATGTTTGCTGATCTTACAGAATTCCCTGCATAGATCCAGACCAGTTACGCTGTTCCATGACAACAAACCTCTATTAAAACAAGGTCTGACACACTGCTGGAATATTAACAGTCGTTGAAGTCATATTTCTAATTTTCAGGTGCATATACTTAAGTTTGCAAGTGCTTTGCACAGGATGTGGTTACTGACTAATGCTGAAGAAAGTGTTAGTTGTCACCATAAGGGTTAGTAATATGTAAAGATTTGATGCTACCTTTATTCCTATACTGTGTACATAGTTGTTTTCAGTTTTCACAGTTCTATCTAATCTATATGTGTTTTTCACCCCGTAGTATGAAACAAAATACCTAAATTCGGCTAAAAGTACTCTGCATGTTTTCTAAATGCTTTATATTAGCAATATTGATAATTATATCAATTCTGAGCACCATAAATCTCAGAGTAGTGGGTCAGTGTGTTTTATCACCATACTAAGGCTAGGAGAAATTGGGGCAACGTGATTGTGGTAGTGAGACACAGCAAGTCCGTAGCACAGCTGGAAATAAATCCGAGTCTCCTGACTTCCAGTCTGCTGTCCTATACGCTGAACCATACTACAACAGCCTTATAATCCATAAGCAAGTACAATGTATGTGTGTGATGGGTTGGACCCCCTTTCTGGGATGCCACCTGATGTACTGGGATTTCACTGAGCCTCTTCTGCTCCACCAGCCTGGGTTCCCACTCCCTGTTATGCTGAATTAGGCTCTCCGGCCTCTTGCAGCACACACACACAGGTAGGGCCACACCCAGCTGCAGCCACAGACTGAAGTCAGCTCTGTGTGAGAGGACTCCCCCAGCACTCACGATAAACCCGAAATAATACTGTTTTGCACTGTATAGAAAAATCTGCACAGCGCAAGCTCATAAAAATCCGCCCTCTTCCTCAATGTGGAGAGATGTGCACGACTTCTTGCCCACGCCCCACAGTTAGAAATTGCATAAACTGGGTTTAATAATAAACAAAACAAATTTTATTAACTGTAAAAGGCAGTTTTTAAGTGGTTCAAGAGATAGCAAACAGAACAAAGCAGATTACTAAGCAAATGAAACAAAACACGCAAACTAATCTTGACACTAGACAGGTAGGATACAGATTAGCAAATTCTCACCCTGAGTGATAAACAGGCTGGCAGATTCTTAAGACACGATTGCTTTGGCTTTTTCAGGTTACCATACACAGGCTAAAGAAATTAGCCTGGGACCATCACTTCTCACAGTTCAGTCTTTTGTTCCTCGTGTACTTTCAGGTGTGTTGTTGTAGGGAGAGTGAGGCCACCTCATGTTATCATTGTCCCTCTTTTATATCTCACACACACACAAACACACTTGGTGGACAGCTTTTTTTGCTGTGACCTGGGTCAAACAGTTCCCATTGTGTAGAGCTATCTCTGAGAGTTTTCTACTGCACACAGTTCCTGGGGTAATCCTTATGCTTGTGTGCATTTCTTCAATAAGCCACTAATATTGTTTGGCCTCATCCAATGTAACACATTTGAAATACAGAGACATAGTCAATATTCCCAGCTTCAGATACAAAAATGATACATGCATACAAATTAGATAAACACATTCAGTAAATTATAACCTTTCCAATGATATCTTACAAGACCTATCTTGCATAAAGTATATTTTAGTTATACCATATTCATATCATAACCATATTTCTATGACGAATATGGGGTGTAACGTCACAATATGCTTATGCAATGTCTACACTGGAAACACTGCAGCTGTGCTGCTGTAGCGTTGTACTGTAGACACTTACTACAATGACAGAAGGGGTTCTTCCGTCTCTGTAGTAAATCCACCTCTCCAAGAAGCGGCAGTTAGGTCGACGGAGGAATTCTTCCATTGACCTACCGCTGTCTATGTTGAGGCTTGGGTCGGCTTAATGACATCTCTTGGTGTGAATTTTTCACACCCTGGAGCAACGTAGCTGGGTCGACTTAACTTTCTAGTGTAGACCAGCTCTTAGAATAAGTTCATCATTACATTGACTTAAGATGAAGGTGAAAATCTTTAGGAGTAGAGGCAACATAATCCATCATTGCAAACAGTGATTTTGCTTTTTGTGTGTTTTGTTTACAACTCTGTGGGCTAGAGCATTTATCAACTACATCTCATCTAATCTTCACCTAGTTCTTCTTTCCATCTCTAAACGGGCAAATATGTTTACAGGAACTTTGGTCCAGTGGTTAAAGAACAAGGGTGGGAGTTGACATCTGGGTTCTGTTACTAGTCTGGCCTCTGACTTGCTGTGTGACCTTGTTCAGGCACATATCCACACTGCTGTTCAGTTTAGCAGTCTGTATAATGTTGGAGGATTCAATGATTCTGAGCTCAGAAGGGACCACAATGATCGTCTAATCTGACTTCCTGCTTAACAAAGACCATAGAATTTACCCAAGATTATTTCTGTTTGAACTAAACCAACTCTTTAAGAAAAACATCCATTCCTGATTTTAAAATGATCAGTGTTTGTGAACCCACCACAGCCTTCGGTAAGTTGTTCCAAAGGTTAATTACCCTCACTGTTCCAAATGTGTGCACCTCTATTTCCGGTCTGAGTTTGCCTAGCTTCAACTTCCGGTCACTGGATCTTGCTATACCTTTGTCTGCTAGATTAAAGAGTCCACTATCAAATATGGCCCAGTGTGGTGGCGCACGCCTGTAATCCCAGCTGCTTGGGAGGCTGCGGTTGGCGGATCGCTCAGGAGTTCTAGGCTGTTGTGCGCTATGTCAATCGGGTGTCCGGTGCTACTGACAGCTTGGCCAGCGGGTAGTTGAAGGACTGGCTAGAACAACGCATCTGATGTGTTGTGATTAGCGCTCTCTCTGCGAGGGCAGATGGACGTGACAGTGACTATCAAATATTTGTTCCCAGTATAGGCCCTTATAGACTGTAACCAAGTCACCCCTTAACCTTCTTCTCTTTGTTAAGCTAAATATTTTGTGCTCCTTGGGTCTGTCGCTAGTGATAACAACACTGGCCTATCTCACAGGGCTGTTTGTGAAGGTTAGTTGATTGTCTATAAAACCCCTGTGCGAGTCTTGGGTGGAAGACACTATGGAAATGCAAAGAACAAGCTATGTTTTCACAATTGGACTTGCTGATCTCATGCTAATGGGCCCACAAAGAACTGCTAAGAGCTGGGTGGTAGCCCTGGATGCCTTCTTCCAGGGGGTGCTGTGCCACTCAACTGTTTTGTTTCCCCCCCTCTCCATTCTGATTGGCCGGCTGTTGTTGCTTCACTGATGGCCAGCCTTTTATTTTATTTTATTTCATTTTAGTTTAGTTTATTGTTTGGCTCAGCTGCTGCACAGGAGCAAGGGGCGGCTCTGAAAACATTTTTCCGCCCTGGCAAAACAGCTGGGGCTGCTCCCACTGCTACCCCCAGTGATTCATTTTGGAACTACAAGTGCAGGCAACATCTGTGAATATACTGTTTTACATTTCATTATTGCTTATGTAACCCACACACCACCTGGGTGTGGTGCTTTGTCCCCGCTAGTGGCACCGAGACCAGTTGGAGGTTAATAAGTCTGCTACTGCCTTAGCGAAGGGCCATGTGGCTTTTAGCTCATGCAATAGAGGCTCATGCATTTAGTTCCAGAGGTCCCACGTTCAGTCCCACTTGCAGACGACGGGGGGTCTGTCGGTGTTACATTTCCCCCATCCATTGCCTCCGCTTTACTGAACGCTCAGTGAGCCTTGATTGCATCCCCTGCTGTTGCTCCCTTTGATTTAATTAGTGTCGGTAGGTTTGGGGACACTCTGGCAGAGCAAGCCAAGGTGAATTTGGCAGCTGGAGGATCTGTTGTAATGAATTATGCTATCTAAATACATGGTATTATAAATATTCCTTCCCCCTTCCTGAAAATCAGGGTACATTCTCAGCAGTGCCTCCCTAAAGGCTTATGCTCGGGAGGGCGAACAGGTGCTGTCCAAAGAGCAGTGTCTAGAGGCATTGGGTGGCATCCTGACCCCAAGGAAGTCAATGGGGTGAGGGAACTTCAGTGGGTCCAGGACTTCCCTCGTAATGCCTTGGGGTGGCCTAAGGGCAGCACTGGGAGGGTGTAGGTGTAATCAATGCCTCACCATGAAATACACCCTCTGGGGCTGCAAACTCTCCACCTTTGTGCTCCTGTGCGTTGGTAGGTAAACTATTCCTCTGGATTTGCTGGAGAGGATGTGAACTGCTGGAGAGGATGTGAACTGCCTGCATCGTCTCCTTTTCCCCGAGTGCTCTGGTGCCTGGGCGAGGCATAATTTTAGTTCGGGATTGTGCAAATTTGTGTGTGTAAAATCAGAACTGACGTAGGAGCCATCAAACCAGCTGCTGCTCCTTCTTTGCCTGTATACATTTAAACGGGTGCAATAATATTTTCATTTTATACAATGCTCTTGGTGCATTGTTGGAATACATGCTGCCTCTCTGGCTGCATAAATCCCCTTGTTAAATGAGTGAGAAGTCCCAGTGGGCGAATTGGCTTCCTATTGAAGTAATACATTTAGGTGGAATGAAATGCCGACTCGCTCTCTGAAATCACTTTGCTGCCTGCAGAGCCACCTCGCGCACATCCGAAGTCCACCCACAACAACTGCGTGGCTGTAAATCCCCGGTGAGAGCTCTGGTGTCTGGCAATGACTGGCAAATCCGTACCCTGCTAAGGAAAGATAATGTAATGGATCTTTTTAATCTGCAGGAAGAGGTGGTGTTAAGAGCCTGAAAAGGGCCCTGCTGTCCTCAGAGATCCAGACAGTGGTTTCAGCATAAAACATAAGCAACGTATGGGGTCAAATTCTGCAGATAATTACATCACTGTAAAACCAGAGTAATTCTACATTGATAGTAGCAGAGTTACTCCGGATTGATACCCAAGGAGAGTTTAGTCAGTTGATTTTAATACCCATACTAACATTCATTCTTCCTGGCTTTTTTTCTCCCCCAAGAAAATGCAATCAGAACAGCAATCTCAGCTTTCCTTTGGGAAAGGTGGCTGCTGAGAGTGCTTAGTCTGGCGGCACGTTTGCTCCAGTTTTTCCTTTCTTGTTCACCAAAGCACATGTCCTGGAATACTGAACGGTAATGCTGTTCCCCCAGGACTCCAGGATTCTCTCCAGTGACCCAGTTTTGTTCTTACAATTTGCAAAGATGGATGCGGGACAAAGACTGTAATATTTCCGCATGATATTCTGTACAAAATGAACCTGCTACAACAACTGAGACATTCCGTTCCCTCCATGTTTATACCATACGAATGAGAAATGCTATAGTTGATAGGAAGATATTTTCTAAAGAAAAATCCCATCTGTATTTGTTTTCCCTAATGTTATGTCTCTCTTTGGCAGCAGAGCCTGAAGGTCAAGGGTCTCCAGAAGCTATTTTAGTCCGGTGCAAAACTCTGCTAAAACCATAGTTTCAGATTCCCCAATGAGCGCTTTTTTTAATATGACACCAACTTAAGTTAATACAAGATAAAGTCACAAGTGAAAGCTACTAGAATTCCCACGCTTCTGTGGTTTTAAACACATAAAGGATGCAGTGAGGTGGGAGGCCCTCAGGGAGCCTGCATCACCCAGCACCTCTAACTCACCACATTGGTGTCGGTCCCTAGGTGATTTTACGCCAGTGGAGGAATGGGTATATTGGAACTCCACTCTGCCATGCCCCAGGCATGCTCCCTCTCTCCACATCAGGGGCAAGAGGCTTATGCTGAAGTCAGAGATGGCGGTGTTGCCTCCTTCAGCTTTATGGCAGTAGAGACTACTCCAAGCAGAAGGGCTCACTTTTGGACAGTTTGTCTACTCTTGAGCAAAGTGGATGAATCAAACCAGAGAATTGAGCCCATAGAATTTGATGAGATCAGCTCTTATAGTCAAAGGCTCTCTGTGGAATCCCATGGGTAATGGTTCAAAAAATATGGGAGGTTGTTGTTAAGGAAAAATTAACACACCAATTATGTATCCAGCAAACTAAACAAAGGACAAATAGATACTGAGAGATTTGGTTGCCATTTATTCAATACTCAGACAAAAAAAATCACCTGCCAAAAAAAATACTAGTCCAATATTTTTGCATATTAACATTTGATAGACACATAGAAAACGCGTGTAATCAGAGATGTCTTGATTTAATAGTCACTAGAAACAGCATGTTGTAGGCAGCATAAAGATGTTCACTCTGTACTATGGTAACACCCTGTTAAATAGAGAGATCTGATGATTATATTACTGTACAGTGTTTCTATAAACAGAAGCTTACTCGTTATTATTGTTTTGTCTCTGATATTTACAAGGCTAGGATTTGTGAACCCATTAAAATTTTCTAAATAAATAATTAAACATTCAGTCCCCTCTCTTATTTTCACAAGAGATAGGCTTTGCCCCATATTCTTAGCTGGAATCACTTTCCCGCCCGCCCTCTTTTTATGCACTGTGCTTTGTGCCGTTTACTGCCCTTTCCCCCCAAAGGTGGCTGGTTTTTTTAGTAATGTTTACTTCAGTAGAGCTTCTGTAGGAGTGTAGGGTCTGCCAGTGCCTGGCAAGATTAGGGCCGTAGGTTGTAAGATTGCAAGGCCGTAGACTCAAAGGTTCTACTGTGTGTCAATGTAAAATGATATATTATTACTTGCGGTTGCCTCTTAAAATGTTTTGAACTCTGGGATCCACTTGACACATCCCACTGTCCTGACACTGCGTCAGCATGGTGCAGACATCATCGCATCATGACACAAACCTTGTCCTGGTACTACTGGTGACTTTTCATGCGTGCGGGGTTCCTCACTAGTTGACTCACTGTGCAAATTTGGTGCTCTGGGGCTTGATCTTGCCCCATTCAAGTCAATGGAAACCCCTGGACTTTAATAGAGCAGGATCTAGCCCTTTGATGACTATTGAATAAGATCATATGCGACGAGGTGACCTTGTAATTCTACTTCAGTAACTTGTTCCACTTGCAGTATCTCATTCAGCATTGAAAGGCTCTGTCTAGTTAAGCAGGGAGGTGGTCGCTCTGTGTGTACTGTAAAGTCACCATACGGGCCACCAAGTGTAACTTTAGCGCCCTCGTGGCCAAGATGGATTCTGCTCTGCAGGCAGCTCCGGCCAAGAGAGAGCGCATGCAGGAATGCAGCAGGAAAAATCCCTTCCACCCCAGGGGCACCTGTTCCAAACCCCCCAGAGTGAACACACACACCCACAGGAAAAGTACAATGGATCTAAGAAAGGGAAATATTTATTTACAGAGGGATGAGAGGAGAAAAATGGGGAAATACAGGAGGAGCAGTAAAACAGGGTTGCATCCAAACCAAGGCCCCACCGGCCCAATGGTAGCACAGGCTGACAGGGCAGACACTGAGCAATGTGTCTGCACACAGAGTTCAGGAGTCCTGAGCAAAGTTCCAGTCCAGGGGTGAGTCGGGTGCTCCTGGTCGTCTGCGGCGCAAGTGAACTTTCCCCCACACACCCCTCCGGTGCCCTCTTCTGCCGCTCCCTGCAAAGCCACACAGAGCGACAACCTCCCCATTTAACTAGCTACAGCCTCCCTCCTTATTCCCAATGCAGAGTCACAAGCCCCAGTACTCACAGCCCCATGCAGTTCTGGGCAGCAGTGATGCTGGGTCCAGCTCCAGCCTGTCCTTCTAGGGCGATTCCTCCCTGGCACAGTGCTCCTCCTGGCTCCTGTCCTGGGGTGTCCCCGATCGGCCGCTCTGTCCTTCCCAGGCTTCGGGCAGGTTCTCTCTCTTCTCCTTGCAAGGGCCTTCAGGCTGCAGCCCTTCTCTCTCTCCAGCCCCAGACCCACCCCCTGGATTTTCCCTCCTTTTTCTCACTGCTCTGCTAGGAAAAAGATTTAAATGCTCTCTAAACCCCAAAGGGGTTACATTTTAAAAAAGACAAAACAGTCAACAGTTACCAAACTGCTGAATCATACTGGGGAACGTGGGGGCTCTTTTATTAAAATCTCAGGACCACATTCCAGCTTGGAGGTACATGCACAAATTCCATTGTGAGAGCTGCAGCTAAGCCTCAAACAGAATTTGATCGTAAGGTGGGGCATAAGAGTGTGATTCAGGAGCTTTGGATTCTTCCCCTGGCTCAGACACTGACTTGCTACGTGACCTTGTACAAGTCACTTCTTGCTGTGCCTCCATTTCCCCTTCTACCATCGCTCTATTCATTGTAAGCTCAGGATGGCAGGGTCTCTCTCACTCTGTGTTTGTACAGTGGGGCTTCTGGGTGCTGCTGTGATACAAACAATCATTAGGAAAATGGGTGAGCTGCCTTTATTGGCACCAGTGCATAAAAATAGTTGCCTACAGATTTTCTCAGAGGATGCACCCTTTCTTTTCATTTTCTTTCCTATTTACATTCTGCATGCTTGCTGTGTGTATGCGACAGAGAAATAGAACATTTGATGTGAGCAGTTTTGATATAATGTGTGATTCATTTGTGGGGAGAAGGAAACCAGCATTGAGCAAAATGCAGCACTTCATTATGGTACAAAAATAGATTGTGCTATAGAATGTAATGAAAAAAGTGAACAGTTTGCATATGAACTAGCCATTCAGTGGCTGTGCCTCATAGTCCAGAAAGCTCAAGAAAATGAGTCTTTTCATAGTCTCGCTTTTTAAACGCCAGTTTTTCTGTTTCACTGCTAGTGGGGGTTGTTTTTGAACCATCGTGACGTTATCTACTGACACATTCTGACTGTACAGCTTTTATTTGTGGTTTGCTATTTTTAAGAGACAGTCACAGTCAACAGTTTTGGGTTCTTTGTTTTGTCGTCTCCCCCACCCCCTAACGCACGTGCATACACTTATTTTTCCATCAAGAAATTACCTACTCGAGTGCTGTCCAACAATCGTCTTCTTACAACTCTTTGTCAGTTTATCAGTTACCAAAAAATAAAGGGTTAATATCAATTCATATTGCAATGAATCCAGTAACAAGGGTACTTATATATGTATACATATTTGTCAGAATTTTTAATATAGCTAAACATTTTCCATAAAGGGCATGGTCAGTTCATTTGAGTCCAAAGATGTAGGTATCATTTAAAACAGGGTTTAAAAAAATCATAATATGAAATGTTTGTAAAATAAAACCATTGTCTTGTATGTTCAGACACACAATTCTCAGTGGAGATTAAACATGGGATCTTCAGCATTATGGGTCTGATCCAAAGCCTATTGAATCAATGGGAAGATTCCTATTAACTTTGGTGGGTTTATAATCCGGTCTGTATTACCTGAGTTCAAGGAGAATTCCTGAGCTGTTATCTAAGTATCAGTGGCAATCACCCATCTCGAAAGACAATGGTGTAATCAATAAAGCAGTTCAGTTACTATGTGTTGTACTGCAACATCACAAGTGGCTAAGTGTCCAATTTGTGAGTGATAGTCCTTGCCACATAATCCATGTGTAAAGCGCAGGGCCAGAAGATGAAGCTGGTGTACTATTCGCATGTGAGGCCTGCTGAGCTTTCCTCTTTCTTTCCTTTTTGTAATAGAAGGTTGAGTCAGCCATTGGAAAGTTCTCTGTATGTAACCATCCTCTCCATGTATTTATCTGTCTAGTTATTTTTATTATGGGGGTGGGCATGGGCATCTGATGCCATTTCCAGTTATACACACAAGATACTCCGTGTCTTTCTCTTTCTACTTCCTCAATTGACCTGGACAATATTACACACATGAAGCCCGTTTATTGTATTTATTATTACTTGTTATTGATATTTATTTTAATTCAGTGAAAATGGGGGGGGGGGTTGGATTTAAAGCCTCCCCTGCAACATTCTGCATCAAAACACAACAGTTTTGTGCTAATACGTGAGAACCAGAAAGTGAAACCTAGTCGAGAGGAAAAGAAAGTGGCCAGCCAGTTTTCACTTTCCGAGCTTGAATAAGTGCAAAGAGTGATCTAGAACACGGTGAAATAGCAAATTCATTTATAAAAATTCCTTCAGATTGCTAAACTAAGGCACTGAAAACTAATTTTACATTTTATCTTCCCGGGATTTATTTAAATAAAATGTTCCTTGTAACTATGCTAATATATAATTTTTGTCCTAGTTCATTCATGGGGGCTCAACTCCTCAGAAGTCGACTGCTATGCTGATTAGCATGTTTTCAGTCTTATAATATGTCCACATCAAATTAAGTCTACTCTACTAATTTGTTCCTCCTCCAGGACCTCATTTAGCATCAAAATGCAGTCTCAGGGGTATATTAGTCACTCCTCTGTCCAGTCACACAGTGAACTTTTGTTTCAGAGTAGAGGGGGGAATTCAAAACAAAAGAATAATTTTTTTACATCCTTAATGGTTTTGTTTGGGTGTTTCATTTTGTTGTTATAGATAAAATAAATGTGCGTTAAGCTCTGTTCAAAACTCAGTCAATAGGAAGTCACCAAATGACATCATGTTCTCTTTTGGGGCTTGAGTTCCACATGGCCAGCACTTTCTCAGGATCAGACCCTGACTAAAGAGTTGTCAGTGTCTCTGATTTATATAACAAGGGAATGGTCAGAGGGTACCTGTTTCATTGTGTTACCATGCTGCCTTTAGGGCTGGGTTTAAACCCTGGCTCGGGACAGAAATGGACTGACATTAGTGTCAATCTTTACTGTAGTCAGCATTTATCCAGAATGGCTAGTTTGCAGCAAGGTGATTGTCTTTGCTCGAGAGAGACCCAGTACAGGAATGTGAAGGGTAGTGTTGTTCCGGACTGAGTGACTCTAGCAGAGCTCTTGTTTGTGGGGAAAATGTAACAAGCACTAAGAATCCTTCACTCACTGATCAAACACATGGTGGCTGGAATGAAAGTTTCACACAATGGACGCTCAGAGGGTACTCAAGAAAAATCAGAAATGTTGGGAATGCTGCCAAAGCAATAAGATTGTTTAATAATGTTGTTGAAACAGTGATACAGTGACACATTCATGTCAGACTTGTGTTGTACATGAGGTTACTCATCCCAGGCCTAGTCCTGAAAATCCTTACTCACACGAATAGCCCTGTTAACGTCAGTGGGACTACTCCTGTGAGTAAACTTTTACAGAATTGGGGCCTATTGCAATCATTTTCTTGGTGCCAGTATGTAATATAATGCAATAAAAATTAAACTATTCCTTTTCTTCTTTCATAGGGTCGTCATGTTAAAACAGGACAGCTTGCTGCGATTAAGGTTATGGACGTCACTGGGGTAATGTATCCTACTTTGGCTATTTCTATATCCATAAATTACTAACAGGAGTGGGAGGGAAATAACATGTGAAACAATGTGATGACTTATAAAAGGATTCTGTTTGGGAGAAGCAAGGGTATTGGGGCCCAATCCTGCTCCCACTGAAGTCCATGGCAAAATTCATTCAGTGGGAACAGGGCTAGGTCCTGAATAGGAGCTTTGTTATACAGCTGTTTAGTGCTAACGATAAACATAATCTAAGGCCCCAATCCTACCAAGACTGATGTTCATGAGAAACTTTATTCATGTGAGTAGTTCCATTGCAGTTCATGATACCATTCATGTACGTAAAGTTACTCATATGCATAAGTCGTTGACTAGTTACCAAAGTAGGGTCCCCAGTCCTGCAGTGAGTCTAACCAACTACATTATGTGTATGTCTACATTGCTGCAACTCATGCCCCTAGCTGCAATGAAGATGTACCCTACATGTATCTAATTAACACGGTTTCATAGTTAAAGAGAAAAATTTATTGCAGTGATCACATAAACATGGAATTTACATGAGATTGACAAAATGAATTTTTTCCAGATATTAATGAATAACCAGATTCATGGGAAAAAACTGTCTAACCGTTTCCCAAAAGGCCACAGAAGAAAAAGCAGTGTAATTCTTATACTTCTTGGAAGCCTAAACAGATGCATTTGAGAAGGTTACTTAGTAAGAAAGAGCCTTATTCAAGAAGGAATCATGCCTTGCAAAGTTCCTGCCTGCATAAACAACGCCAGATTTGGGATCAAGGTTTTGTTTTTTAAATGAAATTACAAATTTCAGAATATAGGACTTGATCCAGAGCCTCCCACCTTTTTTTTTTTTTAATTAACATTTTTTAATTAGTTTTCAGGAATACAACACGTACAAAACTACACAGATACATAGAGATAAGAGTAGTCAATAGGCCTCACAAGCATGTTTAGCTTTACCTTAGAGCAGTGGTTTTTGACCTTTACTGCAGCCCTTTGGTTCTCAAAATATGTTCTCGCACCCCTTGTCAAAAATCGTTGAAGTAGGTCAGTTCTTTAAACCTAGATATATTATAACTATAGAACGAAAGAGAGAGAATTATATATTAATTTTGCAGTAAAATTAAAAATACATGAAAAATTACACACTTTTTTAAAGTTTACTGGCTCAGTGACTCTTCTGCTGTTGCTTTTTGTTCAATGATGTTTGAGAAACGAGGAATTTTTTTTTAAATAGCCACACGCATGTCATCACTTGCATTTAGGCGGTTTCTGGCCTTTGTTTTGATGTGTAGGAGTGATGAAAATCCTATCTCACACAAGTATGTAGTCACAAATGTCAGAAGGATCTCCCGCGCTGTCTTCGCCAGTTGTGGAAATGGTGCTAGTTGAGTACACCAGAAATTCTCAAGCTTCATTGTCTCAAACTCCATTCGGATTCGGCCATTGGCTCCTAATTCAATGAGATCATCTTTCATCAAATCACTATTGTTGATGGAGTCCAGGTTAAAAAGAAATGGATCCAGTATTCATTTCTTTGCCACATCAAGATCTCCAGTGGAAAAATATCCTTGGAAAGAGTCACTCAACTGTTGCAAATGCTTTGTCACTTCAGTTGCGAAGGTCATTCCTTCGTTTTCCAAAATGTGCCTGTGCTCAATTTGTGTTTTCGATGGTTTACCTTCTAAAAAAATCTGGCATGTCTCAGACCCCCAGAAAGAGCATCTCGCACCCCCAGGGGGTGCGTGCACCCCAGGTTAAGAACCACTGCCTTAGAGAGAAAAATGATGTAAGTGAGCTGGGAAGGAGGTGGAAACAAATATCTCCTAGTATAGTTCACCTCAGAATCTCCAGAAATCGGATTATACAGGAAATGGGCAGATGAGATTCAACAAAGATAGCCAGGCCACTTTGTGGCAAAGATGGGTAAATGATGAGCCCACAAGGTTTGTTTGGGTCTGGATTAGATTTTAGCCTGAACTCTAAACTTCCCTTTTGAGGCAAAAAAACTAGGGCTAAATTTGGGTCAGAGTGGCATTCAGTGACCCCAAAATTTCATCAGTTGCTTGCTACAGATTTTCGAAGAAAGTAGCGAAAATCTAGTGAGACACTGATCTTGCAAGATTCCTGCCCCTTTGGGCTACATCTGAAAACAGGAGCCTTCTGGCTTAGGATCTGAATCACCACCCGAGGGTGTTTGGATCTGGGAGATTCAAACCTGAATCAATCTTATTACAATTTCAGTTGTAATGTGGGCAGGGCATAGCCAACAAAAATCGGCTGCAGTTGTCACTTTTCCTTTTGACTCTGTTTTAGGAAGGCCAGGATGGCAAGTGCTCCACTTCCTGCTTTTCTTATATTGATATGTGTGAAAACCTAAAACATTAAAGGTACAAACCTAAATCTTTGGGCTTGATTGGGTACTCTGTTCAGCTATTTAATTATTTAGCTCTGGTGTTGCACTTACCCCACTTAAAAACAAAGGGGTTTTTAAAATGTACATTAAGCAATTCTGAAAAACAAATCTGCAAAAAAGCAGAAAACCTACCACAGCCTGGCCTCTGTTTTGCTTTCCCTGCCACCCCAACAGTAGCTAACAGTAACCCTGTACAGTAACCCTCAAACAACGCCAGTCCTGAGAGAGCAAGTAGGAGAAATATGCAAATGACAAGAGACTGCAAGTATCAGCTCACCAGCTGTAGAAAGAAAGATGCTGATGCAAAAGAAGTCATCTGCACTTCACAATGGAAAATCCCTGTGTGATAAATCAGCTAACAGCTACTCCATCACTCCCATCACTGACTCAGGGCTGAAAGTGAACTTGTTTTGTAGAATCTCTAAGGCTTCTGGTCACTGTGTGTAGTTGTCCTTAACTATGTTCCCCCTAATTGTATGATACAGAAGGTTGCAGAAAGCTGCCCCCAAATTACTGCATTTGATCAGTGTGTGTAGTTACGATCTCTGAATTATGGACTGAGATTAATTTTTAAGGAGCTGGCCCTTGCACATACAATGTAACCTACTTCACAGAGATTATTGTAATAAAACTAATGGAGATAAAAAAGCATGGAAACAAGACTGCTGTTATTGTCTGTGGGCTTTTGGGGCTTTTACTTTAGGATTGAGCAGCTACAGTAGCACCAGATCTTGGTGTAGTAATTCCTTTTTTTTATAAATAAACCCCATCAAGGGTTTATCTGATGTCCTGCCCCTTGTGATATCATCAGAATTCACACTTTTGTTTATCTCTGTCACTGAAAGCCTCTGACACGCAGGGCCGGCTCTAGGTTTTTTGCTGCCCCAAGCAAAAAAAATTTTGGCTGCCCCCCACCCCACCCCTGGGCTCCCCCCCGCACACCTTGCCGCCCCAGCCCTGGGCTCTCACCCCCCCCCCCCCCACCAGTGCCCTCCCTCACCTGCACTCCCTGCCGCCCCAGCCCTAGGCTCTCTCTCCCCTCCCCGCACCCTCTGCCGCCCCAGCCCTGGGCTCCCCGCCCCAGTGCTCACTCTGCCTGCTCCCCCCTCACCTCCAGCCTGTCCAGCACTGGCAGGGTCGGGGTAAGCAGCGGGGCTCCCAGGCCGCGCCTCAGCCCAGGGTCCCTCCAGCTGGGGCTCCCGCCTCCAGGACCAGCCGGGACCTGGGAGGGCAGAGCCGGAGGGGACTGCTCCGGCAGGGGGCTGAGGAGCCAGGTCAGGGCAGCCCTGGAGAGTGGGACACAGGCCCCGCATGGCAGCACCCTGGGACCGGTCCCCTCTATGGCCCCGCTGCTGCTCCTGGCCGCCCTGCTCCAGCCCCTGAGCAGCTCGGGCACTTCACCGAGCCCTGGCTGCGGCGCTGGGGGATGGCTGCCCTGCGGCACCTGCGGGCAGCTCTGTGTGCCCTGTGGGGCGGCCCCCAGCCCAAGTGTCCCAGTCCTTACCCAGTCCTTTTGCCACCCCAAGCAAAAAAAAAAAAAAAAAGTATGGCCGGAATGCTGCCCCTGAAAATGTGCTGCCCCAAGCATGTGCTTGGTTTGGTGGTGCCTAGAGCCGGCCCTGCTGACTCGCAACCTTGATCTCCAGCGTTTGATCTTTGTGTTTTGGCTTTATTCTTTATTTAAAATAATTTTAACCTAAAGAGGGACCCAAAATAAAACCTGGGCTCCAAATGTCCTAGCCTTTTTCTCTCCACTTTCATTAGTGGAGTGCTTCCAAACCTGTGGTCTGTGGATTACTGAAGGTCTGTGGAGCACTTACTGGTAATGTGCAGCAAGTTGGCAGGTCGTACACCGCTGGCTCCTCCTTGCTTTCAGCTTCCTCTACAAGTGTTGAGCCTCTTCTTTGCAATGAAAAGACCCTAATAATAGAGCACCTAAATAAAAATGCCATGATTTTTCAGAGGTTCTAGAGTGCCTATATGTCCCACTGACTTCAGTGAGCACTGCCAATGAGCCTCTGGAAACCAGGCTGCTTGTAGTTCAATGCCCAACTTTGGGCACCCATGTCTGAACGTTTCGGCTTGTGTCTGCTTTTAGGGTTCGGGCATGTCTAACCCTTTATTTGCCCGTACTACTCTGCTCTTTGAGGTTTTGTGACCACTCCCAGCACAAAAGTGACAACTAGGGTAGTCATACATTTAAGATAATATGATGTCCTCCTAAAAAAGGTCTAATTCCTCTCAGCTGCTGTTCCCAGCAGCCACCCTTCCCAGGCTGAGACCATTCTGAATTCCTAAAGTATCAAACAGCATTTGTGTAAACTGCAGCCAGCTGTCTTCCTAGCTGGGATGGGATGCTTAGGAGCAGAGGTAGGCTGGAGTCAATGGGTAGTTGATATTGGAATCTAATTTCCTTGTGAGGACAAACAGTGGCCTAGATCGTCCTTTGTTGGTCTTGTTGCCCTGGATTTGAGGGGTGTGTATATCCCAGAGTGTGATCAAGTTAATTGCAACCATATTATGTGTATTCAGCAACCCTAAAGTAATAAAACACCACATAGTTAAGGGTTAATTTAAAAACAGGCTTTTAAAAGCAAGGTTAAAACCAGCCACAGTTTCTGCTAATCAGAATGAGAGGAAAAAACGAACATGTAAACAATGAAAACTAAAAACCTCGGTGGTTAAAAAACCTTAAGTCTAAATGCCTTTCATATTAAAAATTTAAAAAGTAATAATATAGCAGGGGTCATTGTAACCTATGTGTTTTGTAAGCATAAGTTATAAAAAATTAACTAATAAAGTGTCCTTTAAAGCAGTCCTCTAAAGCCATTTTAAAAAACTTTTTTCCTGACACCCTTTCGCCCTGGTGAGTAAGAAACTGGCCACTGCAAACCTGCTGTTAATTACTCAATACCATTCCCGATATTAGGTAAATATCTGGAATGTTCTAAACCTATTGCTTATGTTTGTGTGCGCTTAAATCTAATAAATTGCAGTTTTAAATAAAGCACACTTATTTGCATAAATCTTATCAAACAGAAGTGCTTGTTCTTGTTAATTTATTGCTTACACCTCCTGGAGTAAAATAGTTAAGTTGCCCCTGTTGGGGGGTTCTAAAAAACCCAGGTAACAGTCTGTGCACTTGTTAAATTGCCAGCACATTCCACTAATATGCTGGACAAATAAAACCAAGCAAAAGTTTCTGGCAGTACAATAGAACAACAGAAGAAGGGATGGCTTTTAGGTCACCCTGTAATAAGTCTAAGGCTATGTCGACACTACATATTATGTGGGTATAACTGACGTCGCTCAAGGGTGTGAATAAACCACCCCACGGAGTGATACAAGTTACACCGACATAAGTGCCAGTGTGCACAGCGCTATGTCAGTGGGAGAGCTTCTGCCACTCGTGGAGGTGGTTTTATTATGCCGACTGGAGAGCTCTCGCTCATCAGACGCGTCCCTTACCAGACGCGGTGCAGCTACATTGGTACAGCTCCAGCGCTGTACATATAGACATGTCCTTACTCATAACCCTTTATGCCAATTCCTAACTATCTTTGGTGTTTACACTCTTCAGATTCGTGTAGACAATAAAACTGGTTGTTGTTTACCCAAGCTATTCCTAATTAGCTCATCCTAATGAGCAACAAGAAGAAAGTCAAGGAAAGTGTGGGCCCCTTGCTGAATGAGGGAGGGAACCTAGTGACAGAGGATGTGGAGAAAGCTAGTGTACTCAATGCTTTTTTTGCCTCTGTCTTCACGGACAAGGTCAGCTCCCAGGCGGCTGCACTCTGCAGCACAGTATGGGGAGGAGGTGACCAGCCGTCTGTGGAGAAAGAAGTAGTTCGGGACTATTTAGAAAAGCTGGACGAGCACAAGTCCATGGGGCCGGATGCACTGCATCCGAGGGTGCTAAAGGAGTTGGCCGATGTGATTGCAGAGCCATTGGCCATTATCTTTGACAAATCATGGCAATCGGGGGAGGTCCCGGATGACTGGAAAAAAGCTAATGTAGTGCCCATCTTTAAAAAAGGGAAGAAGGAAGATCCGGGGAACTACAGGCCAGTCAGTCTCACCTCAGTCCCTGGAAAAATCATGGAACAGGTCCTCAAGGAATCAATTCTGAACCACTTAAAGGAGGGGAAAGTGATCAGGAACAGTCAGCATGGATTCACCAAGGGCAAGTCATGCCTGACTAACCTAATTGCCTTCTATGATGAGATAATTGGCTCTGTGGATGAGGGGAAAGCAGTGGATGTGCTATTTCTTGACTTTAGCAAAGCTTTTGATACAGTCTCCCACAGTGTTCTTGCCAGCAAGTTAAGGAAGTATGGGCTGGATGAATGGACGGTAAGGTGGATAGAAAACTGGCTGGATGGTCGTGCTCAACGGGTAGTGATCAATGGCTCCATGTCTAGTTGGCAGCCGGTATCAAGTGGAGTGCCCCAAGGGTCAGTGCTGGGGCCGGTTTTGTTCAATATCTTCATCAACGATCTGGAGGATGGTGTGGACTGCACCCTTAGCAAGTTTGCAGATGACACTAAACTGGGAGGAGTGGTTGATACGCTGGAGGGTAGGGACAGGATACAGAGGGATCTAGACAAATTAGAGGATTGGGCCAAAAGAAATCTGATGAGGTTCAACAAGGACAAGTGCAGAGTCCTGCACTTAGGACGGAAGAATCCCATGCACTGCTACAGACTAGGGACCGAATGGCTGGGCAGCAGTTCTGCAGAAAAGGACCTAGGGGTTACGGTGGACGAAAAGCTGAATATGAGTCAACAGTGTGCCCTTGTTGCCAAGAAGGCTAACGGCATTTTGGGCTGTATAAGTAGGGGCATTTCCAGCAGATCGAGGGACGTGATTATTCCCCTCTATTCGGCACTGGTGAGGCCTCATTTGGAGTACTGTGTCCAGTTTTGGGCCCCACGCTACAAGAAGGATGTGGATAAATTGGAAAGAGTCCAACGGAGGGCAACAAAAATGATTAGGGGGCTGGAGCACATGACTTATGAGGAGAGGCTGAGGGAACTGGGATTGTTTAGCCTGCAGAAGAGAAGAATGAGGGGGGATTTGATAGCTGCTTTCAACTACCTAAAAGGGGGTTCCAAAGAGGATGGATCTAGACTGTTCTCAGTGGTAGAAGATGACAGAACAAGGAGTAATGGTCTCAAGTTGCAGAGGGGGAGGTTTAGGTTGGATATTAGGAAAAACTTTTTCACTAGTAGGGTGGTGAAGCACTGGAATGGGTTACCTAGGGAGGTGGTGGAATCTCCTTCCTTAGATGTTTTTAAGGTCAGGCTTGACAAAGCCCTGGCTGGGATGATCTAATTGGGTTTGGTCCTGCTTTGAGCAGGGGGTTGGACTAGATGACCTCCTGAGGTCCCTTCCAACCCTGAGATTCTATGATTCTATGATTTAAATCTTTCCTCATGTCAGTTTCTCCAGTCCCTTAATCATTTTTGCAGCTCTTCTCTGAATTCCTTCTTAAAGACTATGATAATTTAGTCACTCTCTGTAGTAAAGAAAGAAATCGGTGCTTCTTGCCATGTGTGGGGAGACATCTGGTCAGAAAATACAGTTGTTTAGAAAGAGCTCATGTTTGCAGATTAGCTGATCACCAGGGCGTCTCTTTATTTGCTAGTTTATAAAACTGAAGTCAGAACAAAACAGATGGGGTGGTAATAGAGGAGGAAGGAGGTAACATTTATTCAGAGCTCTTTAGAATAAAGCTAATCAACAACAAGGTGTTAACTGCTCTTTCCTGCTCTACAGACACTTCAGATGTTAACATACTAGAATCCTAGAATCAACATAAAATAAAATTAGGCTTCCTCAGATCAAGTCCAGTGTAAATAAAGCAAACAAGCAAAAGAAATAGAACCCAAAAATGTGTATCCTCATAATTCTTGCACCAAAAAACTAGTCCAACTCTTGATGTTTTGCAGGCCAACTTGAGCCCGCATGGAAGTGATCCCAACTCCATGGTGGTCAAAGGAGTTCCACCAGGACTAAATTTGTCCTCATGAGAATATTCTGATCTGACATGCCCTACAATACTTAAGCACAGCAGAGTGACCTTCGAGTTTTGCAACTCTGCCTTTGAACTTCCCAGCTCAGCTTGCATAACCTTTCCTTAATATGAATTAATTCTAATTTTTTGTAAACATACTTTTTGGCTACTATCTGATTTGGATTTAGTTGATTTCAGAGGGGTAAAAACCATGGGATGACTTCTGCATCAAGATTTGCTTGCTGGAATAATCCAAATGGGCCACTGGCAGTGGGGATAGAAAAGTACCTATAGTGAAGGTGATGGAGCTGCCGAGAAACTCATGTATGGTACCACCCTCGAGCCCAAATGGTTATTTTCAGAGAGTTCTGAAAGACTAAACAATGCAAAATGAATAAGTAAATAGTAACTGAGCTGCTATTAAAGATATATAATCTATTCTTGTTGGCCAAGAGGCTCAGCAATCTAGTAATAGACTCTGGAACCTTTTATGTCCATGGCTGTCTGACTCCAGACCATGTCACTGTGATTTTTAAACTTCTTACCATGTGATGACTGTTTTGTAGCCTGTGTAAAATGAGCTGGTCAGTTTGCCTCATCACAGCGGGTAACTGGTCTTAGAAGAGAGGCCAAGTTCTGAATGTGCTTGGAGATTGAACTGCTTTTTTACCCTCAAAGTGGTTTACCTAGGACAGTGGTTCCCAAACTTGGTCCGCGGCTTGCTCAGGGTAAGCCCCTGGCGCGCCGAGCTGGTTTGTTTACCTGCCGCCGCTGCAGGTACGGCCGCTCGCGGCTCCCATTGGCTGGCAACGGCAAACCGCGGCCAGTGGGAGCCACGAGCGGCCGTACCTGCAGAGGCGGCAGGTAAACAAACCAGCCCGGCGCACCAGGGGCTTACCCTGAGCAAGCCGTGGACCGAGTTTGGGAACCACTGACCTAGGAGAAGGAGAAAGGGAAGACTTCAATCGTCAGGCCTCTTAACCCGTTCGTATCACAAGCACTAAATTCACCTAAAAATTACCTTTTTCAAAGTCTGTAGTCATAACTCTTTACCTTCCAAGACTCAGTCATGGGTCCCATTGCCTTAAATTGGAATTACACCTATTTATACTAGGATTGAATATATGCCACATTGTGAAGCACAGACCCTAAATAAGGGGCATAAGCAAAATTAGTGCAGGTAGAGGATGGGGAGGGGGCAGAGATGTGGCCTGCTTAAATTAACTAACTGCAACAAAAATGAAGAGAAATCATACCAATGAATAATCTGTGAAATGTGTTTTTTGGTGTGACTGAGTTTTGTTTTTTCTTATCCCAGGATGAAGAGGAGGAGATCAAGCAGGAAATTAACATGCTAAAGAAATATTCTCATCACCGAAATATAGCCACATATTATGGTGCTTTTATTAAGAAGAACCCACCCGGAATGGATGATCAGCTCTGGGTAGGCAGTGCTTTAAAATGTCCTCTTCTTCCTTTTATAAGCATTGGGGTTTGATCTACTGAGTCTCCTCCAGTTGCAGTCTAACCTCCACCCTAGGAGCTGTGTTTCTTTTAAATGCTATATCTTCAGATTGCTTGCACCCACTTACAGGCTGTGATGTGAGAGAACACACCCCTGTTTTGCCACAGAGACAGGATTATACCTTTGATACAGGAGTCGATCAAAAATAAAGACGTCGGTGGAATTTAGTGATGCGTTGGAGAAAAGGAAGTTCGGCCAAAGAATTGTCAGTAGAATACTAAAGCTAAATAGTTGAATCCCTGGGAGTTCTGAGCCTGGGCAGGCTGCAGCTTCCACTGGCTTCAGTTGGAGTTGTAAGTGCTCAGCACCTCACAAGATCACAGTCCCAGACTCTCTTCCCTCCCTCCCTATCCTGCTTGTTTTCACTTGAATGCAGAGACATAAGATTCCAGTGGGTATCTTGGTTACTTATTCAATTCCCCAAACTTTGGAGAATGAGGTTTAAATCTAGGTCTTCTAGCACAAGAGAAATGACCATGGTCTCAGTCTGGATCCTAGTTGACATATGTCCCCCACACATCTGGCAGCATCTGTTCAGGAGAGACCCAAGGCTGGAACATAGAATCATAGAATCTCAGGGTTGGAAGGGACCTCAGGAGGTCATCTAGTCCAACCCCCTGCTCAAAGCAGGACCAACCCCAACTAAATCATCCCAGCCAGGGCTTTGTCAAGCCTGACCTTAAAAACCTCTAAGGAAGGAGATTCCATCACCTCCCTAGGTAACCCATTCCAGTGCTTCACCACCCTACTAGTGAAAAAGTTTTTCCTAATATCCAACCTAAACCTCCCCCTCTGCAACTTGAGACCATTACTCCTTGTTCTGTCATCTTCTACCACTGAGAACAGTCTAGATCCATCCTCTTTGGAACCCCCTTTCAGGTAGTTGAAAGCAGCTATCAAATCCCCCCTCATTCTTCTCTTCTGCAGGCTAAACAATCCCAGTTCCCTCAGCCTCTCCTCATAAGTCATGTGCTCCAGCCCCCTAATCATTTTTGTTGCCCTCCGCTGGACTCTTTCCAATTTTTCCACATCCTTCTTGTAGTGTGGGGCCCAAAACTGGACACAGTACTCCAAATGAGGCCTCACCAGTGCCGAATAGAGGGGAATAATCACGTCCCTCGATCTGCTGGAAATGCCCCTACTTATACAGCCCAAAATGCCGTTAGCCTTCTTGGCAACAAGGGCACACTGTTGACTCATATTCAGCTTTTCGTCCACTGTAACCCCTAGGTCCTTTTCTGCAGAACCGCTGCCCAGCCATTCGGTCCCTAGTCTATAGCAGTGCATCAGCAAGGGTGTTGCAATTCAGGATTCCATCTAGTTCTTTGTCTCTTACTACTAGGGACACTAAAAATTAATTCAAGATAATGTGCCAGATTTTGATTGGTTACACTGAGGTAAATCTGTACTCCACTGAGTAACACCTGTGTAACTCAGATTGTCATCTGTCCCTGTAATTGTATCTTCTCTTTTTATCGTGGCACTTTTTAGGGGAAGTCACATGGTAGTCATGTTGAAAAGACTAAAAAGAATGGGAAATTAGTTTAAATACAGCAATGTAAGTATTGTTTTGTAGTCTAAATAACACTTGTACCACAAGTAACTAGAACTGTGATTTGTGCTGTGATAACCACGGTCAGATACAAAAATAATAGTTGCCGTACTGGAGACAACCTTCTTATAAGCTCTGCCCTGCACTCAACAGTTTTTCCATTATATTGTGGGGAGGGAGGAATTCAGACCTGATTTTTGAAGTGTTCACTAATTTGGGGTTCTCTAATTTTTGGGTGCTCAACTTGAGGTGCTCTCAGGCATGACTTGTTTGGGGTGCGGAGCATCCACAATTCCACTGCAAATCAGTGCAGAGTGTTTGGCACAGTGGAAAATCAGGCTGTTTCAAGTCAGACACCCAAAAAACAGAAGCACCCAAAAACAGTGGCCATTTTTGAAAATTTGGGCCTAAAGCTCTCACTGACGGTTCGCTGGTACACTCGTTTGAACCCCATAGAGTTGTTGCAGAGCATTGGTTTACTTAGCATTTTATGCAGCCCAGGCTTTTATTTGGCAGCTCTCTAAGGTTCCCAGATAAATTGGTTCAGCTGTTTATCGTCATATGCATGTGCCAAAATGTCAACAAGTCATGGGAATAAAATAAAATAAAATCAAGGAATACATGACTTCCGTGGCACCTGTGACAAAAAATATAGCCGAACTGAAGGAGCGCTGCCAGTGATCCCTGTATTTAGGTTGGCTCAGGCTTTTCATTATAAAACGTTCTGACAATGTATTATTCTTTTATTTATTAATATATTTATTTTTAGAACATCTTGCACATCCTTTGTTTGTGGCAGGTCTATACAGTTCAACAAGAAGAAAGCCCTTGGGCTAGAGAAGTGCCTTTTCTTTGTCCCATGAAATTCCATTCAGGTTTAGCGGTCTTATAAACTGTTAAAATTACCATTTCCTTTTGCTGCTTGTGTTCCTTGGGAAAATGTTGGTAGCTTGACAACAAAACTAAACACAACCCTTCTAAAAAATCAGGCTCAGGCGGGCTGCCACCACAGCATCAGATGCTGTACAGAGAACACCCGGGAGCTGCCAGAGCAGCTGGCGTAGGGGAGAGAGCTCAGCTGTGCCATGCCAGGCTTGCCTTCTCCTGACCATGCTCAATGTCCTTAGTGTCCCATCCCATCTTCTGGGGCATCACATGGCACAAGAGCTCTCCTAAACTCTCAAGATAGAATTGTAGGACTGGAAGTGACCTCAAGAGCTCTTCTAGTCCAATCCTCTGCACTCACGGCAGGACGAAGTATTATCTGGACCATCCCTGATAGGTGTTTATCTAAGCTGCTCTTAAAAATCTCTAGTGATGGAGATTCCACAACCTCCCTAGGCAATTTATTCCAGTGCTTAACCACCCTGACAAGTTAGGAAGGGAGAGCTTGGGTAGGCTACCCTTGACCTTCCCTTTGATTAGCACATTGCACCAGCGGTCCATCTTGTCTTGGGATAATAGCTTTCTCTTGCTGCAGGCTTTGTAGTTAGCCCTATAGCTCAAGTGGTCGCAGTTTATGCTTCAATGCTAATGCTAATGGAGGTTCTAAGCTCCCACCCTGTTGACGGTGCGTGAGCATGTTGTTACAGTTGTACCTATTGGAATTTGTTTTTACCTTGTTGCTGTTTCTGTCTGATGATTAACTCTTTTCTGGTAAGAGTTGTATTTCTAAAGCTCCTATCCAAGGGCCTCCATAGCAACCTACACTTGCTAAAGATAAATAATGCCAGGAAAGAATCTCCCATAAATAGAATAACCTCCTTTGTCAAACCCTCCCCACCAGGCAAATAAATGAGCTCCACCTCCTTCAGATAATTGGAACCAAAGAAGGTGCAAGCAAGAATTGTGATTTCCACCCCCAGAGCAGCAGATCTCAAACTTCATTGCACTGCAGTCTCCTTCTGACAACAAAAATTGTTACATGACCCGAGGAGAGAGGACTAAAGCCTGAGCCAAAGCCCAAGCCCCACCTTCAGCCTCAGGTCGGTTGGGGGGGGGGGGGGGCAGAGCTGCGGCGGCTTGGGCTTTGGCTTCAGCCTTGGGCCAAGCAAGTCTAATGCCAGCCCTAGAGACCCCATTTTAGTGGTCCCAACCCACAGTTTGAGAGCCACTGCCCCAGAGGATTCTGGTGACCCTCCTCCACAAGTGTGCAAGAGAGAGAGCTTCTTATACCCACCCCTCCATTTGCATCCCTTTGGGCTCCATAACTGGGTAAACGTCTATGATCTGTGTTGTACAGGTGGTCAGCCAGGATGATCTAATGTTCCCTTGTGGCCTTTTAAAACAAAAATCTATGAATCAA
Organism: Macrochelys suwanniensis; assembly: GCA_033296515.1. Lineage (NCBI taxonomy): Eukaryota > Metazoa > Chordata > Testudines > Chelydridae > Macrochelys > Macrochelys suwanniensis. The sequence goes on from CM065783.1 coordinate 15,127,204, forward strand.
CCCCTCAGGAGCTTGGCCAGTTTCTGGACCGTTACTTGAAGAAGGGATTAATCACAACAATTTAAAGCTTGCAAACTATTGATGAAAGCCATGCTAAGTTCCATCCTTTTTACATTTAAAAGTGGTTGAGTGGATAGAGTGTTAGAAAGTCTATGTCCTATATTGGAGCTGAATAAGAGGTGTTCAAGGGAAACTCCTTTGACAGTAGGAGAAGGGCAATGCTTTTGTCTCCACATTAAATCGCTGTTGTTTGAGGTATCTGATAGAATTCTCATACGTTCCAATTTCATCAGTGGTTGCTTCGGAGATAAAGGCTTTTTTATTTTTCACCGGCTCTTTATTGAAATAAAACTGTTTCTGATAGTGCCCAAGTAATTCTCTTTATCGACACTGAGAGGGCTGATACGGAAATAAAAAAAGGGAGCTTTTTCAATAGAGATTAAGATCTCCCGGAAACAAGGCAAGCGTCTGACAACATATTGTCATTCCTGCGCGTTACCATAATGGCGAAGAGGTCTTTCAGTTCTACTGTTCTCCATTCAATAACAGCAACCAGCAAAGAAATAATGAGCTACTACACCAACTAATTTTCCTGCAACTTGAAAGCTGCACGCAGCATATTCTGCTGTGTTTCCTGACACTGCAGATGCAGTATCACAAATCTGACATATTTGTAAAAGGGAAATAAAAATCACTTGTTTACTAGGAAATGGAAGAGCAAGGCAAAATATTTGACACTGGAGATGGTAGTGACCTTGTTTTTTTTCACCTTCTTTGCAGCATGGAGTGCAGGTCACTTGCTGGGATTATCTGGGTGTATCTCACTTAGCCTTGCCATTGCAGGCGCCTCTGGCGTTGGTGCGCCTAGGTCCCTCCTATTCTCAGTCTGTGTTTAGTCTCTTGTGGGCTGTAATACTTTGATCTAATTTTGGTTGCTGGGTTTAGTGTGCAGCTGCTAGGTGGTGTTGGTGGCCTGTGACATACAAGAGGTCAGACTGGGTGATCTGATGGTTCCTTCAAGCCTTAAACTATGTGGCTCTAAGTGTAAAAGACACTGAAATTGGTTTAGCCATGTTTTGGTCAAAATGTTGCTTTCAGATGTGCATGACTGATGTCTTCGATCTTCTCTCTGCTCATGCTGATCATCTATCCATGGAGGTTCTATGCATGTAGCTAGAAGAGACTATCTGAGACAAAATTCACTGCAAATCTTAGAGAATTTTGCCCCCAGACAAGTATTAGTTTGTCTTATCCAGGTAGATCGGCTATAGCAATGGGCATAAAGTAACAGAGCTCAGCTAACAGGTGGACTAGGTCATAAGGTCATTCAATACTGCGGAATGTTTTTTGGGAAATAGAGCTAAAGCGAACCAGCAAAACATAAAAATGCAGCTCTGATTTCCCCAGCTGTCTTTGTGCGTTGGTGCGTTTTGTCAGCTAATGTCTTTCTTTATTAGGGCCAGACTCTGCCTGGTCCTTGTGGGTGCACAGAGAAGAAGGCACAAGAAATCTTCCCTTCTGCTTGTATGCCTTGGTAATTGCGGATGATCAGTCTGCTCAGGGTAGTTCATGGACTTCTCCCTACACATCCCCCTGTGACTGCAAATCTTCCTTTAGCGGGGGTGGGAGAAGGTGAGACAATGGCCCCTGTTGCATTAATTTAATAGAGTATATGGGCCCAAAGAGTTAAATGTATTAACATTACCCTGAAATTGTCCAACTTTAAACGGTGTTAAACGAGGTTCAGGGGTTGATATACAGAATAATATACAGATATGCTTTGTACCATGGCAAACACTGATAACCCTTTATTAAAGATACAGAAAAGAAGGAAAATAATTAAAGCATTTGAAGGAAGTTACTAAGTAAGGCTTTCATTTTAACAACATCCCTTTTTTCCTTTTCCCTTTAGCTGGGGGGAGTCTTTAGAAGGAAAGCCCGCTGTCTGGCTGTCTCCTGTATGGTATTAAAGATAGTAATAACTTCCCTTTTGCAGAAAAGAGAAGTTAGTTGAGATGGACTAAAGCTGTCAGTGTTGCTGCTGCTGGTAAAGTCCAATCCCAGTTCCTAGAAGACAAAACAAGATAGTCACACACACACAAAAGGGGAAAGAAAAGAACCGCAAAGATTTAAAAAATGCAGCTTCTGTCTCTGGTGTTGAATTTAACTTGCAACCTCACTGCTTTAAAAACAAACAAACAATCCACCACAGGCACAATACACCATCTTATCAGCTACTTTGAGACCTGGCAAACATGTGCCAGCGTCTGGCTGTTTAGGGCATTGCTTCTAGCTGCTTTTTTCTGGTCACAGGCTTTCACCGTGTTGCAAAATGCGCAGTCTTGGCTGGCTAAACCAGACTCTTAAGAGAGAGAAGGGAAAAGAAGAGAAATAGGAAAGAGAAGAAATAAGGCAGGAAAGGAAAAGGACGGTTGTGGGAGGGGAGCGACCAAGTCTCACATCCTAGGTGTTGTTCAGGATTGAGCTGGAGATGGTGGAGGTGGCAGTGTCTTCTGGGTCCCTTTTTCAGGCCTGGTCTGATCAGGACATTTCTCAGGATTAGGAGTCCCAGGAGATGGTGGGCCTGGCAGCCATGATGGTGAAGCTCACTTCTTCCCCTTCTCTCATCTTTCAGTCAGCCAGTGTCACAGTAGCCAGCTTTTCTCCTCCAATGATTTTTTTCCCTCTTCTTTTAAGGAGCCCAAAAGGTAGTGATGGGCAGAATAGCCCTTCCTCTCATTATTTTGTCTACCAATTAGATCTAATTCCCCCGACTCCAATTCTGGTTCATTGATTTCCAGCCCCACACTGTTTTGTTTCAGGCATAATCTCAACATGGTCCTTGATTTATGGCAGTAGGCCTTTTTGTTTGGACTAATTCAATCTGTCTCTTTATTGCACCTTTCCCCATCAATATTTGTTGTTATAGGTTATTGTGACTTTTTTTGAACTTTCAGACACTGTTCATAGCTGAGCTCACAATTCGGGGGAAATTGTAGGCCCAATTATCGCAACACCCCCTCCTCCAGAGTGACCTACCATTTAGCACAGCTCTGTGGGCGGTGGAGGGGCAGCATGCACACCCCTTGTGAACTGGGGAGCTCCAAACACAGAGAGACACATTCCCTACACAGAAGACTGTGCAGTCTAAGAAGACAGAGGATGAGTGGAGCCACAAGCAAAGCAATCAGTGTGATGGTAGGCACAAAGTTTGTTAGTGAACTTTTTGTAAAGTTAAACCCACTCGTCCCCCCATCATCCTTCCATCCTATCACCTATTTGACCTCAAACATCAATTCCCAGCCTTAATTCCAGTCTCCTTATGACCTGCCTCTGATTACGGGACTTCCTATCCCCACTTAAATGAGTAGTCCACTCATCAGATAAAGTAAATAGAGTAGAGGACAGTGCTTGTAGGTGTCATGGTAGGCATCAAGAAAGATTAAATGAATAGAGGGTAGTGGCCTTGCATACCCGCTCAAAGAGAGCATTCCATGTATTATGCATCTCTGTTCAAGAAAACATGGGGTCATTTGAAAGGGGCAGACCACTGTTGAGGTTGGCATCAACGTCAGAGCACTGGGCATGGGGAGGGGATGTAAGTGATGGATTTTTAGAGAGGGATAGAATTATGCAGGGGGTCATAAAGACACTTGTACTTGATTGCAAAAGTGACCAACACAAAGAAGTCATTCCTGAGCACATTGAGATTCCAGAGCTGATTCTGGAAACGTTATCGGAAGCTCTAGGGTTTCTTCTTAAGTTCAGTATGCTACCCCGTGGCTGTATGCTGTGTGTTAATATGGGTGCTGCTTTGCTGGATGATTGTCATATGTCCTTGCCATCTGCAGTGTATTGAAGCGATTAACCGAAAAGATCTGCCATGCATGCACAATTGTATAGGATTTTGCTGCTGCTTCTAGAATTGGATTTACACTGCATGCAGAGTAAGCTTCAGGCTGGTGACAGCTGAGGGCAGAGCAGTGGTAATGTAGCTATTCCCCAGTGGGGAGAGGTACTTGCCTTTCTGGCGGGAGATGGATTGCTTCCATGGCAACCCTAAAAATGAGTGGGAAGGTAGATTTATAATGAGGGGGGGGATTTACAAACATGCAGCCTTCAGAATATCTACCCTTGGCAAGTACCTCAGAGTCCCTGCTTCTATGCCCTGCCATGCTGCCCTCTGCCACAGCTGGGAGGGAGTGCATTCAGTCAGCCTGTCCTAAGATATCATGTCACTTACAGACAGATCAGCTGAGGGGTGGTTTTCCCAAGAGTTATCCTAAATCAGGATAACTCCCAACTGCAGCCAGGCTGTCAGTAAGCAGATGCTCCAGGTACAGAGGTGCATGCATCAGGGGAATCCTGCAAAAAATAGAAAAGGAAAAATTTTAAAATGTAACAATATGACCTGGAGCCATTTAATCTTTTCTTATATTTTTCAGCATTTAAAATCTGTAAGGGCCAATTTTCCTCTTGATACTATTGATGTAAATCCAGGGGAACTCCCACTACAGTTTAGATTTACACTGGTGTTCCTGAGAGTAGAATTTGCCCATAGTGATGATCCAAATCCTGCTGTCATTTACATCCATGCAAACTCACCCACTCTTCTGGGGGGGTTGCACATATGTGTACCTAAGAGCAGAACTGGTCTTGTTCCGCAAACCATGTTTGCAGATCGCAGATCGGTTGCGGATACAGATTTTGTATCCGTGCTGGGCTCTATCGTTCTGTTGAATGGACTCATTGGAGGATGTCTCTGCACAGCTGAAACCTTAACCAACTCAAATTAAATATTTAGAAGTTTGAGTTTAGCAGGAAAAGATTTAAGCTGACCTTTAATTCTGGTCAGTTCCTTCAAGGCCCACTTTCAGCGATAATCCACATGACCTGAGAGCAAAATACAAAAGGAGTGCTTGGAAAGAGGCAGTTATAAGGAGATTGGCATTGAACGGGACTGGTTAATGGAGTCTGCCTGAGAGGATAGACAGTGTGTCATAAGCAAGACTTTCTGCTGCTTTGTGGCTAAGTAAGCCTACGCTATTTAATTTCCAGTTCTGTTCAAAGCTATTTCTGCAGGAGCTATGTATGTATTGTAATTCTCAATCCTGTGATTGTGTCCACTCATTTCTCTTCTGCTCTTTGAAGTCCTGCTTAGTCCTGACAATACCTATTTTCAGGCTTCCTAAGTGACATGAATTACTTGTCTGGCCTCGTGCTGTTAGAAGGCGCTAACAGAATGTGGCCAGGCAAATTAATTTTTTATGAAAGTCTGCAAGGGTGTTTATATTTGCAGGCCACTGCCTTCAAAGAAAGGAGACTGGCGTGTCAGTGGCATGCATTTCTGTACCCCGTGGGCTAAAGCAACCAGACAGACATGTCATTGTGGTTGTGGTGCCTAAGCTTTAAAAGGAGCAGAGTCAGAGAACTGTAGGTTGCGCTCTTTAATTTGCAGCTTGTTCTGGCTGGGATGCTTGTAGAGTCAATTAACATCCACCTTTATCTATTCAGTTCAGCATGCTGAACGGGAACATTCCTTTCTACTGAATATTTGAATCGATGCTTAATACAAAATCAATTGTTTTCTCATTTTCAGAAACAAGCAGCAGCATTTCTGCTGAATTACCAGGTGAAGGTTATTGAATTTTTAATGCCTTGTTGTTGGCTCCAGGTGTTAATAACTGTGGTTGTAGTATAAAGAGTAATGATGTTTACGACAATAAAAAAGTGGGCCTTTATAAAGGAGCTATGAAAGTGTAATGGTCCCTAAAAGGTTTCTGTTGGCTGTCCTGACACACTGACCTGTGCTCAGCCCCATTCTGTATCGAAACACAGAGCTGAGTATAGGTTTTGTACCCCCATATGCAAAGTAGTGAGCACAGGGCTTTATCCACCTTGCTCCCCACCTTTTGGTCAGTTCCGTCAACTCTCTCTACCCACAGCACGCACCTAGACAACTCAGGCTGTGGTAACACACCTTGCCTTCATCCCCCACACAGATAATCACTACCAATGGTGTTTTGTGAGGCCTTCTGCAGCCTATCTACATAGAGAGAGAAGTGGAGCTAATATCAATGCAGCTTGGCCCTTGTCGGGCAGCGCAGTTGGGAGATTTACTCTCTGAGGTGACCTGCAGGCATTAGAGTCTGAGAGGACCATTGCCAGGGAGCCTGGGACTATTCATTTATTTATTTGGTGTATGCCATCCGGGCAAGCCATTCCACAGCTGTCTTATCAACAGTGTTGAAGGCACGAAGGCCTCCAGAAAGAAGAGTCATTTTGCAGTCCTCAACAATGTGTGTCATGGTTTGTGGCTGCCCACATTGACATAGTGGACTGTGTTTAAAATGCCAAAGAAATTCTACTGCAGCACAAATTCCATGTCCGGTATGAAACCGGTTGAGAAGGCTCCATTGCCTTTGCGGTAAATCAAACCTGGGTTGACGTTGAATGGGGTCCGAGATAAGATAATGATTTGTCACATTCTGTGCAGACCATGAAGCTTGCCACGTGTCCTCTACCATAAATCCTTCACCTAGTAAACTTGTCCACAGCGGGCACCATGAGGGCGGATGACTATGTGGTGGATTAAACATGTCTTCAGCTAACAATAGATGTGGCATATCATGCAATTTCGTCACAAGCTTTGTCTGTGCTTTCCTCTCTGTGAATGCTAGCTGATTCGAGTCTGGGACTGAGCATTGGCTAGTAAGTTGGGGAGGGGGATTTCAGTAGCACTCGGTGTTGGCCTAGCTCTGCTGCCGTGGAAGTCGATGAGAATTTTATCATTGTCGCCAGTGGGAGCAAAGTTGGTACAACACTGAGCGCTTTGGAAAATCCTACCTTTGGTGTGTAGTGCAGTGCCCGGTGAAGAGCTGGGACCTTTGTGACCATGAAGGTAACTTAGGCCAGAACCCACCAATGCCCAAGGGCAGGTCATTGTCATGTTTCTATTCAGAGCTCCTATGCCCTAGCTTTCTGGTGTGAACTGACTACCAAAGAGATTCTACTTCAGAATCCAGGGTTCAACATGGCTTGGATTGATTGAACAGTTGGGACTCAATCAGTTGCTCTTGAGGGAAAGGGTGTGGCAAGAAAGAACTTGGTGTTAGGGACAGGAAAATCACAGGAAGGGTAGGGAGTTGCTGCAGACAAATAGTTCTGGAGGGGCCCGCTCTGGAGTATTGAAGTTCCCATGGGAGGGATCCAGATCAGTCTGCTGGATAATGGGTTCACGCAGAAGCGTTAGTCATTTCTGAGCTCTGGACCTCAATTCAGAGCTAGCCGAATGTAATGCACGGTGACGGTGAGGCCAGACAGGGCTTGGGAAATGTTTTTGGAGGCCACTTCTCTCTATCAAGAGGAAAAATGATTCATTCACAAGCTGTGAGGATTCATGAAGCAATACGTTCAGAGAATGCAGGCCACAATGGAGTAACAGCTGCTGTGCTTTTACATGCCTTGCTTGTAAAGATTGTTGCTCTAGTCGAACATAAAGGGGAAATAAATACTAAATGAGCTATATTAAAAATCCTTAATGATCAGCCATGGAAATTAAATTTCAGAATGTGATCTTACCGCCATCCCGTCCTGCTTACAATTTTAGTTAAGAGTAATAAAAATGTAGTCAGCATTTTGGGTTTAGCATCTTCCCCCACCCCTCAATATCTCCAGCATTTAACAAGCTTGGTAATGATACAAGCAGTTATTAGACTAACTGCTTTATTAGTCTTGCATCTACATGCACTATTACACAGATTAGAGTGCACACAATGCAAGTACATTTGAAGATCTCCGAGCAGTGTACAAATATGAAGGAATGAATCCTGATAACCAATCCTGTCGCATACCATCAGGTTTATCATCATTTTATAGATGGGGAAGCTGAGACTCAGGAAGTCTATTGAAGAGCTGGGGGGTGGAACCCAGATCTTTTGATTCCTACCCTATTACTTTAGCCAGAAGACTATCCTTCCCTTTGTAGTGGGCAGTTTCTTAGAAAACAGGGCAGGGGCCATGACTCCTGGACATGATTACTAGCTTTTTGCCACCAACTTGTATGGTGACCCCGAGCAAATCACTTAACCACTCCAAACCTCTGTTCTTGTATGTATAAAATGAAGGTATTGGCATTCTGACAGAAATGTTGTGATACATAATGTCTGTAAATTGCTGTACATGTGCAAAATGCTGTTCTGGCTAGTCAGTGGAGAAGGTGAGGATAAAGCTCAGTATAGCCGGTGGCCAACTTCACTGAATAATTTCTCACAGCAAAGCTATATTTTTGCAGTACTTTGTGAATTTAAAACACAAACAGGCAATTCAAAATGTTGTGGAAGAACAATTTCACTTCACATATTTTGTCCATCTCTATTTGTAGCAATTGCTTAGTTCATTATCCCTTCAGTACAAAGCCTTCGCAAGAAATGCTGTTCTTTGAGTCAGAGGTCCATTATCCTTCTACTGCAGGCTGAGATACATTGACAACGTTGTTCGCTGGCTACTGCCCCTTCTCTTAAAGAATCAATGGCACAGCTTATTCAAAATGCCTCACAGTTAGCAACAAATGTTCATTGTTAAGCCCTGTTGGACCCCTGCCCAACTGGACTCATGTGCTGCTAGTATTGCCAGTACTGTAATAATATCTGCGGTTGCTGAATATTCTCTTACACATGTTATGGGATTGTACGTCTTAGTATTTTTGAAACACTGAGTTGGGCATTAAACTCTCCCGGGACTCGCATCTTTTTTTATTTCTAGGAGACTTCACAGTTATTCAGGGGTTACATGAGGCAAGTGGCTACTTGATGTACTTATTGCTACAAAATCTTTGCCAGATTGAAATCAAGGACAGGAGTGTAGGACAGCGTGAGCTGGCAGGACTATAGAGATGATCATTCAAATTAATGGATAAAGTGGATACTTGTAATGATGTTTGGTCCTTCTTTTTAATATTTTGTGATTGCAATATATAGTGTAACGGTCCCTTAATTTTTCATTGATTTCTAGTTATGAGCAATGTAACATACAAGTACAATGTGCGTCTGTCATCAGTCCTGAGGGAGAAGACAAATGTACACTGATTCCCAACCATTTTTTCCCTGTCTGGGACTCAAAATTCACCCTCAGTTTCTTGCCACAACTCACCCATCTTTTAGCCAGATGCAAAATTGTGGGTTTGAAGTCATAGTAGGAACTTGCAGATGGATTTATTGGGAGGGTGCTGAATGAATGTGCAGGGGGCAGGGGCGGGGTTAAGGGGGATGTTCTGGGACGTGAGTGTGAGATGATGGCATGGTAGTGTTAGGAGTTGGGGGTCTTAATGGGGGTATAAGGAGTCTCTCTCTTACACATCAGCCACCCTCAACTTCCCTTAAGTTTTATTTCCTGTATGTATCAAACTCATTATATTTAGCTACTTATCTATCTAAAGATTTTCTATAGTCCTCATCACTATAGTATCCTAAGTGCTTATTTCACCAGATACACATGCAGATATTGCAATTCCCATATACAGTATCAATCAGTTAAGAGGGAAAAGAGAAAGGGAAGAACTTCTTTCTAGCCAAGAGTTACATTATTCCATTTTATTGGGAGCAATTAATAATCGATTATTTTGTTTTCTGGGTTGTGAAGCTGTTGACCAGGTTACAGTGTTTGGTGTTTTGATCCTTGTTCTCATCATTTAGGAGGGGAAAGTTGCATTAACACCTGCACGGTCACATGACTGATTTAGCCAATCATAAGTTCATTTCTTAAGTCCACTTCTATAATGTAAAAGTAACTTTTGTTTCTTAGGGACATGCAAAGAATTTATCAGCCTACATCTGGAGCAGACCTGAGAAACAAATGATTCTAGAAGTTACAAAACTAGATATGGAAAGGACGTACTAGGTCAAGATCGTCTTTCTTCCCACTAGTACAGCATTGTTCCCGATGCTCTATTCAAGTATCTTATCTGAACTGAAGATTATAATAGTGTTTGGTCTTTGTTTTATGACTGTGCCAAAAGGATAGTCCCTTTAACTGAATCATCCAAGCAGTTGGGGGGCAACTAACCCTTTTATTGTCTCCCCCCCCTTCTCTTTTCAGCTTTCAGTTTTTAGTAAGGTGACGTCAATTTGTTTGAACACATGAAATATTGTCTAAGCCCTAAGTAATAAGCTAAATTCTTTTAGCAAAATTAAAATCATATATTTAAGAAGTGCAAACCAATCTACAGACTGGGAAATTTTCTTTTGTGATCATTCTTGTTATGTGGTTTGTGTGTATATATACATATTGGGTCCAGTCCTGCATTCTTTATGTGCACAAAATTTCCTTGGAAAACAGTAGGAATTTGGTGGGTCCATGGACAGCAGGATCAGACCCATGGTGCTGGTCTTGTCTCTCTCATTTTATGACTGATCAGTTTTGGGTCTGGGCCTGAATAAGATCCTCAGGTTCATGCCCTCTGTTTGGATTTTTATATTTACTGTTAAAACAAATTAAACAGTGGAAGAGTGGAAAAAATATGTCCAGTCTGATTTGAAACAACTCTAGAGAACCACTCCCCTTGGCAGACTGTTCCACAGATTGACAAACTTCACCCATTAAGAAATGTTTTCTGATATGGAAGGAAGCAGAGAACAGCCCCCCACCCCCACCCCCAAGCAGAAAGGAGTGAAAACTTAAGTAGATCATTAGAAATGGAATTATAGGTAGAAAACTTCTCCCCGGTTTAATGGTGTCTGCACACATTTATGGAAGATTTATGTTCAAGAGACTGACTCTGGGGCAGCTGTATATATCCTATTTGCATTGATATGGAAATAAGCCCTGTAGTGAGAATATAGAATATGTAGTAGTGGGATTGGTGACGTCAAGATTTCTAACTTTTTTCCCATTGTTTTTCAGTAATAAAGTTACTCCAATTTCTTGTTCTGATGCCTCTTGAAGGAAAACAGGCTTTTTGAGCAGCGCAAAAAATTCTTTTAAACAAATAAACTCTTGCAACTTAAAAGCAAATAAACTCAAAATTATTCAATGATCACTTTCTGTTGCACTGAAATTGCATCATAAATACCTTGCCAACGGCAATGTACTACATTCGGTTATTGCAACCCAGAGGATGCTTTCAAGTTTAATTACAATCATTGTTTTTTTGTTTCCTTTGCCAGCTGGTGATGGAGTTCTGTGGTGCTGGCTCTGTCACCGATCTGATCAAGAACACAAAAGGGAACACTTTGAAGGAGGAGTGGATTGCGTACATCTGCAGGGAGATTTTACGGGTATGTGTCCAAAGTGAGCTACTGTAGTTCTAAATGTCATTCACCAAATGCAAGGTCTGAGGATTGGCTTTTTACACTTGAAAAAGAGGTAAAGCTTGTGAGATGGCACTTGAGGCTGTGTAGCCAATATGCTGCATAAGCTAATGCTTCTTAGGTGCCTGTAGGTTTGAATGATTCATGTGCTTGTCTGATGCATAATAAATAACTGCTAGTTAATGCACCCTAGCTCTGTTAGTTTCTCGACTTTTAACTCTATTTTTCCTTCAACAAAAATGTAATTCCCTTTAATAATAAATAAGTATAAAAATTTATTCAAGATAGAATCCCATTTTCAATTAACAGAAAGGGAAGTCCTAATACAGTCTGCAGAAGGAATCTGTGTTTTAAAAAGACATTTTATTAAATGCTGATTCAAATGGCACATTTTTATTTTTCAATTTGCCGGGTGTCACTGGCTTGAGTGAGGATGTCAGAACGTTTACACCCATGAGATAAGGGGTTTGGTTGGAATGGCTTACACTGGGAAGTGCCAGTGTTTCGTAGCAGTGCATTGGTGCCTTCTGTAAATGAAGCACTTCCATATGATGCCCATGTCATTCGGGTGTCCAGTCTACATGATCATAATGGTATGACCTTAAAATCTATGAATGTAAGAAAAAAGTTTTGTTTTTAAGTCCATCATATACATGGTGTGGGAACCCCGTACAGAATAGATTTCAAGAAACAACCACCATCTGAACGAGTGCCAAAAAACTGAGGAAGGAAGTGAGTGCTCAAACATGCACATGGAAGGATATAAAATGCTCACGAAGTTCCAGTTGCTGTCCAGTGGTGACTAAGCATTTGTTTATTTACAATACATGCCACCATCCGCACCATCCCCCGCAATTTGATGAGCAAAATAACAAGCATTGTAACTAATCAGCTGTTGTAGTGACATTTCCTTCAGTCTCAGGAAACCACAGTTACAAAGGCTTAGTTTAAATTTAAGAACCGGTAAGCTTGTTTTGCAAAATAGCCCTACCACTGAGTCAGAACCTAACCACTGGGTCATGATCCAGAGTCACCATCAGGTGTCAAGCCTCAGCATTTGGCTATGCAATGCGTAGTTGCAGTGGAGCACACCTTTGGAATGTCCCTTGCATCCGTGCATAATGTCGCCTGTGTTGTTGGCTCCCGCACCTCCTGTGGGTCATCTGCTTTTCACTGGGTCTTCCATGGCTCAGCCCTCCGACCAAGTCACATAAAGTTCAACCCCCTTCTGGGGTAACTGAAAGGTCCAAATGAAAATCCAAACATCGGAATAATTCTTTTGTCCCCTTGGGGTACTGAAGTCTTCTACTTCCACTTACAAACCCTGTCTCAAGGCTGTCTCCCACAGGAGCCTACTCTGTTCCCTGTGGGTCTCTTCCACCCATTGTAGGGCCTAACTCAGCCCCCCACAGCTTCCAGGAGCCTTCTCTGCTCCTTGTGGGATTACCTCCATAGGAGAGTCTTGCCTCCTCTTCAGTCCCTGAGGCCTACCCCGGGCTCTTCCCAGAAAGAAAGAGGGAACTTCCTGTCTCCTCTTCTCCCCTCAACTGAGCTCAGCACTGTTGTAAGTAGTCCTCTGCAGGTGGCATCAGTCTCCATTACACCCAGCTGGGATCACTAATTGCCCCTATATATACAGATCGGGGTGAGGCTGAGAGGTAACTGCTAGGTCATGGGCCAGGCTGAGCCCAGTTTGCCTTGAAAAGCCAGCCAGCTTGTGACAGTGGTCTGCTCTTTCTGTATAGTTGAGGAGAATAGTCATTGCATGACCTGTGACTCAAAGGGTTTGTGGAGGGGGGGAAAGAATCTGAGACAGAAAAGGGATTTTTCTCCATCCTTGTTGTATATATGCTTAAGAAGGCAAGAAGGAACCGTTGGAACACTTCTAGTTCTTTGTCTCTCCACTTTCTCAGCCAGAAGCGCTTCTGAAAGGAATGGTATTGTGCCAGATTTTTCTTTCCTTCTTTGTATTATGGTAGTGCCATTGTGCTAGATGCTGTACAAATACAGAACAAAAAGATAGTCACTGCCCCAAAGAGTTTACAATCTAAGTAACTGCTTACAGTATCCCCATTCTTCTTTCAGGATCCTCCTATCCTTCATTCAGAAAACAGGTTTCCCTTTAGTTTTGAAAAAAACCCTGGTGGCGATAGTGCTTTTTATTCCATCTTTAAATAAATCTATGGGTTTAAAGTACGGGGTGGGGGGTGGGCGAAAGGTCCAAAACCCGGATCTAGTTTTACAAACCACAGAAGAGTTTGAGAGATTGGTAATATTGAAAGATGCCATTCTCAAGTGTTTAACATTGTTACTCTTTTGTGCTTTGTAATACAATTCAAGACACACAATACAAAGAAAAGCTGGCTTTTACATATTTATACACTGTACAGCAAGGAAACTTTGATCCATATACAATATATTTGTATTTAAAGTCTTCCAGGTATATTTTTAAAGATATATATGCATTTATGTTACTAGTGAAAAATCAATATGGTATGTTAGACAAATTTTCTAGCCTGCCCAAGGTGATAGTCATTCTTCTGTTAGGGAATACAGCTAATAGTAGTCATAGAATCTCAGGGTTGGAAGGGACCTTAGGAGGTCATCTAGTCCAACCCCCTGCTCAAAGCAGGACCAATCCCTAATATTTGCCCCAGATCCCTAAATGGCCCCCTCAAGGATTAAACTCACAACCCTGGTTTTAGCAGGCTAATGCTCAAACCACTGAGCTATCCCTCCCCCCTAAGTCCTTATAGTTCTTTAGTTAATTAGCAATTAAAATAATTCCAGGCCTATAGAAGTAAATTATTCATAGGACATTTAGATGCATTTCAGATTAATTCATTCTGATCACTGATAGTAAAGGGGTGGCATGTAGAAGTATATGATCATATACTGAAAATGCTATATAACATTGCAAGTCATTAATGGTGCTTATCTTGTTACTATAATCAATGGGAACTCATAAATATTATTTAAGATTGAAGGTTTGATGTGATTTTATAACACCTAGGGCTTGAGCCTACAAAAGCTGAATGGAAGCTTTGCCATTTCCTTGGATGCACATAGGATCAAACAGCTAGAGACTAAAACTGGAATAATTCAGTTAAGAACTGGAATGCAAGAAGGTTTCCAGATCTCTGTAGAAATTGTTCTCTGTAGTAGTCCCAAAGTAACAAGCATAAAATGACTAATAACTGCCAGCAGTGATAGCGGAAATTATTTTCATCTTAAAAAATGAATATTTAATATGAAATGAAAACAGATACAAAATTCGTTTTTAAAGTAATCCATATTGTACCAGACTAGCATATAGGTGGCTATTACTTTTAAACCCTGAAATAATAAACACATGAAATAAAAATTCAGGTTGCATGAAGAAATTAATGAACTAATAAAAAGGCACAATGGGAAGCTAGTTTACCTCTAGCCTTCAAGAGAGACTTTTAATTTGAGTTATGTCTCTATTAGGGATATGTGCAACTTCTAGTATTTGTATTTTTAATAGAGGTTTTTAATGCATGTGAATACTATTTATTGGGCCAATATAACACGAGATCTGGTATTTCAGTTCCTGGTTGATAGAAATACAGAGAGAGGACCAAATTTTCTGTTTCAGATACTCAAATGGCTCCCTAAGGCAAAAAAGCACATGAAAAAACATTACTATAGATACTGAGATATTCAGGTTAATATTGGTTCCTGAAGTAACAATGCTCAGCACTAAATCCTTATCGAATTTACAGTTCTTTTCACTCACCATATAAAGCACAAGTGGGTGTTTCTACTCATGCCTTCCCAATGTGGAATGTAGGGCATTTTGTGCACATGGCAAAGTGTTTTGAGGTGATTTAATTCCAACACAAATCTCCCATTTTTGGTGGATAATTAGTGTGCTGGTGGCAAGGGGAAAATGGTATAAAATAATACTCTTTGAATTTGCTTTCTACTGACCTTGCTTATCCACTGAATTTTCTAGGGTTTGAGTCATCTACACCAGCATAAAGTAATTCATCGAGACATCAAGGGGCAGAATGTATTGTTGACAGAAAATGCAGAAGTTAAACTGGGTAAGAATGGCATAGAACTTGTGGCAAATGTAAGGAAAGTGTGGGATGAGGTTGGCTGGGAAGATGGAATGAAACTGGTAGAGAGTGAATAACTGACTTGCCTTCTTTGGGAATGGGGACAGATTAGGTATCTTCTGTGCTTATTGTTTTGTGCTGGACTCATTCAAATGAACTTGGATTTGACTAAATACCATGCACTAAATTATCATCAGATGATAGCTGATATCCAAATGTAAAAAAATGCATGCGCACTAACATTTGCTCAGTTCCAAACTTTCCACCATCGCATTTGGACCTGTAAATTGAGTAGTTGTGCATCCATATGTGGATTTACACATTCATGATCATCTGTGCATATTGACCCCATCTCTGCATGTTGAAAATTTGTTGATGTATATTTCTACTCTGACCCTATTAGATGCCCTTGCGATTTAAATAGAAGATTCCATCTCAGTTCCATGTTGGTGCACTGAACAATCAAAAGCACAGTCTGACACTCTAATCATTGCACTGTGGTGGTCTTGTTGGTGCCATGATCAATACACTTGAGAGAACCTCAGTCAGAGGAATTATTCTGCATTCCATTTCCAGTGTCACGAGTACCATCACCGTCCACCACCCTCCCATGCCCCACAACATACCAGCGAAGAGGAAAATATAGGAGACAGTATACAATTAGTTCACAGAGAGCTTGGGGCTCAGCTGTCCAGTGCCAGCATGGTAAAGCTGCAGAAGGGCAGCTTGAATTTAGGGTACCTCAGGGATCTTACACAAGTAGAGAATTGGGTGGAGAGTGTCATTCAGTCATGTCCCTTCCCTCCCTTTATACAAGGAAGGGTGGTTCCAGCTCAGGACACAGTACAGCTGGTTCATCCAGCTTTACACTGGTGGAGGGTCCCCCTCCAAGGGGAAATTCTCCACTCATTTAAAGTTACATGGTACAAAGTGAATTTGGTGAACCGGAGAATCCAGCCCAGAGCATTTTACCATGGATTAGAAAGATATCACTTGTTGCTTCATTTTGCAGCTCCACGCTTAACATTTCCCTATGATCCTTTGTCCTTAGCGTTTAGTTCCCTATGCCTATTGTATTTATGTCATTTCCAAGAAGAGTGTTTCCAGAAAATGGAGCTTTTAAAAATGCATGGCTTTCCTTGACACACATGGAATAGGACAGAACAAAGGCTCTGGTTTGTTTCTGTTCCCAACCCTCTTCTCCATTAGTACATGGAGTCATGATCTCTTCTTACTAAACTCTAGTAATGAGGAGCCTGTGCATTGTTCCCAACAATACAGAGAGATCAGATCATAGAATATCAGGGTTGGAAGGGACCTTAGGAGGTCATGTAGTCCAACCCCCTGCTCAAAGCAGGACCAATCCCCAATTTTTGCCCCAGATCCCTAAATGGCCCTCTCAAGGATTGAACTCACAACCCTGGTTTTAGCAGGCTAATGCTCAAACCACTGAGCTATCCCTCCCCCCTGCTAGGACTCCATTGAACTCAGGGGAGTTCAATCAGGGGTGACTTTGGCCCAATACATCTTTTTTCTGAAGACCGAGACTAGTCAGTCTGCATGAACTTAACATGACTTTATTATTTTCCATCTTCATATGTTCCAACTGAAAAATATCATTCAGTTTTGTCTCTGCCTTATTTATGATCATATGGGTTGGGTGATTTTTATACACAGTGGATTTCGGTGTCAGCGCTCAGCTCGACAGAACAGTGGGTAGAAGAAACACCTTCATTGGAACTCCTTATTGGATGGCCCCTGAAGTCATTGCCTGTGATGAAAATCCTGATGCCACTTACGACTTCAAGGTACCCAATGAAGCATCTTCGTGTTTATTTACATGTTGCTACAAATGTAATATTCATGAGGTCTAAAAAGTATTCATTAAGGTCTCCGAGTTAGTCAAGGTATTAAAATGAGCTAAGAGACTCGGAATATATCTCATGTTAGACTTTTTTAATCACCACTGTCACTGTTTGAATTTACAATTCTGATCATAAACATAAGAGGACACTTGATCTGATCTTAAATATTATGTCCCAGTCATAAACATTATTAATATTCAGGATTTTGGCAAAGGATTTGGCAACTTTTAAAATTTGTAAGTGCACAATGGAGTGCAGAAAAGTCCTCTCCTGCATTAGACTAACGTCTTGGAATCTGACTGCCATGTTATTAATGTGAATCCTTGTAATGCTGTTCAAGCATTAAAGATTACTGCAAAAGGTCTTTTTCAATGCTGAATGAAGTATTAGGGGCTTCCTTTGAACTGTTGTGTTGTGCTATTCAGTGCAGTATGTTTAAATATTATCCTGTCAAGAGAAGAAGAGCTGAAATAGTATCTTCATGTCTGCATGTCTGGCTGGCATTCACACAGAGTTCTTATGGTTGTTGCATGTTCAGAAATTTGTCGGACCGTCCCAGTTATCACTGATCTGTGTTATGTCCTGCTCCACATTCCGATTTTATTTGAGGCCCAATGACAACGTAATATCATGTCAGTGCCTATGACATTGTCATGGGGAAGCAATGTTGCCATTGCCAAAGATCATGCCTCAAGTCAATGGCAGAAGCAGGAATAGAAGCCACCAGGGATCATGACTCCCAGTTCAAACTAGAAATAGATGGTAAGGTCAAATTGGGACTCCTGTACTCGACTCCTGACTTTAACTGTAGGCAAGTCACTTAGCTCCAAGTCTCCAAAAGTGTCCACTAATTCTGGGTGTCTCATTTTTGAATATCTAGCTTGGGGTGGTCAGGACCTGATTTTCGGAAGTGCTGGTCGTCTAGCACTCCAGTGCATGCTCATCCCCTCTGAAAACCAGCCCCTGCATGGCTCAAGCTAGGCTTCCAAAATGAATGGATAGTTTTGAATAAATAAGTTTAAACCTTGCTGGGCATTTGCCCATTCCACATCCCATGAGGGCATTGTGAGAAATCGTGTTTGGAAAGCACTGTTAGACCCTCTGAGGCAAGGACCTATAGAAGGCTAGCCACATATTAGTGATACGATTTTCCCATGTGACGATGCATTGTCACCATTGTGACACAGCATCATGGCCTTGATCGACGATTACTTTTCCCATGGGGCAAATAAAATATATATGATGGAGGGCCCAAAAAAATCTCTTACATTTCTTCCATTAAAATATGTCAGTCAGCAACTTAACAGATTGTTTCCTTGAGAGCAGCTGTCCAGCTTCAGACTTCATCCTGAGGGTTATTTAAATTGTTAATGATATGCACATGTGCAAATAGTTAATCTGTTGAAGAGATGGATAGTCTGTTTTACAGTAGGGATCGTTTAGGGAACTTTTTTAATATGTAACCCACACTAGCTACTATCATAGAATCATAGAATCATAGAATCTCAGGGTTGGAAGGGACCTCAGGAGGTCATCTAGTCCAACCCCCTGCTCAAAGCAGGACCAAACCCAATTAGATCATCCCAGCCAGGGCTTTGTCAAGCCTGACCTTAAAAACATCTAAGGAAGGAGATTCCACCACCTCCCTAGGTAACCCATTCCAGTGCTTCACCACCCTACTAGTGAAAAAGTTTTTCCTAATATCCAACCTAAACCTCCCCCTCTGCAACTTGAGACCATTACTCCTTGTTCTGTCATCTTCTACCACTGAGAACAGTCTAGATCCATCCTCTTTGGAACCCCCTTTCAGGTAGTTGAAAGCAGCTATCAAATCCCCCCTCATTCTTCTCTTCTGCAGGCTAAACAATCCCAGTTCCCTCAGCCTCTCCTCATAAGTCATGTGCTCGAGCCCCCTAATCATTTTTGTTGCCCTCCGTTGGACTCTTTCCAATTTATCCACATCCTTCTTGTAGCGTGGGGCCCAAAACTGGACACAGTACTCCAAATGAGGCCTCACCAGTGCCGAATAGAGGGGAATAATCACGTCCCTCGATCTGCTGGAATCTATATGGTGTATCTATATGGTGTAACTATATGGTGTATCTCTGCCGCAAGCATTTTAGTTCAGATTACAAAACTTTATGGGCAGTTTTAGTTAGTACATATAGTGTCCGCCAACTGGTTGACAAATACCTAAGAAGATTTAACCAATTAACGGACACCCCAATCCTCTAGTTGGTCTTCCTTTATGTGTGTGTACATATAGTCTGCACAATACTGCTCCTGAGACACGGACTAAAATCTGCATGGTTCATAGGCCACAGCTCTACTGAGGGAACCAAGAAGGAGCATCCTCTTGCTAACCCAAAGGAGCAGTGGTGAGCTTGCCCCAGCATGAGCTTTGCACATCTCATACTAAGGAACTGGTTTTCCAGGGAGTGACTGCTGAACGGCCTGGATTTGGTTTCATAGACGTTGGCTCAGGGAAATGTAAATCATACTTCCCTGTGTCCCCGAGGTGCTGCCACCACCCTCCACCAGGCATTTCCACTCTGGAGGATCAGCTTTACTCTTTGGCCAGCACTTCAAAGGAGCGTTCCAAAAAGAGGTTGCAGGGAGGATTTGCTGAATTGGCATTTCCCCTGTCTTCACTGGCAGTGCTCCTTCCAGCAAGCACAGCTCCTCCCTTGCAAATCCCCACCCAAGATGACATTCCGGCTCGGATACCCTGTGGGTTCCCATCCGCTGAATATATGCCCGTAGGCTAGTAAGCTTGTGGTTCACCTGTATGCCTGATTCTTCCTCTTGAGATACTCTCTGCTCTCTTGCTTGCTAGCACTAGATAGATTCCTTGTTAAGTTGCATATTTGGAGAGGTTTACAGCCCAAAAAGGAGTCAGTCACTGGAAAGAGCACTTGAAATCCCTTGATATTGTTAAAAATCCTGGCTTTATATCTTCATAGCCAGCATTTTTTTCCTCAGAAATCCCTGATGTTTTCCTCCTTCCAAAATAGCTAGGATACTTACTATGCAGTGGAAGTGTGAGCAGGAGCTGGGATCAGAATTCCCCTATTGTCCTCGAGGATCAAATAGTCTTAGCAGACTAGATGGTTTTGTCTCTGAAGCTGGCATTGGCTGTTTGTGGATATAAAACAAAAGGCTGATTGCTGCCGACACGCCAAACTGCAGGGTGTTTTCAGAGTTTATGGTAATCTGGCGGCCACTGGATCTGGCTCTAGTCTCAGGCTCACCTCACTACAGCTGATGCTCTGGCTTTGAAGTGGAGAGAAAAATGCAAATGCCAGTTTTTGAAAAGGATGCAAATCAGATCCTGCAGATCCCAACTCCGTATAAAGCCAAATGGCTTGAGATAACAAGTATAAAAGACTGGAATTAGTGGGTAAAAAAAGGAGCCTCCACAGACGTAAGGGAAAGCTGCTTCTGATCTCACTGTTTTCTTAGGCAAAGAGAGTGAGACTGTGTAATGTTCAGAAGGATACAGCAAATACTTCACAAAAATAAACCACATCACGAAAGGTGAATACAGAACCCACATTGTTGAGGTTTGTTTTTTTCCTAGAGGTTTCTTCTCTTTTGTTGACAGAAATCTTGTCAGTATGCTTAGAATCAAAGGAAACAGAGATTGCTTCCTTTACTAAAATGAGATTATTGCAAAGGTATTAGTGTGCTTTCTCTTTGCCAGGTGGACTGCAAAGCTTTTCTAATTTTTAAAAAAACTTTACAAAATCCAAATCAGTACGTTTCCTGCTGTTTTTTTCCTTCCCTTTCAGACCCACAGAGGTGATAATCCCTTTCTATATCTAGTTAAAATCACTTGGCATATTTCTTATAATCTTGGGCACCTGAATACCAGAAGGCTACTGAGAAATTGGAAGGAGTTCAGAGAAGAGCAATAATGATGATGAAGGGATTGTAAGAATTAACCCATGTGGAAAGACTGAGATAGTCAATATGCACTGTATAGCTTGATTGAACAACAACAAAGGAGGACATGATGGTGCACAAGAGATTGAAAGGTGTAAATGTCAACCGTGGAGAGGGAGTTTTTAGGGCAGTATCGGGAATTGCAGTTACGACAACTGGGATGAAATTCCATAAGGGGAAAATTTAGGCTGAACAGCAGGAGCAATGTCTTCATTAGAGTTCGGAATAGACTCCGGGAGGTGGCAGTGACCTGTCAACTGTGAATCTGAAACTAGGCTGGGCAAAGCTCTATAAATATCTCAGCATGTCTAGTGGTTGGAGCATGTGAGTAGGAGCCAGGACCTCTTAAATTCTAACCCTGGGCTTCCTTCCAACTCTTGTTAGGTCGGTAGCTTAAATTCTCTTGCGCTAAATTCAAGCCTCATGTAACCCCATGAAGCAGGTGGAGTTTCAGCACAGGTGAATTCTTCCCATCTGAGGATAACAATACAGTACTTACCTGTAAGACAGATGATGTGAGGATGAATGAGTTAATGGGCTTGATTCACCCCCTCTGGCACAGAAAGATGCTAATTGTACCCTCCTGTGCCAGTAGAGATGACTGCACCCAAAGGGTCTCCAGGGCCAGGGCAGTTCAGCGTTGCATCAGACTTCGTAAGAATCCTCCTGGTACAGACTGCCCAAGACTTGTGGTGAATCGGTCCATTTCTGAGTGCTGTGCACCTCTCGTTGACCAGCACTACCTACTCGGGGGAATGCAGAGGTTTGCTGTAGGTGCCCTTGTGGCTGAGTAATTGCAGGCACCGTGCTCTGCTACAGCTGGCCTCTGAGCATACTCTGCCACTGAGGCTGAATTGAGGTGTTTGCAAGGTGATTTGTGACTATAAAGAGTTACATAAATAAGTATTATTGCTAATTGCATACAGTGAGGATCAGCCCTGCACTGGCCCTTCGGGAAGGACTAGATGACCTAATAGGTCTCGTCCGTCTCTAAGCTGTGTGGTTCTAGTAGCTAACATAGTATGAAGAGATCTGTTTGTGCTTGAAGTGTCAACTCTTGTAGAAAAAACACTGAATCCTCAACTCGGGAACCCAGGTCTTGGCATGTGATTTAAGGACCCAATCTCACTCCCATTAGTCAGTGGGTCTCTGGGAGTAGGACTGGGTCCTAAATGAGTTCACAAATTGGACTTGGTGCTAACCCATCTTCAATTCTCCTTTCTGCTGCTGTTCATTAAATTTCAGTAGCTCCCACATGTGCCAGGTGCTTCCCAGACAGACAGGAAAACACACTGCCTGCCCTGAAGACCTTACACTAGAAAAAGCCAGAGAGAGAGAACAGACAAAACACACATCTCATTAGATATAATATTCATTTTCTTTATATAATAAAAATGAGGTTTCAGGAGGTTTGGTTTTGAAGGGGCGCTTGCTGATGTTGAAATGGAGGAGAGGAAAGGTGGAGAGGGATTGCAGGAACATGACAGGGGACTGGATAAATGGAGAGCAAAACTGAAGGGGAGGTAGAGATAGAGGAAGGCAGAGAGGAAAGGCAGAAAGCATAGTAGAAAGGGATCATGACTTCAATGGCAATTGCACTCTTGCATTCCAGGGCAGAATCAGGCCTATTATGTTTTAAAATGTAACTATTTGTGATTTTTAAGTCTATCCATATAAAGAGAAGCCACCATGTAAAGACCATCCCTAATAGGCAGCCTCTTTCTTTAAGAGACCACTTTAAAGTATATCCCCAACGTTTCCAGTAAAAAATTGTTTGAGCTGTAGTTAAAGTTCCACCTCTACCAGGTTACCAATTGGTGTTGACCCCTCAGCTGCAGGTTGTGCTGTAGTATGTTACTGATCTCCAATATTCAATAGCTTTTATTTGATTGTGGTTTTTAAAAAGTCTTTTAATGCACCTATAACACCAAAGTGACCATGACTTTTACTCAAATACCTCAGTGCAAGGAAATTAAAGACAATATGAAGTCATGGCCCTGTCTTAAGGGACCTAGCAGATGTGGGCAGAATACATTGTAGTATCATTGGGGGTGGGGGAGTGTATCGGTGACTATCCCAATCAGCAGTGAATTAAGGTCTCCTGGAGTGCAGGGCGGAGCAAGTGGGGGGCTCTGGCATTAGAACCATGGCCCCACCCCACCCCTTCCGCCTGTGAGTCTGCCCCCATTCTCTCTCTTCCGCCTGTGGCCCTGCCCACAGCCCCACCCCATTCTGCCCCTTTCCCCACCCCTCTCATTCCTTTCTGCCCTCCCCCTCACTGCGGCCTCAAGACTGGAAAAGCTCAGTGCCCCAGCCGTTACTTCATGTCTGCGTCAAGGAGCAAGAGATCCTCCCGCCCTGGGGCCATGGCAGGGGGAGATTTTTCCAGGGGACTACAGTCTAGAACCAGATATGCTGAAAGGCACCAGAAGGTGAAGCTGTTGCCAGTGGACCCCGCTGGAGTAGATGGCTGTACCTGAAAGTTTGGTTTTTTCCCCTGCTCTGCAGTGGAGTAAATCATCTATAGGAGAGCGCCTCGGCTTTGCTTTAGCTGAGTCTCTTTATGGTGCCAGCTGGCTGCCCACCAACCTCAGAGATGTGTCTGAGGCTATACTTCAAATGAAGGCACTGAAATTAGTCTATGTTCTGTTTTTAATGTATTTGGTACTCGGTTATTAATCACTATACAGCTCTACCTACACAGTGTCTGGAGTAATGAATTACCTAACTTCTGCCAAAAGTAAGTTGTATCATGGCCACTAAGGAAACTTCTCTCTCTCTCTCTCTCTCTCTCTCATATGCATATACATTAATTCTTTCCTGTGTCCTGGTAACTGAAGCATTTTCTCCAGTATGCAACAACTGAAGTGACTTTGAGATTCATTAATGGATCTAAAAGCTTAAACCCAGCACATCAATGACTTCTAGATGCTCTCTAGCACGGGCAGTTGAACACCGCTTACAAATGCTTCCTGGTGAATAGCCAGCAATCTAAATGTTGCCATTTGAAAATGTGATAATCCCAGGAGAAATGATACAAGTGTTATATCAAGTGAGTTTTCCAAGAAGAAGCTCCCCATTTGCTCTAGGTGTTCGGGAGATCAATTGCTGAAATCGCCATGTGGGCTGCAGAAGGTTTCGGAGCAGAGTACAAGGAAGCATATCTGTTTGTTTCTCCGCCCATTGGAGAAATGTAGCTCTCCTGTCTCCCGTTTAATCAACAGTACCTAGCTCAGTCCCCTCTTTCTTCTGAATTATCTCAAGACGCTTTATATTTTTAAGCAATCCTAAGCAGCCTGTCTATGGGCACCGCATCAAATCCATTTATAGATCATCTAATTTTAACTAGTGAGCTGGCCACTACCTATCGGGCACACTGATTGATACTGTGGGCTATTTACGCCCTCAGAGCAAGAGTATCAACTGAGCCAGTAGCTCCTAACACCCAAGTCTTGCTAGAAAGAATTAAAAGCATAGCCAAGACATTCCACCTTGTTCTGTTGCCCGCTACGTTGATGGTGATGCATGTTGTGAAATTAGTTGCCATATGGAGGGCTCAAAGGATTGGCAGGAGAACATGGAGCCTTTTAACATCAGTTCAAATCCAGCCCAGGTCAGCTGTAACATGAATGCATCCTTGATAACTGTTTAGATTTCTATGGGTCATACTTTGGTGGATCTCAGTCCAGTCCCTCGCCAGCAAGGATCATCGGACTTCCTCGATGCGGGCATGAAGGGGCCCCTCTACATATACCTCTCCTGTGTGAGCACTGACACACATTCATCCCCTCCCCCAGTACCACGCAGGAACCATGGGCTGTATTAGCTTTTCTGGTGCCCTTCCATTGATGGAGTAAAAGGGTGGCTGTTAGTAGAAGACACCTTGGCCCTGGCAGCACAGCGCCAATGGGACATCTGTGCATAGTCCTGGAATTTGATGGATCCCCTTAGATCTGGGGCTGGACACAATGCTGCTTCTACAGAGGAAAGTAGGGCAAAATCTGCCTCCCCTAACCTGGAATTTAAAGTTTTCCTCCCCCTGCCCCTTCATCAGGAAAGGGTAAGCAAGGCAGTTTAGATGGGAGGGATAGTTTAAGGGCTGATCTATGCTTAAAAGTTTTAGTGATATAACTATGTTGGTTTGTTAGGAGGTGAACTAATTCCCCCCCCCCCCCCCCCGACATAGGTATATCAGTAAAGCCCTAGCGTAGGTCCAGGACTACACAAGGAGTGCTTTGCTAGTATAGCTGTACTGGTATCATGTACTGTTAAAGCACTCCCTTGTGGTGTAGACACAGTTTATACCAGCACCATTGCTGGTAGAGCTTATTCCAGCCCCCACCCCCCTTTGTTGGTAGCTCTGACAGATGTAGCTATGCCAGCTCAAGTTTTATACTGTAGACCTGGCCTAGATTCATTTCTACCAGTATGAAGGTGCCTTATACTGATATAGCTTATTTCCATTCCTGAATCAGAATAAGCTATACCAGTATAAACACTGCTATAATTGTGTCCACAGCAGAAGGGTTCTGCTGATTTAACTACACTGGTATAGTTAGAGGCAAAACTTCTGAGAGTAAACAAGTCCTCGAGAGGTCCAAATTCCATATCTGGGTCCGCCACACATTGCATGTGACCTTATGCAAGTCACTTCCCCTCTCTCTATCTCAGCTTCCCCATCTGTAATAAGAGGACTGTAATATGTTGCTACATCATGAATATATGCAAGATGTTCAGCTACGCCAGTGAAGATGCCTTAAATAAATAAAGGCATGAACCGGCCATCCGGTCTGATTTAGTCCATCCCCAGGCAAAAATTCCAGTGAGAATTTGGCTTGAATGAGGACATCAGGGTTTGTCCCGCTGTCGACAGAGCACCCCAGGCAATGGGACTGCCAGTTTGACTCCTTTCACAAGTATTAAAATGTTTCAAATGTGTTGAAGTAAAAAGGGAGAGGAGAGAAGGTGCAGCAGATACAACAGAAGTTGGTATGAATGGTGTGGTATCTGAGGAATGGTTTCGACATGTGTAGAAATTGCTTCACCCCCCAGAAGAGGGAAAGATCCCATAGAGCAGGTTGAATCATATTGACTTCTTATTTACTCTGTCAGTGGATCTCTGTCTGGAGAGTCCAGATGTGTCTTTTGCTTGCACACCCTACTCTGCCTTGTTCTGTTAGGGCTGCAGGTTGAAGTGCACATAAGTCAGAAGCTGGCAGTATTGAAAGAGAGAGCAGGATGAAACAGTTCAGCATAGAGTTGTCCAGTGCTGCTGCTGTGGCTGAAATATCATGTGTCTGAGTTTCTGTATTTTACTCTCAAAAGATGTCTTGCTTTATTATTGAAACACGGTCACACTGGATCATGGGCCTTCCGAGTTCTCATACGGCAATTGTTTTTCACTCATTCAAACAAAGTTAAAACCACATCTCCACTGGGGAGGGGAATCCTGCTCTGAAGCACTGACAATGAGAAAAACATAAAAGAAAATCTTCTGAGCTGGGAGTTCAAGGACTTAGAGAGAGAATACAGATCAGACTTTCAGTAATAAAATGGCCCAGAAACCCTTCCTGTGGAGTGCTGTACTGTCACTCCTCCCTCAGAGGACTCTCAATTGTTACAAGGTTCTTCTGCGCTAGACATTTCTCTGTATTTTGTTTTTCAGAGTGACTTATGGTCTTTGGGGATAACAGCCATCGAGATGGCAGAAGGTGCTCCCCGTAAGTAGACGCGCTGCCTTGGTTGAGTTATTACGACTAAATTGTAACTCGCTCTTATTTGCTAAGCACCAGCCACACATGCTGTTTTGTACAACAAACTACATACAAACAGTCCCCGCCCCAAGGAGATGAAAAATCTAAACAAGACGGACAAAGGGTGCACTGGGGAGCCCAGAAGAGGAGGTGAATGTTGAGAACCAAAACAAGAAGGTTTCTAGATGCTATGATAAGTGCATCTAGTGGATAGAACACTGGAATGGGAGTCAAGAGACCTGGATTCTGTCTCGCTGTCTCATTGACTTGTGATCTTGGGCTTCAATTTCTCCTAGTTAAAATGGGGATTAAAAAATTATTACCCTTCTTTTTAAAACTCTCTGAGGTGTATGGATGAAAAACATTGTAAATGCGCGGAGTATTATTTCAGTGGCCTTTCTTGTGACACAAATAACAATGCAAAGGATTTAGCTGGTGCATTTAGGTAGCTCGTAAACCTGTTAAGACTCCTATCAGTTTTATGCTAGAATATTGTTTGTTAAAAGTAACCAGGGCAGAGAGCTCCCTGCACATGGTATGGCTTTGAAGTGCAGCACATACGTGAGTTGTCGCCTGCATCAGTGCCAGTCAGTGTGCTTAAACACAAAGCTGCAGGCATACAAACTTCATAGCTAGCCCCTAACTCTAAACCAGAACTCCAGGTACAGATACCCCCAAAGCGTGGGGGAGTTCAGATCTTGATCCAAGCTTTTCAGCTCCAGGTAATCTCTAGAATCATGCCACTCCTTGGGCCAGAAGGGGCCTCTGGAGGGGTATTTATTCAAATCCCTCTGTGTAGTGGTATATTGGAGTTCTTGTTACTTCAGAGAAATCCTGTCTCTAGATTCTCCACCTGCCCCTAACACATGCTCTATCTGTTAAATGCTCAGTATTTGTTCTGCTTCCTGCCCTACCTAATGTCTCTTGTTGTACCTTTTAGCCCTTTGCGACATGCATCCCATGAGAGCTCTGTTCCTCATCCCCCGGAATCCAGCCCCACGGTTGAAATCGAAGAAGTGGTGAGTCTTGTCTTCAAACTGAAGTTCAAATGCTGTAAAATGTTATAACCTAATTGTATTGTTAGCACTAAACAATCTCTTTACAGGTTTAGGGGTCTGATCCTGTTCCCAGTGAAGTCGCCGGTGTAATTTCAGTGGGTACAGGATCAGGCCCTAAGAAAAGGTTGCTTTGATCTCAGCTGGCTTCACTGTGTGGCTGGGGTGACAACTTTTCTTTGAGACAGAGGAAGAGACGCTCTCTAATGTTGCCATTTCACAGTAAAGAGTTGGCTTTTCTGAAGGGGTTTATGCAGCCTGAAGCCATGTGACACTTCACTTGGCTGCCATTTCTTTCCAGAGAGATTCTGTTTTCAACTGGAAACATTTACTCATTCGAAAAAGGGATAGTTTATCTTGAAGCCTCGGGAATATGGAGATTTGAACTAAGTTTGGGTTTTATTTTAAAATTTTGGAAGGAAAAAAACACAACAGCATCTTGAAGAAAACCAGGACACTCCAATAAAACACCCTTTAAAAAAATAAAAAGAATCTCTGAAGCCCCGCAGATGTTTTGTTACTGTGCTGATGTAAGCAGGAACCTGTAAAGTGCACTGGACTTTGGTTTCCACAATTTTCTCATCCCAGGTTCACTTGAGGTTTAGCCAGAAAAGACAGGAGCCCTGCCACTTAGTGGGGTGTGTGTGTGTTTGAGGGGGAGCAGGTTAGAGAGAGGGAGAGTACTGCCACTCACCCCTGACTGCTAGTGATACAGAGGCAGAGTGCTCCAACTTAGTGCTAGGGGGTATGGAGTTGAAGGAAAAAGTGCTGTCTTGGTAGTAGAATTTTTGCCTCTCATCCCTTAGTGCTGAGAGCACAGGTAAGTGGGTGTACAGTTAAAGGCAGGTTTTGAAGAAAAGTGAGGTCCAAGTGGCAGTGTTTCTAGGGTATGTCTGCTGTGGGGAGTGATCACCGAATTCCTTGGTACATCTTAGCTTGAAACCAGCATCCAAAGAGCACCACACCCTCTAAAACAGGGATCTCAAAATCAAATCACCACGAGGGCCACATGAGAACTAGTAAATTGGCCCGAGGGCCGCATCACTGAAACCTTTTCATGCAATGATACAAAAGTATAGTCAAAAATGAAAAAAATGAAGAGTAATATAGTATTCTATTAAAAGTCAATGTATTAACTTTTTTAAAACTGTAATGCAAAGAGGGGTTTTAATAAAATATAAACACTCAGTAATGTTTGGAGCTTGGCTGCCAGTGGAGTCAGCACCTATGGCGGGCTGCAGGAAATAACTCCGCGGGTCGCATGTGGCCCACGGGCCACGTGTTTGAGACCCCTGCTCTAAAACACACACACCACACACACACCTAGCACTAGTTTTGCTGTCTTCATCCTCAGCTGGCTGGATCTTAGTGCAATGCCAGTGTAAGAGAGAGTTTTCTTGCCAATCTGAAACAGTATCCACAGTGATTATTCAGAAGTCTGCAGAGAGCAGTGCGGGGGGGTTGTATGATTTGCTGATCTGTGAACTGCAGGCTCTTGTGTGACTTCCTTTTGATACCTGAAGCAATCCAGCTGCAGAAGAGTGTTCAGACATGTATTCTGATGAGCCACCAGTCTCCCACTTACACGTTGGGTCAGTTTGTGCTGCCATTGGAACTGTGATTGCAATGCATGTAGACATACAGAGGTACTTTTCATCGAGTTAGCAATAGCAGAGAAGCTGCTGCAGCACAGGCTACCCATCCAAGTACAAGTCTGCCAGAGAGCCTGGGAATATATTCTGCTGGCTAGCCCAGACTGCAGTCTGCTGGGCTGCACCTTCACTGCTATTGGTACTCACGCTAGCTAGATCAGATCTACCTCAGGTACATCTACTCGTGCTGGAATCACACCTCTGACTGCTTGGCAAACATACCTTTTGAGTTAGCTGTTACATCCTGCAGTCTGCCTTGTGCAGTAAGCGAGAGGGTTTATGTTTATTCATCAAAGGCTACATCTACACTCTGAGCTAGGGGGATGTGATTCCCCGGCTCTAGTCCAAATACCCGCGGTAGCTCAGTGAGAGCTAGCACCAGCATAAATAGCGGTGTCGCCGTGGTAACAGCAGAGGCAGGGCTGAGGCATGGCAAGTACATACCCACCAGTTTGAGGCAGGTTTGTACTCGGCACAGCTCAGCCAGGCCTCCACTGTCACTGCCTGTGCTACTGCAGCTACAGTACTATTTATATATGCGCTAGCTCTCATCGAGCTTCCACAAGTATGCATATGTGAGTGGGGAAATTACAGCCCCGGCTCATTGTGTGGACATAGCCAAAGGCGGTTTGTGCCTCCAGACAGAAAGAAGGCAGCTGAAGAAAGAAATCACTGAGCAACCCCCCTTCCCAGCCCGCTCCCCCTTTAAGGTAAAATTGAACAGTAGCAGGAGTTTTGTTTTGTTTGGTCTGATCAGTTGCAATCTGTGTCCCCTGGAGTATTTTAATCCATTTTGCACGAGCCAGAGTTGTGCTATACGCAATCCTTTCCTCAGATTCCAACTAACTCTCTCACTGTTAATATACAGCTTTCACGGTTCTTATGTTCAGAAAGTTGACGGGGATGCAATAATTGTTCAGCTCATGACTAGGCAAGGGCCAGAACCAACACTCTGGATTTAAATGTCCCTAGACTTTGGGGTATTTAAGCTCACACCCATATATTGCACCTCTCCTCTCCCTTTTTTTCGGATGAGCTCCACTGGCCCTCCTGAATCCTAATCCCCTTGATCTTTGGAGTGTTTGAAATCCACATCTGAATTTTGGGTCCATTTCTACTTGGACGGAAAACTGCTTTTGTGACACCAACATGTCACTTTGCTGTCATGTTCTCTCCCTCCTGTCGTTAACCCCTGCAGCCTCTCTCTTTGGAGAGAAGAGAGCAAGAATTAAAAACTTCTAAGGGGATGGGATGGCTTGAGGGACTTGTAATCAATTACAGAACCTTTCACTTCTAGATCTGTTCAATTCCAGCCAAGGTCTGTAGTTGCCAAGCTCGTTATCATCTGGTGGCCACTGGGTGACCTTTCTGAAATGAAATGGTGGTCTCTCTCTAGTGCCTGATAGACTTGTCTATCCTTCCTGACAGTTGGCAGCAAAGGGAAGGGTTGAATGGACATTGAATTTTGTTTACACTCCCCTCTCCAAGTCACAGTTGAAGCACGCTTATTGGGGCTGGATCCGTTCTGTGGATAAATAGAAGCCTTTACTCTCCATTTCTTACAGCTCTATTATTCTCAGCAAAGCTATGTAAATCTTGCTAGGTTTCATTATGAATTTGAAACTCAGATGAAGTACCAACAGGCTCACACTTTTGGACTCAACTACGTGCCAAACATGGGTTAGTTCATGATTTTAAGCAAAGTAATCTGACATTGTTTTAAATGTCTTCAGCATGAAGCCAGGTGCAAGTCAATGCTTTTGACTGAGTTTTAGCCTCAGGTTTTGGATCTAATCAAAGCAGGACAAGAAGCTGTGTATACAAAACCCAAAGAATTGAACCCCCAAAAATGCTTGCCCAGATCCCTACGGTGCAAGTTTTGCACATCCCCCGGAACACAGTCTTGCATCTCTCACAAGCACTAAAATCACAGGAGAAGAGCAAAATTTAAAAATTCAGCTTGCTGGGTATCAAAGATCAGCAGTTCTCCTCTGTGTATTTTGTGCTTTCCACTCCCAGGACAAGTAGTCTTAAATGGGCTTAAGACTGTCAACCTCTCCGTATGCAGCAATATTGACCTCAACCACATTAAAGCACTGAGATGAAGGTGGGTTTTTCCATCGGAAGAAAATGGCTAACTGGCTGCAAAACCCTTGATGGTTTGAAGATGAAGTTAAGTCAGTGAAATTCACTGATAAGTAGAAAGGATTTGGGATCTTGCCTGCTGTTGCAAATAGAAAAACCCCTGTAGAAACACAGTCTGCCTGGTTTCTTGCTGAGCTCCTGCACCTGCTTTTAAAATAGCCCTGCTCCTCTTTGAAGTTAAAGGCTGGCTCCTTGTGATCTTCTTCTTCTTCTTCTGGTTCAAATCAGCATGATATGATGATTTACTTTCTGCCCCTGAAGTTCTTAAGCCAATAAAGCTTGAATTTTTGGGGCTCTTTTCGTAAACGCTTGGACCCAGCAGATCGCTCCTTGTTTATGCTAAGCATGGTATTTTCTCTGTGATAGCACTTTTCATCGGCACACACCCCTGAACTAGGGAAGTACTATTGTGTGTGTGCATCCCCATGGGAGAGCTGAGTCAGTGAGGTGAGGTGACTTGCCCCGAGGTATCACAGTGAATGGGAGACCGAGCAAGGAGTGAAACCCAGGCTTTTCTCTTTAACACACACTTTAAGAGCCTGATTGTCCCATTAAAGCAAAGCTCCGCCCTACACGACGTAGGTCTCCGGGAGGCATTGTGGCTCCTTGAGCTGCTGAGAAGAACAGAACCCCTTTA
Source organism: Macrochelys suwanniensis (assembly GCA_033296515.1). Lineage (NCBI taxonomy): Eukaryota > Metazoa > Chordata > Testudines > Chelydridae > Macrochelys > Macrochelys suwanniensis. The sequence continues at coordinate 15,159,647 of CM065783.1, forward strand.
AAGACATGCAGCTGTGTGGCTGGCCAGCTTCTCGTGTGGCTGGCCACGTCCTCCTCCCCTGTCCCCCTTCTGGAGAGGCTAAGGTCAGGAAGGCGCTAGCTGTGAGCAGCCCTTGCACTCAGCGGTTCTCAGCGACGGTGGCTGATAGTTTTGCCTTGCCCCATTTTGGGAACCACATTCTGGCTTCCCTGGGCCATTTTAATTTGCACAGAGCTCCGTTGGCTCTTGGCAGATCTGTGCCCTGTATGCCATGAGCACTCTGGAGTGTCAGCCATTTGGACGTTACTTTCGTTTCTGGAATCACTTGAGCTTCTTAGGGAATGTGTGCAACAACCCAGCAGCATGCAGCTGTCTCGAGGCAGTGCTGTCCCTGTTCTCCGTGCAGACAGAGGTTAGAACAAGGGGCTGGGAGTCCAGACTTCTGAGTATTCTTTTCTGGCTCTGTCATTGGCTCACAATGTGACCTGGAGCAAGTCTTGTGAACATGGGTGAAATGCTACGAGTGCTGTGGGTGAAAGGCACTATTAAAGTGTGAAGTGCTGTATAACAGGGTTATTTCATACATCATTCATAATGTAATCAGTTATGCATCTCCCCCCATCATTTGCATTTCTTAGGATCGTAGCCGCACTAGGGGTGTCCATGTGTGCTCACAAGAACAGACTACTCAGCCTTTCCTTCTGTGTACAGTAATCCTATACGACTCTCCCCTATTCACATCCCTTCTTCCACAGAGAGCAAGAGAATGAGGCTGGAGGGCAGGTCTGACTGGGAGTGGGTTAGTTAACAGTTAGAAGCTGGAAAAACCTGTGTGCCAGACAATCACAGCTGTGTCTACTTCTGTCCTCACAACATAACCCATGCCAGTTGCTTGAGTGGGGAGGGGGAATATAATTGGGAATGGACAAAGAAGGAAAGAAATTGTAAAGGCAGGGTCTTAGCACAGGGTTGGCAGCCAGGCAGATGTGAGTTCTAGTGTTGTGTAAGCATTGACTGTTCCTATTATTTAGTAAACGAATCTCTGTGTGCCTGGCCAAGTCATTTACCCTCTCCACCTCGGCTTTCTAATCTGTAAAATAGGTTAATAATTAGAGTTATGCAACATTTTTCTGCTTTGCCTCTGATAACTTGGTACAAACAAGGTCTTTGGATTTGCTACACACAGGTTCACACACCCAGAGTTTCACCGTCAGTTTTGGGGTTGAAAGTTTCCATGATCTCTCATGTGAAACTGATGTGTTTTACCAGGCTTCCTGTAGGAAACATGCAAAACTGAGGGCCATGTTCTCGGTGGTGTAAATCCACTGACTTCCATGGAGTTACCCCAGCAGATAACCTGGCCCTGAAAAGTTGCATGGTTTAGGTGTTGAACCATAACATTGTTAAGGAAATGCTTGGTTATTCTCACATGTTACGCTTTCTGAGTACCAAGAAGATTTGTTCAACATGTTACCCGCAGGACTCTTAGCAGTTTCCGTATGAGGGTGAGCATTCCTTTAGCCCCATCCTTGTCAGAGCTTTACAGGTCATTTTTCAGAAAGCTGGGTTTTGTTTCGTATGCTAACCAGGACTTGCATTGTGACAGGATGCAGGGCTACAGATAGAGCTGTGTGTAGCTGCAGGTCTGTTTCATAGGGATTTGGGTGGTCCTTCTTTCCCCTTTGATTCAAGAAGGTTCCAACTCCCTGAATTTCACTTTGAATTTCATGGTCAAAACAATCCAAAAACCTCAAAGTGAAAAACATTTGAAATAGCGAAGTTTTGCCTTATTAGGATTAAAGCCATATGCGTATGCCAAGTTTTGCAGTGTTTCCCCTTAAAATAGAAGCCAGAGCCTGCTAGACAAGTATACAAGTAGGTTTTGTAAATTTCACTCCATTCACACGCAGATGTTTGAAAAGTACATGCTCTGATGATCTCATGCACACATGCAAAGGAAGGCCACTTTTTAACTGCTGTTTAAGACTACCTGTCAGACCGGCAGTGCAAAGAGTGTATTTGCTTTCCAGTAAAGCACTGAATGTCTCACTAATGTCTGTGCTTATAATAGAATTTGACTGTTAGTTTGACATTTTTGTGGTATGTAGTATCAATGCCTAACTAACTTTCCTGTGTGTATTAAAGTATTAGTACTGCATATAAGCAGACTGGGTAAACAGGAGGTACTGATCTAATGGAATGTACTGCAACACAAAATCAAATTACTGTGATGCAGCTGGGATGCATGATCATTTACATGTAGGCATTTTATATACCCGTTAAACCCAAGGAAGAGTCAATTCATAACCAATTGGTATTTATTTACAATAACTGTCAAATAAACACTTTAAATATGTAATTAAGCATTGATTCTTGGAGTAATTCACTTCAGCAGGGGACAGCAAATTACTTTTGCAAGGTTTGTTTTAAGCACACAGATTCTGTAAAATAGAGTGCCACTTCAATGAGATGTTTTCAGTTGCTTTTGTTGTCCAGCATACCAGACAGTACAGTCTTTGGCTTCATTTCTCTGTAATGATCCAGGCCCTGATCCTGCAATTAGATCTGCCTGGGCAGATCCTCAGTGCTGTTGTGGCTCCACATACGTGAAGGGGTCTGCCCACATGGCTCTAAATACTGGCTCAGAGCCTCAGTCTCTACTTTAACATGTACAAAGGACTGGACTGAATAAAGCTTCGCCCGACTTTCTCCTTCTGGAATACACCAAGAAACTGTTCTTTAGAGGGAGGGTAAATAGGAGAGATTTGCTCATGAATAAATCTGGATGGGGGATTTTATTGGAGCCAGTAGTGTTTATTTTCACATCCCAATTTGTATGGATTAGTACTTAAAAGATAAATCACTTTTTAGTCTGACGGTTTAAAAATAAAATCCCTGAAAGCTTATTGTTTTACCTCTCAATGCAATTCTGTAATATCAGTTGGCTTCTGACATTAATTTACACAAATGTTCCAGTTTGCTAAAGCAACATGCACCATAGTGGTCTGTCAGCATCTCCTTCTTGTAAATCCTTATTCTCTTGGGTTTATAATGTGCTGAAATTAGTTCCAGGCAGAACTTTTGATATGCAAAATCCAAGGCCAAGAGAAATTTGTTTTCTCAGATTTGCTTTGGCTGGAGTTTAGTTTAACTGTTTGCAGCAAGGCAGGGAGGGGAGGATGGGCTAGGCTAAGTCAACACAGCCTCATTCCCACTTCTACCCAGCACAGCAAGAATGGAAAGTCATTAGTTTTGATCCACAAATGGGTGGAGGTTGAAGCAGTGTGGATACCTGCTGACAGTGTAGATCTCACAAACATAGCCAAGATGTAATGCCCTATGGGATTAGTGCATGCTCTCCAAGCTCCTGGTGGGAGTAAGGGCTGGTCTACACTACCCCCAAGTTCGAACTAAGATACGCAACTTCAGCTACATGAATAACGTAGCTGAAGTCGAAGTATCTTAGTTCGAACGAAAAGGTACTTACTGCTGGTCCACATGGCGGCGCGCAGGCTCCCCCGTCGACTCCGCCTGCTCCGTTCGCGGAGCAGGATTACCGGTGTCAACGGCGAGCACTTCCGGGTTCGATTTATCACGTCTAGACAAGATGCGATAAATCGATCCCAGAAGATCGATTGCTCGCCGCCGAAGCAGTGGGTAAGTATAGACATACCCTAAGTGAAGAGCTAAGAACAGCAAGAATGAGTAGGAGATTGTACAAACTATAAATGTTTAAAACTCTGTGTAATATCAATTGGGCAAATGTAAATCACTTTGCTTATTCCACTTCACCCCAGAGATCTATTACCGCATAGAAAATGCAGTAATAGATAGTTATAAATAATTGTTTCCTTTTATCTGTATTTCATAATGAGCAATAGAGAGATCCTTCTAACCATCAACAGGAGATGAGAAAAATTATTTCAGGACAATACTGTTGAAAGGATACATTCTAACAATAATCCATTTTTTAAAAATTTAGTCAATTTGCCAAAAAAAAAAAAAAAAGAGAGAGAGAGAGAAAGATTCAAGCTGGCTGGTCCTTTTAAGTATCCAGAAAATGTCTGACGTGTTTTTACTGGATGTAATTCTGGATTCATGGGGGTTTTTTTTTAACACAATTACATATTTTTCTTTCTCTGCTAGGTCTAAAAAATTCCAGTCATTCATTGAGAGCTGCCTAGTGAAGAACCACAGTCAGAGACCAACCACTGAACAGCTGATGAAGCACCCATTTATTCGAGACCAGCCTAATGAAAGGCAGGTTCGCATCCAGCTTAAGGACCATATTGATAGGACTAAGAAGAAGCGAGGAGAAAAAGGTTAGCAGCGAAGCAGTAGAGGCTATTTGTATTATGGTAGTACCTGGGACCTCAATCATAGACCAAGGCCCTATTGTGTTAGGCACAGGATAAATACATAATAGAGTCCCTGCCCCAGGGACTGTACCATGGTGGCGTACTGAGATCAGACTGTGCTTAGGGGCTGGTCACAGTTTGAACATGAATTTTACTCAATTTAGAAACTGATTTAATTAAATGGGTGCAGGCCTGTGGTGCGGACACTCTTATTTTAAATGAAGGGTAAGAGATTTCAGTTTTGCTTAAATTAATTTCTTACTTGTCTAAGTAAAGTCAAAATATAGCTTTCAACCCTCTTGAATTTTCTTGAGTTTTCATTTAAAAAAAACAATAAAAATTGACAGGTTTCAGAGTAGCAGCCGTGTCTGTGTCGGCAAAAAGAATAGGATTACTTGTGGCACCTTAGGCTAACAAATTTATTTCAGCATAAGCTTTCGTGGGCTACAGCTCACTTCATCAGATGCATAGAATGGAACACACAGTAAGCAGAGGTGCATTGCTGGCACATGATGGCATATATCACATTGGTAGATGTTCAGGTGAACAAGCCTCTGAGGGTGTGGCTGATGTGATTAGGTCCTGTGATGGTGTCACTTGAATAGATATGTGGACAGAGTTGGCATCGGGCTTTGTTGCAAGGATAGGTTCACAAACCGGACAGTCTCTACGCAAAAGAATAAACAGACACAAATCTGACATCAGGAATCAACATTCAAAAACCAGTAGGAGAACACTTCAACCTCTCTAATCACTCAGTGACAGATTTAAAAGTGGCAATTTTGCAACAGAAAAGCTTCAAAAACAGACTCCAATGAGAAGTTGTTGAACTCAAATTAATATGCAAACTAGATACCATTAACTTAGGTTTGAACAGAGACTGGGAGTAGCTCAGGCATTATGATAATTGAATCTATTTCCCATAGTTAACTATCCTCACTCACACCTTTGTGTCAACTGTCCAAAATGGGCCATCTTGATTATCACTTCAAACGTTTTTTCCCCCTGCTGATATAGTTCCTCTTAATTAATTAGCCTCTTAGAGTTGGTATAGGTACTTCCACCTTTTCATGTTTCTCTGAATGTATAAATATCTGCTTACTGTGTGTTCCATTCTATGCGTCTGATGAAGTGAGCTGTAGCCTGTTCTTTTTAATAAAAATTGAGACATTTAGGGGGTTGGTTTTCAATGAAAACCCAGTAACTTGAAAAAAAAATCAACAAATACTAATTTGTGTTTGTTTTTTGTTCCTGTGAAAAAATTAATCATTCTTGGCCAGATCTAATGTGTGTTATTACTTAGCATTTGATCTTGCATCACTGAAGACAATGGGAGCATTCACTTCAGTAGGAGCAGGATAGGGGCCTAGTGCCCTGTTGTAATGTTGAATCTAAGCACTTTGTGAGTGTGTATTTATAATCGAGTGTGTATGCATGTATACACACCATGCATACACAAAAGGTGGAAGCCACTAAAGTCATATTTTCTTATGTTGTTCTAAAATGGCACAACACAAATCATATTTATAAACTGTGCAATGATCTGTACAAATAAAAACCAAGTCCCTGCCGCAAAGAGCTTACAACAATGCCAACTACAGGAATAGCCAATTGAAACAAATACATTTTCAATGAACTGACTTAAATCATACAGAGACACAGTTAAGTCTCATAAAAGGAAGTTTCAATAGATAAACAAACTTGTTAAAATAATATATTGCCAGTACCAATATTTGAATGTGTAATGTATTTTATTTTGTATCTCAATGGCTGAAATTTTTTGTAGAATCCAGCCAATTAACACATCACTATTTCTCTGATTTCTTTTAAGCAATATCATTTTTTCATGCTTAAATTCCATTTCCTGATATTTTTTAAGTAAAATGAAAACAGTAAAGCCAGATTCTAGTGAACTATTAAATGTATTTAGACTGGCAAATGAAGGTTGTACCCTAGAGATGGAAAATAATTGGATAAATGTGAGCCTTTCTTTTGCTATAGTTCTCTTCATCCGATAAAGATTCTACATTTCACTTATATCCCAATAGAAATTGCAGAATGTGGTACAGCATTGTAATTGGGTATTTATGTAGACACCTTCAGTGACTGGGAAATATCAATATAGATATGAATAGGAGAGAGAAAAGTGCATATGTTTAGGGAAAAGGAAGTTTATGCCTTCGGAACAGTATTTAAATTCCAGTTTCACAGGCTTGTTCCTGAAGAATTCTGCCCTGCACCTTAACTTTTTTGCAAGAGTGCCCCTGGAGTTGAGGTTCCGAAATTGTACTTTACACATTTGTCATCTGTTTAATGTTATATTTTTATTGTACAGAAGGGTGTTGGCAGTTTCTATCTTTACATCAGCATCTTTCTGCTCTGTTGATATAGATCCATGTTGAGTGTCGAATCAGGACCACTGTAGTCAAAATTTAGACTGAAACTCCATCCTTAACTCATCCCATTGTGCAAAGGAGTGCACGGCAGGTCAGATAGCCATTGCACAGTGACTGCTATATGCTTAGTCAGAGCTGAATGCATTATGCTTTCCACTGAATTTCCTTGACCTTGTGGCCCTCATTTAGAATCAGACTTTTTGGGCAAAAACCTTGAGAATATTACTGATTTTCCCAGGATAAAATAAAGGAGGTTTCTATTCTCATACCAAAGCATCTGGGTCTTCAAGCAGTAGAAAAACAAATGAGTCCAGTAAAGGGCACTAACATTCAATTATATTCCTAGATGAGACAGAGTATGAATACAGTGGAAGTGAGGAAGAGGAAGAAGAAAATGACTCTGGAGAACCCAGGTAAAAATCAGGTGCTCATTTCTCCCCTTGTATCGCTCTGTGTACAAAATTGGTTACAATTATAGGATTGTATGAGCTAGAGATGGAAAAAGACCAGTTTGATCATTGAGTCTATCCCATGCAAAGGTGGGATATATAGTCCCTCTGATAGATGATGCCTAGATATTAAATTGATGATATGGCTCACCTTGACCAAAAGGCCTAGAAGAAGTAATACCTTATTTTCTTTGCGATTTATAATAAGGTATGCTAACGCCACAAGGAAGCAGAAGTTCTATATATTATACTATTCACTGGAGGGCATCTGTACACTGAGGGTTTAAAACTGCATTGATCTCTCAGTGATGATTTTTTTACTCTGTTCTTTCTTTTAAAAAAAATAAAAACCTAGGGTAATAACCGCAGCTGTATTTTCTCTTTCATATAATGGTATGTGGACAGCTGTGTAACTTGTCTGCTTAGTCATTGGCCTCAAAATTCATCAATACCAGGCTGTCAAGGTCATATCAGAGGTATCCACCCCTTAACATGGCTGAATTTCTATCCCTAATCTGACCAATTTTTCAGTATACAGATGAACATTTCCATTTACTCATTTGGATCCAGCCTCTAAAATTGTTCTTGCAGTTTTTCACATCTTAGATACATAAAACTGTATATGCAAGTATATTTGCAAGAACAAACCAGATTGTTAGATGGCGAAGTACACAGCTTGCTTAACTAACTAATTTACATGTATGAAGGAATTTTGCACATGCAAATGTTTATGCTCACAAGAACCTAGATGTGGGAAACTGCATGTGCAAGAATTTAGGTGTGGTAAAATTGTAGGCTCAATTTAAAGACAGTTCTTGACAATGCGGTCCTTTATTTCCAAGTATAGCTCCCTATTTATGTGTAGTTTCTCATCATGAAACCTTTCCGATTGCTTCTTCGAGCTAAACAGTGGTTGAACTTTCTTTTGATGACATTTTTAAGAATCATTGTAATTAGTATCAGGTTATTCCATTGTTTTACTGAGGTAATCTGGTATTTTTATTTCAATGATTCACATTAAATCTGCTTTGTGAACAACTAAGTATAGTGCATGCCACTGCAATGGAAGGGACTTGGTTTAGAGACTTAAAAAAACTCGAGGACATAAATTACCAGTGAGTTTGTGAACAGTGTGATGACCCTCTCTTCATGTAAGCTATGCCACAAATTCAAGGCTGATCCACCACTAAGCTTGTTGTCTCCTGAACCCATGTAAAAAATGAGGCAGCAGAACAACTGCTGCATCTTACCTGGCAAGTCTCTGAGCTGTTCTACCTAGTCCATTTGTGATTCCCTGCTTTCCTTCACCAAATACTGTGCCAGCACTTCCCCCTTCACTTGTTATACAAATACTTTCAATGGCAAAAGGCAAAGCCAGAAGGGAAAGGGAGTTAAACATAGATGCACATGCAGAATTTCTCTATCGGGAGCATAAACACATGGTTAGAATACCTCTGATGCCTCTTCCCTGTGAAGCTCCATCCTAAATCTGCCTGGAGAGTCAACACTGAGACGGGATTTCTTGAGGCTTCAGCTAGCAAATAAGGAGCGTTCAGAGGCCCTCCGACGGCAGCAGCTGGAGCAGCAGCAGCGAGAGAATGAAGAGCACAAGCGGCAACTGCTAGCAGAGCGGCAAAAGCGGATTGAGGAGCAGAAGGAGCAAAGGCGAAGGCTAGAGGAGGTAATTACTCAGGGTCATGAAATGGGCTTTTAAATGACACTGTAATGGGTAATATTTCTTGTAGCAGAACTAAGATACTGCTCTCAGCCTGTTTAAAAGGAATATGTTCTACCCTTGCTAGGGCAAACACTGATAAACCAAAATGCTTTGTTGAACATAAAGCCTGTCAATCCCTGTTCTATATGTGGTCTTAAACTACTCTTCACCAGGCTATCCAAGTGACTATCTCCTCTGAAGTCAATCAGGCTCATTCACTGTAATGAGCCTTCATTATAACGAACAGAAAAGAGTCCCCAGAAACATTTGTCAGATGTGAGGTTCCATTGTAGATGCATTTTGTTCTAAGGTTTGTCTCACACTAAAGTTTACCATGCCAGATTGGACCAGTGGGCCATCGAATTCATTATCCTTCCTGTCGCGGTGGCCTGTGCCTGATGCTTGAGAGGAAGCTGAAAATCCCCCATAATATCTGCACAGGACTGCACTGAAGTCCATCTTAAGCCCCGTTACGCAATGATGTACATGGAAGGGGCAGGGCAAATTCCTTTCTGGCTTCTGTAACGATTAATTTATGTCCCTAAGCATGACATTTGATTAGGAACTACAGACATTTTTGATCATAAAATTATCCATCCCATTTAGAATACAACTATAATATTTGACTCTGACTTTGAGTATCAATGAATTTCACAGGCTGAGTACACACCGCATCAAGTATTTCCTTTTGCTTCAAATTGACCAGCCATTAGCTTCATTGAGTGACCCCTTTGTTCTCGTGTTATGGAATGGTCTACGAAAGAGTAGAGGGGTTTCACCTGTTTCTACCTTTGACATGGTCTCTCATAAACTCATTGTCTGTCTCATCCTGGAGTCATCCCAACTGCCTCGTTTAAGGGTCCATACATTAAGAGCAATTAAACTAGCTTTGCAAAGAGGTCACTGGTAGGAAAAACACGTTGCGGCAAATGGGCTATCAGGGCATCCACCCCATTAATTTGAACCAGCCAGAGTGTCTGTTATATTTAACCTAAATCTCCATACATTTTCTAGGTTTCCATGCAATGGATAATATACCTCAGGCTAAAAGCTTAGACATGAAAGAATGTCAAGCAGCTGATTGTATGCTTTGTAAGATCAGCGAGTGGTTGTTCTTCAAGGTGGTTCTCTTAGCCTCCTTCAGGGCTGTAAACAGCAGAGGGGCAAAGCACCAGCTAAGCATTTTCCAGTCTGGTAGATGTGTCGGTCTGTAACATTGTTAGTGTGCAGCATGTTCTACACTTGATAAATTGCAGGTCAGGTTTTTTCTTTTTTCTCTATACTGTTGATGTGTCAAGAGTAGCTTTGAAAAGAGGAATAGGATTCCACACACTAAAAAATCCCTTGCACTATAGTAAGTGATTATTTGAGGACTATCGTAAGGGAAGCTGGCTCTGCCATTGTGTAAATGGATGTTGCTGCAAGCAATAGAGAAATGGAACAACAGCAGAATAAAAGCAGACACCAGATTAGCTGAAATCCTATAATAAATACAATACTTACTTGACTTGCTAGGGTATTAATATGCTCCTTTTAAATTGAAGCAAATCATTCTCTCTCTTCCGCAAACAGGGTTTGAATTTAGAGCTCTAATCCCCTTGTCTGGGCTCCACAGGGATCTCTCCTGTGAGGGGCTCATTTTATTGGGACTGAACATGTTGAAAAATCAGACCTCTAGTTTATATGCGGCTCTGGTGAAGTCACTCACTTTTCTCTTTCCAGTCAAAATTGATGTCACTGTATCCAGCTATTGAAACTAATGCCTTAACTCTGGGTAACTAGAAAAGTACCTGGGCTGTTCTTTCATTGCCTCCTTCCCAGTCGACATGTCCCTTTAAAATTTTAGGGTTTAAAATGAGAGGGAAATATATTATGAGCCAAAAGGGTTGTGGAGACAGAAGGCTTTCAGCTGTTTTGTCATGCCACACAGTGGAGGAGAAGCAAGTGCAGCCCTAATTGAACAGCATCTTCAACCCAAACCAGATTCCGATGTCAACATTTCCATTTTGTCTCATGCTCTTATTTCAAATGACTGCTGAATTTTTATAACAGCAACTTTGTGCCTCGCTTCCTCTTACATCTGAGGCTGTACACACCAACTCTCTGCCCCAGCTCGTGTGTTCTCGTAGAGCAGACGCAAGAAGCTGTGCGTCAAGCAGCGGCTAACCTAATGTCTGAGCGTATATCTTGTGCTCTCGGTTGGTGTTTTTAGCAGCAGCAAGTGTCTTTGTCAGGAAACTGGTGGTTTTCTCAAGTTACTGAATAAGAGCGTGTCAGTGAAAACCTCTAGCTGCTGGCATTATGAGTCAAACTAATATGATCTGTTGGTTTCACTGTTTGCAATGTCTTCAAATTTTACAACTGTTGCTGTTTCATAAGTAACTGTGGGTCATATTTTAAAATGTGGGGGTTATGGGCACTCACAAAAAAATCTTTGTGTGGACTGGATAATTGCATATATAAAGAGGTATTTAGGCACACAAGATCGGGGTGGTGGGGCTGGCAGGTGCACATGGATTTTTTTTTTCACTGCCACCTTTGGGATCTGCTTATGACAGTGGGGTTGTCTATATGGATGAGGATCTCTCTACCAGTTTTATACTGCCACCTCCAACCAATAGCAAGGTTATTTGGGCTTGTCTACATGGGGAATTCATGGGGAAGCTAGTGCAGAAATAGCAAGAGGGTGAATATAAAATGCAATAGCTATTCTGCACTCACTCCCTGTGTGGATGCTCTTATTCTGTACTAAATTTAGAGTAATCCATTTCCAAAGTGGATTACCCTAAACTGCACAAAGGCACTCCTGGTATGGAGTATGAGTTAGTGCGGGGAGCTAGTGTGGAACAGCTATTCAGCAATAGCTATTCCAGGCCTTTTCTCCATGTAGACAAGCCATTACTGTTAGTAAGAAGAGAAAAAGCAGTCTCATTTATTATATTTATTGGCTATCATTTATATGGATGGCAAGAAATCAAGAATTGTTATAGTAAGGATTAAATAGCATTTTTGAGGGGATGTAAACTCTCGTGCTTCAGGGCATGAGCCAACCTCTAACTAATACGGGTTAGTGCAAAACTTTCCCTAGGGCAGGTTATTCCATAATTGCCTGCTGTGGGGTTGCATGCACCTTGCTCTAAAGCAGCTGGCACTGGTTAGATGAACCATTGGTCTTTCCACTCTGGCAATTCCTGTGTTCCTAATTGAGACATTGTTTGTTTTAACTTTTTATCCAGAGCAGGCAGGTTTCTGGCAATAGATAAATCATCCATAGACTGTGCATTCTGTGTGATTCTTACCACTTTAATATCTATCATCTATAATATGTATAGGTAGAATTAGATGTAGGTATACTATGTATATGCCATAGTTAGGAGGATGACTTTGTTGTGAGGTCACAGAACTACCCCTGTACTTCCACAGTGGGGGTGACCTTTATGACCATTTATATAGAGGAAGGGGAGAATTCATGGAATCTGTGACCTTGCAACAAAATCATGACCTAAATATGGCATATACCTGGTCTGTCTAGTCTGTTTATACATATTTCTAGGATGTAGCTGTGAACGTAGTGGAGAATCTCAGAGAACATGTGTAGAAATCAGGGATAGGAAGATCTGTTAGGTTGGCTTGTCCTTCCCCTTGCAAATTCAGGATCATTCTGTACAATGTCTGTCTTATTCTAGTTTTAAATGGCTCAAGCAGTAGGGCACTCAACAGCCCCTCAAGGTGGCCAGCAAGCAGTCCCCTCCCTCAGTTTCCCCCTTCAATAATTCACAAACACTTTGTCCCTTCACAGTCCTTCTCAGGTTCTGGTTTTACGATCATAACAAACAAAGAAATTTCTCAAGTTCCTCCTCAAGTCCATCCATTTATCCTCTTACCAGGGCACTCCCAGACCTTTCCTATATGAAGTCCCAGGTTTCTCTGCTGGAGCCTATTCTTCCCTCCCAGCAGCCTTTGCACTCCACTCTGGTCTCCCTGAGAACTCACTCTCTCTGCAGCTTCCTACTGCTCTTTATAGGGGAATCAGCTGAACTCTTCTCAGATGTACCTCCTTAATAACTAGGATTGGCTGTCCCCACCGCCCTTAAAGGGGCATGCCACCCCGTTACACACTGCCAACATGGATTTTCCCCCCGATATTCAGCTTATACTTTCTCTTGCTTAGTTTCATTTTTCTCACATCTAGTTTTAGCCTCTAGTATTGTAAACATTTCCTCTCCATCCCTGGTATGAGCTCCTACAACTTCTCAATGTGCATAATTTATAGAAGGTATATTGGCATGCCATATCCCATTTGCACCCGTTCCATTAGCCGTGCACATTAAAATAATACATTATTATTTAAAATAATACAGAAAAATAGTGAAGTGGGGCTCAGTGAAAACAAAGTTGCATTGCTCTCAGGGAGCTTGGCAAATGGGCTCCTTGTCCCTATCTCCCCAATAATTAACTATTATAATTTTCCACTTGAGTTTAATGCTCATGAAAGGGGTCACAGCATGAGACCAGGAAACTGAAGTATTCTATCCACAGAAGAGGATAGAATCAGTGCCTACTTCCCCATAGTGCCCAATGTCAGCGTACCTCGACCCTGACTGGTGGAACCACCACCATGGGTGAATGGAAAGCTTGGTCTACATACCCTTTCAAGGATGCCAGTTAGTGCCAACTGTGGTAATGAACACCTGTCCACCAGGGACTGGACTGAGGGCACCAAACAGTCACCAAAGGGTAGCAATCACAAGTGCATTGGATTGGATGTCATTGCCAGTCCCTTGAGTCTATTGCCCCCAGAAAGTTACTTTAATGTTTGGAATTTGCTCTAGAGAGTAGCGTGCATTACCCCACTGTGGGGACAAGCCCTTGCACAGCAGTGGGGCATTCTTACTTTGGGCCTGAGGCTGTTCTCGCTTACAGCAGTTCTACACTGACTTCCATTGAGTTACTCCTGGTTTATTCTGGTGTAATTAAGAGCAAAATATGCTCTATACTGTTTAAAAGTTTGATTGGAGAGCACTGGGCATGGTCAGTGAAAATGTCTCTTGATTGCAGATCTCCATCAGCAGATCACTGTAAAAAGAGGAAAATGGGAGCAGATTGAAGATGGAGGCGATTGATATTTCAAAATAAAATAAAATTGGCCTTTAAAACCCAATCTGGGACACACACACACCCTGAGCCTGTGGCTCTTTGGGGCTTGTAAGTCAACCTACCTAGTAATGTCAGATGTATCAGTGTTTATAGAGAGGGTCCAGACACATAATAAATCCCTATAAAGAAGGCCAAGCTGAATGAATGAATGAGTCAGCTGGAAGTCACCGCAGTACCAAAGAGAATGACTTAGAAGGATGCTATACTCGGGCTTTGGAAATGCAATGTGGTTGCTTATGTCATAGAATCATATTAATTAGAGATGGGAAAGGCCTGTCAGGGTATCTAGCCCATCTTCCTGTCATTTTCTATTGCTTTGTCTTGTCTAGTTTTAAATAGCCTAAGACATGAAATTTCCAACATTTCACAAGCGATGATCTCTTTCTTACCCCACCTAATAGAGCTCACCATCCAGAAATCCTTCTTCAGCATTTCTTTCCTTGATGTCATCCCATCACTTCTATGATGATCCCTCCTTTGGTGATCCTAAATCAGGGGTTCTTGAACTTTTTCATAGTGTAGACCACAGCTCAGTAGGAAGTCTTGCTCATGGACACTTGTCCTCCCACTCACAATCTCATGACATCCCTGTGACATAGACAGCAAATGCGCACATGGGAAAAGTAAAATCAAGAATGTTTTGAATGTTGTTAGTGATCTTTTAATGCAAGTCAGTTGATAAAACTAAAGAGGAGAGTCAGCTCTCTACAAGCCTCTAACAAGAGCTTTGAGAACTTCTGTTCATACCTGTCAAACACTTGCAGATATTCCCTTTGGTCATCAATTAACCAACCTACACATATTTTATTCTTTTAGACTGAGATTTTCAAAGCCATCTAGGAGATTTAGGTGCACATTCATTTTAGTGAAAATTGTGCATCTAAATCCACTAGGCAGATGGGAAAATCTCAGCCTTAGTCTTCACACTTTCTGTGGTAGTTCTGTGACATCCCTCTCACTTGGTCCACATACTTCTGGCACTGAGGTGAACTCATTATGCTAGGAATGGCCACCCCAGAGCTGAATATCCTCAAACCTGCATTCTGCGAGGAGTACCTGACTTCAGTTTTGATCATGGGAAAATGACAGCAGTGAGAGGAGTGGGGTTACGTGTATCATAGCAGGGAGTGGGGAATATGTGATTTGGAAAGGCTATAAAGAGGAGGGAAGAAAAGCAGCCAGTGCCACAGAAAGGAACCACCTCCTAATATCTTCTACAGCTTGACTAATATTGGTCGAGGGAATGAGTCCTGTCCTTCCTTAACTATTTAGCATCAAAACAGTATTTGAAAAATTACTTGGAATTTTAGCTTGAATGTGGCAGAATATGCATCTCTCTCTCACACACACACGCACACACACCACAGTACAGTGTGTCCTGAAACTGGCTTAATGAGGCCTTCTTAATGGAAGGATCCATCCCTTTGAGTAAAAGAAACCTGTGATAGTATGTTATTAACTTTTTAAAGGATTTAGTGACACTTACAACCAGAGCCTTTTGACTCGGAAAGTAATTAAAATTGAAATGATGCCCCAGGGACACAGAAATGCTATAGCAATGTTGGCAAGATTCCATCCTACAGGGGTGTGCACTGAGATCACAGGTGCCACTTAACTTTTCACATTTGTTGACTGTATTCGAAGCAGGGTGTCAGATTCTGTTCTCCGTTACACAGCTGCAACTTCCAAGACAATGGAAGTCAGAACAGTGTAAATGAGAGCAGAATTTGGTCCAAAGCCTTGTTCTTCTGGGAGCAAAATAAGCAGGTGCTGAAAATAAAAGAGAATTCAAGAAACGAGGGTCATCCTCTTTTTATTTTATTGCTATAGAAAGTTTGGCACATGAATCCAAAACCGGTGCGAGATTTAATCGCAAAAAGAGATGTGAAGGACAAAAGAATATCAAAGCTGAATAACATCAAAGAAAATATTTGTATGGCAAAGAGATTTTTAGCTGGCTTGAACACCTTTTGATTTCCCCCCCTCTATTGTCACTAAAAGATAGTTGTCCAGTAACCCCCCTAGGGTTATCAGCAGGCATTGAACCCAGGCCTTTCAGCAACAAGGCTTAGACCTCTGCCATTCTAACTAGCAGCTCAGCTGGATCAGCATGTCTCTTCAGTGCAGGCTAACCAGTAGAAGGGGACAATATAGATGCTGGAACTAGGGGTGCTACATACCCCCTGGCTTGACGTAGTAATAACAACCCAAATACATGGTTTCTGCCTTCAGCATCCCTACTATAAAAATTGTTCCAGCACCACTGGGGACAGTCACAGTTAGCCAATGTTTTATGTAGCCACATTCCTGTGCAATGTTGTAGCTTTCTTTTCTGCTTCTATGCAGAAAATATAAAGGTCAGATTTTTACAGTGAATACGTGAGACAAATCCGAGTGCCTTGTTGTATACGGGTGAACTTTCATTCAGTGCCATTCTAGGGCCCAGATCCTCAGCTGATAACAATTTCTGTAGCACCGCTATTTATTTATCTAAATATAAACTAAAAGTATAGAAGAGCATCCATTCCACACTGTGGGAGCAACTGACAAACTCTTAAAAACACAATGCATATGAACCCCAGCAATCACCCACTCATAGATTTATACCAGCTATGACTCTGTCCATCAGCATTTTCTTTTGCAGGGGCAAGAAACAAATGACTTGTATAGATTAGGAGAACGTTCACTAATGCAACTGCGTCAACGCAAACCCTTAATGTAGAAACACGGCGCCACTGCCGCTTACAGGGTCAGTCATGCTGCAGCCACACATCTATGCTGGTTTTGCACCTGGCTAGCTACACCTCTACCAAAACCCTTAGTATAAACAGGGCCATTGTTTTCATGCACTCAGAATGTCCAGGTGGTGGTTTATCCTTTGCATTATTAGTTTCATGGAGTTAAAACCTGTGACAGGTGTGCAATTCGTGCAGGATTCTTTCACTTTTATTTAACAGTCACCTTTACTTAACATCCTCTTACCATTACCTTTGCTTTGTCTTTAAAAGCGTGCAAAGCTTATACTTTGAGCCTTCTGATGTGGGGAGGCTGTCTTAGAAAACAGGGTCCTTTGGGCTAACCATGATGTTCCCAGACTATAGTTCCAACTCCCATTCGATGCATACAAAACCCTTATTCACAATAATGGGAAATAACTAACTGGCCCATACATTAATGGGAAATATCTATCTGTGTTCCAATGCCTGACCCATCTAAATAAATGGTCACACTTCCTTTTTCACTAGAAAGATAGCATATCGCAAAGACGCTGCCACCTAAAATATGTGTTTCCATTTGTTACTTGGAATTCCCCTTCCTGCCTGGTGACTCATATTTACATTTGGTAGCGGCAGCTGATTTTTTCCCAAGAGCTGCTTCTTACGAACATTATTGCCTTTCAGAATTAGCCTGCAGTTTGTGCCATGGTTCTAACCTTGTATGACTCAGTTATACTTCCTATTCCCAAGTGTGTCTAGTTTAGCAGAGTGAAACTGTTACTCTTCTGAAGTCATCTTTTCATGCCAGGCCTCAGAGGACCTTCCCAGTAGTGGCTTTGCCTTCAGTTTGCTCCCACCATCAGTATTTAAAACCTATCATTTCTAATGCTATATAAACAGGATCTCATTGTGGCTTGCCAAAAAGCTGCATGTAGCCTCACCGGTGAAGCTATATAAATACACTCACAATTAATTGGTCGTCTTGCCTTGTATAAATAAAAGATCTGTATAGTGTGAACATATACAACAGACCCAGGGCTTAGGAAAGCATTATCACATGGCGGGGGGAAAAAAGAGAAGATGGACAGATGGAGGAGAAAAGGAGACAAATAAAAAAGCATCTTCTAATCTTTTGCTGCCATTTTCTGTCATGTTCCCGCTGCTCTGAATCCCTGATTGAGAGGAGCCTCTGTTTCAGTCATTCCAACAGCATCGATTCAGCACAGCCAGAGCTGGTGAAATTGGCAGCAGCATAGGCAGGGGTCGATGAGAAAACAATGCAGTGCTGGAATCCTCACCCACTTTGTCACGCTTCCAGGTCATCTCCGAATGCGCGCTGGCTGTAGAAGCAGAGCAGTGAGTTGAAGCAATTCCAGCACCTCAGGAGACTGAGTCTTCTGCTAATTCATAGTATCTATGGTGAAATGGCCTTTAATTCACTCAGCTGTTAGCTGCAGTCGGTCATAATGTGACCTGACAAATGACTATCATGCTGGCAGGAAGGCATGCAGTAGCTCGGTAGTCTCAGTCTAGATTCCCAAACAGATTTCGGCTTCATCATATCAGTCTGAAGAGCCAGACGTTACTTATTTTATTCTGTTGATGTGTTGTTAAAATAACAGTGCAATATTATAGCTTAGCACTCAGTAGTTATTTGGAAATTCCGATTAGTATATTCAGTTAGTTGTCAAATGGTGTGTTCTATACAGAGCATTTTCATGAGTGTGTGTGTGTGTGTGTGTGTGTGTGTGTGTGTGTGTAAATATGTAATGACAATGACCTCCATTGATAGAGAGCTTTCATCAGAAGGACATTTTAGGGCGTCCAATTGAGCACTCAAAAGTTAGGAACTCCCATAAATTATGGCCGCTGCTGCAGGGTTACTTCAGCCGTGTCCTATGTATTTTATAGTATAGATTTCCACAACATAAACATTCATATGGATTCAAAAAAGGATACAAATATATAAGATCACACACACACACACACAATGTTGAATAAAACATGGATAATGTGACTGTTTACACTGTGACATTTTTGCTTTCTGAACCCTACAGTTGCAAATAGTTTTACAAAAATGTCATTTTCCTGCTCTGAGCAGGGTTAATAACACTGGTAAAAATGCCAGTGGCCGACCTACACTAACTTTCCCACCACTGCTATCATTAGAGCTGCATTGGGACTAGAATCGCAGTGGGAGATTTCCCCAAAATGCAGCCAAATACCCCATTCCCATCCATGTCACTAGTAGTGTATATCTACACTGCAGATGCAGGTGTGGTTGCAGCTCAGGTAGGCATACACAGGCTAGCTTTAATCTAGGTAGCACAGCTAAAAATAGCCATGAAGATGTGGCAGCGTAAGCTGTATAACCCCATCCGGTCGCCCTGGGTATCTAGTCCCTTTGCTAGCCACCATGAAACTTACTCCAGCAAGTCTTCACTGCTATTTTTAGCTCTTGTAGCTAGACGAAAGCTAGCGTGGGTGTGCCTACCCAAGCTGCACCACACCTAAGACTGCAGTGCAGACCAACCGAATGAGACCAGTGTCTTTAAGGTGAAAGGCCCTTTCAGAGTGTCTGAGTGACCATGACTATTGTACTGCACCATATGATACATTTTTTAAAATTCTTAAATACAGCATGTGCACAATGACAATTTTTAATACATTCATTATTTTCCCAAAACAGATCAGCTCCATCGAAGCCATTGTAATGCACATGTTTTGCCTAATATATCGCAGTACAGAACATTACTTACTTACCTAGCCACTACAGGGCCCTGAGTAACTGTATCTGCAGTGGCAGAGATGTCTGATTGAAAAACTGCACGTAATTTCTGAAGTGTGTGTGTGTATTGCCACCTTATTACAGCTGTGTGTTTGTTACTGCACTGGAACCTAGGGAGTTCCCACAGACCCACAAGGTCCCTGTTATCCAATATTTGCACGCTACTGTCCTCTGGTGGTCAATCTGTCGCACTAGCCATGGAATTGATGTTTTTGCGTAATGTGGATAGAAAACAGCCAGACAGGGCCGGGGCATCGAGAATGGGGCAGCAGTCCGAGTCCCACGGCAGCAATTCGGCGGCAGGTCCGCTCTTCCCGATGCCGAATTGCCGCCGCCGGACTCGGACTGCGGCAATTCGGCGGCAGGTCCGCCGCTCTTCCCTTCCCGCCGCGGGGCCCCGCAACGTCTGCCTGCGTTGGGGGCGGGGCCGCGGCAACTGCTTGGGGCGGCACAATTGTGAGAGCCGTCCCTGCAGGCAGACAACATACTGGTGTGTCTATTGCTTTTGGCTCCTGTTTCTAAGCCTATCCCTCTCTTATAGGTCATGTCCCTAAGAAACTCCTAGTGGAAGCAGCGTTGTCTAGCATTTTTGTTTTATGCTGCTCTGAGCAGAGTAGCCCAGCACCAATCGTCTTTCTATTATTTGTTTGCCAAAGGAGCTCACATATCTTGGGTCTGAATCTCTCCTGGCACAGATGAAAATCAGGATTAAGTCAGTGGACTTACACTGGGGTAAGACCAGTATAAAGACAAGGAGAAACAGGCTTTTTGACTCTACAGCTTATTTAGTCTCAGATTCATGGTTACCTCCCCTCCACACCCCAGCCAGATCACCTCAAATTGCGTGAGCTCTTCATAACTCTGTACTTGAACAAGTCACTCCCATCAATTCAGGCATAACCAGGTGCTTTGGTTGGTGGTAGCTGGCACTCTTCCCTTGGATTCAGGACTGAACTAGTGCCCCAGCAAGATGTTATGTCAGTGGTGATGGTATCTGTAATCTTAAATGGGGGCGTAAGTATGGCAAGACGCACTCCCCCCCCCCCCCCCAGTAGAAAGACACGTGTACGGTAGATAAAACAGTAAGCAGTGGCACAAGTTGAGAAGGTTGGGAAATGCATTTTGAACCACGCAGCAGAAAGTGAGAGCCAGCCAGCTTTGTAGGTGAAGGTGGCCGAACCAGTTAAGCCCATTGCTAATGAATTATTTTACACTTTTCCGTTTCTGTCTTGGAGCCCATTGGGCACGTTGTCAGCACATCTCGCCCTTCGCCGCGATCGAGATTGCGTATGCACCGCATGTCGGGACCTGAGTGGCATGTAATTACAAAACCATGTTGATTTCCAGGAAGGAGGTGGCAAACGTGCAGATCTTCCACATAAAAAGCAGTTTGATCTTCAAATGACTTGATTAAAAGCTTTCTTTTTCTTAGTAAACAAGACAACTTGGTGAAAAAAGACCATGCAAAGGGTCTGATCCTGCCAGCATGACAGGCAGGCGTTACCTTTTCAGCGAGTAATCCCATTCACTCCAGTAAGACTCCTTTTACGGACGGATCAGGCCCCCCACGTGATTCTTATTTATTTATAAAGTGCAGCAATTCGGCCCCTACATTTGTTTTCTTTTGCAAGTGGATGGGAGCAGTGCCCTTGTGTTCGATGAAGCTGCTGTTTTGTCCTGAATGCAGCACTGCTCAGGCGAGGACTGTGGGTGGATGTCTGTCAGCACTAAACTGCCTTTGTCTAACTCTTTTGTTGGTGACCAGTGTGGTTGCAGACGCGGACAGCCTCTGAATTATAGCTGTTGTCTGCAAAGCATACAGAAGAGATCCAAACCCATCCCTCTAGCCTCTCAGAGCTCAGACATCAGCCCTTCTGTGAAATGGCAGCGAGCTGGAAGAGCATTTCTTCTCACACAAAGCTCACCAAGCACCCCATTCTTGCCAATATGAGCAACATCCAAGCTGCCATACAGTTTTGGCTGGGTATGCAACCAAGGACATGTTTGCCTTATTATGGCTTGCTGACAAAATACAGCAGCCTGCTCTGTCACACATTTTCTGCCTCCATCCTGTCCTTGTTTCTGCCGTACTCTGAAATGTCATGATTTTGGCAGCAATCAATGTCACTTTTTTAATATTTGTACTTTCATGTTCAGGACCCAGCTACTCTGTCAGTTACACAGGTGCACAAGATCTGTTGAATTCATTGGGAGTCATGCATGCAACTGAGAGGATAACAGAGCCCCCTTGGTTTTTGCATAGGACAAATGTGGTAGTGGAAAAAGTTCACACCCCAATTTTGGAGGTCTTTCTGAAAATCCGGCCTTTATATACCATCACCATGTAAAATGGCTTCTGAAAAACATGGACAAGAATGTTTTTATTAAGTGACGTAGCGTTTGTAAGAACGTCTGCCTGCTTTTTATTTGCATTTGCAAATACCTTTATAATTTACCTGGGTTTTTTGCACCCATAGCAGCAGAGAAGAGAGAAGGAGATGAGGAAGCAGCAGGAAAGAGAGCAGAGGCGGCATTATGAGGAGCAGATGCGCCGAGAGGAAGAGAGGAGGCGTGCAGAGCATGAGCAGGTAATCTGCAGTGGACTCTGGGTGAATCAGTCCCCAACATCGAAGGCTGAATTCTGAGGTCAAAATTGCTTCCCCTTGGGATTACTGTCTATTGTGATATTTTAGTTCTTTGCAAGCAGTGGTAAATTACAATTCATTTAATAAGTTAAAAGCAAATCTACTTATTACTCTCACATTTGATCACTTTCATCACTAAAGAGTAAATTGCTTAATTGCTAACCCTGTGTTTATTGCTTTTCACTGTATTAATTCCCTTCTATCTGTTGGCCAGCAATTCTGGGGCCACTTAATTTACATTTCCCCACTCCCACGCTCTCCATATAAAGCTTTTGTTTACTACTGTCTCGGGTACTTTACCTTGGTTCCCAACAAAACTGGTCCCTCCTCTGCCTCAACTTACCTCTTTATAGCTCTCAGAACACTTGGCTTCTCAGGATAGTAGCTTTTATGATAACACTGCAGAGCTTACAAAGGTGCTTTACATCTTCAAGATACTGTATAAGCACTAAAGACCTTGTCCTGTTCAAGAACCGTGTGTGAAATTCCCATTGACTTCATTGGAACTACCATTGCCTACACTGGAGGGTTCCATGAGCAAGATCTTAAGGGATTGTCCCCTAACTAATTAAGGCTTGCAATGCCATTTCAAGGTTGGGAATAGTTGTCTATACTACCCATGCTTTGCCGGTATAGCTATACCAGCAGAGCTCCCTGGTGTAGATTCAGCTTATGCCGACAGAAGGAGTTTTTCTGCCAACATAGTTACACTGCCTCCTCAGACAACATTAGCTATGCTGACACTGCCAGCGTAGCTGCATCTACAATGGGGATTTTGCTGGCATAGCTATGCCCGCTAAGGGGTATAGTTTTCTCAGACACAGCTATGCCGACAAAACTTGGTAGTGTAGACCAGGCCTTATATTACGTCCTACAGATAAGGGAAGTGATAGGACAGAGGTGGAGATTTTCAAAGGCCCAAAAGAATCACCTTTTTGTTCTGACCACATAAAAGAGCCTTAATGGAAGAGCCTAATTAAAAAAAAACACCCTCCAAGGTCCAAATTCTGAACTAATTTACACCAGTGTAAATCCAAAGTACCTCCATAGTCTGTAGTGGAGTTAATCTCTATTTACGTTGGAGTAACTCAGAACAAAATGTTGCCCTAAAATTATAGTTGTGCCTTGTACTTTTTTTCAGTACAGTAGAAAGTAAAGCGTGTGTCATTTCAGTCAGCTACAAGCAGGTGAAATTCTCAGTGTTAAATTAATTGTCTTTGCATTTTTTTGCAGTTGAATCTCTCTGTGTTTGAGCCAGGGCCCCTTAGTGTTTCTACCATTTCTATCCTTCATGCAGCAGCTCCTTCCTCTGTGGAATTACTGGCTCTTTTTCTCTTCTCTCTTTCCCCTCCACCCCAACCCCGATCCCTGCTGCCCATGTCTCCAGGAGTACATCAGGCGACAGTTAGAGGAGGAGCAGAGACAGTTAGAGATCCTGCAGCAGCAGTTACTGCAGGAACAAGCTCTACTTCTGGTAATGGGGAGACCACATTCCTGCTTACCCGCTTTCTGTTTGTAGTGTGCCTGTCTGTGTGCGCCTGTGTGTCCCCGTGCCCTCTGAATGACTAGTATAACGAGTCAGGCTGTGTAGGTAACTTGCATACGATCACCTGCTGCACGGATTTAATTAAACTCATAAACCTCATAACCACACAGTTCTCCAAGACTCCACTCTGATAAGAAGAACATGCTGAGGTTTTTGTTTCATACATGCAAATGGAACGGCGCACCAAATTCTTGTATTTTTCTCTCTCAATTCTGTGACCTCTCACTGATTCGATATCTTTGCTGCAAAGCTCCTTTCTCACCCAGTCTGTCTCTGTAACGTTGGCATGCTTTCGGCTTCATTAGAAGTGCAGGCCCTTTCTCAGCCCCACTGTGTTTATTGCAGAGTAAGTTTTAAAATCGTTAGCAGCGTACTGGAATACAATCAAACTGAAATGTATTTGTACTCTGCCTATCCACTCAGCTTTACAGGATTTGATAGCCATATTTCATTTGCAAACTATTAGTTTTACTTTCTTGACAGGAACATTTTGTGTTCCCTTCTCATTCTGCTTCCATTTTAGACCATGTTTTTTATTGCATTATCTCCTGAATTGCCCCCTTTTTTGTTTGTTTGTTTGTTTAAAGTGAGAATTATATTTATCAGTATTTATGGTTTTTTCAATAAAACAGAGCTAATTATTGGTCTCTGTTTCCACTGGCTTTATTTAGAGAAAGAGGGAACTCGTACAAATCCCTCCTTTTTAAAGGTACTTAAGTATTAATAATTATTAATTAAACCTTTAAAAAGCCCCAGTGCTTCAGAGAGATCCGTTAATTGGCTCTGCAATTCAAGTGTTGCCACAATCACCCACTCCTATGAGCTGCTGAGCACCAATCAACATCCAGTGGCTTCAGTATGAAATGAAGGCACACAGCACCTCACTAGATGTGTCCACTGTTACCCTCCTCTGCAAAACCTGGTGATAAGCAGTTGTAACTTACAAACCCAGCGAGGATCTCAAATTATTCAATGGATTTGTGTTTGGTCAACCGGGTGTGAACCTGATTCTGTTCTTTGAACATACAGGCTGCTTAAGGGATTTAGATACCAAGCTCCCATTTGAAATGTGGCTTTAAAATCTCAACCACAGGGATTGAAGTTAATGTGCTTGGTACTTATGTAGCCCTCCTTGGACCAAATTTAACCCTTGCATAAGAGGGTGTGAGTGACTATGTTGACGGCCCTGGAGCTGCACAGCGTGTAGAAGGTCTTGATAGGGACCTTCATTTCAAAACTTCTTTGTAATCATGAAGGGCCAGAATCCCATTCCTCCAGTGGGGAATGATTGCTCAGACCAATTGGCCTAGGTGGAACTACTTATGCAAGCAGCTGCTCTCTTGTGTGAGCAAGAGGGCCAAATCTGGCCCTAAGTAATTGATTTCTACAGTGCTCCTGTTAAGAATATGGGACGCAGAGGCAGAGAGCCTAACTTGCCAAAGTGTGTCAAAGCTGGAATTAAAACTCTCAGGATTTTTTGGTTCTGGCTCTTAGAATATGTCTCTCTCCAGGTTTCTTTATGGTTTACTCCTTCACTGGGCCTCCATAGGCTTAAGAACTGATTGGCTTCGTAGGGCTAAGCTGTGCTATTTATTTGGGTTTATTTTTCACCAAACTGATAAATATCTGATCGCTCACACGCTAGCCTGACTATCTCTATACGGCTTCTCACACCCATGTTATGGTGGTGTTGTTCTTGGGTAGGAGTATAAGCGCAAACAGTTAGAGGAGCAGAGACAAGCGGAGAGGCTGCAGAGGCAACTTCAACAGGAGCGAGACTACCTGGTCTCCCTGCAGCAGCAGCAGCAGCAACGGCAAGACCAGAGGCCAGCAGAGAAGAAGCCGCTGTACCATTACAAGGAGGGAATGAATGCCAGTGAGAAGCCAGCTTGGGCCAAGGAGGTAGGAAAGACTGAGTCCATTTGTGCCAGATCCTTGTTTGTCCCCACAAAGTTACCCCTTATAAATGGAGAGCCGGGATGGGATGTAGTTCTGTTTGAAAGTCTTTCACTGAAAATTACACTTACCCCAGTGCAATGCCGTGGGCTACAGTGGGGTTACTTTTCACTTACAGTATTGGGAGGGAGCACTAAAGGAATGGGAATCCCAGAATGCCAGTCCCTGTTTACTTTGTGGTTCCAATTACTGTTGAGGATTCCTGAAGCCAGGCCATGACTAGGAGCGTGATGCTCTCCTCTCTGCTGTAATTATTATGATGGTGAGAGCTGCTGGATGAAAAGTGATCCAGTGCAACTCAGTAGCTCTGACGTGGATTCCTTTACACTGTTCACATTCTAGTTGAGAAGCTGCTGGTGATATGCACTGGAAGGGTGTTTCTTCCTGTTGTAGAGATTATATGGTGCCAAGTGTCCTATATCGTTATTGTTGTTTTGTGCTTTTCAGGAACACAATCTCTGTTGCTTTTTTTTAAAACGCAAAAACAGGGAACAGCATCTAGTAATGCTTATTTTAAAAGTGAGATGTGAATACTAGATATAATTTTACTGACCAGTATTGAAGGAGATGCACACATGCAAGCAATGCAGTACAGTCTCTGCATCAGATGCATTCCTTTCCCCTTTCCCCTACCCCAGAGATATTTTATTACCCAGAAAGAACACTGTCCATTATTACTGTTTGTCCTAGAATAGTGTGTTTTAATAGTATAATTTTGTAATTCCACTCCCAGGTACAACAACGATATCTTAATAACTCGCCTGTTCTCCCAGCTAAGCAGAATCACTCATCTGTTGCCAAACATTTGGCACCCTTCATTACTGGCAAAGATGTAGCACCACAATCCAACATTAAGCCTTCTTCTAATCTTTCCAAGTCACAACCCTCAGCTAAACCAAATCTGCAATACCTACAAGCATTAGATCCTTGGAAAGTGAACCCATTTGTCTCTGCTAAGCCAAGACAGGTTCCGCCAATTATTAAGATTTCTAAACCAAGACCCCAGGTACAGCAACGCACCCAAAAGGGAAAAGAAGCCATCTGGGCACATTCTCAAATTAGACTTGGACATCAAGAGCGATCAAAAAAGAATGATGGTGTGATATCCCTCAAAGGGTCTCGGTCTCAAGGATGTAGTCCTGATAGGAAATCAGGATTGGAGATCACGTGTGTTTCTTCTCCTCATGTTTCAAACGGAATAAATTCACATTTGCCTAGTAACGGAGTGAAAATGGACTTTAAAGAACATAATGGACACAGGGGAAGAAACTTTGCTCCCTCACTCATGCCTACAAGTCCCTTATTTCCTTCAAGAAGCACTCCATCATTAAACAATATTGACTTGATGTGTGATAACCTAGACCTAAGCTCTTCTAGCCCAGAACACATTTTAAGAAAAATAAAGATTCAAGCCCTTCATAAGAACCTCCATGCTTCCTTTGAAAATATCCCGGAACTCCTGCCATCTACAGGGATCCGTCATACACAAATGCAACAGAAAATAGGAAGAAGCATGGATCAGCTTCCCCTTCCATCTCTTGGTCTTTCTCCACAATGTTCTCATTGGAATGCAGCCATTTTGGCTCCTTTGTCTTCTCACTCCCGTTCATCTTCTGTGGATTTACTTTCCTTTCCCCTTAATTCCAATCTGATTCAGGATTCTAAAGTTTGCAGGGGCAATGCTCCAAATAGCATGTCTTCACAGGTAGCCCCAGGATCATTCTCTAATTCTTCCTATTGTTCTCCCAAGCTTTCTCCTCAAGTGTGTAATGGAAAAAGTTTTGTAAATTTGCCTGTGATCAAGACATTCCTGTCATCAAGCACTCCTGATCTGAGAGATGTCAGACAACTTAACTCTGAGCTACCTCTGGTGGGTGACGTCTTCCCAAACTTCCAGTGGGCTTAGTGCTTCCTTAGCTTTGTATAAATCAGGGCTGTCTATAGGGCTTTTGCTGTGGTGGAAATGTGTGGCAGCAAGCAGGAAAATGGGATGATATTCCATCTTTAATAGCAAAGCTTTGAATAAACTGTTCTAAATTCCTAACATGCCTCTGGCATTTTACTATCTTCAGTTCTGTCTATAAAAAGGTCAAGACTTAATATGTTGTTTCTTGGTTGGGATGAGGGAGAACAATGCTAGATTTGGCCATCAGTTCCAGTGCAAGGGCCTAACTCTGTCACTCTTACTCATGGTGAGTAATATCTGATTCCATGAGTCACCCTATTTCTTGGTATGTAAGGTATGCCGCAGCATGAATAAGGGCAGCAGAATTTGGCCCTAAGCCTAAGGGGGGGGAGGGATAGCTCAGTGGCTTGAGCATTGGTCTGCTAAACCCAGGGTTGTGAGTTCAATCCTTGAGGGGGCCATTTAGGGATATGGGGCAAAAATTGGGGATTGGTCCTGCTTTGAGCAGGGGGTTGGACTAGATGACCTCCTAAGGTCCCTTCCAACCCTGATATTCTATGAAATACACACTATAGGGAAGGAGGTATCAGAGGGGTAGCCATGTTAGTCTGTAACCCAAAAAACGAAGAGTGCGGTGGCACCTTAAAGACTAACAGATTTAATTGTTTATAAGGAAGGAGTGATTTACTGTCAAAATTTCATAGTTAATCATTAATTTATCTGTATAATCAGGTCACTGTGCTAATGAAAGGAAAAAATACTATGAAGTAGTTTTGGAATACAATAAACTACAGTGCACATTTTAGGCATTCAGAAAATATACACACACGGATAGCTCAATATAGATATAAATAATATCAGTATTTACAAAATGTTCATCAGTACCTCTCAGCATTTTGTATTTAAGAGGTAGGTTGTGCAACTCACACTCTCTCAGCACTTACACTAGTACACTTACTTCACTAGGAGTTACGTTTATGGAGTGAGTAACATGACCATGGGTTGTACAATCTAGCTGTAAATAGTCTAAACCTTCCATTTTCTGTGGACATAAAAACAACAGAGGTTCCTCTCTTAACCATACTTTCAAATCATACAGCACATGTTTGTTGCTATCACATGCCAGTCTCCTTTATTATGGTAGCTGGCCGCTTTGAACCATGGGTCACCAGTGCTCACAGTTTTTCGCCCTAGGTTCATTAGGTTGTGTCCTGACAGACTCCATTTTTGGTTCTCAAGCTAGTCTGTGTTGGTGCTTGTTGCTGTTCTGGCTGCCAGTTTTTGGCCATGCTAGAAATTATACAGATTGCATGGACATATTGCACTAAAGCTTTTCTGGATTGATTAATATCAGCATTGGTAGTGACAGTTCTCTGCTTTCTCCATGATCATTCTTGGGTTAAAATCAGCTGTTTTAATGAGTCCAGAGTCATATCGTCACAGCCAGACATTTACCCACTTTTGATCTTGTTCCCTGCGCATTTCTTTCTCAGCTGGGGTTTATTAGAAGCAAAGTGATAACTGCTTTTAGCTACGGGCGTAAGATCTTTCCAAATGCCATATGGCTCACTCCTTGTTGTTTATATTATTTATAAAGAGTAATAGGTATAAAATATTCATAAAAAACAGAAAATGAAATTCCTGCAGTAAGTATATTAGTCTAAAGAGATACAATTCAGATGGGAGAGGGACATGGATGTTCAAGGATGTATGCTTCACAAAATGGTGGTTCCTTGTAGGAACTTATACAGTGTCCAAAATACTTTATGTGCAGGGTCTGAGTAGTACCTACTCTAGGGTGACCAGATAGCAAGTGTGAAAACTCGGGACAGGGGGTGGGGGGTAATAGGAGCCTATATAAGAAAAAGACCCAAAAATCAGGACTGTCCCTATAAAATCGGGACATCTGGTCACCCTAACCTACTCAAAATTATGATTTTTACCCCCGTATATCCTTTTCATGTGTAAAATTACTGTTTCAGCTAGAAAGGACCCCAAAAGGCCTGGGGTCAACAGGATTCATTCTTGAGCAGCGGTTTCTGCTCCGTATATCTCCCCACGCCTACCAGGTTCTGGGGCAAAAGGGTAGGTTTGAGATTCAAACTGGAGCCCTGAGGTAGCAGTACACAGAGGTGCTGTGTCAGTGGATCATTCTTGGTGGTTTGGGAAGGTAGCATTCCTGGATTTAATGCTGTACATTCTTGGCATCAAGCTTCTGGGGAATTTTTTCATGATATTGGTTGGCACACGAAAATTCTCCCCACATCATGGACTCCCTGCTAGTTTTTCATACTTTCTTGAGGGGGAAAATTCTGGTCTCCACTGTCCCCTCCCCCACGACCGGGCCCCCTCCCCCATCCCATTCCTCACTCATCACCTCCCCCAACAACCATCGGTCTCCTCAGCTGGGGAGTTTCCCCTCTCTTACTTACACAGGGCACAAGCCAGTGCTGCCAGGGGTGGAGTTCTCAGCCGATTCTCCTGTGCTCTGCCATACAGGAACAGACCCCCTGTGTGACACCATTTGGCCTGGAGTCGCTGGGCCAAATATGCGGATATGTGTGCTCTAAAATCTGAGTGTGTGCTTCCCGGCTCATGTAGAAATACTTGCGCTACCTACGCCGAATTCACATATAACAATGCAACCCACGCCTCGACCCAACACAGCCCGTTATTTGCAAACGATGGCTTTCGCCCCTGCTTACACCGAGACTTAGCCATGAGCGCCCCAGAATTGGCGGCTGCTGATTTAGCCTCCCATCTACACCGGGTGCATTGAGAGCTGAAAGGAACACTTGAAATCCACCAAAGAAGCCTATAAACACTATGCAGATTAAGACTGTCAGGCTGTCTCTAATCTGGCCATAGGGGACAAGGTGTGGCGGTCTTCCCAGAAGCTGGCCTGAAGTAGGCTGCCTGATTAGTTGGAAGAGTCAGCAGACCAACTCTTAAGCCCAGCAGCAGTTCTTCGGTTGCTGGAAGCATTCTCCCACAGCTGTGATAGCTCCTGTGCTTGCTTGTTCCAGCCCTGCTCCTGCCTTGCCTCACTCCGAGTAACCTGGTCCTGACCCTCAGCTCTGATTTCTGACTTGGGCTCTGGCATCTGGTCTCTGACTCCAGCTCTGACCTTGGGCTCCTACTCCTGGCCGTTGACACATGCTCTAACCACTAAACCTGATTCCTGCTCTGCCCATTGAGGACAACCACCTGCATCCTGGTCTCTGACACATACCTCCCCACTACATTACTCTGCCACCTATTCCTCCACATTAGCTGTGAAATATTCTATAATCAGCTGCCAATTCTCGTTTGGCACTCTGTCAATAAGCTCCAGAAGTTGGCTGGGGGACTCCAGTTTCATCATCCTTGGCTGGTGTAGTTAGTGCCTGAGCTTGAATAATAGGCAGATTTACTGGAACTCCTTTGAGGCAGATTGAAATGAGGCTGTCACTGACTGGACTGTATCCCAGTATTTATGCAGATGCATCCTTGTTCAAAAAGAAATGCTGTTGCTCTCTCAGCTACCCCTTCTGTCCTTGTATACGCAGCTAAGTCCTCTCTGCAGGAGTTTATAAACTGACCTCAAAACTGCCACTGAAAGTGTACGCAGAAGGGGAAAGTGTAGTTGTTCTGTTTGGACCTTTAGATATGCTAGCTGGTCATTCATTATCTAAAAAACTCTTCACAAGCCTTAGGAGAAAGACCGTGTCCTTTAGGAAGTCTATTTCCTAATTTTGGGTTTGCCATATTAGTCTCTCTAAGAGCCCCAACTTCAGAGTGAATGGTTCATTTGTATCAACTTAAGGACTCTTTGAAGCATTTTATGATCCATTTCTTACTTGAAGAAGAGTTAATGATTATTCCTTCCACATATACACATACAATTTTTGTTATTTTAGAAGCTGATTCCCAACACAAGCTTATGCACACACTAATTTGCTCTTTGTACAATCTGATTTCAATAACACATGCATTGCGTTTATATCTGGATTGGCTGAAACAATTGTATTTCCATCTGGATGAGCTGAAAGCAATTGGATATTTTTTCATTTCTGGATTAGCAACACACCTGTTGTCCACAATAGAGGACTAGGTGCTGGATTTATTAATTCCAGAACAAAACAAACCACCTTCTTGCTGCCATGTTCATTGTTTCTTTCAAATGTAACGAAAGCACTTCCGGTGTTATTTCGGTATTGAAGGTAAGTACATTTCTTTCAGTGGGAATGCACTGCAGACCATTTGCGCTGGGATCTTAACCCTTAGAGCTTCTCTTCTTCAGATGCATCTGCTGGAAACGCCCTCTTGAAGCTTTGTTTTCCCTTTCAGATTAAAAAGGACATGTGCGAAATGTGTGAAATATAAGTTGTCTATTGGTGTCTTGAAAATTCATTTACTGTATTGTCTGCCTGGTAATTTGGATTCCTCAAGCCATCCACTAGCCTAATATATTTGAAGGAGGAGGGTGTTTTTGCATGCCTGGGTCCTCAATTGCCTATTGCTATTTTTATGGGTCTTTCTCATCTTTCAGGGGTTGGACCTGCCACTGCGAGATTTCCTGATCATATGATCAATTTATGGTCTCAGATTTTGCAAACACAGCAGGCAAATGACTGCTGTTGCAACATGTTGCAAAAATATATATTCTTCTCCAATTATAATCTCTTGCAGTAATGCCAGGTTCTGCCTGCAGTAAGCTTTGGCAGGGTTGGGGGACTGCTTTCAAGGCAAGTGGATAACTGTCTGTAACCTGTATAGCCATTTTGAAAGGGTTGTTCAAATCAGTACCAAGGCATTTCAAATACACAATGAAACCAAAATTGGGTGTGGTCTGTCTAATAGTTGTGAAACTATCACTGAACTGCATTTGGAGAGACTCCAAGCAAACAGTTCAGTTTAGGCTCTGGGGAAGGGATAGGCCGTTGGGTTTCGCCTGAGTTTGATTCTGTTCAAATCAAAAAAGGACTTGTATATTGGGGAAGACATTTGTATGTAGAGAGCCAAGTTCTCTGTGGGTGTGGGCTGGTACAGCTCCACTGACTTTAAACAACCTGCTTTCTCAAATTGGCAAAAACGGAGTGGGCCCAGTTCAGAATTTGGATGCTTATTCATGAGGCAGAATGGTGCCCCATTGGCATCACATTGGCCAACCTCAGAACCTCTACCCAACAAGGGACATGAGCCAAATGAGACTCAAGTATGAAGTGGCAGACAAAGGACTAATGGCTTCTGGGAAGATCCTTTTTTAGTCTTATTATTATTTTATCTCTCCTGAGAACAGCACCACTGTTTCCCACTAATACTGCCTACAATGTTGAGAGTTTTCTGCTGCTGCTGCCAGACTGTCCAGCAGCTCTACTCTGCTTGTGCTACAGAAGGCAAGTGGGGTCTGAAAGGTAGACCCTGGAGAGAGGAAGGAGTCTAAAGTGAGAAAGGAAAAGAAGAGTAAGAGAGGTAAAAGAAAGGTGGCGAAGAGAAGTAGACCGAGGGATGGAGAAAACCGGAGCATGGAAGCAGCACAAGAGAGAAAGTAGATGAGAAAGGGAAAACACAAGAGAGATGTAGGAAATCTGTCCTGCCAGAAATAGAGCCCCTAGTCAGTGTCGAGGAGCTGCTGCCTTCAGAAGAACCAGATTAGGCAGTGGGAAGAAAAGAATCAACTGACTAGACCAAAATATGGAAAGGACAGAGAGAAGGGAGAGTGCACACATTAAATTTTCTCTAGATTGGTTTTATTTTCAAAGGCGGATCTCCCTCGCCATGCAAATTTAGCTTCTTTTTTGGCATCTTTTCTTTTCTACCTCTTCTTTACCCCACCCACCCTCTCTGCACGTCGTCTTTCTTTCCATCTTTCTTTCTTCTTTCTTTCTGACTCAGCTGCAGTGCCCATTTCTGTCTAGAGTTTCCTGCTGTGTGTGTTCTGTTGCAACCCAACAGGAGGCTAGGCAGCTTCCAGCATCTCCCACCCCACTCCCAGCCTCCTTTTGTCTGGAGCTCCAAAATTACCACTTCTGAAATTACCACTTTTCACCCCACTGATCTGCATTGATAGCAAGGAAATGCAGAAAAGGGAACACTGTTTAAACATTTTCCTTTTCAAGTTTGCCCTAGTATGGAAGTCCTTATTGAATCCAAGCATCTGGTGCTTAGTGTTAATTGGTATGAAAGAGGTGCATGAAACAATGTACTGATTGGAAATACAGGAAAATGGCTATACAGGTGACTTGGGTGTAGAATTGCGGGGAAGTGAAGCAACTTGTGTTCATTGGTTCTCCTGTTGTGTTGCCTCAGGTAGAGGAACGTTCTCGACTCAACCGGCAAAGCTCCCCAGCAATGCCTCACAAAGTGGCTAACAGGATATCTGATCCAAACCTGCCTCCTCGTTCAGAGTCCTTTAGCATTAGTGGCGTGCAGCCAGCTCGGACGCCACCCATGCTCAGACCAGTGGATCCACAGGTATGGTGCTTTGGTCCTAGGTCCCTCCAAGTTTAATTACACCAGGAGGCTGGTGGTTCTGGTAAGAGAACCACAACATTTGTGGATTAAAAGGAAAGAATTTCTTAACACATGGGTTTCTCAGTTCTAGATTTGTTTGTGAATAAGTGCAGTATCTACATTTACACTAGATGGAATAAAAATAAAAGGATTACAGCTCTCATGCTGCCACGTATAGTATGATTATTAGTTGAAGACAAGGTTGTGTTCTTTCTTCTCCCCTCCATAGTATAACAGAGCACTGTAAGGTACGTTATGATGCTTTTTTCCTTCCTTTGAAGAATCAGGTATTGGTTGCTGTTGGAGACAAGTTAAAGGACTTAGGTGAACCATTGGTCTGCACCAGTATGACATTTCCTTTGTTTCTGTTGGGACCCTTTTTATCCAAAGTGAAACCGCAGAGCCTGGTACAGTAGGCCTAGTATGGCTCGATGTTTAGGGTTATCAGAAAAAGATTTTGCTTCTTTTCCTTCAATGTTTTTTTTTAAACATTCAGTTAACGTCAATCGCAGTCATACATCTGGAAAAACCCGATCACAAGTTCCAAAAATACACTCTCACAAGACATCATAAGGTTGTGCAGACTGGGCCCAGTTCTGCCCCAGAAACTCAGGCACAACTCCTGTGGAGTCAGGGTTCCAGGGGTGTGTCTGCTGCCAGCACTGGATATAAAATCTTTGGCCCAAGTCTATATGTGGTTTCTACAGGAAAATCCACAAACTAACTGAACTCCATCCACATTCTGGTATTTGCCGCTAGTAAAGTCTTTAGTATCACCTGGTGAATCAGCAGTGCAATGTGAACTTTAACTTGCTATGTGAGGCAGGCCCTGCAGCATACTTTTATTTTTTCAGATAGAGTCCAGAATTAAACAAACAATAAACATCCCATCTCACCTTAGTCTTTTAACTGACAGAAACGAAATATACTTTGCCTGCCTCCTTTAAAAGTTTCCAAACCTTATGCGTTTTTTAAAAAGTGACTGGCATTCATTGTCGGTGACTGGCATTTATTTTTTCATTACTAAGATGTTATTGAAAGACTTTATCATTTCACGCACAAAACCCCATATAAATCTGTGTGTAAATTTGTTATTTACACTGGTAATAGAGGATGCCATTTTATGCTGTATCAAAGGAGCCCTTGGCTAAATCCCTCTAGATCTTGTAAGTGTGAAGGGGTTTAGCAAGGCCACTTGCAGATTCTATAAGGTTTTTGGGAAGCAGCTGTGACCTGATGTAACCTAGGCATTCTCGGATGGATGAGGTG
This sequence comes from Macrochelys suwanniensis, assembly GCA_033296515.1. Taxonomy (NCBI): domain Eukaryota; kingdom Metazoa; phylum Chordata; order Testudines; family Chelydridae; genus Macrochelys; species Macrochelys suwanniensis. The sequence goes on from CM065783.1 coordinate 15,195,025, forward strand.
CAAGTGCCATCCTAACTGTTGCGCTCCTAAGGCTTGAAAGAAAGAGGATCTTTAGGTCTATTGGACAGGCTGATATCTAGCCGGACTGTGGAGATTCACACCATTGTTGCTTTTTTGTTGTTTTTTAAAGCCATCAGTGCTTCAGACTTCTGGAGATTGAAGCTGTTCCTTTATTTTTTCCATCATTTTTTCTTTTTCTTTTTAATTAAAAACCCTAGGGAATTTCATACCAAAATCATTAGGGAAATGTTAAAGTTGCATGGCTAAGAACTTAAAAAACCAGGAATGCCAAGTTAAAGTTTTTCATGCAACCTTAATTATGCTTCCTTGTGTATTGGAGGTTATAGGAAAAAAAACCCACATGATATATTTATATTGTATTATTTGAGAAATAATATGTGATCATGTATATGAAGACTATCGTCATGCATATGCAAAAGTCGTCAGAGTAAAGGTTATATGTGCAACCCTAACTTTGGCATTTCCTGACTTTAGAGTGCTGAACTATGCAACCTTAATGTTCTTTTCAGAAAGTTTTCACATGGAGTTTGTATAAGAAGCCAGAAAGGCCTGAAACCAAAACACAGTGCAGATTTCAAACCTAGGGGTTTTTTAAAAATACATTAGAACTATTGAGATTTTTTGAAATTTTTTTTTAAACATTTTATGCTGATGGTTTTGTTTTGACTTGGTGCTTAGATTCCACATCTGGTCAGTGTGAAATCCCAAGGAACCTCTTTGTCTGGCTCTCAGTCACTGCACGAACAACCCGCAAAGGGAATGGCTGGGTTTCAGGAGGCTCTGACGGTGACCTCTCACCGCACTGAGATGCCAAGGCAGAACTCGGACCCCACCTCAGAAAACCCTCCTCTCCCCCCTCGCGTTGAAAAGTTTGACCGAAGTTCTTGGTTACGACAGGAGGAGGACGTTCCACCAAAGGTAACATTTGTATTGCTCCTAACTTCGAAAGCTTGAAAGAGGCAATCTCAGAGCTCATCCCCTCAGCACTGCTCAGCGCTGCAATGCAGGGGACAGAATTTGGGGGCTTCTTTCTGAACCGGTGGAGTTCACATCCTGTTAAATTCAGGGACTGGTCCTGTGCAGTGCTGAGCATCTCCTGCATAGTGCTAAGCACAAGGGTGCTCAGGACTTCAGAGATGTTCAGCAGTTTGCAGGTTTGGCCCTCGGCTGGTATGCAGGGTTTTTTTCCTATTACCGCTATATGTGTAAGTCTCGTGATACACTGCAAAGAAAGTTCTCAAGCCCAGGTTGAATCCAGAACAAATCAACATCTCTTTCCCCTTGGGAAAAAAATGCTTTCTACTTAAATTGAATTATTTAGGAACATAAAATTTGTCATACTCAGACCTTTGGTCCTTCTAGTTCAGTGTCCTGCCTCCAGTTGTAATCAATACCTGATGGAAGATTTGTAAGGGCTCCAGCAGCTTTATACCTTCAATGACAGTATGGCAGCATCTGGCAGTACCTCTTTAATTAAGGCTCTTCTGTTGCAGTATTTCAATTGCACTGTTCATAAGCTTTTTTGCAAGGAGTTGGGGAGGGTTGGGGAATGAATTATAACTTTGCTGTTAAAAATTTTCCTGAAATGGAATCGGCTTTCAGCTCAGGAGCCTTTGTACAAAGAAAAAGGTATTGCAAATTGATTAGAGACATTGAAGTAAACCGTATTTTTCCATGATTTAAATGCAGTTTTGCTGTGCTCCAGTAAATAAGCAACGTGCATTTTAAAATGAAGTATCTGCTATTTATGTATGGGAGCCATGATGTAGTGTGTCAGCACATAATACTGTTTACACTTTTGGCTACCATCTTATTGAGAGGATCCATTGGTGCTTACCTGAGGGGAGAGTAAGCTGGCAGTAATTTTTAAATATGATAATCCTTTGGTGCAAACACGTCTCTTGATGCTAACGCTCTGACCAGTTACCATGCAGTGTCTCGCCTTTCCTTACTAATGTGATTCAGAAGATGTCAGCTGCCCAACTCTGGCAATATCTGCTACCCTCCAGTGTTTTTGGAATCCAATCAGTTGAGATTCAGACCTGGCACAGGACAGTAATAGTGGCTGTTGCATGTTCTACTCAGAGTAATGGACACCGGTGGGCTGCCTGATCATCCTATCAGTGTCCTTCAATACTACTATGATTGGGAAGTGCTGCCGACTCTTCGGGAGGACTTGGCAGGGATGGCAGGACTTGGCAGGGATGGATAGGAGTTGGCTCATTCATTGTCTACTGAAAGGTTAAGAAGGGTAATTGCTGTCCTCCCAGGGTTCTCACTTGCAGAGTCTCTTAGGGACAGTCTTGTCACCCCTCTGTTCAAACAGTATGTGAGGATATGTTAGAGCTTGTGAAATGGGCCACAGTGTCTGCAAGATGCTATTGATACCCATTTCTTTTCACTGAGCCAGGACAAGCTGTTTCCTTGCTTACCTAGTATTTGCTGGAGACGTTACAGGGACCTGGATAAAAGCTAGCAGACTTTTGGTTGTCATACCGGATTGGACCATAGGCCTTTGTGGTCCAGTGCCTTGTGTCTGACAGTTTTCAAAACCAGATGCTCTAGAAGGTGCAAGAAGCTCAAAAAAGACAACTAGGGAATAATCTATCCATGGAGGAGGTTTCTTCTTAATCTAACCACTTATTGCTTGGTATGCCCTGAAACATGAAGACATCTCTCTTTCTTAGCCTAAATAATTTTTTTATCTATCTAACATAACTGTGGCTCTTCCCATTCTCAATACAATGTCTAATCCTTTTTTAAATCCTACTAAGCTTTTGGCTTCTGCCTCATCTTGTGACAGGGAGTTCCACAGGGTAAGCAATGACCTTAGTTCTTATCATAGGGCCGAAGTATTGCATAACATCCTGTATGATACTGATACGTAACGGGCACACAGAGAGCTCAAAATTACAGTGGAGTGAGTCAAGATCAAGGTTCCAGCCTTGTGTAAAAAGGTGCTGAGTCTAGAAGCCCTTATTTGCTATGGAATGTTGTTTTTTCTGGGATATCGGAGGTGATCCATCCTGATTTGAACATCTGGTTTTCAGTGACGTCTGGCTTTCAGCTAATTGTACAGCTGAAATTACTGAGGCGAAAAAGGCATGTGGCTTGATCAAGGTAGCTGAATGGCTCAGCCTGGATTCCACACAGAGACCTTCCTTCTTCCCATCCCTTGTCTTTGACCACTAGGCAGCATTACCTCTGTGGAATTATTACAATGTAATTTATTTTTACCTGAACAAGTAGCTCTAAAAGCTGCTACCTTGAGCTTTCTGATTAGTCCAGATTTTAGGACTGTTCTGTTTTGAATGTGTTTTTTTGTTAATTTTGGGGCTCTCTGCTTGATATTAACACCTACTTTTTTTAGACTTCAGGCAACTATACTGTAGGAAATGGCCCTGCCCTGCGAGGGATAAAATAAATGACTTTTCAGGTCTTTCCTGTCTCAGACATCTATGATTCTTTGTATGTGCCAAGAACTTTGTGTTTTATAACTGCTGTAAATATTTCATATCTCTCAGTGGAAAAGTAATTACATATCCAGCTAGAAAACCTGCCGAAACCTGATCTTCCCCCAAATGCATTAAGAGAATATCCAAGTTCCATTGTACAGTCCTAATAGCTTTGACGCTTTCAATTTTCTTTCAGGTGCCTCAGCGAACAACTTCCATATCCCCAGCACTAGCTAGAAAGAACTCTCCTGGGAATGGCACTGCGTTGGGAACTAGATTAGGATCACAGCCCATCAGAGCAAGGTACGGGAGGCCACATGGGAAAGGGAAAAAAAATTAATGAATCCATCTGTTAGTTTTATCATTTTCTTCCTGGTGCCCTGGTTTGTGAGCCTCACAAAGGAAGTGGGGTCATTGGGTCATGAGCCAGTGCCCACTGAATTCAAAGGATGGATTACCACAATCTATATACTGTTGTTTGGGGAAACAGAGAGTCTGATCATAACAAACACCAAACCAATGATTTTAGGCCTCAGACTGGCCCCCATTGGAATCAATGGTGAAACTCCTACGTTGCAGTCCTTAGTCTTCTTGTCAATAAATCTAGTCAAAATTTTAAAAATAATTAAAGCACTCTCTGCTCTCTTTTAACATGGATTAACTGATAAACTACAATCACTTTGAATCTCCACCGTAGCTCGATGATGTTTGAGATTTGCATTAATTAGAATTGTACAGCATCACCAAAGGCTGTGAACATTTGGACTCTGGGACTCCTAATATTATCTGCGCAAAATCTAATGAGTTGAAATTTCTATGTTCTTAGACTTTCCAAGATTTCTAGCTGGATGCAGAAGATGCTCTGGACTCTCAGCTACTGCTATTGAGTTGATTGGGAATTTCAACATAACTCTAGAAGCGACAAAGAGTCCTGTGGCACCTTATAGACTAACAGACATATTGGAGCATAAGCTTTCGTGGGTGAATACTCACTTTGTTGGATGCTTATGCTCCAATACATCTGTTAGTCTATAAGGACTCTTTGTCACTTCTACAGATCCAGACTAACACGGCTACCCCTCTGATACTTGACACCATAACTCTAGTGGAAGCAGGATTTGGTCCTCTCAGCTCCTTCCTGCTGCACACTGAGGGTCAAATTCTGCCTAACTCAGTGATGCTGAGGGGTGAGCAGAGATGATGGTAGATACGTTCTCCAGTATTCCTGCTAGTCAGAGCAGGATTCCATCAGCAGTGCAGGGGACTGTGCCGGGGGGAAGGTGGGAGGACTGTGCATTGTTGCTGTTCAATAAGGGTTTGATACAGTTTTAAATTCAAGTCAATGACAAAATTCCCGTTATGGTAAATGGTTCCTATAGGAACAGTGTGTGTCCCTGGCTAGCATGTGCCACTGACACTAAGTAGTTGGGGACTAGACAGTTTTCTTAGCCCAGGTTGGCCTATTAACCATTCCCACTCCTAGCACTCCCAGGAAAGATCCTGCCCTTACTTCCCCTAATCCTCACTATAATCTCTTCTCCCTTTCCCCTTGTGCACCAGGACAGCACATTATAGGATCTAGCCCTGAGCTTTTTAAAACAATAGAACATGCAACAGGTTCAGTCATAGCAGAAGCAAAAGAATGATCTTAGACAGGTGAGATCTTGTCTTTGATTTGCAGATTGCGATAGTATGATGGGCAGAACTCCAGATCTCGTCAAATGAAATGCCATCTTAAATCTCAGGATAAATATTTGTATTCCGTGGATCTTTGTATTATGGAAATGTTTGATGTTTTCTTCATCTTGTCCTCTTAGGATGAGGTAAAAGGCTTCAAACTAGATGTTCCCAGGTAGAATATTCTCAGCCAAATTACCAATAGGTCATGACTTTCAGCATAAGCTTTTCTTCCCAGCCAGTCTGATGCACTCTGCAGCAGCACTGCATGCTGTATAGCAGGCTCAGTGTAAGGTGGCCAAAGAAATATGTATTGCCAAATATTTTTAGAAAAAATTCTCTGTTACGAACAGTAAGGCCATTTACCTCTATCATGGGTGTCACCGGGTGGACTGGGCTCTTTAAGAAGGAAGTGCTCCAGCCTACCTGGTCCTCTTCAACAGCCTCAGTGTGGGATTGATAGAGACAGAAGTTCCCTGTAAGGAGCCAGAGGGGAACAGGAAGAAGCAGCTGTGGCAAAGAAGAGCCCTAGTGAGCAGGAAGCTCCTGCCAGAGACCCTGCCTGGGAGAAGGGAGCTGGGAAGCCAGAGCCAGAAAGCTGAGCTCCCACTAGGAAGGGCAGGGAGTGGCAGCTTCATGGGGAACAGACTGAGAGAGAAGATGAGCTCTGAGTGTGGTAGAAGATGCCAGCACTGAGTATGAACTTGTGATGTGGTGATGGACTTCATTTTGGGACTCTGAGGACTGGTTTTGAACGGTTTCTGGTATGAAACCAGCCCCAGACATGGTTGGTGGTAGCCAGGAGAAAGACCGTGTGGAGTTCTTAAGGGGCCCTGGAGAGGAAAAAGAGAGTGGAGCCAGAAATGAGGAGTTCGGGAGGGGGCTCTGGACTTAGGCAGTGGGTTGGGATGCGAAAGGACGTGAGGGCTCCGGCTGTGGGGTGCGAGCTCTGGGGTGGGGCCAGGGATGAGGGATTTGGGGTATAGGAGGGGGCTGAGGGCATGGAGCCAAGGGGTTTGGAGTATGGGAAGGGGCTCTGGGCTGAGGCAGGGAGTAGGGGTGTGGGAGGGGGTGTGGCTCTGGGTTGGGGGTTCAGGTTCCAGGGTGGGGCCAGAAATAAGGAGTTCAGGGTGTGGGAGGGGGCTCCAGGCTGGGGCAGGGGGTTGGGGTACAGGGGGGGTGAGGGCTCCGGCTGGGGGTGCAGGCTCTGGTGGGGGCCAGGGATGAGGGGTTCAGAGTGCAGGAAGGGGCTCAGGCTAGGACAGGGAGTTGGAGTGCAGGGGGGTGAGGGCTCTGGCTCGGGGTGCAGACTGTGGGGTGGGGCTGGCTCCGGCTGGGGATGCAGACTCTGGGGTGGGGCTGGGGATGAGGGGTTTGGGGCATAGGATGGCGCTTCAGGCTTGGAAAGGGGTTCAGAGGGCGGGAGGGAGATCAGGGCTGGGTTAGGGGGTTGGGACACAGGGAGTTGAGGGGTGCAGGCTCTGGACGGCACTTACCTCAAGCAGCTCCCGGAAGCAGCAGCATGTCCCCCCTCTGGCTCCTACATGGAGGCGCGGCCAGGAGGTTCTGTGTGCTGCCCCTGCGGCCAGTGGGAGCTGCAGAACTGGCATTTGGGGTGGGGAACTCCGCACCTGTGCCTAGGAGCTGGAGGAGGGGACATGCCGCTGCTTCTGGTAGCCGTGTGGAGCCACGGCAGGCAGGGAGCCTGTCTTAGCCCCGCTGAGCCACCATCCGGACTTTTAACGGCTTGGTCAGCTGTGCGTTCCGGTCGAAAACCGGACACCTGGCAACCATAGGCACAGAAAGCTACTGTCATTCTGCACAAGCATGTTAATATTGATGTTATCATCTTAATAACTTCCTGTGCAAAATCTAGGTACACTGGACAGTAATTCTACATAATATCATCCAAGACAAACTCAAATGAAACTGATCCTGCCAAGAAATTATTTATGGCAATGGGACTTTGCACAATAAATGCAATTTGTGCTGTTCTGAGCACAGGCTAAATTATTCAGGATCACTTATATCTCATGTGTTACACACCTCTTATGTTGCTTATGCGGTGCCTTTGATTCCAAATTACATGTTATATAATGCAGAAGTATTGCCATATGTTCTCAGTACTCAGAGTCCTGCTTGAACTCCATGTAACAAGCTTCCGCTCATTCATAGAAAGACTTTGAATAATAAAATCAGTTAGCAGAAATATTGTGTAAAAAGGTATTGTACAATGCTGCATGAACATATTTTCTGTTGCCATTTAAGTGTCAAGGATTAATTTCATAAAGATATGTGAAACCCTGAGAAATATTGGTTGCGTCTGTAAATCAAAAACACTTTTTTTTTTAAGTATAAAACTCTGCATGTGTTTGCAAGAAAGAGTGAGACAGAAGAAGAGAAATGATAAAGCTGGCAACTCGTGTCAGGTTTCAGCCTCTTGCAATTTGAAATGGCTGAGATATGAGACCATGAAAATCTGGGAATGTTGATGCACAGCAAATATACTTTGCAGTCATGTTGCAAATTTTAGCAGAGGAATAGATATTAAGGGAAAAATAGCTAATCTGCAAGCACCTACTTTTAAAAACAGAATATTTTTAACCATTTAAAATTAAATAACTTTTAAATTGCAGTTTTTGATTTTGTTTGGGTTTTGTAGTTAAACCCAGTTGGTATAAATTTTGCATAGCTCCGTTGACTTCAGTGGCGCTGAATGGTGATCTCAGGGTTAGCTCTGCCATACCTGGCTTTTCCTAGGGCAACAAAATACTAAAGCCAGTAAAATGTTTGTTGGGGCTGTGAGGACGTGACCAATTCCAGTTTGCCTAGCACAGCAAAACCCTCTATCTGGCCCTGGCTGCTGTGTCAACTAGTTGTCTTTTCGTTTCTGGAAACTACTAGTTAGTGATAGAGGGAACAATTTGCAAAAGCACCTAAACTGCTTTTAAAACGTGCCTAAAGTCAGTTGGATCTTGTCTTCACTAGGAAAAAAGGTGTGTTCTCAACTCGAGTTAGCTAACACAAGGTAACTAACTTGAGGTGAAATCCTAGTGAAGACAAAGCAGTTGTCAGTTAGCAGCTTGAGTTAAAGACTGTTGGGGAGCAAAGCATTTGCCTTGATCTGCTCATTTGAAATACAAAATGCCTTGTCTTCACTCGGATTTTACATTGTGTTAGTTACCACGTTAGCTAATTTGAATTAAGACCGCACCTTTTGTCCTACTGCATCCTTAGTGGTTTACCAGACTAAGTCTCAGGGCGTGTCTTCACTACTGGGGTAAGTCGAGCTAAGTTACGCTACTCCAGCTGCATGAATAACGTAGCTGGAGTCGATGTAGCTTAAGTCAACTTACTGCGGTGTCTTCACTGCACTGCGTTGACGGGAGACGCTCTCCGGTCAATTTACCTTAATCTTCTCGGGGAACTGGAGTACCAGAGGCGACCGGAGAGCTCTCTGCCATCGATTTTGCTGATCTTCACTAGACCTGTTATATCGACTCCCGCTGCATCGATGGGGTAGTGAAGACAAGCCCTCACTGTCTTGCAATGGAATGTAAGCTCCTGAGTCACGTAGGCACTTTTGAAAAGTCACTGGGATGAAAATTTTACACAGAATGCTTAGGCTCTGAAATGCACAGAATTATACAGTACTAAAGCTACCACAGTAGTTTTGTCATCTTGTATTGCATGTCACCGTGGTAGATCTGACCCTCTCATGTCAACTTTGAAAGGACCTGCTGCTTCAATAACACTAACCTGTTATATTGCTTCCAACTGAATGAAGACTTTCTCCCAACTCTCCAGAATGGTTACACCATCTAATTGCAGTTTTCCTTCATTCTGATGTGCAATAGTAACCCTGACCTGAGGAGAACTGAGCCCATCATTGAGAGCCCCCTACAGAGGACCAGTAGTGGCAGCTCTTCCAGTTCCAGCACCCCCAGCTCCCAGCCTAGTTCCCAGGGAGGATCCCAGCCTGGCTCCCAAGCTGGCTCCAGTGAACGTAATAGAGTCAGAGGTGAGATGACTTCTCTTTTAAACTGCTCTTTAGGCCCTGATCCTGTAACCTTTCTCCACTCCTTTGGCTTAACCGCTCCCTGGATCTGATCTGATCTCATGTGTGTGAAAAGCTGGTTTGAATAGATCCACTGAAGCCATGGAGATGCACCTGATTTTAGACAACTGTTTTTTCTGAGATTAGGCTCTGCTCCTACACCTCGGTTTCTTCCCTTCTAACATGGAGATGATACTTACTTACTTTTCACAGTGCTTTCAGATTGTCTGCTGAAAGGAGCTGTGTTTGTACAGAACTTTATTTATTATCCAAAATCCTCATAGACCTGACTTAGCGTTTTACAGGCAAAGTGATTGCAAGTTTTGGTCCAATATTCTGTATATAGTTGCAAGATCCTCCTATAGAAAGAGGTGGGGATTCTGTTGTATTGAAATATAATGAATTCCTCATTCACTTTTTTCTTCTGTAATCCAAATTCAGCTTTTTTTGGTGTTTTACTTCATTTGTGTGCAGTGAGCATTCTAGGGCATAGAGAAGTGAATTGGCTCCTAAGCCATTTCTTCTAAAAGTCTTTCAGAACAGAACCATGTTTACACTGGGTTTATATTCCTGGCTGATTTGTTTCCTGGAATCTTATAGGTGCTGAAGATCTTCTTTTGCCCCATCTAATTGCAATAGGAGTTGCCAAAGCACATCCAGACAGTTTATCTATATTTCTCTCACAGTCTGGAGTATAAATCCACAGACTAAAGCACATTAAAACAAGTGCTGCACCCATGCTTTGAATGTTTTATGACTTGACTGTACGTTTATGCAATATTTTTGTAGCCATGTTGGTCCCAGGATACGAGAGAGAGAAGGTGGGTGAGGTAATATTTTTTATTGGACCAAACTTCTGTTGGTGAGAGGGACAAGCTTTCAAGCTTAGCTCTTCTTCAGGTATGAAGAAGAACTCTGTGTAAGCGCAAAAGCTTGACTCTCTCACCAACTGACGCTGATCCAATAAAAGACATTACCTCACCCACCTTGACTGTAAGTTGGCATGTCTCTTGTTAAAATAATCACTCCTCTGGGTAGTCAGTAAAAGTAATTTATCAGCAATTGTTCTGTTTTTGGTTTTTAGGTAATGAGGAATTCTGTAATAACGTCTTTGCTATATCAGATAACACAGTGCTTCTAATTTATCATATGCCCAGCTCCTCTGCAGAGTGAATGTTTCTTTAATAGAAAAAGGACAAGAATGTTGAGAGTTCCGTATATGAGGATTAGATTTAGTTATAAATTCTCTTGCTACACTGAGAGAGGACAATGCATTAGAGCTATAGCGTGGAGAGCCCGTTTCAAATAAACTGCATGGCAACAGACTTTGCAGAGTCACGTAATACAATTACAAATTAAATAAAGTGATGGCCGAGGGACAGAGGATTTGAGCTGTTTTCAGCGAAGCGGTAGGTGAGGTAGAGAGAAACAAGAAAGGATTTTCCAAAGAAGAAGCAACAGACGCTGTAGGGGTGAAACCATGGCAAGATAGTTTGGTGTGACAATGCTAAGGCTACTTAGAGTTGTGATCAAATCACAGCACTGGGAGATCCTTTGCCACAGTCTCACTCTATGGCCTTGGGCAAGTCACTCAGGGCCAGGCTATCCATGACCCTTATGTAAGGTTACTGCAAGAGCCAGGGATCAAAGCACAGGTACTGCTCTCTCTCTCTGCATCCCAGTAGGTGCAAGTCACCACCGATGGAGACTGGCCATGGGCTGTCCCCATTCTTTACAGGCTCACTACCGCAGGATGGTGCAGCTTGCTTGCCCTTTCTCTCTCCACCAGGGAGCTGGGGTGGGATTGTGCCTCAGCACAAACCTTTCCCACGCTCTTGCTGCAACTGGACACTTCTGTATCACCCCACACAGGGCTATGTGGCACAACCTTAATCTCTGTAAAGTGAGAACACCATTTGCCTGCCTCCGGGTTAGAGGTGGTGAGGCATAACTTACCAAAGTGAGCGAGGCACTTTGAGATCTGAGATAGAAGGGGCTCTAGAAGGGCAAAGTGCTGTTTGATGGTTTGTTTCTTAGACGAGCAGAGGGATCAGACAGGGAAGCAGAGAGGCTGTGGCTGGATGATGTGTGTTTTAAAAACATGGAGGATCATTTTGAACTGGATCCTGAAATGAATGAGGAGCCATGGGGTTTTTCAGAGGTGCCAGTGTGCAAAGGTGCGCATTCTGCTGTCTGATGAGTCTTTGATCTCCCACTAACAACAGTGCTTTGTTTTTGCCCAGGAAATGCCAAACCTGAGGGGTCACCTGTGCTCTCTCATGAGCCATCTAAGATGAAACAGGAGGACAACAGGGATGTGACGCGACCAAGCCGACCTGCTGTGAGTCTTAAACTATGCCTCGGTGAAATTTGCCATGTTTTCATTAATGGCAATCCAAAAGCCTTAGGAACCCGTAGAAAGAGGCAAACACAGTCCCATCGCCAGTTCTGAGGCTCTAAATCTGCAGTATAGCAAGAGTCCCTGGGATATATTAATGCATAGAGATTGCATGATTTACAATGGCCCCAGGCAAGAGAAAAACTTCAGCACAGCTTAATTTTATGCTTTGGTGGATCGGGGCCAGGGTTTGCATATAGCGCACGTTGACATTGTGTTATTGTAGGGTGATTTCTAGAGCAACCTTGCAGAGGGGGGTGTGCTACGTTCAAAGGCTTGGTACCCAGCCGTTGCTAGTCACCCCAGTTTAAGAAAAAACTGGCAGTAATTTCTGTGCATTTTTTATTTTATTACTTTTTTGGCAAAGGCCCATGAAAAACCCTTCCAAAGTCTCTGGTTTAATGTTATGTCTGATGTTTGTATTTTAAAACTGCAGAGTGCGTTGGGCTCAATAACCAAATGGATTTCCACTGTTTCTCTCCTTTAATGTGTATTAATGTTTTGTTGATGTTGTTTTTCTTTACACTTCACAGCGTTGCGCTAACAATTCTAATTTTATTTCTAACCTGCTTGCCCTTCCTCTGGCTTTTTCCTGTCCCGATCTGTTTCCTCTGATGCTGATTAATCTTCCCTTACTCCCAGAGCTATAAGAAAGCTATAGATGAGGTTAGTGATATCTTTTCTTAGTTGGTCATGCCTTTGCAAGGTTGACTAGTTAGAGCTTAATATCAAACCATGTTTTCTTGGTGCTGACATTCAAAAAGGTGGCAATGCTAGCATGGTTCAGATTTCAGATCTGGAAGATTGTATTTAGATACAGTGAGCTAATCTAAGCGGGGGAAATTGATCTGTTAATACATTTTGCTCAGTATATTTGGCTTCACAAAATCCATTTGCAGACCACTTGCACAAAGGCGAAACCAAGAACTACTGTACTATAAACGTTCATGAGCAGAGCAAATCACTTTATCGGTGTTCTGTGGATTTTATAGGGAATAAACTGAGGCTGGAACTTTCTTACCCTGACAAAGGCTGTCTTAATGGATTGCAGCAGAGGCCAGCTTCTGCTCTGTTACACCCGATGTGACCCCTTTGGTTTCAATCGGAAGCACAAATTTCACCACGAGCAGAATTACCCACTTTTCAAATGAAGCCATGTCCTAATAAACGATCGTTCTTTTTGACAGCGTGTGTCAGGGCTGCTGCTCTGAGATTGCATTGCTCTGGCTATCGCAGGATAACTTTAGGGAGCTGGTTAATCGCAGGTGACATATTCATTTATAATATTATGAGCCAGATTCTCAGCTGGTACAAATTGGCATTGTAGTTAGCAGAGCTGTGCTGATTTACACCAGCTAAGAATCTGACCCTATTCCTTTTAAGGCCTTGTGTATCCTTGGGGTTTGCACTGATGAATGGCAGAACCCTAAATGCAGACTTACACTGCTTGAGCTTGCCCTGCTTCGGGTAAGCACAACTGGTCCAAATCGCTGTTTTTCTTGCCTATGTGTGGGGTTTACACAAGTGCAGCTGTACTGATTGCAGTTATACCATTCGCTGGAATTGGGTCTAATCCCTAGTATAGACACAGTCCAAAATTAGCACTTAAGGGGAGAGAACAGGGCCAGATTCCAATGTCTTCGTTCATGTTGAGTAGTACCTTACTCTACTGGTACCCCCCATTGACTTCAGTGGGACTGTAAACAGAGCAAAGCTGCTACTCAATGTGGGTAACGATCTCCGAGTTTCACCCTTTAATAGCAGTTCAGAGAATCTCATTTTAGAACATAAGAATGGCCATAGTCCATCTAACCTAGTATCCCGTCTTCTCCCATGGGGAGATATTTTTGTTTTTAAAATATCAAGGTTAAAAAAAAAAAATGTTTATAATGTGAATTTGATGGTGACGTGTTAAAACACACTTGCTGAACAGAAAACCATTTGTGTTTTATTGGTAGTGTAAACTCACCTGGTTTCATTTTAGGACCAAAAAAAAACTGGTACTTCCTCTTCTTTAGAAAACGGTTAGTAGGCATGGAGCTCCGATATTTCAGAAGTGATGGTGAAATATGGAGTCCTTTGCCCCCGAGCAATGATTTGATATGCTCTGTCTGATTCTGAGTGAAGAAGACTTCACCAAACATCGCCACAATTTGTTGGCAGCCTGAATGAAAAGAGCAAGAATTCAATGGATGTGGATTCTGGGATACTCTCTTGTAGTCCCTAGAGGTGCTCCATGCAGAATAAGGTTAGAGTACATAAGTGGGCAGCATAGGTTGAAGATTGCACAGTCACTGTCCCGGCTGTGGCTAATGAAATCTCATCTGCTAGAACAGTCATGGTAGCACCTTTTTTGACATACAGCTGTAACTTAATGCAGTTGTAATTATGATGCCACAAAATATTTCTAGCTAATACGTCAGAGTAGGAGTGAATTTAAACTAAATAGAAATGCTAATAAAGGGCCAAATCCTGCCATGTGCTGAGCAGTTCTCTTGTGAGGGCCTAAGTACACTCAACTCTCCTTCACTTTGGTGGGAGTTGAAGGCACTCATCAGGATCGGGCCCAAAGTTATGCAATGTTGTCAGGCAAATGCAGTAAACCTTCAGAGCTGGTTTGCGAGGTGGCTGCTTCTTGCCAGGTTCTGCACGTGGATTTCACTAATATAGCTGATGAGATCTGGGTTCACCTGAGCTGTGTCTATCTTCACATTTAATAACAGATTTTATGTTGGCTTCCAAACCTATCCACCACTTTACCAGTAACCACAGTGCAATTGCATTCAGATAACTGGGTTGAATCTTGAAGGCTCAAAGCTAGTGTTGCTACAATGCGTGTTGATTGGCAGTGCCAGTCTTACTGCCCATCCATATTTTTTAAACACAAATATTAAGTTATATGAATTTTACAATTCTTACCGTATGTACAAAGCAGATTTGTACATCTAGCAATGTTGAAGTCTTAAATATGTACACGGAAAAGACTGTATTGTCAGTAGTACATTTCTGATCTAGTATTTATTAAATGTCTTACAAATATTTGAACATGCACTAACCTCTGTTGTTAACTGCACTGATAACTAGCATTTCTACATACAGTGGTAAGTGACCCCTTTCTAAAATGATTTACTATAAAAAGTAGAAGAAATAAAAGAGAAAACAGCTAGCTAGTTCTCTTGGACTGAACATGAGCAATGCATTTTGTTTAATGAGAGAGTTTGCTAATGAAAACACTTCAATCAATATCCAGATAGGGGCAACATTAATGTAAAACTCAAGTTAAATGAGCTTTGTGATTCTGGAAACTGAACTGACCTGTTTCCAGAAAATATTAAATCTAAAGAAGTCTTTGCAATTAAGAGTAAGTTAACTGCACTGATAGTGCTATCTCATATGTTATGTCACTTTCAGTAATAACATTTCAAATATATATTTGGTGCTAAAGAGCACTTCCTTTCCAGTTGTTGGATTGGGGGTTTTTTGGTCCAAGATTGAGGCAATGAATCAGTACAACCCTACAAAGTAATTATCTAGAGAAAATGATAGCATCAAAGAATTAACCACCCCACGGCAGAGCCTACACTGAAAAATATTGATTATCTCATGGTATTGTCTGACGCTGTGAGTATTATTGCGACTATAATTTCAAAATTATATATTAAAAACTAATTAAGCTGGTATTAAACAATACTTGTTAACTATCTGTTGATGATGACTATGGCAGACTGATAATATATTTATGTTAATCAACTCTGTGTCTGGCTGAAGGATTGTAACACTCCCAGACTTTTCTAACATTGAGAGATGTTACATGCTTGTTTTCTAAGCACTAGATTCTGTCACTATTACTTTGAGGTTGTACCTTACCGTGGGAGCAACCTGATTAGTTAAAATGGGACTACTTGTAGAATAAGTTACTGGTCTGTGTCTTTAAGGATGGTCGGCTGGCCCTAAGAAGCCAGAGTTCCGTGCTCAGATTTAAATCTCTTGGTTGCTGCAGTTTGTGAGCAGAGATAATGTGGATGCAATTTAATATGCACAGTTACCTTTGCTTGGAAATTGCAGGTGTGAAAACGGAGACCAGTTTTTCACAATCTGGTCCCTTGATACTTGGAAATAATTGGTGCTCGTCCTAAAATGTAGGGAGAATTACAACTTTAAAAGAGGTACTGTTTGGCAGTTTTCTTTTATACTGCATTAGAAAGTTGGGGGGAAATCTAACCAGTTCAATGAAAAGTGATTACTAAATGAATAGGTTTTTGACTATAGACTGAAAACATCTTTAGATAGTTCAAATCTTCATTTACTCTTATTTCATCAGTTTAGGAAAACCAACCAAACAAGCCATAGAAACTGGTTGATTAATTAGTCGTCGTGATTATGGATTTGACTATATTTCAATCACCAAGTTTTTGGCATTGGAAATAAACTCTTAAATACCATATTCTCTCTTTAGTCATAATAAAGATCCTTTCTTAAAGGAACCGGCAACATTTTGTTTTTGTGAGAAATGTAGCAAGCTGTGGTGAAATTTATATCTGAGGCAGTGTTGCCTAATGGATAGAATACAAGACTGAATTCAGGAGACCTTGGTTCTATTCCCTACTCTGCCACTAGCCTGCTGAGTGACCTTGGGCAAGTCACTTTCCTTCTCTGTGCCTCAGTTTCCCTATCGTTAAAATAGGGATAATGACTCACGTCCTTTGTAAAGTGCTTGGAGATCTATAAATGAAAAAGCACGGTATTATTTCCTGTAAAACAGAACCTGAATTTTAATTTTATTTTATTTTACTGGCATTTATGGGACCTGGTCAAAGCCCACTGAACTCAGTGAGTCTTTCCATTGACTTTAATGGGTTTAGAATCTGGCCCTCTATTTTCAGTCATGAACCCCTAACTATGCTCTTTCATATGGAATATATGTTCTTATCTGTTTCTGAAAGCATGGATGAGATGATGTATGTCAATAATACACTGCCCTAAAAAATGATCTTCAAGTTTCTTCTGTGGCCATGTTGCTTGTGCTTAGTGATGGCGGGGCACAGAAAAGTGTGAGAGAGGAAAAAGCCCTTCCCAGAAGTGGGTGTCTTGCTGCCACAGAAACCAGAACTGTATCTGCAGGGATTGCCAAAATCTAAACTTGGTTACACTGACCTCAAATGAATTTGGTATGGTTGCATGGGAGTAAATCAAAGGGGTGATAGCTGCTAGTCAATAGGGTGTAACTGGGAGCACCATGTAGGCATGTCCCCATACTAAGTCATTACACTGAGATAAAGACTACTGACCTAAAACCATGATATTAATAAAAATCCCCTCTGAAGTGTGAAACAGTCATGCTGTTTCTTTTTTTCCTCTTCAAATGATTGATAGTTTCTGATGGTTTCTCACTGCAACAGGCACCAATTAGGTCTGACTTTAGGGCAAATTTAAATGTCAATAAAGCATTTTATTTGATCTGTGTGGAATTAGAGATGAATGATTACTTATTTCACTTAACGCTGTGAGGGCTTCATTTTGAGTTTCTAATCTGAATGATGCCTGAAGAGTTTATTACATCCTTAAGGCAGGAATAACAAACAACTAAAGTAAAATTTGCTTTGCAAAATAGTACAGTTTCTCTATTAAAAATTAGCTGGGTTTTCAGTCTCAATTATATGTTTTTCATATTTTTTCCCTCTGCTGCCAAGGGGTAAATTTTAAGACCTCCCTGTACAATTTTAATTAATATTGTTATCCTATCACTCTGCTGGAACAGTATACTGGAGATTTGTGGAATGCAGTAGAGAGAGAATATGGCCATAAGAAAATTGTGGAATTTAGTATTTTTCAATGAGTTTCTTTCTCCCTAATCCTTTATCTCTGACCGAATGCACTGATGGCTACATCGGTCACTAATATAGGGAGAAATGGTAAGACTGACAATTGCAATGCGTTGTTCGTCATGTGCATGCTTTGTGCAATAGAGTACTCTAACCCATTCTAATTAGAGCTCTCATGCTTTTTTTTTGCCCTACTGCTTCCCCCTGCATTGCTATAAAAGCATGTAAGATAATAAAAAGTCTATTTTCTACACGGTGCCTGCAATGTCCCTTGTACTTAAGTAACTGTCTATTTTATATAACTGTCAGGTCTAAGGTTTCATCAAAGTCATGGTAAACTGAAAAATGACTTTTTTTTATGACTTCTACTTCTTTTTCATTTTTTCCTTAATTTTCAGGCTAGGAGGTACAGTATTGCACACTTCACGTCAAGTGTTTAAGCTATTTCTGCTGAGAGCTTCTTCTTTTTTTTAATTCTTGTGGTTGACTCAGAGCCATGACTCAAAAACTCCATCAAACTTGGTGCTGCAGTGAGCTGAGCAGTTTGACTCTGATGCTGTGTCACTGCTTCCCGGCAACTTCCTGCCAGCTCAGACTGATAATTGAAACAGATCTTGCCTTGGGGACTGCACTATTCTGTCAGAAATGCGGCCATTGCTTTCTTTCCAATGGCATTTATAATGGAGAAAATACCATTATGGTGTTTCTTTGAGAGGCTCAGAAGAAGACAAGTTTGGAGAATTTCTCCTGCAGCACTCTACCTTTGAAATAACGTTGTTTTCCAGTTTACTATGACGGTGACTGAACTTCACCTTTTCAACAAATATAATTTTGACGTGTATATACATATGTGTTTATATATATACACCCACACACATATATACAAACATATTAAAAAATAGGTTGGCTATTGATTTTCAACAAGCATAAAGTCAGTTTCATTTTGTTTAATAAATGCTACACGCTACAAACATTGTTTTATGTTTGTCTGATGTTTGTAATAATTCTGTTATGCGATTTCTTGTTGCTTGTGCTGTAGCATTGGCTTTCGAAGAGATGTGTGTGACACTTTTCTTGCTTTAAATACAATTCACCTTGGCTTTTAATTTTTTTTGCCTTCCCTTAGGACCTGACTGCATTAGCCAAAGAGTTGAGGGAACTGCGTATCGAAGAGACCAATCGCCCTCTGAAAAAGGTGACTGACTACTCTTCCTCCAGCGAGGAATCGGAAAGCAGTGAAGAGGAAGAGGAGGATGGTGAAAGTGAAACGCACGATGGGACAGTGCCTGTCAGTGACATCCCAAGACTTATGTAAGAGACCAATTATTTAAGGGCGAGGCTGTGAAATTGCAAAATGCTTTTCTCCTCAGGAAGTAATTATTTTACCTTGATGCACAGCAGTTCCCAAACTGGTCCATGGGCCACTGACAGTCCACTGGCCACCTGCTGGTAGTCTTTGGAGAGTTGGCAGGTCACATGGGCTAGCTCCTCCTCCTTGCTGCCGTGTGCTTCACTGTCTAGGCTCTTCACTGAGAATTTTAAGTTAAAAATACATCAGTACGTCTCTGATTTTACTTTCCATGTAGGCAATTGCAGTCATTATAGTTGCCACAGTGCAGTCGTGAATGGGAAGAGAGAGGACTATAGGACACTCTCTGCTAAGATGTGGTCTGCCTTGTGGAAGAGTTTGAGAACCATGTAATTTTGCACTGACCTTCCTATTCCTATTGCTTCTGGTGTGGTGGTGCCAATATTCCATCTTCCTGAGTTCAGTGACTGGTCCTAGGAGCTCAGTCACAACTTGGGATGATTCATTGACTGAAAATCAGTCGTTTCATAAGGCCTGATTCTTACTCTTAGTGCCAGAATAGTAATAAGATTGTCTACACGGCACATTGAGCCTGGGCTCTGACTCAGGTTTGAGCCCAAGCTCCCATTCTGTTCACAGACAATTCAGTCTCAGCCAGATCAGCAAACGCTCAAGACCTGGGTCCTAGGACCTGGTTAGGGGGGTGAGTCAGAGCCCGAGTCCCACTGTGACTCAGGTGCAAGCCTTGTCATTTACAATGTGGATGCAGGTCAAGCTGCAACCCCGAGTCAGAAAGTCTGCATAGTGCAGTATGCACATGTTAGCATGGCTGTGAGATCCGGGTCCAGCAATCATAAACCCAGGTTTACCATGCAGTGTGGATGCTCAAGCACTGGGGGCTTGGAAACACTGAGTCCCCAAGCCCAGGTCCCACAGGGTATGTCTACAGTGGAATAAAAGACCCCCAGCATTGTTGTGGCTGGCACGGGTCAGCTGGCTTGGGCTTATGGGGTTTGGGCTGCAGGGCTAAAAATTACTGTGTTGACGTTTGGGCTTGGGGACCCTCCCTACTCATGGGGTCCCAGAGCTTAACGTGCAGTGTAGACATACCCTTAGGTCCTTTGTGGAACACCCTGTCGTATTCTGTCTTGAAATAAGATGCAGAAGAAATAATACGTTTTTCTACATTCATGACAGAAATTTGCAACACTAATCTTTTCCATTTTACCTCCAGACCAACAGGAGTTCCTGGAAGCAATGAGCCATACAACCTAGGAATGGTGGCATCCCATGGTCTAGAAACATCCCACGCAGATGCATTTAACAGTATTTCCAGGGAAGGGACTTTAATGGTAAGGGAGGTAAGTCGGAGATAAGAGTTTCTATGGAACATCTTCAGGAGTTTTTGTCTTTGTAAGCATGAAAAATAATTATACTGTGTATTCTAAACAGAAAATGATTGATTAAATTGTGCTCATTAATGCCTCAGTAATAAATTACACAGTAGAAACAAATATGACAAACAAATGATTCTTGCAACTACAAACAGCAGTGAATAGTAATACTAACAGACTGGGATGGGATTTGATCTAATTTACTCTGCTGTAAAACCAGAGGAAGTCCAAGCCAAAAGGGTTGCTCTCAATTTACACCATTGTTAGAGAGATTGGAATCTGGCCCAAAGTTTCCCTTTCTCTTCACCATTTTTCAGCCCCTCCCAACCTCCACTTAGCCATCTGCCAAAGACATTCAGTTGATTTAGTATAATTATAACTTCTTATCTGAGCACTCTACTTGCAATATCTTGGCTCCTGTACAAGGAGGACCAAAAAACCTAGAACATAATGTTAATGATTGCATTCATGAAGATGATGGAATGTATAGGTGGAGAAGTCTCCTGGCTGGACAACAAGCATGTCTCCAAAGGCCACAATAAACTTGACTTCTGGTTTTAAGGAATTGCTGAAGTAAAGCTGTGGTCATCCCACAGAATATTTTGGGTACATTTTTGGCTTTTCCAGTTTAAAATCTTGGTTCACCACATTCATCAAATCTCCCCAGTTCAATTCTATGTGGCTTCTATTCCACCATGCTGGATTCTCAGGTGAGTATCCTGGTGAGGAGTGCAGTATGTAAACAAGGATGATTTAGAGAAAGGCTACTTTGATTTAAACTGCATTGTGATAAAAGAGCAAGACCGAGGAAGGCACATAGAAAAAATTGCCCATGGAGAAGCCTCAGATTCTTTTTCTGTTGTGGTTCTTTATCATGCTGTAGATTTTCCTGAAACAGGTGGCTGATATTTGCCTGAAAAGCCCCACTCTGTTGGGAGGTTGGGAGGATCTTGTTGCGGGAGGGGTAAGTGGATTCTGCTGACTCAGAGCAGCCAGTGGCTCCTTACCTTGCCTGAACATAAAGGACTTGACAGTGGCTGCCTAGAAGGAAAGGATCCTAGGATGTGGGGTGGGCAGGCCTGAGGGAGTAGCCATTTGCAGGAAGAATATACAAAGAAAGGTGAGAGAGCTATTTGCTCCCCCTTCAAAATAGCCAAAGACTTCTCACTGAGACCCAAAGCGCGAGAGAGAAATCCCATTGTAACTCTAGAAGAAAGGAAGGGGAGACAGCAGAAAAAGCCTTACAACTTGAACTTTGTCCTGTCACAGAATCAAAAATGGATTTGATGCAAAATGAGCACATCGTATAAAACCCATCTAATCCATTGCTGCCCTTCAGCCTGGTTTGTGCAGAGATTCTTGAAGCATAGTGATACTTGTCCACCTTGTCATGCCATGCCAGTGAAGTTAATTAAATTGACTACAAGTACAAGCCACGGCCATGATTAACCAGCCACCTTTGAAATGCTAGTATTAAGCGTTGCTACTGTAAAACTTGCTCTGCGCAAACAATACCAGATGAGAACACTGGTGTCAGATAAGGACTTTAAAACTAACAGGCAGCTGAAAAATCTAACTGATAATAGAAAATACAGTGTTATATACAAATCTTCTGTTGTTCTCTTAGGACCTTATCCAAAGCCCAGTGAAGTCAATGGAAAGACTCTTGTTGACTTCTATGGGCAGGGCTTTTCTGTCCTCTTCCATGCACACGGACAGTGCACAGCTTTAAGGTGAAAGGTGTTCAGTAATCAAAGGACATGTCCCTTAGCCCATAAGCTAACTACTTATGCTAAACTATCTGTTCAATCTTGTATTTAGCTGTGACATTGTTAGTGTTTTTCCCAGACCTGAAGAAGAGCTCTGCATAGCTTGAAAGCTTGTCTCTCTCGCCAACAGAAGTTGGTCCAATAAAAGATATTACCTCACCTACCTTGTCTCTCTAATATCCTGGGACCAACACAGCCACCACGGCATAAAGCAAATGGCTATCACACTTAGCAGCAGCCCTTGTTATCGTAGTCAGATTGTGTTTTGAGGGGTCTTTACAAACACTTCAGATGGACACTTCTCCTTAGCTACAGAAATTGATATGCTGCAGGTGTGATTGCTAATAAAAATAGCAATAGGGGGAAGAACTTCCATAACAATACCTGTCTGCATGGGAAAAACACATGCTAGAGAGGGTGATTGCTTGTATGAAAGAAACAGGGCCCTTGTCTGCAAAGGCGTCTGATATAGACAGTTACTTGGCAGACTCAGGTATGTCATGGAAAATGACTGTAAATTCTAAACATTGATGAGCCCCAAAGACGTTTCAGGTAAATCATTTCTTCCTTCCTCTGTCTTTGGTACTTGACTAACCTGAGAATTTGGCAGCTGCGAGGATCAGGGCCATGTCATCTGTGGCTGCATATCACAACCCCAGTACTCTTTCAGGTACAGTAGCCTGCTCAAGCATTTATCTAATAACTGATATTAGTAGCAGTTAGTTGGAATTGTAGTGCCCTGCCCGTGAGTTCTGCTAGACTCCTAATTCTTCAAACAAATCTCACACATGATTTGTGCAGTCTAGAGAGAAGATCTGCTTTGTTGGTTGCCAGTGGGGGCCTATAAGAGAGGAGAGAATTAAATAAGACTTTCTTGGATTAGAGCACTTACCTAAAAATGTATATGGAGTAGGTTTTTCTCCTCTCCACAGAGGTGTGTAACCCTTGTTGACACTAATGGGTGCTTGGCGTGCATAGCAAGACAAGAATAGATCTCTTATTCTGTGGAGGGGAAATGTTGATGCTGTTCACTGCTGTTTTGTACTCCAGAAGCATGCTTTTGGAGCTGTATTAGCAATTGTGGGAATCCTGCAATCAGACCCCTTATCACTGTAGCTTTTAAAAGGCAGAGGGACCAAATCTGCCCTCCACCATACAAGCCCAGATCTCATGGAAGTCAATGGGCCTGGGCCTATTCTCACGGTCTGACTTGGGCATACCATTGGGCCCAGGGGGATTTGCACCTGCATGCCCAAAGTGAGAATTTGTTCCATGGTTACTTTGTTACAAAAAGGTTGATCCAAAATCATCATCATCAGACTTCTCCTGTTAGTGTAACATGGCTAATTGCTTCTGACGTTACTTTGTAATTAATTCTCTTTCTCCTGTTTTATATTTTGCTGCTTGCCAGATTTGCATGGGGAGAATATGGCAGAGAGGGCTCTTGTCCTATGCTTGCTTTGGTACCTGGGTTACTGCAGTAGATCTGTTTGTTTTTTTCCCTCTTCTCTTCCTTGTACCTTGTGTCTCTGCAGACCACGGGTGAAAAAAAGCGTTCTAGCCATGCAGCCAGCAATGGCTTTGCAGGGCACATCAATCTCCCTGATCTGGTGCAGCAAAGCCACTCGCCTGCAGGCACACCGACTGAGGCCCTGGGGCGAGTCTCCACGCATGCGCAAGACATGGACTCAGTGGCCGAAGTAGGTGGTGGGGCCTCTTTGTTACATGGCTATTCCTCTTCCTTTGCATTGCTTTGAACAAGAATTAACATCCTCTGAGGAAGGGGCTTTCTCAGTGTTTTCCTCCAGTCATATCTGCTCTCCTCTCTCTTTGTTTCCAGTCCATGATTGTGATTATGAATGTAGTTGAAGTAACATTGAATCCACTTAGTAACAGGTATATCATTATATGTTTGAATGGTGGAAATTTGCACTACAGCTCATTTCAAATCCAGCAGTTGATGTCAATGTTTAGTGATGTTGGGCTTGAACCAAACATCCCAGAAGTTTGTGAAAGTCCAGATGTGGGTCCCAGTTTAGCAACTTGGGGTGAAATCTTGGCCGTATTGAAGTTATTTTACCATTGACTCCACTGGGGCCCGGATTCCACCCTCTGGCTCATCTCTTATGGTAAGATGCACTAAAAGATTGGTTAGAAAGATGCTGTGACATTCTTTAGGCCAAAAATGTAGCATACCTTTCAAGTTGTGGGTGTTTCCATTCAGGGTGAAGTGATTCTGATACCAGCTGCTTGGCAGTGAAGTGGTTAAATGTGATTTTTTTTTTTTTTTTTTTTTTTTTGCAGAAACCTTTTATTTTGTTGTGTAGAACATAGACTAAATGATCTAGCATCTTATTCTCTTCACTTTAGATTATCGAACTGTTTTAAGGATCTCTTTTAATAATAATAATAATAATAAATTAAAAATCTGCTTGGAATAAAGGATTCCATTCCTTCTGAAATGTAAGGATCTATAGTACATGTTTTGGCCTAAAGGTTTTTATCTGTTTCCTTCTAAGGACAAGAGGGAGTCAGTTGTTTATAAAAGCAAATATTTCTGGGGTCATTCTCAGACTGTTCTTAAAAATGGAGACACAACATGAAGGGATTGTGTTTAAATACATACATTTATAGTGTATGCACCAAAAAAAACCCTGTAAGTTTCAAAAATAGAATTTCTGGTGCTGGACAAGCTGAGGGTGGGTGTAAGCTGAGAGTTTTGGCTTCAGTTCAGACTCCCGAATGACTCACGGTACCGCTAGCAGAAACCTCCTGTCACAGCAGGAATCTGGATAGATATCTTATTGCATGGACGTTTGGAATGGAGGATGAAATTCACCCCAGAGCAAGTGTGTACATACTTAACCCTGCATAAGGGCTTCATGGGGTCTGTGTTGTCTGAGTTCATGCAGGGCTGCCTACGTACCCCTACGCAGCAGGGCAAAGATCCCCATGCTGGTCTTGTATATGTGCAGAAGGCCACATTGGAAAAGGGCTTCAGAGTCCCATTTATACAGATCCAGTGGCCCTGGGCACCTCATACAGATGACATGGTGGGGCTGCAGCTGCTATACAGGCCCACTGACTGGAGGAGTAGCTGAGGAAGAACTATGGGGTAGCACTTTGCCCTGGCCCTGTTTTGTGGGGTGAAATACTCTGTATGGATGGAATGGATTTCTCCTTTAGTGAGAGGGCTGTGGGAAGAAGAATTCTAAAGGTTGCAGTCTATTCCTGCAGAGAAATACTTTTTTCTGCATTACTTCACCATCACACATATATTCTAACTGCCCTGTGGCAGCCGCAGATTACATGTTCATCCCTTGTGAAACAGTGTCAGTCATGCTGACTAATGTCAAAGATTATATAGAGAGAATTGTGGCATGTACCTGTGTTGTGTAGGAAGGGAGTAAGATGACCCAAGCTTGTTTTAAAGTGAATTCTTTGGGCATGTCTATTAAAAATCAGTTTTCTTGTCTTTTTTATTTTGGTCACTTTAATCAAGAGTGGGTTTGAACCTAGGCTACGGAAGTGACAGATAGTGATTACTCCATCTGTATAGTTCAACAGAACCAGCCGTGATATGTCAGGGCTAAACAGATTGGAGGAAACCTAGTATTATCTCATACTGCAGCTTGGGAAGCTGAGACAGAGGTTTATACAAGGTTGAACGGGACCTGCAGGAAGATATTTAAATAACGGATTTGAAAGTTATTAAAATGCCAGTGTCTTAGATGAAGAATAGCTGAGTCTGAGCAAAGAAAGAAAAAGCTTGACGCATCAGAATGGAGGATTTCATCCATCGTAAATCGTGCATTTGAAAGTGCCTGATCCTTAGTTGGAAAAAAATAAATCCCTGTAAATATTAAATTTCCCCTTCTAGAGTTGCTGATGCTTCATGGAAAATTTTGAAAAAATCATTTTATGTAGAAACAATTCTGCTTATATATATTTATCTCTCACACACAAAATAGTGTGTGTGTATCTATATATACAAAATTTGTGCCTGTGTGTGTGTATTATATTTTGCTAATATGCTTGCATGAAAGTAT
This sequence comes from Macrochelys suwanniensis, assembly GCA_033296515.1. Taxonomy (NCBI): domain Eukaryota; kingdom Metazoa; phylum Chordata; order Testudines; family Chelydridae; genus Macrochelys; species Macrochelys suwanniensis. The sequence continues at coordinate 15,220,976 of CM065783.1, forward strand.
GATCTGTTTTTTGCAGAGTTCATCTCAGGCTGTTAATTCTCTGCATGGGAATTAATTATTCTTTATTTTTGACATCACATTCTGTTGTTATGGAGACAACAGTGATGTCACAGAAGATTATGAATAGGAGAGAAAGGTAGGGGGAAAACAGGAGAATCATGGAAGGTAGGCACTGAAAACAACTGCTAGCTCATCTGAACCATCTCCCTGCCAGTGCAGGAATGTGCCCGAAGGTACAGTTTCTAGTGTTTTCTCTAGTTAATGTTAAGTCTTAAGCAATGAGGCTGCTTCTACTTTCCTTGGCGGCTATTCCACAGTACATCTTCCTGTCAGGAAGTTTCTCCTGATATTAGGCCTACATTTTCTGTTTCTAAATGTAATCCCCTTAGCCCTAGTTATATCTCCCTGTACCATCCTAAATGATCCCTCTGCCATCTTGGTGTTTACACCCTTCAGATATTTGTAGGCTGTTAAAATAGTTCCTTAATCATACCTTAACCAGGCTTTACAGAAGGGAGTACAGTTTTCAAAGTCCCTAACTCCCATTGACTGTCAATGGGACTTTGGCTCCAAAGTCACTTAAGTGCTTTTGAAAATTTTATTCATAAAGATTTTTTCAAATTTCCTTATGTCAGCCCTCCCAGTCCCCTGATAATTCTTGTTGCAGATGAACTGTTTATTCAAACTGGATTTTTGTTCATTGTGATATTACTTTGCGCTTTCCATTCTCAAACTTTGTTTGTTTGAAGTATGTTGATTAAGAGAAGATTCACAACTCCTCTGCGAGGTAGTTGTGGTCACTATTCTGATCCTCCAAGGGCATTCTGGGACACAGAGTATAAGTGACTTGCCTGAGGTTATGCAGCGTGCCAAAGTTCAGAGCCAGAATTAGAACCATGATCTCCTGGCTCCTAGTCCTTCTGCTTTAACAATAAAGACCGCCTTTACCCCTTTATACTTTTGTTGTGTAAAATATCCTTGGAGATAAAGAGCAGAGAAGAATAGGGTGAATCTGACATAACAGAATTGTTTCTAAATCGAATGCCTTTCGGAGTGTTCCATGAGTTAGACTTTAAGAAGACCTTAATTCACCGAACGTTCACAGGGAGATTTTGGAAGCCAAATATCTGAATCATGAAAAACTCGGGAGAGTTCTTTTCAACAAAATATTTGCTCTTAAACTTACTAGCTTAATCCGTTCCTCAGGAGATCTTTGCTTGAAACCCAAGTAGCATTTTGAGAGCAGTGTAAGATTACGCTTACCTTCAAGAGAACTACCCTTATAAAGGTGTATGCTTATCTTCTTATAGTCAGGGTGATATGCAATTACTCAATGCAGTGGCTTTGAGCTCTGGCTTTGTACAGAGATAGCAGATTTGATTTTGGCCCTTAGTGGCTTAAAAGAAATCTGTGCTAAGGAGGAAAAATGAGAGTGGTGTTTCTTCTCTTGTGGAAACACTTGATTCTTGCTATTGTAACAGCATTTATTATAGGTCATAAATATAGCATATCCTGGGCAAGTACGATGATAGAAGAATAAGCTGCTCAAGTCTGGGGAAGAAAATACGCCACCATGAGTCCCACTATAAGAATTTCATTTTGTTCAGGAGAAGGTCTTAGCCTCGTTTTCCTGCACTAACAAAACATGAGTTTAAAAAGAGAGCAATGTGATGGGAGAACTTTCTCCGTTTCCTATCACAAAGTCTCAGCTTTGTCATCAGCTATGATATGTTCAGGTTTAGTTTTATTAGCTAAGAAATTACCTTTGGGGCCCTCTCACTTTAATTGTGCAGTCATTTAAGCTAACTTCTTGAAACAAAGTAGCCCATTGAAATACCTCCAGTACTGAGTGGTATGATTTAATAACAATGTACATTGTACATGTGAGGTGGTTACATCCATGTGATACACTGCATAACCATGGTAGGTCACAGACCAAGGTGATCAATTTCATTTAACACATTTCTGGGCTCTACCCACTAATCCACTTCTCCCAGCAGTTGGGACTACTTCTAAGACACCGAATCTCAGCTACCAACCTGACACAAAAATATTTCTCCCCTTTCCTACCCTCCACATCCCCACAAACATGTGATTTCATCTGAGAATTTAAAGTAGCTTGATAAACAAGATGAGCAGTATTCAGTCCTGGACCAATAATAGATTTAAAGTCCAGTATCACATACCCCATCAGGACCAGAAATAGGTGCTTCTTTTAGAGGGCCAGGATCTGTAACTTTACCAATGGGATAAATATTTCTATTTTTGCCCTAGTATATCACAGGGTAGTGAATAGCCAAACTGTCACATTATTACATCTGCAAAAGCTCGCCAAGGCAATTCTCAGAGGTTTCTAAAATGTATTATTTATTTTTCTCTCTTTCTGAGAACTGTATAGTTAAAGATATGCTAATTAAAACATCTTAGCATTACAAGCATAGGCATCCAAAAAAAGCAATGGGAATACTTTCAAACATTCCTGCAATAGTTTTTTCTGTCAAATGTGTGGCATGTCCCAATTACAAAATGATGCAGGGCTGTGTGGTTTCAAGTTTTCATTTGTGCTTCTTTGGGATGTCCTGCAAAATTCACTCCTGCAAACCTTTGTCAATAAGACTTTTCTTCCACGTCATCATGTGTTCAGTAATTAGCACTTACAGTGCATATTGTAGTACCTTTCATTTTCAAAGCACAATGCAAACTTTCGTGAATCTACCCTTTTTATATAATGTTTATTAATGATATTTTCAATGTATATAGAAAACTGATCTACAGGGCAAAGAGAGTGGTTTTGAACAGTCCCCCATGGGGGAAGATTATAGTTTGTTGTTCACTGGAAGCAAAAACATTGGTATTAAGTATTATTCCCTTCCTCTGAGCCATCATCCTGTTTCTTGCTTTATAGTATGGCATGGGAAGTAGCACCAAAGCCTCTTTCACTCCATTTGTGGATACCAGAGTGTATCAGACCTCCCCTACTGATGAGGATGAAGATGATGACGAGGAATCATCTGCTACAGGTAGGAAACAATGAGGCCAACCTGGGGTATGGACTAAATGAGATCAGAATGTACACCCAGAACATAACCCAAACCTTAAACCGCGCATTAACTCTTGTTCGGGGGTTTTTTGGGGTTTTTTTTTTATTTTTATTCCTTCCACTTTCCATCCAAAACCCAGAAATGATGAAATACCATGAGAGAGGTCTGAGAGGAAGCAGGAACTATAGTGAAAATGTGCTCACCCTCCCTGTCAGTGGGGGAGAGGTTTCAAGGACCCTTTAGTTCAGAAAGTTTGGTTGCTGCTATTACTATTTATGTATTTGTACCAGGACCCCATTGTGCTAGGCACTGTTCAAACACAGAACAAAAAGATAGTCCATGCCCCAGTGAGCTCACAATCTAAGTATAAGACAAGAAACAGCAGGTGGATACAGACAGACAGGAAGGAAGCTCAAGGAAACAATGAGACAATTTTGGTGAGCATGATAAGCTGTGGTCTTAGCACACCAGCTACCTAAGCTTTTGGTGTTCATCCATTACCTAAATATTTATCGTAAATCAAAGGCCAGGTCATTTGTTGCATTTTTAATGTCTTATACCTAATCAGAAAATAAAATGAACATTTCCCTACTGAATCAAGCAAACTGGAAAAGTAGCCAAGTTGTGATGGAGTTGAGAAAACTGTTACTAATATGGGACAAAGGGTCCTGTGGCACCTTATAGACTAACAGAGGTATTGGAGCATAAGCTTTCGTGGGTGAATACCCACTTCGTCGGATGCATCCGACGAAGTGGGTTTTCACCCACGAAAGCTTATGCTCCAATACCTCTGTTAGTCTATAAGGTGCCACAGGACCCTTTTTCGCTTCTACAAATCCAGACTAACACGGCTACCCCTCTGATACTTGTTACTAATATGTTTTCTTTTTAGCACTGTTTACCAGTGAGCTGCTTAGACAAGAACAGGCCAAACTGAATGAGGCAAGGAAAATCTCTGTGGTAAATGTGAACCCTACCAATATCCGCCCTCATAGCGACACGCCGGAGATCCGGAAGTACAAGAAGCGCTTCAATTCGGAAATACTTTGTGCTGCTTTATGGGGTAAACTGCTAACTACCAAACACTCTTTGCAAAGTTTTCTAGAGCCTGGGGCTAAAAATGAAATGTGAATGGTTTTAAAGACTGCTTCACTATGTGACCATGCCTCAGTCTGCAGCAGCCTCGCACTACACAACAGGCACTTTGAACAATTTGTAACTGATGGAAACTTGAGGACCCAAGGGCCTGTCTGCCTTGTGAGTTACTGTGCAGCAAACCAAGGTGTGAATCTACAGCACACCAGCTTGCCAGGCAATAGCATCTCTTGTGGACACTGCTACACTGCAGTGAAAGTCCCAGACTGCAGCTTCACTACTTGAAAGCACAGTAATTTGCTATGTAGGCAAGCTCTAAGTTAAGTATCCACATCACCTGTAGGCTCTTAAATGGGCCTTTAGACCCCAAAGGTGTCCCATTGCCAGTTAAAGCCCCCAGTTTCAGAGGTGGGTGTCTAACTATGCATTTAAGCTTGAAAACTGAGATCTCTGTTTCAGAAACTCATTCTGCCTTGTATTTGTTTCATCACTGTAGTGTATTGTCCAGCAATTTACATTATAAATGATTGCTTTTAATGGTTATTCTATTGCAGTCAGGGTAGTAAGAGGCAACATGAGGTAAAATTTTCAAGAATGCCCAAGTGACTCAGCAGCCTAAATCCAATTTTCAATTGTGAACATTAGTGAGAATTAGCAGTCTGTCATGGATTTTTTCCAATAATGAAAAAGGGGTCTTAGGCAGCTAAGTTACTTGGGCGTTCTTGAAAATTTTACTTGTGCTCTAGTGATAGAGCAGTGGACAGGGAATAAGTATGGCTGACCTCTCTTCCTTATTGTGCTGGACAACCTTGTCCAAAGCACTTTTCACCAATTTGTGCCGGAATTTGCAAATGTGTAAAACGGGGATAATAATATCTACTCCAATGGAATGCAGTCATGGAGTGCTCCTCATGATGCTGGCCATACTTATGGTACATAGTCTCATGCTAGATTGGTACGGTTGTGATTGTTGTCCTTTCTGGGAGCCTGAAGTAGCAGAGAATGAGATTTAAGGCCTGATTCAAAGTCCATGGAAATCAATTGAAAGACTTGTGTTATCTTCAGTATCTCAACCAAGCCCTTAAAGCAGCAGCACTGCAGTGTGGTTTAAGTCATCCCATTTGCTTGTTTAATATCTAGGTGTTAACCTACTAGTGGGTACAGAAAATGGACTGATGCTGTTGGATCGAAGTGGCCAAGGAAAGGTGTACAACCTGATCAACAGAAGGCGATTTCAACAGATGGATGTGCTAGAGGGACTTAATGTCCTTGTAACAATATCAGGTACGCATGTTACTCTGCTTCACTGTTCACAACTCTTTCCTTTCTAATTTCCTGGGAGCAGTTCTGTCTCAGACAGAATCTAACCCCTTAACGTCAGAAGAAGGACTGTAGGATTAGCTTTGAGTTTAATTACAGAATCAAAGAAATTAGATCTGGAAAACATCTCTTAGGGCATCTTCTTCCATCCTCAGTTGCAAGGGTGCCCGGCTGCACCACTATAATCAAGGGCTTGTCACCATTTCAGTTTTCAGCCAACAACCCTGTGCTCTCGACCCTGAATCAAAGGATAATTCGACTATTTAAATATTCACGCCTGTTGGTATAGGCACGCCACATGCAGAACTCCCATGGAAGTAATGTGACGGTCCCACCTCTAGAGAGGCTACAGAATCAGACCATTAGAATAAGCTCCCATTTGAGAAAGCTGACACTAGTATCCCCATCATCCATAGATGGGAGGAGATAGGGAATTGCAGAAACCTTTCCTGTTAACTTATTTTGCACATTTAATTCTCACTGGGTAGAGTGGTAAAATTTACTCCAATGAAATAATTTGATAGCTGTAGTTTTGTTTGCGATCCTCCCTTTCTCTCATTTATTTAATATTTTCTTCCGCCTGAGCCTACTAACCATTGAAGTGTAGACTTTTCTTCCCTTCATGGAATATTTCTTTAAAAATGCTGCTTCCTGATTTACCTTCTTATATTGCTCCTATGTACTTTTGAAAATAATATAAATTATAGGAATTGTAATACCTAGGAAGAAAAATGTGAAGGTAGAACTCCATTAATGAGCATTTGTGGTAAGCTTAACTAATACAGACTTGCAAAGGTGATTGGAATGTGTGATTTGGAATTCTCTGAGTTGGGTATTAGCCAAGTAATCTACTGGCTAATGAATTCAGTGGGAGCCATGTAATGCATCTGAACTGGGTCTTTATTAACACTTACTAGTGGTAACCCATGGAATATTCACATTTCAGTAACAAGATTAGGGCTTATATCCTGTTAGACTGCAGCCACTGGAGGGTGACGTGATCACACTCCCCCAAATCTGACAGTCTGTCCAGTAGAGTGCAGTGCAATACCGCATAGCCAGACACAGAAACTTAGTGTGTGGTCAAATAATGGAACTTATCTCAAATAGCAGTAGCTGGTGAGCAAGATTAAAATTGCAGAGCTACTCAGAAGAGTTCGTGGACCAGATGATGTCAGAAGGTGTTTAGATGTGGGAGAATGGTATGAGAAAAGCTCATGCGGTGAGGTTGGAATGTGTAGTGGATCAATGTCATGCAATGCGATGACCCTAAATGAGTTGTGAGACGCAGGAATTGAACCCGGGACCTCTGGGTCCAAAAGCATGAGCCTTCACTGACAAAACTAAGACACTCTTCTGTTAGCCAAAACTCATAAACCTGTAGTGGTGGCTGGGACACACAGAGGGGGACAGAGTGTCACACTGAGTGAGTGTGAGTTACAGTTGCATTGTATTTTTTCATTTTTCACTAGGAAAGAAGAACAAGCTGCGAGTTTACTACCTTTCATGGTTAAGAAACAGAATTTTACACAATGACCCTGAAGTAGAAAAGAAGCAAGGTTGGATCACTGTTGGAGACTTGGAAGGCTGCATACATTACAAAGTTGGTAAGTGGAACAGGATGTCTGTACTGTATCTGGTCACCTCATGAGGATTTCACTTGAAGGATGTTTTAAGAAATTCAGTGTAGCTATTAAAACCACAAATTAAGCAACCGTTACATTTGTTCTAGTACTGAAAGAGAAACTGTGAGGCATCAGTAGTCGTGAACTTGAGGGACAACTCTGCTTGATGTTTACATGATCCTAAGGGCCAGATTCCCCCTCTCACTGTAGTAAATCAGGAGTAACTCCGCTAATGTTTATGGGGTCACACCAATGTAAAACTGGTGTCACTGAGAGGAGAATCAGACTCTCAATCATTCATCTTCCCATTAATCTTTGACCAATTGGTCTTGAGTGGTCTTCACTCAGTTTTCCTTATTTCTGAACAATTCACAATTTTGAAGAGACTTTTCTTTTACCACCGTTTCACCCAGGTAGTAGCAATCAGGAAGAGACTATTTCTTTGGTTATATCCATTGAAGAAAACCACTAAACTGAATGACAAGCATTTATGTAGTACTGCTCAAATTCTCACCTATCAGCCGTGATTGAATTCTTGCGCTTTTCTGATAGGAATATAGGATTTTCCACACCAGAACAAACTAATGGATCATCTAGTCTAGAATCCTTTCTTTGTCAGTGGCCAGTGCTAGGTGCTTCACAAGGTGATATAAAAGCCCACATAACTGTACAATATTTTCTACAGTGGGCAAGGAAAATTTCTTCCCAAACTCAGTTAGCAAATCTGTTGGTGATCTGTTTATGCCATGAGGCATAAATATTGATGTCCCTGGAAATTTGATCCTAACTATACCTGCTGGTGGTAATTCATATAAATGGACTAATCATCTTTAAGTTGTGCTCTTTCTTTCACAGCTCATAATCCTCTGTGGAGGAAGGTTTAGTCTGATGGAAGAGTTTTTGAAGGAAATGTCTTTAAAATTAGCTTATTAAATATTCTCCTTTATTAAATATGTTTAAATCACATATAACATTCATTGCTGAAGAAAGATAATCAAGCATCTCATTTTTTCCTTTGATTCTGCAGTCTTAGATCTGGTCTAATAAAAAAGGAAGAGGATTTTCCCCCTCTTGTTTCTAGGTGGTTTGGCCCAAAAAAATTCCTTTGCAGTATTTTGTACTTTGATAGTATTTTGAACAGAGGTACAGGAATGAGGCAACAAAAAATCAGTATGCCACAATCCTAGTTAAACTTTAAATCCATTGCTGTGTACCAGATAATAACATTCCCAAAGGAAAGATAGTGCGAAGCTCTTCCTTGAGATAAATTGTGCAGTCTTGTTTGAGTAAAATGGATGTTTTAAAAATTAGTTTTATTTCAATTTTAGTGAAATATGAAAGAATCAAGTTCTTGGTGATTGCCTTAAAGAATGCTGTAGAGATATATGCTTGGGCTCCGAAACCATATCACAAGTTTATGGCATTTAAGGTATGTTTATGTTATTATAAAAATACAATCCATCATCATAAGTACATGGGAATTTTTATTATACAGGTTATGAAAGTGTATCATTTCCTTAGTTATCCTCCCCTTATCAGGCCAGATAAGGAATCAAACACAGGTCTCTTGTGTGATGCATAGAACTGACCTGGCAGAGTTAGCAGACCGACTTTTCAATGGCATGTCTTTCATACTTCAGGCAGGCACACAGAAAGATTCTTCAAGAATCAAGAATGTATTGTTCTTAATACTACCTTTGAGATTATTGGATGCAAGGTGCTATAAAAGTGCTAGGTATTGTTGATAACTATTTATTAGTATTATTTGCTCTGGGTATATGTTCTTCTGCAATTGAAAGTTTTTGGCCAATACTGTATTGTTTTTTTCATATGGACTAAATCAATTATTTTATCTCAAACTAATTTATATTTTAATTACATTAAAAAGTTGCATTTTTAGAAGTTTGTTTTGCATCTTTTTCCCCTCGATGTTAATTTTTATATTAAGATATAAAGTCTAATAAACTGAGGCCACTTTCTCTTTTTTTCCTTCCTATCTCCCCCCCAGGATTTTTCGCTCATTTCCTGACTGTACATAAATTGTTCCTAAACTACTCGTGCTCTGAGTACTTTATACTCAGCACTTTATAGCACTTTCCATCCACAGATCTTTGCAGAGGGCTAACTGCAAGGAGCAGTGGATTCAGAGACTATTTCATGCTGAGTAATCACTGCATCCCTCTAGCAAATATGGCTTTTTCAGGGAGGGTGATCTGATACTGAATAAAGTGAAGTGGACTTCATATGAGGAATTAAGCAGAGTTAGGGCAGTCTTCACTAGAAGCTCTACATTGGCACAGCTGCGTTGTTGTAGCACATCTGGTGAAGATGCTCTGTGCTGATGGGAGAGAGCTCTCCTGTCAGCATAATAAATCCACCTGCGCGAGAGGCGGTAGCTATGTCGGCAGGAGAAGTTCTCCCGCTGACATAGCTCTGTCCACACTGGCGTGTAGGTCGGTGTAACTTATGTTGCTCAGGGGGTTGGCTTATTCACACCCCTGAGCGACGTAAGTTATACCAAAGTAAGTAGTAGAGTAGACCCGGCCTTAGAATGGGATGGGATCCACCCCCGTAAGTTGCAGGCAAGTTTTGAAGCTGTAGTTCAATTCTCCTGTGGCTGCTATTTGAATCTATGGACTAAATAGGCATCACTGTCTTTCCACACCTGTTCAGGGATTCACAGGGACTGGAATTATGCAAATGCAGAGTGGCCCTCCCTTGCCCTGCCCCACCCCACCCCTAATAGTTCATTCCTGTTCAGAGTCCTCATGAAAACCACTCGGACAGGGCCGGCCCACAACATTGTTGTACCTGAGGCGGGGAGCTCAAATGACGCCCCCATGCCCCCTCGCTTGGGCCAAAACTTTGAAAGGTCTCTTGTGCCCTCCTTCCTCCAGCACAGCACTCCACCATCTCTGTGCATCTAGAACAGAGAGAATACATATGCACCAGCAGCAGACACAATTTTCTACACTCTGGGTCCTAGTGGTGCCCCTCCACAGTCTGGCACCTGAGGCGGCTGCCTTAGTTCGCCTCATGTTAAGGCCAGCCCTGCACTCAGACAGGATACAAATGGTCTCCCACCCTTGGTTGCTTTGCCCACACACCAACACAGGCCTTACATGGCACAGAGCACCTATTGTGGGCTGGAAGGGGGAATTCCTCCATATGTGTTGGCTGAAATACTCTCTCAAATAAAAATGAGTACTCCTCCATGATCCTGTTTAAAGGCCCAAATTTTGGGGAAAAAAGAACGGTGTTCAGAATGGGGAGCATGGGGTGGAATTTGTCCAACCCACAGAAGATACCGTGCAGGAAAGGAGCTTGTGAGTCACATTTTTTTAATGCGTACACCATCTGACCCTGCAGTAGCCCTGCACACGCCACCTCTCTGCAAATTATTTGTGTATGCAGCAGAGGAATGTGGACTGGCAACTTCAAAGCCTATAAATACTGGCAGAGATTCATGTTTTGTTTGCAGCGGTGCGGGTGTTTGCAGGTTGTGACCCTAAACTTCGAGTATCTCTGTAAGGAAAAGACAAAGGGAATTTTAAGTGATTATTCTGAAGGGGTGATGGTGGAGCTTGATGTGCACACAGCAGCAAAATAAGGACAGACACATGCATGGAATTAAGCAGCAGGCCGCAACTTTTTTAACACAGGGGGAAGGGCATTACCCACCCATCACCTATACTCTCCTATACCCGGTATTTACTTGGTTCCAGTGCATGGGGTTCTAGGGCTCCTTACCATATAACCCGTAATGTGGGGTAGGTTCTCCTCAGCCTATTACCCCAGGACTCAGCTCTCTGAGTCCTACCACCCTCCCCGGAGCAAGGGGGACAGAGGGTGCAGCAAGGTGGGGACCTCAGCCAGTGAGGGCCAAAAGATCTGACCTCATGCAAAGGCCACAGGGTCTCACCCTATCACATGAGCCCAAGACCCCACACCAGAATCCCAGGTCTTTTTCCTCTGGGAACTGTTCGTTTTAGTCGCTTAACCGCACTGGAAACCTGCCACAAGTCACAATGAGTAAACAATTCCACCCAGTACCTCAGTTATGTACCATGCGTGTTCCTGCTCAACCCACTGTGGCTTCAAGGTGCTGTGAGGAAGGCAAAAACTCCCTGGTACTTTGCCAATTGGCCTAGGGGGAGAAAAAATTCCTTCCTGACCCACCTAAACAGGTGATCGGTTAAACCCACAGCATCTGTCAGACTGGGTTCCTATTCTTAGGTCGGATGGGTAGGGTGAGCTGCAGGAACAGAGGTGAATGAGATTCCACATGACCCCCATGCAGAGCTAAATCCTGGGAGCTGGGGAATGCTGGCCAATCAGCACCCCAAGCCCCCAGCTGGCCAATGGGTGCCAAAGACTCCCAAATGGAGGAGTTACCTATTGTCCTTTGGCAAGTATCTCCCTCCCTTGCTATTGGAACTGTCTCCCTTTCACGGCTGGCCCCATCAAGTTCTCCCACCCATTGGTGTGGGTGGGTGGCATATGCCAGTATCTTTACAGGCTGGCTTTCAAGCTTTCATTCCAGCTGTTGGATCCATATTTTCCAGTGACTGCTATCCCTGCATGGCGAGATGCAGCATGTATGTAACATGTCAGACAGCCTGATTGTTATAACTGGAAAGACAAACATTACAGCAGCACTTTGAAGCTTCTTGTAAGATATAGAAATAGAGCCAGACTAGCGAATCTGCGTAGACAGAGTGACCGAGTAATACCCTATGGGGCATCTGAGATGCAATAGGAATATCAACGACACATTTAATAAGAGACAAACGTGGTTTCATAAGTGTAATGTGCTGCCAATAGTGGGGCTTTGTTTGTACATCAGGAAACTGACTGAATGGATTTTAAAAGTCTTTTGCAGATCTCCAGCACAAACCATTGCTTGTGGACCTCACAGTAGAAGAGGGTCAAAGATTGAAGGTTATCTTTGGATCACACACTGGATTCCATGTGATTGATGTAGATTCGGGGAACTCTTATGATATCTATATACCATCTCACGTGAGTACACAGAGGAGCTGTGTTACTGTATGACTAACATGATGAATAAAGTACGTCCCAAACAAGGTTTGGAAGAGGGTTTGGCTGTTGGAAATCGTGGCTAATTACATGGCATTTTGCTGTGAGTACTAATATCACTGGTAATGGCATCTCTGAAAAGTGGATGCAAGAGGGTGAGAGGTACCGTACACCTAGTTAATAAAGCTAAAGGATCTGATTCTACAGTCTTTACTTACTTGGGGGCAAATTCAGCCTCATGCCAAGCCTACATAATCAGGCTTAGTGTTGGCAAGTCCCATGGAAGGAGAAATCCTCCCACATACACCAGGGACCAATAGTGGTGGCATTCCATAGCTTCTGTTTCCTTGCTGGGGAGGGATGGTTAATAGGGAACCAGGTTCTGCCCTAACAAACAAAATGGGCACCCGAAGAAACTGGGCCTCATAGTGCAGATCCCTAGTTGGGAGTCCCAAATCCTGCCCTCCACCCCACTCCCTTGTGAAGTACAGTTTTCCTGAGGAAGGGCTGCAGGATCTTTACAGAATAAGCTGTGTTCAAAACTCTGTGTATGGTTAATAGACAAAAACGGACAGTTGAGTGAGACAAGACAATATGAGGTAAATGTGGCCTTTTCTGTACAGTCCTGGAAGCCGATTTTGCTGAACTGTGGTAAGAATCTCATCATGTGGTTTTAGCTAAATTGGGTTAAGCACATTTTGTGAATAAGGCCAAAGCAGGACTGAACTGAGGTTACAAAACATACTGGGGTTTTGGTTTAACTTGGGTTAAGCAGGGGTTAGCTCTGTTCATGGTACGCCCACACCTTGAAAAGTACAGAGAATGGCGACAAAAATGCTTAGGGGGTATAGAATAGCTTTCATATGAGGAGATATATAAAAGACTTGGACTGTTCAGCTCAGAAAAGGAATGACTAAGGCGGGATATGATAGAAGTCTATAAAATCATGACTGGTGTGGAGAAAGTGAATAAGGAAGTGTGATTTACTCCTCTACACAACACAAGAACCATGGGTCATCCAATGAAAGTAATAGACAGCAGATTTAAAACAAACATAAGGAAGTACTTCTTCACACAACACACAGTCAACCTGTGGAACTCACTGCCAGGGGATGTTGTGAAGGCCAAAAATATACGTGGGTTCAAAAAAGAATTGGATACATTCATGGAGGATAGGTCCATCAATGGCTATTAGCTGAGATGGTCAGGGATGCAACCCCATGCTGTGAGCGTCCCTAAACCTCTGACTGCCAGAAGCTGAGATTGGTCGACAAGGGATGGATCACTCAATAATTGCCCTGGTCTGTTCATTCCTTCTGAAGCATCTGGCACTGGCCACTATCGGAAGACAGGATAATGGGCTAGATGGACCACTGGTCTGACTTAGTATGGCCATTCTTATCTTTTTATGTTCTTATATATAGTATTTGAGCAAACCATTGGAGAAACTGGGTCAACTGGAACTATGTTTTAAATCAACATAGGAATTCCCTATCTTATCAGACTAGTGGCTCCTCTAGGACAGTATCCATTGTCTGATAGTGCTGCCAGTGCCTAATACTTGACAGGAAGGCTGGAGGAAATGCCGCCACGGTAGCATGTTGCCTTAGCTACTGAAGATAGAAATGTAAGGAAAGTAGCTGCATCCTAGTTTCTGTCCTTCCTCCAAACACTGATTATTCAAGAAAGGAGAATATTTCCTCCCCAGTTCTGTACCCAGTATTCTTAATTTCTGTTTCACTATCATTTGAACACAAGATGTATTTAGTGGTCAAGAACTGTTGACATATGGTACAATCAAGTGTCAGACATCATTTTCTGGGGGTGTAAATGTTGCAATCTCCTTATAATGGCTGAGGCTGTTTAACTTTGACGCTTCAGACAGTTTGATGGTGCGGTCAACATGACAAATTACTCTCTTTCAAACCGGTCCTTTAAATGCCCAGGCATAACTGTTTAACAGGGTGGGATTTTCTTAGCCTTTTTTCCCCTCTGATTTAATTCTGATTTGGGGGGGTTATTTTAATCACAGATTCAGGGCAATATCACTCCTCACGCCATTGTCATCCTGCCGAAAACGGATGGGATGGAGATGCTCGTGTGCTATGAGGATGAAGGGGTGTATGTGAACACCTATGGACGGATCACTAAAGACGTGGTGCTGCAGTGGGGAGAAATGCCTACTTCTGTGGGTAGGTTAACCCTTCCTCTTCTCCGTCGTCATTTACAAATGTAAAATAAGATGAGAAATAAAGGAAACTAAGATGGGGCCATTTGGGCACTTGCCAATCAAAGCAGACTGCTCTCACTCAGATGATGGACCTAGTTGTTGTCCATTCATAGATTGGGCCTTGAGGACTCCCTATTTAAAGTCACTAGACTGGGGAGACAATGTGCTCCAGTGGAGAGGGCACTGGATGGGGAGTCAGGGGAACCTGAATTCTAAACTCCTGGCTCTACCATTGGCCTGCTGTGTGACCTTGGGCAAGTCTCTTCTCCTCTCAGTTCCTCTGTTTCCCCCATCTGTAAAATGGGGATAAGGATACTTTCCTCTTGTTAAAGTGCTTTGAGATCTATGGAGGAAAAAGCACTATATAAGAACCATTATTATTATCTATTATTTGAGTGCTTTCTCTTGATGTGGCTGGCTTCTGCTGCCTCTGGCAAACGGAGAGCGACTTGATTCCTCTAGACAGTCTTTGAATACTGATTGTTGAGAGCGGCTTTGCCCATTTTGTTATTAATAGCCTGCCAAATGTTTTTAATGCTCTTCTGGAAATTCCTTTTGACAGCCTACATTCATTCCAATCAAATAATGGGCTGGGGAGAAAAAGCTATTGAGATCCGTTCAGTGGAGACAGGACATTTGGATGGAGTATTTATGCACAAGCGAGCTCAAAGGTTAAAATTTCTATGTGAAAGAAATGATAAGGTAAGTCTGCCTCAAAGCGTGCATCAGTGCTTTACATCTTTAAGATACAACCAGCTACCTTGAGGTTTCAGATCTAGTTTGTCTTGAGGTTAATAAGTAATCAATTTGATTGTCTGCTTAATGCATACAACACACAAGCAAACCACTCCAAGTAATTCTCTTAAGTAGAGACAACCAGTAATGGGGAGAGGCCCTATATTGATTCAGCCTGAATTTCTCCTAAGTGGTGATGACAAAGCTACTTGAGGAGTCTGCTCAAAACCTAATGGGACTATTTGCCTATCTTTGATCAGCTGGAGCGGATCAGTTGTGTTTCCATTTACAGATTCTATTATAATGATTTTCTGCATAACAATTCCTCCATCCAGCAGAGTGAAAATGCTGCTGAAACAATACTCCAGTTCAAGCTGTCTCACCTAAACAATAGCCTGTACTCTAAAATATTGCATGGCCACAAATCAGTTCCTTTAAATAAATCCATTTAGAATCTTGTCATGTCAGTTACAATTACACACACACATTACATTAAAAGAACATTATTAATGTTGCAAAGTCAAGTACTTAGAAGTTAAGAAATGCCAGAATGAAGGTTGCCTATGCAACCTTAATTTGATCCACTTGTGCGTACGCATTATGATACAATCTTAATAATGTTCTTTGAATGTAGGTTTTCGTGTGTAAATTCCTAGGTTTTTCAAAAAGCAAATTGATAAAGTAGACGTTCCATCATGTGGCATCATATGGATACCCACTCATCAGCAGAGTTGGACTGTTTAGACCCACTGCACAGATCTCTGCCTCTTGGGCTAACGGAATAACTGGTAGCAGTAATAGGATATCATCCTCTGTGCGGACCAGCACAAGGGAGGGATGAGAGACCATGTTTGCCAGAGGGTTTCACAGATGTATGCTAACAGCAGAGGCATGGTGAGACTCAGGAATCAGGAATTGCATTCCAGGCTTTGGAGGAGAGTGCTCTCTAGTGGACACAGACTCTTCTACACATTTTCCCCAGACTTGAAAGACTTCTGCCCCATCCTCTCCAACATGTCCCTGTCCCAATCCTGTCTGCTCATCCCTGGCTCCTTTACCTAAGCCCAGGCTCTTTGCCCAGCTTTCTTCCCCCTTCCCCTTCAGTTCCAATCTCACCAGACTCCTTGTCCCATTCTGCTCCTTTTCTTCCCCACTGCCCTGGCTTTTGTCCTCTGATGCATTCGCATCAGGCAGCTTCCCCTTCCACATTGCCTGGGTGTGAAAAGTGGGGTCACGGAGAGTACAGGAGAGAGAGAGGCTCCCTGTTCTCAGGTCCAGTACCTAGCCCCATTCCAGCCCAGAGCCCCATTCCAGCTAGAAGCAGCCATTACAGGGAACATCCAGCTTTGCCTCTGCAGCCCTGGACTGGAGGGAGCATACTGAGCAGCTTTGTGGGGATGACACTCACACGTAGGAGCTGTGAGCAGATGGTGGATGCACAGTCTAGTTACCCATGAGAGCTGTGAGGAGGGGATGGGGCATGCTCAGTGAAGACAGATTTTTAAAGATTTTTAGCTGCTAAAATCAAAAGTCTCTGCTGAGCATGTGCAAGCTGCAATTTTTCAAAGGCTTAAAACTTGGTGGAATTTCACAAGGATGTAAAGACCACCCCGCTGCCAAATTTCAAATCCTGGATACGAAGTATGGGGGTGCTAGAGCTGTTCAAAGAAAAGGTCACCGGCTTTTTTTTTAACATAGCAAAAGAAGATAATTTCCCCTAATTTCATTCTCATAAATGGCTGAACAATTTGGCTGATTTTTTCCAAACGGCTGACCTGAGGCAGACAACCAGCATGAAAAATGTCAGGTCAAACAGCCTGGCAAAGTGGTAAACAATTGAAAACAAGGTCTTAAAATGGGAAGCCCTGCCTATAATAAACATGGCACTAGGAGCAACCCCAAGCCGAGCTCTCCTCTCTGGTACTGATAGCAAGTCAGGAAAGCCCCATAGTTTATTGACACCTACGTTAATAATGATCTGGCTCTGTGGGTCATTCTCCAGTGCTTCTGATTTGCTCAGAATACAGCCAATACAGAGACAACCAACCTGCTGAACTTTCCTTTAGATGGTAGCACCAGTTCTCTCAGTTGACGTCCTAAGTGTTAGGTTTCCGTTTCCTTGTACTAGTCTTGGAGAGTGTCCCTTTGCATATTGAAAATGTGGGAATGAAGAGTGTTATCATCTGCAGTGACTGACTTAGAGAGGTGGTGTTACATGATGGACTGAGACCCACCTCGGAGAAAATTCCACCAGGTTGTCATTCATAAACTCTTATGTCATCTCGAGATATTAGCAAGGTGTAAGGTTAAAACTTAGTATTGTTTGTGGCATCCGTCAACTCTTTTGCTCCCAGTAATGGCTTTTCCCCAGAGGGGCCTTCTTGTGGACCTTTCCGGCATCTTCCCACAGCTGCAGGTCTCTGCGGACAGTGGGGAGGAAAGTCTCTATCCCCCTGTGTTTGCTGGATGCTTCCAGAACCTTCAGCCTTTGGGTGGGGATTGGAAGACAGGAGGGGCTTTGACCCACAATTTCCTTCAAGTAAACAGTAGATTCCACTCGTTACTGGGTGTTCCCCAGTCTCCTCAAGAGTCTTTTCTGGTCAGGGACACTTTGCTTCTGCCTCAGTGGCTGTCCCAGTTGTCAGGCTTGTTGTGAAGCTCCCCTTGTGCAGGGAGACAGAGCTGAATCCTGCTCCCTCACCAGACATTCCTGAATTGAGCCAGGTTCTCTCCTTTTCTTCTCCCTCTAGGCCTGGTGTTAGCTGCAGGTATTGCAGGGTGGGGCTAACTGGGTTCTCTTTTATCCCTTCTCTGCTGGTATGGTGTTTCTCTGCTCCATCACAGCCTCCTTGTATGGCAGTCACACTACCTGATAAACAGGATTAAAGTAGAACTTCACTGGAAACCAGGTGCCCTGTCTCCATTCAGCTCTCCTGAGAAAATTTAAAAAAAAAAAATGAAGAGGGGAAACTGGTTGGCTCAACGTATTGGTAATGGGATAAGGAAGCTTCCATCTCTAGGTTGCTTGTTTGACTCTAGCTTGGGTCGTTAGTGACTAAAAGACATTTGGTGGCTGTTAAATCTAAAAAGCTGAAAAAACATGCAATTAATGACTTGCTGGGTGTGGTTTTTTTTTCTTTTCTTCCCATACAGGTATTTTTTGCATCAGTGAGATCTGGAGGAAGTAGCCAAGTTTTTTTCATGACCCTCAACAGAAATTCCATGATGAACTGGTAATAGAGGAACGCTTGACACTTACCTTCATGGCATTATTTCTAATTTAAAGGACATTAAACATGTGGACTAACACTCTAGAGGCAGATACGGAAAGCCTTGTGGAATACACCACTCCCCTACACACACTCTCACAATACAGTACACCCTTCATTGTTGCAGTCTGGTAACAGAGAGAGAGGATTCACTGGAGATCCCTAAGAATGCAACACTGTGTTTGGGGCAGAAAGAGACATATGCACTTCGAAAGTAGGGAAAGAAACTTCTGATGGTCTCCTGATTAAGCTGTGTTATAGTGGGTTATGAATTTTTTTATTTTACTTTTTCTTTGTCCCCTACTTTGTAAGAATGGGGAAGAAAATGGTGTCAAAAGTATGTTTTTAATTCTGTCTGCCTGCTAGCATCAAATATATAGTCTGCTGTAAAGTTACTAATTAAAACTGGTGAAAGACAGCACAATAAATGTACGTTTTATCTTTGAGATGAAGGCCATAAACATAGAGCTAAGTAATTTTGGGAAATCTTTTGCCTTCACCAACATTTACATGTTGCTTTTGGCAGCAACAGCTTAATGGATTTTTAAAGAAGAGAAAAATAATAGTTTCCCCCCTCTTTTGGGAAATGGATTTTAAATGGCTAAACTATTAGCCTTGGACTAATAAAATCAACAACCATTTTTGTCAGTCTGTCAGTCCATATTTCTATATGGATCTTCACATAATGGTGTGTGTTGATAGAGAAAGTAGTGTCGTTTGTTGTTACTCCTGAAAACAGAGGGAGGGTGTATTAGCATTTTTTCCCTCATGCTACTTTATGCAAGAGGTCAAGGCAAAAGAATGGGATAGAACAAAGGCTGAGAGAAACACAAGATCATTCAGGTGACAAATCTACTTGGAGGGTTGCATGGATCCACTTGGATGAGGGGGTTTTTAATTTAGGATCCAGTCATACTGAGAACTAATTGGGTGTGCTCCACTCAATGGGTGGGCCCCACTTAAGTGATGCTGTGCGTTCGGAACTGCCCTGGAAGTCAGTGATAGCTAAAGGTGCTTAGCACCGATAAGTATTGTGGCCCCAGTGATAACGTGACTTCTGTGGACTTTGTCTCGTCTCCAGATATGAAGATTGGGACAGGCAAGTTAGAAGGTTCTGAGAGGCCAGTGTCTGTTCAGTGTAGGGGAGAGAGGGGATTAGCTACTAAACCAAGCCAAAAGGTGCATTGCACGGCTGAATTGTAAAGAATTTTTAAAAATAGGGTTTCTTTAGTGAAGATTCTGAAGCTATAATCACTTTCTGCCCCTCCTCCACTCCCCACGAATTATCCAACATACCGTGAACGACGACATCTGTGCAGAAATATATATGTATTTAGTTCAGGTTGAATTGTGTCCTTATAAACTCTGCTCAACTGATTTAAATTTTAAGTGAGTATCTGGGATTTTTTTTCTCAATAGCTACAAGCATGGCTGCCTGTGGTATTAGGATGTTGCATAACGAGATCTGTGTTGCTGTTTTTAACCTACCTCGTTTTGTTCATTTTTGTTTTGTTTTTCATTTCGCTGCTCATTTGCTGCAGCGCTATTACCTCCAGGAAGATGTAGAGAGCTCAACTGGCAATCTCTGATATTATATGTAATAATAATGATGCTATTAAAAAAACAAATCAATAGTCGTTGGTCAAATCTGAATCCTTCACTGATTAAAAAAGAATCTCAGACTGTCAGTCCCCCTGGCTCTGTAATGGACTGTACCATCCATTATTGTGCTGGTAGGCACTCGTTTTGTTCATAGTCATTTAAAATTGGTGGCTGGCCATACCATCAGTGAGAGCACAATAAAAATCGGAAATCTGGGGCAAATTTATAGCAAGTTGGTGAAAATAGGCTACTTCTGGCCTGTGGTTCTTAAAGTTTCAACATGGCAGCTTCATGGGTTAGAGGCAGTTAAATAAGGGAATCCAGGCAGCTTTACAGCTTCATTTCTGAGCCTTTGCCATTAAGGCACCAGGGTGCTGGTCTCAGTCAGAAAATAAAATCCTAGTAAGATAACTTGATCTTTAGCTCAGTTCAAAGCACTATTCACGGCTGTTAGTTTGATGGACTCTCTCTTCCAGAGGAGGGACCTGTGCAGGGGCAGTTGCTTCAGTGACTCAGACTGTCTGGCTGTGTATATGCTAGCCTATCCATCTGAAATTTCCCACTGTTGCTAGCATCATTGGAGCTCCACCTATGGCCGGAATGGCAAGAGCCCTAATGCAGACACGTCTCCAGGCTGCCAATGGCACATTAGCCACTGCATTGTGGTTTAACCCTGGTCAGAGCACATCTGCACAACCTTGTGGGCATGATGCCGGTGGCCGCCAGCATTTTGTCTGAATGAGCACGAACATCGTCAAAGCTGCAAGTGGTGGGAAATTCTGAAAATGGTAAATGCCAGCAAAGCTTGCAGTGCACATTCCAACAGGGACCTTGAAACCAGCCGCAGGACTTCACTGAGCACCCTGGAAACCACAGCAGAGCACTTACGAGCGCTCCTAAGTAACAAGCCTAGGCTTGCCCATTCCTGTAGGGGTCTCCAAATCAACCGTAGGGAGACTTCAGGCTGTCAGCCACAGCAAAGCACTGTGGGTACTTTGAAAAGTGTCCTTAATTGAAGAGCAGGGATATAACTTGGGCTAGCTATAATTTCAACCTAGAGCTGCCACGGAGTGATCAGAAAAGGACCTCCATTTTCAGCCCACATCTCCCACTACCACACACGTACACCCCCTTGTGCTTTGTATTGCAATGGATGTTTTATTTAGCAATAACTTTTCTGATTAAATTTAGCAACTGCTGTAGTTGTTGGATACTGGAATTAAAACAGAATCAGAGTAAGTCTCTTCACTGACAGTGATTGCCACCAGCTCTTTATATTTTCACTGTGGCTACCTTAAACCAGACGCTTCTTATTAATTTATGTTGCAAACTGATGACTTTTTTTCCCCTAAAGTGTCATGTTCAGAATACACAGCTTTAAATGATTTTTTTTATTGTGGGTTTTTTGGGAACAGTTACGAAATAAAAGGGAATCATTGTGTTTAAACATAAGGTGGTTTGTGAATGTATTTTTTAAAAACCATACAGTCATTGAAACAAAATCATAAGAAACCGATATTGATGCATTCTTGTTTACAGAGGATGTATGTGAACATAACATAGAACAAAAACATTTCTGGTGCCAACTACAATAAAACACAAAACTTCAAACATCAAGCCATGCCTTTTATATTTTTGTACTAACCCTCTCCCCTGGGGCAATAACCATTAGCAAGTCACAGAGGCAAAATAAAATACACTCCTTCAAAGGCAGCTAGAGGCTCAATATTCTGCAACAAAACAGAAGTTCTTAGAAAAATAAGATTCACCATAAAAGATCAGATCATTGACCCATCACGTCTGGTACCCTGCCTGAGAAGAGTGTGGAAATATCTCCCTGGTGCCTACAGCTCTCATTTATGCCCTGAACCAAGAGATTTTATTATCCCTCAACAGCATCCTAGGTGAAACCGACAAAAATGTGACCAACATTTCAGTCAGTGTTCAACAGACCTCTGCTGTTGTAATAGCATCTATTAAGTGAACACCCCTGGATTCCACATCTTCATATCACTTGTGGATCCAGATAGTCCCCTGTATAGAAGATAAAGTATGATAAGCAGACCAGCACATAATGCCTTGTGATAAAGCCTTGTATTATATTGGCATGCGAGATACAAGGTGGTTGTTGCATTCAAACTCTCAGTTGCATTCAGGTCCATTATATTTGGCTCCTGTACAACCATGAGCTTGATGCAGCCTGTGAAGACACTGGCTTCTCAAGAGACCCAGAAGGGGGTTGTGACAGTGCAAAGCAACTGCAGCGGTACTCTCCACCACGTCTGCCAGTGCAGCCCCCAAAGTACACATCGCTAGCCAGAGTTGCTGGAGGTAGAGCTATATGAATAGCTGATATCTTGGTTCACTGGCTGACCCAGAAAATTGGGGCGGGGGCGGGATTCATTTTGGGTTGACTGAAAAAAGAAAAACTTTGACTTTTTCAGCAAATCAAAAAAAATTGGAAAAAAATTGTTTTGGGTTGAATACAATATTTGTTCAACTCAGAACAAAACATTTCATTGTCAAGTTTTAACCCTTTTAATAACATTGTAGTAAAATTCAAAACTAACAGTGTCAAAATATGATATTTTTTTTTCAGATTTGTTGGGGTTTGGGGGCTCGGAGGGTGGGGTAACTGAAACAACTAGTGAATTCAACACAAATTTACAAAATGTTTCTGCCATTTTTGGGGTGGGGGAGGGGGGATTTAGTCTGAAACACCTTTTCCAGCTGTATCTGGGAGATGCCCTGATTTGGCACATCTCTAATTGGGGGGGGGGATAGCTCAGTGGTTTGAGCATTGGCCTGCTAAACCCAGGGTTGTGAGTTCAATCCTTGAGGGGGCAATTTGGGGCAAAAATTGGGGATTGGTCCTGCTTTGAGCAGGGGGTTGGACTAGATGACCTACTAAGGTCCCTTCCAACCCTGATATTCTATGATTCTATGATAATCTCTGAACAAGCAGCCTCCTTCAGCAGGGCTCTCAAAGGAGTCCTGACTCCCTTTAAATATGCTATCCCATGGCAGGAACACAAGAGGTAGGGTTAGGGTAACACAAACACCCTTTTCCTACCCCAAGGTGCTGGCACAGAGGTGAGTCAAGTCCTATGCCTGTGAAACATAGCTTTCCTCATCCAGTTTTATTGACAGTAGACAGTACTGCACTCACTAGGTCAGGAAAGCACTAGTTTACAGTTTATATAACCATCTCTAACTTTTTATATTGAAATTAATGTTTCCCACCCTTTCAGAAATTGATTGAAGGTCACTCGAAAAATGACCGTTCATTAGTCCTTAGAACAACGTCATGTTGGCATTAAGGGCTGCTTATTTTATAGGGCTGTGCTCTGGTGTGTCTGGAAAGCCGCATGGGCAAATCTAGTAAAAAGCAGATGAGCTAGTACTTGGGTAACTATTAAATCCATGCTGTAGAGAGTCAGGACTTTCCAAGGCTGGTCCCTAATGTACTTTGCATTAGGATTTTCTAACATAAACTGTTATTTCCTGACAGTAAAGACCATTCATTGTTCTCATAAGGTATAATAGGCAACACTTCTATAGCACTCTGCACCATCACGGATGATGTAATCTTGATTATCACAACACTCCTGCACGGTAGGTGTTATCACCATGTTCAGTTTACATAAGGGGAAACTGAGACAGAGAGGTCGAGACATGCCCAGTTCCACACAGCAATTCATTGGCAGAGCCACCTTAGACCTCAGGAGCTTCTGCAGCTCCCAGTCACATGTTCGCTCCGTGAGCCCCCTGAAACAGGTCCATTAAGCACACGTGCCGATCACTTCCTCCTCAGCCGTCATTTCAGTTAAGGAGTGGGAGGCGAATACTAGGCTGCAACCGTTTTTATTAAAAATATTTTAATTTGCTAACCAAATTGATATGTTTACAGCATGTTTTCATGTTTGCTTAGGAATACAATTAGTGAAGATTAAGCAGCTTTGTGCCCTCCAGCGTGACAGGTAGTTAGATGTAATTTCCAAAGCGTTAAGTTTGTTGTTTTTTTCAATAGCGGTTATGTTTATTTGATTGAAGTAGAAAAAATTATTAAAATATACAGGCGGAAGACTGATTGTTCCTATCTGTGGATAGGAACAATATAGCCCACAGCCAGGGTTTCTCTCGTCCCTTTTTGTGCTTGCACGTGCTCATTTTAGTCGATGCACCTTCTTGCCAAAAAAGTAATTCTTAGAGAAAGGAGAATGTTTTACTAAAACCAAAAAAGTAGGAGTCCCAGCCTTTACAAAGTACCTTAAGTTGCTTTTAATGTTTACAGTAGCAACGGGCCTAAGCAGCAGAGGCTGAATCCTGATCCAAAGGTTTCCTATGTTCAAAGAGCATTTGGATTTTTGCCCATATTTACAATCTGTTATGCTTGAAAATCCATTTATAAAACCACTAGCCTGGAATCTGATCTCACTGATGCTGGTGTAAATGCGGAGTTAACTCGACTGAAGTTACTGGAGTTACACCACTAGAGAATCGGTGTAAACTAGATCAGAATCATGTTTTCAGACACATGTATGCAACTGCCAGAGCAAAGATCCTCTTAAGATGGAGACACTAATGTTTCTTCAAGAGCACGAGAGACGGGCAGTGTGAAAAAGACACCCTGCAAAGCAACGCAAGTTACAGCAACCAAAGCACTGTCCGCACTGGCGCTATGTCAGTGCTTCTAATGTAGGTCTGCCCTCAGTTTTGTACTACTGGGGGAGACATGAGTATCTCCATTCGTACATGCTGAGAAGTCAATGCTTTGTTCTATTGCCTGGTTCTGCACCATTTATATATCCCATAGGCTGAGTTGTCCCTTCCCACGGATAAAACTCGTTGTGCTGGCTTCTGTCTTGCTCGTGAAGTTTCTTGAAATGTTTTCTGATTGCAATTTGTTGTGAAAGAAAAAACAAAATGCTATTTCTACTGCAGCTGGAAGTAAAACTGGACAGACGCAGCAGCTAACTGGCTTATAAAATGGGATGTATTGTACAAATCTCTCTGTATTGCTGATTTAAGTCTTCTGTTTACAGTGTTAATAGATATGTACAATTGCAAGGCTTATAATATTAACAAAAGGTGTTTCTTTTTCTGCAGTGATAAATATCACCTGGGTTATTTTTCTGTCTCAAACTCCCCAGTAAGTTCAAAACTGCTGTCAGTAGTTGCTCAAAGTGAAAACTCCCTTCATTGCAGATGGCCATAATGTTGATCTGCTGTACATTCTGATTCTTTTTAGTTTAACTCGTCATAGTAAAGATCTGATTGAGTGAATGTTGGTTCTGAGAAACTCGCAACTCTCTCAGGGTTGATCAAGAGGGGCAACATATGCAGGGAGCCAGTGCATGCTGCATTAACGAGCTATGCATGCATGGTTTTGTGGTGCACTCTAAGACCTGCGGCTTCTGCAAAATGTATCTGTTTTACCGTACCCAGGTGTGCATTGGAACTGTTATAAAATTCTCTTTTCAAGTACAAGTAGATTAAATGAAACACTGATTTAAGGGCACAAAGCTCCTCTCATTTAAGTTGATGGCAAAACTCACATTGACTTCAATAGGAAGAGGGGAGAGTCTGTATTAAGCATCCAGTCATGATAAAGGAAAGAGTCCTTTTAGGTTAACTTGAAAGGTCGTTTCCCTGTATATCTGATTTGTAATTGGTTGATTTTCATTGAATGTGAGCATGCGGCAGCATTTAAGATTGGGTAGCAGCCTAAAACCAGTGATGATTTTGAAGAAGCTCTCCACGTCTGTGCTAAGTCAAGAGGACAGATCATTATCAGGGCAGACATCTCACTCTTTATCCTGCAGTAGTGTCAAAAGCCTCTAATCAGGAATGGGGCCTTGTTGTGCTGGGCATTGTGCAACTGTAGAAAAGAGACCATGTCAGCCCTGAAGGCCATCTTGAGGGCTCTGGTTCTGGATAGAAATGGGACTCCCCTGAATCTCTAGCATCTCAGGAAATGCTGTAGGAGCCCTAGTCATGGACCAATACCCCATCGTGCTAGTTGCTGTACTTTATTATTATTAATATGAGTGAGATTTAAAGTTTTCACTGGTATTGTTCATTTTCTTTAGTACCAGCACCTGATTTTCACCAAGTGGTTTCAGCTGCCTGCTGGGTTGAAGACCCTTGAATTCAGTTCATTCCTGAAAAGCTGCTATAGATTTTAGGCTCCTAATGAAGGGCCAGTCCTGCAGTCATAGGTGGAACCACTAGGGGAGATGGTGAGACCATCTCCTCCCTCCCCCATGTTGTTGATGCCCCCCTCAGAATGGCTTCAAGACTCTCACATTCTCACTCCTCAACTTCCTTTTATTCCCAGTTAGTGGGAAATCATTTCGGAGTTGGAAAATCCACAGTGGGCCAATTGTGATGCAAATGTGCAGGGGACATGGGACTGTGATTCTGCTACATGGGACTGTGATTCTTGGAAATGTGCAGGACATAGTGGATGGATTTCCAGCAATGGGGTTCCTTAACTATAGAGAAGCAATAGATGGGGCGCACACGCATCCCTATTTTGGCACCAGACCACCTTGCCACAGAGTACATCAACAGAAACGGCTTCTTTACTATGGTTTATGCAAGTGTTGGTGGATCACCAGAGATGCTTCACCAACATCTATGTTGGCTGATCAGGGCAGGGGCATGTCACCCGTATCTTTAAGAACATAGGACTGTTCAGAAAGCTGCAAGCAGGGATTTTTTCTCTTAACTGGTGGATTATCATTGGTGATGTTGAAATGCCAATAATGGTGCTGGGGGACCCAAGCCTATCTCTTGCTCCCGTGGCTCATGAAGCTGCACACCAGCCACCTCGACAGCACCAAGGAACGATTCAACTACTGACTCCACAGGTGCAGAATGACAGTTCAATGTACTTTTGGTAGATTGAAGAGATGCTGGTGGTGTTTACTCACAAGATTGGAGCTCAGTGAAAAAAATATCCCAAAGGTTATAGCTGCCTGCTGTGTCCTGCATAATATCTGTGAAGCGAAGGGGGAAAGTTGCTGCCGGGATGGAGGGCAGAGGTAGACCGGCTGTCTGCTGAGTTTGAACAGCTAGACACAAAGGCTGACACAGAGCTATATGGCTCAGGAAGGCTTTGAAAGAGCACTTTGAGTGAGCCACACTAGTGCATTGTGGTGTACTGTGCTCTACTTGGCCCTACAGTTTTGGGGCCTGTTAGGTACTGAGTGGTGCTTGGGGCACACATGTGAATACAACACTGTCAGTGCACCTATTAATTTTGTGGTGCTTGCTGTACATTTATGATGATTACACAGTGTTTGTCATTGATCCTGTGAGTTGTCACACTGTACATTAACAAGTAAGTGGGTGCTTTCCAGACCACTAGGCACGCTGCAGCCTATGTTGTGAACTAATAAATATTAATTATTTTCCAAATAGAATTTTATTCCATAACAAACCCGTGCAAAAAAATCTGTGCAATTTAAAAGCAAATTCATTAAAAACTTAATAAACTAATGGAACAGAACTTAGCTAGGGGAAAGAACATTCATTTCTATTTTACCCACACATACACCAATCTGTGGCTCTCACAGTGTATGTGAAGCAGTGGTTGTTCGTAATGTCTCCCGGTGTGGGGGGGTAGGGATAGGGATAGGCATGCGGCCCCTGATGCCATGTGGGAGGCAGGTGTGTAGGGAGGTGCTGTAATTGAGTTCTCTGTGGATTACCAAAGGGCAATGAGTCACTGATTGTTGAACCTGTTGGTTCACAAGAGGCTGCAGCATTATGTCCTGGTGCATCTCCCTTTCCTTTTCCTGCTGGGACTCCAGAGCCTTTCTCCTGTCTGCTTTCTGTCTCCATACAGTCTGTAGTGTTCACCCTCCTGGCCTTTTGCTCACTGTCTAATGCAGAAGTGGCTTGCAGGATCTCACTGAACATGTCATCCTGCATCCTTACCTGAGTCAGGCATTCTATGGGTCTGTAGGGGGAACCCCTCAAGGCCTCAGCTTCAGATAAAGCACACAGAGGTACCATTGACAGTACAGTCACAATTGAAAATGGAAGTTAAGATTCAGAACGCCCTTTCCTTGCTCCCCTGAGGTTTTAAACCTCATTGACACTTCTTCTTTGGAGTGCTTGTGTATGGCACAACTTTTAGCACCAGCCATGGTAAATATGGCCAGCCGGCGTGAGAGAAATGAGGAGGGAATAGCTCATTGCATGAAACTATGAGTATAGGGCAATGGCATTGAATTACTGGCACCATTTTCCACAGGCAATGGTGATTTTAGCTCATATCTCACTCCTGAGGGTGACAAAACACAGCCGCTGGTGGTGTCTTGAAGCTGCCAGGGGCTTGTATGCCGCTCGCTTGTGTATTGCAATGGTGCCTGCCAAAATTCTCACTGACTCGCATGGGAAAGTGTCCTACAGTGGAGGAAGAAATAAGGAAGCCCTCCCTAGAAACTTCAGAAGAGGATTGCAGAGTATGAAAGCTTCATGGAGATTTCTCAGGAGGATCCAATGGACATCCCTGTGTACATAAACAAACTGCTCTGCCTGGCCCCACCCTGCCTAACTCTACAGGGGAATGAAAGCCAGATAACTCTACCTCTGTTTGTTGTACTGCTGCCTCTTCTAGTGTCAGTCAGTCATGGGACAGCTGCTGGAGGACTATTAGGGTTGATATAAATGACGCAGTGTCTACACTCATGCTGTGTTGACCTCAGTACATCAACCATGGCTCAACACTGTTCCCAGAGGTGGTGGTACGGTGTTGCTGTAACAGGGAAATTACATTGGTGGGAGACAAATTCAAGTGTAGACACATACACAACTCGATCTATGCAATGTGGCTTATGTTGACCTAGCTCTGTAGTGTAGACCAGGCCTCAGTATTAGTGGTTAGTGTTTGAGAGAAATTCAGAGAAATTCAAATGGGTGGCATCGTTTAAACCCCATTTCAGGGCTTAAAGATTCAGACACAAGACTCAAGGGGGAAAGAAATTGTGGGTCCCAAGTTCTGTGAATTTGTGCTTTACGGAGCAAATGGAAACAACGTCTATGGACTAAGGAGTAATAGGAGACGGCAGGGGAATGAATTATTTACAGTTACTATGAAATACTGCATGAACTTCAGGAAAGATCTATAAACTGCATGGAAAATTGACAACTCATTCAGGAGTCCAACAAGGACTTTCTGAAATAACTGGCTTAGTTCAATTAAATTCAGTGGCCATAGAAAAGAAAGAGGGATTTGGGCCCATTCACTGTGAGCCTGAAGTTAGATGATCCCATCTAGAGTTGAGGCCTTAGCAACTCAGCAGTTGAACTGAATTTCCATTTTGAACATTGCATCAGAAGGTCCCTTTTAGCACTAAGCATTCAAAAGGCATTTTCCCCAGAGAGAGCGGGAACTAATCCCTGAAATTTTTATCAGTTGCAGTTCTGTGCCTGTGAGGACAGCATGTCAAGGCTCAGGATGGTACCTCATTCTCTTCTACAATTCCCATCTCTTCACTGGAAGCGCTCACTGTTCCTGGTGGATGTTCTGAATGGTCATGATTTGATTCATTGTTTATAAGGGGCTGTCTAGGACTGAACTGAAAAGTAGTGTGTCACAGGCATGCTTATAACGAGAGGCTCTATCACAGACAGAAAGGGAGTTCTTCACACATACTGTATGAAATTAAACTCCAAGTTTAATTGCTTGAAACAATCCAGCAACACTGAGAGATGTATGTTTGCTCACCTCGTCACCCATTTCAATGAAATATTGACAGGTTGGTAGGTTATAAATAAAACTGCTCTAACCTGGAGCTTTTACTCAGAAATGTGTCTTGGTTAACTGAGCCTAATGCCTATTTTACAATTCAGATCGAATGGGCAGCAAGTGTACTGTATTGGAGCTAATGGACAGCATACACAGTGTGTGTCAAAGCTAATGGACAGCCTGCATGCTGTGTCTGGGACAAAAATAATGGATAGCACATACTCTGCCTGTCAAACCTTCCCCACTGAATTTGTGAAATGAAGGTTTCTTTCATAACTAGCAGCCGACATGGATAGATTCATGTTTATATGACAATGAGTAGTAGTAAAATATATAATTGGGGCCACTTATAAACAAGTGATTCCAAAACTAGGAGAAGAATACAAAAGTGGAATCCTATAGGCCCTTAATTCTATAGCAGCAATGATGGAAATGCACCACTCCTTGCCACAGGCATGAGTGCAGGCCTCCACACTACCTTGTCTGTTTCTAGGATGATAAAATGAACGCTTGAAGGCACTGCACACACAATGAGCTCCAATGTAGATTTATTCAGAAATAGACTTGCTGTTCAAGAAAGAAGGTGCCTGTCCCAGACAAAGGCCTGTGGAATGAAATATGTTGCATCACCCCCAGATCCTATTATATATACATTTACTACATGTACAGTTATAGGCACACCATTTCTCCCCCTAGCTCAACCTCCTCTCTTCAGTCCTGGCTTGTCATCTCTTCCTCTGCACTATCTGGAATGTTGCAGTGGAAATCACCTGCCTTCTCTCTATTGCTCTATCTCACACACACCCTCCCCACCACCCACACTCCTTGAATCCCTTAAATGGTTGCAGGCAATGAAGGACACTAATCCTCACATTACTCTGTGGTATTTAGCACTTCAACCGTATGCCTTTTGTCTGCAACCTCGACTGGTTTCTCAGCACCACAACAGACTTCTTTTCCCAGGACAGTGGCGTTATTGCAGAAGGGGGAGATCAGACCTTGGGCCTGTTCTGTGATGAGGAGGTGTGTGATGGCGCGGTCTGTCAGGCTTGCTCTGCCCCCTGCAGGAGGCATCGGTTCCCTGACACACACACACACCCCCGCACAAGGAAAATACACTCAGACCAAGCTACCAACAAGACAGTCTTCCAGAGGCCTAGAAGGGCCTGGAGAAAATACTGACCAATCAAGAGCCAGCAAATCAGTTAAGAAGGCTTACTTGTTCTTTCCTCTGTGGCAGAGCTGGGGGAGCCTGGAACAGAGGAGGGATGCCTCCATGCTATCTTGGACCCCAGGGCCAGGTCATAGCCTTGCCTTCAAGTGCTACAATGAAGCGCTTGCATTGGAAGTTGTGCGTCTTTACTTAGACTCAGGATTTGTCTGACCGTGCCTTTATTTTATTATTTAACTGAAGTACCCCTCTGGCTCCCACAGGGGGCATTACAGAGCAGTCCCATCTGCCACAATGGCCATAAGTGATCAGGACCTCAGGTTTACACCTGGATGAGTGCTACCGTTCATGCAGAGCTGATAAGATGCTGACGAGATCACAGCTTTTGATAATACAGCTGTAGCAACAAATAAATAAACAACAGATATGAGAGCAATCCAATTTCCATCATAGTTGTAGATTGGTTTTTAAAGGTCTTTTGGCAGGTTCCAACACCTTTAAGTGTAGACAAGTGTCATAAATATGAAGGGAAGGGGGAGAGGATCTGATGCAGTGCTATAAAATCCTCTTTCCAGTAAAGGGTTAAGAAATGCAGGTAGCCAGACTGACACCTGACCTGGCTGGCATCTGACCAATAAGGGGACAAGATACTTTCAAACTTTGGGAGGGGGAAGGTTTTTGTGTGTGTCTTTGTCTGAGTCAGAGTGATCTTGGAAGACAGAAGGAACCTGCAGAAAATCAAACCTCCCTTTTCTGAAGTAAGTTTAGATAGCATAGCGCATCGATTTCTGTTTAATTTCGGCTTGGTGTATTCCCTGTGTTAGAAGGGGCAAGGGTGGGGGGGGGGGTGTTATTCATGGTTTTCTGTAACTTTAAGGCTTTGTCCAGAGGGGGAAATCTCTCTGAGTTTGGAAATATAGTGCCCTGTGAAATAGTTACCATCCTGATTTTTACAGAGATGATTTTACCTTCTTTATTTTTAATAAAATCCTTCTTTTAAGAAGCTGACTGTTTTCATGGTGTTAAAACCCAGGGGGTGGGGTTTTAGATCACTGTATAACCAATTGGTTGGGAGATTGTTCTCAAGCTTCCCCAGGAAAGGGGGTGTACGGCTTGAGGGGGTATTTTGGGGGGGAGGGAAGTTCAAGTGATTCCTTTCCTGGATTCCTGTTAGATACTTGATGGTGGCAGCAAGAAGCATTTCTCAGGGTGCAGGGAATTTTGTACCTTGGGGGATTTAACCTAAGCTGGTAAAAAATAAGCTTAGGGGCTCTGAATGCGGGTCCCCACGTCTTTACCCTAGAGTTTAGAGTGGGGAGGGAACCCTGACAAAGTAATTAAAGTCAAGGCCATCCATCAAACTACGACCCACGGACAATATTTTGTGATAGAGGCTGCTCGAGATCAGTTTTATTGTCCCAAGAACAAGAGGGATCAACATGCACACCGATACAGCTTCTGAGATTTGCCATTAACTAAACAACACCCAGACTTTTCCCAGGTGATGATTGCACTAGTAACCTGCCAGGACTCCAAAAGGGCAACACATCATTTGCATAAAATGCAGCAATCTGCAAACATTCACACATTCAGTGGAGCAAGGCCGTATGCAGAGACATGTCCCAGTATGTAATGACGCATCTTGTTCCCAGCACCTTTTCACTCAGATCAACACCAAGCACGGAATGCTGGAAATTGTAGTCTCCCTAGTGCAAATCTCCATTGGCAACATTTGGCCTTTATTTTGGTATTTTGGCAGCTCCTGTATTAACTCACTGCAACCCACAAACAAGCAGTTGATGTTGTTGTAGGTGCTTTAGTTTATATTTTGGTTCAAGATGAAGACTTCAGAAATTATCCACTGGGTGCCAGCCTGGTCATTTAGAGCCATGCAAACTGGAATTGTACAAACTTTCTTTTTAGACTGAAAAGTGATAGTATCCCAAAGCCAGTCTGTTGTCATAACACACCTCAGGAACAGGTCTCACAACAGCACCAGTCCCAAAACCCCTCTCCTAGCCAGGCACAAGCTCTCAGGAGATTAATGACACCTTCTGCTGCAGCTACGGTTGAGCCCTGAAAGAAGGTGGGAATGAGCTTGTAGTATAGGGAAACAGGCACCCAGCATGCAGGAGTGTGGGGAAGCCTGTCTGCTGGAATTCATATTCTTACCCTCTGCCTCAAAAGGTTGCCGGGATTGCCAGCCCTGTACATTTAGAAATTGTGAGTCAGGGCCCCAAAAATCATGAGACTGGCTTAAAAATCATGAGATTTTAAAACAATCATAAATTGGGTTTCTTTTTCTTTGCCTTGTGGGTTTTTTCAGAGAACCAAGGCAGGTTTCAGTGTAGTAGCCATGTTAGTCTGTGTCAGCAAAAAGAAAATAAGAAAGGAATACTTGTGGCACCTTAGAGACTAACGAATTTATTTCAGCATAAGCTTTCGTGGACTGCAGTCCGCTTCGTCGGATACATAGAATGGAACATACAGTGGGACGATATTTATACATTCAGAGAAACATGAAAAGGTGGAAGTAACCATATCAACTGTAAAAGGCTAATTAATTGAAAGGAACTGTTATCAGTAGGGGAAAGAGACTTTTGAAGTGATAATCAACATGGCCCATTATGGATAGTTGGCACAAAGGTGTTAAGGGTATTTAACTAGGATATTAAACTGGGGGAAATAGATTCAATTAACGTAATGACCGAGCCATTCCCAGTCTATATTCAAACCTAAGGTAATGGTATCTAGTTTGCATATTAATTCAAGTTTGGCAGCTTCTCGTTGGAGTCTGTTTTTGAAGTTTTTCTGTTGCAAAATTGCCACCTTTAAGTCTGTCACTGAGTGATTAAGGAGGTTGAAGTGTTCTCCTACTGGCTTTTGAATGTGATGATTCCTGATGTCAGATTTGTGTCCATTTATTCTTTTGCGTAGAGACTGTCCAGTTTGGCCAATGTACAGTGCAACATTCTGGCTTGATTACTTCCTCTACGCAGACACATTCCTTTCTCCAAAAGCACTTCCTGGAAGAAAAGATCTTAAAGTTCCTAGACATGTCCCTATGCATGATCAGATTACAATGTCCCTTACTGGAAAGCTATTCATCTTAATTCATGGTTCATAAGGTGATGGTGTATCACCTGCTGCCTGTCCTGCTGCACCAATATTATTTCCTATCAGTAATCCTATCGCTCTTAGCACAATAACCAGCTGTGGCAGTTCAGGACTATGCTGCTTGTATCCATCTGCATGGAACATGGAAGGAGGAGTCCAGGATGCAGAGGGATAAGTTTGGAAGAGGAATCAGGAAGTCTGTGCTGAACACTAGGAATGTTAAGCTGCAGCTGAAGCCCCTCTGTACTAAGCTGCTTTAAGAAAGAGCCAGGTTTATCTAATAAGAATGGAGTCCTCTCATGTTATTATCCAGGACATGGTACAAGAAACACTGTCTTCACCCCTGATTGTAATTCCCAGGTCCGTCTTCCACTTTCTGCCTATAACTCTTCAACATGTCCTCTTGTCCCCAACCCCTTTGTGCTTCATGTCATCCGCAGCTCTCTGTGCCAGTCCCAGTCTCTCCCTTATCTTTAACAACCACTCTCTCCTAGGGATCATTCCTCTCTGCCTTCAAGCACACACTTATATCCATTATCTTGAAATCATTGCCCATCCTCTCTCTCTGCTGACCTATGGCTCCAGGCTTTCCAACAGGTCAAGGTTTGGTACTGTTAGGTAAAAATAAACTTGTCCTACTTACCCCACTGCCCGGGTAGGGTGGAGTTGGTTGGAACTCTCAAGCTGTCAGAGACCTCAGAAAGAAATTACGCGTACCAGAGGTTCTTTGATCAAAGGGCTCATACCCCCCCCTGAAGGCAGGTAGCTCTGAGGGTGTATGGCAGCTTTATTAGGACAGAAGCTGAGTATTTATACACTTAAAACAGATAGGGGTGGTCCCCTCTATGAAAAGGAACACTCACAAGGAAATGATAAATCAACAGGCGCTTCCTGGAAAACATTCTCATGAAGGGGAGCATGGGGACCCCATTCTTAGAACAAGAACATCCTGCCCCTTATCTGTGAGCATCCTGTCCCTTTCAGTAGCAGGTGGTTTAACTTACCCCCATAGCAGGGGAAGGGAGAGAGATACGAGAGCAGACCCAGCCTTGGGACCGGACCCAAATATCACTCAGCAAGGCCTAGCCTTGGGACCTGGCCCAAATCCTTGGGACCTGGCCCAAATATCACTCAACAGTACCACTGGTTTAGTATTTCTCTGTGGTCTTTGAGGAAAAAAATGAGTAACACCTAACTCAAAGGATTGTCCATTACTATCTGTGACAGACCCAGACAAGTGGGATACAGAAATCTCATAGAAGGCAAATATACTGGCCATTGGATTAATAGTTTTCTGTTCCCTGAGTGACCAGAGCAGGGGCTGCACTAGAACAAGCAGGACCTTTCTGGAACCAATTTAAGGCAGGCAGGCTAATTAGGACACCTGGAGCCAATTAAGAAGAACCTGCTAGAATCAATTAAGACAGGCAGGCTAATCAGGGCACCTGAGTTTAAAAAGGAGCTCACTTTAGTTTGTGGTGTGGTGTGGTGTGCGAGGAGCTGGGAGCAAGAGGCACACAAGGAGTTGAGAGAGAGAAGAGTTGAAGGACTGAGGAGTACAAGCATCAGCAGACCATCAGGAGGAAGGTCCTGCAGTAAGCGTAAAGAAGGTGTTGGGAGGAGGCTGTGGGGAAGTAGCCCAGGGAGTTGTAGCTGTCACGCAGCTGTTACAGGAAACCCTATAGACAACTGCAATCCATAGGGCCCTGGGCTGAAACCCGGAGTAGAGGGCGGGCCCGGGTTCCCCCCAAACCTCCCAACTCCTGATCAGACACAGGAGGAATTTGACTGTGGGTTCTACCAGAGGGGAAGATCTCTGAGGCAATCAAAATCTGCCAATAAGCGCAGGACTCACCAAGGTAGAGGAGGAACTTTGTCACATATCTTGGATTATTGAGCTGTTAGGATGCATGAAAGACTAACAAATTCATGACATACGTCCACGCTCGCTCTCTCTCTGCATGACTGAGCTGTGCCTTTCATCAGTACACTCTTGTCAGGGAAGCTACGTCACTGCTAGGCCTGATTCTTATTTACACTAGAGGCCCTTTTAAGCCACACTGGTCAGGTGGTGTAAAAAAGGTGTAAAT
Organism: Macrochelys suwanniensis; assembly: GCA_033296515.1. Classification (NCBI taxonomy): domain Eukaryota; kingdom Metazoa; phylum Chordata; order Testudines; family Chelydridae; genus Macrochelys; species Macrochelys suwanniensis. Next base: position 15,257,074 of record CM065783.1, read on the forward strand.
AATATCCAGAGCAGTGTAAAGAGAACTTGGTGAATGTGAAAATCAGGCTCAACCATATCTTTAGTAGGAGACAGAGACAGTGGTTTTAATTATATTGGCTCATTATTTTTTAATTTCAATATTTTAAAGCTGAGTCATAAGTAACGACTGACAGCAAATTTTATCCACTGTACATTGTATTCATTGTAAATATTGCTAATTTGTGTCTATTGTGAAATGCAAAATAATTAGTTGATGTATGAGGAAATAAAGTATATCCACATGGATTAGCAGGAATAAGTGGTGGTGTGGCTATTTTTGCCATTTAACTATTTTTAATATTCAGATAATTGCAAGGCAATGAAGCCTTTGAATACAAGCAGTTTAACTATAATAGTTCTGGAATTGGAAATAAAATTGAGTAAAATTCAGTAACTAGAAAAATATAAGAGCAAGACTGTGATTCCTTATTTGCATGGAGTCAACAGGACTATCCATGGAGTCGGGCTCCTTAAACATGAGCCAGAAGTATTTTGGTATGACCTGAAATTGTTTAATTTCCAAGTTTTGGAGCATCCTGGACCGTTACATTCAGAAAAAGCTCAGACCGAGCAGCTATCTGAAAAACTGTCTTTGGAGGCAGGGCAGGATTATTGACCCCGACAGAACATTCTCCAGTGCTCTATCTAACCAACATTTAAATATCTCCGGTTACACATATACCACAAGCGATGGGCCCATGATAGGTTTAGCCAAAACATATAGGCCCTGATTCAGCAAAGCACTTAAGCATGTGCTTAACTTTAAAAATGCGCTAATGTGCTTTACCGAGATAAAGCTGAACATGTACATGCATTTATTTCTTGCAATATCTTTTTGTTACCGAGACTGCTGCCACCTAACAGCAAGCATGTGCATCTTTTTTCTGCAGATTGTTCCTGGAAAATTACCAAAGGCCATTGCTTCTGATGGAGCCAAACATTTACTACTGGGGTTGCAGAAACTCTAAAGTGGGATGGTGGCATAGCCAGCGATTATTTTTTCCTGAAGCCCAATTAACCTGGGTATAAAACAGTAGGAGGGTAACAAACTATAAATCAGGTTAATATAATTAATAATTTCATCAAAAGAATGAGTGATACAACTAATTATATAAGCTATTAATATATCTTATTGTTAGATATTTAATATTGAAATCAATGCGAGTGACAAATACTATGAAAAATCAGTATATTTAGGTGCTCATGATATTTAGGTGCCTAAATATGCATCAACATGTCTAATTTTAAGCATCCAAGTCTGGAAAGTTGGCCTCAGTCTGTAAAGTCTCATTCTAAGTGGGGAAGTTGGAATAATTTAATGGCTACACAAACAGATGATAGGGAAGTTGGCTTTGATAGCTCTTAGCAGTGGCTACCTTCACAGCTACTTCTCACAGCTTCCCTGCAACATACTTAAATATTCTTAACGTCATTCATAAAATGAAGATAAGTGACAAGCCCATGGTCACAGAAAGAGTTAGTGTCAGGTCTCAGTAGTTACTAGAGGCTCCCAGTTCTGTGCTCTGACAATTAGATCACAGCCTTCCTGTCTTGATTTGTTGAATGCAAACCCAGTCCTTCTTTAAAATGACATTTTGCAGTCCATTAATACAAAACACTGACCTGCCATTTTCTAAACAAATATGTGGCCTTTGTAGTCAAAAAAATATTGCTGTGGGAACTGTTACCTGCTGAAAATAACAGAACTTTTTAACGTTCAGATTTAGTAGTGGGCACCCACAACACCACCTGGCAGTTTAGATGCCTCACTAGTGCCTCCACAATCTACCAGGCACAGAACTGTCCCTTGAGTAAGGCAAATCAGGGTGACCGCCCCGGGCACCGCATTTTGGGGCGGGGCCGCACTTCGATAAAATCGGTACTGTCCTGATATTTAGCCCTTTGTCCCACATCCTGACCGACGTACAATCGGGACGCCATTTGTCCTGATATTCAGGTGAGGAGGCGGGTGGGGAGGTGAGCATCAGGCAGGAGTGGGGTAAGGAGTCAGGCAGGCGGGCTGACAGCAAGGAGGGGAGCGGTAGTCGGGCAGACGGGGAGGGCGCGCCAGATGGACAGCAAGGAGACTAGCAGGGAGGCTGATTTGTCCCAGGCCCCACATCCCCCCCTATGAACAGTCCTGCCAGGCACAAATAAGAATTTGCATGAATAGAAGATCATGGCTAAGGGACAGCTGTTCAATCTGTTGGGTCAAAATCCATTTTTTAAAACAATAGCTATAACCCATTTTACTCAGCACAGACAGCAAAAAATGAAAATTAGCATAAGCCAAATGTTGCTCTTGGCTACATCTGCACATATCCAAAATAACTACATTGACTCCAATGCATTTCTATATTTTGGATTTATATCTGTGGAACTGAGAGAAGAATTTAGCATTAGGAGCTTCCCCCCTTGCCCGTTGGCATTGTGATACAGGAGGACCAGGGAGCAGCAGTAGTAGAGTGTGAGAGGGGAAATATATAAGCCCTAGGCTAATTAAGGCGTGGTTCCCTGGAGACTAGGGAGGGTGGCTACAGGTTAATTGGAGCACCTGCAGTCAATTAAGGCCCTCTCAGGAACCTAATAAAACCCCTGCTTCAGGCAGACAGTGGAGGAGTTGAAGCAGAGTGGATTGGTGGTGGAGCAGAGAGCACTTTGGAGGAAAGCAAACAGCATATATGAATATATGACTATATTGCAAATATTGTAAACATCACAACTTTGCATGACACAGATGGGGATTCAGCTGAAGGGTTTTCTTGTCAGAAATCTCACATTGTCATTCTGAATGATCATAGGTAAAATGTAAACTCTTGTGTTATACTTTCTCTAGTTTCAGTAGCACTCAGGCACTATGATGGACACTTGCAACATGAGCAAGCCCCATTGTGAGCCCTGTGGGCACTGGTAAGAGGAGGCAGATATCTACCAATGATTAGAGCAGGGGTTCCAGCAGCTAAAAAATAGGAATGCAGTGAAGGACTATTACTGAAAGGATGTGATTACAAAAAGTTCCCTCAGAGTAAGAACCAGACCCATGATGTCTCATTTAATAACAAGCTTCAAACACACTCTGACAGCCTAAAACCAAAGAGTAAAACAGTTCTAGGCAGTGCATATTGTCAAACGTTTCGCTAGACAAAAAGAGAGCAAGGATCGCTCAGCCATTAGGATGCTAGCATAGGATTGAGGAGACTGGGATTCAAGTCCTTATACGGCCATAGATTTGCTGTGTAAGTCACTTAGTGTGGTATATTGAAAACTATCAAAATTACAATCTGTCACTTGTAGGCTAGGGGGCTCTGTAGAGAAGTGTGCGTTCTGGCCTGGAGCAGTCAGTCTGCACAGAGCCAGCCTAGAGCAAAGTGGGTTGAGTTGTGCTCTGCCTTATAGGGCCTGCTCTACAGTTTTCGCTGCCCCAAGCAGCGCGCTGAATTGCCACCGCGGGCGGCTGAAGATAGAAGCTGCCGCCGAATTGCCACCGCGGGCGGCTGAAGAGAGAGGCTACTGCAGAATTGCCGCTGCCACGGAAACGCACGTGCCACCGAATGGCATACGGACTGCTGCCCCTTGCAGATTGCCGCCCCAAGCACCTGCTTGGAAAGCTGGTGCCTGGAGCCAGCCCTGCTGCCTTAGGAAGCAGTCTGCTTGTCTGTCTCTCTCAGTTTATGGCTCTTATGGATTAGGGTTCTAGATTCTAAGAAATAAAGTAGTTTTATGTTGTAACCTTCCTGAAAGATTAAAAAAAACATCAAATATTCAACTTTCAGAGTCTTTCACTGTGGCAGGAAAAGGCTCTTGCAGCTCCCTGTGGTGGGGAAAGGCTCTGCTGTCTGGAGCTGCAGGGGCCTTTCCCTGCTTCCTCCCCACTGCCAGAGCCTTTCACTGCAGTAGGGGGAAGGCTCCAGAAGCAAGGAGGCAGTGGGATGCTATCCTACTAAATATAGCAATGTGGATGGGAGAGGCACTGCTTGGGCATGTAGACAGCTTGTAGGGTACATACCCTAAGGTTCTGGCGTGTCTGTACTCTACTCGCCTAAGCTGTCCTCACCATCTACACTGCTATTTATACCAATGCCAGCTGGGTGTGTAGTGTCTGTACTCTACATGCCACGATGAACATACCTTGTGTGTATGCCATGATCTTAACATTTAGCCTCTCTGTGCCTGAGTTCTCTATCTGTAAAATGGGGATAATACTTCTGTCATAAATATAAAGGGAAGGGGGAGAGGGTCTGATGCAGATAAAATCCTCTCACCAGTAAAGGGTTAAGAAATGCAGGTAACCAGACCAACACCTGACCTGGCCGGCATCTGACCAATAAGGAGACAAGATACTTTCAAATCATGGGAGGGGGAAAGCTTTGTGTGTATCTCTTTGTCAGACTCAGAGTGATCTTGGAGTTAGAAGGAACCAGTCATCTTTTCATCAAATCCTCACTTTTCTAAAGTAAGTTTAGATAGCATAGCGAGTAGATTTCTGTTTATTTTTGCTTGGTACGTTCCCTGTGTGAGAGGGAGGGGTTATTCCTTTTTTTTTTTTCTGTAACTTTAAGGGTTTGTCCAGAGGGGGAATCCCACTGAGTTTGGAAATTGAGTACCCTGTAAAATAATTACCATCCTGATTTTACATAGCTGATTTTACCTTCTTTGTTTTAATAAAATCCTTCTTTTAAGAAGCTGACTGTTTTCTATGGTGTTAAAACCCCGGGGGTGGGTTTTTTTTAGATCACTGTGTAACCAATTGGTTAGGAGATTATTCTCAAGCTTCCCAGGAAAGGGGGGTATGGTCTTGAGAGGATATTTTGGGGGGAAAGAGAAACTTCAAGTGGTTTCCTTTCCTGGATTCCTGTTTAAACACACTTGATGGTGGCAGTGGAAGAAGCATTTCTCAGGGTGCAGGGAATTTTGTACCTTGGGGGTTTTAACCTAAGCTGGTAAAAATAAGCCTAGGAGCTCTTCATGCGGGTCCCCACGTCTTTACCCTAGAGTTTAGAGTGGGGAGGCAACCCTGATAACTTCATAGGGGTGATGTGAGGATAAACACTTTAAAGGTTTGGAGATGCTCAGATACTATGGCAATCAGGGCTATATAAGTATGGTAGATTAGATGAGAGACTCTTGTTATCTTGGTGACTCTTGTTATCATAACTTATGCTGGTGAAGGCTGAGCAAAGTTTCCCTGACATGCCGTTCCTTGTCCTTCCACCTTAACAGCCATCATTCAGGGAGGGAGAAATATCTTCCAGCATTAGACCTCTAACCTTCCAAATAACATCAGTCTACTGGCAAGCTTTAAATCAATTTCTCTGAACCAGCAAAGGGGAGACTGAGAGTTATAAATCTAGGCCCCAATTCAGGAAAGTTCTTAAGCTTGTGCTTAAATTCCATTGATTCTTATGGGATTTATGCACGCGTGTAAGTGCTTTCCTGAATAGGGCTGCTTTCCTGAACCTGACTGCTAGCCATGTTGAACTATACAATAAGCCATTCTCCATGTCACCTGTGTCCGTAATATATTCGCCTGGTCCTGGAGGGTCAAACTGAGGAGCTGGAATATCTGGTTAAGAAATGCCTTTCTTTGCTGAGGCTTTTTGTTCAAAGTGGATGTTTTGCTCCCCTTTTTAGAGCTGCAGGAGCTGAAGTAACTATGACAGATCGTCCACAGAAGCTGACAGTTTGAACTGTCATGTTCTTTCACATTAAACCACAGGTTTCAGGATTCAGATAAGACAGAGAGTCAGAGCATGAGGGAGAAATGAATGATACAAGTGTTGTATTCTTTAGCCAGGTAATTGTGACCAAATGCTGTTCTCAGTGACACCAATTGAAATCCAATGAGCTCAGGGAAGTTTCTCTGGATTTACAATGATGTAACAGAGGAGAATTTCCCCCTATTTCCTAAAGACAAGATTGTGACTTACCATACGTGGCCACATAGGAATTAAGAAGTGCATTAAGATTTCCCCTTACGACTTCCCTGAATTGCTGGCCTGAGTGGGAGGAAGTGGGGTAAAAGCAGGCTTCACAGGGCAGCTATCACCTATGCAAGTCAAGGGTCAGTAGGAAGTGAGCAAAGAGAGGTGGGCGAAAGGGGTGGACCCTGGGCTCCTCCCTCTCCAACATGCAGGCCAGCACAGCTGAGATCCACTGGGAGGTACAATAATCTGCTTTTGGCACGGGCTGGTGGCTTCCCTCTTGGAGCAAGGGCAGAACTTGGGATGAGACAAAAAGTCTTGCTCTACATTTAAAATTTTTGTTGTTGACCAGCTATTTATTATGGGCCAGATTCTGCTCCGAATTACATGGGTTCAACAGTTGCCCCATTGATTCCATAAAGGAGAGCAGAATTTGCTGTGCATACTCTTTGTGTGGTTCTTCTGTCAGCCTGTTGCAGCTCCCCATTCTTAATATCACTGGCAGCTGCTCTTTGCTCTGTTATTTAAACTGTAAATATGAGTGTGTCTGCAGCAGAGGTGTGGTGAACACCAAGCTTCTGCATTAAAGCATGGTTTGATTTGCTGTGTGATAAATGTGCTTCCCTGGCATTTGTTGAAACAACACAGAGATTACTAATGGTCCATTAGGTTAATTTCCTATGCATTGCCCATGGATACAGTTTGAGATTCACTTAGCTAAGATTCTGATCCTGCAGTCCCTCCACTCACAGTGCTGCCATGGAAGTCAATGGGAATTCTGCGCATGGAGTCTGATAACAAAGCCTGTTGAAGTCAATTGGAGTCTTTCCATTGACTTCTATGAGCGTTCCATTGGGCCTATGGTGAGCTTGCAGGATTGGGCCCCTAGCATCCACTTTTCCTGTGAAAAGAGCCTGACTTCAGGTGTCTGTCAGTAAATTCAGCCATTCCTGGCTAAATGATTAATCTGGTCAGTAAACACCCACCATCTAAACTCTGTTTTATCAGGGGAAGGTGGAACAAACTCAACAATTATCCAGTCGAGCCAAATTCCAATCCAAATAGAATCTCCTTGATTGTCCTGATGCATGTAAGAATGAATACAATGTGATTGGGAAGATCTTGTGTCTCTGCCACAAAAGACTGGTACGCACTCAGATGATGCTCAGACAAAAAGAGGACAACCAGGAGGTCAGCTGAAGTCTGAAGATGGTTTGAGTTATTCAGGACCAGGGACTGGGTCAGAAGCTTTGGTAGCTCTCACTCACTCACAGGCATACAATAGCTTTCTTTATTTAAAAATGATTGGGACTTATTTGAAGAATGTGGAAGCCCAGACACGCTCCTTGGCAATCTGTTCTGTCTTCCTAAGGGTGCTACAGCACTTACTTTATGCTGGTGGGCAGCTTCAGTTTATCTCCTGCTGTGAGCACTAGTTCTGTTGTCTTTCATTCATACAAGGCTCATGCTGCAGTGAGCTCTTTTTTTTTTAATGAAATCTTGTCACTTGGAGAATTTTTCCCATAGAAGAGCCAAATTCAGAGGGGATATCTAAGATGACTCAGGAGACTTTAAGGCCTCAATTCAGCACAGCATTTATGCACATGCTTAAGTCTATCTCTATTCAGCACAGAACCTAAGCACATGCTTAACTTTAAGCACATGCTCAAGTTCCACTGAAGTCAATGGGACATGCACATGTGATTATGTACTTTGCTGAGTAGGGCTGGATGGCTGAACTGGGGCCTAAATGAGTTCTAGTTCCTCAGCATGTAATGTTTATCAATTTACATCCATCCCCACTTAGGTCTTGTCTACACATAAACTTGAACCCATTTAACTAAAGTGTGTTTTAAACCTGATTTAGTTAAATCAGTGCAAAACGCTGTGTGGTCTCTGTTAAATCAATTTTTAAAGTACTTAAATCAGTTTAGCTTAATTTGATAAGTAAACGAAATTGTAAGTGAATGAAGTCGGTAAGTAAACTACATTGATACGAGCTGTAGGCGTGGACAAGGCCTTAGACTCACTTACACACCACTTCTGACTTTGAAACAGGGAGATGCAGGGCCAGTGCAAGGAAGTTTCGCGCCCTAGGCGAAACTTCCTTGCACCAGCCCTGTGCCCCCTCCCCCAGCTAACTCTGCCCCCGCCCCCAAGCCAGCCCTCCCACCCGTGGGAGCTCAGCCCCGCCACCCGCGGGCTGCAGGAGCTCAGCCCCCCGGCCGCGGGCTGTGGGAGCTGAGCGTGGAGCTGGGAGGCAGGGGGCGGCTCGCCGCGGCTGCCTCACAGCTCTGGGAGGCAGGAGGGCAGCTCACCGCAGCTGCCTTACGGCTCTGGGAGGCAGGGGGGCGGCTCGCCACGGCTGCCTCCCGGCTCCACACTCAGCGGCTGAGTGTGGAGCCAGGAGGCAGCCACCCACTGCCCCCCAAATCCTGGCGCCCTAGGCGACCGCCTAGGGTCGGCTAGTGATAGCGCCAGCCCTGGGGAGATGACATGAGCAGTGTGCTCATCGCTCTTTCTTGGCACTGCGCATGTATAACCAGGAATAGGGTTCTACCTTTTTACTTCTCACACAAGTCCAGAAGTACATCTATACTATTACTCTGTGTGCCTTATAGCATTTTATGTAAAGAATTACCAAAAACGATTTGTTATATGCAAGGAGCCAAATCCTCGGAAATACTGAGCAACTGCAAATTCCCATTGCAATCTGCTATGATTCATTTGTCTCTACCCTACGTCCTAGCCTATGTCTATAATATCTACTGATAAATAATAAATTGGGCCAAAAATCCCAAAGGGAAGCATGTCTAAATGAGAGAGGTATTCGAGCCTCAGATTTTCACAATGTTCAGGATTATTTAGATTCAATGCACTGGTTTGGGCCCATCTCTACTCACTGTTGAATCCAACCCAAACTTGAAAAGCTGTTAATTCCCTTGTCCTGTCAACCAACCTATATGTCGATATTTGGCTCTGCCTAGAGTCTGAATACAATATAAAAAATGCTGTTTGTAAAATCCGCACTTTCCAAGCACACGCTGATGGAAAGAAGGAAAGATATGGTCAAAAATAACGAATAAAAGCTAAAAATATGGGGAAAACTGCAAAAGGTTCAGACTAGACTCCCTCCCCCCTTCAAAAATAAACACACTTCAATACCTGCTTTTCTTATGGCTGAACCTCTGACAGCTCCAAAATCGATTGGAATAGATTAACGGACTGAACTTTTCTCCTTAAGTTAAAGTTTTACTTGCACCCGGTGCAAAGATTTTTTTTCTTCTTTACAAAGTACATTTTATGCCCATGTGAAAGGTGCCTGATTGACTACATTGGAATCTTAGGTCCTCTGTCCAAAGGACACAGAGAACGTAGGCTGCAGCCATGTGAAATTCCTCAGTTCTGACCAACACGGATTCCCTTCTGGAGTAAAAGTATTACTCAGTCTCTATAGTAACTCAGCCTCTGGCCGCTCTGCTGCAGATGCCGGAGTTATTGTGGTGGTTTTTTGTTGCTCAAGATGTCCCCAATCGCTAAGACTAAAGGAGCAGCAGTTTAGCTCATTTAGCCCAGCAGGGACATGAGCTCATGAACTAGAGCAGCCAAGACCAAACTAATGACATAGTACAAAGCTCATCATTATTGATTAGTCACCCGAGCCAAAGGTTAAATGGTATTAATGAACAGGAAAACACGAACTGTTGAACTGTTATGGAAAGGCTGGGTATAAGATTTTTTTAAATGAAGAATGATTGTGAAAACATTAAGGGTAATTTTGTTTATTATTTATAATATGTAAAAAAAAAGGTTAGTACATTATGGTAAATTATTATTTATTTGTATAGATATGTATTTGTGTACAGAGAAGTAGATAGATCTCTTTTGGTGTGGGTGTATATATTATTATTTATTTGTATTACCATAGTGCCAATGTACACACAGATATCTTTTAAAGCAAGTTGTATGCTGATTAAGAGTTAATTACTGTGACCTCTCTGTTCATTTTGTGAGCCGTCTCTTTTTACTATATCTGCTGGAAAGAAAATCTTTCCAATCTCCCTATTGAAATTCTGTGACAGGCAAAAGGAAGTATTATAATTCAATACACAAATCCTGAACTGACGCCAAGGAAGGTGATTATGGCTTTATCAATCTTGCTAGAATCAAACAGCATATACTGTAAACATATACTGAAGCAGTTCAGGCATCCTATACTTTTGCTGCTGCACAATACAACACAATTTCTCATTATTGCAGACTCTGTCTATTGTTTTTTACCCTTTATGAAGCTGGACCGATAGAAAAATCAGAAGTCACGATTTCCCAATGTGGCATTTTAATTTCACCATATCTTCTGATCCCTTTCTCTGTTTCCAAATTGCTGATTTGTTCTCCAAATCTCTCTATCCTTTACTATTGTTCCGAGCTAAACGGTGTTGAAGTGCTGCTAAATTCTGGGTTTTTCATTAACATTCATGTTGATTAATCCCATCTTCCTGACTGCAAGTCATTTCCCCCAACCCTCCCCTCTGTGTCTCCTTCAACTGCCCCTCCTCCTACACCTGAGATATAAGCACTCTCCCAGTGTCTGGAAGAGTCGCTAGGCTTGGGAAAGGACTGCACCCAGACAATCCTCTGCAAGACCAACAGAATGGAGAAGACTAGTAAAATGCAAGAAGAAAAGGTAAAACTGACTCAATGGTATTTTACTGCAGTGCCAGTCTCAGGCTGCTTATGAGGAATGCATACCAAATAGTTGGGGAGCTATTGATTTCTCGTAACAAGAAATTGTCCAGGTTTGGGACCTGCTTAGAATTTTTTTAAAGAATCGTTTCTGTTTTGCTAAAATGTTCCTTTTTTGATCAATTTTTGCATAATTGATGCTGCAGCTGACTTCAGTAGGATTTAAGTTTGAGTAAAGACTGGGGAACTGGGCCCATCATATTGAACATATGCTTTTAAAAACTTGATATACTAAATCTTAAACTTATTAAAGAGGCACTTGAATTACTGTTCCTTAGGAGTACTTCTTTAGGTGTGCAGAGGAATTTGTTTAGTGAGAGTCTGTTCGTGGCTAGTCTCTGCTCACACTGATGAGCAGACTGAAAATCCCATTGCTTTACGCCCCACACTGTGCAGTTCTGCTTGTAGGGCCCAGTCCTACAATGTAGGAAGCATCCTCTCACAGATACTGTTTGCCTTCAACTCCCAAAGGAGTTAATGGGCACCGAGGGTGCTCAACACCTCCCAAGAGGCACTCACTAGCTCCTGGGATCTCTACCAAGAACTACCTTTTATAGCACTCAATACTGCATGATGTGGGCATATCCTCAGCCCCCACTGATTTCAATGGTGTTGAAGCTGCTCAGCATAATAGTGTGTGTGTTGGTCGGGGGGGATTTTGCCACTGACCTCAATGGCAGCAGGATCAAGCCAGACTGAGGAATTTGATTTGCAGGGGAAGCCGCAAGACTCCCCTGTCCTTGCAAACCCCCTGGATGTTCCGATCTCCCAGCCCACATCCTGCCATAGCCGGCAAACGTCGTCCCCAGGGATCACTATCGTTGCTGCTTTTATAATCTCCTGTTTCGACATGACTATAGAGTCAGCAGAGTCCCTATTTCCCAGGCTCAACCAGTTATTGGCAGGTGTATCAGTAGCTCTTTTCCCACCCTTAAGCTCCTGTTCCTTGGGGATTTCATGCTGAAGCTGGGAAATAACTATCAGGCCAGTCGTCTACACAATCAATACAAGCAACTCCTTGGGGCACCATGCTTTTGAGGCCTTTACATATACTGAGTGGCTTACAGATCAGGCCACCTTTCCCTTCCTACAGAGGGACTGGGGGAGTAGCCAACTACCCATATTTCTCCACGTGGTTGTGGGATAGGATTAAAAGGCAACACACTGTCTGAGTTTGCTGAGCTTGCTGTCCAGCAGATAAGGGTCCTCTAAGTCAGTGGTTCTCAACCATGGCAGACCCCTAAAAAATGTTGAACGGAGGTGCAGACCCCGCTAGAAATCTGTTGTCTGTATGGATAGATGAATCCTTTTCAGTCAAAGTCTTTTGCAGGCCCCTTACACATCGTCTGCAGACCACAGGTTGAGAACCACTGCTCTAAGTTGTAAGGCAGGCCCTGGAAGAGATCTGGGGAAAGGCACTGGGAGTTAGGACAGTACATTTTAGACTTCATCATGAGATGAACTGTATTTAATGATATATTTAACATCAATAAGAGTGGTGAGAGCTCACCAGATCCTGCCTTAATGAATTATTTTCAAGAGACCTCCTCTTATATACAATGTGCCATTCAGTCATCATGGTAAAAGGCATAAAATCTTCAGGCTAAATCCTTATTTAGGTGTGGTGCAGGTGGGCCACCTTTCTATCCCCCTGATCCTGAGGCCAGCTGGAGGCTACTTTGTTCTCTGGTGCAATTTAGAGCAACCTCAGGGCTGCTCTAAGCTACACCTGACTGGAAGGACCCTCCAAAAGCTGTTACAGCTGGCCACAGGCCTTCCTCTCAGCACACCCTCAATATGCCCCCCTTATGCCCCTTCCACTGGCTTTCTGGCTGCATTATGAAACTGGGACTGGCATAAGTTGAAGAAACCTCAGGATTGCTCTTCCCTACTCCCAGCTACCTATGACCCCATGGGATCATTCTGGCACCTGGGAATCACCAGAAACGGCACACACTCCCTTTCTCCTAGACTTGCCCTTACATCAGGAAGGCCAAGACTGGGGGCATGAAGGAGTTACTGCAACAGCTTTACACTCACCGAAGAAATCCTCCCCCAGCTAGTTATGCTGCTTTGTACTGCCAGGACAGTGCAGACATAATTGGCCAAATTCTGCTCCCACTTAAACTCATGCAAACCCTCTGACTTCAGTGACAGCAGAATCCGTCCCAATGTGTTCAAGGTTTATATGGCAGAAATGTGGAGCCTGGGAAATAGAAAAGTGACACCGTTTTCTGTTTCTCAATCCTCTCCTAGCACCTCACAGGAACCTTGGTTCTCTCTGTCTTCACCGCAGTGCTGGGCTTCTTCCAGTATGGATACAGCCTTGGTGTCATCAACGCTCCTCAAAGGGCAAGTACAGCATATAGGATTCCTTTCAGCACTTACAAGCCATACTTCATTGCTATACTATTATTTATATGGTGTTAGTGCCTGAGGGCCCCAATCAAGCTTGTGCTAGGTGCTGTACAAATGCATAGGAAAACAGAGTCTCTGCCCCCAATCTATAATAACCAATAAATTAACAAAAACATGTGCCATTAAGATGAACTTGTCATTACCATCGTTTCCATAGAGACAGTAAAAAGGTTTTGAAGTTGTTGGTCAGATACTATAAGTGCTAGCAAAGCATACAATGTGAGTCTGAAATCGGGTAAATAACCTGCTGAAGAATAGGACTGTGGTAACAGAATAATCCCTGAGACAGCTGCAAGTGATTTTCTAAGTTCACACCCTGGATGTCCCCGCCACCCCTCTAGCTGTGTCCTGTGTCCTCCCAGCAGTCTGCCCCCTGCCCAGGCTTAATGAGAGAACTGCCCAGATTTTCCCAGCATGCACTGAAACTAACACAGTCAGGTAGCCTGAGAGGTGTGGACATGCAAACATGAATGACGCATGGTTCTGTTGTAAAATAAAGCTTCAGTGTGAACACAGCCATGTTTTTCCCAAACTGGTCACATCAGTGTGACAAACGAGTATAAACACACATTTGTGTTCATCGGTTGAAATCCTGACCCCATTGATGTCAATGACAGAGCTCCCATTGACTTCAGCAGGGCCAGGATTTCACCCATAACCTATACAGAGCCAGGCTGTCCTCCAAAGCATGTGCTGCCACTCCCGGGCTCAGACAAGAGGGTTTATTTCTTTAACAGAGGTTATCAAACAAACAGAAAACAGTCTTAATTCTTCCCTCAGCCCCACGGTCACCCCTTCCAGGGATCTCTGGCACTTCAGTTCTTGGCGGCTACGTAGCATCAGTTGACTCGACTCCCTTTCTGGTGCGGCAGCTGCAGGGCTGCTTCCCTGAGCCCCTAGCCCAGGGGTGGGGAAACTACGGCCCACCAGCCATTTTAATCCAGCCCTCAAGCTCCTGCTGGGGAACAGGGCCTGAAGCTTGCCCCGGTCTGGTGCTCCGGCTGGGGAGCAGGGTCAGGGTCCGTTCCATGCGGCTCCCGGAAGCAGCGGCATGTTCCCCCTCCAGCTCCTATGCATAGGGGCAGCCAGGGGGCTCCGCTCTGCACACTGCCCCCACCCCAAGCACCACCCCCGCTGCTCCCATTGGCCAGGAGCCATGGCCAATGGGAGCTGCAGGGGCGGTGCCTGCGGACGGGACAGCACGCAGCAGAGCCGTGTGGCCGCACCTCCACGTAGAAGCCAGAGGGAGGACATGCCGCTGCTTCCGGGAGCTTCTTGAGGTAAGTGCCGCTCGGAGCCTGCACTCCTGAGCCCACCCACCCCCCGCATCCCAACCCCCTGCCCCAGCCCTGATCCCCCTCCCGCCCTCCAAACCTCTCAGTCCCAGCCCCACCCCAGAGCCCACACCCCCAGCCAGAGCCCTGACCCCCCCACATCCGCCCTGCCCCAGCCCAGAGTCCCCTCCCACACCCTGAACTCCTCATTTCTGGCCCCACCCCAGAGCCCGCACCCCCAGCCAAGGCCCTCAGCCCCTTCCACACCCCGACCCCAATTTAGTGAGCATTCATGGCCCGCCATACAATTTCCATACCCAGATGTGGCCCTCGGGCCAAAAAGTTTGCCCATCCCTGCCCTAGCCTATCATGGCCCCTTGCTCCAGGGACCCAGCATAGGAGTAGCTCTGCTCCAGGGTGGCTTTCCCTCCCCAGAACACAGGTTTTTGTAGGCTCAGCTGTAGCCCAGCCCTCTTTAATTAGCTGGATTGCGCTCACCTGCTCTGGTCCAGGGGGCGCTGGGCTTAGTCTGCCCACAGGGACCAGCTACCCTGTGACACTGGGTTTTATGGGCTGCAAAGTAGAAAAACCCTGACTAGGAAATGAAGGCTTCTTAGCGAGTTAGAAGCAGAAGAACTGATGCATTCCTTTCTCACTACAGGTAATAGAGGCCCATTACCGCCGTGTGCTGGGCATTGCCCCTATTGACAGAAGTGCCATCAATTTCACAGACACGAATGGAAGTATGATCTTCCCAGACCTAGAAGGAATGGATGTAGGCAAGAGTACACTGACTCTGTACTGGTCCCTGTCTGTGTCCATTTTTGCCATTGGTGGTATGATTTCCTCTTTCACTGTTGGATGGATTGGAGACAAGCTAGGCAGGTGAGAAACACTCTATCTCTGTAAATTGACATGGCCAGAAAACACTGAGTTGGAAAGGGGATGGGAGCCAGCTGAGATGGCCCAGGGAATCCTCAGATTGCAATCAGAAAGCCATCTTAACTGGCTATGAGCTGCCAGAACAGCACGAAGCAGCCACGAAGCTAGGGTCAAGGATCTTGCCCAATATCTTATCTGATGATTAGGACTTTCCACAAACCAATAGCCTAATCTAGGACTAAAATCAGACTTTGGCCTCCAAATTGTATGACAGCACTCAGTGCAAAAATCCTTTCCCATTCATTTCCAGTGATTAAACCTTAAGCCCCTAGATTTGAAGTTTCACATGGAGACACCTCTCCTGAAATTGTTTCTCTATTATTTTTTCCAGCTTGAAAAAAAATAATGAACCCTCCAAAACACGGTCCCTGAAACTGTAAAATGGAAAAATCTGGTTTATTAAAATCCTAGATTATAAATCCAATTTTTTATTGTTGCCTGTAGCTTTTATCACTTCAGAAAATAAAAAGGTGAACAGCCTTTATTACATTTTAATTCTAGCCTTTTTTTCCCCCATAACAAAAGAGACTACAATATATGTGAAAAGAACTTGTACAAGATGTATATTAGAACTCATTAGCCATTCAGTTATTCTGATTGTACCTCTGCCATACATTTTTCAATATGCACAGTCATTATTCTTTATCCTTTAGCTTTGATTATTCACTGACGGTCCAAATTTGTATTATAATGCCTAAAAGATAGGCATATTTCTTCATTTAGGGGCCAGGGAAACAGACATGCAGCATCTTTGCAAAGTAGTTTGACAGACAGCAAATCATGTGAATAGCAGGGACGTTAATCCAGAATTAAATCAAGTAAATGGCAAAAAAATGGGCCAGTCCTTTCCTTGTGATGGTGGCTTGCTGCTTTGAGTTCAGATCGTGTGTAGTGCTTTGTGCCCTCAGGTCCCATAGACATCAGTAGGGCCTGATGCTATGCAGAAGCATGCAGTACTCCTAGTGAACAAGACTTTGATTAAGAATTTAAAGCAAGATTCTGTTCTCAGTTATACCAATATAAATATGGAGTAATTCCAGTGCCTTTAACTCCGTGAGCATTCAGCATGCCACACAGAGTGCTCAGTAGCTCTCAGAATTGGGCCAGTTTTGGTCCATATGGTAATTTGAATGGCCTTTTTTATTATTATTATCTGGCAAAACAGATGCAACTATATTGAAAGATATAGTGATCTTACTTGAATTTATATCCAGAAATGCATCATAATAATTAATAAGGCCTATGCAAAGAGCATGGAACCACTCCTGGAACTCCAGAATATCTAAAGTGTAATTGAATTCAGTGCTCGATTTACTATCCCAATGTAGTTTTCTTCTTAATGAATTGCAGGGTGAAAGCCATGCTGGCTGTGAATGTTCTTTCTATCATTGGAAATCTTCTCATGGGGCTGGCAAAATTTGGCCCATCTCACATCCTTATTATAGCTGGGAGAGCAATCACGGGGCTGTACTGTGGTAAGTTAAGGCAAGTTCTAAAATCTTGCTTGTCTCTGTGTATTCCTAGTGGGCTTCTATGGTAAGCCCATTGTACTAAACTAGTGCACACCAAAATGGCTGCAAAACATGAAGAAGAAATTTTGAGTGAGGGGACTTGTTTTTTTAACCAGCACAAATGGAACCTCATGTTTATGACAAACGGAAACGGAAGGTGACACACATGAAGTAGAAGAGAGGGATCTCTTTTCACTTACCATTTAGGTCCCAATTCAGCAGGGCACTTGAACACATGCTTATCTTTGGAGGGCTTGGAGGAAGGGGTGGAGTGGGGGTGGGCCTGAGGTGGAGGGGGAGTCGATCACCCCCCACATACAGTGGAAGTCAGTGCCGATGCATGTAAATACTTACAGACTGTAATCAAGTCACCCCGTAACCTTCCCTTTGTTAAGCTAAATACTTGAAAAGTATCTTAAAGAAAACAGGAACAGGAGAAGTAGAATTCCTAGATTCCGTCCTTCTAATGGAAATGAAGGGAATGTCACAATCCCTTATATCAAAAATCTCATCACCAACTTGCTTGAAATAAGGCTATGTCTACACTATGGACCTTGAGTGGCACAGCTGTATCGCTGTAGCTGCACCACTGTAAGGTCTTCTGTGTAGCCGCTCTATGCCAGGGGATATATATTTCCCGCCGGCATAATTAAACCACCTCCAATGAATGATGGTAGCTATGTCAGCGGGAGACGCTCTCCTGCTGACATAGAGCTGTCCACACGGCACTTCTGTCAGTGAAACTTTTGTCAGTCGGAAGGGAGGTGTTTTTTAACACCCTTGACTGACAAAAGTGCTAGTGTAGACATAATCTCCACAGTGAATGGTTCTTTGAGGATGGACCACGTTTCAGAAAACTGCTTACCTAATATCTGGCTCAAAAGAAGATGCATGTCATTGGAGATCAGGTAGGTGAATCGCAAATGCTTTGTGTTTGGGTTTGGCTCAGAGAAGCAACCTATAGTTCTGAAGTTTTTCTAAACTATCCAAACCGCTTGCAATTGGAGTTTGCCTGGGTGTAACAGAGGTCGGACATTGGCAGAAAAACATGAAGAACCAATGTTCTCATTCCTATTTAAAAAAAGACTTTATATGTGGTGTTTGAAAACATGTGAGACATCCTCTTAGATCATTCTCCTGTCCAGTGAAATCTAAAAAACAAAATCAAACTTTGTACTCTAATGGAAGCCGGTAGGTGCTCATCGTTTTTGAAAATCAAGCCACTTATTTAGACTTAGGAACCTATCTTAAGGCAGCCATTTTTAAAAATCATGGCCTTTTCATTAAATTTTAAACAATTCCACAGTGTACCAATGGGCAGGTTTTTCTTTCAGCTAAATAAATCAGATCAGTTGCTAGTTTGTTAGAACATAAGAGCGGTCATACTGGGTCAGACCAAAGGTCCATCTAGCCCAGTATCCTGTCTTCCAACAGTAGCCAATGCCAGGTGCCCTGGAGGGAATGATCCATCCCCTATTGCCCATTCCCAGCTTCGGGCAAACAGAGGCTAGGGACACCACCCCTGCCCATCCTGGCTAATAGCCATTGATGGACCTATCCTCCATTAATTTATCTAGTTCTCTTTTGACCTTTTTTGTTACCTTAAAACAAGAAAAAAAAATAGAACGTGTGAAAGGTGAGTCTAACATTAAGAATCAGATGCTCCATAGGACTGAGGAGGATTCGGTTGACTAAATATTATAAGAATATTCAAATATAGGGAGCGCAAATTTTGCGCTCATGGAGTGTTTATTCTTACAAATGATATGTTTTCAAAGCTTCACAAAAACCCGCTTAAGTCAAGACCTGATTAAACAGCTGGACCTTCCAGTCTCTACAGAAGAAACCTACCAAACTAGTAGTGCTCAGAACTTCCTCAAAAACCCCTGGCCTTGTTGGCTTTCTAGCTGAGTTCTTAAAACAGTTTAATGTGCTTCTTTGCCCCAAACTACAGCTGCCTTTTGAAGCGTGACACTCCACAGGCAGATACCCTGGGTTCCTTTTTTACAGCTATGATTTCTCTTTTGCAGGAAAAAAAAATCAGGCAGAGACCCGTATGTTTTTAGTTATTAGTGGTCTAGCACCTTGATAAATTATGACTCAACAATGTTAGCCTTCAGACTAATTAGGGAAAGAAACTCCAAATACTTCCCATTATGACGGTGGTTTGTTGGCCGTTCGCGGCTCCCACTGGCCGCAGTTCGCCGCTCCAGGCCAACGGGGGCTGCGGGACATGGCGGACAGCACATCCCTCGGCCCACACCACATCCCGCAGCCCCCATTGGCCTGGAGCAGCGAATCGCGGCCAGTGGGAGCCGCGACTGGCCGAATCTGCGGATGCAGTAGGTCAACAAACCGGCCCGGCGTGCAAGCGACTTTCCCTGAAGAAGCGGTGGACCACAGTTGAGAACCGCTGCATTATGCACAGGAGAAAAGTCCAAATTCACAATTATGTGAGCTCTGCAGACTTAAAAGTCATGGGTCAGATTCTCAGCTAGTGTAAATCGGCATAGCGCCATTTACTTCAAGTAAGCTACTTTGATTTACACTAGCTGAAGATTTGGCCCCATTTTTCATTATACAGAATATTAATATTAAATCAAAAATGTCAAGCCACAGAAACAAATTGGCTTTGTCAAAAAGAGGTTCAGTGATCATCACTAACGAAGTTGGACATTATGGCCACATAATCCATTTAGCTAAGAAGTTTCCAGTTTCCACAGCAACTACAGTAGAACTAATCAGAATCTTGGAAGGTTTCTTTGTGAATTTTTTTGAAAGCTCAACAAAATTTTGTTCTAAATTCCCCCCTCCTTTTTTTCAACAACAAAAATTATAAATTAAATTTTTCTAAATTAAAAATGTTTCCTTTTGAAAAAGGCTTGTTTTAAATTTTCGGTCCCCTACCCTCCATCTCATATTTTACCTCTTGCTTTTTACAAAATCCCATTTTACAATATAAAAACTTTTTATTGAAAAAATTGCGACCCGCCCTAGCAAGGGTTGAGTTTATTTTATATCCACCAGAAGCTGCTTAGGCAACTATCAGTGAGCTGTATCTTAATGAATGGGGTTCTATCGCATCCATATTCCTGGGTCAAGTTTATTATTATTAATTATTTGTTAAGCACTGACGTACTTGGTGCTGTTTAATGCAGCCCTGGCCTGTAGTGCTTATAGTCTGGAAGATAAACATGGAAGTACAAGATATTAGATCAATAAAAAAGAATTACCCTAGAGAAAAACATTTTCTCCCTTAATCAGTTCTTTATCACTGGTTACTGATATAAGTACAATACATTTGAATATTGTCCTAAGTCAAACTAAGAGGGATCTTAGGAGGGATCTCTGACCTGAAATAACATAGCTCAAAAGTTGGTTCCCCAGAAGAGAAAAATGATGAATCTTGATCTATTGGAAACAGATTTACCCAAAACAAGAGCTTGATTCTGGTCCTGATTCAGGAAAGTTTCTTTATTTAAATGTAAGCACTTGCTTAAATGCCCTTCTGAATTGGGGCTTCCATGAACTGCCAAGTGTTCTTCACTTCCATTCCAAGTTC
This sequence comes from Macrochelys suwanniensis, assembly GCA_033296515.1. NCBI lineage: Eukaryota > Metazoa > Chordata > Testudines > Chelydridae > Macrochelys > Macrochelys suwanniensis. The sequence goes on from CM065783.1 coordinate 15,277,468, forward strand.
CTGCCAAGTGCGGAGTGTTCTTCACTTCCATTCCAACCAGTGGGCATGGAGGGAACTCATAACCCTGCAGGAGGCGCTCAGGATCAAACAGAATTGAGCCCCAATTCATTCTGTGGTGAGCTTTTTCTGCTGATTGCTGAACTGTCATTTACAATAAGTGACTCATATGTACACTTTGTTCAGGGCTATCGTCAGGACTTGTTCCGATGTATGTTGGTGAGATATCACCTACAGCCCTTCGAGGAGCTCTGGGAACGTTGCACCAGCTTGCTATAGTCACGGGTATTCTTATCAGCCAGGTACGTAAGAGTATCTACAGAAGCACTGAGTGATGTCATTTTAAACTAGCTGGGTTACACCAATGATATACTGACAGGGGCTCCTTCTTCAAATGCCACTAGCAAGCTGAAGGGAAATTTGGGGTGATTTATGGCACCTCTTTCCTGGATACTAAATCATTCCTAATAAAATGACTCACCCCCCAGAGATGAAAAACACTTCTGATGGCAAATTATCCCCCTTCCCTAAAAGGGCTTCATACATAGCCATTCACATTCAAGTCGAACACTGAGCGTGTAATACCCAGTATTAATAAACTTAGTGGGCAAGAGCCTCTGCTGTGGAAATTGGCATGGCTCCTGGCCCAGAAGCTTAATAGAATTTAATATCAGGAGGGGCTATTATGTTTATCTACTTTGACCTCCTGTATATCACAGGCCAAAGAATTTCACTCCCTGTGTTTTTAGGAAACAGCTTGAATAGATTCACTGTTTGCAACATCAGTGTTGTATCCCTCCTTGGTCGTCGTTGTGAGAAGAGCTCGGCAAACAGTGAAAAGAAAACGTCTGCCAATATTTATTTGGTTTAGAAACCTAATTTCAATGTGACAGTGTTTACAACCCCTAGGTGTTCACTTTTCAACAGGATTTGAGCTGCTATTAGCCCAAACGCACGCAAAAAGCAAATTTTAAGCTTGAATATTTTCTGAAGCATTTCAAATTGCACAGTGCAACCTCAGAATTCACACTGTGTCATGTTAGTGACTGTGACTTAGGTAACTAGCCATCACACAGTGTAAATTTCGAAGGTTGAATATTCTCAATGAACTGTGGCCCTTTGTGAACTTTTTAGGACATAGGTGCAGGCGCTTTAAAATTGGTGTTTATTCATTGTGATTCTGATGAGAGACCAAAGAAAGGTGAAAGCAGACCTTCATAAGAAAGAATTCACTCAAAGTGCAGAACTGTGCTTTTGGAAGTTTATAAGCTGTCACCACTGAAAGCAATAAGAGTCACGTGTACGTCTGTAGGCAGATTTTGGTTCAATTGACTGTTCTGTAATATATTTTTTTCATATTATATATTTTCCTAAGAACATGCCATTTACAAAATACAAGAATCCAGGAGAACAAGGTCTGAGGAGAAAAAAATTTCATCTGTGCATCTGTTTTTCTTGAGTTATTTACACTAGGGCTTAATTTTGCCCACGTGCACTGATTCATGGTGTATCTACAGAATTATGCATCTTCATCAATGATACTGTACCTAGGCTGTCAGATAATACTATAATCATACTGTCCCATCTACTCTACCAACAAAAACCAGTCTTACAGTACAAGCACTCCTAACTGTGCCAGATACCCATGAGTAGTTAAACATAGAAGACCAAATTGTACTGTCAGCTATGCTGGTGTAAATGCAGAGTAACTTCACTTAAGTCTATGGAGTTATTCCAAATTTAGTGACATCATCAAGAGCACCACAATTTGATCCATCATCTAAACAGGGCCTTGACATGACTTGTCCAAGGCTTCATGCCATTTGTTAGTTTGTCCATTACGAATATGTTCCATAATCTATGGAACCAAGCTGTTGGGATAAGGAACAACTATTTGCTTCCAACTTCCTTCCCAGCTGCTATTTGAAAGTGCAATATTAGTCTAGAATTTCTGGTTCTACAACCTAATTTCATCTGATACATTTAACACAGCTCCATAATTTCAGGTCCTTGGACTAGACTTTCTGCTCGGCAGTGATGACATGTGGCCTCTGCTTCTTGGTCTATCTGGTGCTGCTGCTCTTCTTCAGTTTTTTCTGCTCTTCTTGTGTCCAGAAAGCCCTCGGTATCTTTACATTAAACTAGGAAAGGTGGAGGAAGCTAAAAAAAGTAAGACAACCATTCTTTTTCATTTTTAATTCATACATAAAATACAACACTGTGGTGGCTTGGAGCAGTGCATGGGTGATAACTCATTTGCATAGCTGTGGGTGTTTGCTCCATTCCATGTATGAGCCATGTGGGACTGAGAACCATAGACACCAAAATGTGTGACTATTCAATTAAAAATGCACACTCCATCATATGGTGTTATTTATCTACTAAGCTGGGGTTTGTCAAAATTTGCATAGGGCGGAACACATCTTAATGGAGTCCAGAGCTGTGTGGGAACCAAAATTTCAGGTTTGGGCAAATCCCACCATTCTGAAATTAGTTTACATGCTGAATTGGCATGAAAACAAAGAATTTCAAATATTTCCCACAACATGAAATTTCTTTCAGGTCAACTGATGAACCATTTTGACTTTGACTTGTTTAAACTTTTTGTTCTGGGCTTGATCCAAAGCACATTGGAGTCAATGGGAGTCTTTCCATTGACTTCCATGGACTTTAGAATAGGCCTTCTCTCCATATTTCAGTATTTCAAGGAAAATCTATGGCTATAACTTATAATATGAATAAATTTCTAAACAGAAAGTTGTTTTGAAACAAGGAATCAAAATGTTATTGAATCACTTCATTTCATTGTCATTTTTGTAATGAAATGTTGTTGTAATTGACCTGTTCTGGCTATGAACATGGAATCAGCATTTTCCAACAGACAAACATGCCATTGGTACATCATCATTCACGTTTAGTGGAACTCAAGGACACCTATCCTCCTTTTCCAATGCCACCTACAATTGCACAGCACATGTGTGGGAACTATAGCAATTGCCTTTATGCAGCGTGACTGGCTCCTCCTCTCTATTTCTAGTTGTTTCTACAAGAAACAAGAGCAGTCCACATTAGGAAACAACTGGAAACAGAGAGGAGGAGCAAGACTTCTGTAGCCTTTGAGTACTTCAGAGGTGCTTCGTAGACCAACAGTTGTCCACAGACCATAGTTTGGGAACAGCTCATGTATACGGTATTATTAATTCTTGTTTTGATCTGTCCTTACCCTGATATTGATTGGAATGGTTTGGTTGTTAATGTACTCTCAGTCCTCTGATATTTCCTTTGAGATAAAAACATGTTCTTTTTCCCTTGAGGCTTGAAAAGGCTCAGAGGAGACTGTGACCCCACGAAAGAGATTGCTGAGATGGAAAAGGAAAAACAAGAAGCTGCCAGTGAAAAGAAAGTCTCCATCAGGCACCTTCTCATATCTTCCAGTTACAGGCAGCCCGTCATTGTGGCATTGATGGTTCAAATATCTCAGCAGTTTTCAGGAATCAATGCAGTGAGTTTGCCTTCTAAAGAATTGATACTGATCAGTATTGTAAGGAAAATCTAAGGCCATAGCGGTCCTTCAGTATTTGCAAAAGAAATCATCACTGAAATCAAATGTGTGTATATATGAGGCTATTCTGCTGAAAATCAGATTGCATAATATATGTTAGGTACTAACATGGCCCTAATCACCATGGTATCTGAGCACCTCACAGACTTTAATGTACTTATCCCTTATCCTCACAACACACCCTGGGCAGTGCTGTTATCCCCATTTTACAGATGGGGAACTGTGGCACGGAAAGACCAAGGGTATGTCTACACTGTAGCTGGGAGCAAGCCTCCCAATGTAGGTAGACAGACCCATGCTATTTCTGCTTGAGCTACTGTACAAAAAAAAGCAGTGTGGACATTGCAGCTCAGATGTCAAATACCTGACCCCCAGGCCTGAGCTCAGGTGGCTAGCCCAAGTCTCCACCAGAGTCACAACGGCCACACTGCTATTTGTAGCATGCTAGCTCTCACTGAATCATTTCCCTGCCATTGCTGGGGCCTCAGGCACTGGAGCACGTCGGTCCCTCCTATTCTCTGCCTGTGACAGTCTAGTCTCCTGTGAGCTGCAATATCTTGGTCTCATTTCAGTTGTTGGGTTTAGTGTACAGATGCTGGGTGGTGCTGGTGGCCTGTGCTATATAGGAAGTCGGACTAGATGATCTAGTGGTCACTTCTGGCCATAATCTCTACCCGGGCTGGGAGGCTCCCAGCTGCAATGTAGACAAAGCCTAAGTAACTTGCCCAGGGTCACACAGGAAATCTGTGGCAGAGAAGAAAGTGAACTTGAGTCTCCCAAAGACCAGACTAGTGCTCTAATTACTGCACTATTTTTCCTCTCTTCCTACAAGAAAAGGGGAAATTCTGCACTGGCAGAGGAGATGGAGTAGGTGACCTACCCATTTTTCCTCCTATCTCTACATCAGTGAGAAAGGATTCACCTTCTCTTTGGAGCGAAAGGAAAACATTTAAATTATTCTAATGAAGGAAAGTGTATTAAAAATTAATTTAAAAAATCAGCCATATTAAGGGGTTTGTCTAGCATGCAAAAGAAGCTTGCCATTCTGGTGAATTGGCTTTCAAGAGAAAACCCAGAAAATTATATGGAGGAAAAACAGGTTTGGGGTTCTTTTTAAAAAAATGTATACATTCAGTGGTTTCAGATAGGAAATTCAGTAGGATTTCTAACTCCTTTCGGCTCCTTTGAAATTTCTAACCTGAATTATTATAACAAACTGTTAAAAAAATAGTTGAAAAACAAATCATAATTAAATTACTTCAAATCTCAGGCAAGAAAATGAAAATCTTCCCTCAAAGACAGAAAATTCCACCCGCAGTGGGATATAACCTTTCATCCTAATTTGTTTTGCTAGATCTTTTACTACTCTACAAACATTTTTGTAAGAGCGGGAGTTGATCAACCAGTTTACGCAACCATTGGTGTTGGTGTTGTGAACACTGTCTTCACCGTTATCTCCGTAAGTAAATATCTCTGCATTAGATAGTTTGGCAGCCCAGTAAAAAGAACACTCACTATCATTTGATTATAAGATAAAGATTTAATTATGGTGTTTGAGGGAGTTGTGGTGCCAAGAAAGTCACAAAGAGCTGATCCTGCAAACCTTACTCACAGGAAAAATCCTTACGTGCATGAGTAATGATTGCAAGGCCAAGTCCCAAAGTACAGCAAACTGCACTGTCAAAAGTACAGAGAATGAAAACTCTGCCTGATTCTGTACAAATCATTTTGTGTTTGGTTTGGTTTGTGTTTTCTGCAAAAAGAAAACTTGTGTCAGTTGTCAAACTGAGTCCTGGAGACAGAAGTTCTCTTGCTTATAGTCTTGTCTATAGAACAGCTACAGTGTGGGGAACACTGGCGAATGCTTTTCATTATTGCCCTGCCAGTGTGCCTCAGCCTCTGTCGTATCTCTGATATTATCTATTGTATTTATATAGCACCCATCCTGATAATATCTAGATGTTCTATATGACCAAGAGCATAGTTCAAACTTCATGGCCCATTTGATCAATAGTCTTTCTGCCTAGAATGCCAACAAAATTCCAATTAGTAACCAACTGAGGTTCTTTTCATGGGGACTCTTATACAACAGGAACTGGATACAGAAAACCAAATCATTTTCCTTAGGCCTCCAAATAGCCTTCTGATGATGAGATGACTTTCACCCACTAACAACCAGGATTGGATTTGAACCATCAATCTACAGCTACAGAACTGTGTAGCCAACCATCACCAAGCCCGTAAGCCACTCTAGTCTCCCTGGACAAAATTGCTTTCATGAAAAAACACCAGCATTCCCTACAAGAAGGTGGTTTGTGTAGTTTATTGTGAAATGAGGGGGTTAGTATGAGTTCCTGTGACAGCACTTTGTATGTTCTTCTGCCATTGCATATCAGTTACAGGCATGTTTAGCTTGCTGCCTGGTGATATTTGCTCTTCAATTCTTTGACCGCGAGTATTTAAATATTACCTAACATTTGTCAATCAATTACAGACCGACCTGTCTGTTTTCCCAAACCATTTGCACTGTGTTGGACCTTGACAAAGGCAGCAGAGATAGCTGCTTGCACTCTACAACCCAGCGAGATGAACTGTTTGAGCTAAAAGCTCCATTTAACTTCTAGGAAAATAGATCATCATGTCTTATCGACAGTCTCAGGGTGACCACTACTTAGTGCCGTGTAGGAGGCAAGGAGTGTTCCTGGCCACTGGAAGAGAGGCCAGCCTGGGACTCATGGGTGGAGCAAGTCCTGAGATGTCCTGCAGGGATAAGTAGGTAGACTGAGGCCTGGTATACACTAGGAATTTACATTACTATAACTATGTCTCTCAGGAGCGTGAAGTCCACTACACTTAGCAATACTGACCTAACCCCTAGTGTAGACTACGCCAGGTTGACAGAAGGTCGAGGACATGGATCACCAACGCGGACAGGAGAATCCCTACTGTCGGCATAGGTAGTGTCTACACTGAAGCACTACAATGGCGCAGGTGTCACGATGCAGCTGCGCTGCTGTGGTGTTTTAAGTGTAGACATACCCTGATATAGCTGCACTTGCACAAACCCTAGAATAGACCTAGTACATTAGCGTAAGCCATCACTTGTGTGGTGCATATTACCCCGGTTTGAAACTCGCACTGGTGCAGTGTATCCAGGTGGATTAAAAACCCCCATGTAGACAAGGTCAGACTAGTAAAATATCCCCAAAGAGGTGCAAGCTTCCTCCAGTTATCTCAATGGGCTGGTAAATGTAAACGGCACTTTCACCAAAGAAAAATCTTAATTGAAACCAAGAAAAGCGGCATTTGTGCCAGCCACAATTTAAACTGATGAGCTACATCTACACTAGGGGTTTGCACCACGGACTAGAATCTACTCCAATATGGACAAAGCCTCTGTCTCTAAATACAAAAATTCCGTGATGAATCACTTTACTTTGGGAAGACAATCACCAGAATAAGAAAGGTCTTGATTTTTTTTCTTCAAATTGGAATCTAGAATCTATAGAAAATAACCTGTGTGAGAAATCAGTGGCGAGACCTTCAGTCTTTGGAATGTGTGAATTCTGCACGTCCATGGATTTTCATTGTCCTTTGCTATGTTGCTATGTGCAGTGTCTGGTTAACAATCTCCACCAGCAGATATCATCATAGTGTACATTAAGGATCTTCATTCAGTCCCTAAGTGCAAAGCTCTAACACATGAGTTAAAAGAACAAAACTATTAGCTGATAGCAGTAGTAGGCTGTTATAATCTATGAGGACCAATTCCTGGAAGGGGTCTTGATGTGGGTTTTATATATGTGTTACTAATTGAAGACTGCAGGACTGATAAAGCCTAATATACTTCATGAATTTCTACAGGTCTTCCTTGTGGAGAAAACAGGGAGACGGTCCCTGTTTATTGCTGGTTTGATTGGTATGCTAGCAAGCGCCGTTGCCATGACAGTTGGACTTGTGCTTCTGGTGAGGTTTTATTTTTTTCCCCTGGTTTCACTCCATGGTTTGTTTTAGTGTCCGTTTGCTTACAAACATATTGCCAATGAGTCTATTTAACATTGAGTGTGTTGCAAGTTTAGTTCAGATAAGGAGATCAGAAAATAATCCTCCCTCACGCACAATTTCATAGGCATCATCCAAATCACGTGATGAACTCCCAGCTCTCACACACATATTACACCTTGTCATATGAGATGATCTCACACAACATAAGTAAACTCTGATGCCTGCTTTGCTAACCCCAGACAGCTTTGAGACTGTTGGAACTTCTGCCATAATGGACCAATCCTTCAGAGAGTGCATTTAAGAACTTTCCATGTAGCACAATCATTGGCTAATTTCAAGACATTTTATAACACTTATAGTTATTCACACTATGGCAGGTATAATAAAATCTCATGCTTCAGAGCATAAGCTGATCACTACAGATGTTAGGAAGGAATTGTTCACTACGCCAGGCATTGCTCAGTTAGCCTGTGTTTTCACTTTCCTCTAAATCATCAGGCACTAGCCTCTGCTGGACCCAGGATATCAGACTTGCAGGGTCAATAGTCTGCTCCAATATGACAATTCCTATGTTCTTATTATAAGTCCCAGCCACAACCAGAGACTTGTATACCTTCATGCTTTGTAGAAGCACCTTTTCTAGAAGTGAACCTAAGCACTGTGGTTCTGGTCTGTCTCTAGTTCCTATACTTGCAGTTTTGAGTCTTGGGGTGGGAACTTTTGTTTGGAATTTGGAACAGGCTATAACATCAGAATACATTTACAGGGGGATTCAAAGGGGAATGTACATTTCAGTGGTGGATCTTCTGAACCATTTAAGATTCTCTCCTCACTAATAAGAATAGAATTTGGTACCCACTAGAGGGCAGAATTTGTCCCAATATATAATCAAATATGTGTCTTTGTGACTTTGTGCTTTAGAATCTGGAATCAAATTCAACCCTCAGTTAAACTAGAGTAAATCCACTGAGCCAGATACATAGGCTGATGCATAAGGCTATGAATCTTACCTCTCAATGTGTAAATGTAAGGGGGTGAAATACTAGCGCTATTGAAATCAATGGCAAAATTCCCACTAATACCAATAGGGTCAGGATTTCACCCTCTGAGCCTAACAGAATCTGAGTGTAAGAGATCTAAAATATTGGTGTAAATTACATGTAAAGAAGGTGTAATGTAAAGTAGGGGGTGGCTTTCTTTAATAAACACCCTCTTACACTTTCCTGGTAGGTGCTGTCTCTGCTACTCTCCCTTCTCTGGCCACTCAATGGGTGTATCTACACGGCACACTTCTTTCCGTGGCATGTAGTATATATACCCCTAGCCCGAATATAAATAGCGGTGTAGCTAGTGAGGCGCAGCTTAGGCAAGCAGAGCAAAGACATGACTGGAAGGTGTGGGCGTCTATGCCAGCACATACCATACCCGTTCTCTTGTTGCCCACGCTGTGCCTCCTCCTTTACCCTGCTATTTTTAGCAGTGTAGTGTCCCACTGCCTTTCCCCAGGGAGGAGAAATGAGCTAGCCAGAGACTTTCCCCCTTGCTGGAATCTCTCTCTGCTTCCGCCCCTCTGCCAGAGCCTTTCACTGACACATGTAGCTACACCCTGCAGTATGGATGCGCCTTGCTTTTCATTGTGGTGTGTAGCTACACGTGCACTACACGCTGCTGGCAGGGGTGCATAGTGCAAATAGAATCAATATATGGTCCACCTGTGTACGCTGCAGAGCTCTGATTGCCACACATGTAGATGTACCCGAGCAAGCTTTAATTTAGATAGCTTGGCTACCAATAATAGTGAAGCTATAGCAGCATGGGCTTCTGTGTAGGCTAAACAAGCCCACCTGGGACCCTGGGTAAGTACTCAGGTGGCTGGCCCATGCTGAATGCTGCCATGTTCTGTTCTGGTACCCATGGATTAAATCTAGCTTGGGTATGTCTATATGTGCTGCAATTACACATCCCTGATTTGTAGCACAGTAGACATACCCTTAGATTCCCTGTGACTCAGATTCATTATGGTCCAAAGCCTCATCTGGTGAAAACTGGCATCACTCCATTGGCTTCACTGGAACTATGCTGATTTACACCAACTAAGGATCTGGCTCAGTGGATCACATCCATAGGGATATAAATTGCATTTGGGTCAGTGGATGTGGATCTAAGCAGTCTACAGGCACTTCTTCTCCCTGATGTGAACCCAGAGTAATTTCAGCTCATGTTAATGCAGCTACTTTGGATTTACCCCAGTGTAACTGAGACCAATAAGTGGCCTGCTGCCTTTAATCCATTACAAGTTGAATTCTGCGTGTCTGTTTCTTTTACCCAGCTTGTTTGAACTGAAAGAAACTTTTGCAGCAGCACAATAATTCAAGAAATTAACAGTAATGAAAGATGACTGTATTGGAAACCTAATCACTCATGTTATAAATTAATTTTTACTTGCTTCTGTTTATAGAGTACTTTTGCTTGGATGAGCTACGTGAGCATGGTCGCAATTTTTCTCTTCGTAATTTTCTTCGAAGTTGGGCCTGGACCAATCCCCTGGTTTATTGTTGCTGAACTGTTCAGTCAAGGGCCCCGCCCTGCCGCCATAGCCATAGCTGGATTCTGCAACTGGACCTGCAACTTCATCATTGGAATGTGTTTCCAGTATATTGCAGTAAGAAAAGTTCCTAAAATCTTGCACATGACTGACACCCTCAAAACATTGGTTGAGATTTCCAAAGCAGAGTAGGAGGATGGACACACATATCTTCCATGAAAATGAATGGAAGATGGGTGTCTAAATCTCTCTAGATTTCTTTGAAAATCTTAACATTTGCAATACAATGATAAGCAAACCATGGGTTGTTATTAATTCATCACTGTTGTTTCACTTTTCCCATTACAGGATCTGTGTGGCCCTTATGTGTTCATGATCTTCGCCGTTCTGCTCTTCAGCTTCGTTTTATTTGCACACTTTAAAGTACCAGAAACAAAAGGAAAGTCTTTTGAAGAGATTTCAGCTGAGTTCCGACGCAAGAGGCGCTCAGCAATAAAAGGACCCAAAGCTACTACTGAACTGGAGGATTTGAGAGGCAGCAAGGAGGCATAAAAAACTGCAAAATGTATACAAGAAGGAGATTAGAGAACATGTATTTTTAAATGCGTATGAAAGAACCTTAGACAAAAGCATGATTTTATAAAAATACCGCAGCTCAAAAACCAGTAGGTCAAATCAGTATAATGCTTCTGACTGATATGCCTGGTAGTATATATCTCCTACCGCCCCTGAGTCTAATCTGACGTTACGTTCTAAGGGCTCGGTATATCTTGGTGTTGTCCTAAAAAGACATAGGAAAGAATGGAAGGAATAGATACAGATAGGCTTCCATGGTGCACTGAATTGATTCAGTACAGTAACAATCCTCATTCGCTGGAGACTGGTATAGACCGAACAAGAGCATAATGCAGAAGGGGCAAAAGAAAGAAAAGAGATGCTGTGTGATAATTTATTCTTATGGATGATTTCACCCTTTCTTCCCATGCCTGTTTCTTCCTTTGCTGAATGCTAGGAAGCCTGGGAAAACCAAATGCTACTGTAGCTGTCATATTAGTATAAAGACATAACTAGCTGAAGGTGCTAAATATAAAAGAGTGAGTGAATTTGCCACCTGATCCTAGAGTGATGTAGCAGTATTTCCATTAGAATTTGTTAGAATTAAACCCAGTTTGTTTTGGGGTTTTTTGGTATTTAATAGCTACACTCATATTGGCTGGTCCCATAAGGGTTTTTCAAACCAGTAACACACTTGAGGCAAGTCTTTTATAAATGCTGGTCTGGTCTATGCTTAAGGACACATTTATTCGAGACTCTCTCAGTCAAAGGTGATCACAGAGGATTTTAAAAGTCCTGGACATATGCCTTTTATTTTTACTTTATTTTTTTGCTTATTTTTTTAAACTTTGGAAATCCCAGAAATGTCTATTCTCTTCTTTTGAGGTTCTTTCACTGTGGTATCTTCAGGGCTGGATTAAGCCATCAGTCAGTCCTAGAGAAAATACACTTACGGGCCTCCTCATGAATAACAACAAACAGCTGTACAGTACGCTGATTGAATGCCAGGCTGGTCATGCTGTGGCTCTGCCGGACTAGCTGTTCATCCTGCTGCTGCTCGTGGTGCTACCCACCATGCCGAAGAGGCAGCTGGGCCCAATTTGAATGAGTGGTGTTGCAGCTCCCGTCCTGGTGAGCAGTCCTGATGGATCCATAGCACTGCCAGCCCAACTGTGGTGAGTGTGCTGTACAGCTGTTTGTTTGGGACTGGGAGCCCCCCATCCCCAGATACATTTGGGTCCTAGGCGTGTCCCCTGTTTGCCTATCCCTTAATCTGGTGCTGGGCATGTGAGTGCCTTAGGTCAAAGTTTTTGCTATGGGGATCTATTATTTATTTATATGTGAGGCACAAGGAAAACTTGAATCAATAATCATAATAAAACTTAATTAGGATGACTTTATCTGATGCCACTATAATAATAGATATGTATAGTGGATCAAATGGACTGAAAAACATCAGAGAATAGATGGTCAAGGGTCAGATCCTCAGCTGATGTCAATGGGTATGTCAGTGAGCTATACCCATTTACACTGACAGAGGATCTGGCCTGGATTTCTTTCCTCTCTAACTTTTACTTCTTTGGTGTTAAGGCTTCAAGACAATAGGAGTTTGGTCACTGACTTCGATGGGACCCAGATTTGGCCCCATAGCATATATTCAGGTAATGAGATTAACACAATCAGCTAAATTCATTCCTGGTGTAATTCTGTTATCTTGGCTGCAGTGGCGTAGCCAGGTTTAGAGCACAGGGGGAGCAGAGCTAAAAAAAGGCGCCGGGAGCAAAAAACGTCGGGAGCAAAAAAAAATGCTCCGCAGCAAAAGGCGTCAGGAGCAAAAAAAGGCGCCGCTTCTGCTCAGTGGGGGAGTGACTGCTCCCCCTGCTCCCCCCCCGGCTATGCTACTGCTTGGCTGCAGTTATACTGGAAAGGAATTTGACCAATGACTGTCATGTGATACACTGATCACAGGTAAGTGGTAGCTGAAACTATGCATACAAGGGTACGTCTTCACTATCCACCGGATTGGCAGGTAGCGATCGATCTACCGGGGATCGATTTAGCGCATCTAGTGTAGACGCGGATAAATAGATCCCCGATCGCTCTGCCGTTGACTCCGGAACTCCACCGCGGCAAGAGGTGGAAGCGGAGTCAATGGGGGAGCGGCAACGATCAACTCGCCGCCGTCCTCATGGCCAGGTAAATCGACCTAAGATACACCGACTTCAGCTACGTTATTCACGTAGCTGAAGTTGCGTATCTTAGGTTGACCCCTCCCCTAGGTAGACCAGGGCCAAGATCACGTGAAAACCAGCAGTGCCAACTGAGATACTACAGACTAGGCGGCCAGACCTTAAAACTTAAAGCTTGTTCTCAAGTAAAATGGTACAGATCTGACAGGAGACAAGTATCAGAGATTGCCAGTCAAGAGTTTTATACAGTATATATCACAGTAATGTAAATATTAAAATAGATATTGTGAATGTAAAAGAAATTAGGCTTGTGCCTTCATGATATTACCTTTGCCTGTTACATAAAAGTGACCATGAACAATGCTGTTGATGTTTGTTGGCTTTTGTTGCTATTTTCCCTCAGTCAGTCTTGACTGTGGGAGTTAGACCCCTTGAATGCAAGAGCTAGCTTCTCAGAACGGGTTTATTTGGTGCTCATCTCTCCCTGTGTTGCAATCACTGCGCTGGCCCTGAGCAAACTGATTTTAAAATGTGCTGTGTGGCGGTTAGAGCACAGGACTGGGAGTCAGGAATCCTGGGGCCTGATAGTCTTGAAGTAAATGGGAGTTGTGTGTGCCCTAGAGTACATTCCTGGCTCTGCCACTGACACACTGTGTGACTTTGGGTAAATAATGCTTCAGTTTGCCCATCTGTAAAATGAGTACAATATGTGGATGTTGTGCAGCTCATTAGTATTCGGAAAGCACTTCAAGAGCCTCACTGGGAAGGCAAAGCATTATTACATTGAAAGCCTTCATGAGGCTGATACTAAGGCTATGTCTTCACTGTACAGTTAGCCTGGATGATTGGCACCTGAGCTAGCCTCATCTGGGTGTGAGCGTCCCCACAGCAAAGCTCTACCTGCATTACTGTGTCCTCACCAGTTCTGCACTGACTGACCCATGCGTGTTCCATGGTTGTTTGTGCTGAGATGTTCTAGGATTCTTTCCCAATCAATTGCAGGAGAACCTGTCTGTCCTTCTGGGGAACTGTGGGACAGCACTGGAGAACTATCAGCACTCCAGTGAGTGATTTAGCCTATGTCCTCACTGCAAAGATGGCAGGTTCCTTCCAGACCCGGGTACAGCAGAGTGCAAGCGCTAACCTACCCCACCCACCTCCCAGCTAGCCTGGGTTTAATGCACCTCCAAACTCAGGAAAAGGTTTTTGTGTGTAGATGGCAGAGGGTTGCTCTAAAACCCAAAAAATCATTTGAGCTAACTCTGCAGTGAAGACATACCCTGTCTTTTAACAGGGTGCTGCAAATGTTTCAAGGCAAAACAAAATTAGATTTTAGCAGGAAGATGCTCTTTGAGACATTCATGTAGATTGTATAACATGAAATATAAAAGCCTATGGACATTTGATATCACTTTCAGCTGAACTCTGTTCTGCTTTATGTATATAATTCACACTGTTTCATAAAGATGGATGTTGGTGGTGTTACGTCAGTATAAACCATCACTGTCAACCTGAGCTAGGTTTAAAGTAGTGTCTTAGAGGGGAGAGGTCATTTACTACCAATAAATCCACTCAGTCTTGGGCAATTTCTACACGGCCCCGTAATTCAGACTATGGAGGTGTGAACTAAGTACACACGAAAGTGCTGTGCTGAAACTGCCCAGTATAGACACTGCTGGCATAGACTGTTTGAAGAAAACTACATTCACACGAACTTAGGTACCTTTTAGTTCACATCTGCAGTATCCACGGGGTACGGGGCGGGTTTACAGTGCAGTACTTTGGTATGTGCTGCAATTCACACCCCCGTAGTCCAAACTATAGGGCCGTGTAGCCAAGCTCTTGGTTTTCCTGCAGTAAGAGTTTGTGTGTCCATACAAGAATGGTAGCGCTGATTAAATTAATATATTTATTAAATTAGACTAATTGAAAAAGCATGTACTGGTAAATGTATACCTGAATTTTAAGTAATATCTGGCCAAAGAGTCAGAAGCCCTTTTGTAAAATGGCTCCCTAAATAGAACTGTCCATTAAAAGTACTTTGTATTTTTAAGCAGTCTTTCTCTCTTCATTTTACATTATTGTAAAGCTTTGTACTGAAGTTTGGAGTGTTGTCCACGTCACACTATCTGAAGTGGTTCATGACTGCGAGTGCCAACCTCAGGGCAGAGTATAAAAAAGCAGAGCTGAGACCCCCAAACTGGTGGTATGTTCTATAACTAGATTTCACCAACCCAGTAACAAATGTAAACTCCTGAGGCACTATAACAGTTTTACTACAGAGTCCCAGACAATCCCTTGGGCACTCCAGTCTATCTTGCCACCCAGGAAAGCTGGGAGATAGTTGGTAGCCATACATCAAAGATTACAAAAGATTCAGGTTGCTTCCAGTCCCACGATACCAGTCACTTACCCCTGGTCAATTTGTACCTCACATCTCACACCAAAGACGTCGCTTGTAGCCAATTCTATGGTAAACTAAGGATTTATTAACTAAGAAAAGAAATGAAAGAGTTATTACCATGTTAAAACAAGCAAATGTAAATACACAAATGAGTTACCGTCTATGATTTTAAATGGTGACAGAGCTGTAGTAATCTGTCAGCTCTGAATGTCTTTTAGGGCTACCCCAGGTTGACCCTGGGGATCTCTACTTGTGTTTTGTAGCTCATGAATGTACAGAGGCAATTAGCAAAGTCTTTGTACTGTGATGTCCCACAATGGCCCCTTTAGTTTTTATAGTTCATCTTGATGGGCAAGAGGTAATACCTTTCATAGGGATTTAGCATTTTGCACAAGGTACAGTTTTTTCTTGTTTGGTGAGTTACATAGTTCAGAACAAACATTTTACAGCTATAGCGCAAACACTTCAGCATTACCTTATAGCATGGGATACAGACATAAGTAGGATTAATACATGTAGCACCTTACAGGCATTTCATAAAGGTCTGAATACTAAACACATTGTTATAATTTCAATACCCATCTTAACCATACTAACATACAGGTGAGCTGGACTGGTTTCCAGCAATGAATTTGTCAGTGCTTGGCTGAGGCCTTAAAGCCTTGGCAAGAGCTGGCAGCTGGTATGTCAGCATCACTGCCTGTATGGCTTGGAGAAGGAGTCCAGCTAAGGTAGCAGCCACTATCCCACAACAGATTCATTTTTTATCTTTTCTGTATGTATGACTATTTTTTCTATGTGCTGATGATAACATAATGTGAATCAGGCAGGATGAATATGCATCACCTTAACACACACTCTCAGCTCTGTTGGTACAGAGCTCCTGGGCAAACTTTGTTAGCTTCTCAGCTAATGCTGACACAAAGGAAGGCATCTAAATGCTTTTACGGTCTATGAGCTACAGAATCACGGTGGGGAATCCCATCTGTGCTCTTTGTACCGTTCCTGAACAACATTCCGTGATCAGTTTTATTCAAAATCATTTCACTCCCCTCTAGACTCCTCCAGAGAAAAGGGCTATGTGTACACATGGATTTTTCAGACACAGAATTCCCAGTGGGTGCCCCTCTGCTAGTGGTAGCACTGGTGCAGGCTGTAGCATTGAAAAGACTGTTTTTATCATTGTGTGGTCCAACGCTGACCAGACCATTAACACTGTATGACGCGCAAGCCTTTATCTATGTTGTAGGGTTAATGTTCTACATTAGGCCAAGCTATTGCAAGTGTACTTTACCATGTCTGGTGATTTGCAAAGAAAAAGGTCATTACAGAGTTTGTTAAATCTAGAAACATGTTTACTGCTGTCTCATCAGATCAGTTTGGCACTTAGAACCTGTACCCTTTAGCTGCATGATCCGGCTTAAACTTGTTCCTGATATACGGCTTGTCTAATCATTATTTTTATCTTTAAATGTTACAGTTTTACCAACTTGCTAATCATTAAGATAATTTAAAAGGCCAAGTCATGCTTATTAGCTAAATGGTTGTTGCACTTTAGTTAACATGCAAAGGATGTTCCCATGCCGCAGTTAGCTAATAACACATTATAATTAATAATCCCTGGAAAAGCATCCTGTCAGCAAGAGCTTTGGTGTTTTCCTAATGCACTGAGATTATTGCTATTAGGACTTTTCTGTTGTGTCAGATAAATGGCTGACAACATCCACTTTCCAACTCTCTAAGCATAATTTTAAAATTAGCTTGATTTCCCTAATCCAACAAGCTCAGGACATTTGGACCCATTAACTTTTTTTTTTGCATAAATCTATTGCAGATTTTTCTGCCCCAGTTCATGCTATTTTCCACAATTTCCTTCCAACTGGGTATCCTCTTTCTGCTGAATCAAACAACTGATGAGAAGGCGGCTGAGTCAATAGTTCTGCTATAAATTCGGGGCGCCGTCCTTTGAGGTGCTGTGCACTTTCTGAGGTGTTCATCTCCCACTGAAGTCATGTAGAAGTGGGAGCTCCTTTGCAAAAGTTCTCATGAATTTGGCAGAGACCATGGCCCTGATTCAGCAAAACACTTAAGCATGTGCATAATTTTATACAAAACCCATTAAAGTTAAGCACGTGCTTAGGTCAGAGATTTTCAAACTGTGGAGTGCTCACCGCTAGGGGGCGTGGAGGAATCTTCGGGGAGGCGAGTGGTGATGCGAGGCGGCTCGGGCTAGCCCTGCACATTGGGGTTCGGGGAGGGAGTGCCACCTTCACCCCCCGACTCACTTCAGCAGGCCACCCAGCCTGTGGGTCAGTGTCAATGACTCCATGCCCAGTGCTGGCTCCGCCTCCATGCCCACTGCCTTCTCCCACCCCAAAAACCCGTGGGGGAAGGGGCAGGTATTGGGGGTGCACAACCAAAAATTGTAACTAAAGGAGAGGGTTCAGTTCAAAAAGTTTGAAAACTGCTGATCTAGACAGATATCTGCCTATTAAATGAAAGCTTCATTTAGAAATCAGCAACGGACCATTTAAAACATTAAAACTGACTTGCTTAGTAGCCACAATAGAGCAGAGAAGTTGCTTTAAGTGAGAAAAAGTTCTTGCAATGCAAAATGTATGCCAGCAAATATCAATTCACTGCTGTTAACTGAAGAGAACAGGTTGGCAGACACCAAGAGGTGCCACATAGATGGATTTTTCACAGTGGTACTCACTATTAGCCTATTGTTTAGAGTCATTTATATACATTGCACTGAATGTAGTCCCTATTGCAATTAAGCAGGCATGCTCTTGATTGGGTGTTGGGGGGAATATTAAGTGGCTTCTGTTGGCTTACTAATAGCATTAAAGCAACTGCATTGGGGATTTCAAACATAACTAGCAGGCCTTGTTCTGCTTTGGGTTCCATCTGTCTACCTGTCTGGGAGTATTTGTGACATCATAGCAGTCAGCACCTCTGAAAGTGTGTGTACTTATGGTATTCATTGCAAAGGAAATAGAACAAAACAAGCTTCTGCACTTTCCCGCAAGATAAGGAGAAATATCAGTTCCTATCATAGCCATCTGCAGTACATATTAGCATTGAAACACAGAAATCTCATAGACTTTAAGGTCAGAAGGGACCATTATGATCATCTAGTCTGACCTCCTGCATGATGCAGGCCACGGAATCTCACCCACCCACTCCTGCAATAATCCTCTTACCTATGTCTGAGCTATTGAAGTCCTCAAATCATGGTTTAAAGACTTTCAAGGTGCAAAGAATCCTCCAGCAAGTGACCCGTGCCTCATGCTGCAGAGGAAGGCGAAAAACCCCCAGGGCCTCTGCCAATCTGCCCTGGAGGAAAATTCCTTCCGGACCCCAAATATGGCGATCAGATGAACCCTGAGCATATGGGCAAAACTCACCAGCCAGACACCCAGGAAAAAATTCTCTGTAGTAACTCAGATCCCACCTCATCTAACATCCCATCACCGGCCATTGGGCCTATTTACCACTGATAGTCAAAGGTCAATTAATTGCCAAGATCATGTTATCCCATCAAACCATCCCCTCCATAAATGTATCAAGCTTAATCTTGACGCCAGATAGGTCTTTTGCCCCCACTGCTTCCCTTGGAAGGCTGTTCCAGAACTTCACCCCTCTGACGGTTAGAAACCTTTTGTCTAATTTCAAGTCTAAACTTCCTGATGGCCAGTTTATATCCATTTGATCTTGTGTCCGCATTTGTACTGAGCTTAAATAAGTCCTCTCCCTCCCTGATATTTATCCCTCTGATATATTTGAAGAGAGCAATCTTATCTCCCCTCAGCCTTCTTTTGGTTAAGGTAAACAAGCCAAGCTCCTTAAGTCTCCTTTCATAAAACAGGTTTTCCATTCCTCGGATCATCCTAGTGGCCCTTCTCTGTACCTGTTCCAGTTTGAATTCATCCTTCTTAAACATGGGAGACCAGAACTGCACACAGTATTCCAGATGAGGTCTCACCAGTGGCTTGTATAACGGTACTAACACCTCCTTATCTCTACTGGAAACACCTTGCCTGATGCATCCCAAGACCGCATTAGCTTTTTTCATGGCCATATCACATTGGTGGCTCATAGTCAGTGATCAACCAGTACTCCGAGGTCCTTCTCCTCTTCTGTTACTTCCAACTGATGCGGCCCCAGCTTGTTACTAAAATTCTTGTTATTAATCCCTAAATGCATGACCTTACACTTCACACTATTACATTTCATCCTATTACTATTACTCTATTTTACAAGGTCATCCAGATCTTCCTGTATGATATCCCGGTCCTTCTCTGAATTGGCAATACCTCCTAGCTTTGTGTCATCCGTAAACTTTATTAGCACACTCCCTGTGTCATCTGTAAGGTCTCCTGTGTAGCTTCTCTTTACCGGCAGGAGAGAGCTCTCCTGCCAGCATAATTAAACCACCCCAACGAGCAGCATTAGCTATGTCTGCAGGAGAGCTTCTCCTGCCAACATAATGCTGCCCACACCAGCACTTTTGTTGGTGAAGCTTATGTTGGTAAGGGAGGTGTTTTTTTCACACCTCTGTCCAACAAAAATTTTACCGACACAAGTGCTAGTGTAGACAAAGCCTAAAGGTCCTGAAAGACTCACAGAGACTTGCTAACCTGCCTGAAGAAGGGGTATTAGAGGAAAGTGAGTGGTAAAGACTAACTCCACAGTGAGGTGCTGGTAACCTCTCCTCTCTAAGTAGGTGTGACATAGGGTTTATAGAAATGTACTAGATGAGTTGGGTAATGTGTGTGTTATTAGATAGTTAACTGTGTGTGTGAGAGAGAGAAAGAGAGAGAGAGAGTTAGTTAATTCTTTGTTCTTTAAATGGGAAGATGTATATGTTCATGAACTATTGTGATTTGGCAAGACTCCCTCATAAGGAACTGTGTTATGAGTGTGGGAATTTGGAGATGTGGCTGGAAAGGGGCGGGGGGGTTGGGAACACCCCATGGCTGTTCACCAGACGACACTCTCCAATTTGTTTTATTCCTTTCTCATTCACTAGTTTGTTATTTAATAAACCCACGATTGTTACAACACCATTAGCCAAACTGTGCCTGTTACAAATACCTGCATAATAAATAGGCTGTTAATGTCACATTTAGCTTAGATGTTTTCCTTTCAAACTCACCAGCACCATCTGCAGATAAAAGTAGTAAAGTGCAGCAGAAACCAGTGAACAGAGGCTTCTCACAGGACCATCCCCAGGTGACACATGTTTTTGGAGAACCTGCAACCATATTTTACTCGATTTTATTCATTTCATTTGCCTCATATTTGTGTGAGGTTCAGTGGATTTATCTTGGAGGGGAACATATTAAGATTGCATGAGGGGAATGGAGGTTGTTTCAAAGGAATCACTGTGATACAGTCAAAGCACCATGTTGAAACCTCACAATATAAAGCTCTCACTTTCCACCCCCACAAGCAGGGCTGGCGCGCCCACTAGGTGACCCTAGGGCGCCAGCATTTGTGGGGGCAGCTGGCCGCGGCTGCCGCCCGCCATCCAGCTCCGCAGGTGAGCCGAGAGCTGGGGGGGGGGGGGGGGGCGGCTGGCCACGGTTGCCTCCTGGCTCCGTGGTTGAGCCAGGAGAGCGGGGGCGGCGGCTGGCCATGGTTGCCTCCCGCCTCCACGGCTGAGCCAGGAGCTGGGGGGGTGCCGCTGACGGGGGGAGGCTGCCGAGGCCCACGGGTGGGGCGGCCGAGCTGCCGCAGCCCACGGGGGGGTGGGGAGGCGGCGGCGCAGGGCTGGTGCAAGGAAGTTTCGCCTAGGGTGCGAAACTTCCTTGCACCGGTCCTGCCCACAAGACTATGTCTGAACCACTTTAACTACCAGCTCCTTAGTGTGGGTACAGTTATACCTGTTAAATGTGTTTATCGCAGGAATAAATGTACTATAGCTTATTCCCATCTACTTGTACTGGTATAACTGCATCCATACTAGAGGTTGTACCATTATAATTACTTCAGAAAAAATCACACCCCTCACTGTAAATTATACTGTACAAAAAATGGGTGTAGCTCAGGCCTTACCTGCCTAGAACTGACAGTTACCTCTGTCAGAATGTTTCCTACTGTCACAAAGGTAGTATGTCACAGAGCTGGGATTTATGCCCGGATTTCCTGATTCCTAGTTCTGATTTTTAATACCAACAACTGAGGCTGACCTAGCTACATCCCTCAAAAATTCACACCCGAGAGATGTAGTTAAGCCGACCTAAGTCCCGCTATAGATACTGCTACGTCAACGAAAGAATTCTGTCGACCTAGCTACTGTGTCTTGAGGGAGTAGATTTACTACAGCAACAGAAACCGCTGTAGCAAATGCCTACCTGCAGCACTATTGTGGCATAGCTGCAGTGATACAGCTGCACTGCTGTAGCATTTGTAATGTAGACATACCCTTAAATGGCTATAGGACAATTGGGCCCTGATCTCTGACGGGTACCTCTAGCTGCTACTTAAATCCAAATAAAAAATAATAGTAAACTGGGTTCAGTGTCATGCTCCACCACAGGCTGGGTGAGCTCAGACAAGTCACTTAGTCTCTCTGTGCATCAGTCCCCCATTTGTAAAATGAGGATAACAGCACTATTCCACCTCACAGGGGTGTTTGTGAGGTTTTTGGCTACAGCAACATGGAGAGGCCATGAAGTGTCTAGACCAGGGGTCGGCAATCTTTGGCACCCAGCCTGTCAGGGTAAAGCCACTGGTGGGCTGGGCCGTTCCCGGCCAATGGGAGCTGCGGGAAGTGGCGTGGGCCAAGGGACATGCTAGTCACCACTTCCCACAGCTCCCATTGGCTGGAACGGCAAACCGCGGCCAGTGGGAGCTGCAGGGCTCCATGCCTGCGGACGCTCCAGATAAACAAACCAGCTCGGCCTGCCAGCGGCTTTACCCTGACGGGCCGGGTGCCAAAGGTTGCCAGCCCCTGGTCTAGAGACTGATAGATGTCTATTACCCATACCAGTGCTTCTTAGCTTTTTGTGGCAACTTTTTACCAATGAGTGATAATTGCCTATCCATGATGCCAACTGTGGATTAGCCGTCTTTGAATCAATTACCAACAGATCTGTAGCAGTCCAAGATTTCAGTTTCCAGAGGGCAATAACATGTTTCTGGAGTATTATTGCCTCTTTCATCCAGGTCTACTGGAGCTCAAGGGTTGGGGTAAGCTTCTCATACAGCTAAAGGAATGTTGCTTTCCTCGTATGAAAGTTTGGGGCCCACTGCTGGTCATTGCGTATTTCCATCATAGCAGATTCCCACCGCTCTATGCTTATAGCCATGATCCACCTCTGATCTCCACAGGGGAAAAACACATCAACGAAGTCCATGTCTCTACGTCCGCAAGGTGCTGGCCTTTACTCCTTGTGCTTGTAATAGCAAGCTGCCATTATCTTCTGTGGGCAAAAAGCCACCCTTGAAACACGTGACATCACCCTCAGGCAGCGGCTTTAGCAGTTGCATGCCAGAGAAACATCATCTCCATAAAAACCAGCATCTGTCAGTTCCAGTTGTTGGACTGAATGGGATCCATACCTGACAGCACAAGGATGTAATAGCACATAAACATGGGAAATACCCAGATATCTTTGTATCTCTCATTATTAGATACAGCATCAGTGTGGACATGAGGCATGACAGCCAGGATGTGGAACTCAACTGCTGTGGTCACACTCTGTCAAGTAAGGGCTTATCTACATGGGGAAATGTAGAAGCGTAACTGTAGCAGTATAATATAGTTATGCTGGTAAATTCCCCATATAGATAAGCCCTTAGGCTAAAGCAAGATGGCTAAGACCTGGTCTACACGGGGGCACTGCGCTGAGGGAGTCATGCAGGCCGCTGCCTGGTCCTGGGCATGGGCCCTCCTGCTGCTGCTGCTCCCCTGGCCCTGGGACTCCTGCTGCTGCTGCCTGGTGGGTCCCTGGCCGCTCTGCTAGGCCTGGGCTGAGTCCTGCTGCTCAGGCTGCTCCGTGCACTGCTGCCCCGAGCCGCTCTCCCTGTGAGTACCCGCCACCCTGCCCGCAGCCAGCCCGTCTCCAGCCCCTGCCGCATCCCCTGCCCTGCCTGCAGCCAGCCCCGCACCCCTGCCCTACCCATACCAGCCCGGCACCCCGGCCCTGTCTCCAGCCAGCCCCACATCCTCTGCCCTGTTTTCAGCCAGCCCCACACCCCCTGCCCTGCCCGCACCAGCCCCACACCCCCTGCCCTGCCCGCACCAGCCCCACAATCCTGCCCTACCTCCAGCCAGCCCCGCACCCCTTGCCCTGCCCCCACCAGCCCCGCATCCCTGCCCTGTCTCCAGCTAGCCCCGCACCCCCTGCCCACAGCCAGCCCAGCTCCAGCCCCTGCCGCACCCCCTGCCCTACCTACAGCCAGCCCCACACCCCGCCTGCAGCCAGCCCCGCCACACCCCCTGCCCTGCCCGCAGCCAGCCCCTGCCACACCCTCTGCCCTGCCTCCAGCCAGGCCCACACCCCGTCCGCAGCCAATCCCTGCCGCACCCCCCTGCCCGAAGCCAGCCAGCCCCACACCCTGTCGCCAGCCAACCCCTGCCGCACCCCCCTGCCCGAAGCCAGCCAGCCCCACGCCCTGTCAGGTTATTCATTTATTTTCATTAAATATGTAGACTAAATAATGAAATTAATAAATGTTCAAGCCGAACGTGTATTAATTCTGATGAACAATGCCACATTATGCAGTATTCGTGTTTGAACGTTTATAATAAGCGATGTTCCGGGGGTGGGGCGCAAGGTGGAAGTTTCGCATACGGCGCAAAATATCCTTGCACCGGCCCTGGGAACATCCTTTATTTTTTCATCTCTGTACAAGATCAGGAATCGCGGAGTGCTGCAAAAAGGAGCAAGAAATCCCCTCTGGTGAATGTAGGTGAGTACTGCTTATTAGCAGGATACGATCAGGCAGAGGAGCGGTGCAGGGCTGCTAAGAAAACAACCCCTTATTTTTGAAATACGTTGGCAACCCGACATGCCACAGCCCTGCAGAACGCGCACCCCTGGCAGGCGGGAGACCCAGCCAAAGGGCTGCCAAGGGGGGGGGGGGGTCGCCCCGCCAGGATGTGTGGCACCAAAGGAGGGGCGGCCCTTACAGCAGGGGCGGGCGCGCGGGCTGGCCTCCCCAGGAGCAGTTGGCACTGTGGGCAGAAGAGCTGCAGGGAAGGGGCGCCACCCCTACGGTTCAGGGGCCTTGCCTGGGGGCACTGCTACGGTGGGTGGGCTCAGGGGCAGGGCCACCGCGGCGCCGCCCCCTGCCTGCAGCAGGCAACCCCCAAACCAGCTCCTTTCCACGCTTTGAAGTTGCCTCGGTAGTAATGGCCGCCCGCGTCACGTGACTGGGGGTGGTGGGGGGGGTATTATGACCCAAGCCGCTTTCCATAGTAGGCGAGACGCGGATCATCCCCACATGCCTGTGAGCAAACCTGTTTCCGGTTGGAGAGACGGCCCCCCAAGCGGAAGTGCTGTTGCTTTAAGGCATGTGGAGGAGGAGCGGATCAAGCGGGGGAAAAGTGAACTTTCCGCACCACGTGGTCAGACTCCAACCAATGCTGAGCGGCGGCGAATCGCCACGGTAGGGGCGGGGCGCGGCGCGCGGGTGACCCGGAAGTGTTGTGCGCTCTGAGTCACGTGGAAGGGGCGGAGGCACACAGAGCCCCGCCTTACCTGGCCTGCTGGCAGCCAATGAGCGCTGCGCCCGCGGGTACAAAGCGGAAGCGGGGGGGTAGGCGGGGGAGTAGAGGAGTGCGCGTGAGGCTCTGCCCTGTCTCCCTCTTTCCCCTGGCTGCCGCAGTGCTAGAGGCCGGGCGCGTGTGCGCAGCGAGCGACGCTCCGTTTCCTATCGGCGGGTAAGAGCCGGGCCTGGCGCGCGCCGCCGCACCCCCCCCCCCCCCCGAGCCGGGCGCCCTGTGGGAGGTGGGAGCCCTTCACCCTCCCCGGGGGCCGGGACTCGGGCTCCTCACCCCCCCCCCCCCCCCCCCCGGCTGTGTGTGTGCCAAGGGCGGCTCTGTCTCCCGCCACCTCCCCCGCAATCCGGCCGGGCGCTGCCGCGGCGTCTCCCCGGGCACGTGGGCAGGGCCGGGTGCCCTGGCGGTCTCCCTCGCGCCGCTGTCCGGGCCCCCTGGGTCCAGCCGAGGGGCTGCCCAGAAGCACGTGCTGCCCGGGCAGCCAGCAGCCCGCCTCGCGCTCGGGGCGGGTCGGCTCCCTGCGCCGCTCAGCGTGGGGGCAGGGTCCGTGTGCACTGCCCCTAAACCCCCGCCGCGGCCGGCTAAGGGGCTGCTTAATTGCTGTGTAGTTGCTCGGGGACCCCCCCCCCCCCCCCCCCCCGTGTCTCCAAGCTGGCCTGGCGCTGGTAAAAGCTGCATCCTCTCCTTATTCTCTAGTAGTACCCACTAACGGACCCAGCACGCCATGGCTGATGAGATTGACTTCACCACTGGAGATGCTGGTGCTTCCACCACGTACCCCATGCAATGCTCTGCGCTGCGCAAGAACGGCTTCGTGGTGCTCAAGGGACGTCCTTGCAAAATTGTTGAAATGTCAACCTCTAAGACTGGCAAGCATGGTCATGCCAAGGTAAACAAGACTGGCACGCTCCCATACCTTTGCTTTTGGGCTTGAATATCGCCTCCCTCTGCACAAATCACCTGTCAGATCCTTAGATACACTTCTAGTCCTTCCAGTTATGGAATTATTATGTACGTAATACCAGTGTGTCCGTGCCTCATAGCAAGTTTTCTGTACTATTCAATCCCAACTCTACAGCAAATGATAAACAGTGGGGGTAATATTCAAGATAAGATCCCGTGTATGCATTTTGCTTGAGGAATCTTGACATGGGGGTGGACCAGGGTTTATGGACTTGATGGAAGTGCTCTGAGAAGGTAGAGGGATTACAGTCTAGCCTTTGCCTAAAAGAGGATTTGGAAGGTGTTGGGTAATACATGTTAACAGCCTACTTTAGACAACTGGAGGTGCCTCTGACATATTAAAGGACTCAATATAACCCATTTAATAGACTTTCCAAATCCTAATTTAGACAATCTAGAATTAAGGGACTGTGGAAGAGTCTCCTCCACTTTGAGACCATCTAAATAGCTTGGCTAAGTAGATATGCTTTGCACTAGTCCTTGGTATGGCTTCACTAAATTCTTGTCTCTAGCTAACTGGCAATTAATTGATGTACTTAATGTGTTTTTTGAAGGCTGGTGTGGACACTCCCTTGCCTCTGTTCTAGGTGACAAATACTTGGCTTTTACCACATGCTAATTGAGTAGTTAAATTTTCACTACACTTTTGTACCTTGAAGTAGAAGCATGAGGTAGGTCTGTCTACTAAACAATACAGGCTAACAGCAATTAACTAAAGATAACAAAAAAAAACCCAAAAAACCATGACCTACACCCATCCCTGGGAGCAGTAAGTTGATATATGGGTTTAAAGGGGACATTCTCATGGCTTTAAAATGTTCTGATCAGCCCCTCAGGCCTGGTCTACATCTTGTTAGGTTGACTAGCTACATCACTCAGGGCTGTGTTGGATTACCTATATCCATGGAAAACGCTTTCTGTTGATGCATGGCGCATATGTGCTATGGTGCTACAGCAGTGCTGTGGTAGCTGTGCAGCTGTAGCGGCGGTAGTGTAAACATACCTTTAGTTAGTATCTTTTTTAAAACTAGTTTTAATGTCTTCAGTGCCTACTAGCAGCTAAGATGCCCTGAAATAATTACCAAAATAAAGATAAGGGCAGGTAACAAGCTTGTTCATTTGGGTCTCTTAGTTAAGTGACCTGGAAACAGCCCAGATTTTGATGTTTAAGTGGGTGAACATGGAGACCTTAACTGGAGTTAGCAGTTTATAGCCCAGTTTATGCCAGGGTTTAGTCTACATTCCACTGTAGTAATACTAGTTCAGCTCAGTCTGGCAATCATGGGAGTCTTAGCATAGACATGTAACAGTACAAACATGTCTAAGACCATAGCAGAAAGACTTGTGAATAGGTTAGTTTGGTGTTGGCCATACTGGGGAGTTTCTAGAAATACCCCTAATACTGGTGGGGGAAGGCTTAAATCCCACTTCCTTCATCTTTCAGGCCTGGCCCAAGCTAAGGTTTGTAAATATATATCTATACCAGCACAAACATTTTACTGTAGACTTGGCTTATACTGGGAAAAGAGACCTTTTGGCATTGCTGTACTAGTTAGGAGTGACTTTTCACGCTCCTAACCAACATAGCCCTAGTCTCAAATCTAGTGATGTCATTGTAGAACTGGGATACCAATGCTCTAATTGTCTTACTCTCCTTTAGGACATGTGTTTCAGACCATCTTCATATGTGATTGGGGGTGGGGGAAAAGGGACAAGGAAACTTTATTTTTTTTCAGGTTACTCATAAACTCTTGGACTAAAATTCTTGCCCCTTCCATTCAAGTGGAATCGCTTTTATGTGTAAAATGAACCAGTAACTTAAACTGTTGCCTTGAACAGCAGGTGACCAGTGACTGATCCTAAGTGGAGAAAAACTAACTGTTCTTTATTACTGTTCTTGCAGGTTCATTTGGTTGGTATTGATATCTTCACTGGCAAAAAATATGAAGATATCTGCCCATCCACTCATAACATGGATGTTCCAAATATCAAGAGGAATGACTATCAAGTGAGTCTGTTTACTGGTGATACTATTAGACAGCTTCCTAACTGTCACCATAATGACAAATTTCAGATACTACAGCTAAATTAGCTCCACTCCTAAACTGCATGCCATAATTTTGTAGCTAGCTTAAAAAACTAAAAGTTGCTTCTCCCACTTCAGACCCTCTTTCTTTCTCCTTTCTGAGGGTAGTTACTCCCTTATTGAGTGTACTAGCAGTGCATTCTAAAATTTTAGCCTGAAGTCCGGGATGTTAACTTCAGTTTGCTGTCAGGGAGTACAAGATGGTAATATGACTCTCTAATGGGGAAAGGAGAATGGTTATATACTGGAGGATGGGAAAGTATCTTTACTACAGGGGCTAGAAAAGACTTATCTTGGGTAAAATTTCTGGACTTCCTTCAGAGCAGCACATTTACTCTTGACTCTATCTGACTTTGCCTATTGAATTTCTTTTGAATTGAAATTGACTTGCACCTTTTAGATGGCACTGCTCCAAAGTTGTTCTGATCCTCCTGAACACTATTGAGGAGTGTAGATGCAGGGAACTGGTTCACAGATTCTTCGTTAACTAACTTTTTTGAAGTGTTAGAAGGATGCTGACAAATTAACTAGACCTCAAATCTCTGCCACCTACCAGTCAAGTTTCTAGCCTTGTCACGTCTATTAAGGCTTTTAGTCTGTGTGAAACGACCACTGTGGTGAATTCAGAATGCAATGAATTGAACATCTTGGAACCAGGGATACTAGAAATTCAGTCAGCTAACTCAGTGCAAATGATGTCAAAAGGTGGATCACTCTGAAGTAATGAGTTATGGAGGATGCTAATAAAATATGGTGGAGTTCATCTTAAAGTCATAGTTGATTTCTGCCCAGATCAAATGTCATCCTCAATTAATACTAATTGAGGATAACTTAAGGTCACATGGTTAGAGTACTATTACTAAACCTCCCAATCAAGGTGGATTGTTCTTTATTGCCCCAGTGTGCATCATGTATTCTGCAGCCTGTAGTGTACATGTTCTGGATAGAAACTTTTCTTTAGAGCTCTTGGTTCTACATACCAAGCACTAAATCACAATTTTAGAGCTTGAGCCTCCCACTTGTATTTTTGGGACTATTGTCCTGATTCTTTAGCTTCACTTAGAGGCCCCTCTAGTAAGTTACTGAGAAGTAAGGTCCTTTCTAGATCTGTTAGGACAGGGGTCTCCAAACTTTAGGAGACGAGGGCCCCGCCGCCAAAATGCCATGTCGGCGTTTGAGCTGCTGCTGGCGTGCTGCCGAGGCGGCAGCAGCAATTGGTTGGGGGGCCAGATCCGGCCCGTGGGCCGTAGTTTGGAGACCCCTGTGTTAGGATATATGAACTTCCATATGTGATGAAGTCTTACGGGAAATTCTAGCCTTTTGGTGTCCAAAGCTAGTTACTTTCTTGACTATTACCATTCAAAAATTAGCTTAACTTTCATACAGGAAATGGCAGTCTAGAATTTTCTTCCTGACTCACCTTGTGTGTGCCTTGTAAAGTAGCACTTAAGAGCTAGAGTTAAAAACCATTGCAGTGGATCATTCAGATAAGTGGAATCTGAGGTGATGGCCTAGAGAAATACTCTCTAAATCATCAAGTGCGCTTATTTGTTTTGTAGTTACCACCATCCAGGACACTATTACCCTATGCTTAATAACTTGACCATGGAAAACAAATGTGCAACTTAACTTAGTTTAGCAGAAGTTAATAGCTTTCAATCCCTTCTCTTGAAAGGTCATTTAAAACTGTCAAATGTCATGATTTGCACTCTGATTAGGCAACAAAATTAACATGACTAATGTAGAATCTGTCTCCAAACTACTGTGATATTAGAAGCAGCAAATAACAGGATGGCCTAGTTTCAATACTTGATACACTGAACTAATTCAAACTAGCAAATCTTGCTAGTCAGACAAATTAGCAGTATGAATTTTCTAAAAACCAACTTCTCCCTGTAGCTGATCTGTATTCAGGATGGCTACCTCTCTCTGCTGACAGAAAGCGGTGATGTTCGTGAGGATCTGAAGCTGCCAGAAGGTGAACTAGGCAAAGAAATAGAGGGGAAATACAATGCAGGTGAAGATGTACAGGTAAGAACAGAAAGCAATCAAGGTGCCACTACAGGGCAAGTTTAAAGGGTGTCTGTACGTTCCCTAAGATTTTGTGATAAAGAATGGTCCTGGTCTCTTATTCTCACAATCTGAATTTGGAAGCATACCAGTTTCCCACACTCTGAAACGCCTTCCTACCGAATTTAGGAGTATGGCTGCTTCCAAATGAACCTCCATAGCCCAACTCAAGCAATTAACAATGGTCTCTCTTCTGTGGTTGATGGAAAGCTTGCTAGTTCTCACCTCAGCTGCATTTGCATGTGTTCAGACTCTTTGCTGTGCCACAAACTGGAAATTACAAGCCAAGTTGAGGCCTGGTCTTAACTTAAGTTTTGCTGGTATAGTTGTGTGGGCTCAGTGTCGGAGGGGGAGAGAATTACACCATTACCCAACATAGCTATAAAGGTAAAAGCTCTATCAGAAATGTGGCTTTGTATGAGCAAAAGCAGTTTATACTAGCAAGAGTGTGCATCTCCATTAGGACGGTTTGTCAGTATAGATAGGTCTAGCTGTCTCTAACATCTGCTATGAGAGAAGAACCTGGAGCTGCCGGTCACTAACATAACAGATGACCAAGCAGCAGGGCAAAGAAAGACACCCATCCAGAGAGAACGCATCATAGGGCCAGATGGAATGACCAGGTATAGAAAACTGCTAAAGACAGGTTACATTCATTTCCATGTTCTCTGTAGTTACTGCTACTTCTCAAACAATAGGAGGTGGGATAGCAGTCCCTCCAATATTAGTTTTCATTGGGGTACCTTTTATCACATCGGTTTAAGTCTCCTGTGATTAAGTGTTATCCATACATTTTTAATGTTTATCTTTTGTCTTCTAGGTGTCAGTCATGTGTGCAATGAGCGAAGAATATGCTGTAGCCATAAAGCCCTGCAAATAAATGGGATCTACAGGCTCGAGCAATTGCTCAGGTCCAGACAAACCACAGATCTTAAATTTGGTTCTGATTGTCACCAAAGCTATGGCCTTCACAAGCAACCTCATTTCTTTTTGGATTGTTTCAAAATAGTGCTGGATTCTGGATTAGTGTTGCAGGCTGACTGGCAATTTTCATAATCACTGAGGTTTTAATTCCTTCTGAATTGTGTAACTCTTCTAACATGCCTGTAGGTTTCAGTTCATGGGTCCAAGAAACCTGATGGTTTCATTCATTAGCAGGTATATTTTATTTGAGCAAAACACTTGTCTGAACAGACAATGTACAGTATTCAGGGGATTTTAGATAAGATAGTAGATGGTATCTAGGATTATAAATTAACCTAGAACATAAATAGTATTTAGTTTTTTGCCATAACATTTAGATAGAACTGACATATATAATTGTTTTAACTTAGACATTAATATCTTGTGAATTGGGATTCTCACTGAACTGTGGGTGCTGATCACATTTCTTAGACCATGAAACTCAAGTGATTAAAAAAAATGCCAATTAGCTTGACAAAGTCCTGGTGGCCATGTGCAACTAACTGTATTACCTCTTGTTATAATCTCCCTTTGCCAACTTGTTGGCTTGCTTATTGTAACTTTATAAAAATGTCAAAATCTGCCTTTGGTGTAGGCAGGCAGTCAAAATGTTGGTTGGATGTTACATAGCCAGATTAAAGGTGCACAAATAGGTGGGATTAGATGTTAAAGTGACAGACTTTCACTTGAGGCCTTTGTCAGACTTAAATAATAAAAATAGAAAAATGCAGTTCAGTTGCTCTTATTGTATTATCTTAAACTATAAAAAGGAGTGACTAACTCCACAGGAATCTCTTGCAGTGCTTCCAGTGTTAGGTGTAAATGTTCAGGTTCTAACTACTTTGATTTTGTAGCACGAGTATAGGTTTCTGACCACTTTTTATGAAAATAAATTGTAGCATTGGAACTTAAATTCACATCTTTTTCTTGCATAAAGGAAACAACTTTTATAAATGCAGACTTTTGCATTTGAAAAGTAAAATATAGGCACATCAGACACCAATATAAAACATAATCATGGCTCAAATATAGGAGTAGTAATAGTAAGTTACTACATCTAACTGTTCTAGAAATAAACATGGCAGAAGCTACATAGGTAGCTTGCCATCAACACAGCAATTGTTCCTGACTCATTTAAAAATGTGTATTTAGGCATGACTTCATTAACTTGTTAATGGCAAACATGAAAAGCTCTGCAAAACTGACAAGTGTCACTAACTTAGCATCTTGTGTTTTCTGTATGGTGCTCTTCCACATGAATTTCATTTTTCTACTATAAATTAGTTCTCAGACTAGTTCATGGCTTAAACTTAAAGTCACATTTCCCTATAATGAGGCTTGGCAGAACTAGATTTGTTTTTTATATTGTGCATTTTTTCTCAACTTTAAATTTCAGTTGTAGGAAATTTGATAGCAGGGTGAGATAATGTCTACTTAATGACAGCAGATGTTGAGATTCAAAAAGTTAACCCTTATAAATCTCTGAAACACAAATGGCCAACATCATGTGTCAAAATATACAGTTAGATGTCCTTAAATCAAGCTAAGTTCTCAAGCAGCATTTTCCTTATCTGTACATCTTGTTTATCAGTGTGAACATTTTAGTTGGTTTAAGCATGGTCAAATGGATGTTTATGGACCGATTAAAAATCTGTCCTTCCAAGCCTACTTCTAATGAACCACTTTATAAACTTGTCTTAAACTTCAATGGCTATTGACTAATTTGGGACAATTTAAATACTTAGAATGCTGCCCTTGCAAAACATACACTGTTCATAATCTCTCTTTCATTGGGTGCCGGAGCCATCAGTTTGTGCTATTATACACTATCTTAAAATAGGTTTAACTTAGCAGTAGGAACTCTCCAACCTACTAAAGGGGTTGGAGCAGAGCAACTATCTTATGACCTGAACTTGTATATGAAACCTAGTCTACATCATGGTAGACTATAGTGGACCTGAGTGATAAAAAGTAAAACAGACACACTGAAGGTATACATGTGCCTAGTATACCATGATAGAAGGGGACAAGCATAATGCAGCTCAGGCTAGCAATAAATAACTACCTAATCCATCCTCAAAGCACAATGTACTGTAACTATCCTTACAGCAGTCAAGTATCACTACATATTTCTGCCTTGCTTACAGGGCATTGTGATTGAATTTCCTAAATGGCACCTTGTTTTGTATGCAACAATAAACTTGATTCTTAAAACAAGGCTCTGCACCCTATTACAGGCTGAAACCTGTGTAAACTATAGTGCTTTCTTAAGAGCTGAACCTCAATGCTCTCCTTGTCTTGTACCCTTCCAGGAAGTGGAGTGGAAGCGGTGGGGGCGGGTAGGAGGGAACAGCAATGCTTGTTATAACCTTTCAATATTTCATGGTGTGGGTCAATAATGACCCAGTGCCTCTGGACTTGGTCTTAAGGGCAAGATGAGGTGCCTGCAGCCAGCTAGCACTGACAACCAAGCTAATGCAAGTTCTGGCTGCTAAACTATATTAAAATATAGTTCAAAGGCTGGACAAATTCCACTCCTAGTGTAGCATCTTACTGTGCTAGTACACTTTTAAAGGTCACATGCAACAAAAACATTTGATGCAATCAGATGTTTGATGCAGCTGTTCCACAAGTGTGTCCGAAAGGTATAGGACTAGCTATCTCGGAGTAGTCCCTTGATTGAGAGCTTTCTTAGGGTTAAAAGGCAGTTCTAACCACTGCTTCCAGTTCTGCAAAATATAGGCTTTGAGATGACAGTACTTCTCCAAACAAGAGTTTGTTCTGTTGGCTGGTTCTGTAGCAGTCTTGCATATGACTAAATACCCATTGCTTATCCACCTTTGTAAAGCACTTTGAGATCTATGAAAGTAATTATTAGGTCATCATACATAGGGAATTGCCTGGAGAAAATTAATCTATTACTAGTATCTTGGACACTTCATCAGTTAAGTTACAGTATTATGTTTTACTAAACTTAAACCAATATTTGAGCCATTTCTTTAATAGCAAGCTATTTCAGCTTACTGTCAATAGTCATATTTACAATAAACCTTAAATTTGCTACTAGTAGCAGTTCAAATTGCTGCATCTTCCTGAAATTTGTCAGAAACTTCATGAGGGTGAATTTCTTGCTCTCAAAGCGCCACTTTAAAACAGAACTCTATTTACCTAGTTTGTACTACTAGATTCTAAATTAAGGTTTTTTTCATTAACTTGCTGCTACCAGAACATGAAAACTGCAAACTCTTAGCAGCTGCTCCAATTCCCTAAATTAAAAGGTGGAAAACTAGGGGGTGTGGGAAATATTTTCACTTATTTTTATGGCACTAGTCTTTATAGGGTTTTTGTCTTTTCAATTCTTTAAATGTATTATATAGGCTGTGTTTTGGCCTCAAATGTTGGTAAATATTATTTAACAACTTAAATGGACCCTTTTAATTTTTGCTTGATATGGTTGCTTTTCGACTAGGCTATTGTCAGTTGAGCCATGATTTGAATACATTGTTCTCAGGGCTGAAGTTCATTATTTTAACAGTAACTGCTTACAAGTCTCTTACAGGGTTTTTCTGATCCATAGTAGCCTGTAGCTTGCCCAAGATGGTGCAGTCTATATAGTCTCAGAATACTGTATTCTACATAATCTGTAAAAGAATCACATTTGGGAATAGGTCAAACTACTGTAGTTAGCAGGCTTACTGAATTCAAGCATGTTAAAATATTAAATGGACTTCAAAATTCAATAAAACACACTTTTTGTTGAATAATTAGAATATAGTTTTGTTACAAGAATTCAGGTTTGGTAAGGAAGATTCAGTACGTCCTTACTATTAAGGCGGTTGGGTATCATGGTGAATTTTATGTATCAAGACAATTTTAATGAAGGTATAAATCTTAACATGAATATATTATGCTGAACATATAGTGGAATTTTAGTTTTGCACAGTTCATTTAGAGCTTCTTGAGTCTCATTTTAACATCTGTAGTCTAACCCTAAAGTATTTGGCTTTTGAGGGTGAGTCTGTATTGTGGTAAATAACCAGTGTAAACTTAGAAACACTCTTGTTTAGTTTAAATGCTTGCTGCATATTACTGTAAAATAAATGATACCCCATTATTCTCAAATTATTCTATATTATAAACATCAAGTACTAGTCAATGTATTTTTTTAAAAAGGGAGAGGGAAGAGGAGAGATGTTTTAATTACTGTATGTATGCAATGACATCTTCCTAATCATAGCAAAAAAACCACCACCCTGTAAATTATTGTATTTAGCCTTTAGGGATAAGTGAGCAAATAGATCTATTGGTTATCAGCTGGAAGGATTCAAATATTTATATATTGTAGAACATACATTGCTTTTAAAGTCATAAAACCAATAACTTGAAAGGTATAAATGTACATCTTTCATTTCTGTAACAGTGAAGTTCTCAGTTACTAAGAGTAAGGGAAGTTTGTTTGGCTTACAAAAGATGGTTGAAAGAAGGCCCTTTAACATTTAGATGATGATGAAGCTAGCTAAAATGTTTCTATGAAATGTTTACGCATTTTGACTTTTTAGTTACAGCAAGGGGGATAGTGGAAGCTAAACTTAAGGTCCAGTCTTGAAATACCTTTTTATTTTTATTCACTACCTTTAGCAATACATTTGTTCATTCCAGGTTAAAAAAACGTTTTTTCAACTAGAAGGGCTTGTCATAAAGTTGTATGGGGGTTAGGAGTGCTGACTTTCCTGTCAAAAGAAATAAAATCAAACTCTAACATTTTCTAGTGACTATTTCTTGACATGTTGTGAATGTTGTAAATTTCTCCAAGAATAAAGAAATACCATAGTTATGGGCATGATATAAGAACCTGATTTCATCAGGAAACACTCTTGTATGTGAGTAGGTAAAAGCTTTGCTGCTGATGGAAGAATACTTCCCTAACAAACTGAATGATAGTTTAGAAAGAAAGGTGATGGCTCTCTGGATGCTGCAATCATGCTCCTTATAGATTGGATGAAACACAGCAATTTGAGCAATTAGCAAAGAAGCAAGGTTTGACTAATCCGTTGCTTCTAACATAACAGACAAATGGGGTGACATGCTGCAAAGAGGCATCATAAGAATAGCCGTACTCGGTTAGACCAAAGGTCCATCTAGCCTGGTCCATCTAGCCTAGTCCATCTGGTCTACTGACAGTGGCCAATGCTATGTGCTTCAGAGGCAATGAACAGGTAATCATCATGTGATCCATCCCTTATCATCCATTCCCAGCTTCTGGCAAATGGCAGCTAGGAGCACCAGCCTGGCTAATAGCAGTTGAGGGACCTATCTTCTATGAACTTACCTAGTTCTTTTTTGAGCTCTGTTATAGTCTTGGCCTTCACAACATCCTCTGGCAAAGAGTTCCACAGGTTGACTGTGCGTTGTGTGAAGAAATACTTCCTTTTGTTTGTTTTGAACCTGCTGCCTATTAATAAGGAATCAATAACACATTTACTTTCTCCACACAAGTCATGATTTCACAGATCTCGATCATATACCCCCTTAGTTGTCTCTTTTCCAACCTGAAAAGTCCCAGTTTTATTAATCTCTCCTCATATGGAAACTGTTCCATACCCCTAATCAGTTTTGTTGTCCTTTTCCATTTCCAATTCCAATATATCTTTTCTTGAGATGAGGTGACCACAGAGGTAATATATTATTTTCTTAGTGATTCCCAGCCTTCTGTTAGCTTTTTTGACTATGGCTGCAAATTAAGGGGATGTTTTTGGAGAGAACTATCCAGATTGACCAAGATCTTTCTTGAGTAGTAAGAGCTAATTTAGATCCCATCATTTTATATGGACAGTTGGGATTATGTTTTCCAATGTGCATTACTTTGCATTTATCAATATTGAATTTCATCTGCCATTGTGTTGCCCAGTCACTCAGTTTTGTGAGATCCCTTTGTAACTCTTCAAAGTCTGCATTGGATTTAACTATCTTCAGTAGTTTTGTATCATCTGCAAATTTTGCCACCTTAGTGTTTACCCCTTTTTCCAGATCACTTATGAATATGTTGAACAGTACTGGTTAGGGTTGCCAATTCTCCAGGATTGGCCTGGAGTCTCCAGCATTAAAAATTAATCTTTAATTAAAGATTGTCATATGATGAAATCTCCAGGAAATCAGCTGACCAAAATTGACAACCCAGTACAGACCAACGGGGGACACCATTATTTACCTCTCTGTAGTCTGAAAACTGGCTGTTTATTCCTACCCTTTGTTTCCTATCTTTTAAATCTAGGTCTGATCCATGAGAGGACCTTCCCTTTTCTCCTATGACAGCTTACTTTGTTTAAGAGCCTTTGGTAAGGGACCTTGTCAAAGGCTTTCTGAAAATGTAAGTACACTATCCACTGGATCACCCTTGTCCACATGCTTGTTGGCCACTACCACCACCACCCTTGTTACCTGTTTCTAGAAATCTAGCACTTTCTTTTCCAGGTCCTTTGAGCTGTGCTAGCATAGAAAGCAAGATTGTAAAGATGCTCCCAGACTCACTTTGCTGGCAAGGGAAATGGATAGCACTCTGCTAATTTCAGACATGTTCATTCTGCTTTTATGTGTGAACTGGGAATATGTGGCTTCCTCTCTTAAGTGAGTCCTGTATTGAGGACTGATGAGAGGGAGAGACAATTGTACTGGGACCCTGAGCATAGGAGAAGCCCCAAAATAATCTATTTAAATAAAGTGAAATGCGAGGAGGTGGGGCTCCACTGAACGTGATGTACTAGGGCCCTACATTTCTCTTGATGGGCCTGCCTATGTTTCTTATTGTTTTGAAGATTCATCTGGCTGTCGTAGCTCTCCAAAGAGGCATAGAAAGTGTGCATTAAACTGATTGTATAAATCTCAATGGATTAACTCAATACAATTTGGGCTAAAATTTTCAAGAGTATTTTCCTATTGAAAGCCCATGTAATTTAGGCACTTAAGTGTGGGATTCACAAGAGGGATTTACGCTGAGCACTGCAGTGCTTACCTTTTAGGCCCCCTGCCACCAAGTGGAATTCACAACCCAAATTTTTTCGCCTCAGGGCCCTGAGGAGAGTGAGGTGCTTAAAAAAGGGAGCATGTTAAGTGGGGAGCTGCCTGAGTTAGCCAGCAGAAAATGCTGAGGAGAAGGGTGGAGTCTAAGCCCTGCCCCTCAAATGACTTAAGCACCTAACTCTGGGCTAAAGTGAGGTGCCTTTCTACACTTCAGATTCACAGCCATGAACCCACTCTTGAAGTGAGGTCATGGTGCCTAAAGCAGGTCAGTCTTTTCTCAAGAAAAAACGAGATGCAACCTATACCCAACAGCCCTGTGGTTAGAACACTCATGCAGGATGTGGAAGCTGTGAGTGCAAATTCCCATTCTGCCTGAGACTCAGGGAATTGACTGCAGGTCTACCACCTCCCGGATGAGTGCCCTAACCATGGAGAAGATGTCTTATACAGAAAGTGTTTGAATGATAATATGTCATAGGTAAGACAAATTTCCTTTTTAAATTTAATAGTGTGCTTGGAGCCTATGTGTAGGTATGTTTTATGTTTCTAAATAAAAAATAATAATAATTGTATGTGGTACTAACCCTTGCACACATTTTAATTGTTAACCCATGGAGACTGTAATGACTGTATTTGGGATTACTTATTTTTAAATTGGTCATTTGGCTATTATATAGTCACTTGGCTTTTACACATGAAATTGTATAGAATCTCTCACCACCCTATGTGAAATATTGTGGTCATCGATGAGGACTCAAAATAACTTTCAAGTTGTAAAGTACTTGCTGCCTGTTGTGTAGGTGGGATAGATATGGCAATTTCCTTGCACTGTCTTTGGGAGCTCAGACTGTATTAAGTGAATAGAGTCATAGAAGTCACAGAATATCAGGGTTGGAAGGGACCTTAGGAGGTCATCTAGTCCAACCCCCTGCTCAAAGCAGGACCAATCCCCAATTTTTGCCCCAGATCCCCAAACGGCCCCCTCAAGGATTAAACTCACAACCCTGGGTTTAGCAGGCCAAATGCTCAAACCACTGAGCTATCCCTCCCCACAATGAATGAATGAATCAATCATTGTGAGACAGGGATCGTATGTAATTCCATGCGGGAAGGTGACTACTGCTCCTCTAGGAACTAAGAGTAATGGTGGGTGATTAGGCAAATTTATTCAGGTTGTAACACCTCTAGAAAGGTAACACTATGGGGAAAAACCCCAGACAGGAGGGCCAGAGGCTCATATCTCTACCCAAGTCAAATGATGGTTGAGGAGCTGGGAGCCTACAGCCTCAAGGGACCACAGAGGGGACATACAGATGCAGTTGCCCTGAACTGTTGCAGTATTTACACAAATCCTTTTTTTTGTTGTGTGTGTGTTTTTTTAAGAGAGTTCTGACTTGCCTGTGCACTTGAGTACTGGGTGTGTCCCTACCTGTATGTACTGGAGCAGGCTTGAGGGTTTGGCTCAGCAGGACAGGGTAAGGGAGCCCAGGCTGGTGGACCAAGTGGGCTCAGTGGTACCCCAGTATATCAGGTGGCACCATTGAGTGTGGGGGTAACCCATCACAATAACCACCTGACATATGCTGTCCGAAGTGTTGCTAACAGGTTTTTCCAGATCATAATCATGAAGGAGGAAGTTCGAAGGAAATTAAAAGGACAGTTTTCTAGTACCTTGGGACATACAGGAAGAAACTGGACCTAGTGATGTTCAGAGGTGAATGGAGGGGAAACAGGGACTTGGTGGGAAGGAAGATAAAGATACAGGAGCAATCAAGCTACAACCCTGACCTTTG
Organism: Macrochelys suwanniensis; assembly: GCA_033296515.1. Lineage (NCBI taxonomy): Eukaryota > Metazoa > Chordata > Testudines > Chelydridae > Macrochelys > Macrochelys suwanniensis. The sequence continues at coordinate 15,317,353 of CM065783.1, forward strand.
TGGGGGTCAGGAGAGAAGAAATTTCAGGGGTCAGGGGTGGGCTCCTGTCATTATAGTGTGTAAAGTTGAGGAATGATTTAAAACAACATGTAGACATTAACTTTTAGTAGGTGAAAGCCTGCACTAGCCTGTCACAGGAGTAATTCATAAAGTTATGTGTGTAAAAGAAGCCAAAAATGGCTGAGACCTTAGGGGTTGAAGAGTTACAGACCACAAAACCTGGTAATGATTGAACCTAGTGATACTCTGAATAAAAAGAGCTCTCAACCATGCTTGTAGCTGGTTCCATGCGTCACCCTGACTCTACAGAAGCGACAAAGAGTCCTGTAGCACCTTATAGACTAACAGACGTATTGGAGCATAAGCTTTCGTAAGTGGGTATTCATCCACGAAAGCTTATGCTCCAATACGTCTGTTAGTCTATAAGGTGCCACAGGACTCTTTGTCGCTTCTACAGATCCAGACTAACACGGCTACCCCTCTGATACCTGACTCTACAGTTATTCTAAGCTCCAGAGTGACTTACAGACTCAGGTTCCTGGAATCTTATGATATATAGATATATCTTATGCGATATAGATAAATGGGGAGTTTGTGTTGCCACTTTGTGACCTTATAGGGGTTGTTCCCAGCCTAAGTGTGGTCCAACGGCCTTTTATCCTGCTACAACAGTCCCTTAGTGCTAGGGTGACCAGATGTCCTGATTTTATAGGGACAGTCCCGATTTTGGGGGCTTTTTCTTTTATAGGTACCTATTACCCCTCCACCCCATGTCCCGATTTTTCACACTTGCTATCTGGTCACCCTACTTAGTGCTAACCTATTTGAAACTGATACAGATTTTCTGGTCCCTGTATGCAGGCACTATTTCTACCACCATGTATTGTAAGGGTAACACAGACCTATTTCAAAGTTGACTGAATTTCCATATTTTGTCATTCCACAGCCTCCCCCATTTCCAGTTATGTGTTTCTATCTCCCCTTCTTGTTCTGTTTTCTGTTGCCAAGCTGTCCTTAGGTTCCCACTGTGCTGGTGTCCTGTTTCACTTTCTACTTTGATCTTAAAGCCTTCTGTATTGACAGCAGGTCATCACTTTGCATGGATTCCAGTCAGAGAGAGGGTGACTATATGTTACAACCGTGGGTGTGAAAGATGGTTTTGGGGAGTTGAGGATGAGAGAGAAAAAGTTCCACCACTTCAAAGAGTGTAAGTTTTCAGGATTAGACCTGTCATTACAGTTTATTGAGAACGTTATGCTGGCTGCAAAAGGCATACAGTATAGGAAAATGATTTGTCGGCTGAGTGCTGCATAGGAAATCAATGGGATTGCTGTAAAGGTGCTAGGGTCTGTGTTAATGTAGCCTAATGCAGGGTAAGGACGATAGTTTGCCTAGGCCAAGACTAAACAATGCGGGCCCAAAGTGTGACGACGTCAACATTTTCAGTCAATACAATTTGCATTTGCAGCGCAGAAAGCTCAAGCATGGGCGCAGATGCTTCCTCCCCCACCTTCCCCTTTACAAGTTTAGACCCCCAGTCCTGCACGGAGCTCTGCCTGGCTTTAGGGGTACACCTGGGCAAAGCTCAATGCAGGAGTGGGACCTTAAATGACACTTTGAAAAACTGCCCCAAGGTGTTGTTTTAGGTTGGATGGATTTGCCTTCATCGTTCAAAGATTTTTCCTTTTTAAAAAGCCTGACTTTTTTTTTCTTCATTCTTAACGTTTTGGCACCTAAGCAGCCCTGGTGCAATCCTGGGGTTTGCTTTCTTCTTCTTGCTGTAATCGTGTTTCTTAACGTTGAGGAAAAACACGCAAACAACCCAACCTCACACCCCTGCTCCTGCTCTAGGGGCCACACGCACGCAGGAACGCGAGCCTCCAGACGGAGAGGCGCTGAGCCCGCCCCTGCTCCGCCCACCTCCCAGCGCAGCATGACGTAGGAGGGCGAGCGCCCCGGAGTATTGCGCAGCGGACTGCTGACGCCCACGCCCACGCCCCGCCCCTTCGCCGGCTGTGACGCAGCAGCCTCCCCACATTCGGCCCCGTGTCCCTCCTGTGCGCCCCGCGCTCCTGCGTGATGACATCACGCCCACGCGGGCAATAAAAGCCCCGCGCGGGGGCGGCTTCCGCCTTTCGAGAGGCCTGGGCGCTGGCGGGATGGCGCCGGTGAGTGAGAGGGGCGGCCGCGTGGCAGCCCGGCGGCCGCGGGAGCGTTAGGCAAGCCACCGGGAGCGCTGCTCCGGCCCCCTCTGCCCGCGTGCTCCCTTCGAGGGGGGGCGGTTGGGTGCCAGCTTGCCACTGCGGGCCGGGGCGACGGTCCTGCCGCAGAAGTGCCGCCCGAGCCCCCCCCCCCCTCCCCCGCGCCGGGGGTCGCGCTCAGCCCGGAGATGGGGGGCAGCCCCGTTGTCATGGCTCCAGCGGGCCGCTGTCCCGCCTCAGGGCAGCCTCGCCTGGAGCCCGGCGGGACAGGCCCTTCCCCCTCTTCCCCCCCCCCCTTGCGTTAAGGCCGCCACTGTCCCGGGGGCAAAGCACCGAGGGCGGGGGGACAAGGGCAGTGGCTGGGGGGTTATAAAGCGGGTCGTGCGTGAAGGTAGAAATCGGGACCGCAGAGCTCGCGGAATAGCCTTGGGCTAAACGCTTAACGGCGTCCGTGCCTCAGTTTCCCCAGAGTCGAGCTAACGCCTCCCTGCCTTGCCCAGACGGTTACTAGCCTCGCAGAGTGCATTGAGGTCCTGGGGTGAAAGGCTCCATGTAACTGCACAGTGCGTTCAAACTGGGTCTTTCAATGACGGGACCCTGTGAAGTCTCCGCTATGCATTGACCGCTGTGTGTGCAGGCTGAGATTTTCAGACAGGAGCACCTAAAGTTAGGCACATAAATCCATATTTAAGCACCTCCGTAAAAGTGGCCCGCTTTACTTCAGAGGTGCTGAAGACTCCCTGATCCCATTCATTTGAATGGAGCTGGGGGTGCTCAATACTTCCGAAAATCTTAAGGCACCTTTTTTGGTTAGCATTTTCAAAGATGGGTGCCTAAAGTCTCCATCCCCTGAGCATGCTTTGTTGCTTTGCCTTCTGTCTATTTTGATAGTTAGCCCAAGTTGACTTTTAATACCAGTTTGGTACTGGCCTTCAGTACTTATAGTAAATACTCTGGTATGAGAAGTCCAATAACTGATATGATATATGGAAAAAGAAAGGCCTACAGCAAGAAAGCTTTGCTAGTATAATTACACCAGTATAGTTAAACTGCTATCTTTGTATAAAAGTGCTTGTACTGGCATGAGCTATACTAGTTAAAGCCCAGTTACACTGGTGAAACTGCAACTACAGTAGGGCTTTTATCAGCATAGCTATGTTAGTAAAACAGTGGTAACCGTGTTAGTCTATAGATCCACAAAAACAGCGAGGAGTCTGGTGGCACCTTAAAGATTAACAGATTTATTTGGGCAAATAAATTTGTTTGTCTTTAAGGTGCCACCGGACTCCTCGTTGTTTTAGTAAAACATGAAACTCCCTCTCTGCCATAGCAGTGCAAAAAAATGCATAAGTTTAGCTAAGGCCTTAGGAGCCAGTGTAATCAGCACTTTGTCCAGGAGGTGTCAGGCAATTGTGTGGCCTACTCCTTGCAAGGGGTAGTGAATGAGTCCATTTAATGATAGTATAAATAAACTAACAAATAGGATTCAGTTTTCATGCAGATGTCCCTGGTGGTAGTAGGGTTTGTTTGTTTTTTTTAAAAGTATGTGTAGGGAGGTGGGGGAGTGATATATAATAACTAGTTGACTTATTTTTAAAGCAAAAAGACAGAAAGTCAAAAAAATCAACTTGGAAGTTTAGCCTTGACCTCACCCATCCTGTAGAAGATGGAATATTTGATTCTGGAAATTTTGTAAGTAGCTCTATTATTCATACTCTTAATGAACAACTTTATAATATGTTTAAGTATACATGGAGATCAGACTACAGCTGACAAAATATATTAATTATGAGTTTAAAAGTAAATTGTCAGTCAGTATAGTTTTATCTTTTAAATACATGCTTGTTAAAAAGGCTTGAATTTTCAAACAAAAGTATGAAACATCTTTTATAGATAAGAAATATTTTATTACATTAAAAGTGTTATTCAAGATTGTTAGAAGTTGTTTCAGTTGCTTACAGCAAGATTTTATTGTGTTATGTACATAACATGTACAGTACATTTGGATTTTTAACATGTAATATATGGCTAGGGTCCCTTCCCTAGTGCATACCTAGGGCACCATTCCCTAGTGTTCCTTTTTTCCTCTTTTATTGAAATAGGAACAGTTCCTAAAGGAGAAGGTTAAGGTCAATGGCAAAACTGGAAACCTGGGGCACATAGTTCATATTGAACATTTTAAGAACAAGATCACAGTCATATCTGAGAAGCAGTTCTCTAAAAGGTGGGCATAGTTTTTATCTATAAGGTGGTTGTTGATTTGCTTGTCCTTATATACATATTATGGTTCAACTGATTCTCAATTATGATTAGATGGACAGGATATAATTTAATTCTGATATATATAGAGAAAAATAGTGTAATATCTAATTTTCTTAACATGTAAATATCAGTGACTTAAACCGGGTGTACACAGTTTTTGTACCAATGTAACTTATGCTTAGCCATTTGTGATGTGTTTTTGTACATAAATAATTAAATCAGTATACCCCTAGTGTGAACTAAGGCTGTGTTGACACTACAAACTTTACAGTGGCAAAGCTGTGCTGCTGTAAGGTCTCCAGTGTAATTGCTCTATGCTGACAGAAGAGTGCTCTCCTATCGGCATAATTAAACCACCCCCAACGAGCGACATAATTAAACCACACCCCTGACGGACAAAAGTGCTAGGGTAGACATAGTCACAGTGTTTGATAAAGTTGCCTTGTACAGAGTTATCTTATTCCCCATAATTTAGGGGAATATGCTGTATCAGTATAAGCACCTTTATATTGGCATAAGTGCATCCACACTAGGGAATTTGTGGGGGATTATACCCCTTTAACAGTTAAGGATTGCAGTTTGTGTGTGTAGATAAGCTTTTAGGATGGGGAGAATACTAAACTAAGTGTGTTAGTGTCAGTTTCTGGTGCTTTGACATCACTGTCTTCACTGCCATAGCACAGTGTGATAGTAAAGTGTAACGTACTGCAAAAATTTGATACTTCAGGAATGAAATTCTGCATATGAAGTACTTAATGTACATCCATTTTAATTTCTGAACAGGAGTGTTAGGCATGGTGACCTTTGGAAATACTCACCAGTCTGCTAAAAACTACAATTTTTGTATTTGTTACATTCATAAAATTGAATCCTGCATGTCACACACAAGACAGCAATAAGTTTTATGAGAAAATGTTAACTGATATTTACTTTTTTTTAAAGGTATCTGAAATACCTCACAAAGAAATATCTCAAGAAGAACAATCTTCGTGACTGGCTTCGTGTGGTTGCATCTGATAAGGAGACATATGAGCTGCGCTACTTCCAAATCAGTCAAGATGAGGAAGGATCAGAGGCTGAAGAATAAATGAAACTTTTACTGAAAGCTTTATACTCTTAAACAGCGTACAAAAGACTAAACATCTATTTATGAAAGCACTTTAACTTATTGGTGAATAAAGGTTTTGTACACTGTTTCAAAAAAAGTTCCTGCTGAGGTGTGGTCAGCTTACCTTTCTTGCACTTTCATTTGCAGTAAAAGTAGTGTAGAGAATTGTACTTTGTTTGCAATTCTCTTTCATCAGGGTAAACCAGGAGTAACTCTTATGAAGTCAGTGGAGTTCCACTGGTGTAAAACCAGTGAAAGAGGAAAATTGGGCACTTTGCACTTGCATTTACACTAAATTTGCATGCATTCAGAACACATAATCACATTTGGGTTTTGGCATGCACATTCTTACAGGACTTCTTATGACTCTAGAAGGCCTTTGACCAACTACTTCCATCTTAACACTAAAATTAAAAACGATGTAAAACTAAAAGTTTTAACACTAAATTGTTCAAATTAGATAAAATAAAGGTTGAAGGTGTGGTGTACATATAATTATAAAAGAAAAGCAAGATTTTGATGATGCTCAAGAATGTCATCTGCTTATAAGCAGAAAATATGTACAGTAACTCCTCACTTAAAGTCGTCCCAATTAACGTCGTTTCATTATGTTGCTGATCAATTAGGGAGCATGCTCGTTTAAAGTTGCACAGTGCTCCCTTATAACGTTGTTTGGCAGCCGCCTGCTTTGTCCACTGCTTGCAGGAAGAGCAGCCCTTTGCAGCTAGTTGGTGGGTACTTGGAACCGGGGTGGACCGGCAGCCCCCATAGCAGCTCCCCTAAGTTCCCTGTGTGGCAAGCGCCCAGCAGGCTATCAATTGCTGGCAGTTCAGATGTCCCTCCTTCCGCTGCTCCTGCCCTCTGCCTTGGAGCTGCTCCCGGGAGCCTCCTACTTGCTGTGGGTAGGAGGAAGAGAGGGGCTAATAGAGCACAGGGGGACACAACAGGGCTCAGAATGGAGGGAACTTGCAGGCAGCAGCTGCTGTCTCAACTTCCTGATCTAAAAGGCAGTGTACTTAGAGTGGGGTCAGCATACTTAAAGGGGCAATGTGCATCTCTCTCTCCCACACACAGGGTGTGTGTGTCTCATGCTGTCTCCCATCCCTCCATTCATGCTGCCTTGTAGAGTATGAGGCTACATTAACAATGTGTTAACACTTGAGGGCTCAGCTGAGTTCTTCATTTAGCAGTAAGGCATTCCCTGGGAAATATCCCACCCTCTTCCACCCTCTAACTTTAGCACCTCAACCAAGCTTCACAATCATCATTGCTGTGTACAGTATTAAATTGTTTATTTAAAATGTATACTGTGTAATATATATAAAATAGTCTTTTGTCTGGTGAAAAAAAAATCCCTGGAACCTAACCCCCACGTTTACATTAATTCTTATGGGGAAATTGGATTTGCTTAACATCGTTTCACTTAGTCGCATTTTTCAGGAACATAATTACAACGTTAATCAAGGAGTTACTGTAAGTGTCTTGTGCTAACATGTAGCTTATATCCCTAAATTAGAATACAAATAACATGTCTTTTAGTATTTCAATTATAACCAAGTTTTCTAGTTTAATCCCCACTACTGGAGTATTTTAAAAACTAAAATAAGGAATAAATAGTTTTATTTCTCCGGTGAAATAAAATCCACCGAGTCACCATTGATAGTCATATTTAAAATGTCCCATCTTGCCCTCTTTTTGTACTTTTTGAATTTAGAATTTCTTTCCCTAATCCTGAATTTAATTTTTTTGCTCAGTTGGCTGACTAGCAGTTCTGTATTTTAAAATCAAAGGATCCCAAACCAAGGATGCAATAATTCAAACTTTAAAATATCAGAATAAAATGGATTAGGGACTACGCAATTATTTTCTTCATATAAGCAAGATCTAGCTGCATACTTAATACTTAGCATACTTAATACCTGTCTAAGGGCCAAATCTTAGTTTCATTGAAAGGAATTTTGGTAAAGGTGGAATTTTGGCCATGAACTAGACTGTAAACATGGCAAATTGTGTTAGGGGTTATTACCCAGATTCTGGTTGTGCCAGCATTGGTAGCGTGCGTGTGGTTGGAAGTGGGATACTGCTGACTGAAGGTATGTGTAAAGATGTCCCTATGACATTCATGCCCTGTTTCAGGTGAGTTCTTCCATCAAGTTCCCTCCCCAAATCCCTCTCTGTCTCCCAATGGAGGAAACCAGTCATTAATAGCTCTTTGGAAGTCTGCTTTTAGATCCTAATTAAGCCCACATAATCCTTGCATGGAAGGATTCCTCTGCCCACTGTGAAGGGGGTAGAATCAGCCACCTCTGCAGTATCTGAGTCCAGCAGAGGTGATCCACATGGAACCGGGGGGATGTGTTTAGGAGATTATCTGGGAAATGTAATAGGTGCTTAGGGGGTGTGCTGTGTGTGGTCTTGGCCTCAGGGAGTCCCTGATAGAGCTGTGCTGCCATGGGAGTGCTTTTGAGAAGGTCATAGGGCTTCTGTGCAGATGGGCTTCTGTGCAGATAGCCTTCTGTGAATCCCACAAGGATTGCGGGTAGTCTCTGTGGCGCAAAAGTGTAGAGGCCAATGAAAAGCTTGGGGAGAAACTGAAGGATTTGCTGGAAGTTTTCCTCCTTTAGTCCCTTCCTACACATTTTAATGCCTCTATTTTCATTGGCAGAAAATATTAAGTTGCATAAACAGAGAACCTGATTTTAAAAAGATTTTACCTGTGAGCGTCCAAAAAGAATATAAACATGCCCTAAAATTGTTTGAAGTAGAGAGCATTTAGATATTCAGCTGTATTTGTATGGTATCCTATATTTAAGTGAGTATTTCTACATCAAACAGGTAGTGGATATTAGTTGTTAAAGTCATTAGAATATTCTTTCTCCTGTTCTTTTGCAAATTAATAGTGGGTAGTTTGAAGATTGTAGCAAGGGGACACCAACCTCTTTCAGGGATAAAAGAGGAGATTCATGTTTCCATGTAGTTAAACAGAGAGGCTGAGCAACGCAGGTGATAACGTAGGTGAGCTTTGTGGAATTAGCAATTTTGTTGCGTATTCCTCTGGTGAACTAGGAGGTTCTAGAAGAGTATAACAAAATTTTCAGCTTGAGTAGCAAGTCTGAACGTACCCTTATGAAGTGTAGCTTCGGGAGTGTTTAAGTTTCTGGTGGATTTCTCTATACCTCAGCAAGATGTTTTTGCTGACATTGCGTACACAACTACCTATTCAGAAAACTGCTAAAATACAAGGCAATGCTGAAAAATAAAAAAGTGTTGGCGTAGCCGGCTGTCAAACATTTATAATCCAAATAAAGGGAAGTAAATGTCAAAAAAAAAAAAAAAAGGTTAGACTCGTGTCATTTTTCAACTACAACTGTTCCTAAAATACAATCAGCAAGACAAAGTTGAAGTTGGAAAATGGTCACAGCTGATGTCAATTGTCATAGCTTTAGTGACTTTAATGGCACTATGACAATTGACAGCAGCTGAGGATCTTCCCCTCCACCTCCAAATGGAGAAACAATACAATAGCAACTCCATTGCTTCGCTGAAGTAATTAATTTTTTAATTTGAAGATGTCTGGCATTTTCAAAATAAGCTCCTGCATGGCCAATAGTGTGCACTTATCTCAGATGGCTGTACTTTTGAGGTATTGCGGACAGTACCAAGGTGGGAGGGGTTGCAAGTGCTTTTAGCATAGGATTAAAATTCAAAATGATCTGGACAAACTGGAGAAACGGTCTGAAGCAAATAGGATGAAATTCAATAAGGACAAATGCAAAGTACACCACTTAGGAAGGAACAATCGCACACCTACAAAATGGGATGTGACTGCCAAGAAAAGTACTGCAGAAAGGGATGGGGGAGGGGGGGTGTCACAATGGCTCACAAGCTAAATAGAAGTCAGTGTAACATTGTTGCAAAAAAAAGCAAACATTCTGGGATGAATTAGCAGGAGTGTTTTAAGCAAGACATAATTTGTCTGCTCTACTCTGTGCTGATACAGCCTCAACTGGAGTATTGCATCCAGTTCTGGGTGCTACATGTCAGGAAAGAGTAGAAAAAAATTGGAGAAAGTCCGGAGGAGAGCAAGAAAAATGATTAACGGTCTAGAAAACATGACCAGCAAAGGTTGAAAAGTTTGGGTTTGTTTAGTCTGGAGAAGAGAAGACTGAGTGGGGAAATAGCAGTTCTCAAGTACAGAAAAGGTTGTTACAAGGCGGCAGGAAAAAAATTGTTCTCGTTACCCACTGAAGCTAGGACAAGAAGCAATGGGCTTAAATTTCAGCATACTTCCTGTCAGGGTTGTTAAGCACTCAAATAAATTGCCTGGGATGGTTGTGGAATCTTAGTCATTACAGATTTTAAGAGCAGGTTAGACAAATACCTGTCAGGGATGGTCTAGATAATACTTGGTCATGCCTTGCTTGCAGGGGCTGGACTAGAAGACCTCTTGAGGTCCCTTCCAGTCCTATGTTGTGTGAAAACTTGTGACCTTGTTCACAGCCCTGATGGTGGTCTCTCTTGGAGCTGCTAAGATGCACATCTTGAAAGACTCAAAGGCAGGTAGTTCAAAGCGTGCCAAACTCCAAACCTATAAGTCCCCCTCTGCTTTTGAAACATCTTAGCCATGATTGTCAGTAAATATGGCCCTAGCACTGAATTAATATAGAATGATAATTGTAGTAGTCTTCAAATAAATACTGCTGGTTAAAAATCAGGCCCCTTTCCCTGTTGGGTACCTAAAAACTGAGGTCACTAGTAACATTTGGAAATCTAGGTTGAAGTCCAGGGCAAGGATTCGCTCATCCGTGTTTGTATAGCACTAAGCACAAGTCCTGATCAGAGCCTTTGAAAACTATCATAAATACTTACTACAAGTATAACAATTTTGTTTCTAATCAGAACTGAAACCAGTCAGTCGTGTCTTTACAGCTGCCCAAATTTAACCAATGATGTCCACAGATGACTAAAAAGTACTGGGCCAAATTCTGCTCTCATTCAGCACAGCATAAATCTGGAGTAACTCCGTTGAATTTATTAGTGTTCTTTGTGTTTATTTGAAAGCCAAAGACCCTGAATGTTTTTCACAGGAATTTCAAATTTGAACACTGAAATAAAAAATAGTGTTAGAACACATTGCTTTTTGGCTGTAAGTGCACAAACACTATGCGCTCAGAAAAACCCCCCAAAACCCTACCAGTGTATTTTCTTTGTTGCTGTATTTAGTTAGACAAAGAAAGGCCAGTGATTACTGTCCAAAAAAAATGCCCCACTCTGTTTCAAAGAGTCACATTTCAAGGCAATAAGTTGCCCTTTCAAACAGGCTGACACAACAAAAACATGCTGATTAAATGTAACAACCCGGAATCACCCTAACACCTACAGGATACCACTACCATGTTTTCTGTCCTTTGCTTTAAAGGGTGCTGGCTGTTACGCTTGCAATTGCTATTTAGCCTAGATAGGGCTCAATGAAAACTGCAAACACATGCATTTAATGTTTTCAAACTGATATTTTAAAACGGAGTTTAATTACTTCCTGAGCACTGATTGTGTGTCCTGACTGATAATGGAGCGGACTTTTCAAAGGCCCACTTTTTCATGGCACTTCACATATGTGTTGACTTTTGAAACAAAATTTCCAAGGGGCTTTTGATATAAATTGCTCCAGAATGTAGTGTCAAATGAGAAACCTTTTCCTGTAAAGTTAGGGCCTAGAAATGATTACTAATTGTGGATTGCCATGGGCACGCAGGGGCGAAAGAAAATGCAGGCCTGTTATTTACTAGGCTGCACGTGGCAATAGACTATATTGGTAAGAGATGCAAGGAGAGTATGGGTCACAATGCAAACTGCAGACATGCACACACACACACAACTAAAATTAATCAATTTAAAGTTTTATTGGGGATAATTACAAGGGGTAAGGGAGCAGCGTTAGATTAGCTAATAGAGTTAATGAAACTGAAAACACACAATGACTAAAATATCTACTAACAATATTTATAAACAAAGATGCAGCATTTAGTAATAACTGATACTCACAAATACAAACCAACGCATAACGACCGGCAAACGTAGAAACTCTGTTTGAAACACATGAGCTGAAAGAGAGGCTTCGAGGTGATCAGGCTCGGTTATGGGTGTACACAGGATACACAGGATTCATTTTTCTTTCTCCTCTTCCTGCCTGCACATGGCGGGCAGGCCCATAAAGTACCAACTATGACATCATAGAAGTGTCATAGGGGACGGGGCCCAAAACCTGTTTGTGTTCATTTCTGATTGGCACAAGCAAAGTTTACACCAAGGGGGGAGCAGGTGCCTCAAAGTCTGGCTTCGCCCCCAAAAGGTGAGGAAATGCATATTGCTTTAGAATGCGTGCAACACTGAATGACAAAAGAAGAGGCCAGGGCAATACCGGTATGGGCAAGTTTTACAGGAAGCAGACAGGAACTCATCTCAACACTAATGATTGATAAATAGGTACATACATTCCACTTCTACACTGCGTGGTGCACAGGGGGCACATTGGTCAATGTGTAGTACGTGTACAGCTTCTGTTTTGTAGAGTTCATAAATATAATTTGGGGGGGGTTAGTTTTAGCAATTTAAATTTCATTTAAATGTCCAAAAATCTGGGTTTTCAGGGATCTCTCATTGTATACACTGTAGTGACTAATGTAATGTAATTATAAATGTGCATATAATATACATTATTAATTACAGAAGTATATAGTGTAAGCTTTTGGTAATGGTTCCTAGTGTGCTTTAGCATGATGCTGTTTCAAACAGCACTACATTAAAGGGCACTAGCGAACCTTTAGTATGAGTCAGCAGGGTATGCGTGGCCCATTAATGTGCAACCCATTCGTGTACTTTCACAATCACATCCCTGTAGTCCACATCACTGTTTGACGTAGACAAGCCCTTACCTACAACCAACTAGTTCCGGTGTTTTTTTAAATGGGGGCGGGTGGTGGTTATTGCTTAAAATCAAAAGCACCATGTGTCCCGCATTTGTGCTAGCTCTTAGAACACTGAGTCTCAAACTTTTGCCCTGCTGACCCCTTTCACATAGCACGCCTCTGAGTGCGACCCCCCCCTTATAAATTAAAAACACCTTTTTATATATTTAACATCATTATAAATGCTGGATGCAAAGTGGGGCTTGGAGTGGAGGCTGGCAGCTTGTGACCCCCCCCATTTAATAACCTCGCACCCCTCTGAGGGGTCCCAGTCCCCAGTGTGTGAAGCCCTGGCTTAGACGATTTGAGTCTGTTACTGTTCTCAGCTTGAGTGCCAGCTGTATTTTAGCTCTAGTGCAGATGCGTAAATTTAGCTCTGGCGCTCTCTTGATGCAAGCCCTGGAATCAGCCAAAATGATACTGTAGCTATTAGACAAAGGCTGGAGTGGCAGGCGGTAGCTGTGCTGTAGCCTCAAACTGAGGCTTTGTTTACACTACAGCCTATGGTCGCATAACTTCTGTCACTCAGGGGTGTAAATAACCCCCCCCTCCTCCCCGAGCAACATAAGTTACACCGATATAGGCGCTCATGTGCATGGCGCAATGTCAGCGAGAGCGCTTCACAACTCAAATCAATTTTGCAGTTGAAGATATTTTTGAATACATTGTTGTTAAGTGTAGTACATGTGGAAGCCAATAACAGGCTTGTTTAAATATGAGTGGTTTTGTTTACAGTATTAGCATTGCTCATTGATGCCATAAAAAGATGTCACCGGCTCTAATACAGTGCTGTCGGGAAAAGCACCTCAGAAAAACCTTGAGCAAAATTGCAGTTCTTTTTTTGTAATTGAAATCGGTTTCACATGCCAACAGTCCATATGTGGTAGCATGTGCAGCTGGCCAGCAAGAGGGCAAAATAAAGCCTAGGCTTTAGGCCGCACGTGTTGCTGAATAACGAGCCTGATTAGAAAAACGTTGAGTGGCTATAATATGGGACTCACACACATCTAAATATAGTATACTAGAACCTCAATTAGATGAAGGTTTTAGCGGGGGTCACCCTGGAGGGTGTGAGCACTTTCATCCTGAAAGCTATAAAGGCATTTCAGATTGAAAACAATTGTCATGTTCAGCAGTGGTCAGGTCATAAAGCTAGTGTGCTGCCCATGTGGTGAGTTTGACCTGGAATGATGAGGAACTGCCACATTAACCGCTTCTTTGATTACATGCTAGCTGTGTGGCCTGTGCAAACACAGGAAAAGCGTGATGTTGGAAAGGCCAACGTACTAGAGGCTCCCCTACAACAGTGGTTCTCAACCAGGAGCCTCTGGCGGGGGGGAGTAAATTTCAGGGGTTCTGCTAAGCATGGCTGGCGTTAGCCTCGCTAGGGCCCAGGGCAGAAAGCTGAAGCTCTGCCGTGTGGGACTATAGCCTGGAGCCCCGAGCCCCACCCACTGGGGCTGAAAACAAAGTCTGAGTAACTTAGCTTCACAATGCCACCTGTGGTGTGGAGCTCCGGGCACCATGCGGGGAGGGGGGAGCAAGGGGCCATGACCCTCCCACTTTTTGAAAGTATACGTACGGGAGCCACCAGGGTCCCTTTTTGACCAGGCGTTCCGGTCAAAACCGGATGCCTGGCAACCCTAAACACAGCCTACACTGGCCCCTGAATCAGGACAGTCCCAGCAGGATCCAAGTGTAGAGAGGCTTAGTGGCAGGTGGGTGGGGAGGGGGGAGGGCAGATCCAGGTACAGGGACAATGTGACTTGTTGGGGCTCAGCAGGGTGGAGTCTGGATGTGTTGGGGGGGTTCAGCTGGTGGGTCCAGAGCTTGGTGGGGTGGAGGTCTGGATGCAGCTGGTTGGGGCTCAGTGGGGTGGGGGTCAGGGTGCAAGGAGCTCAGTGGGGTGCTCCAGATGCAAGGGGGTGGGGCTCATCAGGGCGAGGGGTCAAGTGCAGGTGATCAACATGGGGTGATCTGAGTGCAGGGGTGGGGGTCTGGATGCAGGGGAGTGGGGTAGCAGCTCCCCATACAGTGACTCATTCCTCCGGGGCTGAGAAGCAATGGGGGCAGGAAGTGGGGGGCGGGGCGGTGCAGTATCAGGGAAGGTTTCTGGGGATGGGTCTGACTAGCAGCTGAGCCTGGTGCACGATAGAAGGCATCCCCAGGTGTTTCCCCACCCCCCGTGATTTACCACTGAAATGATGTGCCTGTGCTGTTAGGGAAGGGCATGTGACTACTCTTGCAGCTTCCTTTTGCTTCCCCATCAGAAGTCATTCTTTTGGCAGGGAAGGAAAGAAATCTGCAAGGGGCATGAATTCTGCACACACATGGTGCAGAATTCCCCCAGGAGTAATGTGCAAAGTGAGATTTTTTCCAGATGTTTATAACTTCGACACATTTGGGTGGATTTTCACAGGAACAGTAAAAGGCACATCCCTGACAATAGAGTGACATCCTCTCCCCTCCCCTTCCAAAACCTGGAGGAGTCCCTGGTCCAAAGCCTGGAAGCACTGCAACTAGCTTGAGTCAATGGTTGTATGAATTTTGTTGATATGGGTGAAACATATTTTCCCATAATTTCATTTCTGGAAGTGGTAGAATTGTTTCAGTTGAAATTTTCCAAAACAAAACCAGCCTGAGGCAAATACCCACCATGGAAATTTTCATCCTGAACGTTTAAAGTCTGATAGTTATGAGCAACGAATGGAGAATAATGGAAAGTACCAGGCAACCTTTACTATAGGTGGTGCTACCAGCTGCACATATAATAATCTCATCTGAGAGTGACAGAGAGCGTGTGTGAAGGGGGGTAGGGCCAAATCTTGACATCTTTGTTACAGCAAAACTCCCATTGAGTCCAGTGGAAGTTTAGCTTGAGTAAAGACTGAGGAATGTGGGATTCAGCTAATAATAGTGAGCATTAATGGAAGTAGTTGTATACTTCCCTGCATATCATAACACACCTTCCTGCTCTTTTGGCCTACAGCACCTTCAGAGAGCACCTTATTATATTGTACAGAAAAAAGGATTATGCACAAGTGTTAAGCCCACAAATAAAGAAGTAAGTGGTAACAAACATCTCACAATGCATTGGGATATCAAACCATTTAATGCAGGCTAATTATAAGCAGAAGCCCGTTATTAAAGGAGGTACAGACACTGCATATGTGTAAAAATCAGTGCAGAGTTATTGGAAACAGAGCACTGGGAGGAAATAAATATTCAAGCAAAAGCTTTACCATAGCAGACAGCACAAAACAAACGTCAGTGGTGTTGAATGCAAACAAAAATAAAGAAAGAAAGAAAGAAAGAAAGGTTTCTCATGGTCCAGATCAGCCAGGATCCAACTCCCTCTCACCTCCCTATTTTACCTTTTTGTGCTTCATATTCGGTTTCCTCCTATCCAACTTTCCCATTCACTGTCCAGTTCCTCTGACTAGTCCCCTTCATTTGACCTTGAACATTTGCAACAGCTCATTAATATCAGTTTTAAACTTGTCACAAACATGTGGAAATCGGCATTTCCTTATGATAATTAGGCACTGACCCTTATTTCCCATTGAGGGCCCAGAACTATAGTATACCCACATCTCCAGATCAGCTGCTAGCAGTGGACCTCATCCTCCCTGATTGCATGAACCTTGTTATCGCAAACCTGATTCTGGCCTGCATATTTATACCTGCCTCTGGAAATTTCCACCACATGTGTCTGACGAAGTGGGTCTTCGCCCACGAAAGCTTATGCTCCAATATATATGTTAGTCTATAAGGTGCTATAGGACTCTTTGTCGCTCTTGCAGTATACCCACCATTTGACTGATTCAAGGGAAGCAGGGAAGAAGCTGCTTTTGAGTGTCATTTTTAGCCTCATCTTTGAATCATTCTGGTATCCTTTCCCTGTCCTGTGTAAAGTGCGATGCTTCACGGGTAGAATGCTAAATTCCCTTTAAAAACATGTTGAATTTTCTGAGGGTGGGTGGAGGGGGTTTTAAGAGCAAATATTTGCCATAATGTTTATACTGTTTGGAAAAAGACACTGGAAAATAGTTGGCACATAGCAGCCAGCTGCAGCTAGAGTTTAACTATGGTTATTACTATAAATGGGACAACATCAGTTCACCTTTGGACAGTGTGGTCTAATGTCTAAGGCATCACATTGTGCTCCAGGAGATCTGGAGTCTATTCCTGGCTGTCCAACTGACTTGCTGTGACTTTAGGGAAGTCACTTTCCCTTCCCATGCCTCTGTTTCTCCTCCCAGGAAACTGTGGGACCAAAAGGTTAAATAGTTTGTTTGTGGTTATACAAAATGTCAGTAGCAGAGCTGAGAAGAGAATCCATAACTCCCTATCCTGTGCTTTAATGTCTACAACAACGTCTTCTTAGCTCCCCATTCAGAGAAGGTCAGCTTATTTTGTTAGGCTGAGTTAATTTGCAATGAGGGAGACACACAAGAGATCTCAAAGGGTTCAGCTAAACATCCAAATGTTGAGGCTTATCTGACTGTATGAAACATTAGAACTGTTGATGTTTGCCCAGCCCATTTCTTTGTTGCTGATGTATGGCCATTTGCGGCAGTATAATAGAATACAGTATAATAGAATCAAGCTTGCAAGTGGATTGATGTTCCAGTAGATGGAGCAATAGCTCTAAATTACTGAGGAGTATTTGAGCGACAAGGTGGGTGAGGTAATATCTTATTTTATGGAACCAATTTGCGTTGGTGAAAGAGGCAATCTTTTGAGTTCCATATAGAGCTTTTCTTCAGGTCAATTCTTGCATTTCACAGAGCTTGCCTGGAACTTTATCTTCTATGGACTAGGAAAGCACTGCTTTTTAAAATAGAATTTGTATGAATTTCTGAATGTAGTATTGTTAACCTCTGGCATGTAGAAGACTCTGTATTAAGTTCAATTGAAAATGATTTCATTTGGAAAACAATTCTAAGCCCCCATTAATATTCATTGTCATGCTTCTCCAAGGAATACAATACAAAATATTATTCTTATTCCCTATTAATGTGCTTGACACTGTACAGTACATAAAGGAAGACAGTCCCTGACCCAAGGATCTTAAAGTCTAGATTAGGCAAACTATACATTACAAGTGGGTCCAATCCCTCTGATGCTGAACTCCTGTTGAGGTCAAAGGTAGTCCTCAGGATTGCGGTCAGCAAGTCTGGACTTCATTCTGTACCGTGTCTTTCATAAACACTGCACCCAGGGGTGAAAGTGAGCCGGTACAGCGTACCAGTAAGAAGCCGGTCCCGGCTCGTCCACAGCCCACATTAAAGCGCTGCCGGAGCAGCGCTTTAACATCCCCGCTCCTTTTGCCTAACATGGCAGTGGCCCTGCCGGTAGGTCTGTACCGACAGGGCCACCAACAGGTGGGGAAGGGGCAGCAACGTTAAAGCACTGCCGTGGCAAAGGACCGTCACGTTAAAGTGCTGCTGTGGCAGCACTTTAACGTCACTGCCCCTTCCCCATCAGCAGCCCTGCTGGTATGGACCCTACCGGCAGGGCTGCAAACAGGGGAGGCAAAAGGGGCAGGGATGTTAAAGTGCTGCTAAGGTCCTTTGCCCCACCCCTTCCACCCAAGGCCACGCCCCTTCCGGGGGCTGGAGCTGGCCCCAGCCTCTGTACCGGTAAGTCTTTGGAGTTACTTTCACTCCTGAATGCACCTCAGAGTTAGAGCTAAAGAAACAATGGAAGAGAGGGATTTATAGGTACAGGAAAAAGAGAAAAAATGGTCCAGATCCTCAGCTGGTGTGAATGGACATGGCTCTATGAAATCAGTACAAGAGGGAGCAATGGATACACCAGCTGCTTAAGAAAAGCTAGAAGACTGAAAGATGGCCCTGAGGCTGAAAATGATCCAACACGAAGCGGTTGTGGTGATGGAGGTCAGGTTACAATTTCTAGGGACTGGAGACAAAACGTTGAAAGAAAAGCTCAAACTTGAGAATGTCATTGTTTTCCATGGTAGCAGTGATCAAGAGAGATGAAGTCCAAAGAATGGTTCCACTTTAACCATTATGTGCAGTGGAGGAGGGGGTCAAAAAGAAAATTATGTAGGCGTAACACCCCAAAACTCTGAACATGGCTGGTGAACAACTTAGGGCAGTGGTTATCAACCAAGGGTACACGTACCCCTAGGGGTACATAGAGGTCTTCCAATGCGTGCATCAACTCATTTAGATATTTGCCTATTTTTACAACAGGCTACATAAAAAGCACAAGCAAAGTCAGTACACACTGAAATTTCATATAGACAGTGACTTTTTTATACTGCTCCAGATGTTATGCACTGACATGTAAGTACAATATTTATATTCCAATCAATTTAGTTTATAATTATATGGTAAAAATGAGAAAGTCAGCAATTTCTCTGTAATAGTGTGCTGTGACACTTTTGTATTTGTATATTTGATTTTGTAAGCAAGTATTTTTTAAGTGAGGTGAAACTTGGGGTACGTAAGACAAATCAGACTCCTGAAAGGGGTACAGTAGTCTGGAAAAGTTGAGAGCCACTGACTTATGCTATTAAAAAATACCCTGTATAATAGGAAAGTTGTCCAAAATCTTTGTGATAGGTTAATGACATATGACATAGGAGCAGGTCTCCAATGATAGCAAACATCTAGGGATATATGTACAATTTTACAGTCGATTTTTCAATCTTTTTTTTTTTTTTTTTGTAATTTAGGGTGAATTTTGCACAGGAAAAGTGTCAAGTGGCAGTCCTGGAGACTGACTTCCTTTGATGGTCAGGGCAAGCTTTCCTCACTGGTAACTCAATCCAGAGGGACCCCTTCAGGATGTGAAAAGGTATTTTAGTTTCCATGACCACTCATGTCTTGGCCTTTCCTGTTGAAACTGCCAGTTGGTGGCTTTCCACCTAGAATTGGACTAGGACCATCAAACCAAACAGGCAACAGATGGTGAGGCCTTTGAGTCACTAACCACCTTAGCTAGCAGTTGAGAAGCAAAAAGCTCTGTATCCTATTACCTGTTATTTAATGTATTAAATAGTTTAACCTGGCAAGACTAATTGCTACAAAAAAATTGTGTAATTTAGATCTTAGTTTTTTCATAAAATGTTGATCGTGACACTAGTTTTCTTCTAGCAGTATCAAGTAGGAATATGTGACTCATTAAGAATGATTTTCAAATGGCATTTTTGGCCCATCTTTCTGCATGTAAAGTAGAGGCATTAGGCAGTTCAAAAATCACATTTACTTTCTCCACATTCTTCAGAGTCTGTCTGAACTGAATCACCAGATGCCAAAGATAACATCTGGATCAGCAATTTCTCATAAATCATGGGAACACAGGTCAAGGAGAAGAAACCAGGATTTCAATGATAAATACAACAAGGTGCACAAATAATAGAATGGAAACCAGATGAAAGGGGAGTCTTCACTTTGGTACAGAAGGTCAAGAATCACTTTTCCACTTGGACAGCACTACCCCACAAAGCATGAAAATAACCTTTTTCTTGTATTCTCAAATTAGCCAGCAACATACCACGGAGTTAGTTTTGGAATACACACATGGCAGGTTTAAAGAATAAAAACACAGATTAAAAAAATTAGTACAGTTTATTTTAGTTAACTTCAACCTCTCCACCTCTCTGCAGTGGCAGGGAAAACAGTATTTATTTCATTTCTTCGAGTGCTGCTGAGAGTACAATGCATAAAATTATCATCATGCCAGTAATTATCTTCTTTTTTTCCATTTAATTTCACAGCACTAGGAAACAGGAAACTCTAAAGTGAGGCAAAAGATGAATATTATTTTCAAAAGCAAAAGATCGTAGCCTCAGAGAGAAAAGAGGGTCCAGTAGGCAGGGCACTAGGCTGGGCTGTGAGAGCGCTGAGTTCAAATCCCTGCTGTGCCCCAACTTCGTGTGTGACAAGGACTGTTGTGGCGCATTAAAGATGGTGAGGAGCGCGGATTCTGTAGTGATGGAGGCTCTATAAATACTGAAGATAAATAGACAGTCCTAGCTGTGCCAACCTTGTGCTCAGCACAGCTGAGGTGCAGGAGACAACGATGGCGATAGTGGTCTGGGTCTCCATTCAGTTATACCTTCCACATTGATCTATGGAGTGTCCTAACAAAGGAGAGAATCAGGCTCTTAGACCCCAGTTGCCCTGCCATATAAAATCAAAGAGGGCAGGAAACAATGCAGCCCCAAATCCCTGTGGAATACAATGACTATTTGGCTCTGTTCCTCTCCCAACTTCTGGTTTGCAGGATTGCAGCAGGGGCAGAGTTTGACACCAAATAAAGCCACAGAAGCCAGGAATCTTTGGGAAAACCCAGCCGCAACCTCTCAGAACCCAAGCCAGATGCACAGAGGGTCTTTTCTCCTTCCACACTCTCCACTCACCCCTCAGCAATGGCTGCAGAAGCAGCTGACATGACATGCTACCACTGGCTGCTAGGTCACCTTTGAGCCCTGGTTCCGCCAATGAGGCTCACAGACCAAAGGGCCTAGTTAACACTGCTCTTTATTTCACTATTCTCCCTACCCTCAATGACCTCCAGTACATGCTTTCCTAGAAGCATCCCTGACATCCTTACAGAGCATCCTGCTGTCACCATTACATATACCATGCCACTTACTCAGTGTTACATGTGAACAGTGCTGCTCTGGGGAAGCAGTCTGCGTCCCAGTTCTACTATTTCCTTCTCCCTCTCCTTATCACTCTGCTGTCTCCTTGGAGCAGTGCTGAAAGGAACCTAAAGTGCTTCCTGCAGCTATTCCCTTTCATCCTGCCATTTCCTTTAATAATATTTGCACTGTTGGAAGATAAAGTCCATGGGATGTAGAAAATATTTACTGGCACTAACTGCTGGGTTCTGAAAAGATTCCAAGCGTTTTTCACATTAGTCTTTTTCAGAGATTTTCTTTCATCGGCTCGTAGTATACGTTCAGACTAATGAAAACCCTTGGGGGATGAGCGTCTCCCTTCTCTTTGGCATCAGGCTGAAATGGGATACTTAATGGAATATAGCCTTATTCTTCTAGCTGAGACTCTGGACCTAATAAAATCTTTGGACTGCTGACACATAGCACAGTAACATGAAAAAAACCCACCATATTGTTGCTTCAAAAACCAGCAGGTATTTATAGACTTAGTTTAATGTTTATCAATCTTCTTCTTAAGGTTCATCTTTCATACTAGCTAACAGTGAGCCCTTGCTTTATTAGGAGAAGCATGGTCTAGTAGTTAAAGTACAAAGCTGGTAATCTGGGCTCTGTTCTTGGCTTTGCCAATGGCCTTGAGTAAGTCACTTAACCACTAAGGGTGGGATCTTCAGAAGCTCTCAGTGATGACCTAACTTTTGAGAGTTTCACCATTGACTTCAATGGGAGCAGAATTAAGCCAACAATAGGTACAGCTGCAAAGGAAACAAAAAAACATCCCGGCTGCAGCAAGTCTCAGAGCCCAGGTCAACTGACACGGGCACGGGGGCTTGCACTACCAGGCTAAAAATAGCAGTGTAGACATTCCTGCTCAGCTGGAGCCCAGGCTCTTAGAGCCAGTGAAGAGGGTGGATCTCAGAGGCTAGCCTCAGCAGGAATGTCTACACTGCTATTTTTAACCCCATAGCGCAAGCCCAGGAGGTTGGGTGTTTTTTTTAATGCAATGTAGAGGTACCCTATGAGAGTTCCTCAAAATCCCACCCTCTGTGCCTTAGTCATCCAGTAATCTTGTAAAGCATTTTGAGGTAATTGCATAGGGCATACTCTAATTGAATCACAGTTAGACTTCCAATTGAGTGGCAAATGGAGTTGTTTTTGCAAGCAGTTAATTGCAACAAACGCATAGAATGGTAATTGGTTAGAGAAATGAGAGTTGCTTTACACTGTGATGTGTCAGAAACTCAAGTCTGAGTCCCAGTATGACATGATACGTTAGGCTGAGATTTGACATACAGTACTCCGATACACCTAACACAATACAACTCAAGAGAGGAGAGGAATGCCTTTCTTGTGGCTCAGATATCTGTGATCAGACTTCACTGCTGCACTGATCCAAATGACAGAGGATAAAATTAGGTTATTTTGAAGAAGGTGTAAGCTCATGGTTTGAGTCACTGTAAATGATAGGGCTTTGGGCTATAGATTCACAGTGGCCTTCAAGATCATAACCAGACTGGAGTGTTTAAACCAAAGAATACCAGAAGTTACTTCTCTTTTCCTTCTATTTTGATACCAGTGGCCTGCCAGTCTTTTTGAGGAATCCTGGCATAATAAATGTTTTTCTTGTCTTTCTTCTAGTGTAACTATTTTTTAAAACATGAGTTTATATCTACCCTGCTGAGGGCTAGACATCAACTATCTCTTCACCCCATAAATCCTGCCATAATGATTTTGCTGTTCTCCGACATGATGGAGACTGTTCATTATTTGGAATTTGAAAGCGACTGTGGATTGCCCAAGGGGTTTTATATTTATGTGGTGTATTTTCATGTGGAACCATATTGCAGCTGAAAGAAATTAATGAAAACAAAATAAAGATGAGACTCATCCTTATGAAGACTTTGTTATTGCAGTTAGATTAAGTTGCTTTTTGTTTTCAGTACAACTAGACCCCATTGACCCAGTTGAACTGCCAAAAACTAAAATATTTATTAGGTCTATACATGTGGAATATCCAGACTGCAATGTACATTTAAAAATAGATAACACTTGCTTCAGTTGCCTGTTTTTTTATGATCTCTCTCTCTCACACACCCACACACCCTTTGTTTTTGGTTCAATGTTCACAGTTCTGCCTTCTCAAAGCATTCACAGATCATGAGTAGCGATTAGAGTAGGCCCCAAATATCATGAGACTGGCTTAAAATCATACATTTTAAAAAAAAAAAGAGTTCTTTTTTGTCTTTTGTTTTTTTGAGCCTATAGGGGTCATGTTTTCCAACTTTTCTCTGCAGCCATGAGGGTCAGAAGCTGATTTTGCATTTTTAAATGAAAGCAGAGGTCTTCATGTCACATGATTTCAGGAGCTGGGGCTTTAAACACAGATATTGCAAGGCTCCCAATTAAACTATGCGAGCTGACTACAACATGCTTGTTGAAAGGACCTTGAACCTGACAAATCTTTTTGTGAATCACTTTGACCAGAAAAAAAGGCAGACATTGTCAGTGTTAGGTGGAAGAACCTAACTAAAGAACATCAATTTCAGCTATATCTGAGATCCAGCTACAAAACTGTTTGCATCCTTTTGTCTGCGAGAGACGGTGGGAATTGCAGCCTCTGAGCCAAAGAAACTATTGCTGAGGTGGAAAAGATGCTAGTGGTAAGTGTGAGAGATGCTGCAACTGCATGAATAACTTTGGGGAACATATTGTATTAAGTGTATGAATGGTATGTATGCAACTCTGTAGGGTGGGGGGGAATGAGGGGCTGCCACAGCTCCTCCAGGAGCTAAGAACAGTGGGAGTTTGTGACGGGTTCCCCCCCGGGATGCTACCTGGAACTGGGGTACCACTGAGCCTTCTGATCCAGCGGCCTGGGCTCCCTCTCACACTGTGCTGCCGTGACAAACTGAAAAGCTCTTCAAGCCAGCACTTTCATCAGCATTCACATAGGAAGGGACCCACCCAGCTGCAGTTACATGCAGGGCTCTCTAACCAGCAGCCTCCCCGCCTAGGACCCCAGAGCAGTACTGTCCTGCCCTGGTCAAATCTAGACAGTGTGATGAAATAGGACTGTTGTTAATGTTTTCCCTGAGTACTGTGTGGGTGCCTCGGTTTCCCTATGTAGTGCTTGAGTATCTAGGTGGTGGGACAAGGGTGCATGATTGTTACAGAGCCCTAGGGAAGGGACCTGGACACAGAGAATGGCCGACACTCTGTCTCCTAACAACTGATGGCCCCGGCCCCTCCCCTGCAAAGGTGAGAGCTGAAGGTGTTCGAACAAAGGGATCAGGTGACCTCCTGGCCTGGGAAGGAGACAAAGGGGAGAGGAGGGGCTGGACAGTTTCAGTTTGGAACTGGCCGGAGAGGAGGGGAGAGGGGCAGACAGGGTCTGGCCTCCCTGCCCCCGTTTGGAGCTGTGGGGTGAAATGCAGGGAGCCCCGAGCTGGGGTCTAAGCTCCCTGCCCCCCGGAAGGGCCCGACTGAGGGTTCCTGGTTGTACTGACAAGCTCTGTTTGGATTGTGTTCCTGGCATCTCTAATAAACCTTCTGTTCTACTGGCTGGCTGAGACTCCCAGTGAATCCGGGGAAGAGGGGTGCAGGCGCTGACTCCCGCACACTCTGTGACAGACAGTATATGGGTTTAACATCCAGTCCGCCTCTCCCTCAATGTGAAGAGGACCATGCACATTTGTGGTCACCAAGCTGAGATTTTCCCCGGACATCTTAGCCAAACACACACTGGTTCGGATTAAAACATAAAATAAGATTATTAACGACAAAAAGATAGATTTTAAGTGATAAGTGATAGCAAACAGATCAAAGCAGATTACCTAGTAAATAAACAAAACCGCAAACTGATCTTATGAATTAGCAAATTCTCACCCTGAGTGATAAACAGGCTGGCAGATTCTTAAGGCATAAGCTGCCTTTGTTTTGCAGCTTGGGTTTCATGGGTTTTCATACACAGGCTAGAAATCCCTTTAGCCTGGGACCATCACTTCCCCCAGTTCAGTCTTTGTTCCTCAGATCTTTTCAGGTGTGTTGTTGAAGAGAGAGTGAGGTCCCATCTTGATGTCATTTCCCCCATTTTATGTCTTCTTCCCACTTGCTGGAAAGCTCTTTTGCTGTGACCTGGGTCAAACAGTTCCCATTGTGTAGTGCTATCTCTGAGAGGTTTCTATTGTACCCAGTTCCTTGGGCGTGTGTGCATTTCCTCAATAAGCCATTAATACTGTTTGGACTTTTTACTGTTGTACCTGAAAGGCTGCTTGTGGGTATTTTCAATCTCACAACATGTTTCAGTAACACATACATAGCTAAACTTCATAACTTCACATACGACGATAGTACATACAATCCAACGAGATATTCATATCTAGCAGATCAAGACTTTTAGAATGATAATCACAAGGCATACTTTGTGCAAAACATATCCTAATTATATGACAGTGGTGAATAAGGGGGTGCCAGGGTGTCACAGGGTGTGACGAAGATGAATCACTCAGGTTACAAGCACTTCCAGAGTGGTACCACCCCTTGACAGGCTTGCATATACAGGTTCAAACTGGATTTTCCAGAGATCAAAAGACAAAGACAGGGCTTTTGGCATAAAAAGGCTGTGTTTAAACTGGCTCAGGGCCTTCTTTCTGATCAAGCAAACAGATAGGACCTTCTGTCCAAATGCCACAACCCTTGCAAAAGGCTTGGCCTACTGTGGCCCCATAAGACTGACCTCTGTAAAGCTGTACCTAGGAAATTTTATTGCATATTTTCTCTGTAATGCTTTTATCTTAAGAAGAAAGCTGCTTGCTTAGAAAGAGCTGTGTGGGGACTTGTAACTGCTCAGAGAGAAAGGAAAGCACAGGCACTGGCCTTTAGGTAGACTGGCTTGCTGAGGATTTCACAGTGTAAGGCAGAGAGCTGTGCCTTAGAACCTCCAGTCAGGAGGGAGAGAGACATGGGTCTCTGATCAAGAGAGGTGAAGGCTAGAAGCCTTACGTGGATTCCCTCGAGGGATGATTGAGGGGGAATACTGGTGCAGTTACCCAGAAACTGGGACAGTAAGATTTTCCTACAGGAAGATCACATAGCAAAGACTGCCTATCTATGATAGCCTTACCCACTGTGGGCCTGGTCCAACACCCATTGAAGCTAATGGAAAGACCCATTCACTTCACTGGACTTTGGATCAGGGCCTGTGAGATCAATTTGTGAACTGATGCTCCTGGGAGAAAAGAAACATTTAGCCCTTCTCAGGATCAGGCCCCACATTATTGTGGGCCTTCTTAATCTCTTTCACACCTTCTTTGGGCTGTGGGAGGACATGGAATAGTTTTTAAAAGCTAAAATGAAACTATAGACTCTGGAGATAACCTTTCACATCATTTATCTCAGTTCCTGTTTCAAAGCAGGTGAAAACAGTCAACGCTGAGCAGAGCTGGCAGAAGGTATTACGTACCTTATGTATATGTTTTTTTGGGCAGGGGCTGGAATCACGAAGCGTCTTTACTCATGGTAAGAAAACAGGTCAGGGCCCTTACCAAGAGCTTTGCTCCTGCATAAGTTGCTAGCTTAAAGTCTAATTTCTCAAAATTCCCACAATCCACACGGTCTCTTTAAAGGGAAAAGAGCTTCCTTAAATTTTCCGTATAAACAACGTGACCACAAACCCAACAAGAGGATTTTGGTTTTTCAGCCACTCCAAAAGGACAGCATGGCTAACAGTAAAACAACACTTATCCAGCAGTGTCAGCATTGGGTGTGAGCCCAGTTCTTGGTAGAGGACTTGAAAATATGTGACCTTCTAGCTCAGAGGTATAAAGGCTGCAAGTTGAGCAGAGTTGCTATGCTCCTGTTGCAAATGTTCACAAAGTACAGACAGTTCATTTAAATCAAAAATAAGCATATTAAATAGTCACCAAGGTCACTTTTCTTTGGCAAAATTTCACTGCAAAGGCTATATACGAGAATATCTAGGTAGCAGTGGCCATAGTAAATTATATAATACATGGGCAAGCTAAATTTCACTGGAAACTAAATGATATACGATTTAGAAAGGTAAAAGTCAAAGCACAAACAGAACTGTATCACATCAAAGCTCATAATGAGAGTTCTGCTTTTTAAAGAATGATGGTGTCGCCAGGAGGGCTTTGGCTTCCTCGACCATGGGATGCTAATCCAGGAAGAACTGCTAGGCAGAGATGGTGTTCACCTTTCCAGGAGGGGAAAGACCCTATTTGGATACAGACTGGCTAAACTAGTGAGGAGGGCTTTAAACTAGGTTCGACAGGGACAGGTGAGCAAAGCCCACAGGTAAGTGAAGAACATGGGGACCTGGGAGATGGGTCAGAAATAGGAGGGAGTGTGAGCTCTAATGACAAAGAGATAGGAGGGTCAGGGCAAAACTGGGAGGCAAGATCAAATCAGTATCTTAGATGCCTGTATACAAATGTGAGAAGTATGGGTAATAAGCAGGAAGAACTGGAAGTGCTAATAAATAAATTCAACTATGACATTGTTGGCATCACCGAAACTTGGTGGGATAATACACATGATTGGAATGTTGGTATGGATGGGTACAGCTTGCTCAGGAAGGACAGACGGGGGAAAAAGGGAGGAGGTGTTGCCTTATATATTAAAAATGTACACACTTGGACTGAGGTGGAGATGGACATAGGGGACGGAAGTGTTGAGAGTCTCTGGGTTAGGCTAAAAGGGGTAAAAAACAAGGGTGATGTCATGCTAGGAGTCTACTACAGGCCACCTAACCAGGTGGAAGAGGTGGATGAGGCTTTTTTTAAACAACTAACAAAATCATCCAAAGCCCAAGATTTGGTGGTGATGGGGGACTTCAACTATCCAGATATATGTTGGGAAAATAACACGGCGGGGCACAGACTATCCAATAAGTTCTTGGACTGCATTGCAGACAACTTTTTATTTCAGAAGGTTGAGAAAGCTACTAGGGGGGAAGCTGTTCTAGATTTGATTTTAACAAATAGGGAGGAACTCGTTGAGAACTTGAAAGTAGAAGGCAGCTTGGGTGAAAGTGATCATGAAATCATAGAGTTCACAATTCTAAGGAAGGGTAGAAGGGACTACAGCAAAATAGAGACAATGGATTTCAGAAAAGCGGATTTTGGTAA
Organism: Macrochelys suwanniensis; assembly: GCA_033296515.1. Taxonomy (NCBI): domain Eukaryota; kingdom Metazoa; phylum Chordata; order Testudines; family Chelydridae; genus Macrochelys; species Macrochelys suwanniensis. Next base: position 15,345,693 of record CM065783.1, read on the forward strand.
GCTCAGACGACTGATAGGTAAGGTCCCATGGGAATCAAGACTGGGGAAAAACAACTGAGGAGAGCTGGCAGTATTTCAAAGGGACACTATTAAGGGCCCAAAAGCAAACTATTCCGCTGGGTAGGACAGATAGAAAATGTGGCAAAAGACCACCTTGGCTTAACCACGAGATCTTGCAAGATCTAAAAATAAAAAGGAGTCATATAAAAAATGGAAACTAGGACAAATTACAAAGGATGAATATAGGCAAACAACACGGGGAATGCAGGGGCAAGATTAGAAAGGCAAAGGCACAAAATGAGCTCAAACTAGCTACAGGAATAAAGGGAAACAAGAAAACTTTTTATCAATATTAGAAGCAAGAGGAAGACCAAGGAGAGGGTAGGCCCACTACTCAGTGAGGAGGGAGAAACAGTAACAGGAAACTTGGAAATGGCAGAGATGCTCAATGACTTCTTTGTTTCGGTCTTCACCGAGAAGTCTGAAGGAATGCCTAACATAGTGAATGCTAATGGAAAGGGGGAAGGTTTAAAAGATAAAATAAAAAAAGAACAAGTAAAAAATCACTTAGATAAGTTAGATGCCTGCAAGTCACTAGGACCTGATGAAATGCATCCTAGAATACTCAAGGAGCCAATAGAGGAGGTATCTGAGCCTCTAGCTATTATCTTTGGTAAATCATGGGAGACAGGAGAGATTCCAGAAGACTGGAAAAGGGCAAATATAGTGCCCATCTATAAAAAGGGAAATAAAAACAACCCAGGAAACTACAGACCAGTTAGTTTAACTTCTGTGCCAGGGAAAATAATGGAGCAAGTAATTAAGGAAATCATCTGCAAACACTTGGAAGGTGGTAAGGTGATAGGGAATAGCCAGCATGGATTTGTAAAGAACAAATCATGTCAAACCAATCTGATAGCTTTCTTTGATAGGATAACGAGTCTTGTGGATAAGGGAGAAGCGGTGGATGTGGTATACCTAGACTTTAGTAAGGCATTTGATACAGTCTCGCATGATATTCTTATCAATAAACTAGGGAAATACAACTTAGATGGGGCTACTATAAGGTGGGTGCACAACTGGCTGGATAACCGTACTCAGAGAGTAGTTATTAATGGTTCCCAATCCTGCTGGAAAGATATAACAAGTGGGGTACCGCAAGGGTCTGTTTTGGGACCGGCTCAGTTCAATATCTTCATCAACGACTTGGATATTGGCATAGAAAGTACGCTTATTAAGTTTGCAGATGATATCAAACTGGGAGGGATTGCAAGTGCTTTGGAGGATAAGGTCATAATTCAAAATGATCTGGACAAATTGGAGAAATGGTCAGAGGTAAACAGGATGAAGTTTAATAAGGACAAATGCAAAGTGCTCCACTTAGGTAGGAACAATCAGTTTCACATATACAGAACGGGAGGAGACTGTCTAGGAAGGAGTACGGCAGAAAGGGATCTAGGGGTTATAGTGGACCACAAGCTAAATATGAGTCAACAGTGTGATGCTGTTGCAAAAAAAGCAAACTTGATTCTGGGCTGCATTAACAGGTGTGTTGTGAGCAAGACACGAGAAGTCATTCTTCCGCTCTACTCTGCGCTGGTTAGGCCTCAACTGGAGTATTGTGTCCAGTTCTGGGCACAGCATTTCAAGAAAGATGTGGAGAAATTGGAGAGGGTCCAGAGAAGAGCAACAAGAATGATTAAGGGTCTAGAGAACATGACCTATGAAGGAAGGCTGAAGGAATTGGGTTTGTTTAGTTTGGAAAAGAGAAGACTGAGAGGGGACATGATAGCAGTCTTCAGGTATCTAAAAGGGTGTCATAAGGAGGAGGGAGAAAACTTGTTCATCTTAGCCTCTGAGGATAGAACAAGAAGCAATGGGCTTAAACTGCAGCAAGGGAGGTTTAGGTTGGACATTAGGAAAAAGTTCCTAACTGTCAAGGTGGTTAAACACTGGAATAAACTGCCCAGGGAGGTTGTGGAATCTCTATCTCTGGAGATATTTAAGAGTAGGTTAGATAAATGTCTATCAGGGATGGTCTAGACAGTATTTGGTCCTGCCATGAGGGCAGGGGGCTGGACTCGATGACCTCTCGAGGTCCCTTCCAGCCCTAGAATCTATGAATCTATGAATCTATGAATCAATCCCCAAACCTCATTTCCTTTACCTTTTCTTTTCAGAATAATTTCAGTAATTATCTTCTGAAGATTGGGGAGGTATATATATTTTGGTGGTAATTCTTGGTCATTTAAAAAACTTACACTCTGACTCTGATTTTTTTTAAATTTAAGTAACTCATGAATATGCTGGACCAGTCATGTTACATTTTCTTGTGGGTAACTAATGAAAGAAAGTCTAGTTTGATTTTAAAATGTCTGGCTTCAAAGGGTAAACAATAAACAGTGGAAGAAAAAGAAAGAAAAAAAAAAAGCCGTGGCCGGAGCTGCCGCTGAAGGGGGAAAAAAACCAATGGCCCTTGAAATGTGCTGCCCCAGGAATGGTGGGAATGCCGCCCCTTCACATGTGCCATCCCAAGCACCTGCTTCCTTTGCCGGTGCCTGGAGCCGGCCCTGGATGTGGGAGAACTTGGAGAGAATCCCAAGATGCACAGCGATCAGCTCTTCCTTCCCACAACACTGCACTGTGGGATACATACCCATGGTGCCTTGCTCACCCTGTCAATGATGGTGTCCCCAATGTGGACATGATCTGTCGACAGAGGAAGCGAGTGTGAACACCCTTTGGCGATTTTTGTTTTGTCGACTTTTGGGTGTCGACATAAGTTTTGTCAACTAAACTTGGTAGTGTAGACAAGCCCTCAGAATCAGGCTGGGTGGGGGAATGAAATGAGGATAGTATGTTACATTAGTACAGATAAAAACTGGGGGCCTTTCACTCATATCAGATTTACGTCAGTGTAACTCCACTGATGTCAGTTGAGTCATTCCTGGTTTAAACCAGCTTAAGTGAGCTCAGCACTGGAAATCAGAAGAGCTTATTAAAAAAAAAAATGGTGCAAAGGGACTAGTGTTTTGGCAGGTGCTGAAATGTCTGTTACAGATGCAAAATACAGAGTTCATGATACAGAAAACTTTTTTACTCATCTCTAGCAGGAAGCCTGGTGTTCTCAAACTCTGCTAATCAGAATTCACTTAGTGCTGTGAAATCAAAAGTAGGGCATGACAAACAGCATTCGTTTCAGTGCACTTTGGGGGTTCTTCTCTGAGTCTTTTAGTTCTCATAAGTAAATTCCACCAGGGGCACGGAAGGCTTTTTAAATAGCAAGCGTGGTGTGTGCTGTTTAAATCCTCATTACTCTCTCTACTACTGTCTATCCGTTTGAGATCACAATGACATGGAATCTATACCGTAAAAGTCATATTGTAGTTATGCATTTAAAGACATTGGCCGAACTCCTTGTTGTATTACAAAAGGAGGCTTGTACATCTGGAAACTAGTATTATGACTTTTGTAATCCTGCTGGATTTCTGTCTTGTGCTTGTTAGTTTTTTATGCAGTCAGGTGGAAAATTATTACAATTATAAACAGAATATTTACAATTTATGTATGTTATAGCTGATATTTGCAAAGCCAACTAAGTTATTTGGATGCCTAATTTACCATTACAATTAATGGGATTTGAGTATCAAAATCCCCTAGGCAGTTTTGAAAATTGCAGCACACATCTTCAAAGCACTTTACAAACCTTAACTAAATAATTAACCGTCACAATTCCCTTGGGAGGTAAGTATGTCAATATCATTATCCCCCATTTTATGGATGGGAAACCTGAGGCAGAGAGGATACGGCCAATATTTTCAAACCTGAATTCCTAATATTAGGCACCTAACTTGATAGTTAGGCACCTAAGTAAGTTGCCTGATTTTCACATGCGCTGAGCTTCCATTAACTTCACACAGCACTAGAGAGGCAGTTAAGTGTCAGAGTTGGAATTAGAACATCCCTTTTCAGGCTCCAGGCATATACTGATCATGCCTCCATTTTGGATATCAACATTACTTGTTACCTTCTTTTGTGCACAATATAGGAGATAAAATAGCAAGCAGACAATACGCTTATAGGCTTTGCAAAAAGATGTTCCAAGCAATGAACCAAGTAACGTACCAAAGTAGCTTGTCAATCCATTGTTCTTATAGTCAGGTCATAACCCTAAAAGTAGTAAAGGACTAAATATAATAGCAAATCCATGGTCGCTTAGGGCTTCATGGTTGTCATTAAGCTCCATATCTGGCTAATTGGCCTTTCACAGTGGCAGTGGAGCTAGAACACAGATACTCCTGTTTCAAAAGTGTAGCACCAAACCATCCAAACAGAGCTAAAGTAAAATATCCATTAGCTGTCAGTAACACAGGACCTCTGATGTTCTGCTGAGCAGTTCTGATTCTATACAATGGTAAGCAGAGATGCACATTTGCAGTAGCCATGTCATTACACCAGCGATTGAGTCTTGGTGGTACCACAAACAATCTTATCAAACAGACATAGACTAGTTAGTTATTCAAACGAGAAAAACCTGCTCAGCAATCATAGGTCTGGATCCTGCAAACCCTTATGCATGCATGTAATCTTTGCTCCTATGAGTAGCCACGCTGAAGTCAATAGGATTATTCATTTGAGTATGTGTTTGTAAGATTGGGCCCCCAGGTTACTGTCAGACAAATTCATCAACCGAAATTAAAAAGGCTAAGTGGAAAGAGAATGTGAAATCATCAGCAAAAGCATTCACACCAGGAATATGATTCTGACAGTTACTTAGCCAGTTAGGGATCTATATCATGAGATGTACGTGCTCAATTACAGCTAATCCCACACTTACATTTAAGATTTAGTATATTGAATACTTACAGTCAACTGTTCGCAAATGATTTATGGACCAAGAATGTATTACCGAAAAATTTTTGTGAATAATTTCAAACAAATTTGAGAAAATCATAAATGGCTTATTCACAAACAGCAAATCACGATACATTGATCATTATTTGCTACATTTAGTCAGGTCTATGATTTACTTTTTCTTTTGGAATTTAATCCACAAGTCTTTGTTTTTACAGTGTGTAGAGATGGAACTATTCTGCATTCATTTTCCATAAATGTTTCCCATAGGTTTGATAACATTGTCAGAATTTGATAAATAGGTTGCTTGTTTCCAAAACTTAAAATATATCTACGATCTCAATCTTTGCTGAACTAAAGGAATATATTATTTTTCCCTGAATACTTGGAGCCAAGTATATGGCCCAGAAATGTGAAAAAAACAGAAAAGGGCAAAGAGAGAGAGTGTGGGTTTAATGATATCACAGAGAACTAAAATGTGGTCTTACTGCAGTGAAATTCCATTTGTAATAACAATTCGATGGTCAGTAAAGAATGATTATCATTAAATTGATTAGCTAAACATAACTGGTGTGCTGAATAGATTAGTAATAGAATACCAGCATTTGGCTAACCATTATGCACCTAAATGAACACTGCTATTGTGTTTCTAATCCTAACTGCAAATTCAAAACCTTTTTAACATAACATAGAAATAATAATAATAATGAGCAGAAAAATGGCTGTGCATGCAGATACTAGCCAATAAGTAACATAGAAAGCTATCTGAGGGTCCCTTTGTGAAGGAGGAATGTCAAATACTGCTCAGATGATGCTGAATTTTGTAAAGAACTGATTGATGGAGTTGCAGTGAACAATTGGAACAATTTTTATAGTGGGGGTGGTGAAGGCGGAAACCATGTATTTGGGTTGTTATTACTACTTCAACCCTCAGAACCCCTAGTTCCAGCACCTATGTGGAGCTGTATAGAATTCTTTGGAGGATTTGGAAATATTTGAATTTTAGGGCTGATCAAGGAACACTTGGTTATGCCTAGATGTTTATTACAGCTTTGTATGGCACACTTTAGTGGGATGTGTCTTCTGCAGTTTGAGCCACATCTGTGTAGTCAATATTGCCTGTCCAAGTTTTTGAGGATTTTTTTTTTAAAGTTGGCTCCACAGCTGATATAACTCGGCAAAGCTCTACTGGTGCCAATAGAGAAACGGATTTTCCCAGCTGAAGATTTGACCCCCATGATTTTACATGCACAGCAGCTCACACTTGTTTTAACCATCAGAAGTGATTTGTGATGATGGATACACAAATATTAAAAAAATAAAATAAAGCAGACCCAGAAAACAAGTCCCCGTTCTTCTCACATTAACAACAATGCAAATTCTGCCATTGATATCAATGGCAACAGGAGTGAATTCAAAATCTGTTCGGTTGTTTTTTTGTTTTGTTTTGTTTCCCCATCCTCTCTAACTAATTTACAGCCAAATCATTTACAGACAAAGCGGGGACATTTTTCAACAGGCACAAAGGGCAGTGAGATGCCCCCCGAAAGCCAATGGAGGTTGGAACGTAAGCCACGTTGACTTCCAATAGTGGGCGGAGGGCTGCCCTTTTTGCCTTTGAAAACCTCCATTCTTGAGCATAAAAATGTAAGTGATTCTCCCATGGGATATTGTTTAGTCAGCACCTTTATACCTATCCTTACCCTGGTTCCGAGAACTTGAAGCCAAGTTATAAACTGAAGTGAATTTTGATTGTTGTCTGTAGTGTTGTAGCCATGTTCGTCCCAGGATATTAGAGAGACAAGGTGAGTGAGGTAATATATTTTATTGGACCAACTTCTGTTGGTGAGAGCAATAAGCATTCGTGCTAACAGAGGTTGGTCCAATAAAAGATATTACCTCACCTACCTTGGTCTCTTGAGAATTTTGATGTCTATCATGTAATTCCAGGGCCTAACTGCACTGATTTGAACCCTCTGTTGTGGGTTGGGTTAAACCTTATTGTTAAGGAGTGGGTGTAATTGCCACCTTCAGTTAAGATAGCTCTAAACAGCCCCGCCCCTAAAACTAAGGTATATGCGAGTCCCCCAGGAATTTGCCCTATGTGAGCAGAGGGCTTTGGCTGGGCATAGGGTGGCCATTCATGCATTCTCAGAATATCAGGCATTCTGATACTTCCTGGAATAGCATGGGCCTACCACTGCCAGCATGACCCCACCCCACCCGCGTGACCTCAGATGCATGGTGTATGTGAGATCATACCAAATGGGGAGGGAGTGCCATTTTTAAGAGCACGTCGCTCCACCCCACCAGTGTGACCTTGCAGGTGAGGTTACACCAGCGGGAGCAGAGGCAGTGTGTTCTTCAAAAGGGCGTGTCCCCTGTCTGATACCAGACAAAACCACATACAGTTTTCTGAGTACTGGATGGGGTACAAACCCTAGAAAAGCAGGACTGTCTAGTTTAATACTGGGGGAGCGGCCTGCTTAGTGGATCATTGCTTCGGCAAGGTGCTTGGCGGTGTGCGTGTGCACTTACAGGATGGAGACAGACACAGAAAGAAAGCCAAGCAGACACAGCCTGGAAGTCTGGTGTGTGGCCCTGGATAAAGTCAATAAACAAAATTGCAATTTTGCCTCCGAACTGGAACATCCCAAATTTATGGCTACTACTTCGGTACACAAGGGTAACACCTCTGACCTGAGTGAGGCACTAGCCAATGCTCATAGACTCAGACTTTAGGACCAGAAGGGACCATCATGACAGTCTAGTCTGACCTTCTGCCACATTGCAGGCCATAGAACCTCACCCACCCACCTGCTCCATAACCTCTGGCTGAGTTACTAAAGTCCTCAAATCTTGATGTAAAGACTTCAAGTTACAGAGAATCCACCACTTACTCTAGTTCAAACCAGCAAGTGACCCATGACCCATGCTGCGGAGGAAGGCAAAACCCTCCAGGGTCACTGCCAATCTGATTTGGAAGTAAATTTTTCCCCAACCCCAAATATGGCAAACAGCCAGACACCTGGGAAAGAATTCTCTATAGTAACTCTCTATCCATCTCTAGCAATTGAAGATATTTGCTAATAGCAGTTACAGATGGGCCCTATGCATTGCAGGTAACCTCATCATACCATGCTTTGCATAAACTTATCAAGGTTCATCTTGAAACAAGTTAGGTTTTTTGCCCCCACTAATCCCTTTGGAAGGCTGGTCCAGTTTTATCTGGCAATACCAAGCCTCAAGATGTCATTTTCATGAAATAAATTTTCAGACTTAGAATTGTGGTCTAAGAATTCTGACAATATTAAGAAATTACTGGAACTAATCAATCAATGTCATGGAGTTGACAAAACGAAGAACAAAGGAGTGTCTTGTCCTTCTGCCCTGGACTCCTATTTGACCAATGTAGAGTGAAGAATGCTCACCACTAGGTTTTAGTTAGGACCTTCGGAGGCTGGGGAGCAGATTTAGTTGATCTGGGGCTACAAATCATAGTAGCAGAGACATGAGACTGACAGGGGATTTCCCAGCATTGATTACACCTTTTCTAGAGAACTGATGCAGGTGTAATTGTATCAGTACATTTCCCCCATTTTACTGCTAGGCAACATTTGACCATTTTAATCCTGTGGTGAAGAAAGACATTATGAGGGTGGAAATAGCATTCATTGTTTGCACTCACCAAGCACAGTGTGTGCTTTTCTGCATTATTGAATAACGAAAGGAGAGCAGATACCAATTCCTCTTTGGAATGTATTCCCTGGTGCTACATATTCATCAAAAAAAGACTCCTCTGACAATAATTCAAATGTGCAATCAAGTCAAGAGTCAGTTAAAATCCTGTTCCATGTTACAGCACCAATGTATTCCCACAGCCAGTGCAAGCAGAGGAAGCACTGGGTCAGCCACATATTAGAGCCAGAAGGAGGACAGAAATTGTGAACATGAGAAACATTAAATGGGGTGAGCTCTTCATGTAATAATTGGGGTGGGTCATTCTGGGGAGTTCTAAATCTTGTCTTTAATGTGATTACACAATAGTAGTGAAGTGAATGAGCTTGGGTATAGGGGCACCACTGCCCCCTGCTGGATGGAACCAGATCTATGTATCAGGCCCTGTGAAGGGGCGAGGAACCCTGCTCATGACAGAATGCTGAAGGAGGTTAAAAGCCTTCACTGACAGGCCCCATTCCCCAGGGGTTGCCTTAAGCATCAGACTTGAAAATAAAAAGGCTTTCTGTGACCCTCCAGAAAGGTGAGCGATGAAGTTGAGAGCTGGGGCTCATGAAGAGGAAGCCCTAGGCTAAAGCTTTCTGCTGGTGCTCCTCAGACTGAGCCCAGAGGACAGGAGGCTCTGGAAGAGACTAGTATACTTTCTTTTTATGCAAGAGAGGACTCAGCACAGAGGTCTAAATAGTCTGAGTGAGATTCTCCTTTGGTTCAAGAGGTAGGAACCTGTGCTTGAAGAGTAGGAGGACCTGAAAGTCTATCTTCACTGAGGCTGTGAAGCACCAAATGATCATAGTGTGCGGTAGAATGAGGAGTGTGAAGTCCTGGTCTGCCACACGCTTTCTATGTTCTCTGATCATCTGCCTATCTTGGTATTTCCCAGACACATCTGTTTATCTGCTGTCACTAGCACTCATGTGAATCTAGTGTAAGGCTCAAGTTTCTTAACTGGCTTCCCCCATCTCGTGATCAATACTCGGCATTGAGGGATAAAAACACAAATACAAAGAGATTTTCCTCAAAGTGAGATAGTAATCCATTGAGCATTCTCACAATCATTAATGGTTTAAGTCTTCCAATGCCCACATGAGGTAGGGAAATATGTATGCTCCCATTTTACAGATGGGCAGATTAAGTCCCAGAGTAAATGATTTGCTCAAATTCACAGAGGAAATCTATAGCAGAAGGGGAAGAGAATCCAGATCTCTAGATTGCCATTCCCAGGCCTTAACCATAATGCTCATCCAGCCTTTACTTTAAAAGAATATGTTTGTGCCATGTTGATGTTTGGCCTTGAAATAAAGAATAGGGTTGATATGAAAGTCTAAACTCATGGTGCCAGAATAAAACTGGAACTGAACATTATTATCGAATAGATCCAAGCATTCCATCCTCCTGAGGATGTACTGTAAATATTATACTATATAAGCAGCAGCTTGTACTGCCAGCTGGGAGATCAAGGTGATTTGAGGTCCTTGAGAGAGATCAGAAAAGGATACTAACCTACAGCTATAACTGTTAAAGCTAATAAAGAACTTGCCTTATTAAGAATTTCCTACACTACCTTTAAGTCACCTCATAACCTTCTCTTTGACAAGCTTCTTAAGTTTCTCACTGTAAGGCAGGTTTTCCAGATGTTAAATCATTCTTGTAACTCTTTTCTAAACCCATTCAAATTTTTCATGTAGTTTTCTGAAGTGTGGATGCCAGAACTGGACACAGTGCTCCAGCAATGATCACACCAATGCCATGTACAGAGGTCCTCCCTATTCCCACTCAAGATTCCCCTTTTTCTACATCCACGGATCACATTAGCCCACTTAAGCCACAGCATTACAATTAGTTATCCACCATGACCACTGAGTTCTTTTCAGCCACTACTTCCTGGGAGACAGTCCCCCATCCTGCAAGCATGACCTGTCTTCTGTGTTCCTAGATCAGGGGTGGGCAAACTTTTTGGCCCGAGGGCCACATTGGGGTTGCGAAACTGTATGGAGGGCCAGGTAGGGAAGGTTGTGCCTCCCCAAACAGCCTGGGCCGCCACCCCCATCCTCCCCCTCCCACTTCCTGCCCCCTGACTGCCCCCCTCAGAACCCCATCCCTTCCAATCCCCCTGCTCCTTGTCCCTTGACTGCACCCTCCCGGGACCCCCGTCCCTAACCACCCCCCGGGATCCCACCCTCTATCCAACTCCCTGCTCCCTGTCCCCTGACTGCCCTGACCCCTATCAACACCCCTGCCTCCTAACAGGCCCCCCAGGACTCCCACGCCTATCCAACCGCCCCCTGCTCCCTGTTCCCTGACTGCCCTGACCCCTATCCACACCCCTACCCCCTGACAGCCCCCCCGGGACTCCCACACCTATCCAACCCCTCCTGCTCCCTGTCCCCTGACTGCCCTGACCCCTATCCACCCCTCCCACCCCCTGACAGGCCCCCTGGGACTCCCACACCTATCCAACCCCCCCATTCCACGTCCCCTGACCGCCCCCCCAAACCTCCACCCCATCCAACTGCCCCCTGCTCCCTGTCCCCTGACTGTCCCCCGGGACCCCCTTCCCCAACCCCCCCACCCCACTCCCTTACCACGCTGCTCAGAGCAGCAGGACTGGAAGCCGCGTCGCCTGGCTGGAGCCAGCCGCGCTGCCAGCATGGCGGCGTAGCTGTGGGAGCGGGGGAGGGGCTAGCCTCCCCGGCCGGGAGCTCAAGAGCTGGGCAGGATGGTCCCGTGGGCCGGATGTGGGCCGCGGGCCATAGTTTGCCCACCTCTGTCCTAGATGTATAACCTTAGGCATACCACAGGTTCATGAGTTAGCTGTCTCTCAGCCCACATACCCACAGTTCCTATCCTGGCTGTTGGCTTTCTTAGGGTATGTCAACACTGGAGCTGAAAGGTGTATTTTCCAGCTTGAGGAGACATATCCACATTAGGGTACTAGGTGGATTAGAGCTAACAATATAAGCATAACTGCAGCAGGTGCTTGTGCCACAGTGGCTACACTTCTATTTTTAGCACCCTAGCTCGATCAGAGCTAGCATGGGTGTGTTTCCTAGAGCTGGACATGACACCTTCCAGCTCCTGTGAAAAAGTACTCTTAAAACTTACTTATTTAAATGAAAACTACAGTTGCTTAAACTTTAGCATCTGGCATTACGTTTCCATCACTTAATTAAGTAACAGCTTTTGTGTTCCTGGGATAGAATCTCTTCATTCGTCTAATCCTTTTTTTACGTGCAGTACATCTCAGCATTCATGAAAAGAGCACTGTGATCAGTTGCCACAGACGTTACAAATATAAGGCCTGATTCTGCAACACTCAGTCATGTGAGCAATCCCTATGGGAACAGTCCCATTGACAACTAAGTCCCCTAATACGAGGAATCACGTGAGCAAGAATTATTCGTGCTGTCATATGGCAACAGTAACAAATCCTAGAAAGACTCACTTTCTTCTAACACTGAACAAGGAACTTTATCTGAATAGAGAAAACGCTTCTCTCTCTCTGCTTCACTATAGAGCTTCTGCCTAGACTCTTCCCCAGCCTAATTTCCTCCCTGGCTTCCTGCTGCCAATTCAAAGAGGTAGTACACCCCTGAGTAAGGCTGGATTAGAGAGTTCCTGATCGCCAATGAATGATTTTCAGGGTCTGCAACACTGCCTTGTAAACAACTTTTTAAAATTAGATTTAGTAATTAACATTTAAAAAATTGAAAGGGGTGCAGAATTATGGAGAAAAGTTAATTGTCCTGCCAGTTTCCAGATGTTCACAATATGGTTTTACAGCTGAGTGTATTTTCCACAACTGATTTTACCTTTTCCTGGATATTTCCCTCAGCTGACTTTAAAGCAGAGTGGTGTAAGTGTGTATGGCTTGCAGTATTTTAAGATTCTTCCATAATACCTATTCCTGACAAGGGACATCATTTTTCAACTTCTAAATATTTATAGCATCGACTAACATATTTCAAAATCCAAATATTGAAGACGTTACTCTGAATTATTCCTTCATTGCACATGAAAAATAACCACAAAAACAAAACAATATAAGAGGAAGACACAATGCTAATAAGCATGATTTTTGTAATATCCAAATCACAGGATGTCGCTGTATCAACTGTGATGGTGCAGAACAGCAATGCCTATTATGCCGAGCTTTTTTAAAATAAAATCATCTAGAAGGGATGAAAAATATGTAGCGCTAGATCCCAACATGCACCAGACACCTTCATGATGGAGTAAGAACCTCTCTTTACACCATTATTTGGACAATCCAGACCTTTCATAGATTCACAATTACAGATTCATAGATTCCAAGATCAGAAGGGACCACTATGCTCATCTAGTCTGACCTCCACTATAGCACAGACCATAGAACGTCCCCAAAATTATTCCTAGTCCAGATCTTTTAGAAAAACAGCCAATCTCGAGTTAAAAATTGTCAGTGATGGAGAATCCACCACAACCCTTGTTAAATTGTTCCAATGGTTGATTACCCTCACTGTCAAAAATGTATGTCTTGCTTTCTGTCTGAAATTTGCTAGCTTCAACTTCCAGCCATTGGATCGTGTTATACCTCTCTCTGTTACTAAATATTTGTTCCACATGTAGATACTTATGGACTGGAATCAAGTCACCCCTTAACCTTCTCTCTGTTAAGCTAAATACAATAGTATTTCAGAGTTATGAACACCAGAGTTACAAACTGACCGGTCAACCACACACCTCATTTGGAACTGGAAGTACGCAATCAGGTGGCAGAAGAGACCAAACTAAAAAAAGCAAATACAGTACAGTACTTGTACTGGTAATGTGTTAAACATAATCTACTAAAAAAAATAAAGGGAAAGCACCATTTTTCTTCTTCATAGTAAAGTTTCAAAGCTGTATTAAGTCAATGTTCAGTTGTAAATTTTTGAAAGAACAACCATAATGTTTCGTTCAGAGTTACGAACATTTCAGAGTTACAAGCAACCTCCATTCCCGAGGTGTTCAGAACTCTGAGGTTCTACTGTAGGTTAAGCTCCTTGAGTATATCACTATAAGGCAGGTTTTCTAAACTTTTAATTATTCTCATGGCTCTTCTCTCCAATTTATCAACATCCTTCTTGAATTGGGGCACTGCCTCAAGACAAAGGAGTCCAGCAGCGGTCACACAAATGCCAAATACAGAGGTACAATAACCTCTCTACTCCTACTTGAAATTCCCCTGTTTCTGCATCCAAGGATCACACTAGTTCTTTTGACCACCACGACCTGTAAATCTTTTTCAGGGTCACTGCTTCCCAAAATAAAGTCCTCCTGTAAATAGGGTCTCCATTCTTTGTTCCTAGTCAGATGTATACATTTACATTTAGCCATGTTAAAATGCATATTGTTTGCTTGTAGAGTGACCAGACAGCAAGTGTGAAAAATCGGAATGGGGTGGGGGTAATAGGAGCCTATATAAGAAAAAGACCTAACAATCAGGACTGTCCCTATAAAATCGGGACATCTGGTCACCCTATTTGCTTGTGCCCAGTTTACCAAGTGATCCAGATCGCTCTGAATCAGTGACCTGTTCTCTGCATTATTTACCACTCTCCCAATTTTTGTGACATCTGCAAACTTTATCAGTGATGATTTTATGTTTTCTTCCAGGTCATTGAAAAAAACATTAAATAGCATAGGGCCAAGAACCAACCCCTGCAGGATCCCACTGGAAACAGACCCGCTCAGTGATGATTCCCTGTTTACAATTACATTCTGAGACATATCAGCTAGCCAGGTTTTAATCCATTTAACGTGTCCCAATTTTAATTTTATACTGTTCTAGCTTTTTTAAATCAAAATATCACGCGGTACCAAGTCAAACACTGTATAGAAATCTAAGTATATTATGTCAATGTTATTACCTTTATCAACCAAACTTGTAAACTCATCAAAAAATATCAAATAGTTTGAAAGAATCTATTTTCCATAACACTCTGTTATGTCATTCTCCTTTAGTTCTTTATTAATCAAGTCCTGTACCAGCCACTCCATTATCTTGCCTGGGATCAATGTCAGGCTGACAGGGCTGTAATTACCTGCATTATCCTGCTTACCCTCTTTAAAAACTGGCACAACATTAGCTTCCTTCCAGCCTTCGGGAACTTCCCCAATACTCCAGGACTTATTGGAAATCAGCATTAATGGTTCAGCAATCTCCTCGGTCAGCTCTTTTCAAATTCTTGGGTGCAAGTTATCTGAACCTGTTGATTTAAAAATGTCTAACTTTAGTAGCTTCTGTTTATCATCCTCAAGAGATACTAGTAGACTGGAAAGATTGTTATCACCATATCATGAGACTGCATCATCTGTTTCTCCCCAGATACAGAACAGAAATATTTATTGAATATTTCTGTCTTTTCTGCATTATTATTGATAATTCTACCATTTCCATCTAGTAATGGACAAATACCATTGTCAGGATTATTTTTATTCCTAATAGATTTTAAAAACTCCTTATGGTCCTTAACTCTGCTGGCCACAGAGTTTTCCTTGTGTACCTTGGCTTCCCTTATCAGTTTTCTACAATTTCTAACTTCTGAGTGGGGAACAGGTAAAACCAACTCATTGGCCAAAGTAGCTGAACCAGTGCATGGGGGTGCAGGCAGGAGTAATTTATTACCAGTATAATTACTACTCCCTGCGAGTTAGAGCTGATTGGAAGTTTTTCCACAGAACATTTTTTCTGTCCGAAAATGCCAATTGATCAAAATGGAAACATTCAACAAAATTTTGATGAAGTCCAGGCAGGTTTCCTCCCTCCTCCCCAATCTGTCTCCGTGGCAGCAGGGGGGCTGCTGAGGAGCCAGGAAACTCTTCACATTGTATATATGTGCTCCCAGATCTTGCAGTGGTTTCTGTACACTGTCACACACACATATTGTGCAGAGAGGCTGCACTGTTATGGCCAGAATACATTAACACTATTTTTGCTGCCTATATAATTCACCTGGTTAGGAGACTTTCTTTGTTCTTTCTTTGTTCTTGCCAGAATTTGATCCTAAATCTTCAGGACCAAGACAGATGAAAGCTAATTATTTTGGATCAGCCTAAAAAATTAAGTTTCCTAATGACCGCTGTGCCTCTGTGACTTTACAGGGGTCTCTTCTAGCACAATTTGGGTGAATGCATTAACATATACAAACAAAGGTGCATGGAGGATTAAGCTTTGATGAAGTAATGCTTGCTGTAATTCATTTTACAGACACTTAGCAAAGGCAGAGCTGGAAGGAAAAAGAGAGGACTGGAGTTTTAATATGAGAATGGAATCTCTGGCAAACACTGAGCAAGGTTTGTTAGATTATTAGAGTATGGATTGGCTGAGCCTGTCTCTGAAACTGGACTAGCCAAACCCTAGTTTCATTTCTTAAATTAAAGTCGTTAAAGACATACTCAGTGGCTATATTTCTTTGTCTGTGCATAAAGACAGAGAGTGCAATATGAAACAAATGGGTTGTAGTGTAGACACTTACTACAGTGACAGAAGGGGATCTTCTGTCGGTGTAATAAATCCACCTCTTAGGGCTAGTCTACACTTACCCGCTGCGTCGGAGGCGTCGGATCGATCTTCTGGGTTCGATTTATCGCGTCTTGTCTAGACGCGATAAATCGAACCAGGAAGTGCTCCCCCGTCGACGCTGGTAATCCAGCTCGCCGCGAGGAGTAAGCGCTGTCGACAGGGGAGCCTGCGCGCCGTGTGTGGACCACAGGTAAGTTCAAACTAAGAGACTTCGACTTCAGCTACGTTATTAACGTAGCTGAAGTTGCGTATCTTAGTTCGACACGGGGGGGTTAGTGTAGACCAGCCCTTAGAGAAGTGGTAGCTAGGTCGACAAAAGAATTCTTCTGTTGACTTAGTGGTGTCTACAATGGGGCTCAGGTCAGTTTAACTATGCGTCTCTGGAGGCTGCATTTTTCACACCCTGAGTAATGTAGTTAAGCCAGCCTAACTTTTTAGTATAGACCATCCCTAAGATAACAGACAGGCACTTTTCTAATTTTTATGCAGAAATCACATCTCATGCTCAACCCTGTTTTGTAACCAGAAAAAATGATGAACAGTCTGGAAATCCCAGGTTCTGTTTGGAGACAGGCATGAATCACAAAATTTCTGAGCATGGATATGTATACCCACCCCTTTCAAAGTCTGGGTCCCGGGTTTTGGATTAGCTCATCAGAGAGAGAAGGTACAGCTGCAATATTTAGTTCCATCTGGGTTCTGATTCCAAACATCCCAAAATTCAGGGGCTGTGGGTCCATGGTTTTAGTTCAGGCCCCTAATATTCAGTATGTTAAAGAGCTGTGTGATTGTTAGTCAGTCTGGTATAATTTATGGGCACATGTCCAGTGTCTCATTATATCGATGTAAGTACACAGGTGTACCTTCTACACTATGCAGTGGATCTTGCAAAAGTAACCTGACACCACTGGAGTCAGACCAACCTTTGAAGTGTGATTGGTATCACCTATAATTCCTGCAGCGAGTTGCACTGTCCACCATAAGCTTAATTAAATCTCCTTTATAACAGAATAGTTTGGCGCCAAGACAAACAGAATCCGATACGTGTTTCTCTGTTAATCATGTTAACAAATGTACGACAGAGGTGACCACAGTGTCCTTGTCCAAATCAAGGCGAGAAAAGAAATAATTAAGCTCAAGCTCTATGGGGGACCCACATGGATCAGATAGCAGCATTTGTGCTTTTGGACTAGCTGGTTTTATGTTCATAGCCAGTGCTGACCCTGCCATCCACTATGAAGGGAGTTCTGTTCTGTTCTAGGGCCTGTGCTAGTGGCTGTTAAATCATAATCTCTTCTGCTTTTATCTCTGGTATGTGTCCAAGCAGAAGTTAAAGATCCCCTGGTACTTATAGAGAAGGATAGACTATCCCCAGTCCCTGGCCAATAAAACAGATTTTAATACACAAGTCTATGTGCCGGGGAATGAATAATGGCTGCCATGTTTGCCTCTACAGTCAGTATAATACTGGTACCTAACCTAATCCATTACGTATGTAATGCGCTTTGAGATGCTTTAAGTCAGTAATGCACTGTATAAGACCAAATTCAATTCTAGTCTCAAATATTTGACTGGCTCAAAGTCATCTTTTTTTAATTTTCCCAGAGAGCTGTTGGGCCTGCTGTACACTATGAGAATCCTCAGATGCTTTCCCATAATTAATGCATATATGCAATGCAGGATTTAGCCAGCTACATTCCTGAACTGACTTATAAATATACATGAAGAGAAATTCCCATTTTGTGTCATGAAGGAGCTGAGCAGTCTTAATACTCAGGGTGAAATTCAGAAGTCCCCCAGAATGGAAGCATGACAGCTCTGCTGTGTTGGAGATAGGCAACTGCAGTAGGTGTGCCTGGTGGCAACATTCATTGAGCTCAGTATTGCCCAGCCCAGGAGGGAAGGATTTGGCTAAGGGAAGAGCAGGAGCATGGTGATTTCTCCATGGTTACATGATTTTTGCAGTAGTAACATCAGGTTCCGACTTCCCTTTTCTCATTTGTTAAAGAACTTTGGTGAGATACTTGGAGGACCAGGATGGTGACTTCACAAGAGCCTAAAAGGTGTGCTGTAGTTCCTCTCAGCGACCAACTGAGGGGAAGGAATGTTGACTGAGATTCAGATGACAGCCCCCTGTGCCACTCACCATTTGCCATATGTCTTCCTAAAGACCTCCAGCAAAAAGAGGGAAGGCCAGGAGTAGAGGGGAAGTGAGGAGAAGAAAACTGAGGACATCTTCAATCTTCATAAAGGAGCCCATGTCTTTGGACAAAGGAATGGCTTCACTATCTCTTTTGTTTGGGGAGGATTTCTCATTTCTTACAGCTGGCTGGAAAAGTGGGAATTTCTGAATTAAAAAAAAATGTTATAAGTTTTTTGATAAAAACATGTTGGGTTTCCATCAGGAAGTTTCAAACTTCTTCAAAATGAAAATTTGCCTTTCATTTTGACTTGAAATGTCAATTTGTTTAGGCTTTTTTAAACCAAACTATGAGAGTGAGACATTTTAAATTGAGACGTCAATTCTAAATAAAAACTCTAATTTCAAAATCTCCCATGGAAAAAAATGAAACTTTTAATTGGAATTGACATTTTTCCACAAAACGTTTCCATGTAGAAGACATTGTCTTTGGTCAATGAGAAAGATTTCTGCATGAAACATCTCAACCAGCTCTACTATTTCCTGTGTTTTATGGGTGAAGGGCGTCACTGTGAACAGCAGACAGCAACACTATGTACCACTTAAGGCCTATGTCGATGATTGAAATGGGATGTAAATGGCACATAGGCCTTGTGTGGGTCCTCTGAATAGTGGTGAATTTCAACCTATGAGATAGGCTGTTCACCCCTTATGCACAGTAAGTTTTATCTTACTACTGAAATACTCCCATTTACTTCAATGAGCCATTTTTTACTGTCGTTTGCCTTGTTTCTCTTTATTACGTGCATTTACCTGGGGCTCATACATTGTAGAAGGCTTGTATGTTACCCAAAGTAAACACGGACAGCAATTAAAATCTTATCAGACTGCTTCATAACAAGATTCTCCCCAAGAATTTGGTGCTCCATGAATAACTTCATTGTTTTTCATTCAGTATTCTTGAGAGGTCCACAGACAATAGATGTTCTCCAGGTAACAAAACACTTCCACATTTCTTTAGCAGCAGATGATTTCAGCCTGTTCCACTGTGATATGCTGAAAATAGTAATGTGATTTGGAAATGATTCCCCCCGCCCTCCCACCCCAGTAAAGATGTTCTAATATTGACCTTTTGGTCATTTTTTCCCATGCTGTACAGAGCAAGTGCAGAGCATGATCATTCAATTCTTTCTCATGTAGGTAGCCCCACTGACTTCCCATTATCTCCTAATGACTCGGGGGAGGGAGGGAGGAGGGTTACGTGCATGACTAGGCAGCTGCATGAATAAGGGCTGCACACTCATTCCCTACAATTCTCCCTGCAGTTTCACTTGTGTATAATATTCTTCATGTCCTGTCCTAAACTCTTACGCAGTGTTATTGTGAGCTGCTAAACAACTGCCAGGTTCCCCCCAGGAGATGGCTGCATGTCAGTGGTGTAGGAAATAATCCCTTCAAATTAGTTTAGGGTCCAGTTCTGCAAAAGTTGGCCCTATGGCCTTGATTCTGCCAAGACGTTTGCACACGCTTAACTTTTAAGCATGTGAGCAGTGTCATTGAGTTCACTAAGACTGCCCAACAATTTAGGACAGGAAGTGAAGACAAAATAAACAGGACTACTCACGCTTAAAGTATCGTTATCTCAGTGTTAGAGCTAGGAAAACAGAGGCAGAGAGTGATGCAGTGACTTAGCCAAGGCCGCACAACAGGGCAGTGGCAGAGCTAAATCCAAGTTCAATAATCACACTGCCTCTAATTGTATTAGCTCCTGAGCTTCTGTCCCAGGGACAGAACACAGCACCTTACTCAGCTCTCTCTCTCATCCCACAAGCTTTCTTTCTGTACATGAATCACTAGACGCACAGAAATCCCTCTGTAGTCTAGCAGCCTGGGGTCAGGGAAGAGAGTTGCAGGAGTATACCATGCAACCAGGGCAGATCTGAATATTGAGAGCTCCCTCTGTTCAGGGATGCAGGCATTGGGTGGCTCCTAATGCACCTAAACAGACTGGAAGTTGAAATCACAACACTAGCAGCAAATTTTTGGATTCACGGGTGCTAAGCAACAGCTTCCATTCTCTCACTGGCTGTCCCTAGTAAGTTTTATCATGTTTTCCCCCCCCCCAACATTGTGGCTGGATCTGTAGTTATTACTGACAGCTCTAGGGAAGTGTTCGTTGTGGTCTCCTCATCTATTTTGAAAGGTTTGCAATAGTTATTTTTCATTAAGAAAATTAATGCATTAATCCGCCCAATATGATTTTAGCTGGTTCCTAGTCATCTGGTATTTTCAAATTATTTCAGGAAGGATGCAAGGCTTGTGGGGCCAGATTTTTTAAAATCACTTGTGGCCAGAGTTTTCCAGTGCTCAGCACCCACAAGTCAGGCCAGATGTTCATAAGAGCTCAGCACCCAATAACTCTCTACATGCTGACCTCTGCTGAAATCTGGACACTTGTCTTGCTGCCCAATTGAAAATCTGGCTCTAGATTTTGTGGGTGCTGTTCATCTTAGAGCTGAATGAGAAATGTTTGCTTTCTTCAGGTTTTGGCTGCTCATTCTTTTGCACAGCAGATCCATTTTTTACTTCCACACAAGAAGTGACATATCCAGGAGATTGAACATGAGCATCGAGCCACCAAAAATAGATGAAATTTCATGACTTGATTCTTATATGCAGTCATGTTTCTGACACTAATAAGACTCTCTTCCCTGGCTGTCTGGAAAATAGGCATAAATATTACATTCACTTTGCAGCAGCCTCATGATACAGTTAAGCAGCTGTTGTAACGTGACTGGATAACTCAGTTAAGAAAAAGCTTTTAACTTGTCAGATCTAAAAGCCCTCTCTGAAAGGCTCTGTAGTCCCAGCTCAAACACAAATTACAAAATTACCCAGGTTTACAATTTGGCATGGATTAGTTTAATCAGTGAGAATTAAGAACCAATGGATCCTGGAAAAGCTTTTTTACCTTTATGTAAGGCTAACATTCCTGTTATGTTGTCTATTGATTGTTCTGCATTAGGACAGTTAGGCAGAGAACAATTTGAGCTAATCTCTTAATTTTTGCAATTGGAAATATAGAACTCTATTAAAAAAAAAAAAAAGACTGTGTGGTTTCCTTCTGCCCCTATATAATTTTCAGTGGCATGCCCAGGACTTAATCCATGTCTCACTGCAGTCAATGAAAAGATCCCCCTGACCTTCAGTGAGACAGGACCATTGGTTGTACAACCTTAGAAGTTGTACAGTGAATAAAGCAGGACTTTTCAGGATTATAGGATTCTTTTCTTTCTTTAAGTAGAAAACTTTAAAAGTTGCAAAACTAAGACACAAAATCACACCCTGCCAAAGTCAAAGTTTCTCATGCAACATTTACTCTGCCCCCATGTGTATATACACAATGCAGACTTTCACATATTGTTTCTCAAATAATACAGCACAATACATTTTCACCCCATAACTTCATAAAGTGCCCAAGTAAACGAAGGAGAGATTCACAGGAGCCTAACCGCACTCAGGGTGAAATTCTGTGCCCGGGGCTACAGCAAAGATGAAGCATCACTTAAGTCCAACTGTAGCCCTCCCATAAACAAAGTTTCAGTGGAATGTAAGTGGTGGTAATTCCCCTTGTGCTGGCTTTTTGTATGGAGTCAATTTCACCTTCCCTGTGTATTTTGCACACAAATGATGTTAACAAACGTTTGGCATACACAGAATAGTAAACAATGCTACAAGAGACTAAACATGGGGATCTAAGGGCTTAGACAAAAACGGTATGATTTTATATGGTATTTAATAAATATGATGAGATCATGCAATTAAAGACAGTTGGCCAAAGTCTCAGCTTGTGTAAATTGGCACATTTCCATTAACTGTGCTGAAGATCTGGCTCTATACCCTAATGCATGCGCACACAGGGACAGAATTAAGCTTGCATGAGCAGCCTTAACTTTGGTAGTTGCTGACTGAGTGCTTAAGTGTGTAAGCTTAAACAGATTTTTCATAGTATGGACACTATTATATAATATCGCCATGTACAGTATCTCCTGGAAAAAACAACCGGTAAGACTGCATACAAACAGGTCCTGTATCCAGATTAGCGTTGAAAAGAAGTTAGATTTATCCCTTTATTCTCTCAACCTCCCCTGCCGACTCCTACTTTGCTCTTATTTAGAGTGTGGCTCATGTGGTCTAAGGAAGGGCCCCGCTGTGGTGATGGGGAGGAAATAATGCCCACCCTCATCAGGAAGGGAAATGATTGCTCTAATTTCCATCACCCAGCGCTGACTGAGTGTGGTCACTCACAAATCAAAGGAAACGGGAGGCATGCAGGAGTATCCTGCTAAGCCCTTCCTGCTATTTGTACAGGGAGGCAGTCTGAGTGAATCACAAAACTGGCCAGAGCAGCAGAAAAACGTCATTTGACAATAGGATCAGCATTATGAACAACAACAAAAGACCCCAGTCTGCATTCACATAGTGATGTGCTTACGCATTGACTTCAGTAAGGTTACACACAGCAGGTGAAATCTTGGCATCATTACAGTCAATGGAAGTATCACCATTGACTTCCATGGGGTCAGGATTTTACTCAGTATGTAGAATTAAGCATGTGAATAAATCTTTGCAAATTCAAGGCCCAAATCAGGTGTTGAAGTCTAATATATGTAGAGAGTGCAGACCTGGGCAAATGCTGCAAAATACCTTCTGCAAATATCCATCCAAATGTTCCTCTGGCCATGCTCACGCCCCATTTGTATTTCCTTCCCACTAGTAGCTACAGTTCAGCTGGCATGAATGTCCATGCCAGAGAAACTCCCCAAAATCATAGGAGCGAGTCTCTGTGGAAACTGAATTTTAAATGTGTAGGTGTAAAAAGTCCCAGTAGAAATGCTCATGCAGTCAGACAACGGAAACCAGGCCATGTGATCTATCTGACCAGCCGTGAAATGAGAATCATGAATATTGAGAATTGCACAGTGGCAGAGCTGAGCTGATTAATCCACAGAGCTAAAAACATTACCAAAAAACGTGTCAAAAATTTAGAATGACATAAATACAAGGAAATCACAACCTGCTCAGGAATATTCCATGAGCAGAAAAGGAGGCTAAACACTCTCCTCGGGCTCTTTCCCCTCATAATACAAGTAAGATTTAGTCTCTTCCATCTTAAAAACCCCTCCCTTGACCCCACTTACCTCTCCAGCTACCGCCCCATCTTCCTTCTGCCTTTCATCTCTAAGTGCATTGAACATGCGGTCAACAATGGCTGGCTGGAGTTCCTCTCCTCCAATACCATCCTAGACCGCCTCCCATCTGGCTTCTGCCCATTGCACTCCACTGAAACCATTCCTCAAGTCATCCTTTATAAAAAAAGAAGCAAATAGCCTACAGGCAGGCTGCAACACAATGATATTAGCTTAATAGAGAAATGGTCATTAACAAAATTCCAGGGCCTGAAGACTGTCAACAGTGAGATGGTGAATAGTCATTTAAATCTACTTGAGATGCCAAGAACTGAAGGAAGAACTCTGGCATGAAGGGCTCATTATACATAGAAAACAAAATTGTAGTTGTGCTGGAGTGTTGTGTCCATGAAAGCTTTCTGGAAAGCAAAAATAAGCACAACTAGTAGATGGAGGAGGATGAGCAGAAGGTGAATTTAAATGGGAAAAAAAGCAGATGAATGAAGAATAAACGTGATAAAAAGCTGTAGGCTAGGTCAAAGTTGTAATAAGCCCCATAAACTTTGGAGAGGGACTGGGAACTCTTACACAAGATCATACCTGCTGCTTCCATTGAAACTGCGCTAGGAATGGAAGATTCCTTAGATCACAAGGCTTCCAACAGCCTGGAGGAGGCCATAATAAAAAAGGAGGTATCAAACAAGGCCCCACTTCCTCTGAAATTCATGGCAAAACTTCCGATTTCAATGAGGAAAGATCAGGTCCGAAAGGAGTAGGACTCAGTGACTGAAAGGAGGCAAACTAGCCCAACCCACCCCTTCTCTCATCTTTACTGATATTAGAACTTGTTTCGTTGTCATTACTTTTGCACTGATATCTGTTTACATATTTTCCATCAAAGCAAGTATCCCCAGTACACCTGTGTCGGAGCTTTCAAACCCTTCCCTCTATACTTGCTTCTGAACACCTCTTTCATTGGTATCTCCGCTCAACTCCAATCCAGTCTTCATTGGTGTCAGTGGAGATATTCCCATCGACTTAAACGAGAAAAGGATCAGGCTTAATGCTCCCGTTTTCCTACTCTCTTTTTCAGTACATATTGTAACTAACCTGAGGCCACAGAGAACAGACACCAAAACTGCCAGCTGAACTATATGTATGCAGCACAAAGGTCTGAACCCTAAACCTTCCAATCCCCCAAAATCACAGATCTATAGCATTTAAATGAAAGAGGAATGCCCATTAGCTGTAGGAATTATATCATATGGAGGCTGGTGCCACTAGATGGATGTACTGACAGCTGCGTAGTGCTAAGTAGGGACACCTGTCACCCAGGAAGATGTGGGAGACCATATGGGGTGTTATCCCCCAATAGGTGGTTGAGGTTTTGGCACTGGAAAGGGGATGTGTTTCCTCTTTCCCTTCCCTTTGTGGGCAAGGGCAGAGGTGACTTGAATAGTTTTTTGGGGAGTTGAACTCCTAGTTCCCAGGGCAGAAGCCCTCAACACCAGCCATGTGTTACTCTCTCAAGCAGCCAGCTGATCTGATTGTTTTTGCCTTTGTGCTCCTAAGTCCTCCCTCTGCTGTTTATAAGATCTGTGGGGCAGGGTCTCCCCTTCTTTTTTTGTTTCAGAGTGTGCCAGGCCCATGGGATTATCATTATTCTGTTTGGTATTTAGCACATGATGTTCTATCATTAATAAAGGCAAACTCTGCTGTTTATTATCTCTGACAGCAGAAATAGTGGGGCACACTGTATCTGTAGCCGATCCCAAACACTCTTAATTGCTCTGCGGAATTAGAGACGAGAATTCTAACAGAAACAGGCATCCTGTCGGGATGCAGCACTGTATTCTAGTCTCCTGCAATGCAGGAGTTTTCAGATGTGTGAATGACAAGTGGCATTTTTCCTTGCGATGGCCCCAATATTTCCTCATTTTGGAAGAAGATGGAAAGAGATAACAGGCATGTCAGTCCTGAGGGAAACTCCACTAGTATCTCAGCGAGTTGTAGAAATTGTTCAGGAACGGTTCATTCATGCGAGTACGTGACCTTTGTTACACTGCCAAGGTTAGCAAACCCCAGGGGATCTGCTACTAGAGTGCCAGTCACGCAAATTAAAGTAGCCCGGAGCTGCTTTAACTTATGCACCCAATTTCTCGGAGATTCTTTTTTCCTTTAAATTGGAATGTGTGTAATTTGTTTCTTGTTGCCATTCTCTGCCTTGTTTCTACTCCATCTGGGTTGCATGCCCTTTCCCCAGGTACTAAGCAGGTTTCCTGAGATGCATCCCAACCCCATGCTCCTCCCCACCAGTCTAGCAAGGAGAATATCTACATTGCACAATTGAAATGCAAGAAGGGGACACATTACAGGAGTTTTAATAAGAAGTATGCTAAAAGCAGAGATACACAGGATGTAATTAGATTACAACAGGGCCCAAGTGAAGGATTGGAGAGGTTTATAAATGTCCAGGAACAGACTCTCAGATTTATATGTGATCAAAACTAATTTGAAAAGCTGTTATATGTGCTGAAGCCGCGGAAGGGAATTAACATAATGCAGGCAATTCAAGACAGGATGTCTCCATTCAAAGGCTTGTGAGAATTTGGAACAAGCTGCCAAAGAAAGCACATGGTGGCCAATAACCCAAGAGAGAGCTGAAGAAATAATAATACGGTGACAAATCTGTGGCCAGCAACAGTTCCTGGTAGTCACTGTGATGTACACTAAGGCTGCTTCGAACCTCATGTAGGTAACAAAGAGAAAACTCAGATCCTCTTGTTCTAAAAATCCCTGGATACTACAGCTTGAACTAAAAGACAATTACCTTTAGCTCTTAGCAGTATGCGACATAGGAAACACAGTTGAAGGTAGCAGTCTATATACTCACTAGCCAGTTTGTTACGGTTCTTTGCACTTTCACATATTTCATCATAATGACACTGAAGTGGTTTACAAACATGAATTCTCATAAAGCCCTTGTAAGGGGAGTGTTGTGATACTCAGACAAGGAAAGTGAAGTATGGAGAGATTAAGGCCCAGATCCTCAAAGATACTTGGGCACCTAAGTCCCTTGACATCAATAGGTGATAGAGGGTCTGGGCCTAAGTGACTAGTCTGAGGCACACAAGGAGTCAGCGTCAGAATCAGGAATTGTACCAACCCCTGGTCACCTTCTCTAAACTAACAGTGCTCCCACTTCTATGGCAAGGGAAAATAAAAGGGCACAACCATCAATTAGATGTGGAGGTTCATGATACAGTAAAGTAGCCAAGAGGTGTTCTTTCTAGTTTGGCTGCCGCCATTTCATTCAGTAGAAAGTGCAGCAGAAAAGGGGTCTCTCCGAATACCTAACTGATATCTGCAGTGTAGACAGCTGACAGAACAAGGTACCTCAAATCAGATCCTTCCTCTTCATGCAGTAGCACCCATTACATAGCCACTTGCGGATGACCCAAGGGTTTCAGGAAAAGCTCAGAATGCTGCCTGCGTTTCATTATGTTCATGAGAATCTGAATTTGCATTGCTTCCAAGTCAGCGTGTTCCTGACTCCTAGATACTCCACATAGCATCACGTTCAGTTTGCTTCCATCCACCGTACTACTTTGAACAAGGTAACCGCAAAGGGCAAGCGGACAAGGTAGGGCTGACAAACCTGGCTCCAGAATGTTTTAGCTAATTGTGCCTTCAGCTGAAACTTGTTAACATTGCACACAGCCCCTCTAGTGCCCAGCGGCCTCAGTCAGGATGAGGTTGCCATCGTACTGGACGCTATGCAAAAACTGTCACAGTCCTTGGCCCAAAAAACTCCTTCCCTACAATTACTGTGTTTCATGTCACATTTCAGTGGCTCAGTCATGCTACACCACTTATGCTACTGTCAAGGTTCCCTCCCCACGCTGAACTCTAGGGTACAGATGTGGGGACCCGCATGAAAGATCCCCCTAAGCTTATTTCTACCAGCTTAGGTTAAAAACTCCCTGATGCACAAATGTTCCCTTGTACATTGGATAAGGTAAACACTGCCACCACCAAGTGATTGAAACGGGAACCAGTGAAAAGGACCACTTGGAGTTCCCCTTCCCCCCAAAAAATATCCCCTCAAGCCCATACACCCCCTTTCCTGGGGAGCTTGAGAATAATCTCCTAACCAATTGGTTACCCAGTGATCAAAACCCCACCCCCGGGGCCATAGAACAATGGAAAACAGTCAGATTCTTAAAAGAAGGATTTTATTAAAACAAGAAAGGTAAAAATCATCTCTGTAAAATCGGGATGGTAGATATTTTGGAGGGTACTCAATTTCCTAACTGAGAGGGATCCCCCCCTGGGCTAAACCTTCAAGTTACAGAAAAATGCAACAAAAACAGGAATACACATTCCCTCCAGAACAGCGAATTTCCCAACCTAAAACAACAGAAAACCCTAAACACATGATTATCTAAAATCACTTACTAACTCCATAGAAGATGGATGGTTACTTGTTTGATCTGTCTCCCACCGAGAGATCACACAGACAGACAAAACACCTTTCTCCCCCCCTCAGATTTGAAAGTATCTTGTCCCCTCATTGGTCCTGATGGTCAGGTGTTAGCCCGGCTACCTGCGTTTCTTAACCCTTTACTGGTAAGAGGATTTTATAGTACTGCATCAGAGCCTCTCAACCTCTTCCCTTTATATTTATGACAGCTACATTCACCTGCATGACAGCTGATCTGGACACAGTCAGAGCCGACACAGATAGCAGAGTCCACTCATAGTGCATCTCTGCTTACAGTGAAGCGGAATGAAAGTCCCTCCATGTTTCAGTACAATGGAAAGCGGGGCCGGCTCTAGGATTTTTGCCGCCCCAAGCAAAAAATTTTTTGGCTGCCCCCCTATTTTTTTCTTGTCCTCCAGCCCCGCCTCAACTCCGCCCCTTCCCAACCTCTTCCCCAAATCCCCAGCCCCGCCTCCTCCCCCGCATGTGCTGCATTTCCCCCACCCCATTGCTTCCTGTGGCCCCCTCGCAATCCCTCACCCTAGCTCACCTCCGCTCCGCCTGCTCCCCTGAACATGCCGCCGCTCCACTTCTCCCCACTCCCTCACCTGAGAGGGAGGGGGAGAAGCGAAGCAGCAGCACCTTCAGGGGAGCAGGCGGCGTGGAGGTGAGCTAGGGCGAGGGGGACGCAGGAAGTAGTAGGGATAGAGGAACAGGAACTGCTCCCTACCCTAGCTCACCTCTGCTCTGCCGCCACTCGGCTTCTCTCCCTCCCTCACACGCGGCAAGCCTGGGAGGGAGGGGGAGAAGCCAAGAGGCGGCGCCACAGAGCGGAGGTGAGCTGGGGCCATGGGGGCACATTTCTAGGGGCAGCATGGCCTGCGCCAGAATGCCACCCCTAGAAATGTGCCGCCCCAAGCACCTGCTTGTTTTGCTGGTGCCTAGAGCCGGCCCTGATGGAAAGGGATTTCATTCCACCTACAGGGAAGCTTCACTCTACCTGTAGTGAAGAAGGTTCCATTATTATGGTACATGCAGCACTGGCCACATCTGGGAAATGTTGGATGTTTCCTGTTAAGGTCATTATACTCTCCCACACCCTGCTCAGCCAAAATACCAGGAAGAGAAGAGGACTTAGCCCCGCCCCCCACAGCTGAAAGGCTGGTTGTGTCCCCAGCAGAAGCCCGAGGTGATAAGGAGAGGACTTTATTTTTTCCTCCATCGCTTGCCAGGAATGGACAGAGGAGTCTTTGCTAATACCTACCCTGGATGAGGCCTTGCTGGCTTCCTCCTCAGTCACAGGAAATAAAGGAGAAGTCCTACCTGGCTCCCTACAGCCACAGAGGACAAATAAGAGGTTCTGTCAGGTTCCCTGGTTAAAATTACACAATGTCCCCTGCAGTGAAATTCATGCCTGTGTTGAGGCCCACACCAGGCCTAAGTAAGACTTACATAGTGATCAGGCCTTGTGAAGCCCTGCACAGTGATAGCAGGGATCAGCAACCTTTGGCACATGGCCCGTCAGGGAAATCCACTGGCGGGCCGGGACAGTTTGTTTACCTGCAGCATCCGCAGGTTTGGCCAATCGCAGCTCCCACTGGCTGTGGTTCGCCGTTCCAGGCCAATGGGGGCTGCAGCAATTTAATCTCATGTTTGAGTTTAGTGGACCGATGTTGATTTACATCAGCTGAGAGTCCAGCCTTTAAAGTTTAAGAGTCAAATTCTGTTCTCTAATACATGCACAAAACTCCCATGCAAGGACAGAATTTGGTACTACTCAAGTAAGCTTATTGTTTATCAACAAGGAACCTCTTTGTGAAACTTTTTTTCTTTCTGCATAAACAGACCAAAGATAACATTGACAAAACTGCCTCCGTTTCATTAGAACCTGTTGATAGGAGAGAGAGATTCAGTTGTAGGAGTTGCTGTGTTTGCAGAAATTTAATCTCATGTTTCTTTTTATTGGATATCCTTGTACGTGGGCCTGACTGGCTTTTCCAAAAAGTCACACTGTGTGTAGGCTGAAAGAGGTTGCACAGATTCAACTATTTTGTTACACTCCATGGATGGTTTATCTAAGGAGTAGGAACCAAGGACACTGCACAGAGCATTATGAAAGACGAAGGGGAGGGAAAAACCAGCACAGAGTCAGAGTAATACCAGGAAATGCTTCTGAGTCATTAGCTACAAGGCTGATTTCTTTGTTCACTAAACAGAGATGGGCAGCAGGTCAGTGACATGTCACAAATAAATTCTAGGAAAACCAGGAGGTTCCACATTTTACTTACAAGGTTATAATTAGCTGGTTTAAAAATAGGGCTAAATCTGGGCTAGTTCTAAAATGGATCCAGATTAAGCTCATAATTGTGCTGTATACAGACAAAACTATGGGTAGATTTGTTTGTTTTCTGTGTGCTGCAGCTTTCAATTTCTAATTCCTAAATTTCTGCTTCTGTGGAGACTTAATCAGCCACTTGGTTTGCAGAGCTGATTTTAACCTGAAACAGACAAGATTTTTACACACACATCCCACCTCTCATCAAGATGTCACTTTTATTGTTGTTTGCCTTCGCCAAAAATAAAAGGTAATTTTACACAGGAAATGCATGCATGGTAGGTCTATGTGAATGAAAGCAAAACAATCTATCAAAACTGTGTTTATATAGGGACAGTTCCTTAGCTGGGGTAAATCAGCATAGCTCCATTCACTTCAATGGAACTAGACCAATTTACTCTAGCTGAGGCTTTGTCCCATGGTTTAGCCATGCATCCATTTATGTTCTTGTCTCAAAATGCTTGGCATTGCTGTTCAAGTTTGCAACCTTTTTAACAGATGCTATCTGATGGCTTTATTTTTATCTCTAGTGGCAAAAAATATTTGAATACTGGCAGTGATGTATATCCACATTTCATTAGTCTTATTTCAGTGAGCTAATAAGTGAAACAGAGAAAGACTGTAAAGACTGTATCTTCAGGGTAGGGACCATATTTACCTCTGTGTTTGTACAGCACCTAACACCACAGTGCCCTGATACCATGCTAATGTTAAACCAGGACATCTCTTAGAAACTTCAGGAATTAGTGGTGTTCAAGTCATTGCATGTTTGAGCCCCAAGTGAAGAAAAGCCACACATTAGATGTTGATTCGACTACATTCATATAATAAATGCACTTGTCATATGAATAAATCCCTGCTGGTTTGGTGTTTATTCTTAGCTGAATGGGATTATTGTTATAAAGATTATAAAATCTGTACAACTAATAGAGTATAGGTATATAAAGGAGACTAGATACTATATTATGAGTGGTCCTGGTCCCACTGAAATCAATGGTAAAACTCCCATTGACTTCAATGGGACCAGGATTTCACCCTATATATTTAAGGGAAATTTTCTCCAGTGGTCACCATATTCTTAAGACTTCATTCAAAGCCTATTGAAGTCAATGCGTGTCTTGCCTTCAAATTCACTGGGCTTTGGATCACACCCTCGTTTAGGACTTGATCTGGCACACCCTTACTCACATAGATACTTAAGTGAATTCAAGGAGACGCTTGTTATGAGTAAGGATTCATTCCAAGAAATAGGGTTTTCAGGATCAGGTCATCCGATGGTGAAGTATCTACAAATCTTCAGCACTTCTAATTAGTGCCATTTCATTACAATGAGCTGTGATCATTGCTTTGCTGTATTGCAAATATGGGTATTTAGGGAGATGGCTGATAGTGTGGCTCATCTAAACCTGGAGAGTTGAATATTTTGAAGTGAACATACTTGATTGCTCAGCCGTACATAAGGAATGTAGTAGAGTGAGAGCATATTTCAGTGCAACCAAGTACTCTAATTTAAACAAAGATCTCAGTCTTGCCTTATTTGGTGGCCATTCTCATACACAACTTACCCGTTACTGTAACTGTACATTGAAGGAGTAAAGCACCATTCAGCTAGTGATAATTAACAGTGTCAAGTGACCCAGGCAACCAATGAGAAACATCTTAATTTGCTATAGCATCTGTGACGTTATTGACAATAACTGGGACCATATAGATCATTGTTGCAACAAAGGTCCTGTAGTAGCACCAAATCTTATATAAAGGGGGTCAAATGAGGTGTCTAAGACCAGGTTATTCTTGGCTGGTTATGATTATGTCATTTGTATGTATGTATCGGTTTTGTAGTTAAAGTTACGAATATTGGCTATATACTGTCTGTATTTCAAATGGGCTGTGCTTCTGGGACCCAGGACAAGCTATCAGCTCTTCCAGGTCTGCTTGATGGCCATTAAGGGCCATTAGTGATACAATGGACCCATTGAGAGAAGGCAGACACGCCGGTGACTGAACAAAGTATGCAGGGACTTGCCCATGTGACTCCCGACTCCATTTTGCTGTGATTTTCCACAGTGAGGACAAAGAGGTGTCTTTACACCTGGAAGAAACTATAAAAGGCAGCTGCCTCATCTCCATTTTGTCTTCTTTCCTGCTTCTTACCTCTGGAGGGACGTTGCTACAAATGGAAGCTATGAACAAAGGACTGAAGGACCCATCCCAGCTGTGGATGTACTCCAGAGACTTGATTTGAACCTGCAGTATTTCATCTCTACTGCAAGCCTGAACCAAGAACTTTGCCATTAGTGTATGTAATTGATTCCTTTTAACCAATTCTAGCTCTCACCTATACCGTTTTCCTTTTATGAATAAACCTTTAGATTTTAGATTCTAAAGGATTGGCAACAGCGTGATTTGTGGGTAAAATCTGATTTGTATATTGACCTGGATCTGGGGGCTTGGTCCTTTGGGATTGGGAGGACCTTTTTTCTTTTACTGGGGCATTGGTTTTCATGACCATTTGTTCCCATAACGAGTGGCACTGGTGGTGAAACTGGGAAACTGGAGTGTCTAAGGGAATTGCTTGGGATGACTTGTGGCTAGCCAGTGGGGTAAAACCAAAGTCTCCTCTGTCTGGCTGGTTTGGTTTGCCTTAGAGGTGGAAAAACCCCAGCCCTGGGCTGTAATTGCCCTGCTTGAAGCAATTTGTCCTGAACTGGCACTCTCAGTTGGGTCCCGCCAGAACCAGCATCGTTACAGCATCAGAGACATGTCTATGGATGCAAACCTCAAAGATGAGAGCACTAGTACTTTGGAAAGGAGCAGCTGTAGTATGGCCCAAAACAAACTGTTGCACTTTATCCATGAAGTTTATTGAATGGCTGGCTGGCTTGCTTCACTACAGTACTTGAATATTAATTTGTCATGGTTTTCAGCTGCCATTAAAACACAGATCATGTCCTTCTCTAGGACAGTGTTAACCCCCAGATGCTCCTTAGGCACAGGATGCTGTTGCTCTGACACCAAACATGTTCTTTTCCTAGAATACTGCTCAACTCCTTCTTTGTGATCAACCACAACTCTAGGTAGTTAATGCTAATTATCAAGCTGTGCTCCATTTTCTTCAAGGTCTTCCCACACAGATTCTGCCACCTTCTCCAGTAAGGAATTGCAAGCGGTAATGATTCAAAAGCTCCAGTCAGAGGCCAGTAGCTCTGCAAATCAGTCTATTACCCTCATGCAGAAGGTCCTACCAGTTGATATTTCAGAACCACGGGGGTGCTTTGTGGAACATTTATGGAGTTTTGTGCTGCTGAAAAAGCTTCATTAAACACAAAAAAGCATATGGTGCTGTAAAGCTAGATTCCTCATTGTCCTGGGAAGAGCAGCTGGCTCTTTCCTTTGTATTGTTCTGCTGTGGATTATACAAATGTGTTTATGATTTTTGAAAATAGTTCTCACAGGGCAAGTGCAAAAACTGGTTTAATACATTACTGACTGGGGGCTGCAAAATGGGGGTTCTATACCTCACCCCATTCCTCCACCCAATCCCAGCTGCCTGGCAACTGATCCTTACTTCATACTTCCCATTCACTGCTTAAGAAATGAGTAAGGGTTGCAGTATCTAGCCCATATCATTGACACCACAATGGTACTGGTTAATAAATGTGGCTGACTGTTAGTCTGGGCAATCTTGTGAGACGAGATTGTCATGTACACTAGAAAAAAGTGGGATGGGTTGAAATTACGTGTCTGATCCATCAGTAGGCATGCCAGTTAAGGAGGTTACCTGCAGTAAGCAATTGCTGGGTTCTCTAATATCTCTCTAATATTTTTAGGGTTCAAAGCTCTTGTGTCTGCTCATGCCAGAGTTCTATCTTAGCTCCTGCATCAGTCTCTGACTCAGCCTCCTCATCACGATCACTTGTCAATTTCTTCACAGGGGTTGTAGAGTTCCTGTCAGAGTCCTCAGGCATAAAATTGCTTTCGGAGTCAGTGCTGAATGCCACTGCAGGCTGTAAACTAGATAAGCTCTCATGCATCCTGTAAGCTGCTATCTACTGTGTTACCATATTAACTATACCAAACTTGGGATAGAACCTACAATCCTACGGAATTAAGTTGGCATTATTCCTAGACGCTGTACGCTGGGGACTGTCAGGATTTCTAGGTTGTAATTCCAATTCTACTACAGAGTCACAGTGTGACATGGAGCCAGGAATCCCATGCAATCACTGTGCATTTCTGTGTTTCAGATTAACCATTTGTAAAACAGTGGTGATAATACTTATTGTACAGGGGGGCTGTGAGACTACTAATGGGGCCAGATTCTGCTGTTGCAGCCATACACCTCTAACGACATTCCCCAAGATGGGCCAAACTGGGAGTGATGGCAGCTATGACTTTGGGTGCTTTAAGAGCTGAAACCAGAACTGGGAAGAGTCCCCTCCTTTGGCTGTGAGTTGCGGGACACAGCAACAAAACAACAAAGTAAACAGCAGCAACCCAGAGCATGGACAACGTACATCCACGGAGCATAGAGCTTGTGCATGAGTGAGAGAGAGATGGTTGATTCAGCAGGTGCCCACACCCAGCAGGGAAGGGGTTAACAGTCTCTGGCCCGCTTTGTGCTGACAACTAGTTCATGAAGTGTGACTTGGTTCTGAGCCCAAACATCCACAGAAAAGTTGAGCAACAATGGGCCATGGAGCTTGCAGAAATGACTCATAACTGTCTCCGCTGCCTGACCTTCCTCCATATGTGGGCATCCCTCAGCAGGTGACCTCTACCATAATGTAATGGCAAAACCAAAGACAACTGCCGGGTTACAAATAAAGTAAGGGCAAAAGGGACCCTGTCTAAGTAAAATATACAAAGGATCACACCTATTTATTTTTTATTTTTTTTAGCAGTGCAATAGTTTTGTTTCACTTGGTTTCGTTGCTTTTGCATATGCACCATAGAGAAGTTGTAGCATTTTATATACATTCAGCATGAAGCAAAAGACGTTAGAGCAGAAGCTGGTATCTGCCATGGCTGTCTGAATTGTTCCATGGTTCATAACATCAAGGATAGGTAAAGGGACTGTTGAATTAATACTAGTCCTGTGTACAAGGCAACAGTACATGTGACAGTCTTGCTATCCCACCATGCAGTGATAGGAAATATGTCACTATGGTCATGTAGCTCTGCCCTGGAGATGGGCCTGAACAAAAACTCCAGCTCCAAACACTTCCAGACTTTGAGGAAGTCCCTACTTGATGCATTCAAAGACTTCCATTAAATATGCAAGTGGGGATGCAAACAGCCAGCTAGCCGCATGCACATGTCCCAATTCTCCTCATTTACAGCATCACACCACATCTCCTCCGACGTCAGCAGAGTCACCTCCGATTTACATCAGTGCGAGAAGAGAAATGAACGGATGCACATATAAATGGGCATTTCTACATGCAGCTACCTGTTTGTGCATCCAACTGCATGTTTTAGGCAAGGTGTTAATTATCTGTTTGTTCCGCTGCACACACGGTGTGCACATTATAGGTGTCTAGAATTGCAAATGTACAGCCTGATTCCACTGTGTCTTACGGTACACCAGGTTTATACCCAAGTCGTTCTCTTGACTTCAGTGGAGTTATTTCTGATTTACACCAGCGAGAAGAGAATCAGTGAGAAGAGAATGCAGCTTAATGCATACTGGCCTGATTCTGTTCTCAGGTACACAGGTATAAATCAGAAGTTACTTCACTGAAGTCAATGCATTCACGAAATTAACAAGAGGGGAATTAGGCCCCATATTCAGACAGTGAAACCTGCATTAAGTCTATTGCTAATAGGCAATCCTATCCTAAGGAGTCATTTTAAAGTCTCCTCCAGGTCTTCAGCCTAATATTATCGAGTCTTTAAAAATGGTTGATTTTTTGCTAAATCAGAACTGGCTGTGCTTTGTATACAGTATACATCCTATAAACTATGGGAGAGAACTTCAGAACCAAAACAGGTATTTTAAAACAAAATTAGTGTACATTTCTAGCAGCACTTCATTGCAAAGCTTTGCAACAAATCCCAGCTCACAGCAGAGTTAGTTCCACTCAAATTAATACACTAAGTCCTTTTCTACATTAACATTTCATTGTGTTTAAACAGTTTTAACAATTGAGGTAACTCATGATGCCATCACAACTTTACAATCAGTGTAGACAAGGACAGATAATGCACTATTGCAGCAGCTACTCATAGCTAAGTCCTGAAATGTATATGGTTCCGCACATTTTATTTAGAGATATGCACATTCAACTATGGTACACTATACATCATCATGATTAAAGATCCAAACTTCTCCAGAATTTGGGACTTCAGTCATTACAAAGAAACTCAATCATGAAATTCTGGATTCAGACCCAGCCTTCCTCAAAGCTCAGAGGGTTTGGATCCAGGCCCATCTAATATTGACTTTGCTCCAGTGGGATAGAAGCCTGTAAAAAACTTGACTTATCTTTTAAATCATTCTTGTGTAATAAAATTGCAGTAAAACCCACGAGACAATGTAGATAAAGCTTGATGGTTTTGGACAGGAAGATTGAAATATCAAGATTCTGGATGGATTTGTTCCTGAAGAACAGCCTGCAAAATCATGTACTCAATGCTGCACACTCTTGCTACTTCAATTTGTCTTATGAAAAGCTCAAGAGAACATTCTCCAAGGACTCGGCGATGAAAGATTAAAGTTGTATGAAATAAAGAACAGATGTTAACAGAACCTATTTGAAAAACATTACACAGAGGCAAAAACTTTTGGCTTGAAAGATCTTTCTCCATTTTAATGGGGTTGCTTCATTTTGGTGATAAACATTAATATTTGATTATTAAATTCATTTAAACAAATTTAGAGCACTTATTTTAATCTGACTTTAATTACATGTAGAAAGGAAAGCAATCTAGTACAGTAATTAAATCCAGTCATATCCTATTTGGATTGCATGATATGGGATCATACTGGGAAATCTACATGCAGAACCTTGGGTCGAATGTCCTTGTTCATATGTTTGTTATTTTTATATCAATCCCTAGGTTCCAGTTACACAGAGACAAAGGACAACATTCTGAGTAGATGTAAAATGGTGTTAATTATACTGAGGCCAGTGGGTCTAAATTGGTGTAATTTAGAAGCTGTGAGGCTGGAAGAGAAGGTAACCTCAGAAAGAAAGAAAAAAAGCAAAAAAGGTATGGAAAGTTTCAGCTGAGAAGTGCCCCCACCTTCACCACTAATTGCTACCTTGTAATGAGTTCGGGCCAAATTCTGCTAATTACGCCCTGTGCCGATTTTGGGCCTAAATGGCCAGGAGCAGATGTACAGTTAGAATTTAGCTCTCAGGGTGAAATCCTGGCCCCACTGAAGTCAATGGTGTGACAAGTCCCCCCCGGGTGTCCCTTGGAACTGGGGTGCCACTGAGCCCACCTGATCCACCGCCTGGGCCCCCCTTTACACTGAACTGCTGGGACAGGCCCTTAAGCCCCCTTCAGCACACATACAGGTAGGGACACACCAAGCTGCAGCTACACACAGATGCCGAGATCAGCTCTGCATGGGAAGGCTCAGCTAAGGGACCTCCCAGTTCCTAAGGCACACACCCCACTCTGGAGTGTAAACCCAAGATTATACCGTCTTGCACTGCACAAAGAACTGCACAGCGTAAGCTCATGAAATTCGCCCCCTCCCTCAATGTGGAGAGGAATATACACAGCTTTCTGCCCCCAGTTCTGACTCTCACACATTGGTCTTAGACAAAGCAAAAATAAGTTTATGAACTACAAAAGATTGCTATCCCTTATAATCACTTAAAATCTAACAGATCAAAGCAGATTACCTAGCAAATAAACAAAAATGCAATCTAAACTTAATATACTAAAGAGATTGGATCCGAGTAGCAACTTCTCACCCTAAATAATGATTTAAGCTGGTTGCAGGGATTTTTAAGGGGCCAGCTGCCCTTGCTTTCAGCTTAAAAACCCCAGGTATTTCTTTCACAGGCTAGAAATCCCTCTAGCCTGGGTCCAACACTTCTCCCTCAATTCAGTCCTTGTTCCTCAGGTGTTTCCAAGAGTCTCCTTTGGGTGGAGAGTCAGTGAAAAACTCCGATGATGTCACTCTCCTGCCTTAAATAGCTTTTGCATATGGCAGGAACCCTTTGTCTCCAAGCTTGGTTCCCACGTGTGGTCAGTGGAAAAACACTGATATTCCAATGGATGGAGTCCAGTACCAGGTGACTTGGTCACATGTCCCTGAATGGTCATAGCAGCCATGACTCGGAGGCCATTTGTAGTGTCCTCAGGAAGGCTCCCTGTTGGGAGATTAGCTTCTATAGACCTACTGTTCTCCCTAATGGTCCATCCCAGGCAGCCATCTAGACTGATTGCATTCCACCTAGTGGGCATTCCCCAGGTGTAAACCCATTTGTAATAGATCCATAGACCGACTAAATCGATCCCTGCTGCATCGATTGCAGCAGTGTCAATCTCCCCGTACTGGAGACACGCCCTTAGTGAGCAAATTACACCAGCAAGGTTCCATTTAGCCATTTGCCAATGCGTAATGTATGTCACCATGTCAGAGCTCTTTGAAATTAGCCCAAACTGTGCAATCTCTGAAGGGCTTGCCAGCCAGTCATTCTCTGATCACAAAGGAGAAGAGAAATTCAGGGCCTGATTCTCTGTTGCCCTGCCCCTAGTGCTGAAAGAAGATGTAGAATGAGTGTGTTTCACACTTATTTTGCCCTGATGCAAATGACTGCACAAGGTGCAGGCCATGGGAGAACTGGGTCCTCAGACTTTGATAACTGCTATCGAGATCAGGAACTTGGATCAAGATTTTCAAAATGACTCGTGATTTTGGATACCCAGCTGGAGACACTTTAAAGGGGCCTGATTTTCAGAGGGTGAGTGCTCAGTACTTTCTGGAAATCAAGCCCCTTTATGGTGTCTCAGTGGGTACCCCAAAATTGAGACATTCGAAACCTCCAGGCCCTTTGAAAATCTTGGCCGTGGTCCTTAGAGCAAGGATCAGATATTCCCTTAGCGAAGGTAGAACAATCAGGTTATCAGAGAAAGGGAAAGGCTAGCCCTGCTGAAATATCCATACCTGTGCATTCTCTGCACACAGATGGGATGAGACTGGAAATGAACTTCTCTGAATGCATATTAAGGCCACTGAAAAGAAAAAAAGAAGGTGAGGAAAATAAGCGCATCTGGCAATTTTTTTTTTTTAAAAAGCACTTGTTAGGTAAAATTTACAATGACCTAACCATTCCAGGATCACATTACCTTTACAATTAAAGTCACAGATTTAATTTTCACAAGAGATTTGGTTCCATTGTGGCATGAAAATTACAATT
Organism: Macrochelys suwanniensis; assembly: GCA_033296515.1. Taxonomy (NCBI): domain Eukaryota; kingdom Metazoa; phylum Chordata; order Testudines; family Chelydridae; genus Macrochelys; species Macrochelys suwanniensis. The sequence goes on from CM065783.1 coordinate 15,385,358, forward strand.
AAAATCACAAAAAGGATGTGTTTTGATTGGTGATCTCAGCCCAGCTGCTTAAAGAATGCAGAAAGGACATACAACTGTAATAGGAGATCAGCATTCAGACACCAGCTGTCACCAGTGGGCAAGTAATGCCATAATTTAGGGCCTAATCTATCAGAAGCACCAAAGCCTGTCAGTAGTCCCATTGATTTTAACAGGACTAACTCACATGATTAACACTAAGAGGTTTTCTGAATCAGGGCCCAAGTCTGGAGGCTACATTCACCAACTGACAGACAGTGGGATCTGGGGGACAAAAGCTTGGGCTGAGCGATCCCAAGTTCTAGTTCAGGCTCTGCTACTGAGCAAATTACTTAACCGCTTTGTCCTCTAGATCCCCATGGAAAACAAAATGAGGGTTGACTCATTCTTCTACCTTGGTAGCTACCTCAGAGTTATTGTGAAGATTTAGGGGCACGTATTCAGGAAGACGGCGGCAAAGCAACTTAAATCCCTCCAATATCCTCAGATTTAGCTACTTCAGATCAATTAATGAAAATGCTATTATCTTACCAGCTGATTTTAAAATGGCTGAGACTTTGGCAGGAGGTGAGTGACATCATTCACTCTGCACCCAGGATGATGAGTGATGGAACTTTGCTCCATTGTATCTGGTTACAACAAAAGGCAGTGAGGAATCACCCAGGAATAACTCTGGCAAGAGATAAATGAGGATGGTGGCCATCAGTCACCAGGCTTCAGGGGTACTTTGGGACAACACTATTACCTTGGATAGTATCAGGAAACTTTACAGCAGTCTGATATGCACCTTAATAAAATAACCTCTAACAGCCAGACAGACCTGCACAGATGCAAAGCTCCTAAAATGATTTTGCAGGATGAACCAGGTGCCAGAATGGTAAAAAGGATGAAAAATCCACTGGCACTATTTGTGAGGTTTAGTTATGCACACTGTATTATTTCAGATGTGCCTGGGAAAAGGGAACACAGCAGAGGTCAAGTCTGAAACTGCCCCAGCACAGGATATATTTATATCCATTTGTAGTATTTAAAACCTTGTTTATACATGTCCAAAAGAGCGGATAACCCCACACCATTGTGTTCATGCCCCTCTCCCCAGAAATTGTGTTAACCACTTGGCACAAAGAAACTATCTACATTATTTAGCCTGGGGAGTATTGCATTATGGTAGAAAATAAATAATGAAAATGCATCAAGTCTATGAGAGATGAATAGAAGGGTTCAGGGCAGATCAAGGTTTCCTCTGTCTTACAGAGATGAGTATGGAAAGTACAGAATCATTTATGAGGCTATAAAAAAAACATGCTAGCAAAACCCAGCAATCAGCTTATTAATTCATTTTACACCCTCTTTTCCTATACAGGAATATTGAGAAATATAAAACACACACTTCTATATTATATATATGGAAATACATCACAATACAACAAATGTATTGATCCTTAGAATTTCCAGCATTATTGTGCTGCTGAGTGGACAGTTGGAAACAGAGAAAAATACAAGCAGTTGAAATGTTTCCGTCATGCAAAGTAAAACCATGCATGTGTGTAAACAATGGTTATTCACGTAGCTGAAGTTGCGTACCTTACATCAACCCCCGCCCCTAGTGTAGACCTGGCCTTAGGGTCACAGTCACACAGCCTGTTTCTGAACCTCCTGCAGTTAGGTTTTAGCATCGATCTCTCTATTGGTTATAATTAAGTTTGCCCTACACTTATATGCACAGAGAAGCTACTTGCATGGCCAAATTTTCAGCTTCCTTTATAAGCCTAATTAAAACTTTCCCTTTTGTGTATGTGTATAGCAGAGCTGCTAATTAACTGCCCAAAAAATGGACCGTGGGTCCAATGTCTGCTGTGCAGCTATCACAGTGTTCATCATCACCACGAGTGCTTTTAGCAGGGTTGTGTCAGCAACAGAACAGGATTGAAGCTGGGAAAATATTAATGAGTCTTGGGAACAACAGCTGTTTAGGAGTCTGATGCATTGTCTTTAAAGCTAATGTGTGACTGCACCATATCCAGGAATAATAATAAAATATACAGTAAGGATCAAAAAGGAGATGAAAAGAGGACTGGGACAAGAGCAAAACACATGACTGAGCCTGCCTCTCGTAATAGCAGCCTTCCCTGGACTAGACTCAAAGCAAAGATCTGGCACTTTGGTGCTATTCTAGCATGTGCTGTGATTACCTGAGATTTCACATTATGAACCAGCATTGGCAGGTTGCACGAGTCAGTTCCTGGATGGGAGACCTCCCAAGAATAAGGTACCTGCTGTAAGTGCTTTAGGAAATGGAGCTAGTGATTGGGCAGGTGGCACTTCATCTGAATCAATGCTACAGCATAGTACTAGGATAGTGATCTGGAAGCACCATCCTTTAGATAAGATATACAATGAAAATCCTGATCACTGTGGTCATTAAAAATGCCATGGCACTTCTTCCAAGAGTCAGGGTGTTCACTTCAGTTTCTTAGGTGACAGTTGGGGTTGGTCCTGCTTTGAGCAGGGGGTTGGACTAGATGACCTCCTGAGGTCCCTTCCAACCCTGAGATTCTATGATTCTATGATTCTATGACAGGGTGGGAAAAACACTTTACCCTTGTTATGCCACCCATGAAGCTACACTGATGGAAAATTACAGGTCCCATCTTCCTAGGTAAATTCATCCCAGATCAGTCTTAACCCATAAGAAGTCTGCAAGTACTAACAGCAATTCTAAGAGGAAATCCTGGTTTATTAGTCTTTCTTGTTCAGAAGTATATTTTAAAATAACATACTGAGTACTGGTATTGCACTGAACACACTGTATGTTAGGCCAGATTTGTTCTTAGGAAATGAGAAAGAAAGAGACCCTCAATACACAGATCTCACCTCTACATCAGGAGAGCATATAGCCACTGTCATAGCACCTGTCCTCCAGTTCAGAGGACACTGCATGGGGGCTCAGGAACTATACATGAGAAAAACCACCTCTTCTCTCTGAATCCTCTTCCATAGAGGTGGTTACAGTGGACACTAGTGTAGTAAGGGCTATCAAGAACCCATTAGAAACACCTGGGCCTTGTCTACACTACAGCCTCCATTATTGCTACCACAGGTGGAGCTGCACTGGTGGAAAATTACAGGTCCCTTCTTTCTTAGTGGCACAGCAGTGCCTAGAGTTGTACATCTGAAAGGAGGTGGTTGTGGAGCTACCTGATTTCCTCCTGCAATCTCTCAGTCTTACAGAAAGACAGAGTCCTCCAATCACCTCTCAAGCCATTTAAGACCAGATCCCTAAAGGTATTTAGTCACCTAACTTCTATTATGACAGGTTTCAGTGTAGTAGCCGTGTTAGTCTGTGTCAGCAAAAAGAAAATAAGAAATACTTGTGGCACCTTAGAGACTAACAAATTTATTTCAGCATAAGCTTTCGTGGGTTAGAACCCACTTCATCAGACGTCTGATCTAACCCACACAAGCTTATGCTGAAATAAATTTGTTAGTCTCTAAGGTGCCACAAGTATTTCTTATTTTCTTTTTGCTAACTTCTATTGATTGTGGTGGGGAGGGTCATTCCCACTGATCCAGTGTGGCCGAGTCTCTTCTCTAACAGTATGTGACTCTGGATTTCCAAGGTAGCACAGAAACACAAATCTATTGTACGTTATTACCGATCTGTATCCATGGCTGCATGTGCACTTTAATTTTTCAGAATTCCTTCATGAGTTTTGTTTTTAAAATTATTCATGGAGGAAGCTTAAAAATGCTGTGGGATTCACTCATTTTGTGCAAGTTATTCTCTCTAACCTCCGTTTCATGATTCTTTAATTTCTGATGTAAACAATTGTCCACTCACTTTTTTTATTGACACTAAATCTCTGTGGAGTGTAGGAAACGTTGGGACTGAAATTAGGGGTATTTGAAAGCTAGATGTTGATCTTCTGCTTTATCTTCCACTTAACTAGATTTAAACACAGCTCCCTTTGTGACTAATTGGACAGAAAATGCTTTCGTTTGAGGAGTATCTGGCACAGCTGAACTGAAACCACACTAGGGGACACTTTTAATTAAGCCATATCAATCGAACATTTTCTTTGATGAAATGCCAAAGGTCAGAAAATGCTAGATATGGAAGCCAGCTATTCAGGTGAAAATTACAGCATGTACCCAGTGGAAATGTTATGAGAGGACATGCCCTTAATCTGTCAAAATAACTGTTCAGAGAGATTTCACCAGACAAGATCACAGTTTTAAAAGTGTGATGTTCTTATTAAGGGCCATGAGACCGTCTGGGAAAGTTTTGGGCAGCCTCAGCTCTTGCTGCAGAGTTTGGGAGGTGAAGATGATCAACACTGTGCAGGATCTGGGCCATATTCAGAACCCCCTCTAGAGTCAAACCTGCCTACTGCTATTTAATGCCCACTGCATTTTACAGACATACTGGGCCAGATTCTGTTCTCGGTCACAGAGGTGTGAATCTGGAATCAATTCACCACAGTCAACAGAGTTCCTCTGCTTTTATCACTAGTGTAAGTGAGAGCCAAGTGTGCAAGTGTCACAGAAGCTGCAGAGAAAGCCATAGTTCCATTCTTCACTGGTTTAATTAAATGATCTTTATTCAGCAGAAATAAAACCTTCTCATCAAGCTATTTCTTAGTCAGCTCCACGGAAAAAGCCAAAAGACGGCAGATAATTCCATCAGGCTGCTCTCTCTACCTTCTCATAGACCCAATCCTGATTTGCCAGAATTTCAAAATGGTCTCACAGAAAGAGAGGGAAGCTATTTGTTACATGCTGATAAGCTGCATTCTTCTAATACACCTTTTTTAAAATTTGGTAATTTGAAAAAAGTGTTGTTTGTTCTTTGCCCACTAAGTGGAGCTGAGAACTTACATGATTCATCTCTATTAAGGTTTTTAGCAGTGAGTTCCCTCCAGTACCAAGGTGGCAGGGTTTGTCGGTTGAGTCACCTTGTTGCAGCAGATGTTCAAACTCTACAGAAAGTGGCTGAGTTCTGCTGGCTGCCTGTGGCAGCTGCAGCTCATTCATTGTGTTTGTACAGTGCCTTGCACAATGGGGCCCTGTTCTCAGTTGGTCCCTAGGCACTACTAGAATAATAATAATAAAAACTAAAACTCCACCTGGTAACTAAGCCTGGCTATCTAAGGAGAAGAAACTAAGGAGCTAGGAGAAAGGAAATCCTAGAGGGAAAACTCTAGGAGCACTAGTTCAGAGAAAGTTGAGGTTAAGGTTTATGATGCATTATTTTTACATTGGCCTTTCCAAACCCCAGGAAAGGGCTGAGTTTTGCATACTCAGGTTTTGTCTACCCACAGAAACTGCATCATTTTAACTTGAATTGATTTTTAAACTGATTTAGCTAAACTAGTGCAGACACCTGTAGAAACACACTCACTATGGTAACTGACATGATTTTTATGCTTTAATGTGTCCTTTATAGATCAGATTTTCACAGAAGCCTCTTAAATGAGATTTGCAAAATTTGTCTCCATACCAGTTTATGTATTCAAACCCTGTAGCTAATGGAAGGAATGAGTATCCACTTACGCAATATACAAATGTTGCAGGCACAAGCTAAGAGGATCTTTTGAAAATTTGGCCTTTTATTTTTATCTGTTTTAGTATGGTATGTTTATGTGAACCACCTACAACATCTACAGAATGATGGATAGGCAGGCAACAAAATCATCATCATTATTACTAAGGATGATCTTTCCTAATGTTACACTATTTGCCTTTGTTAGCAAATAGTATAGCATCCGAACGCTGCACCATTTTTACATACATGCCTGTTGTACTTCAATTTGAGGTTAGGAACATTGCTGAACATTACTAAATATTAACTCCATACATACATCACCACTCTTACCAGCTGCAAAGATAGCATTGGCGACAACCTCAAAGGAGAGTGGTGCATGGCTCTAGGGAAAAGAGGGGGCGCAGACATAAACCAAGATAAAATAACTGTTGTTCAAAATTCATTGCATTCTCTCACAATTAAACTGGGAAATTTGTTTTTATACTAATGATTCATATCTAAGCAGGTAGTAAGTATCAGGAACATGATTTTAATTTAATCTTATATTGCAACATTGAAGCACTGAGTTTTTTTATGCATAGGAATTAAGTATCCCCAGCGTACTGACGTCCCCATAATGGCTCAGATAAGGATGTTTGGAAATTACCTGCAGAGCAGGAACATTAATTTTCATAAAGTTATTTGTGATGATGCAGGCTCCAATTGAAATAATTGGGACAGTGGGATTATTGGCCACAAACCTGATTATGATTCATTGTAACTCAATTTGTTACAATACAACCACCCATCTAAAGAGAAAGGAAGCATACTCCAGTGGCTAGACTAAGACTCTGGAGAGCTGAGCTTTATTTCTGGCTCTGCTGCTTGAGCAAATCACTGCCCCTCTCTGCAGCTCAGTTTCCCCATCAGTAAGATGGGGATAATGGTACTGACTTCCTTTGTAATGCATGTTGAATTCTGCTGATGAAAAGTGCTGTAAGAGATAAAGGTATTGTATAAATAAAAATAGATGTAGGGGGTAGCCCCTCTTTGCATGCGAAGTTGCAAAATTCAGACCCTTCTCTCACCCTAAGAAACTCTTACCAGAGGCCATAAACATATCCCCTTATTGTGAATAAAAACAAAAAAACCCAAGAAAGTGAAAACACAATTTAAGAAAAATGGGAAGAGTCTCAAATATGGCAAAAGGTCAAAATCTGCCCTAGTATGTGCATTGTCCCCATTGTGTCCAGTTACTGCAGCAAATGTGGTTTTATCACCACACAGCATTCTCCAGGAGTGAGCTATCACTTAAAAGATGTAATGGCAGCTGCCATAACTAGACCCACCAGTGCAGAGTTAATGATGCTGTATTGGTGGGTCTCCTCCATTTCGCCGGTTGGTACTTCAGCCTTAGCAATATCATTAAATCAGTTTCACATAGAATGACTGGTCATCTGAACTGCAGGCCCAATCCTAGAATCATAGAAGATTAGGGTTGGAAGAGACCTCAGGAGATCATCTAGTCCAACCCCCTGCTCAAAGCAGGACCAACCCCAACTAAATCATCCCAGCCAGGGCTTTGTCAAGTCGGGCCTTAAAAACCTCTAAGGATGGAGATTCCACCACCTCCCTAAGTAACCCATTCCAGTGCTTCACCCCCTCCTAGTGAAACAGTGTTTCCTAATATCCAACCTAAACCTCCCCCACTGCAACTTGAGACCATTGCTCCTTGTTCTGTCATCTGCAACCACTGAGAACAGTCTAGCTCCATCCTCTTTGGAACCCCCCTTCAGATAGTTGAAGGCTGCTATCAAATCCCCCCTCACTCTTCTCTTCTGCAGACTAAATAAGCCCAGTTCCCTCAGCCTCTCCTCGTAAGCCATGTGTGCCAGCCCCCTAATCATTTCTGTTGCCCTCCACTGGAGACTCTCCAATTTGTCCACATCCTTTCTGTAGTGGGGGAGGTCCAAAATTGGACGCAATACTCCAGATGTGGCCGCCTCAGTGCTGAATAGAGGGGAATAATCACTTCCCTCAATCTTCTGGCAATGCTCCTACTAATGCAGTCCAATATGCTGTTAGCCTTCTTGGCAACAAGGGCACACTGTTGACTCATATCCAGCTTCTTGTCCACTGTAATCCCCAGGTCCTTTTCTGCAGAACTGCCACTTAGCCGGTCGATCCCCAGCCTGTGGTGGTGCATGGGATTCTTCTGTCCTAAGTGCAGGTCTCTGCACTTGTCCTTGTTGAACCTCATCAGATTTCTTTTAACCCAGTCCTTCAATTTGTCTAGGTCACTCTGGACCCTAGCCTTACCCTCCAGCATATCTACCTCTCCCCCCATTTTAGTGTCATCCGTGAACTTGCTGAGGGTGCAAACCATTCCATCATCCAGATAATTAATGAAAATGTTGAACAAAACCGGCCCGAAGCCCGACCTCTGGGGCACTCTGCTTCATACCGGCTGTCAACTAGACATTGAGACGTTGATCACTACTCTTTGAACCCAATGATCTAGCCAGCTTTCTATCCACCTTATAGTCCATTCATTCAATCCATACTTTTTTAACTTGCTGGCAAGAATACTGTGGGAGACCATATCAAAAGCTTTGCTAAAGTCAAGATATATCACATCCACCGCTTTCCCCATATCCACAGAGCCAGTTATCTCATCATAGAAGGCAATCAGGTTGGCCAGGCATGACTTATCCTTGGTGAATCCATGTTGACTGTTCCTGATCACCTTTCTCTCCTCCAAGTGCTTCAAAATGGTTTCCTTGAGGATCTGCTCTATGATTTTTCCAGGGACTGGGGTGAGGCTGACTGGCCTGTAGTTCCCTGGATTCTCCTTCTTCCCTTTTCCCCTCGATTGCCATGAATTTTCAAAGATAATGGCTAATGGCTCTGCAATCACATCAGCCAACTCCCTCAGCACCCTCGGATGCATTAGATCAGGCCCCATGGACTTGTGCATGTCCAGGTTTTCTAAGTAGTCCTTAACCTGTTCTTTCACCACTGAGGACTGCTCACCTCCTCCCCATACTGTGCTGCCCCGTGCAGCAGTCTGGGAGCTGACCTGTCACATACTAAGAGCCCTTACCTCCCAATTAAGTCAATGGGAGCTGAGGAGACCAGCACTTTGCCTCTCAGGCCCAGAATTGGCATTTCTTAATTTGAGGAAACCTTCAGATGTTAAAAACCCCAAAACATTCAGACTAAAAATTGGAACATCCTTGTGGGCTGGTTTAAATTTCTTCTGGTAAGAGAGGAGTGTGGCTCTTAATCCTTGCATTAACACCAACTCCCTGTGTGGCTTTGGAAAAGTTACTTCAGGCCTGATCTTACAAAAGGTGAAGGTACTGAGTGCCCTAGGCAGGGTCGGCTCTAGGCACCAGCAAAACAAGCTGATGCTTGGGGCAGCACATTTCTAGGGGCAGCATTCTGGCGCCGGCCATGCCGCCCCTAGAAATGTGCCCCAGCCCAGCTCACTTCCGCCGCCACCGCTCGGCTTTCCGCGGCGCGTGAAAGAGCTGATTCGCGCACCACTTCTCCCCTTCCCAGGCTCTCAAGCAGATATATAAACTCTCAAGCCTGGGAGGGAGGGGGAGAACCCGAGCAGCCGCGGCGCGTGAAACAGCTCATTCGCGTGCCGCTTCTCCCCGTCCCTCCCAGGCTTGAGAGGGAGGGAGGGGGAGGACCCGAGTGGCCACGGCGCGTTTGCGCGCCACAAGCCTGGGAGGGAGGGGGACGCTCGGCTTGAAAGCCTGGGGGGGAGAACCCGCGCGGCGGCGCACGAAACCCGCGCGTGGCAAGCCTGGGAGGGAGGGGGAGAACCCGAGCGGCAGCAGAGCAGAGGTGAGCTAGGGCGAGGGATTGGGGGGAGCCCCCACAGGAAGCAATGGGGTGGGGGAAATGTAGCACCTGTGGGGGAGGAGGCAGGGCTGGGGATTTGGGGAAGGGGCGGAGTTGAGGCGGGGCCGGAGGTGGGGCAAGAAAAAAACGGCGGGTGGGGGGGCGGACAAAATTTTTTTTGCTTCGGGCGGCAAAAATCCTAGAGCTGGCCCTGGCCCTAGGCTTCCCTTGACTCCAACACCAATCAAGAGTGCTCAGCGCCCAAAGGACCAAGCCATTAGCCTCTCTCCCTCAGTTTCTCCATCTGTTAAATGGAGAGAATGAGCCTAGTCATCCATTCCTATGGGGGGCGGGGAGAACTCCAAACATTTCAGAGAGAGAGGAAATGTAAACATGATTTCCTGCTCATTCTCTTTCAAAATGCAGAGGGGGTCTAGGCCTCAAGGAGTGGGTAGTGGGCAGTGTCTAGGAAACTTGCTCCATCCATGCCTTCTGAGGAGACAAATCTTTTATTTTCCAATGCGATATACCTATGAGAGGTGGCCAGGTTAACAGTCTCTAAAATAAAGACATTTATTCTAAAAGAATGATGTTGGATTGGGTGGGAGTGGGGAATAATAAAACTAACCCAAGCCCCACAGCCATATGATGAAAGCTACTGAAGTGGCGTTAATCCCAGGTGTTTTACGGTATGGGGCAGATTTTAAAAAAAAGTAGTGCTGAGCTTTTTTGAAAGTCTGGACACGAGTGTCACCATGGGAGCTACTGGGTGCTGCAGGCTCTGTCCCTTAATTAGGTGCCTACATGGGAGCTGAGCTCTTATAAAAATTCAGCCCCCATTGTGGGAGCTTATTCTTTGAAAATCGGCTTCTGAGCTCTTGGGAAAATTTGACCTTAAAGTGGAAGAGGCCTCTTTTACTTGACCATGTAGATTGCTTGGAACAAGCTCTGGGCTTTTCTTTGTCTAGATCAGGGATCTCAAACTCAAATCACCATGAGGGCCACATGAGAACTAGTAAATTGGCCCGAGGGCCGCATCACTGAAACCTTTTCATACAATGATACAAAAGTATAGTCAAAAATGAAAAAAATGAAGAGTAATATAGTATTCTATTAAAAGTCAATGTATTAACTTTTTAAAAACTGTAATGCAAAGAGGGGTTTTAATCAAATATAAACACTCAGTAATGTTTGGAGTTTGGCTGCCAGTGGAGTCGGACATAATTGTCTCGCAATGGGTGCCCTGAAAATGTGGATGTTGCCACACAGTGGTGTTTACCTTTACCGTGTTATTTGCAATGTTCTCTCTGTTTAGAATGGGAATACTGCATTAAACTACTGCAGGAAATGTCCATTTTATAACGATGCCTGCCATACAAGAAAAACCAACAGGGATTTCAGTTCATTAGCTAAGAGAACCTAAAGAAACAGGCTGAGGATTGAATCAGTAAAAAAAAAAATTACACAAGTTTCTTCCACTGATATTTCCAAAGTCAATCTTTTAAAACAGCTTTTTTCGCCCCCATTGCAGTAAATTTGAGATTGATAATTTACAAGACAACAAGGGCTTGAAATGGAATATTACATCTGAACCAATCCCCACAACCCTTTCCGATCTTTGGGGCAATTTAGACTCAGGTCTGGATGGAAAATTTGAAACTGGTGCTTCTCTCTCACTAATAAGCTGATCCAGAACACCAGATCTGACCACCCTCAAAAGAGAGGGAAATTCATCCTAATCCAGACTTCACAACTCAGGCCCATCTCAAATAGTGACACAGATTAACTACCAGAGTGGCCTAACAGATTAAGATATTTGAGATTTACCCTTACAGATTCACTTCTAATTCATAGAATAAAAAAGGAGGAGAAAGATATATTTGTTTTTCATTCTACTTGTGAGATGAATGCTTATTCTTTTTCAAAGTCTCACTAAAGCGCTCTAACCATCTACTACAGATCACTGTGAAATTAGGTATCAAGACTTCCACTTGGTAACAAATTTTTTCATGATACAGTCATGTGCACAATCAAATTAGAACATCCAGGCTGTGGACATGTCTATTCCATACTCTAGGCAGCATCATTCTGAACTCTTCAGTCTGGACATCTAACTGGAGAGGCACTAGACTGGGGGGGAAAAATACACAGGGGCACTGAAGGGCTATATTTTGCCATCTTTATTCTTTACTCATGTTGAGTAGCACCTTGAAATCAGTGGGACTACTTGTAAAGTAAGGTACTACAAAGTAGGGGTGACAGTTCAAGAATCTAGTCCAAAGTGATCAGTTGTCTTTTAGGGACATATTTTGATCCTTTGCTCGCACGGAGTAGCACCTTGCTTCATGCTTTGTCATAAACTGGATTGTGACTGCTGCTGGAAGGCACTTCTTGTTGCAAGCAAGGGTATTGGTATCTGACCCTTAGAATTAACTCTAGAGGAGATTAAAATACAATGGAGCTGCTTCTCTGTACTAAGAATGAAGTACTAATAGCTTTAGCTGCCCCTTGCTGTTGCTGCATTACTTGCACTACTGTTATATTCAGCATGCTTTGTGTGAGACAGATCACAGAGGAAGATGGAGCCAAGGGGCATACATTCTGAAATAGGTAATACACTTCAGAGCCATTTCCCAAGGTGCTGGGCGCTCTTCTACAAGCCAAAATGGATATGATCTAGTAGCCCAGAGGTTAGTAGTTCTATATCCAATTACCAGTACCTCATCTATCCAAAAACCATGGTTTTCACTGATGTGAAACTCTAATGTTGTGTATTTTGACCAAGAGACAATCTATAGCTCCAATTCTGCCCTCAGTTGCACAAGAGCAACGTTCATTGTCTTCAGTGGGGGGACACAGGGTGTACTGCAGGGTAGAATTTGGCCTTATGGGTTCAATCAGTTCAAGGCTCAATGAGCTAACTCTTGAACAGACTTCTTAATACTTAAGACTCACATGCATGCACACACATGGACCCAATAAATCTCAACTACAATGAGAGGCACACAGTTCATAAACACACAGCTGACGCCAACAGGTTGTATTTTAGTGGATATATTGGAAACACATTTAAGTCCACTTGAACTATGTTTGAGGGAGCTATCTTACGATAAATCATGTCTATTTCTCATCCCCTGATATATACAGTGTCTAGTTTCTGCTTGCAAACCTCCCCATAAATCCTCATTTCGATTTAGAACCTTAGATCTATTTTCCATTTTGTTTTATTTCCTGTTCCCCAACTAATATTGGAAGATGACGGCTTCTATATTTCAGTTTGAAGCTTGCTTCAAAAATAGCACTTCTGTAAACTCGGTTTACTTGTCTTCCTATCGGTTTACACTGCAAATTCCCTTCGTTAAGGCTTCTTGCTGCTTTGGAGCTGCAGAATTGCGGTGGTTGAGGCACTAGCCTGGGACTCAGGAGACTTAGGCTCAATTCCCTGCATGCACGTGGGCAAGTCAGTTGGTCTCCCTGTGCCTCACTTGCTCATCTGTACACTGAAAATAACTTCACTGCCCTACCTCACAAGAGTGTTGTGTGGATAAACACATGAAAGATTGTGAGGGGTTTGGATTGCAATAATGGGGTCCATATAAGAAATGTCCCCAGTGCATGACACCTAGTCTGCATTTTAAAAAGATACAAATTCAGGACTGAACTTTTCATTCTAACATGTTCTGCGCAGAGTGACTGAAAGCCCTTTTCTCACATTGATTTCCTATTTGTTCATACACAGGCTGGAGATGCTGTCTCTGTTGGATCTGGTTTCCATAGTAACGTTCCTTTTATCAAACAAGGGAATTCACTAGATTAAAATGGCAAGCTCCGGGTAATTAAAAATACATGAAATTTCATCGTTATTTACATTTCCTTTAGTGAGGAGCTGCAATACTCCATTCAGGCTGGGATCTGAGACCAAACAAACAGGAAATAAAGCTGTCGGTGTTTGTCTAGTACTAAATGGATGCTCATCAGCTGCAAGAAGGCATTTCATACAAGAGGACACCCAGTTCAAAACATGCAGTGCGGAGAAGCACAAGCTGTGGAGCCTGAAATTTACATTTGGATTCGGTGGTAGAAAATTAAGAAGAATAAACTGGTTTCTCTTCTAGAGAGGCAGCTTCCAGACATATGGCATTGCAACTATAATGGTGTTTTAACCCTAGTGTCCGGGCCAAATTCCAGCTTCTGTAATCACATTTTGATTTACTTCTATTCCCTATGCAGTTGGGCATAGTATATTCCAGCTCCTCTCCTAAAGCCACTGCTGTGCAGAGTTACTGAAACAGGTCAGCTGCCAAGCTTGGTGCCGGTCCAGCTGAGGCTGTGTGTGAAATTGTTCTTCTATTTCCTTTGTCACAGAACAGGTGGAAGAGCACTGCATAAAGGTTAGTTATTATTAGAAATGGGCTTGAGCCGCAAAACACAGATCTGGATTTCATATCCACTCCATTCTGCCCCTAAAGGTGAGTGTTCACATCCAAGGTTTTCGTTTAGCCTATTAGAAATTAGGGACCAGTTACACAATTCAGACACATGCATATTCCAACCCTACTCCTCACACACACAAAATTTGGGTCTGGATCTTCAGTCAGGCCCATCCCTAGTTATTTCTGTCAAGAGGAGTGGCTCTCCCTTGAGAATAAGCTTCTCAATTACATCCATGCATCTCCACTGATTTGCCCAGCGTTCCACAAGTATAAATGAAGGCAAAACTGACTCCATGTCTATACAAATAAGTGGCAACAAGAGTGATAGTTATGGACGTTGGAAGAGTTGCATCCCCCCAGAATTCAAGTAGGTTGGTCCAGTGAAACAGCCTTCCATTCAAATGTTAAGCTACTGGAACCCATTGAGTCTGCAAAGCGGGACTGGAGGCATCACAATACCAGTCTCTCACCAGGAGACCTACAAATATTGGGCCCGATCCTGAGAGTTGTAAGGAATCCGTGTGTGCAGGAAACAGACAATTATTATAGAAGTCAGGAGGATAAGACTAGATCCCTGGCCTTTCAGTTCCAAAATACAGGCCACCTCAAACAAAGGAGCATTGCTGCAGCTGTTAATAGTAACAATCCTTTAGCCTCTCCGTGGGTCAATCATTAGAGGACAACATTAGTCACATTCACACACACCAGAGCTGGCAGAAATGCTGATCACCTCCACATCTCATTGACTTCAACAAGAAGAGCTGCAGGTACTGACTGTGAAGTGGTTTTCACCCTCAGTTTCACTTTGGGGCACACTTGCTACCTGGAAATGCCACCTTATACAAGAACTTTTTCCAAACTTCAATAAAGGTTCAGCATGGAGACTAGCCATCATTTCTTCCCTTTTTAATCCCTGCTCCATTGAGGAAGCATGTGCATGTAGGATATAAAGCAAGCAGAGACACCTTAAGTTTAATGCAAGCATCCCTGTTTTTCTCTCCATCCTCAAGCTGTAAACGTCACCATTAACCTTTGCTAGTCCAGACCTCAGGATATCGGAGGTCACCTATGATTTGGGCTCTCTCAAGTGGTAGCATAGTAAACTCTGGGATTAACCACAGGGCCTGAAAGAGCCACGTTTGTTTTTTTTGTTGTTGCTTGGTTTTTTTTGGCATAGTGTAGTCCCCATTTAACCACAAAATACTTAGGCTATACATTTAGCCATGATTTTCGTAACTGAAAGCATTTTAGGTATGTGCTTGAAATGTTCGAGATATCCTTCACTGTGAATCTGTATCGTTAGAACATGTGGAGTTTAAAGGGATGCTGTAAAAAATATTACCAACAACCCTAATTTGTTAAAAACTCCTACCATATAACCCATAACTCAGGGTAGACTCACTTCAGTCTGCCCCCCTAGGACTAGGGTGACCAGGCGTCCCGATTTTATAGGGACAGTCCTGATTTTTGGGTCTTTTTCTTATATAGGCTCCTATTACCTCCCACCCCCTGTCCCGATTTTTCACATTTGCTGGCTGGTCACCCTACCTAGGACACAGCTCACTCAGAGTCCTATCATCCCCCCGCAAGGGGGACAGAGGGTGCAGAAGGGTGGGAACCTCTGTCCACAAGGTCTGACCTCAGTCCACAAGGGCCACAAGATCTGCCCCTACCCCATGAGCCCAAAGCCCATCATCAACATCCCAAGTTTTTTTAACCTCTGGGAACATTCATTTTAGGAGGTGTATCTCATCAAACACTGCTGGGGGTTGATAAACTCATTTACCAATGAGTGTTGGAGTAGGACAGGGGATGGATAAGATTGTATTCCCCCTTCACCTTCTTGGTGCCACACCCACAGACAATTCTGGCATTGGAAAGGGCCTGCCACTCTCCCTGCTGCCACTTCAGTGGTGATCTTTGCCCTTACTATACGCTTGAAGCTTTTAAGGCAGTGATACTCAGACTGAGGATCGCAAGCAGCTCTTTAATGAGTCTCCTGCAGCTCTTTGCAGCACAGGATATTAAAACGCTGTGTGATTTAAACAAA
This sequence comes from Macrochelys suwanniensis, assembly GCA_033296515.1. Taxonomy (NCBI): domain Eukaryota; kingdom Metazoa; phylum Chordata; order Testudines; family Chelydridae; genus Macrochelys; species Macrochelys suwanniensis. The sequence goes on from CM065783.1 coordinate 15,401,238, forward strand.
CCACCAATCAGGATGCTTTTGCTAGGTTAACAACCAATTGTAGCTGACTGACCAAATATTATTTTATCATTTTGCTGTAAGGTGTGTGTGTGTACACACACTATATAGTAAATGAAACAATGAATTCACACTCCTATGGCTCTTTTGGGTAATGTTTATCACTAATTTGGCTCCCAAACCACTGAGGTCTGAGTATCACTGCTTTAAGGGTACGTCTACACTGCAATGTAAGCTCAGGCTCAGACTTGAGCCTAAACCCCATTTCTGTCAATATATAAGTCTCTCAGACTTGGGCTCAGACCTAGGGTCCTATGCCCTGAAGGGCTGGAGAGTTCAAACCCTGTTGTTTTTCACTTTAGATGCAGCCCCCCACCCCCAACTTGGGTCTTGGGAGTCCGCCAAAAGTATCCCACAATCTCGTGGGTCAACTTCCTTTCTCCTTCCTATCCCAATAATCTCCAGTCAACTCCAGGGAAACAGAAGCAACACCCCTTGGTGAAGTGCAGAAGCTCAGTGAGTCAATGTTTAACTCTTTCATTGTTTTCTGAACACCCCACCGCCATCGGAGAGCCTTCTGTGTTTGCAATGGAAACTGAACAGAAGAAGCCTTTTGCAAAGCATGGGAACACAGCCAGATTTTGGTAAATCTCTGGTGCAAGTGTAGAGTTTAGTAAACATACCAGGAATGACCACGCGTACCAGCAAATAGCAAAGAAGCCGGCAAAGTTGCAAATTTACCAGACCAGTGCAGGAAGCGTGTCACTGGGCGTTCTACTCACCACTGGGTGGTGCCTCCTTCTGGCAATTCTGGGGACTAGCTCTGTCTGGTTCACTGCCACTTTTCTTCTCTTCCACTGTTGCAGATCTCCTTCTATTCACAGAGTTGCAGTATGGCTGCTTTGTGACTTAGCTCTCCGCCCAGGTCCCACTGTGATTTCCCCTTGCAGGGTAGTCCCTCAAAGTCTCTCTCTACCAGCAGCATCAGGCAGTCCTCAAGCCCGCTGCCCTGACTAGGTCACTTCTGCAATGACACAGGCAGTCTTCTCATTCACTGCCCCACACCATACCACTCTGCAGGGGATGGTCGGGGAACCCAGTCCCACCCTCTATTCTGAGTTCCAGTCCAGGGCCCTATAGCAAGCAGTTAAGGTCTGGAACTTCACCAATTCTACTGCTCTGACCCCTGGACTAATTCCTAGTGTGCTTCTTTAAGCTTCTCTTTCATCAGCCTTCCTATTCAGCTCCCTCTCTCTTGGGCCTAGTAGGTAAACCCTTTCTCGGGAGCTGCTGCTGCTATTATTAATTATTATTATTATTATTACCACTATCTCCCTTAACTCAGGGAGACAGACTGCAGGCTTCCACCCTGCTGCCTCCCAGCTTTATAGAAGCCCTGCCTGTTCCCTCACAGGTGAACTTCCTTCTAATTAGTGGCTTCTACACAGCCTAAATCTCCCCCTCCTCCCCCACTTGTAGCTTAATTGTCTGATTGGGCCCATCTGGTCTAATTCAACTCTCTCGGGGCTGGTGTGGGGTGCACACCCCATCACAGAGCAGATCAAGTGACTCAAGATTGAGTACAGGACCAGAACCAGGGACCAGAACCATACCTTGGGCAACTCGCTGACATCATACCCGTTTATGAGGTGTTTGACTGAGCCAGCAGTGATGTATGATGACTAGGTCAGCTTCCAATTTGTCTGTCTTGTCCTGATAGACTGACTAAGATACTGAGTGTCTGGCTTATATACTGTGCTCTATGGTGTCAGATCTTTGCCTGGGCATGCTCTTGCACATGCTCACCATTGCTATTTACTTCAGAGTTATGATTCTGCTGACCCCTACATACTTGGCTTTTTGCCAAGGTGACATCTTAGACATTCTGGGCCTTCCACCAATTGACTGAACTTTTCACCCTATCTTAATATTGAGCAGATTCCATCTAAGGGTAGAGTAGCTCCTGTTTGTTCAGAATACAGATCAGACATACAAAAATGGAGGCTGGAGAATTTCTCTAGTAACAGCACCTCACTCCTTTATATGGGATTTGAAAACAAGCCAAAAAATCCATTCTATAAATAAGATGCATCTTTTTTGTTGGGGTAGTCCAATAACAAATTCTGTAACACCTGCACTTAATTGTAGAAGGAGCTGTTCCCATGGTTACTTCCTCCTCCTGTAGCATCCCCTGAAGCATTGGGTCCTTGCAGACCCACTCTCCACCTCCATAAGCAGGAGAGGGCACTATGCTGACCCCCGCACCTCCTAAGTGGTGTTTGTACCTGCATTGGGAGTAAAAACTGTTGAGGCAGGTGGGTGGCATTTTGTTTGGGTTCTTGTGGACCTCCTGTATAAATGGTTCAGGATCCCAACTTCGAGGAATGCATTCCTCTGAATCACCACCATCCACAAAGCAAACAATCCTGGCTCTTGCCCAGCTGATCTCCTCATCCTGTCACTCTTCATCTACGTCAGTTGCAGACCGTTGGTCCAGGCCTGCTCTCCAATCCTGTGAAGGCAGAGCACATCTTTCCCCGGGGGCGGCAATCCCAGGCCCACAATTCTCCAGCAAAGCTACTGGAGTGAACCCTCACCCACCTCTCAGGCTACCATAGGCGCCGACTCCGTGGGTGCTCCGGGGCTGAAGCACCCACGGGGAAAAATTGGTGGGTGCAGAGCACCCACCGACAGCTCCCCGCTGCCAGCCCCTCCCCATCCCCGCGCCAGGCTGGCCTCCGACTCCCGAGGCGCCGCCACAGCCAAGCCATTTTCCTGAGCTCACAGGCTTGCCGCGCTCCAGCTGATCTGCAGCGGCAAGCCTGGGAGGGAGGGAGGAACGGGGGGGAAAGTGCAGCGGTGGCGCCTTGGTGGAGGGGTATGGGGAGGAGGCGTAGGCGGCCAACTAGTCAATGGGGGCCAATTAGTCAATGGGTGCCAGAGACTCCAAAGTGTGGAAAGAGCTACCTGGTATCTCTCTCCCTCGCTGCTGAGGCTGTCCCCTTTCACCCACCCACCCGTTGAGGTGTGGTGGCATTTTGTTTGGGTTCAGAGTACTGCGGTGGGATGTTTACAGTTCAGCTTTTTAAAATTCATAAAAACATTTCTATTTTGTAAGTGTAGGGCATACAGGTAGTTGACAGCGTCCCCTCAAACTCTTCCCCTCACAGCGAGATCAGAGTAACAAACTGCTTTTCCTTTTTTGACTGCTGTTCAGCATTGCTCTGAAAGTAAAACAGCTCTCTTGGGACTGCCCTTGGCGGAGTGTAGAAGTGATAAGGAGATTTGCCACAGAGGAAGATTTGATTTGGAAATGCTGCCTTCCCATAGGCATTGAAGGAAGGTGGGTTTATTCAGTTCTCCTATTTCATTATCACTCAGGTTTGAGACCTTTTCATACCCACTTTGCACTGGCTTATTTAAAAACAACAACAGTACACAAGTGGCAAGCCAACCATGAGTCAGACCTGTGGGCTGAGGCGCTGACAGCAGGCTGCCACTGCCTAGCTAGCTTGTTAAAGGTAGGCTTTCTAGAAGCAGGTCCCTAAAAGTATACCTACGCTGCAATTAAAAACCTGCGGCTGCTGCCCCATGCCAGCTGACTCTGGCTTGCGGGGCTTGAGCTAAGGGGCTATGTAATCACGGTGTACAGGGCCAGTGCTATCACTATGCGACCCTAGGCAGTCGCCTAGGGCGCCAGGATTTGGGGGGCGGCTGCCTCCCGGCTCTGGGAGGCAGGATTTGGGGTGGCTCCCCATGGCTGCCTCCTGGCTCCCCGCTCAGCGGCTGAGTGGGGAGCCAGGAGGCAGCCGTGGGGAGCCAGCCCCCTGCCTCCCAGAGCCGGGAGGCAGCCGCGGCGAGCTGCCCCCCTGCCTCCCAGCTCCATGCTCGGCTCCCGTGGCCCGCGGGGGGGGGGGGGGGGGGGGGCTGAGTTCCCGCGGCTGGGGGGGCTGAGCTCCTGCAGGCGGAGGGGCTGGCTGGAGGGGGTGGCATTAGCGGGGGGAGGGGGGGCGCAGGGCTGGTGCAAGGAAGTTTCGCCTAGGGCGCAAAACTTCCTTGCACCGGCCCTGATGGTGTAGATGTTCAGGCTCGGGGTGGAGCCCAGGCTCTAGGACCCGGCAAAGGGGAAGGGTCCTAGAGCTCAGGCTCCTGCCTGAGCTGGAACATCCACACCACAATTAAACAACCCTTCTCCCAAGCCCTGTGAGCCTGAGTCAGCTGGCACGGGCTGGCTGTGGATGTCTAATTGCAGTGTAGACGTACCCTCTGTCTCCATTTTTTAAGTCAGGCAGGAGATCTGAGGAAAGGTAAGCTGTGGCCTTGCTTTACATAGGAAGAGCTCCTCTAGCAACAGGAGTTTTGTAGATCGAAATTCCAAGAGTTAATTGTTAGATCTTGCTGCCTAGCAAGAGAGGCACTAAACCGAAACAGGCTGAAACAAAAGCTAAACCAGAAAATGTTACTGTTTCCAAGATAAATTGTTGTGTTTAAACAAACTCGAGGTTGCCAGTTCAGGCCCAGATTAAGGCATAAGCAGGGCCAAATTTAGGGCCTCAGCTGCAGAATCATATGATGAGATCACAATCTCATCTTTCATTTAAAAAAAATGTTCCTAAGCCTTCTGGATGCAAAGAAAAGTTTTAAAATATGACCTGAGTGTAACTGATGCTTGTCTGAGTCTGCAGACAGCCTGAAACAATAGCTCCAAATGGTGTGAACTGCCCATTAATCTTAATTTTGAAACCTGATGATATGAAGGGTGGGATCATGGTACATGGGTGGGCTATAACATGAGGATGGGGCCAGGGAATCCCCATATAGGTGCCTTGAGCCTCAGGTTGCTTTAATTTGGCCCTGTGCCAGTTTATTGTAACTGAAGATCTATCTGGATAAGGGTCTTTGAATAGGAAGGCAGCTCAAACTATTCTTTCCACTCCATATTTTTTGTTTCATGGTAGTAGCCAGAGCAGGGGTATTTGGAAAGCGGGATCTCAACTTTGCTTTCTGTTCAATAAGTATGTCAAATGCTGCATGATTAAATTTCTTCACAGCTTCAAGTAAACTCAGAAACAGAGGGGTTTTATTGAATTAAAGCTGTCAATGAATAACACATTCTGCAGTACAGCAGTTCTTGGATTCTTTGTTTGCATCTTCAGTTCAATAAGAATTGTGGGTTTGGATTGTTTTAAGCTGCTACCTATATTTCCGACATTCTCCTGAATATAGTTAACAACACATAACTGTGTTGCTGGAAAGGCAAGAGGGTTTAGCAGCTGGTGAGGGGGGACAACTTGGTTTTTGGCACCCGGTGATGGTTGAAGTGTTTGGCTTTCTTCCTTTCCACTTGTGACTATTGAGAGGAGTGGAGCAATTCACTCCTCTCAGAGACATTGTTTCAGGCTGCCCGCAGACACAGGAAGACAGCACTGAATAATTTCAAAAGATGTTTTCCCTCAGGCATCATCATTGGAAACTTTTTTTAAAAAAAAGGTTACCAATGAAGAGCTAAATACAGGCAGGACATTGCCTGCAATAAGTGAACAATAGAGGGTGAGTAGTGCTGAATTTATACCAGCCCATGAGAAGTAGAAGACGATGGGTTATTTAACACTGTCACAGATGTATCTATGTAAATGGCCCATGAAGTAAATTTGCACTATACAACACTATATTGTCCCTGCGTTGTTCTTTTATTGTTTTAGCTTTTTTAAAAATTGTTTTCAAAAAAATAAAATGGAAATGAATTTTACCAAAAAACAAACATGAAAATGATTAAATTGCACCATTAGTTTAATTTCCTATTTCCAGCAGTTTCCCTCTGTCTTTGGAAAAAAAATCAGAACTGCCTTATCAAAGAAAACAGGAGATAATACCTGTGAAACCAAGTTATAACTTCAGCCTATACCACAGTTTCCCTTGAGAAAATGTGATATGGCTGAAAACTTTAGGTTTAATTTTCTTATTTATTTTACTGTGTATCTTGGCTACTAATTGTGCTTATGTTTAGATACTATCATGGTGGACATGACGTAAAGACCTAGATCAGATCAGTGTGACACTTAACAAATATTTAGTGAGAAGACTGGGTTTTGGATTGTTTAGCAATATTTTTCTGGCACTTTATCTTTTAATTGTTTCAGCTGTCATGTTTGCCACCGTTACAGGCCTAATGCCAAAGCAATGACACATATGTATAAAGACTGCAGGGTACGGCCCAAAATGATCCAAATTAATAGGATTTGGGAGTCTCATACATAATGATTTATGAATAAGTAAATCAGTATTATAGGATATGGTAATGCAGTGCATTATGGGGAAGTATTTAGCGAATACAACTGGGCCTTAGGAATTTGGGGTTCATTCCTGACTTCTCTGTGACGTTGGGCAAGACTGTAAACTCTGAGGCTGGAAGACCATCTTTTATTCTGTGGTATACAGAGCCTGGCACAATGGGGTCCTGCTCTGAGCCTGGGGATCCCAGGCTTGGCTGCACTACAAAGAAATAATAATAGTAAATCACCTTCTCCTTAAAATAAGGACTTTAAGTGCTTGCAGAGATCCAGATGAAAAGCACTAAATAAGTGCAAAGCTTTAATTTTTAGACATGAAATTGTAGTATCAAATTACAAACTCCATGGTGAAAAATACCTGTTCTCTGCCATGAGGCACTAACCCCTCTGGCACATGTGCTGCCTTGCTGACACCTCATCATTCCATGCTGAGCTGCAGAGGAACTACAGGAGCATAAATTAACAGAGCTGTCATGGGTCATAAATATTTTAGACTGCAAACTTGCCATGAATGAGTTAGAAAATGTGAAATATTCAAAAGTATTTGAAAGACAGAATCCCTGTGTCCCAATATGATCCTAGCAGCACTTTGTACTGTATGGTTTAATAAACTGCTAATACTGGGCCATTGACTTCAAATCAGGCCCATTATTTCCCTGCAGATACATCATGTGCTCGTGGAATAATGTACATCGGCTGTTGTATACAATGCACACACCACTAACCCATCTGTTAAAATGGAAAAGGTTCAGTGACGTTTGTTTTCATTTTAAAATGTTCAACACAAACAGTCAATCTTCTGATCACATCGATTTAGAAGGCCCCTCCCACCGCACTGAAGCTTCAGCCAACGTTACTCAGCCAAACAAGCTGAATTCCATTCCAAGGAATTTATCTTCCATTGTTGTATGCAGTGTTGTAGTAGCCATGTAGGTACTGGGATATTAGAGAGAGATAAATTAGGTGAGGTAATATCTTTTATTCATTGGTCCAATAAAAGATATTACATCACCCACCTTTTCTCTCTAAAGAATTTATCAACAGATATCTGCAAGCAGCATTTCTTCCGTGGAACTGCATACAGGTCTGGGCTTCATAGTCCGAGGGCATTCAGATATCAGATTCTGCTTCAAGGTAAAGCACAGATGGAGGCCAGCTGTAAAGTTCAGATCCAGATCTAAACACCCCCAAAGATTATGGGCATTGCTAGGAGACATATTTCTCAGCTTGTTCAGCCCGGGGTATTCTGCCCTACATGAGAAAATGAACCCACCATTTCTAAAGGCCACTTTAAATTATATGCAAGATTCATCATTTAATTATGGCTACATATGATATTATAATCTTCCATTGATAGTTCAGCAGCTCTTCTGAAGCCCTTAAAATGATATGCAGTTTAGTATGAGACACAGATATTCTCATCCATGAATTTTGTCAGGTACAGTATGATGCCAAATGGAATCATTGTAATTCATGTCTTTGAGACATAGCCAATAACCCTGTTATAAAAGATACAAAACCAGAGCTTTCACTGCACAGTGCATGAATCAGAACTGAAACACAACTTAAAGGTTCTTTAAAATATCTGGCCAAGTTCTGCTGAGAATTTGTGCAATTCATTCTTTTTAAAAAAATATTTTAATAGGTTTGCACAGACGTAATGGAGAAATTTCTACACAGATCGAGCAAGATTCACTTAAATTACTAACATTTTGAAAACATAGACATGTAAGAGCAAGTTTAAAACTATCCCTGCAGGAAGGATTAATTGTATTCAAGAATAATGGTTGAGATTACTTACACAATTGATGCCATACACACTAATAAGGTCAGTGAGTGAGGGAAAACTCAATCTCAGTACTTTCATCTTTTCCCACCATGTTTGACAAAGTTAAATACAGACATAGCATGGCTCTTCTTTAGGCATCTGTTGGCAGTACACTTAATATAAGATGGTATAAGTAATCTAGGTAATCACTGTTTTATGTAACTGTCTTTAGTCTGTGGTTGACCTTCGATACCAAAATCGAGCTCTGTAGTCATCACTGCATGTCATGAAACCAGGATTGGTAGGAGAATGAACAATACACCGGACAAGGCTGTTATGGCCCAATGACAGAAGATTTCGCCGTTCTGCAGTTCTTGAGTCCCAGCAGCAGAGACTTATGGTCCTTTCATCAGTCACCAATGTCTGTGTGGGACACGCTTCTCTTGACGTTGTATCTGGCATTTAAAAGGTTCTTTAGACAGCATCAATTCAATCATAATTTAATCACAACATGCTGTATCATTCCTACCATGAAATGAAATCCATATACTAGTAATATAAGGCATAAATCCAATAACTGCTTTTTAATATTATAAAGTTATTATATTAAAAAATGCTGAAGACACTGGCCAAAATTTCAGACCTTTCTAAACTTCAATTGCCTCCTGCCTGGCCTTCCTGACATCCGTCTCACATCTATTCATAATTCTGCTGGCTCATTGCTTTGACCATGTCACGCTCCTCCTTTGAGTCCCTCCACTGGCTCCCCTTCCCCTCCACATGAAACACAAAACTCTCACCTTCAACTTCAAACCCTTCACAACTTATTTCCTCCCTACTTATCCTCCTCACCATGTCATGACTTGCCCCATTCTCTCTGCCAATAATGACAGCCTCCGTCATCCCTCTTGTCCACCTCTCCCCCAGCTCCTTCCTCTGTGCTGTTTCTTATGCATAGAATATCATCCCTGAATCCATTATCCTACCCGCCCTGTCCTGTGATGCCTGTAGTAAACCATGTAATGACAATGGGTAGGCAGGTGGTCTGTTAGTTATCCATTAGTATCTCTTGTTCACTTACAACAAAAATCATGAAGCCTCCAAACTGTACACAGAGTTAATCTTTGCAACCTGGTGCTCCTATAACCATCACTCTAGTTTTGTCCCTTTTCTTCTCTGTTGTATTCTACATCCACCTGGCATGTCTTGTTCCCGCCTGTATTGCAAGTTCTTTGGGACAAGGGCTGTCACAGTTCAGCATGAGCTCTAGCTCTGCTGTCTCACTGTCGCTCTGTGCCTGCATTTCTCTCAAGAGTGGAATCCTGTGATTCACCCCACTTCTAGTCTGTGTCTCCAGGCTACAGCTCCCCTGGTTACCAGTCATGTTTCCTTAGCAGGCCCAATTGCATTTGGTGCCTGCCTGAGACTTTCCTTCAGGAGCTGTGATAAATAGGAAAATGCGGTGACACCCGACAGCTTCTTCAAAACAAAAAGTGTTATTTATTTATCCATATAGGAACATAGAAATGAGAGAGAAAAGGGACAAAACAACAAAAAGGTCTGCATGCCTCTGGTGTTACCTAAAGCATAGCATTTCTCTCAAGACTTAAGTAGGCCCAACTTATCCTAAGTATCTCCGCTTCTTGGGGTTCTGTCTCCTCCCCGAAGACCCTGCCTCTCACGCTCTTCAACAGGGCTGCTCTTTTTAATAGTTTCCAAGTTCTTTGTTTAAAGTTTCTCATCTTAAGGGGCCTGGTCCTATGCTGTGCCCAACTTGGACAGAGACAACATTTCAAAGGCCTTGACACGTGTATTGTCAGTTGAGCTCCAGTGATTGGGCTATATAAAGCCATTGACTAGTTTGTCCAGATGGCCAAAGCCACTTAATATTGACTTAACCTTAGTTATTCTTTAACAAGGAACACCATAACCAGGAAACAGAGGTTCACTTAAGTCATAAAAACATTACCAATATCTCTCACATTCTTCACAGGGACCAGCTTTCATTTTAAATGTATATGACACTCAGTACAAACCAAGCCCTGATCTTGAATGGAACCTCTAGGCAACACTGAAATACAAATGATAAATAACACCAACAATTTAGACTGTGGCTTGTTCTCTGGTTAGCAGGAAGCTGAATAGCTAATTTTATGCCTCGATGTGAGGAGCCCACATTTCATTCTAGATGAAAGCTTTCATCTTTGTTCTAGTTCACATACATGAACATTTTTAATTAGAGTTGTACAATGTAGAGCACTCGAGTTCATGCATTGTGCATAATGCTTGGCAGTTTTCAGCCCATTGGCATCAAAGCATTTTAGCCAGGGATGTTTCTCTGATCTCATTTGAGGGTTTTCTGTTTTCACAAATATTCCTCCCACCTCCATCCCTAGATATTTGTCCTATATAGTCATAGCACAGGAGAATAAATGAATAAGCCCCTTAAAGAACCCACCCTCAGAACTGTCCATACTACAAAGCTCCTTGCTTTCTGGCCCTCCTTTACTGTGTCTCAGACTCAGCTGAATTCAGCTACTGTGAGTCAAATCCTAAAGTCCTTCGTCAGGCAGAGATCCATTGGCTCCAATTAGCCTAATCCTGAGGCTACGTCTACACTACCTGCCCTATTCGGCGGGTAGCTAGCGATGTTCTGGGATCGATTTATCGTGTCTCGTCTAGATGCGATAAATTGATCCCAGAGCCACTCCCCGTCGACACCGGAACTCCAGCTCTGCGAGCGGAGGAAGCGCTGTCGACGGGGGAGCCTGCCTGCTGCGGTGTGGACCGGGGTAAGTACCTTTTGAAATCGATCTAAGATATTCGACTTCAGCTACGTTATTCATGTAGCTGAAGTTGCGTATCTTAGATCGATCCCTCCCCCCACCTAGTGTGGACCAGCCCTGAGAGGTGCTGAACACCTTCAATTCCCACTGAAATCTCCAGGGCAGACACTGAGGTCCTCACTCCGTTTCTACTCACTTTTACTCAATTCTTATTCAGGTAAATCTCCATTTTAGTAAATGTGCAAAATCCTGAGGCCCTGACTTAGATTTTACGCAGTTCTTAGTCTTGACTGCAATGGCAGTTTGCCTTAGCAGGGACAGCATGAATACTGAGTCAGCTCCAGAATTTGGCCAAACATAACTCTTAACAAACCCTCTTCGCTATTTGGATATCCTGAGTAACCTAACAGGGGAAATAGGCTCTTTAGGGCCCATACGCTCCCCTCTATTAACTTGAGTGTTGGGGAGAAAGGCTAGCAGAGACCCACCAAAGGACAGGGAAGTGGTGGGGAGTAGGGAAAGAGTTAGTAACACTGCAACATGCTTCCCCTCATGTCTGCAGAGATGTCCCCTGAAGAAATAACTCTGATGCTGTCTGTATTATCTTTAGGGGAGTTCCATTCAGAACATTTCAGGGCAGCAGGGGGGAGGGAGCAAGGCTCCTGACAGGCCATGCTGAGGGCTCTGGTGGGTAGCATGGAAGTTCAAGGCCTTGGTACAAGTGATCCTGCTCTCTGCAGATAGGGTTGCCAACTTTCTAATGGCAGAAAACCAAACACTCTTGCCCCGCCTCTGCCCCGTCCCCTCCACAAGGCCCCACAGCTGCCCTGCCCCTTCTCCGAGGCCCTACCCCCATTCACTCTCTCCCTCCCTCCCTCCATCGCTCACTCTCCCTGACCCTCGCTCTCTTGCTCATTTTCACCAGGCTGGGGCATGGGATGGGGTGCGGATGTCAGGAGATCCATGTGATTTCTCCATGCAGATTTCCAGACACCCACAAGTACTAGGTTTCAGTGTAGTAGCCGTGTTAGTCTGTGTCAGCTAAATGCAGTGCCTTGCATAATGACACAAGTACTAGCGGGTCTCAGTCCTTGTCTGTTCTAAATGGAAGAAACCCCCACTGCCTCTGCCGGAACAATCTCATAGAAACTTTAGGAGCTGGGAACTGGAAAGTTTCCTGACTGTCCTGGGGTTTGCCTGATGCAGGGAACAAACTAGTCCAAAGACACTAGGATGACTGTTCACATTAGCATCTTATCCATGATAGATACAGACAGAAAGAGACAGAGAGATAAACCATGGAGCTTTTCCTGGTATTAGCAAGGCTAATGAAATAGACTATGTTGACTGTTCTCTGAAAGTAATGTCCTGACATCATCCAAATGGTTATTTTCAATAGGTTAATAGGCAGGCATCCAAGTCAAACAGACTAATAACAGCAGGTAAATTTGCTATTAACTCTTCTAGTTATACTGCTTGATTAAATGTTGTTTTTACTAAGGTTTTATTCCCATCCTGATATATTACTTATATTGACTTATACGGACAGAAATATAAAGATGCGAAACCCTAAACTTATTTACACAGTAACCTGATCCTCCCCATACCAAATAAAAGGTAAATGCTAAACGTAGTGTAGTTCTGATGCAAAATGAGCCAATACCAAATAATAATCGTTCTGAGTGAAACCTTCACCCCATTGAAATCATTGGGACTTTTGCTCCCGATGTCAGTGAAGCCAGAATTTCACCTACTGTTTCAGTTTGGTTCTTAGTGGATCTGTCACACACAGAAAACTCACCAGCATCATTGGCACTAATTGGCTTCCTCACTGAAGGTCTCAGCAGAAAGACCGAGGGCTGAATGGGGCACAGAGACTGAACGACATACATACCTCCCACCTAGAAGCAGGCCCTCCAGGTCATGATTGACACATGCTGGCGGGGTGGAGAAAGCTGCCCAGGTTCTGTGGCTTCCTGCCCCAGGGCTGACCATATGGCACCTTTCACAATGACTCACATTTTGTTTTTAGTTCTAAAGGAAGTGGTAAAGTTAGGAATTTGTTGCTCTGTGATTTACCATCTCTTAAAAAAATCAGTTATTGGGTCTATTAATTCATAGCCCAGTAAATTCCTGTTACACTGCTGTCTTTCCATAGCAACTTCCCTGTGCAGACCCCACAGAACTTAACAGACGTTAAGTGCTAGATTGTAACTAACCTCAAGTGGATGAGTGAAGGGAGGAGAGAGCATGCAAGGTGCCTCATCCCTCCTCTTGGACCCTGCACAGATGTCTGATATGAGCCACTACTCGTGGCTAGCAGCACCAGCAGTGCCAGCCTCCTGGAAGGGAGCTATGGCACCAGCCTGCCTCTGCACCACGACACAGAGATGGCAGGGCGTGTAGGGGAGCACATGCTATGCCCTTGACAAAGCTGGGGGAGCTGTGCTCTAAGATGCGCTCTCCCAGAGTTTCTGAAGGAGAGTCAGTGGAATTCCTTGGGGGAGGGGGGGGCCTCCTGCTGTGATGTGGCTTCTCTTAACACCCTTCTCTCCCTCCCAAAAGGGGCCTTGGCTTAAAAGCTATACCCTGGTCCTGATTAATTAAACCTCACATACCCCTGTGAAGTAGGTAGGTGGTAGATCCTCTTTATACAGATGGGGAAACTAGACTCAGAAAGGTTAAGTGGCTTGCCCAATGTTACATAGTAAATCAGTGCTGGAACCAGGAATGGCCAAATTCTGCCCTGATTTATATGGGGTGTCTGGGGTGCACTGAAAGTTGGGGGGCACTGCTCCTGATTCACAGGGAGTTTACTTTTGTTTACTTAAGGCCCAGTCCTGAAAGGTGCTGAGCACCTTCAACTCCTGCCAGATTGGGCCCGTAGAACTTTATTACACCGCAAGACACAGCAACACTATTTTCCTTGGGCTTAGCTGCTCTGACGTTCCTTTAGCTTTGAGCATCACGTGGCATGTCTATGATGCAGCAGGCAGGCAGTGAGAGCTGCCAAGTGGGTATCAGCCCCAGTCATTGTGCTGAAATCAGAGCAGGAATTCTGCAAGCAAAACTATCCTTTGACTTTTTCCTTTCAGATTCTGACATAACATCACGTTGCTTTCCCTACAAGCTGCTGAGTGACGTACAATGAGGTTGGACCTGTGTGGTAACTAAGCAGGGGCTAAGGAGTTCCTGTCTTGGACTACTAATGAGCTGTATACAAATCTTTGCAGCAGTCCTTTGTTCTCCTGCCCTCCATGCCTGGGCATGGCTGTTACATAAAACGATGACTAATCCCTGCATTCAATTTCCTTAACATCTTGTTGCTGGCTCTTGTTGACACTGCAGTGGAAATTTAGATCTCAGCCTGAAAATTAAGGAGCAGCTCTGAAGAGCTGGGAAGTACTGCCTCCTGCCAGGGGGCTCTTCTGGGGATTATCAGGAGCAGCTCCCTTCCTGCTGCATGACTATCTTGTAAGGACCACCAGGCTGCACTGTGCCCTACACGGGCAGGAGCTGGGTTTTCATTTACCAAGATACTAAAGTTACAAACCCTGGCCAAAATGCTGCTCCCGGGTGCAAAGTCAGAGTGACTCCACTGCTACACTTTTTATACTCCAAGGTGCTATTTGTAGCAGCTGTAAAGAAATGTGTTGGGTTTTTTTATTTTTAAGTATATAATTATTTTATCCTGACATCCATTTCATTTTTTAGAAGTTATCACATTTCAGTGCGTGGCGGAGGTGGGAGGGGAGAGAGTGAAAGGTTGGTCTGCTGTACTCTGTATTTGGGAAGAAGGAGAGCACTGGCTCAAATGGACTGAGGGGAAATAGCTAAGGCCCCTATTCTGCAACGTGCTTAAGCAGGTGCCTAACTTTAAGCATGTGAATAGTCCCATTGACTTCACATGAATTACTTATGTGCCTAAAGTTAGACATCTGCTTGCAGAATAGGAGCCTCAAAGAACAGTTCCATTCAGTGGCCCCACTTCTGCACAGCATTTAAGCAAATGCCTACATCTATTCCAGTTCATCAGATCCCTTGAGAATAGGCCTGAGGGCCACTGACTTCAGTAAGAGTTGAGTATGTGGTTAACTGCTTTGCTGAATAGGGATGGACTTAAGCACATGCTTAGGCACGTTGCTGAATTGGGGCCTGTCTCACTATAGTACTGCTGCTAAATGAAATGTATACTAATGGATGCTAAATGGATTCCACATCTCCTGCCTAGCTACAAAAAATGGGACATCTCCTTCAGGGCTAAGTAAAAGAAGTGTCACTCTATGCAGTGTCAAATCATTGGTGTTGCTGACAATTCGATACTTGTATACACACACACACACACACACACCCCTTCCGACCCTAACCATACAGCTTCCAAGGTCATGTGACAGAGATAAGTCCTGTGGTGATACCCGCCATAACAGAGCTAGATAGATGGTTTGCAGATTTGCCTTAGAAACAACTTACTTGCACCTGTTTCCTCAGGGCTACACACATACGTGATAAGCAGGTCCTGTGAAGGGTATTCTCAGGAGATGGTTTATTCCTAAATTGAATTTTTCCTGAACGCTAAATTATGTAGTAACTGCAGCCAAACATAGGGCGAGAAAACAGCATTTTTTTGGTGGAAGGTGATAAAACCTTTGCTTCTGTTTAGAGAGTAGTTGTATGAAGCACTCATTCACATATTGCCAACCATCTGACAACTTATCAATAGAGACATTCCTACTTGAAGAGATTAGGGTAACTGAAAAAGATGCTGCTACCATTAGAAAGTCATCCTCCCTGACTAGAGAATAACACTATAACTAGAGAATAACTAGAGAATAAAGAAGTATGGGCTGTATGCATGGACTATAAGGTGCATAGAAAGCTGGCTAGATCATCGGGCTCAATGGATAGTGATCAATGGCTCCATGTCTAGTTGGCAACCGGTATCAAGCAGAGTGCCCCAAGGGTCAGTCCTGGGGCCAGTTTTGTTCAATATCTTCATTAATGATCCGGAGGATGGCGTGGATTGCACCCTCAGCAAGTTTGAAGATGACACTAAACTGGGAGGAGTGGTAGATACGCTGGAGGGTAGGGATAGGATACAAGAGGACCTAGACAAATTAGAGGATTGGGCCAAAAGAAATCTGATGAGGTTCAACAAGGACAAGTGCAGAGTCCTGCACTTAGGACAGAAGAATCCCATGCACTGCTACAGACTAGGGACCAAGTGGCTAGGCAGCAGTTCTGCAGAAAAGGACTTAGGGGTTACAGTGGACGAGAAGCTGGATATGAGTCAACAGTGTGCCCTTGTTGCCAAGAAGGCTAACGGCATTTTGGGCTGTATAGGTAGGAGCATTGACAGCAGATCGAGAGATATGATCATTCCCCTCTATTCGGCACTGGTGAAGCCTCATCTGGAATACTGTGTCCAGTTTTGGGCCCCACACTAGAAGAAGGATGTGGAAAAATTGGAAAGAGGCCAGCGGAGGGCAACAAAAATGATTAGGGGTCTGGAGCACATGACTCATGAGGCGAGGCTGAGGGAACTGGGATTGTTTAGCCTGCAGAAGAGAAGAATGAGGGGGGATTTGATAGCTGCTTTCAACTACCTGAAAGGGGGTTCCAAAGAGGATGGATCTAGACTGTTCTCAGTGGTAGCAGATGACAGAACAAGGAGTAATGGTCTCAAGTTGCAGTGGGGGAGGTTTAGGTTGGATATTAGGACAAACTTTTTCTCTAGGAGGGGATGAAGCACTGGAATGGGTTAACTAGGGAGGTGGTGGAATCTCCTTCCTTAGAGGTTTTTATGGTCAGGCTTGACAAAGCCCTGGCTGGGATGATTTAGTTGGGGATTGGTCCTGCTTTGAGCAGGGGGTTGGACTAGATGACCTCCTGAGGTCCCTTCCAACCCTGATATTCTATGATTCTAGGAACACTTGCCTGGTTGAAATTTTGTAGCTAACTTTTTATGCTCTCTGCACAGAACTCACACTTAGGTCAACAGTAATACTTTGCACTTAATCACTATGTGACACCTTTCATCTGAGGTCGTAGCTAATCCCCATCTCAAGGTATTTCTAGAGCACCCATCACATCTCTGGGTCAAGTACAACGTTAAAGGAGGCATCAAAGCAGTCTGAGACTGGTTCATCTCAAAGCACTTTACAGGCATTAAATACATAAGCTTCATAATGCCCCTGGGAGGTTGAACAGTATTTATCATCTCCATTTTACACAGAGGGAAACGGAGTCAGATTTACCCAAGGGAAGGATATTAAGTTAAATGGAATGAGTGGAAAGGAGCCTTCTAAAACAACTGTTTTGAATCTCAGTAACACTGTGGACTATACTAATGAGGAACAGGCACAATAGCTTGTTTACAGAAAGCTTTCATGCCTGTTGTGCAGTTGAATAGTATCCAACAGAATGAGAGGAAAAGACCTACAAAGAAAACTATTGATGTGCAAGCTTCTTTGACTGCTGATGTTTCCCATTAATTGCAAGCCCCAGCGTTTCTCAAATGCGGCCACCATGGCCACATGCGGACACTAGGGCTTTTCCTGCAGCCACAACAGCCTCCTGGGCAGAGATGGAGGATGGGGCAAAACAGTGTCCTCTCCCTGCAACGACAAGGGGCTGCAGGGGAGGGCTTCATTCCCCCCCACCCTTCAGCCATGGGACTCTGGGGTGGGCTTCAGTCCCCCTCCCTGGAGGCTGCGGGAGTGGGTTTTAGCCTCCCCCACCCCCCGCCAGCTCCAGCCATGGGACTCTGGTTCTGGGCTTCAGCAGGGCCAGTCTTACTGGGCGCCAGGGTCAAGAGGCCAGGAGTGAGCCTGGATGTGAGGCCATGGAAGGGAGCTCAGGGCAATGGGGAGAGGAAGCAGCAGGGCCTGTGAGGGTGATGGGGAGACTAGGGAAGTGGGTGAAAGTAGCAGGGGCCAAGGGGGATCTGTGGAGGACAGGGGCAGGCAGCAGGGCCAGGGGCACCAACATACAACTGTACATTATTTTTATTACTGAGTCTGCAAAAACCCCTACATAAATAAATTACAATGATTTTGACCAGTATATGTACGTATTTATTTGTTTTTCCTAAAGTTAATTAAGTATTTTAGGAAAATTTGTCAGATCAGCCACCAGCAAGAGTTGGTGGCCACATTCTGAGGCCACCAAAATTTTTGTTGTGAGAACCCCTTTAGCATATAACCGTTGCACATGTCTAAGGGCTTGGCTACACTTGCAAGTTAAAGCGCATTAAAGGAGCCCCAGGTGCCCTAACTCCTGAGGTGTCCACACTGACAAGGCACATAGAGCGCCTGGACTCTGCAGCTGGAGCGCTCCTGGTAATCCACCTCCACGAGAAGCATAAAGCTGGCTGCACCCCGGCTGAAACGCCCGGGCGTCAGTGTGGACGATGTGTTTCATTGCTGCGCTGTGATTTGCCTCCAGAAACGTTCCATAATCTCCTGAAGTCAAGTGGCCACTCTTCTCGTTGTTTTGAAATTGGCTGCAGGCATGTGGATATCCCCTTTCAAAGCTCCATTTCTGACAGCCGGCATGCTTATTTGCTCCAGGACAAGGCAAACCATTAGTGTGGAATGCTGCCGTTGTGGGCATGTGTGGTGGGGGTCTGCTGCTGTCTGAAATTATAACACAGCATGCTGACATGCTCTCAGCCCCCCAAAACACACTGTCTCTCCCCCCACATACAACACACTCCCTGTCACACCCCACCCCACCCCCATCTGAAAAGCACGTTGCAGCCACTTGCACACTGGGATAGCTACCACATGTGACGTTGCACCCCATAATGCTTTATGGAAATATGCTTATGATTGTATATATGACATAGCTGGAATATGTTTTATGCTACATATGCCATGTAACATATCTGCAAAGGTTATAATCTACTGAATATATTCATCCTATTTGTATGCATGTATCATCTTTGTGTTCGAAGTTATGAATATTGGCTGGGGACTTGTTTGATTTTAAGTAGCCTTAGTAAAGCATTTGGTCAGCTTCTTGAAAAAGGAATGTGCAAATTAAGTGCCCAGTCAAGAAACACTTAACTGACAATGGATCTTGGAAGACTCCAATCCACATAAGAAGTCTTCCTGGAGACATTCAAGATAGCATGTGGGCAATGGCTGCCACCTGTAAAAACTGAGTCATGCATGGACATGTGACTTGCCCATGTGACTCCAAAACTCCATCTTGGAGCTGAGCTGGATTATGCATAGGAGAGAGGAGGGGGTCTCCACCCACAAGAGAAAGTCTATGTAATCCCCTGGGAGACCCCTCCATTTTGTCTTCAGCTGGCTCAAGAGATAACCTCTCCACCCCCAAAGAATACCTG
This sequence comes from Macrochelys suwanniensis, assembly GCA_033296515.1. Taxonomy (NCBI): domain Eukaryota; kingdom Metazoa; phylum Chordata; order Testudines; family Chelydridae; genus Macrochelys; species Macrochelys suwanniensis. The sequence continues at coordinate 15,420,432 of CM065783.1, forward strand.
AAAGAAACTGGAACAAAGGACAGTAACCACAGGGGTGTGAGTGATTGCTGGACCCAGACTAGAAGGAGGCTAGTCTGTAAAAGAAACTTATTGGAACATCTCTGAGGGTGAGATTTAATCTGTAATCACTTTCTTACTGTATTAGGTTTAGACTTGCGTGTTTTATCTTGTCTGGTAATTTACTTTGTTCTGTCTGTTATTACTTGGAACCACTCAACTCCTACTTTTTGTATTTAATAAAATCACTTTCTACTTATTAATGAACCCAGAGTATGTATTAATACCTGGGGGGAGGGGGGACAAACAGCTGTGCTTATCTCTCTATCAATGTTATAGAGGGTGAACAATTTATGAGTTTACCCTGTATAAGCTTTATACAGGGTAAAACGGATTTATTTGCGGTTTGGACCCCATTGGGAGCTGGGTACCTGGGTGTTGGAGACAGGAACACTTCTTAAGCTGTTTTCAGTTAAGCCAGCAGCTTTGGGGACATGGTTCAGACCTAGGTCGATGTTTGTGGTAGGCTAGTGTGTCTGGCCAGGCAGGCAGGGTTCTGAAGTCCCAAGCTTCCAAGGAAAATGGGCTTAGAGGTAGGCTCAGCACATCAGGTGGCAGTCCCAAAGGGGGGTTCTGTGATCCAACCCGTCACACCACAATGCACTGCTCTTTGTGGCGTTGCAAGAGCTGCTAATGTGGCCACGCTAGTGCGCTTGCAGCTGACAGCATAAACACACGGCAGAGTTTTCTCTGCTGTGGTCTCCGAAGGCTGGATTAGCTCCCAGCACTCTACATCTGCAAGTGTAGCCAAGCCCTAAGTGAGAGCAAGTCAGCATCAGAGGGAGGAATACAGCTCAAAAGTCTGAATCCCAGCCCTCTGCTCTCACTCATAGACACCACTGCCAATATGTGGCCTTTGCTTTGTTCTGATCTTTTGGAGAGTGAGTGAGTGAGTGAGTGTGTCCTCCCATATAGTCCAGTAGGGCGTACTTTGCATGATTCCACCCCAGCTTGCAGGCAGGGATTTAAATGGTTGAGTGCACAAAATGCTAGACATCTTGAATCTGACAATAGGGACACTCTTTTCCTATAACTTGTCTTCTTGTATTTATGTCACACTTTATCCTGTGACATAACTAAAGGAAATATGGAGATGAGGGAATGCTTGTCCATTCTCTTCTCTGGCAAATAGCAAAGTGTGGCATTGAAATCAAGTAGCTTCAGGCACAAAACTATAGGTCCTTCATCATCCTGATCATTGCACAAACACACCAGAGGTGGAGAAAGGGAGAAAGTTATAATGGTACATATACATAATTCCTTAAACATTATCTCTACGTACATTTTGCAATGATTATGACAATAAGTGGGCTATTGAATCTTGGTAGAGACCTCACCTGCCACATTTTGGTAAACTTAATATGCAAGCGTCTGATGCAGGAAATCCCTGTAAGATTCTATGCACTCCCTGTGCCCTCTGCCAGTTGGCACCCAACAGTTCCTGGGTCACAGTAAGTCAGTGGGTTACTAAATCCCCCTGCACTGCTAAGTTTCCCTTTGAGTGCAACAGGGCAGAGACACTCATCCACACTATTTAGTGAGAGAGATAGGGAGTGGCCTGAGGACATGGAGGTGTGGCCCAGTAAAAAATCCCATGCCATATGCCCAACACAGACATATTCAGATCTTCTGGCCACCCTACCTTACAGAGGCAGCAGTGTGGCCCCAGTGGCCCTCAGCCACTTTTGAAAATGGAATCCAGGTTCCTAAGTCGATAAGGTACTTAGGATAATTTGATTTTTTTCCCCTTACATTTTCAGTGGTACAAAAAAGAGAAGGCGTGTTGAGTAGTTTTTGTTTGCTGAAACTCCACTGGTCATTAGAGATGACAGAGTTCAGGGAGGGAGGGTGTTTGTGAGACAGAAAAGTTTACAGGAATTGCTGTTTGCGGGAAAAAATGTAAAGCTTTGGCATTGTCTAGTGCACACAAAGCTTGTGCTGCCCCTGGGAATCCCACCTTTTGGCCACCTGCTTATTTTGTGAGAGAGGAGAATAAACTAAATCTCATTGCCTCAGTATTTTCCCCTAACAAGCTTCCTTTGCTTCCCCATCTTCCCCTGCATATAATAATGTGAACAGGAGCAATTGAGGGCTTGTACCTGCAAGATACTGAATGAGTTTATGGCACTCAAACTCATTAAGGGAGGGGGCTTGAATTGGTAGAGACCCTATATTCAAAGCCCATGAACAATCAGAATCTCACATTGTATAGGAGAGAGCCCTGGGAAATTACTATTTAGACATTTTCCAACGGGACAATGAATAGGATTTTTTTTTTTAAATTCAGGCACAGTTTCAATAAGAGCAATGTAACCTGACCTGGAGATTATTACACATAGCTAGGGTGGAGAGGGTGCTTGGAATAGCCAAGTAATTGCTAGACACCACAGAAGATTGATCAAAACTGAAAAGGTTAGGATGGTACAGAACTCATCAGCTAACAAGATACTAATTTTCTATGAATAATTTTTAAAGGTCAGTAATCAAAATTCTGAAAATTAGGCCCCACTGTGGATAAGACATAATCATAAACACATCGATGGCCAATTGCATGAGTTGGATATTCTGCAGAATGTTTAGTGAAGTCAGATATATATTTTAAAAAAATCAAATCATTCTTTTGCGACATTTAAGTTACTCTGAAAAATACTACTGTATGAATGGCATCATGGCGTTATTGCCTCCCAGTGATTTCCAGATCCAGTTAGAAAGCCCACTTTTTACTTGTGAAATGGACTAAGCACAAGCCGTACAAACTTATCCCAAGATCCGAAAAGACAAATTGGGTTTTTTCATACTCACATTTTATCACTAGTCATAGAGATTCTGCAGATCACACTCTGCCCTCAATTGCCATTGCATTATCTTCAACAGGCTCATATGGGTGAGCCTGCAGATGGAACTTAGTGAACTATTCTGTGGATGATGCACAAGGAAGAACAGACTCCAACTCGCTCTCAGTTGACTCTGCCAGGCTAACAGAACAAAGAGCAGTAAAAATGTATTAGGAAAGTGCCATGTTAACATAGACACTTTTCAGAAAGCAGCTACACTAAAGTGGCCTGATTTTCAAGAGCGCTGAGCACCTGCAGTTCCCACTGACCTAATGGGGCCATAGGTTGCTCAGAATCTCCAATAATCAGGCCCTCACAGTCTAATCAGGGAAAATCTGGTTCTTCAAGCTCTGAGAGCTGCACTGGAATCAAATCATGATTCAAGAACGGAAGTGATCCCTTCTATCCTTAATGCACTCCAGCTGACCACAGAACATGGGGACATACTTCCCAGGGCCCATAAGAGGAGAAACCCCCATATAGATTGTTGAAGTTCTCAACTGAGCATGTGCAAGAAAGCTGGGACAGCTGTAAAGAACATGCAGGCTCTCAAAGGTGACTGTTACTGCTATACCCATTTCAATAAAGGACAATTGCAGAAAAAACAATTATAGCTTTAATTCTTAAGCACACAAGGGCCCTAAGAAAAGTGGGGCAAGCTTCTGTAGCCACCTGTTCTAAACTCTGCCCTCAGTTACACCTGTGCAATGTCATTAATTTCAGTGGGGTTATGTCTGGGTGAAACTGAAGTTATACAGTAAAGATCCACTTCAGGAAAGTCCAAGGCTTGTCCCTTTACTAACGCAAAACTAAGAGAATCATGGCAGCCCGTCTCTCAAAAGCAAGCAGAGGTTTTCAGCATCAAGCTGTCAGAGCTCTGCTCCCTGGCATTTCTCCAGGCACTTACGCATGATGCTCTCCTCATTCTCGGACCAATGAGTCATTGTGGCTAAGAATAAGGTGATCAGTCTTCTCTTGCTGTCATCATTGCCTGCATCATTGTTAAAGATCAGGAGTCAGATCCTCAGCTGGTGTAACTCAGCATAGCACTAATGACTTCAGTGGAGCTGTGCTGTTTGACTAGCTAAAGAGCTGGCTCATGCACTCATCTTCAGTTCCAGGGCTCCATTTCCAGTGGCTGGGGTACCAGCCTGGGACTCAGAGACCAAGATTTGATTCCTTTCTCCACCCCAGACTTCCTGTGTGACCACAGGCAAGTCATTTAGTGCCTCATTTCCCCATTTTACGCGTGGGGATTAGGACACTTGTCTATATCACGGGGTGTTGTGAGAATGCAGTGTGTGGTATTCAGATATTACAGTAATGAGGGCCACATATGTACCTAGGACAGCTCTAAGAGCAGTTCACAGCTTGCAGTATCCAGTTCTTCTGAGGAATTATCAAGACATGCTGAAGAAGAACAGGCTGTACAGAGAGAACCTTGAGTTTCCCCATGCTGATGGCACTAGACATGAACAAATGGACAAATCTCTGCTCTTGTACCAGTTTTAATTTCTTGGGGACTTTTCAGTCCTTTGGCAGCATACCCAGAGTCATGCAACCAAGCCCCAAAGTCATTTCTGCTCCTCTCTCAACACGGGAAGTCATTAGAAGTATGACATTGTCATGTATGACTAGAGCAGGTTGTAGGCCCACTGAGTTCAGTTCACTGGAGGCGGGGAGGGGGTAGCTCCATTGACTTCAGTGGAGTTTGCAGTAGGACTGAATATTCCTTGCTGGGTCTTGAACATTTTATGAGAACTTTGTAAAAAAAAGTTTAACGATGGCAATTAAACAAACAAAAAAACCTTTTGTGCCAGAGGAGTGGGAAAACACGGATGCAAAAAGGCCCCATCCATTGTGGGGCAGAGGGGAAGGCATGATCAGGGAAAAAGTTGGCTCTCCCCAGAACAAAAACTTAGTAATGGTCTTTCAGGGTACTCATTAAATTCCTGAGTGCTTTGGAAAATCCCTTCCAGAGTATGTTCAGCTCTATAAAGTTGTCCAGTTTCCAGCTTAAATATATGACTACTACATGAGTCTTCCCCTTCAACTGCAAGCTTACACCACTTAGTTGCCAACTGTTCTATAAACACCTCTCCTGTCATACACTCCTTCATCAAAACTTATCGCCCTGATTCTGGTCTGTCCAATAACCTCAAATTGGTCATCCAGGTTGGTTTGATAATAGCCATTAGCTAAGTGAAAATAATCACCAGACACTTCAATCATTGCCACTCAAGGCTAGTGAATCCCAATCTTGTTGCTCTCGACTTATACATAAGCCATTCCAATATTATAGCTCTGTGCTGTCCATTTCCAGCTCCGTCCAACTTAAATTGGTGCTTTAACACGGCCCAAAAAGCAAAATCACAGGGTTCAAATACAAACAGTAATCATCTAAATGCAGCAGCAGAAGAGAAATCCCTATTTGTGTTAAAAATCAGTTCAGTGTTGTCTGGTTCCCGTTCATGATGAAGAGGTGACAGAAAACCATAACAATTGGCTCTAGCTGGTGCCCTTTTGCTGGTGGTCACAGGAAAGGTCAAGGATCCGCTAAATCAGGGCCGGCTCTAACTATTTGGCCGCCCCAAGCAAAAAAAACAAACAAACCCCCAAGCGCCGCCCCACTGAAACAAAAAAACCCAACCCCCCGTCCCCCAGTGCCCACGGAACCCCTCCTCCCCCCAGTGTTGTGCCGCAACAATTCCCTCCCCCCCGCCAGAGTGCTGCGGGCCCGGTGGCCAGCCCGGCCCGGGCCCCGACCTCCCGGCCACGGCTGGAGCGCCGCAGGCAGGGCAGCCAGCCCGGCCCCGGCCCCGCTCTCCCGGCTGCGGCCGGAGCGCCAGGGGCAGGGCAGCCAGCCCAGCCCCAGCCCTGCTCTCCCGGCTGCGACCGGAGCGCCGGGGGCAGGGCAGCCAGCCCAGCCCCAGCCCTGCTCTCCCGGCTGCGACCGGAGCGCCGCAGGCAGGGCGGCCAGCCCGGCCCCGCTCTCCCAGGCAGCCGCAGCCCGGAGGGCAGCTCCACAGCATGTTAAAAAAAAATAATAAAAAATAGCACCTGAGCGCCGCCCCCCCTTAAGGTGCCGCCCCAAGCACATGCTTGGTAGGCTGGTGCCTGGAGCCGGCCCTGCGCTAAATGAACATGGAGACTGAACTACCCTGTCATCCATGGGTGTAATCTTCTGAAACTCTAGCCACCAACGCTGTACCAAATCTGTGGGTGAATACAAGACTTCAGTTTCCAGGGCAGATAGTCAAGCCCCTTTCACTGCTACTAAATTCATTTTCACCAAACAATTCTCAGCAACTCACTGACATACTTCCCATTTAAAAGCACTTTTTGAAAATGTCATACCATTATTCATTCATTAAATGTAGAATTTCATAAGGACAGTAAATAAAACAGCTTTATTAGGCAAATATAATAGGAATTTCCCTTCTTTGTTAGTTTACTCAAGAAAAATAGCATCGGCAAATCAGCCAGCCGCTCAAGACGACAATAGATAAATGATGTGGTGATGTCTTAGCAACATCATTTACTGTATTTCAAGCAGAATACCTTCTCTAACATTTTATCTTGCTCTGGGCAGCCTTGATGGAAGGGTTAGCTCGTCTTGCCTTTCCTCTGTTAAACAAAAGATTGCTACTAAGTGGGATTAGCCTCTCTTTTACCTTGCTCTTTTGAAGAGATATGGGATAAAGCCACAGGATTTTTCTCTGTGGGTTACACAATCTGTTTCTGATTTGCAATTATTTTAGTGAGTGAGCCAATAAGGAAAACCAAAGAGGTAAGCAAGTAGGGCAACACAATGCAATCTCCAATCAAAAGGAGAAGAAGACCATCTATATTTGATCATTTGATGTGACTGCTTGTGTTTATGACAGCAAAATCCACCTATGCAAAAGAGACTGCAAATGCAGAACCCAAAAGAGAATCATAGAATCATAGAATCTCAGGGTTGGAAGGGACCTCAGGAGGTCATCTAGTCCAACCCCCTGCTCAAAGCAGGACCAAACCCAACTAAATCATCCCAGACAGGGCTTTGTCAAGCCTGACCTTAAAAACCTCTAAGGATGGAGATTCCACCACCTCCCTAGGTAACCCATTCCAGTGCTTCATCACCCTACTAGTGAAAAAGTTTTTCCTAATATCCAACCTAAACCTCCCCCACTGCAACTTGAGACCATTACTCCTTGTTCTGTCATCTGCTACCACTGAGAACAGTCTAGATCCATCCTCTTTGGAACCCCCTTTCAGGTAGTTGAAAGCAGCTATCAAATCCCCCCTCATTCTTCTCTTCTGCAGGCTAAACAATCCCAGTTCCCTCAGCCTCTCCTCATAAGTCATGTGCTCCAGACCCCTAATCATTTTTGTTGCCCTCCGCTGGCCTCTTTCCAATTTATCCACATCCTTCTTGTAGTGTGGGGCCCAAAACTGGACACAGTACTCCAAATGAGGCCTCACCAGTGCCGAATAGAGGGGAATGATCACGTCCCTCGATCTGCTGGAAATGCCCCTACTTATACAACCCAAAATGCCATTAGCCTTCTTGGCAACAAGGGCACACTGTTGACTCATATTCAGCTTTTCGTCCACCGTAACCCCTAGGTCCTTTTCTGCAGAACTGCTGCCCAGTTCTGCAGAAGAGAGGAGGTGATGGCCAAAACTGTATCTTTAACACAAAGATGTTTTCTTTTTAAAGACACATTTAAAGACTACAGGGAAAAATGAGATTGGGTCAAAAACAATATTAGAAGTGACAACATGAGCCTCTTTATACTATTGTTGCTTCATAAAACAATACCATAAAATGGGACAGAGCGTATTTCAGTGCTGTACACCTCAGACAGTGCAATCCATTCATAATAAAAATGTCTATGTTAAAGGAACATCTTTTCAGCTGAAAGGAAAGCAGAGCAAGGACTGATCAAATTCCGTTTCACTTCCGTGTTATTAGAGTAATATTTTGTATTCTAATATCAGACCTACAATTCTTAGTTTAATTTGAAAACAATATTGAAATCTTTAACATGTATATAGTGTTTCAACTTAAGTATTTTAAAAGCAAGAGATAATATTTGGCATTTAATTAATATTTGGAAAGTTATGCATAATCTCCATGACAACGCTGTGAGATAAGCAAGTTAGTAGTAGCTTAACCTTCCAGTCAGGGAAATGAAGGCAGATAGGTGATGAGACTTGTTCTAAACCACACAGTGAGTCAATGGTAGAGCCATATTTAGAATTCATTACCTCTGGACTCCTAAATCAGTGTGCATTATTATTTATTCATAGTACTGACTACAATGTGCTAGGTACATTCCTGACATTCAAAAGGGATGGTACTTGCTCTGAGATGTTCACAGTCTAAGGAAAGACAGGCAAGTAGACAAGATATTGGGGAAAAGGAACAATAGGATTTTAAAATGTAAGTTAATTAGAACCACTATAAGTAACGTGGAATCCAATTAACTTCTATTTTAAAAAAGCCCTATTTGTTGTTTCCCTGTCCCTATCTTCTGTCCACATCTGTCCTTAACCTCTGTCAACCTGTCATCAGAGCATTCCTCCAGACACTCCAGATATAAGCCTGGGCTGCAAAACTTGGACCCAGATCTAGATTTTGCACACACTAACAATTTCAGGGTTTTCAGATCTGGGGTTTTGGTTTGGCCCAATACAGAGATAGAGGCCAAGTGCATAATTTAGATCCGGATTTGGACTCTGAACCCCTCTACCCCAATTTCAAGAATGTTTGGAGCCAGGGTTTTGGTTCAGCACCATCTCTTAAAATAAAATTAAAAAGGAAATGACCAGACACACTAGAAATATTGATCTGAAGCTACAGAAGGGGATGGGAGGAACTGCCAGTCAACACTCCTTTACCCAGCAGGAATTCAAGATGAGCCAGCAATCTTTCTATCATTTTCTAATTTTGCTCTTTACCATTGTGTTACTTGCTCTGCCAAAAATTACCTCCTCCCTGCCAGCTCCTTGCAGTGTGTGACCTCTTCTATCCCAGAGAATAAGCTGTGATGGTAAAGCACTGCAGGTTTTCTGGATAATGGAAAGCACCTCAGAGTCAGGGTTCTATGATCAATTCTTTGTTTTTAAAGTGCCAAAGAGATGCATGCTGGCAACATCAGATTAGTTCAGAGCACTTTTAAAAGTGCATCCTGGACTTCTAATTCTAACATTTATCTTTCAAGTGAATTCAGGTAGGAGCCAGATTGGCATTAACAGAGTCTGAAAGCCTCTGAATGGGCAGCAATGGTCCAAGCTTCTTCAGATAGCCAGCAATGATCCAAAACCCTGGCCTGGAAGGATCACCTCTGGTGAGAATGAGTAGTTAATTCTCCATTCTCAGTCTTTATGCTGAACCTGCCAACAAGGGTGCCAGCTGTGTGATTGGGACACCTGTCCACTAGGAAATGGACTGAGGCCATTGGCTCATTTCATGTAGGCCACTAAAAAACACTAAATGCTAACAATGTTTGCTTACTAACTGGTGCCTAATCTGAAGCAGACTCAACTATTTTTAATTTATGAATCATTTGTTCCTTTTGATAGCAACTTCAGAGATCTTTCTCTGCCACAGCCAATATTTTAAACAATGTACTTTAACTTCATTTGCAGTGCTTTCTTTAACATGTTCTTACTGATGCTGGTTCTCAGGATGTATGGCTCATGTTAACAAGCTATGCTAATGAATTTACACTTCCTATTTCACTTAGGGTCTGAGCCAAAGCTCATGGAAATCAATGGGAGTCTCCACTGATTTCATTGGACTTTGGTCAGGTCCTTACAAAATGGAGTGCAGAACTCTGCAAGTGATGTACTATGCTCTCCATGGGCTAGCACCTCAATATTGAACATACTGGACTCTTGACAGCATGATCTCTTGCAATTTGTTTTTATTCATGCAGTGCCATGATCCTTAAACTTTTTACCCCGCTAGCAAGGCCAGCAATTATGTTTGTAACATTCTTTTTGGGCTGTAATGAGGTCTTTAGTCAAAATTTAAGTAATGCCTAAAGTATGTTATTTTCTGCCAAAACGTTAAAGGAAAACAAGTGTTATGGGAAAGATTTGTACAGCCATAAAAGCCTTTATGTTCAAAAGGCTTATAGAAATGAAGCTTATACAAACAGAAGTGGCTCACAGGTTGGGCACAAAAATATGATTATTACGTATTTGTGGGTGAACTAGTGCTAATGAAAGCAAGGGACTGATCCAAATCCCATCACAGTTAATGGAAAGGCTTCCAATGAAGTCAATGGTCTTTGGCTCAGAGTCAAAGGGCTTACTCCTGCTCCTGTTGAATTCAATAAGAAAATTCATTTATTTCAGTGGTGCAGACCCTGGACCTCATTACACGGACTACACTAAGGGCAGTTTGGACAAGTGCAGTGCGTATTTTCCATCATACCTCCGCCAAGGCACTTCATCCTGACCCGCATCTCCTTCATTCTTCAAGTCCTTTGAAATGCCCCAGTAGGACTGAGGGTGGTAAGCGGCAGGGGAAGAAGATGGGCAGTTCAGGAGGCACTTTCAGGAGAAAGCAAAGGAGAAGAAAACCCAAATCTCCTTCTAGCCTCTGGCTAAAACTGGGCAGCTCTCCTGTGAAAAACTAAATGCTCAGGAAGAAGTATCTGCTCCCCGCCTGTAGAATGTGTAGCATGGCCTGACTGGCCACTGCCTCACCCCTCTTACCTGGACATGTCCAACAGAGACCCAGCATCAGCAATTGGGTGGGGGTGGGGAGGGCTAAAAAGTGCTTCTATTCCATTCTGCAGTGCTAGTCACTATTTCTGTCTCCTCATGGCCAGACCCTCTCCCCAGTGTTCCTTAGACACCTATCTCCCTGGTATCAAACTCCTCCTTCCCTGCTCTGGAATTAACTCAGGAGTCCTGGAACACTCAATGTTTTAGTTGTGCCCACTGAAGTCAGCAAAAAAACTCTCATTGCCTTCATCAGGGGATCAGGGATAGGAAGATCAACTCTCTCATTCCACAACCTTTCAAGGAGTTTCCAGCTATCTTTTGCTTAAATGAGGCAGATCTGAATCTCATCAGGTAAACTTATCTATTGGCTTAACCCTCTAGGTCACTGATATAAAGCCAGAGAGCTTTCAGAGTAAAGTCTGCCACCTCGCAGCAGGGATGCATGAGAGCACTTATATTTTTAGAAACCAAAAACAATTAGTCATTTCATAAAATGTAAATCTTTTTCAGAATGGAGCTAATTGCTAAAATGCCTTTGTTAAAAAATGGGTGCAGTGAACCCCATGCATCTGTTTAATCGGAAATGCTCTTATGAACAAAAAAACAACATGCAAATGTGTGATGATGCCAATAGCAAATTATTAACAAACTGTATCAGGGAAGTAATCTCTAACAATATGCTGTGCTTCATGAGGCTTATTGCATATTGGTGCTGGGTTTTAATATTAACATCCTGCTACAATAAATGATCTGATAGCACACATGTGATGAGTGCATCATTTGTTATACTATCCGTCCTTTGGCTGCTAATTTTCCTCTAGTTATTTAGCTCAAAACTACAGTTTGACATTTGAGCCAGAATGTTGTCACTAGGGCACCTAACGTTAAGCACCCAAATCCATATCTAGGTGCCTAACTGCAAGTAGCCTGACTTTCAGAGATGCCGTGCACCTAAACCTCCTGCTGAAGTCTAGACAGATTGACCACTAATATCAAATGAGAACTGGGGGTGCGCAGCACTTTCAAAATATCAGGCCACTTCTATTTAAAGGCCTAACCTTAGTCACCCTAGTATGAAAAGTCTGGTCTCAATGCATGTCTCCCAACCACTTGCCCCAATACTAAAATCTACCAGGATGCTGATTTACTTGGGCTTTATGTGATGCTCCATTTATTTCTATTATGCAATCTGTTGTTCAAGGCAATGCATTTTAAATTAGTGGCTGCAAACTGGTGTTTAGTAGTTTCAGCTAGTACTTACTGTTAGTTTAGGTGCTATATAAATATAAATTAGCATCATTACTCAACAATCCAAACCTGCCCCATTTATTCATTTATCTAAATATGTCAAAGTAGTCAAGCTTGACTGGGAAGTGGATTGAAACTATCAGCTCATTTCACATCAGAGCCACTATTTGGTAAGTAGTATCAGAGGGGTAGCTGTGTTAGTCTGGAGCTGTAGAAGCGACAAAGGGTCCTGTGGCACCTTATAGACTAACAGAGATATTGGAGCATAAGCTTTCGTGGTGCCCCTGGACATTTCCACTGCTTGCATCCAAAGAAGTGGGTATTCACCCACGAAAGCTTATGCTCCAATACCTCTGTTAGTCTATAAGGTGCCACAGGACCCTTTGTCGCTTCTATTTGGTAAGAAGCATACCAGGAGAATGAAAGGGATTTTACTTACGTGATAGTTTACTGGTAAGAATTTTTGTGAAAGCTCATCTGTCAGCTACTTGCTGAGTCATGTCCTCTCATCATGAACAGTGTGGAGAAAGTGAATGAGAAAGCGTTATTTACCCCTCACATAACACCAGAACCAGGGGTCACCCAATGATATTAATAGGCAGCAGGTTTAAAACAAACATAAGGAAGTACTTCTTCACACAACGCACAATCAACCTGTGGAACTCATTGCCAGGGGATGTTCCGAAGGCCAAAACTATAACTGTTTTCAAAAAAGAATTAGATAAGTTCATAGAGGATCGGTCCTCAATGGCTATTAGTCAAGATGGTCAGGGATGCAACCCCATATTCTGGGTGTCCCTAAGCCTCTGACTGCCAGATGTTGGGACTGGAAACGGGATGGATCACTTGATAATTGCCCTGTTCTGTTCATTCCCTCTGAAGCATCTGGCATTAGCCAGTGTCGGAAAACAGAATACTGGGCTAGGTAGACCATTGGTCTGAGCCAGTATGGCTATTCTTATGTTCTCATTTACGGAAAGATGCTGGAGGTGGCCCAAAGAAAAACAAAACACGTCTTTCATCTTGAAGGTCCCAAAAGTGCTCAACAAACTATATACATAGAAGGATCATTGAAAATGCAGACTCTTCAGGGGTGGAATGCATCAATTATTTTAACAGTGCTATACAACAGTCTGAGAGGAGGAGCAATACCATATCCGTTTGAAACAGCAGAGGAAATTTAGGACTTGTCTACCTAGGGACACTTAGAAAAGTTAATCCTAAGTGACTGGAAGTAAATTAAACTAAAATCGAATTAAGGCCATTCTAATTCTGAACAAGAGAGTCCACACAGGGGTTTAAATGCAGTTTAACTTATTCACACCATTCACACCATTAGTTAACTTGGATTAATTTTCCCGAGTGTCCCCATGTAGACAAGCCCTTAGTAGTAAGAAGGCAGAATGCATTACCCAAACTGGACAACCGGTAAGATACCGGTGCTATGAAAAAGCTACTCTTACAAAAAGTGTTCTGGAAACAATGACCATACGTAATCAGGAGGCCCTTTATTTTGACACCTCATCTAAAAATTGTATCTGTCACCCTCGTCTTTTATACTTATCTAAGAAAATAAGTTGTGCTTTCAACAATTTTGTTTAATAAAACACATGAAAGATGACAGAAGGCCAAACCCACAGCATAACTCCTTGGAGATGCCGAGTTAGGCATAACTGCATGAACACAGTGACCCCCTTACTGCTGGAGCATTGATCTACCACGGATTCAGAAGATAAAATGCCCCTGAAGAATAACCAAACTTGCCTCCTGCAGCACAGTGGGCCCAATTCTCCACCTTGTATGATCATTTAGACTCGTGCAGAAGTATTACTGTTCTTCTTTGGTAACATTTTAGACCCACTTTACACAGGTGTGGCTGATCACACAAAGTGGAGGAGAACCAGGCCCTTTGTGTTTTTTCCTTGTAGATCTTCCCTCTAAGTACTGACCAGGTCGAACCCTGTTTAGCGTGTGCTGTCTGAAATGATCACAGGCTGCCGTGGTATGGCTGCAGGCGAGATGCTTATATGAATGCTGTTTATTCTTCCCACTTGAGGGAAAAAGTGATGTTTTCAAAAGCGTCCCCAGGACAGAAGCCCACCAATGAGAATTCTTTTATGAACTATTCCTGTTCCGAGTCATTTACATTTAATTGGCTATTTACTTTTTTAAAATTTTTACTTTAAAAATTACAGTATACTTCTATGGTATTTTGTACCCACCAGAATTGTTGCATGTGGTATATTTATGTTCCTCGTGTAGCACAACCCTATATACTGGTGTGGAATTGCAGTAGTAATTGGTAGCCAGATCAGCTGGCTAGTGCAAATCAGCATAGATCAACTGATTTCAATGGAGTTATACTGTATTCCTGAGGATATGGCCCCGCGTTTCCTATGATTCACTGTACTTTGGATTAAACAACAACTTTTGAATAATCTAAAGCTCTGTTCCCCCTCATGCAGACTGAGTCACAGGCGCTTTGGTGTTTGGAGACATTTTGCTTGCTTGTATATTATAATGCCTCTGTGCCTCTGGAGTGGAAGCTAATGGGAGAGGTTATCACGCTGGTTACAAATCCATAGTTAGTGTATCAGAAATAATAGGAGGAGGAGAAAGAAAACCCTTTTAAACCAAGCAACCCCCTTGGGCTGACTTGTAATAGAATTTTAATAGATTTCTATAGCGGTAAATGTACAAAAATAAATGTGTGGTGCACAGGATGATAGGATTAATGAAGACTGTAATTATAGAGGGATTAAAATGCACAGCTCTACATTTACATTTTGACTGAAAATTACAACCTCTGTTGGGAAAATGTCAGGAAAAGGCACAAATAAAACCAAATAATTCAGCTCTCATTTAATTGACTACAGCTCCATTGCCTTCAAGGGAGGCAGGTCCACTTACACCACAGCTGAATTTGGCCATGTTGTACATCCTAGCAGATATGAATTACCAGCTAACTTTTCCAGCAGACAACACAAAGTTACATATTCCACTGGGAAAGGCAGAGGCCTGGCTCTAATTCAGCAACAACCTTTTGCTCCAACCTTAGCAGTGTTCTCAGAGTTCCTCCCACCGCCTCACAGACATCTGCTACCTTTTGGATTAGAAGCTAGAGCAGCATCAGTTCCTAACAGCAATGAATTTACTACCAAGGCAGAGAGAACATCACTTATTCATTGCACTTTTCACTCCATGAGAGTTGATGTTAATTAACAGAGACTATCCAGCACCGCCTGCTTTCAAAATCATTAATTACCAGAAGGAAGAATAATTCCTTTAAATCCAAGGTGTAGGATTGTTGTTTAGCTAAAATGCACATTTGTTTTCATAAATACATACCCAAGAAGCTACACTGATTTTGGTAATTTTGTGCACTAATGCAGCTGACAAGCAACATACCAGGTCTGAATACTTACAGACATGTTAAACATTAAGATATAGCATAGGCTCTGTTTTGTCTCCCAAATGCTTCCCTCGCAAATACTTAAACAATTCCGCAGCAGATGGGAAGTAATATTTAATAAATGCATATGGCCGAGTAAAACATGGAGGCCCCTCTAGATTTAAAGGATATGAATGGTAACTCTAGAGGGTCAGTGCATTGTACTTCAAAAAACAAAATCCATCCAGCCAAGTGTCAGCATTAGGAAAATTGGACTCAGTCAAATGTTACGTTCATGATAAATTAAGGGTAATTCAGTTTAATTTTAGGTACTGTGCAAATTATCTGTTTTCTGTTCTGCAATAACCTGTAGGTCAAATCCTGCTCTGATTTATGCCATTCAACCCAATGTGTTACTGTTACATACACACAATGATGTCAACCTTATGTCTGTGAGACAGTGTAAACCAGCTTCCCCATCAAACCTCCCATCAACCTGGACTCTGACCTCCATGTTATGGCTCTAAAAGCTTAAGCTTTATAGACACCCCTGGGGTTTAATTCATCTTCAAGATAATAAAATTCTGTCCTTAGATATATGAACATGGAACCTATTTAATTCAACAGCGGGTGCTGTAATGGCATGTTTACTTGCATCATGTTATTCAGCCATTACATGTTTCTGTGTGCTGCATAGAGTTTCAGGCAGAATGTAATCCCCGGTAAACAAGACAGAGAAAGCTGGAACTCAAGCTGAGTGGAAGCCTACTTGTTTGTGTCTATATTTTTAGTTGTTTTCTTTAATAAATATCACCTGCTAAGAAGGACTGTAGTGCTATAAGTCATAACCTGGTACACATACAATGGCAAATTTTTGGCAAATTATTACTACTGCTTCTGTTATGAAAACATTCAAGGAAATTAAATACACAAAAAACTAAATGAACGGACAGGTCTGTGTTCAGTCTATTAACTATAATCTATGATCTGGCAGCATAAAGAGATGGTCATAGGAAACTAATGTGATTTTTTCAGTGTGTCCTTGAAGCGCAGTTCTACTGCAAAAAGTGGCTTTGTAAAAATGACCATAGGCATTGCAGAGATCCATATTTATTGTCTCAAAAGATTCCAAATCAAGTATACTCTGTTTATAAGTGAACAGATCTTGTTTCTCACTGCCAGCTCTACAAACTCAACCTGGGGTCTCTCAGTCAAGCTGAATTCTTTCCTTTCTACACATTACAACTAGTAATAAAGGTTGTACAGAGAAAATTATGCCCCCACTGTCACTTGTCCCATTGTCTTCAGTGAGTTTACACAGAGGCAATTGAAGCTTACTGAACAATTCTCTTGCTGATACAAAAATAGGAATGGAATCACTCCCTTCGCTGTGTTTGCTCTCCAAGGCTAGCAGGAGTAAAAAGTAGTAGGATTCTGAATACTCAGGAGGTCTAATCTCTTATGTATAAGTAGGTGCCATTTTTGCATAGTCACTTTTCAGAGGAGAACTATACTTTAAAATGACAGTCATTAAATTACAATAATGCTTTGCCCTTATATAGCACCTTCCATCTGAAGATCTCCAAAATGCCTTACAAATATTAGTGAATTTAGTCTCACAAGACCCCTGTGTTTCGCAACAGGTATTATTATTAACCCTATTTTGAAGATGAGGAAACTAAGATACGGTCACTCGCTCTTCAGCATAACTGTCCATTTGTACAAGTGAAGGCACACATTTTTCAGATGCACGCTAAGCACCAATGTTTGAAAACAGGACCATAACACTTTCATAACAGGACTGTCAAATACAGGGGATGTTACTTCAGAACCAGGGAAGAGCAGAGATGTTTGAGTGACAGTTCACAAAAAAGAAATGTCACTTTTGAATGGTGCAGTTATAAAGAGGTCAGTGGGACCCCCTATATTCTTTGGCACTTGATAGGTGCCGTTTCCCCACTCCAACCTTAATACGCAGAGCACATCTCTGGCAGGTCTGTTCACATGAATCTTTCAAATATTAGCTAGAGTGCCGTCACCTAGCACAATACAAACACACAGATTTCAGATTTATATGTTGTAATCTCCAGTGCTTGCTGTAGGACATTTTTATTGTGCGTTGCAGTGAAATACCTCTAATTGGCAGGGATGCAAGCAGGGGCCAACACTATCCACACTGGCTGAACATCTAGTTTTCACCTATCACAAAGAAGATAGGAACAAATTGGGTAAAAAAAATTGGGTAAAAAATTATAAAGATCTATGATAATAATAGAGCATTGCAAGATGTTAATGGCTTGTGACAATGTGTGTGTAAGAGATAATGATGAACATTACAAATTACAGGTTTCCCCCCATAACTTTGTAGTACATTATGCACCTCCTCAGCTGATTAGATTGTTTTGCTTTTTCTTTACTGCTCCTGTATTTTAAATCCCCTGCCCTAGGTTTCTGCACCCTGGTCCCACCCCTCAGCACGCGGCCATTGATCTCAAGGGGATTCCACATGCTCAGAGAGTTCTCAGAACTCAGATGGCTGATTGGCAGGTCTACTTTTGATGCTGCAAAGGAAGAGCTCAAAGCCATTCAACTGTGCCTATGTTTCCTTGACTCTTCTAGCAGGTGCATAACGGGGATCTGCTTAATGACAAAAGAAGAGACCAGGGCAATGTTTTATGGGCAAGTTTTACAGGAAGCAGACAGGAACTCATCTCAACACTGCTCACTGCACAGCCAGCAGCCATGGAGCTGCTTAGAGAAGAAATGAAGCTTATGTAAGTGAACATCATCTTTCTCTCTCCATCCCACGACCTGCTGGGCCCTGGAGATTGTAGACCTAGGATAGAGAGAGGGATGGAAATGGGGTTGCATTCACCTCTGAGCTGGAGCAGCGACAATTTTATGATAAGCAGTTAGTCATACAGACTAAGATAAGGGTAATCAAATCTCATGCTTCATGGTGTAAGCTGATCTCTGATCTCTCACGTCACGGAGGTAAACATAGATCTCCCGTCGTTGTTTAGGTTTTCGTTTGTGTGTTTTTAAACAGAAGCAGCACTATGTATGTTTTCTATAGACAGTGAGAATGCACCAAGGATTCATCTGGCTTGTCTAATTTATGTTTTCATGTCTCATTTACAGACTGAATGCATTAAGAAATTACTCCCTCATTCCTCATGGTTTTTAATTGAAACCCATTTTCACTTTTCTTTTCACTTTTCTACATGCTCCTTATGGAGAAGGCTGTAGTGGCAGCTTGTTTTTGTTTAACCATTTTGTTTAACCATGTTTCCAGCTCAATTTGTCACTAGTTATGTGTTTTGGAAAACCTCATCTGAAATAAAGGTTAACTTTTCACAACAGACATTAACTCATCTGCTGAAAATTTCCCAGCTGATTTTTCTTGTGATGTGATTTTTTAAGAGGCAGCTTTGAAAAGGTGAAAAGTTAATGTACAGGACATAATAAATAATAATAAATAAATAATAATAAAAATCACAATGAGTCAAATCCAGCCCTGATGGAAGCAGGTGCAACTCTGGTGACTTCAATGGTTACACCGGAGATAAATTTGACCCATCCTCAGAAACCATTTGTTAATATACCCTGCACTTTTTTTTTTCAAGTATGAGATCTAACTGAAGAGTTTAATTGAATTTGCATACTGGATTATTTCTCACCACTATCTACACATTATGGGAAAAAATAACTCCCTGATGTCCTCAGCATTCCCTTCTTTTTCCACTTGCTTAAATATCAGTCTCTTATTGTTAACTGGCAGATGACATATGTAATGTAAGGTAAATTGCACTGAGCTCCTCCAGAGTAAAATGCCACCCCTCCAAAGCCGCATAAGCTCACCTGAAGTATATTTATAGCTATGATCTGCATCTCTACTTTAGCATGCTACTGGTTTGCCTTATTTGCCTCAATATACAAAAAGAAGAAAAGGCACCATGAGTTTGTATTACTTTAAGTTATTAAAAGAAATACACAGCAACCTAAGATGTCATTTTTATAGATAAAACATCTGGCTTATTTAGTTGTTTATTCTTCTGAATTATTTTTAAATCCCCTCCACTGTTTTGGATACTGTCATGATTATTTAAACACACACACACACACACACACACACACACACTGTTGTGTGAGCTATCTGTTGTAGTACTGGCATTGATTTTATATATATATAAAATCAATGCCAGTACTACAACAGATAGCTCACACAACTTCACACAGTCGGTTTGCCTTTGCCTAACATATTGGAAATAATCAGTATGTTCCAACACAGCCCAATACCCTTTGATCCACCCTCTCCTCCAAATACCTGTATAAAGATACCAACTTTACATGAGAAGAGTAGTCTAGTGATTAAAGCACTAACTTGGGACTTGGGAGATCTGGCGTCAGCCCCCTGTGGTGTCACAGCCTTCCTTGTGTGACTTTGAGCAAGTTACTAAGGACATGTCTTCACTAGCAACATTAAAGTGCTGCCGCGGCAGCGCTTTAACGTGGCTGTGTAGTTTAGGCACCAGCATTCAGAGAGAGCTCTCCCAGCGCTATAAAAAAAACCAACTACCAGCACTGGTGCACTGTCTATACGGCCACTTTCCAGCGCTGAAACTTGCAGCGCTCAGGGGGGTGTTTTTTCACACCCCTGAGTGAGAAAGTTGCAGTGTAGACAAGGTCTCAGTCTCTATAGGCTTTCGGTCCCTATCGGTTAAATGGGGATAACACCACCTGCCTAGGCTCAGGTGTGTTGGCAGAACACATTCATTAGTGACTGAAAGGTGCTCAGACACTACAGAGATGAGGGCCTAAATAGACAGAAATAGCAGGTGTGGATGCAAGAGGAAAGAAAATTCCAGAGCTGAGGAACCAGCAGCCACTGCCTTGTTCAAACTCTGACTTCATCACTTCATTTTCTTGTTTATTTTAAAACTCACGATAGGTGCCAGACTGGCAGAGGTGGAGATTCATTTTCTGCCTATCCCCAAGCATGTCAAGCAAGGACAGCTGCAGTGTAAGCTTCTCCACACTGCTGCACCAATGTGCCACAGTCCTTTTCTACAGGGATCACCTCCTAGGGTCATAGGGCAGGCCCCTTTTCCTTCTCATTCAATCTTTGGCCTCGCAACAAGGGTGACAATTGTGATAATCATACTGCGATGTGGAAACCTAGCCAAGAGGAATTAGACAGAGCAGCAATTCATTTCACATAAACCACTGAACACCCATCAGATGGTGACTTTTACTCACTACAGACCTGGGCTAGATACTGTCTGAACCAGTGGTCATGTAGTGAAGTGCTCTATTGCCTATTAACATCCCCTTCAGCCACCCAGCTCCCTTATCTCTGATAACGATATAATGAATACTAAATTAAACTTAAAGCTATGTTGCCAGAGGCTTTGATCTTATCAAGATCTCTCATAAGCTAAGCAGCATCAGACCAAGTCAGTTCTTGGATACTAGACCTCAGCCAATATGCAATTCAATAGGTGCAACTCTTCTCCTTAATCAGTACTGAGCCCCTGACCCAGAGAAGTGGAGAGCCCTCTGCAGTATGTCCTAGCTGAATTTCAACTGGGAACTTACATTCGGGCTACCCAAAGTTCCACAGTAGTTTCAACTGCATAAAATATCCTTCACCTTCTGCCCTGAAATGTTGCTGTGCACTGTTTACACACAAGCACATACACCCCTGAACAACAGGGAAAGTGATCATTTTACTGGAGCTTGTAAAATTACTAATTGCAAATAAACTATCAGAATAATATAGCCCTTTTAATCTCCCTCTATTCACAGATTTGTCCCATTTTCTGAATAGGGATCCAGTAATCTTAAGGACTTGCCAATTAGTTCATGCCAACAAATTTCAGCCTATGGGCTATTCGCAAACCATTCACTTCTACTATTTTCTATTCATGGTGTGCGACTGGTTACTTCAATCACACACTAGTGTTTCTGCTCCCTGATTAGATGTTTTAAATTTTTTACACTCAGAGAAAAATGAACAGCAAATGACCTCTTGTTTGCATGCAAAAACCAGGTGTTTGTTCAGACAGCCACTCCCCAAACACAGGTGTTAACATCTCATCCATGTAGGTATTTGAGAATATAACTGTGGCTGACTCAGCCATTCAAAATTCAAAACAGCGTTCCCAAACACATTTTTTTACAGTATCCAAACAGCTTTACCCTGTACAAAAAGTATGCTGAATGAGTTTAGTCTTTGTATGAAAGGTGAAAAATAAACAATAAGTCTACGTTAGTAATGATATTCATGATAAAATCATTATTCTAAGGGCTAGCTTGTAAGTTGGATACACACTCGTGCAGGGGAATAAGAACTCACCTATAGTCTTAGATTTACTACGTAGACCTTGTGTCTGGCTATGCAGGAGTATGGTGAGATATACACCACTTATTCTGGCCCCAGAGCAGCTAAGCAAGATGTGGGCAGGAATGGGTGGGTAATGGATAGACTCCACCCCACCAACACTCATTGGCCTGTACAGATGAACCAATGTGAGGTGGAGGAGGGTAGTCATTTAACATATCTCAATCTCTGTACTTTGACCCGTTAAGCCTTTACCCCCAATTGGGGATTTTGCAGATTATGTATTTCTTATGTCATTCGATCCTAAACTGAACTTTGCTCCCCTTGATAATCTGTACCTTATTCCCCGATAACCAGAAACTTCTACGCTTAAACTCTGTACCGTTGTTTTTATTTTTAACATTATCTTAATAAAATTCTTAGGCTAGCAGTAAGTTACTACTGCCAGAAGCAAGGGTGAAGCAGGGGAGAATTGTAACTCGCTGAACTACCATTTCCTCTCTGGGAGGCTCCTGGCGTGTGACCGCTTTATGCTGCCACTTACTATGGGATCACTGGGATGAGTCCTTGTGTCAAAACTGAGCCCTAAAGCATTACCACATTTTTAAACTAAAGGATTTACAGTAGCTACATTGATAGCAGGGGAGAGAGATTCTCTCTGAAGTCATTGCTAACATCTGACAAGCTTCTGCTTAAATATCAACTCAAATGGTTCCCTCTAGAATTACACACGTTTCCATAAGACATGAAACAATTACCAACTGCAGCAGAGCCATGAGCCACTTGCATATCATACCCACGCTAAAAAAGGAAATAGACTAATTTCCAATGCATGCTGCAAAGTGGAAATTTGAAGCCTAATTCCCTGCCCATCTTTACTGATTATACAGATAACACTAAACCGATACGCAAAACAATCTTCTTTGGATGGAAAAATCATCAAACCTGCAGTGTACACAAGTACTTGCAGATGAACATTGGATTAGATAAACACTCTGTTGTCAGAATCCAGTGCTATCATTAAACAATTACAGAATGTGTTTTACATCAATTCAAATTTGATGTGAACCTCAGATTTTAGAATATTTTAAGTAACACACTGATTTGGTGTTATGATTCAATTCCTCCCGGCTGTGACTCCACAGAACTCAATGGCATTACACCCGGGATGAATTTAGAACCAAAAACATATCCCATGCGTCCTCCATCAAACAAATCCTGAAAACCTCCAAGTGACAGATCAATGCAAAGCCATTTAAATAAATACTGCCTGGCAGATTTGATACAACATTTGAAATGTGTTCATCAAAATAGAAAGAATAAATAGAAGCTTTAAAAAGCAGGTTTTTTTAAATTTATGTGATGAGTTTTTTTACATTATTAATGTGCATTGCAGTAGTACCGAGGAGTCCCAGTCATGGACCAGGACCTCATTATGCTAGGTGCCGAACAAACACCTTCCTGTGGGGTGTGCAGCCCAATTTTGCAACCCCGCATGTTGCAGGGGCAGGGGAGGTGAAACCGATTAATCTCTTTTAATTGTGCAAAATGTCAAACCAAAAGCAAGAAAATTAGATTTGCAAAGTTTTCACTTTAATTTATCTAAGATTATTGGTAATAGAATGTTTGTTTTCTTTTTAATGTGTCCCTTTAAGCAGATTGTATGGTCCATGAAATCCAAAGCAGATTGCCGTAAAATCATTGGGAGTAGACTTGCATTAATATTCCTTTAAAGGCATTATCCGTAGCTACACAATTAGACAGCAGTGTGATAGTTCCAATAAGCTGCAAAAGTTGTGATGTTTATAGAAATCCTTCTTGTGGTCTGATACCTAAATTGTTAATTCTCAAATCAAATAAACATAAATAAACAAATTCTGCCCTCAGTTACACCCTCGCAATTCTAACTGAAGTCAGTGGGAGCTGACTACATATATCCAATGGTAGGATTTGGTCCACGTTTCAGTTGATTAAAAAGTCTTCATTTGAAGGAGACAATTTGTCATGTACATATGTGGCCGTTTTGACAGGTCACATTTTTCTGCTACCATGAATAGAAACAATGGACCAATAAATTGATATCAAACCATTTACTGAAGAAAACTGATATGCAACAAATAGACTCTTGCATTTTTTAAAGCAGTTTTTGTGGCCAAGGGGAAAAAAAAGGTATCTGATCCTTTAAATTACACTCTGCAGCGTCATAACATTGAATCATTTAATCCCTCCCTAGTTCTCACTCTCTCTAAGCAGCCACTATATCCTAGCTTCCTCAAAACATTTATCTGCATCCCTGTTGCACTCTGAGGATACGTCTACACTACCCGCCCGATTCAGGGGGAGAGATTGATCTTCTGGGATCGATTTATCGCGTCTCATGTAGACGCAATAAATCAATCCCAGAAGCGCTCCCCGTCGACTCCGGAACTCCAGCTCAGCGCGAGGAGTAAGCGGAGTCGACGGGGGAGTGAGCCTGTGCCGCGTGGACCTGAAGTAAGTAATTTTAATTTGATCTAAGATACGTCGACTTCAGCTATGCTATTCTCGTAGCTGAAGTTGCATATCCTAGATCTATCCCCCCCAC
The DNA here is from genome assembly GCA_033296515.1 of Macrochelys suwanniensis. Classification (NCBI taxonomy): domain Eukaryota; kingdom Metazoa; phylum Chordata; order Testudines; family Chelydridae; genus Macrochelys; species Macrochelys suwanniensis. The sequence goes on from CM065783.1 coordinate 15,444,617, forward strand.
CTAGTGTGGACCAGGCCTGAGTCTGAATACATGAGGGAGAGTCAAGCTGGTAAATATGCTGCTTTTTTTTTATAACCACCAGGCTGCACCAGCTCCTTCCTTCGACTACCCAGCCCTCGAGATTCTGGTGATAAGTGAGATCACATGTCCCCCCTCACCCACCTCACATGATGCAGACATTCAGGTTCATATTGCACTGGCCATTAACTGAACTTGCCCTTAGGTTAACTCAGATGTTTATATGCTGAAGGAAGAGCAGTACTGAAGGTGATGGCTATGTTACTCCATGGCCACCACTCATTTAAACACACATCACCGGCTCCCCTCCAGATACGAAAGAGGCCAAAATAAATTCTATAGATCAGGGGTTCTCAACTGTGGTCCACCGCTTCTTCAAGAAAAGCCCCTGGTGCGCTGGGCTGGTTTGTTGACCTGCTGCGGCTGCAGGTTAGGCCGGTCGCGGCTCCCACTGGACGCGGTTTGCCGCTCCAGGCCAATGGGGGCTGTGGGACATGGCGCGGGCCCCCATTGAAGTCCTGGCCCCAGTGAAGTCAATGGTAAAATTCCTATAGAAATCAATGGGGCCAGGAATTCAACCCCAGTTTCTATAATAGCTCTGTCACTTAGCCTCTCTTTCCCTGTCAGTAAAATGGGGGTGACAATGCTGACCCACATTTGTAAGGCAGTGATGGACAGTGCTGTATAACAGCTAAGTATTATTAACATAGGGAAAGCCATTTAATAGACACTTAACACAATGCTAACCAACTGCAGCCTCTGATGATAAGAGCATAAAACAGCTCATTTTAAACTACCCTGCACTCAGCCCACAAATCTACAGAGGAGCCCAGCCACTGTAACACTGAACGTAGCATTCTCTCTTTCCTCTTACAGAATACAGTACATCACTTCATCCGGGTGTGGCAGGCAGGCTGTGTCACCACCCATCTGCTCAGTCTCCGTGGTCCTATCAATAGTGGTGTCTGTCACACAAACGGCATCTGGTCATGATTTCTGAGACCTCATCATTTAATACAGAGTTGATCCTAATCTTTTCTCTGCACAGGTCTGATCTCCATTTCCTCTATGCAGCTGAGCCTCTTGCTATTGCAGGTTTATAATGCACATTAAAAGAAAGCAAACAATCTGTCAAAGATTCTGCTCACTGGGGATGGATCAACCCTTTCCATTGCCTTGAGTCAAGACTAAACATGTTGCCCTCCATCCACCCCAGCTAGAGGCAAGTAGTTAAAAAACAAACAAAAAACCACAAGCCTGTAGCTGAGTAGTTTTTTGCTGCCAAATATAGCAGTCAGATCTAATATCCCTGTGCATCACATAAAGCCACAGAACACAGCATCCAAGTGACAACAGAGTCGTAACAAAATTAATGGCAGAGTCACAAGGAAGCAAAAACATCTGTGTTTCCTACATCACTCTCTCTCTGATTCCTGGGATTTGCCCCTTCCTCCATTGTTGGCCTTGACCCTGGCCCTCCCAGAATAGGCCTTCAAGCCACACTCCCCCAGACATGCCTGTAACTAGGCTTGAAAGAATTAGATTCTTCTTGGTAAACGTCGATTTCACTGCACACACACACACAAACTGTCGAAAATATTTTGATAATAATCAAAATTTACATACACGCAAAGAAAGAAAAATGTTGCTTGAGAACATATTAGAGTTTGATTTAAGGATGTTTACCTTGTATATTTTGACATGTGATGTTGACAGTTTGTTTTAACGTTTATAAAACTAACTTTTTGAATCTCAACATCTGCTGTTATTCAATAATTATCGTCTGACCCCCTGCTACAGGTTTCCAAACCTGTAAACATTCAAAATAGATAAAAATAGGGAAAATGCTTAAAATGAATGTCAATATTATTCTTCACAATTATATTTAAAAAAATCAAATTCTGCCAAGCCTACCCATAACACAGCTACATACGGCTAGATATTCATTAGTGACCAAAGACTATAATAGAATGAACTTATTTAGATTTCTTAAAATCTCACTCCCTCAATGGCCCCAAGCACTGTAACAAATATTTAAAGTGTACAGAATTCAAGATAAAAATCCAGAAGATATAGACACACATTCAATCATTCTGCATGAGATATCAACCTTTCCTTTTTAGATTGGGACAAAAACTGCAAAGTGTATTCTCAGATATTCATTTCAATGGTATTCATAATTTTATTTGCTTTCTATGCACACTTATGTGGCACAAATGACTCTCACACCTGAGTGTGTTAACTCTTGGTAAATGAAGACTTTAAAGGTATCCACTGTGAACTATCCAAATCCTGGTCTTCCCCTAACACCAGAATTATAGGAAGGTCAAAGCTGTATGAGGATTATTTATATTAGAATAGCACACAGAAGCCCCAATGGAGATCAGGACCCGATGGTGGTAGGCACTGTACAGACACACAGTAGGAGCCAGTCCCTGCCCTGAAGAACTTACAGTCTAAACAGACAAGGTAAACTAAGGGTGGCAAAAATGAAAGACTATCCCCATTTTACAGATGGGGAATGTAGGCAGCGAAGTCTGTGGCGGAACCAGGAACTGGACTCTGATCTCGCAAGTCCCAGTCCAGGGGTTTTACCACAAGACCATCCTTCTGCTGCTCTGGTATCCATCACATCCCTAGTCAATATAAGAAGGTGAGATAGAAAGATTTAATTCCCCTTCTTATCGCTACATTATCATTCCCACCACTACGACCTGGTCCTTCAGCAGCACTGCAGGTCCAATCACTGAAGTGGGAGCGATCAGGAGCACTCCACAGGGCACAGAGTCTCAGCCCTCCAGCCAAGTCCCTCTGGATGCTCACCCCTTTCCGGATCCGAGGGAACAAGCAAACAGTTTAGAAGCAGCAAAAGAAACGAAGGGAAAAGAAATATACAGTTAATCTCAGCCAGGCCACAGGTCGCTATAGCCCCCTTTGCCTCTGGGGACTTGGCCTTTTTTCAGGCAAAGGAGCAGACTCTGCCCTTCACCAGGCCTCTCCCTGGGAACTGGGAAGCTCAGCACTCTGCTCTCCTCCCAAAGCTGCCCACTGCTGAGCTGAGCTGCCCCCGTCCTGAACTCCTCCTCCATTCTTGAGGTGCACCAAGGCAGGGCCACTCCAGCCCATAGCAACACCTTAACCCCTTCCTGCCTGGCCCAGCGTTTATACATCCGATCGCGCTTCTCCATAGGGGAGTCAGGAGTGTCTAGTTTTTAACTGAAGCATTTTTTTTAACCTGACATAAAACCAGTGGACAAGCATTCTGGCCATGTTTCTAAAAATAACTGTTACTAAGAAGGCATCCATCTGGTCTCTATTCAAAGGCATAGCTATCTGGACTGTGCAACAGATGTCCAGAAGGTACTGCTATTCATTGAATTATCCTGCTCAGTAAGTTTTGGACCAAATTAGAGTAAGAACATTTGTCAAACCAGTGGCCTGACTCATCAAACATAAAGAATCAGTCACTGGTGATCTAATTGCTTCTGATCATTTCTTCACAGCGATTGCATAATAAATGATTTCTGCATAAACAGATTGGTGCTCATGGAGTGAATGCACTGCACTAATAGATAATTCTCTCTAAAAATGCCAGTCTTTCCTCAGAGCGAATCAACACTAGCCAAGCAATAGGGGGCGGGTCCTGTATGTTTTAAATGAAATGCAAATTAAAAATGTGGCTGAGTTTGTACCTTTAAGCCGGCTTTTTATAGTCGTAATTACTTGCAGGACAGCAAATAGTGGATACCTGCAATGAGGTAGCATGATAGATAGCAATTATGAATAATAAGACATTAGCATCATTATTAACAAAAGGTCCATGGCTTTGTCGTGTTTGTGGCCAGTGGAGCTCAGAGGTGAAATCCTGACCCCACTGAAGCCAATGGCAAAACTTCCATTGACTTCAAGGACGGCAGGATTTCACCCCAGATGACTGGAGACTATGTATTATGACAACATATATGCTATCTTGGGCTGCTGAAGTTACTCCCTTAGCTCAATAAGAATAGACCCAATAACATCATAAGAGAGCTAGTAACCTGGTATTCAGTCTCACTAATAACTCTTCCCATAGTATTATTATTAGGTTTTATATTCAGTTTACTTGTAGACCCTTTCAAAGCACTCGAATAGATGAGAAAACATTTAAGATGCCTCTTCTGCTCTTCAGATAAATATCAACTGGCTTATTAAGGCAGGCAATAAAAAAGAAAATACCAGACCTATACTATTCACCGATTCAGACAATAAAATGCCCAGAGCAATCTCCCTCAGATGCTGTTGATTTGCATATTTATACTACTTAGCATTTATACGGCACTTTATCCATTCATAGCTTGAAACAGTCACTCTCTAACTAATCCTCACAATAGCCTGCTAACTAATCCTCACAAGTAATAAGGGAAGTATTATTATTCTTCCCATTTTACAGATGAGGAAATGAGGCAGAGAACGTCATGGCTTGTCTACACAGGGACATCTTAGAAAATTAATCCAAATTAACTAAAAGTTTGAATTTCAGAATTAAAGTGGCCTCAATTTGTTTTAGTTTAATTTACCCCAGGAACACCAATCCACTTACATAGAAGGCCACTTTAATTCTGGATAAGTGTGCTAACACCGGGTTTTAATACATTTTAACTAATCCACTTCAAATTCACACCTTTAGTTAATTTGGATTAATTTTCCTGGATGTCCCCATGTAGACACGCCCTAGTGACTTGCCCAAGGTCATACAGAGATTCAGTGGCAGAGTTGGGACTTGCTAACTCCCAACCCTCTGCTCAGTCCTCCCAACCATGCTCCCTGAATCGTCTCCCAACAAAAACACACACACACACACACACACACACACCTGTAATGATCTGTTTACATTTCTGCCTGCTGTTTTGTCATCTTGCCTTCCTCTGTGCTGCAGTCCTGATTCTAAATCACCCTTTCCCTCGCTATTTCTGCCTTGTCCTCTGCTGTATATTTGCACAGACGCTATTACGCAGCATGAATGATTCCTTGTGGCTAAGTGTGCAGGCTTCATTCAGAGTGGATAAATATTTACTATGGCAGCCCTGATATCGCTTATATTGAGGACAAAAAGGTTGCAATCAAGCATGGAATAAGTGGCAACCTCTGCAGTGATGTATACACTGCACCACCCTATCAAAATCAGTGGGGTTAGATGGGGTGTAAATTGTCACAAGGCCTGGCCCCCTGGTTGATCTATTTCTCTATGCTCATTTAAAATGTCTCATGAGAATATGTTCAAGTGGTACAAATGTATCTGTGCTGAAACAGATGTTATGGGGATGGCAGTATAAAAACCAACAGACAGAGAGGGTTCTTCATGGAGCACCTTTCCCCAACCTACTGCCAAAGCACACGGGGTGATTGCAATTCTGTGGGAGCAAGGCACTTAACTCATTTAGGCTTCTTTAAACTCCCAGCCAAAAAATGCTTTGAGATCTCTGAAGGTAAAGAAATCTACACGTGCTGAATATTGGTATTTTAGAAGACACTGGCACCATGAGTGGGCACCCACAGGAGTAGGTCTCAAATCCCAATGCAAAACTCCCCCAGCCTCCAGTTTATTTATAATATGGTGTAAGAGCATTTCATTCAACCTGGAACTGGGAGTAGAACAGAGTTTATGTTATCACTCCATCCTTGCATCAGGCTTCTCCAGTAAGAAGCGGGAGGTGAGGCAGTCCAGAACAGTAGCAAAGGGATTATCAGGGCACCGAGTTCAGAGACAGGTCTGGATTATGAATGGTTGTAAGAAAACAACTCTAAGGCACATGAAAGAAAGAGAGAGGAGCTGTCATCAAAAGAGGAAAAATATCAGTGGAGTTTAACAGAGAGAGCTCAATGAACAGTGAGGTGAGCCGATACGACCGGTCAGCTTTGATGATGACAAGTAACTCAAAGCAATCACTCCAAGGTAGAGAGAGCAGGATGAAGTAATCAGGGCTAGCCTTTGGATTCAGGAATTTCCTTCAGGGAAAGAGGCTCTGGGAAGAGAGGATATCGACAGGCCTTGAGGAGCTAGAAGGTAAACATGCTAAAATTATTTGTGTGGCCCTAAATTAATAAAACAAGTAAATAATCCAGAGAGTTGATGGTACTGAGAGATGTAAAAGATTAGGATTATTCAGTTACGGAGCAGATAAAAAGGCACATGATAGAAGTAAACAAAATAATGAATGAAGGAGAGAACATAACTGGATGTTCGGGTTTATCCTTATTCAGTGTCACAATATAAGAACAAGGAGGCCCCCTTCCCCATGAAATTAAAAAGGCAATATGTTTAAACCTGATAAACAAAAAGACAAAATGCTTGGTTAGCCTTTGGAACTCACTGCCACAATGTGTTATTGAGGCCAAGAGCTTAGTAGAATTCAAAACAAGGATTAGACAGTTTCAGTGAATGTGAAAAATATTATCCACTGTTACAATAGGTATGATAAAAATTCATAAGAGAAATCATGCTTCAGGATATAAACTGCTAACTACCTGGGGTTAAGAGTAAACTTCTGCCATAGGCATATTATTGCTAATTGGCCATTATGTGAATTCTTGTACCTTCCGCTGAAGGATCTTTTACTGACCACTCTCTGAGCCAGAAAGCTGGACTAGAGGAACTATTGGTCTGAGCTAGCATGGACATTCTTATCTGCCTGACAGAGCAAAATGTAGTTTACGGACCACTGCAGCCTGGAAAGGCAGCCAGAGAAATTCTAGCTTCCAATGAAATTTGAAGTTAAGAAACTAGAGGAATTAAAAGTTTTAATCGGGAAATTTTAATCCATTTTAACTGGGCCTCGGATCTCAGACAAAACCCTCACCCCTTCAACAGCATACGGTGGTGGTCTGGATAGCTAGTCATAGCTAGTGTGGGATGAAACACTGGCAAAGACACAGGAAACAGACAAGGAACTGAGCTGAAATAGAGAAACTGGAGAACTGCTGTGCAACAGAGTGAAAGCAATGGGAGAGAGCAGGCACAGAAGGACTAGGATTAAAAATGATCAGATATTGGACAATGATCCATAACTCACATGTTATATGGATTTGGCCCTAAAATGTATAGAATGGTCTCTCTTTTTAGACTTCAACCAAACTGTAACATACCAAGCTGAAATGTACCAAGGGTGAAAAAAAATATACTGTTACCAAGGGGCCTTCTGAGGCCATAATTCTGTTCTCTGTTACATCAGCCTAAATCTAGAGAAATTTAGTTAAACTCAGTGGAATTACTCTGGCTTTATACTCAGGGAAATTCAGACCAGAAGGTGGCCTGAATTGGTGACAATAGCATAATCTTTGAAGAAATACATATCCTAGCAGCACTTAGTCACACATTGAGCAGCCACAAAGGAATCTGACATGAGCATAAAAGGCACACTGTGAGCTATAATCCACAACACTGTTAGAAGTGCTGCATATTGATACACAGTACCAAGAAGAGGAGGAAATTTCATTCACTTAGATTTGTTCCTCTCCTGCTTTACAGTAGTCTAAGTAGAAGCAGCAAAGTGTAACTGACAAGATCAGGGATCAGCAACCAGAAAAAGATCGTCCTCGTCGATGTCACGGTCTCCTTTGAGAACAGGACCCTGGTCTTTCGCAAAGCCCGAGCACGTAAGCAGGAAAAGCATGACCCCTGGCCGACACCCTGAGAGTGAAGGGCTACGAGGTGCAGATGGAAGCCCTGGGCGCCTGGGACCCCTGCAACGAGCGTGTGCTGTGGACCTGCAGGATCGGTCGACGCTACATACGGCTCATGCGGCGCCTCATGGTCTCAGACACCATCCGGTAGTCCAGGGACATCTACATCAAACATGTCACCGGCCACTGACAGTACCAGGAGGCATGAGCTGGAGCGACATCGTGCTTAGACTACGAGAAAGGGACCAAGAGACTTTGTCCGTTGGACCATATGAACTGGAACCATAAATTCACTGAACGTTAAATCTCACCAAATGAGGGTCAATCCATCCTCATCATCGTATCCACTCATTATACTCCACACCTGAACAACTGCCATTATATGAACACCATACCCTCATATCTCAATGTCTGTACTTTGACCCGTCAACCTTTTACCCGCAATTGGGCATATTACAGATTATGTATTCCTTACGCCACCCGATAGTACACCAAACTTCACACCCCTTGATAGTCTGTCCATTATGCCCTGATAACCAGAAACTTCTATGCTTAAACTCTGTACCATTCACTTTTTTTTAAACATAATCTTAATGAAATATTTTAACTTTCTTGTCCATACACTGAGCAAAACAGCTGGGGTGGGAGGAGTGCATTAGAAGGAGGTGTGTTGTGACAAAGTTCCTCCTCTACCTCGGTGGGTCCTGCGCTTATTGGCGGATTCTGCTTCCCTCAGAGATCTTCCCCTCTAGTAGAATCCACAGTCCAGGTTAACTCCTCCTGTGTCTGATCAGGAGTTGGGAGTTTTGGGGGGAACCCGGGCCCGCCCTCTACTCCGGGTTCCAGCCCAGGGCCCTGTGGACTGCAGCTGTTTAGAGTGCCTCCTGGAACAACTGCACGACAGCTACAACTCCCTGGGCTACTTCCCCATGGACTCCTCCCAACACCTTCTTTATCCTCACCACAGGATCTTCCAGCAGTACGCCCTCTTACTCTCAGCTCCTAGTGCCTCTTGCTCCCAGCTCCTCACACGCAACCTACTTCCACAGCTCCTGACATGCGCCCCTCACTGACTCACTGGGAGGCTTTTAACTAGTTTCAGCCAGCCCCTGATTGGCTGCAGGTGTCTCAGTTAACCTCCCTGCCTTCTGGAAAGTTCTTAATTGGCCCCAGGTGTCTTGATTAACCTGGAGCAACTGCCATAAGGTATCAGGGATTTGTTTAGCCTGGGGCTAACATACTGGTTCCTTACCACTTTCCTATAGCCCTCTGGCCTTGCCCCGTCACATATCCCCCCCTCTGCTCAACACCATAGAGTTGGGCAACTTGGGACGCCAGGCAGTGTGCTCTTGACAGACCATCAGCGTTGCCATGGTGGCATCCAGCCCTGTGCTGTATGCGGAACTGGAACAGTTGGAGGGATAAGAACCACCTGGTGACCCTTGCATTCTTTTCCCTATTCCGCTGCATCCACTGGAGGGGTGCATGGTCCGTCACAAGAGTAAATCGCCGGCCCAAGAGGTAATAACGTAGGGTCTCCATAGCCCATTTGACAGCAAGGCATTCTCTCTCAACTACTGCGTATTTCTGTTCTCTTGGGAGAAGCTTTCTGCTTAAGTAGAGGATCGGGTGTTCCTCTTCTCCCACCATTTGCGACAGAACTGCCCCCAATCCCACCTCGGAAGCGTCTGTTTGTAAAATAAATTCCTTGTTAAAGTCTGGGGATATGAGTACAGGGTCATTACAAAGGGCCATCCGCAGGTCTGTGAATGCTCCCTTTGCTGCGTCGGTCCACTTCACCATGTCTGGACCTCGGGCTTTCACCAGGTCCGTTAGGGGACTTGCCCTAGCAGCAAAGTGAGGAATAAAACGTCGGTAGTAGCCTACCACACCTAGGAACGCATGGACCTGCTTCTTTCGGGTCGGCCGGGGCCAGTTTTGAATCGGCTCTAGCTTATTCATTTGGGGCTTTACTATACCCCTTCCTACAATATATCCCAGGTAACTAGCCTCTGCTAGCCCTATGGCACATTTAGCGGGATTAGCAGTGAGGCCAGCCCGCCTTAAGGTGCGCAGTACTGCCTCAACTTTCTCCAAGTGGGTTTCCCATTCTGACGTATGGATGACTACATTATCTAGGTATGCGGCTGCATAACTAGTATGGGGGCACAGCAACTTATCCATGAGGCGCTGGAATGTGGCCGGGGCCCCATGTAGCCCAAAAGGGAGGACGGTGTACTGGAATAGCCCATCCGGAGTGGAGAACGCTGTCTTTTCTTTAGCTTCTTTGGTCAGGGGAATCCGCCAGTATCCTTTTGTCAGATCCAGTGTAGTCAAGAATCGAGCACTACCCAGTCGGTCCACTAGTTCGTCAATGCGTGGTATGGGATATGCATCGAACTTCATTCAGTCGGCGAAAGTCATTACAGAATCTCATGGTACCGTCAGGTTTAGGCACTAGAACGATTGGACTGGACCACTGACTGTAAGATTCTTCAATCACCCCTAATTCTAACATTTTCTTCACTTCGGCCTTGATTTCTTCTCTTTTGGCTGCTGGGATTCGGTAGGGTCTCAATGTTACCTTGGCTCCGGGGATCGTGAGGATATGGTGATAGGTCTCAGTCGTCCGCCCCGGTTTTGTAGAGAACACATCTCGGTTGCGATTAATCATGTCAGTTGCCTCAATCTTTTGGATCGGTGTCAAGTCAGGTGATATCCTTACTTGCTTGTGTACGTTATCCTCCTGGGTGATTAAGCATGCCTCTCGATCGTGCCAAGGTTTTAGAAGATTGATGTGGTAGATTTGCTCTGGTTTCCTGTGGCCTGGCTGCCGCACCTTATAGTTCACCTCTCCCACAGCTTCGATCACTTCGTAGGGTCCCTGCCACTGGGCCAACAGCTTACTTTCTGCTGTGGGCACGAGGACCATCACTCGATCTCCTGGTTGGAACCGTCGAAGCTTTGCTCGGTGGTTATAATGGGTTCGTTGGGTCTCCTGTGCTTTCTCCAAGTGTTCTCGTACAATAGGTGTAACTCGGGCTACCCGATCCCTCATCTGTAGTACATGCTCGACTATGTTCCTTCCTGGATTTGGCTCCTCTTCCCACGCTTCTCTTGCTATATCCAATAGGTCCCGGGGGTGGCATCCGTATAATAGTTCGGAGAGAAACCTGTGGAGGCTTGTGGAACCTCCCGGATGGCGAACATGAGGTAAGGTAATAGGGTATCCCAATTTTTCCCATCCCGGCTCACCACTTTCCTGATCATGGCCTTGAGGGTCCTATTGAACCTTTCCACAAGGCCATCTGTTTGCGGGTGGTATACAGAGGTCCGTAGGGCTTGTACATGGAGTAATGAACAGAGATCTCTCATCAACTTGGACATGAAAGGTGTCCCTTGATCAGTCAATATCTCCTTGGGTAACCCAACTCGGGCAAAGATCTTTACTAACTCCTTAGCTATGGTTTTGGAAGCCGTGTTGCGTAGGGGAACGGCTTCCAGGTACCGGGTTGCATAGTCCAGTACAACAAGCACATGTTGGTGGCCCCGAGCTGTCTTCTCAAGGGGCCCTATCAGATCCATGGCTATGCGTTCAAAAGGAACCTCTATTATTGGAAGAGGTATCAAAGGAGCCCGGAAGTGCGGGCGAGGACTATGTAACTGACACTCCGGACAAGAGGTGCAGTATCGTCGGACATCTTCATGTACTCCTGGCCAGAAGAACCTCCGCAGGATCCGTGCCTGGGTTTTCTCTACCCCTAGGTGTCCTCCAAATAGGTGACTGTGGGCGAGGCTCAATATGGCTTTTTGATGTTTTCGTGGCACCAGAAGTTGATGTATCTCTTGCTCCTGCATTTGCACCACACGGTACAGGAGATCTTTCTTCACTATAAAGTAAGGTCCTGGACCCCGGACCTTCCCATCCACAGGTACTCCACCTATCTCAGCCACCTCTTTCCTGGCGTTATCATAGCTAGGGTCCTCTGCCTGGTCCCGCCTGAAAGTCTCTCTCCCGGGACTAACCTGCCCGAGCTCCCAGGGGCCAGCCTCTGTTGCTTCCAATGGCTCACTTCCATCATGGCTGGGGCCAGCCTCCGGCTCACCTTCCGTGGTGGTAGTTTCTCTGGCTGCTCATGTCCGTCTGCCTACTAGGGCGATCTTCTGGCCCTGGGTCAGGATCCGGGTTCCCAAAGCTTTTGCAGCCTTCCTCTCCCTTTTTGTCTTCCGGGTCTTTTGGGGGACTGAGAACAGATCCTGAGAAATCTCAGCGAACATAGGGGGTTGACATTCCCCCAGTGACAAGTCGCTGCCCTCAGGGTCCCCACCTCCCTCCAACCTCTCCGGGGGGAGTAAATTATCAAACCCTGGATAGTCCCTCCCAATGACTACAGGATATGGGAGTTTAGGAACTACACCCACTGTCACCTCAATGGGGTTCCCCTGAACCTCTATCTCCACCTGGATGGTGGGGTAATGGCTTACGGCCCCATGCACACACGTCACTGCTACGCGTTTGGCTTGTAGCAGCTGGCTACTTTTTACCAGCTTACCCGATATTAGGGTGATTGCACTCCCGGAGTCCACAAGCGCTATAGTCTCTACTCCATTTATCTTCACTGGTCTAGTGTAGTTATGTGGGGCTAATGCGACGCCCGCAAGGTGGATAAGGGAGCATGGGACCTCCCAATCCCCCAAGTTACATTGCATAGGCTCCTCGGTGCTGGGACACTGTGCTGCTATGTGTCCCCACTCACCACATGCATAACATCTATATGGAACCCTAGGCATTCCCCGGTCTCTTGGTTTGGGAAGTCTAACATCATAATCTTCTTCCCCCTCAGTGCGCCGACTCTTTATGGCCTCTGGTGGGCCTTCAGCCCCCCCTCTTTTTCCACCTGGGCCCTCCTGGTGGCCCAGTCACTCGAAATCTGGGGCTTGGTGCTGCTAGTTTAACCCTGGGTTCCGCTTCCTTAACTGGTCGGGTCAGTTCCCTCGCCGTCCTTCGCCTCTCTACCATTGCCACAATCTCATCATAGTAGGAGGGTTCGTTCTGGCTTACCCATGCGCGAAGGTCTGGCGGTAGTCCCCTCATGTATCGGTCGATGACCAGAACCTCTAGTATCCCTTCTGGACTCCGGGACTCAGTTTGCAACCACTTTCGTGCGAGATGGATGAGGTCATACAATTGGGATCGCGGGGTTTTGTCTTCCTGGTACCTCCACTCCTGATACCGCTGGGCCCGCACTGCGGTTGTTACCCCAGATCTGGCCAGGATCTCTGCTTTCAGCTGGGGGTAGTCTGCTGCAGCCTCTTCAGGCAGATCATAGTAGGCCTTCTGGGCCTCCCCACACAAGAATGGGGCGAGGATGCCAGACCACTGATCTCGAGGCCAGGCCTCCCATACGGCTGTCCTCTCAAAGGCCAGGAGATATGCCTCTATGTCATCGTTCCCTGTCATTTTCTGCAGGCAATTGCTGGCCCGTATGTGCCGCGTCCCATCATGGCCATGGTTCATCTCTGTAAGGGCCTTCACTTGGTTTACCAGTTCCCGCAACATAGTACGGTCTTGAGCGGCCTGGTCCATCAACAGGCAATTGGTCTCCTGCTGCAGCCGTACTGCCTCCTGTTGGGCAGCTGCCTGGACACGGGTAGCCTCCTGCTGGGCAGCCGTGGCTTGTATCAGTGCCTGTACTACCTCTTCCATTGTGGTGAAAAAAATAAATAAATAAACCCGCTCCCCCCCCCCTTTTTTTTTTTTTTTTTTAAATAAACACCTTCCTTCTTCCGCCACGCTGTGCACACCAAATTCCACCCCTGACACCAGTTGTGACAAAGTTCCTCCTCTACCTCGGTGGGTCCTGCGCTTATTGGCGGATTCTGCTTCCCTCAGAGATCTTCCCCTCTAGTAGAATCCACAGTCCAGGTTAACTCCTCCTGTGTCTGATCAGGAGTTGGGAGTTTTGGGGGGAACCCGGGCCCGCCCTCTACTCCGGGTTCCAGCCCAGGGCCCTGTGGATTGCAGCTGTTTAGAGTGCCTCCTGGAACAACTGCACGACAGCTATAACTCCCTGGGCTACTTCCCCATGGACTCCTCCCAACACCTTCTTTATCCTCACCACAGGATCTTCCAGCAGTACGCCCTCTTACTCTCAGCTCCTAGTGCCTCTTGCTCCCAGCTCCTCACACGCAACCTCCTTCCACAGCTCCTGACATGCGCCCCTCACTGACTCACTGGGAGGCTTTTAACTAGTTTTAGCCAGCCCCTGATTGGCTGCAGGTGTCTCAATCAACCTCCCTGCCTTCTGGAAAGTTCTTAATTGGCCCCAGGTGTCTTGATTAACCTGGAGCAACTGCCATAAGGTATCAGGGATTTGTTTAGCCTGGGGCTAACATACTGGTTCCTTACCACTTTCCTGTAGCCCTCTGGCCTTGCCCCGTCACGGTATATATAAATAATAAACAAACAGGGAGACACAGAATGGGACATGAAACATAGAATGAGAGAGCAAGGGAAACAATAGAGACGCAGAAAGAGTAGCAACTCCAGCTCTGAAGTTTGCTCTAGAGCAACCAAAGAATAAGGGAGAGAACAAAATCCACCAGTGTTCGCAAAATTGCCAGTTGCGAGTGGGCTAAATGAGTGTTCCACACTTCTATGCATCTTGATCTCACAGGTTTTGGTAGTGCTGCGGGAAAGGAATGATTCGTGTCACTCAGTGATGACATCTCCAGCTGACCAAGTGGCCTGAAAGGGAATCCTGCCTAGTGTTCCTTAGTTGAGAGGATGGTGGCTGCAATATGAAGCTTTGAGGGTTTGGGGAATGGGAGATAAAGCCAGGAAGAAGAGGGGAATTTCAGGACTGATGAAGGGAGACATGAGCGGTGAGATTGGTGGTGGTGCGGGGGGGGCGGGGCGGGGATTGTGAAATAATGGCCTTCACTTGAACAGCCACAGGGAATACTGCCTAGTTTAAGGTGTTACAACCTCTAGAACCACTGGATATCTATAGCCAGTGGATCACGTAAGGTAATTGCTGAGAGCCACTGGCACTAAGACAGCCTCCAGCAGGTCTAATTCAGCGAGGGAAGGGCCTGGCTTCTCAAAGGGAGGTAAGGCAGAAAGGCCACATTCTTGGGTCTACTGATGAATTATTTTCCTTTCAGAGTTTGGAGGAAGAAGAGCAACTCCTCTCCACTTCCTTACCTCTGGCACCAGTCTAACATATATGGCTGGGAATGGACATTAGACTTCAGGGCATTCTGATGCAAACTGAAATTTGTAAACATTCCCAAAGTACAAAGAAGATTGAACAGTGCGTGAGATCTATAAAATCATGAATGGTGTGAGGAAAGTGAATAAGGAATTATTTACCCCTTCACATAACACAAGAACCAGAGGTTACCCAATTAATAGGCAGCAGGTTTAAAGCAAACATAAGGAAGTGCTTCTTCTCACTATGTACAATCAACCTGTGGAACTCATTGCTGGGGATGTTGTGAAGGCCAATACTATAACTTGGCTCAAAAAAGAACTAGATAAGTTCATGGAGGATAGGGTTCATTAGTGGCTCTTAGCCAAGATGGTCAGAGATGCAACCCCATGCTCTAGGTGTCCCTAAGGCTCTGACTGCCCGATGCTGGGACCGGACAACAGGGGATGGATCACTTGATAATTGACCTGTTCTGTTCATTCCCTTTGAAGTCTCTGGCATTGGCCACTGTTAGAACACAGGATACTGGACTAGATGGACCATTGGGCTGACCCAGTATGGCCATTCTTGTTTTGCTCCTCTTCCCAGCATCAGCGCTGATCCTCATCTTAGATTTTAGGTCAAAATGGCAAGGCTATGAATAATGGAAAGTAGAAGTCTATGGAGAGACCCAAGGAGAGTGGAGACAACTCAGTACAGAAATTAGATCAAGAAAAGTGCAAAAGGAAATATTAGAGAGAAACTTGAGCCATAACCCCAAATATCCCACAAATGTGGAAGTGTTCAAAATATAATTTGCATATGGCCCCTATAAGAACATAAGAATGGCCCTACTGGGCCATACCAAAGGTCCATCTAGCCCAGTATCCTGTCTGCCGACAGTGGCCAGTGCCAGGTGCCCCAGAGGGAATGAACAGAACAGATAATCATCAAGTGATCCATCCCGTTGCTCATTCCCAGCTTCTGGCAAACAGAGGCTAGGGACAGCATCCCTGCCCATCCCGGCTAACAGCCATTGATGGACCTATCCTCCATTAATTTATCTAGTTCTTTTTTGAGCCCTGTTATAGTCTTGGCCTTCACAACATTCCTCTGGCAAGGAGTTTCACAGGTTAACTGTGTGTTGTGTGTTCCTTTTTTTTAAACCTGCTGCCTATTAATTTCATCTGGTGACCCCTAGTTCTTGTGTTATGAGAAGGAGTAAACAACACTTCCTTGTCTACTTTCTCTGCACCAGTCATGATTTTATAGACCTCAATCATATCTTCCCTTAGCCGTCTCTTTTCCAAGATGAAAAGTCCCCGTCTTATTAATCTCTCCTCATACGGAAGGCCAAACTAGACTGAAAAGTGACACACTGGCCTAGTGTCTTAACCCCTTCTAGTGCCTAGACCATATGAAGAGATTGGAGTCTACAGGACTCTGAGGGGTAGAGTTGGCTATCAGTGTGGAGTACCTTTAGCTCAAGCAGCAGCAGACCGCTAAACCACTTCATGTACTGCAGGCACCAGAGGGGACAAAGACACCTTTGGCCAGTTGTTACACAAATACCAGAAGCTGGGAATGGGCGACAGGGGCTGGATCACTTGAAGATCATCTGTTCTTTTCAGTCCCGCTGAAGCACCTGGCATTGGCCACTGTTGGAAGACAGGATACTGGGCTAGATGGTCCTTTGGTCGGACCCAGTTTGGCCATTCTTATGTTCACCAAGCAAAATCTTGATCTTTTTGGTCTACTTTTAGCCAAACTCTAGGAAGTACATTTTATAGCCCTGACCATTTTTCAGTTGCAAGCTAATTTGGAAAAGGCGCCTTCTGCAGCAGGCTATGGGATTTCCTCTACTGTAGTTGTCATGCCAGACCCATCTCACCTTGGCAGCTACAGAAAATCCACCAATGATTTCAGGGGGAGTTTACACTACATACCTGCAGGATTTAGCCCTACATATCTATGTGTGTGGGAAATAGTTCTCATTGGCATTTTCAACGGGATCGGATGCTGCCCAGAAACCTGTAATCGGTGGGGGAAAAACGACGCATGGCCATTCTCGTGAGAGGAGATGGTACAGGCCGTACCATTTGCTTCGCAGAGTTGGTGTACAGCACTGAGCTTCACAGCATGTCACATGAGCGAGGACATGGTTCCCTCCCGAGATAGGAGCTTGGCTCACAGAGGGGGCGAGTGGAGAAATCGGAGGTAGGCGCGTGATCCAGGGACAAGTAAAACTCCTGGACCTGTTCCCTTCTGCTCTGCTCCCAGCCCCATCGCCAGGCTTCACCCAGCCTCACCCGCGGCCGGGGTGGGGACAGAGGCAGGAGTACGCGCCCTTCCCGCCCCCACTGCATGGGTGGCTCAGGCAGGGACTCCCACCCCACGCTCCTGGAGATGGGGGGGCTAAGCAGGGGACCCCATGGAAGCCGAAGAGGGGCGGGGCCGCCAATGAGGGCAGCAGGCTGGTCTCCCCGTGCCCAGAGCCCCCGGGGAACGCGTCACCCAGCGCTGCTGCTGCAGCTCCGCGGGGGCGCCCGGGCGCATCACGCCGGTGGCGGCGGCGGCGGCGGCGGCTCAAGCGGCGCGGGTCACGTGGCGGCGGCGGCGGGGAGCGCTGAATAATTGAGGCGCTGCCGCGCCCGGCCTGCCCCTCCCCCAGCGCCGGCCAGCGAGAGGCAGACGGGAGCTGCCGGCGCGATACGCGCCCCTCCCGCCCCCAGCCAGCTGCGCCCTCCGCCCGCGGGAGTCGGGAGCGGCTCACGCCCGTCTCCAGCCACCAGCAGCCTCCTCCACCCCGGGCGGCGCTTCGCAAGCCCGGCCCGCCCCTCCCGCCGGAACCCGCCGGGTGCCAGGGCAGCCGGAGCTCGGAGCTGCAACCCTTCCGTGCCCAGCCGCCCCCCGCTCCAGCCGGGCTCATCCTCGCCCCCCTCGGGAGCCTTCCGCTGCAGGTGCTGCAACACCCCCCCCCCCCCACCTCCGCCCCAGCCGGGCACAGCTCCTGCATCCTCCTCCTGAGCTGCCAACCCTCGAGCTCCTGCGTCCTCCTCCCGTGGGTGAGTGCTGCTGAGCCGCCGGGCACTGTTCGGCTCCTTGCCTGCTCTGCTGGGGGGTCCCACCTCTCCTCCCCGCCCCCCCCCCCCGGCTGCCCGTCAGCATGGCCTGGGATTAGGATTCTACTGGGGAGGAAACAGGGGATGGAAGGAGCCGGGCTGACCTGCCTGTTCTCCTGGGTGGAGGGGGCAGTACTGGGGATGGGGCATCACGCCTGATGCTTTGGTAGTTAGGGGGTAGGGGTTGCCCCTTTCACCTGTCATAAGAGTCTCAGAGGCGGCCCTCGTCCCTGGAGGGGAGGGGGCACCCAGTGGTGCTGAGGTTTGGGGGTTCCCTCGCTTTAGGGCGTTTCCTTCCCCCCCCCCCCGCCCCCATGGAAAGTTGAGGGACAGCCTGATCCCAGGAGGAGACGACATTCACAAATGGGTTGGGTTTTTTTGTTTGTTTGTTTTTGGTGTCTAGGTGTGTATGGGGGCTGGGGGGTGAAGAGGAAAATGTCTGGGCTCTTTTCCCTCCTCTTCTGGCCCCAGTTGGGTGCTCATTGGCCTGGGAGGAAAACAGGATCAGTGTATTTGGAAGGGAGGGTTCCCCCCTCACCTCTCAAGCCCCTGGTGAGCACTGCCCTAGATATTGCTATGTACTAAAGGGATGCTGGGGTCTTGCACCCCTGGATCAGAGCAGCATCACAGCTGGATAAGAAGCAGATGCTCAGGCTTTAGATATAGGCTTCCCTACTGCTGGGAAATGAGAATCCAGCACAAGCTGAGAAGTAACTCACCTGGGATGTTGTTTTCCTTGTCTCCCATTCACCTGAATAGCTTTTCCTAGCCTTTGCCAGAACACTAAAGAAGGGGAGGTGCTGCCTTGGTACCTACTCCTGTTACAAGCTAGGAGAAAACAAAAATAAGGAAAACCAAACTGACTTCTTAATGACCTAGCCAGACTGATTCTAGAGGAGAAATGTGTGTTTTTAAAAGTGCTAGTAGCCTGTACTGTAAAGGGGAGCAGAGGACATGATGGGTTTAAGGCTGATGAGCTCAGGATTAATAGGAAACTGAGTGAGAGAGAGAAAAGTGAAAGGATAAACACAGACTGATCTGAATTAAATAATATGTACCCAGGAAAGGCTTTCTTCTTGCAGGTTCTGAGAGAGAGAGAGAGAGAGACTAGTAGGACTGAAGGGAGTGGGGGATATAGAAGATGCAAATCAGGTGAGGGAAAGAGAAAATGTAAGGAAGGAAATGAAGTGAGTGAGTTGGTTGCAGATATCTGGCAGGATCAATGTGATCTCCTTTGCTCTCAGGCAGGTCTCTACTGTAGAAAGGAACTGGACGTAATCATCACATTAGGTGTTGTTGACGAAACACAGAACCTTAGCCAAAGGGGCTAATTTTCCTTGTTGTGAAAGTGATTCATCCATTTCTTTAACAGACGGCTTTTGTTGATGGCTTTGACTCTATTCACATCCTAGCTGTGAGTTCTCTCTCCGTCTGTTTACGGGTGTGTAAAATGGGAATATAATATTTATTTACCTACATTGGAGCAGTGTTATGAAGATTAGTTGATGTATGCACAGCACTTTGAAGGGGGGGAAGGGCTATCTAAGGGCTAAGTATTATTAACAAACCCCAATGACTGAAAAAAACCCAGGAGTTCTATACAGCAATACAGGAAGAGGCATGGGTGCTGTTCGTGGTGCTGAAATCTCCATTCTTGGATCAGCAAAAGGATCAACTAGAAACTAGATAGTGACAAAACAGGTAGGGTGACCAGATAGCAAGTGTGAAAAATCGGGACAGAAGGTGTGTGTGTGTGGGTGGGTGGGTGTTAAATTGGAGCCTATATAAGAAAAAGCCCCAAATATCAGGACCGTCCCTATAAAATCAGGACATCTGGTCACCCTAAGTGCAGGTATTAAAAAAAACACCTTGCATTAAACAACATTATGGCTGAAGCTAGAAAAAATCAAGGCATTAAAAATTATGACCGTCACATACTACCCCTGACCTATGGTTGCAAAAACCATTGACATCACTAAGAGAAGGATATTTTCCCAAATTTAGGGCTTGACCCTCCCATCAATTTTCATAACTCCCATTGACTTTAAGAGCTATAATGGGTCACATTCAAGCTGGGGTAATTCCATGATTCCATATTGTTTAATACTTATTACCACTTTTCAGGTGGAATATTCAAAAGCACTTAAGCCATTGCTCATAAGGCACTTAGGGCTGGTCTATGTGGTGGAGTAATAAGCTCTATGGGAGTGTGATTTTTAAAGCACACTAACATGTTGCACATGAATTGGTACATTAAGACCCTTGGTGCACTTTAGAAGTAGTACTGCTTGAAACAGCACTATGTTAAAGTGCACTAGAGAACCTTTAGCGCACACTAGCAGGGTCTACATGGACCAATTAATGTGCACCACATTAGTGCCCTTTAGAAATCCCACCCCCATAGACCACATTACATCACTGTGTAGACAAGCCCTTAGGTGCTATTGAATATCCAACCATCTTTAAGCCACATTACAAGCAGTGGACCACATTCCCCTGCGGTTTACATTGCCTGTTAAATGTCAGTTTACATACCATGACTTAGCGCATCCCCATTGAGGCTGTGTCAGCAGGGCTCCTGCAGAACGCACAGTAGGAATTAAAGTTGCTCCCCAAACCCTGCAGAAACTCTGAGAAGGACAAATGGCAATAGCCCAGCTGTCTTCCCTAAGGATGCATCCCTCCCTCTGACACAAATTAACTGCATTAATCTGGCCCATTAATGAATTAATCCTCTCAATATCCCTCAGAAGTATGCAAGTACATTTTACCATGGCAGGATATTTGTTCAATGGACCAAAATTTGTCATTTGACACTACACGTTGGGTTGATAAAGGTAACTCCCTCGATGTGATATACTTAGACTTTTGTAAGGCATTTGACTTAGTACTGCAGGACAGTCTGATTTAAAAATTAGCATTATCAATATCAACAAAGCGTACCTTAAATGGATTAAGATCTGGCTGACAGGTTTAAATGAGGGTGTTTCTAGTGCGGTTCCACAGGGATCAGTACTAGACCCAACACTACTCAACATTTCATCAATAATGTGGAAAACAATATAAAAATCACTGCTTAAAAAGTCTGTGGATGACACACAGGTTGGCAGAGCAGTAAATAATGATGAGATTGATACTGGAATAGTGTATCCACTTCTGGTATCTACATTTTCAAACGGATGTTGAAAAATTGGAGAGGGGGCAGAAAAGATCAGGAAAAAAATGATTCAAGGGCTGGAGAAAATGCCTTACAGTGAAAGAGAGACTTTAAGAGCTCAATCTGTTTAGTTTATCAAAAAGAAGATGGAGAGGTGACTTGGTTACACTGTATAAATATCTTCACTGAGAGAAAATACTGTGTATTAAAGGGCTCTTTAATCTAGCAGAGAACGGGCATGAGAACCAATGGCTGTAAGCTGCAGCCGGGCAATGTCAAATTAGAAATCAGGCATACATTTTTAACAGTGAGAGTGATTAACCAGTGGAACAAACTACCAAGGAAAGAGGTAGATTATCTTTGACGTCTTCAAATCATGACTAGATGCCTTTCTGGGAGTTATGCTTTAGTCAAACACAAGTTATTGGGGTCAATACACAGGTAAATGAGTGAAATGTAAAGGCCTATGAAATACAGGAGGCCAGATGATCTAATGGGCCTTTCTGGCCTTGAACTTTATGAATCGATGAATCGGGCCCCAGGGTAAAAATCCCCGCTGTGCCACACACACACAGTTCCTAACGGGAGCTTCAGCACATACTCCAAGGGGAGAATGAATGAGAAGCCACCTCAACTTTGAACACCTTACTTTTCCCTTCAGACTGCCTCAAAACTTTAATTTTGCCTAAAAGGAACTTGTCTTTGTATGCATCAAAGACAAACAAATCTTACATGCCTCTTGGGCACACACACATTTTAACCTCATCTAAATAATTTCTTAGACTCATCTGACCAATGTGCAAATTCATCCCTAGTGCAGCTTCATTGACTTCAGTGCAGCAGGGAAGAATTTGTTTTAAATGTGTATACACAAGCTTATGTTCCTTTTTTTAAAAGCAAAGTTTATTTTGGACACCGTAGATCATAGTGGCTCATAGTCTATTGTGTAAATCCTGCTCACATTTCAGACTACTGACCCAGAAACTTCTTCCCTCTTTGGATAAAAAACTGTTTTCTCTTAATCCAGAGGTTGCACATGCCCAATAAGGGCATGATCCTGCTCCCATTGAGGACAATGAGAGTTTGGTAGTGATTTCAGTGAGAGCAGGGCCAAGCCTGAATGGCCAAATTCATTGCTCCTTGTAAACCGGTGCAGCCCCTCTGAAGTTAGTGGGTTGGCAAAGGGTCACATAGCATTGAATATAGCCCTAGGGCTCCAGGCTAAAAATCCTTATGACTTTTTAATTGAAAAGTCTGCAGAAAATAGTTGATAAATGAACTCGGACCTTCTCAGCCCCAACTCTGAAATACCTGAACACATCTGTCCATTGTAAAACAAACTATCTGGAAATTTTCTGTTTAAATTATTAAATATTTTCTTTAGTAATAAGAATGCAAACAGGAATCAAGCATTTCTCATTTGGGTGAGGTGGTAGGATGCCTCAAGCTAAAGAGTAATTTTTGTGTCTTTCAAACTTGGTTAAAGAAATTAACTCCCACACTGGATCCATCACTGTAAAGTTTAAGGCGATATGTAGGCCTGAACCTACAATCCTTTTGTGAGTAAAGCTCTTTGTGGGCGCTAAGGACATGCAAAGATGCAAAATCAAGAATTATGGCAATTTTTTTGCTAATTTCTGAAAATAAGATTTATAATGGAAAGCCTGACAAAATCCTAATGGTAGTAGACCAGATACTTATCTTAATTACCACAGTGTAAACTCAGAACAATTCCCATGAAATAATTGGAGCTACTCCTGGTATAAATGAGAGCAAATTCTAACCTAGTGTCGCAAACAGCAGAGATTCATAAAATATTCACTCAAGCAGTGAGATACAGCGGAGTTATGAATGTTAATTGAGAACAATGTGGCTAGTATTCAGTAAATGTTTTCATGACATGTGTGGTTCCTGCATCTCACTATTAACCTCCACTCTGGGCAATGTGGTTACTGAGTGAGATCTCAACACAGGCTGTGGGCCCTACTAATGCTGACACTTTTTCCTCTATTCTATATTGGCTAGACTGGAATGTTGTTTCTAGATCATTGTTTTTCCCTGCAATAAAACCATCAAAGTGAAGCCCAGGCATTTATAGAAAATAAAAACAGTGAGATGGAGCCATGCAGGAGACCTACATTCAGCCAAGTGATTCTATTGTTTTATTGTCATTCTGCATTACTTTTATATCAATAATTTACTGAAAGACATAATACCATAAATTAACTCTACCGGCAGGTGAACAAAAGAACAGCTTTTACGGCACTATTTTTCAACCACTGCATTCTAATTCATAAGCCTTTCTAAAATTACAGGGCCAGGTAGTTTGTTCCTAGCAGGGAAGTAGCTTATTGCTGAATAAAATAGTTATTGCTATTATGTTACAGGCATGTAGGGGGGGATTTAGTTGCTGAATCTTTTATGCAAGTGTTTTTCAAAATGAGTAACTGACCCACAAATAAGCTCAGTAGAGCAGAGGAGGTATATTGAGCACCAAGACTGTGAATCTTTAAGGGGACATCACTGATATTAAAATGCAAAGATAACTGTGGCATTCTGAATTTGAATAAAATATTAAACTGAAAACAAGGCTAAATCCTGCTGTCTTTAATGGAGTCAAAACTTCCACTAGATTCAAAAGGATTATTACCAGAGTAAAGACTGCAAAATGATCCTTGTGTATTAAATTTGCTCAGGAAGTGAGTAATGGGGTATATAAAGCCTCTTATTTCTAGGTTACCAGTTTGAATACAACCTGCGCTGGCAGTGACTGCGATCTGTTGCCATGTTTAGTGGCCAGTTTGAAATAAATTGGCAGTCTCAGTCCTGTTCCCAGTGCCATATCACCACTCCTTGGGCACTAATCAGCAGTCTTGCTGGCCAGGGTTTGGATCATGGTTCAGCACAGCTCTTTAGACTATCATAGAATCACAGAACTGGAAGGGACCTCAAGAGGTCATCTAGTCCAGTCCCCTGCACTCAAGGCAGGACTAAGTATTATCTAGATCTAGACCATCCCTGACAGGTGTTTGTCCAACCTGCTCTTAAAAATCCCCAATGAGAGAGATTCCACAACCTCCCTAGGCAATGTATTCCAGTGCTTAACCACTCTGACAAGAAGTTCTTCCTAATGTACAACCTAAACCGCCCTTGCTGCAATTTCAGCCCATTGCTTCTTGTCCTATCCTCAGAATTTAAGAACAAGAATTTTTCTCCTTCCTCCTTGTAACAACCTTTTATGTACTTGAAAACTTATGTCCCCTCTCAGTCTTCTCTCTTCCAGACTAAACAACCCCAATTTTTTCAATCTTCCCTCATAGGTCATGTTTTCTAGACCTTTAATCATTTTTGTTGCTCTTCTCTGGACTTTCTCCAATTTGTCCACATCTTTCCTGAAATGTGGCGCTCAGAACTGGACACAATACTCAAGTTGAGGCCTAATCAGTGCGGAGTAGAGCGGAAGAATTACTTCTTGTGTCTTGCTTACAACACTCCTGCTAACACATCCCAGAATGATGTTCGCTTTTTTTGTAACAGCGTTACACTGTTAACTCATATTTAGCTTGTGATCCACTATGGCCCCCAGATCCCTTTCCGCAGCACTCCTTCTTAGGCAGTCATTTCCCATTTTGTATGTGTGCAACTGATTGTTCCTTCCTAAGTGGAGTACTTTGCATTTGTCCTTATTGAATTTCATCCTATTTACTTCAGACCATTTCGCCAGATCATTTTGAATTTTAATCCTATCCTCCAAAGCACTTGCAACCCCTCCCATCTTGGTATCATCCGCAAACTTTATAAGTGTGTATTCTATGCCATTATCTCAATCATTGATGTGCTTCAGACCATTCCTATTTAGGGAATCATTTAAGCACGTGCTTAAGTTCCACGGACTTCAATAGTACTTATGCATATGTTTAAAGTTAAGTATGTGCTTAAGTGCTCTGTTGAATTGGGCCATAATAGTATGAAGAACAAACCGCCCTCTCATGTCTAGAGGAGGTCCCTCCAAATCAGAGTTGGAGCTCACTAGTCTGGCAGGAAAGCAAGCCTGCACTGCTGCTGTCTGTCCTCGACCTCTTTCCATGGATAAATAGAGGGGTTTAGTGTCAGGCTCTCCACACTGTTTAAACAGAGCAGTTGAGGCTCTGTAATGGAAGCTATGAGCAGACGGACTGTGCGTATCTGAACCCCAGAGAAGCTAGTTCAGAGTGCAACACTGGCCATGAAATTTGCAGAGCCAAGTGACCCGAACACCCAGCACAAGCGCTGTAGAGGGGTTGCAGCCATGACTCCAACCCACTGGCTGTAGCAGCTGCTGTGTGAAGGTTGAGACTATGCTACAGTGCCAGGTTGGGTGGAGGGGATTTTACCTCCACCACCTCCCAAACTCACATGCAAGGAGCCCAGCTATTCTTGCTTTATGCGAGTGAAGTGAATTCCACCTTTCACCAATGGCACAAAATCCCTAACAGAGCAGCAGTTTCCTGGAAACCGAGCAAAAGCAGCCTCCCTTTGTGCAAAAGAACAACACAAGTAGAAAGCAAAGAAACCCCAAACAATAATATTTGCATGGTCCAAAAAGAGAAGCAAATAAAGTCTCTTAGCAAGCCAGAGCCAAGTACACAAGTTTCCACAAGGACTGCTTCTTAGGGCTTGTCTACAAGGGGAAATTATCCAGAATAAGGTAGGGTGTGAATAGCTCCCCATGTGGACACATCTATTGTTATTCAGTAATGACCATGATAGCTATTATGGGCAACTTCCCCATGTGGACAAGCCCTTATATTTGACCCTCTGCCTCAGTTCCAGAGTCAGCTCATTACCATGTGATGGGATTGAGATAGCAGAGATACTTCAGCTGTCATACAATACTATGGACTTCAGTTCACTTTGTGCACTGAAGTCCTGTTCGTTAAAGAGCCTGCTAAGTACTAGTTCTTATGACATCAGTCAAAGAAATCTCTCATACAATTTTTAGATGACTCCACATATTGCCAATGGGTAAGTCAGATGATGCCTTCCTTGTTCATTAATCAGTTCAGTTGCTGAATTTCCTGCTGCTGTAAATGAGTGCAGCTCCATTGACTTCAGTTTTCCCTGTTTGCATCAGCAATTAATATATCCCTAAAACTTTAGAAGTAGTTGCTGTACAGACAGAGAGACAGACAACTGGTTACTACTGAATAAGGTATTTACAATACCTGGGCCATTCTTCTGTTCCCATTAAAGTCAGTGCATGTTCTGCCATTGATTGTCTCAGACAGACACATGATGAATAACTGCTGAATCCCATAAGAGCAGAATAGATGGCTGGTGAAAAAAGCGGTCAAGCAAACATTTATTCAACACTTTGTGTATCACTGGACATTCATTTCAAAAACCCCGTATAGAATTTCAATGAAGATTTTGTATGTCTTAAAGAAACAATTTGGGGTTGAGTTTGGCCCAATTTTTAAGCTATGTAAAAATAAACTTTATATATACCAATGCAAATGCTTCCATGATTATTTAAAAATTCAAATAGAAACACACATGCACACCTCTCCCTCTCAATCTCCCCCAGCAGTGTTTGCAAACATCTCAGTGCATGAAAGTGAAATTAATTAGAAACAAAAGTGAAACCGGGTCATCTAATTGAGTTGTCAGAGTTGAATGAAATGCTAAAAGGAAACAGTCTGAATTAAAAGTAACAGCTGTCTTAAATTATTACCATTAGAAAGTTTATCCTAAAATTTAATCTAAATCTGCTATGCTGGAGTTTGAACCCATTGCCTCTTATCCTGCCCTCTGTGCCAAGATTCTTTCAGCTTTTATAGAACAAGGAGGGGGTTTTGGTAATACAAGCAAGGAAGTGCAATATGGAGAGCAGTGGGGGCCATGAGATCTTCAGTTTTGAACAACCAATTACATAATCATTTACTGAAATAGAATTAGGGTAACAGGGGAATTTTGTAAATTCATTTGGCTGAAAGTTCCACCAGAAGCAAGAACAGTTGTAAGTCATATTTCAGCAGCAATATTCTTTATCATACTTAAAGCTATAGATGGTCCTCTTTCCCCACCTAGAACTCTCCAGGGGGGGTTGCTTGCATGGTTTCAAGAAAATAATATTGCTCCTACTTTTTGTGGTGTTGTCTTTTGACCAACAGTGCTATTGTAGAAACATCCTAGATGCTGATTTAGTCTTAGGGCTGGTCCACACTAGGGGGCGGGATCGATCTAAGATATGCAACTTCAGCTACGTGAATAGCATAGCTGAAGTCGAAGTATCTTAGATCGAATTACAAAGTACTTACCTCGGGTCCACGCGGCGCAGGCAGGCTCCCCCGTCGACTCCGCTTACTCCTCGCGCCGAGCTGGAGTTCCGGAGTCAACGGGGAGCGCTTCTGGGATCGATTTATCGCGTCTACAAAGAGACGCGATAAATCGATCCCAGAACATCGATCGCTACCCGCCGAATCGGGCGGGTAGTGTGGATGTACCCTTAGATATGCATTCATAATTCATTTACTGAGAGATGTCACAACACACTCATGCTACTGCTTGGGTGTTACTCATGCTACATACTACGTAGGTATCCATCCCTTAACTTATGAAGATAAATGACTAACACAAACCACCTACTATCAATCATCATCTTTGGCCAACTCCTGTTCGCATTATTCATGTGAATAGTTACATTGAAACCACTATTTATGTGAGTGGGCAAGGAGGATTTGGCTAAGCCTGCGGACATATAATACAAGCTCTTGGACCCAATCCTTCTCCCATTCTCCTAGTGGGAGGTTTGCTATTCAGAATGTTTCTACACTGCAATCTGGAGGTGCAGCACTATCTATGCAATATTAAAGGGTCACTCAGCCAGGACATGAATGCTGTGGCCATTTAATGAAAACCTCCACTGACGTAGGTCATTTTCATTAAGTGAGTCTAAGATAGCAGCCACAACCTTCCATCTGAACAATCACCTGGCCAATCAACCCCTTTCAGTCTGTTGAGGATCATCCACTTCTTTTCCAGCCAGCTGTCACTTATTTAGGAGTCTAACTGGATCACCGTCTAACATGCCAGTCCCATCTACAACGCTTAAAGAAAAAGATCACTTCTCGGATTGCCATCGTCCAGAAGCTATCGGGAACCTTCTGGGGAACAGAGGCAAATGTTTTCCAAACCTCAGTCCTAGGGCTGGTATTCGCTCCAGGAGAATGTTGTGCTGCACTCTGGGAAGAAGTCAACATATGCATCTCATTGCTTCAGAACTAAACACTGCCACCTGTATCATTAGTGGTTGCCTTAGCCACACACTAACATCTAGTTGATACGTGTTAACTCATATAGTTCCCTCAAAACTTCACTGAGATGCCATTACCCTTAAAACTGCATGGAGAGCTATGACGGATGAAAACTACCTGCTGCACACAAGGCTGACAATGGTTCCAGTAGGAGCAAATAAGCAATGTACACTTTCTATAACAAGATCTGCCTGCTGCCAGAAGAAAACACCTATACCTACAGTTCCTGCTGACTTGCCACAACTAGTGTTAGGACATCTTTTTGCAGTGGCCGTTCATATACTCATGTCCAGTGCTGCCGGCCCAGTGCCAATCTCAGATGAAAAATGGCGTATCAGGGCCAACAGCCATGTCCTTGCAGAAAGGCAGGACAGGAATAGAGACAGGCTTGTGCTTTCCTGTATGAAATGCATAACCGTCAGCGATATAGCATGTATTATATAGTTGCTCTGGAGAAATGAATAGGCTATACATGAAAAAGTGCATTTTGCTATTATGTTTTCAGGAATTTCCTTTTTTCAGCCATCTCTTGCATTAATTAGTTGATTAGCAAAAGCATGGAAATAGGGCAGCAAGGCATAATCAATTACAGTTGTATAACCAATGATAGAACATGATAACCGATTAATCAACCCCCACATGTGCACAAAAAAAGACTGATGCATTTGAAAACTGAAAGAACAGAACCACTTTTGAAAGGCTAATGTGTTTACAGTTTGAGAAGATTCAGAAGGCCATTTACTGAGCAGGGGGGACTTAATAGAGAGGGTGAAAAGCTATTGGAAAGTGGGAGCCTTTGTCAAGCAAGGAAGAAAACAAAATACTTAACCTCAAGAAAAAAGAGTCTCCGTTTCTTTAAACAAAAATTTTCAGAGTATAGCATGGGGCTTAAATAGGAGATGGTGAGTTTTCAAAATAACTGGTTTCTTTCAATTTTTAGATGATTGAATCTTTCTGTTGAATAGTCATATTTCAACAGCCTGCCAACACTACTATAATGTCTTCAACTCTTGGAGCACAAATTGCTTTCTCCAGAGATCGCACATACAGAGATCTCACGATAATGAATTTTGGGTAATACAAGCCGGCACTGGTTTTGAACTGGTGACCTAGAGCTGAAAGGTCTACAATCTGAAGCAGCTCCACTCCTTTCCCTTTTGCAAATAACAATTTCTTAGTGTGTTTAAAACTGACATGACTATCTTTGTTAAACAGCAACAACTTCAGCTGTTATTGCATCTTCAGCCTCATCCCACAAACTTTTATTCCTGCCTGAGGTTTGTACTCTCACAAGAAGTCCCATGGAATCTAATGCAACTACATATGGGAGTAAGGACTAATTGCAGAAGTTATAGTTTGCACACCAATGATAAAGAATCAGGGGGAAGCAAAAGGCCCACTCAGGACACTGACAGTTTGAGTGGGGCAGACAGGCCCTCTCAAGCAAAAAAGCTGCCAGAGGTAAACACCAGTAAGATAAAGGAGAATGGCATTTTTCCCTTTCACTAATTGCAGATAACTTCTGAATGCAAGGAGCAGGTTTGCGTGTGCTTTTTCCACATATCGCCATTGTGGGGTTATTCAGGATGGAATAATCCACAACAGGCCAACCTTTCCCTTGGATAATTCTGCCTGTCTCCAGCATTCTTGATCTTCTAGAGCTTGTATTGCCCAGAACACCATAGATACACAGTATTGCCAACCCCAGTTGTTCAAAAATCACGAGTCAGGCTGCCCAAATCATGAGATTGGCTTAAAAATAAAGGAGCTTTTTAAAGATAATACATTGGAGGTTCTTTTTATTTGCCTTCTGGGTTGAGCCTTTTGGATGCAGGTGAGTCACATTTTCCAGTTTTTCCTCACAACCACAAAAAAATCACTTTTTAAAAAAACAGAAAGCTGAGTTTTTTCACATAATCACATGACTCCAGGAGCTGGGGCTTTAAGAAATAGAACAAATATTTCAAGGCTCATGAAAATCACAAGAGTTGGCAACCCTGGGTATTTTGTATTCTATCAGGCCATAATTGCGGGCTATTAATTTCAATAAAGCTACTCAAAGAGGGAGGTCAGCCTGAGAGAAGCGGGAAGACTGGTCATATAGACCAGATTCTAAGAGGTGCTGTGCACTTGCAAATCTCATTCATTTCAATGGGAATTGTAGGTATTTGGTCCTTCTTGATATCAGGCCTGTTTTTTAAATGCTGATCATTACTTTTCTTGTTTGGAAGGTGTAATGTCAAAATGTCATGCCAGTTCTTTCCTGAACAAGATAAACTGTGTTGTTGCCAGTGAAATTTGCAATATCCAGGAAAGAAATAAGCTGTATCAGCCAGCACTGCCAATACAGATTTTGTAAAAGTAAAAATCCATCCCGTTTAATTAGAATGCTTTGCACATTAATAAATAAACTTTTGTGAATTATGTCAAATGAAATAGCTCTCATGATTAGCCTCAAGTAAACTGTAATGGTTTTCATTTGAAGATGAGGAGGGAAAAAAAAAGGATCAGCAAAGAAAACAGAGCAGCAAAGTAATTATAAAGCCTTCATGCTGCATATTATTAAAGGAAATGCAATTATCTTTTAAAATCACCACTTATGTCTAAGTAATTATTTCTTACTATTAAAATGATTGGATCAGTGCTACCAAATGGCAGCCTGACCACCATGGCATAGTGAGATGTGTTATATAAAATTAGCTCTCACCAAGACAATAATTACTAAAAGTATAACCTGACAAGTAGCAAAAGTCCCACAGTTCCAAACACAAAGTTCTAGCTACTCATCTCTAATTAACACTAATGGCAATTGTGCCACTAAATCATACACACATTTAATTGAAAACAGACTGCTTACTATGAAGATACTTCAAATGAGAAAATATTACACATTGATTTTTGTCAGATGTCTCTGCATTACAGGGTACAGAATCTCTAATGCCCCAAATAGAGCTGGCGGGTTCAAAGTGTAAACCTATCGTTTGAGTCTAGTGCCTCAGAATGTGGGTGACCCACATGTGATAACTTAGAGATGGGATTTTCAGAGTTTAGCACTTAGAGCCAGATTTTTAAAGGAAATCAATGGGAGTTAGGTGCCTAAATACCTTTAAAAATCTTGCCCTTAACACTTTCTGGAAATCAGGCCACTTTAAAGTATCTCACATTGGGCACCAAACTTGAGGTACTCAGAATCACTAGTTCTTTTGAAAATCTTGACCAGTTCCTTTAAATGTTATTCTTTTTATAATCCCTAACCACAGAGAAGTATAGGGCTGCAGTATTTGACAGTTGTCAATTATAGTAGTGGTTACACATGGAATACAAATGCACTCGACTGGGCAAATGAAAATAGGAAAGTTATAAAAAGTTGTTATAATTATTTCCTAAATAGAATGTAGTATAAGTGGTAAAGCCTTACAGTCTTTGATATAGTATTCAGAGATGTTTCAACCTCCTCTGCAAACACTAGCTAATTAATTCTAACTGCACCCCTGCAAGATAACAATTGTCTCCATTGTACAGATGGCAAAACTGAAGCTGAAAGGTTAAGTGACTTGCCTATGATCAAAGAGGGAGTCTGTATCAGAAGTAGCACTGAGAAGTTCCTGGTTCCCAATTCTAAACTCAAACCACTATTCTAGTGCTATTTTATGTACGTTCATTAGCAGTACTATTATTCTTTTAAGGCTTTTATTTTGCAATGACATATTAGACCTTTTTAACAAATGTGTAAATTGACTATCACTGTATCTGCCATTCTGATTTTTTTTGTCACTAAATATTCTGTTGCAAATTCAAATGGAATATTTTAAAGCATACTACATTTCTTAAAACAGACTTAAAAGATTGTCTTAAAACTGACTATCTTAAGTACACTATGCACAGTTCTGCACCGCTCTACGCTTTGTGTAGTCATTTATACCTGTGCAAAGTGGGTGTGAACCCCTGTGTAAAATGCAATCAAATCAGAATTTTAAACAAGCTTTCCACAGGTGTAAATGACCATACAATGTGCAGGGTAATAGAGAGCCTGGTGCCTAGAGTTATATGGGATGTGTTTTACTGGGAGGTAAAGATACTATTTGAATGAGCATCACAGAAATGCTTCTAAATAAATGTCAATTTATATTATTGGGCAGATGTAGTAAGAGCTATTACAGGTTTCAGTGTAGTAGCCATGTTAGTCTGTGTCAGCAAAAAGAAAACAAAAAATACCTGTGGCACCTTAGAGACTAACACATTTATTTCAGCATAAGCTTTCGTGGGTTAAGAACCCACTTCATCGGATGCCTCAGAATACATCAAGCATGTTAGGATAGAATAACGTAGCAAATTGTCTGCAAGCCCAATTCTGTGAGCTGCTCTCTCTTAAGTGTCATAATATATATGAGCTGGAGAATGTGCCATTGGCTCTTTGACAGAGTTGTCTGTGCAGATACCACTTTATACTAATATTCATGCCTGTGATGTTCTACTCAGGTCACCCAGAACTGTGAGTGTGCTACTCCTCTGCCTCAACAGGAGAGTTTGGCTGGCGATTAGACTGTCAGCTCCTAGTGTGACTACCTCAGCCACAAACTCCTTGAGATTCTGCCAGTCTTTACTTTGCCTTCAAGGCAATGGTCAGTGAACCCCAGTTCCCCAGAGACATCTCTCTGTAGTGTCCAGACCCTCACAGAAATTGTTAAGTTTGCTGCCTCCAAAGAGACGATGTGCATATACCAGCCTGTTGGGTTAGCTGCAGACTCACACTTCAGCAAAGCAGCACTGACACCGTTTATAATAAAACTAAGATAAAGTTTATTAATTAAGAACTGAGATTTAAGTGATACTAAGCAAGAGGGGGGAAAAAGACAGGTATGGTTACAAATAAAAAATAAAACATGCTTTCTGGTGTCTAAAGCTTAACAGATTACAATCTTGGCCTCAAGCAATATTCTCACCTATAATCAGTTCCCAGAGAGTTTAGCCCACTGATTCCAAGAGCTCTGGCCTCTTCCATCGGAATGTCACAATGCCTATACTCTTTCGGACACAGTATTTTTATTATAGCAATAATGCAGACTACTGTAAAGGACCAATGTAGTCTGGAAAAATTGCTTGTGACATGAGTAGTGTCTAATTGCATGAAAGCTTAAACCAGCCCAATCTATGTAGGTACCTAATGGCCTTCATCACTGAGCACCTTACAGAGAACGCCAGATTTAATCGTTGACATTGTAATTAGTTACCCAAATTCCCCATCCTAGTGCTCATCTTAGTACTGAGGTGTCTGAAACAGCTATTTGCATGTACAAATGCGCACCAAAGTGACCAAATGCAGGATCTGAACTCCTAACACCTACAGTCCACAATATTAAATGAGGGGGGTGTTTTTTTTTTTTTAAAAAAAATCTGCCTTAATTAGTTAACCTATCTTCCTTCAAACAGAATAATGATTAACCCAGGCAACCCACTGGTAGGGTGTGGAGGGAAAAGTAAGTGACACACACACAGAGAAAAGAATCTGTTAAAGCTAATTCATATGTGTTATTTTGACTACTAATGGAATACAGTACAGGTTCTGAGGACTCCTGGGTTCTATTTCTGGTTCTGTTGCTGACTTGCCTTGTGACTCTGGTCATGTCACTGAACCCCTCGGTGCCTCAGTTTCACCATCTGTAAATTGGGATAATACTCATCCACCTTACAGCAGCATTAACATTGGTAAATTACATAAAGGTGCTGAAATGAAAGGTGCTATAGAAGCACAAAGTGTTGTTAAATCCCCCAAAATTTCATTTTACTATTAACAAAAAAAAATGTTTTAGTTGATGGAGAACAAAACTTGACTAAGCTTAAAATAAATCACTAGCTCGATTTCAACCAAAATTTGTATTTTAAAATAAAACAACAACTCCACTCAGGCTGAGAATGTATATGTCAAAATTCAGCCCCACATTATGTTAAGCACTCAGGGCCAGATCCTGAAACAGGAACTGTATGGGGGGAGCCCCGCACCTGCATGGAGCCTCATTGATTTCAAGGATGTGTCCTTGCGTGATAAATCCCTTAATTCAGGGGTTTCCAACCTTTTTTCATTTGTGGACCCCTAAAAATTTTCAAATGGAGGTGTGGGCCCCTTTGGAATTTTTAGACATAGTCTGCAGACCCCCAGCGGTCCATGGACCACAGGTTGAAAACCACCGCCTTAATTTAACAGAGAGGTTTATAATCGAAACAATGACACAGCTTTTATTGTTGTATCACAGCGAGGCACTGACATAGTAAAAAACAAACATATTAAACCCCAAATCAGATTACATTTAAAAGGTAGGTAAAAGAAGGGAAAATACTAACTTGATGAGCATCTTCACCAGGAACATTCCACCTTATCTACAGTGGCTCATAACTGCTGTCTGACTCACTTAATTCTATTGTAGGCAAACTGAATTGCATTACTGACGTCATTACTTTCCCTGCTTTAGGAGATGTATTAAAATCAATAGCTTCTATTCATTCAAACCAGCCTGCATCACAATCACCAGGCTAATAATTAATAAAGAGTGGAGAGAAGCCTAGCTAGTGCATTTCTTCCTCTCTGTTTCTCTTGTCTTTCATCTCAGGTCCTAGTTGTGCTAACTCAGCAAGCAGTCTGTAGTCCATTCCTAGTCTGGTTTAACATGTCAAACTCGCATTTTAAAGACACAGTACTACATTCCTTGTGAAGTCAATAGGTCCTGTTCCCCCCCCCCCCCCCCCCCAAAAAAAAAAAAAAACCCAACCCCACCAGATAAGGCTATAAGGGACATCCATGAGAGCAAATCATTCTTCTCAAGGGAAAAATAAAGCCCTTATTAATATTTATATTATAGTAGCACCCAAAATATGCTAAGCATCTAGACAAGCAGACAGGCACTACAATATTAAAGGAAAGGTCTTGTCCCAAAGAGCTTAGAATCTAAAGAGACAAAGGGTGGTGTAGTGTTGCAACATACAAGTGAAGTGATCTACGGAATACTACCTCTCAGCAGTTCCATTTGTGCAATCCTGCCAGGTGCTAAGGGGCTGTCCATAAATTACATAACACATTAGGGGTGGGTGAGTCCTCGATTTCTTAAATTTGACAAGGGGGTGGGTCTTGGAAATCACCAAAAAATGTGTTATGTAATTTATGGACAGTCCCTAGCCAGTGTCAACTCCCAGCTAAGCCCAGGGAGAAGGTTTGAGGTGAACTTTGTTATTTGAGTGTTAATCTCTGTTATTAAAACTAGGATCCAGGAAAAGGGCAAGGTTGAATTCAACAGACTGTGTAGGCTGTGTCTGAGAGCAGGTTGGGAAAAACATCTACCTTGCTCCTGTAGTCCTAAGGCTAGCAAAACGCTCATTGGCAGGAGGGAGAGTTTTCCCTGTGTCAGGATGTCAGGGGCACACCCAGAGTCTATGATTATCGACTCCAGCTAATTCCATTTGCTGTGTTCTGTGTCGTCTCATTTCAGGGCTAGTGCTTTCGTTGCAACTCGGGTCCATTGAGTCTTAATGCTGGACCATCTGCTTCATCCAAATACTGTCAGCTGCTGCTAGTACCAGAGACCAAAATAGCCCTAAGATACTGACATGGTGTTTTGTGCAAATTCTCCAGAGCCGCCTTTCTGAATTTTTTAGATTAATTTTGCAAACCCCCACATATGGCAAAATGGCATTTGTTTAAAACATAGCGTGGTGCAGAGCACATCTCTCTCTGATGCTAGGTAGTCTGAAGACTACAGGTAATATTTGTGGCAGAGCTGTCTCTTTAAAAAGCACTCAGTGTTTGCCGTGATTATCTTGCTACAGTGTAGTGTAATTGGGATTTTTATAATTACTTTTGTAATAACACAATTGATTGTGCAAAACCAGGGGAAATCCAACCCATTTTATCTTAAGGAGAGCCCCTGGTTGGCTCCCTGCTAGGATTAGTGGGGAAATTGCAGTGGGAGTTGTCATTTTTAGTTTATCATCCGTGGGTTTCTTTTTGGTGCTTTGTTTTTGCATCCCTGATACTTTTCACTTAAAAAACAACAAAA
This sequence comes from Macrochelys suwanniensis, assembly GCA_033296515.1. Lineage (NCBI taxonomy): Eukaryota > Metazoa > Chordata > Testudines > Chelydridae > Macrochelys > Macrochelys suwanniensis. The sequence goes on from CM065783.1 coordinate 15,481,109, forward strand.
AATGTCCTCTTAAAGCCCCTCTACTTCAGCGCCTGTTGTGACTGAAACTAATGGGAATCATTAACCAGACAAACCTTTTCTGCACTATTTCCCCCCCCCCTTAAAATCTCCCATTGTTGTAGCTCCACTGATGTTAATAACAAAGGAAGCACTAGTGTGGATGGGCTGCTAGTATTTTAACTGTTGTGGCGTTTAAACTTGCTGTGGGGAGGCCTAGATGACCTGGTGCTACGCCTGGTCTAGACTAGTGCTCCCACCAATGCTACCACTGGTGGAGCGGCACCAATACTGGTGCAACAGTGGGAGCAGAGTAAAATACCAGCAGAGACCCAACCTTAAAGAGCTCTCATCCGTCTATTGCTATGAGCCAGCAGCGAGGCACTGAAGACTCTCTCAATTGCCTCATATTTACACGTTGTCTTGAGGCTCAAGGTCACACAAGAACTTTATTTTTGGCACTTCAACCCGAGAAGCCACTGTTCGAGCCAGTGCTGTAATAGCAGCAGATGTGGCAGGGCCAATAGGGCCAGAGATAGGCTAGCAGGTAGTTTTGCAAAACTAGAACCAGGCAGTTTGGATCTACATTCTACTTTGCTTGAATCACCAGCATTAAGGGAGAGGCAGGGAATATAGATTTGAAAAACAATACAAGTACGGCCTGCCTCTTGTCTTAGTAATTTAAAGACCCTGGTCCTGCAATGAGTTCCATGAGTAGGGTCCCTGCCCCATGTGGAACCAATGGCAGTCTGCCCATCTGGAGCCAATTGTAGGACTGGGGCCTGAATAGTGATCCAACCCCTGCCCCCGCCACGCTGTGGGAACACATTTATTGTCGGGCTATGGTCTAAGACCCTCTGGTGTTGTTTCCCCTCCTCTTGAATCAGAAACAAGTGGCAGATACTAATAATCAAGCTGAGCACTACCAGTATATTGAGCTTTACGTGAGGAGACGTTCCCCCAGCAAGGGGAGCAAGTTGGTTTTATTGTGACTGTTCACAGACGGAGTAGCTGACAACGCGTGGCAGAAAGCAGTGGCTTTTCCTGGCCGAGCGGCTTGGCCTGTTCTTGTGCAGGGAAGTGGACTTGTTTCCTTTTCCGGAACATTGTCTGTCTGCACCAACTAGCTCAGGACTGGAAGCCCAAGCCTCCTTCAGTGCCTGAGCCACAACGGTTTCCTAATTAGCTCCACCATCCACAGCACTGTGTGGGGCTATGGAAGCCAGCTCTCACAAGTGCGGAGTATGGCTGGGGTTTTTTTGTTTTTGTTTTTTGACAGCCCCACTGGACTGAGGGGAACATATGAAGAGTGACATTGAAACCCCAGTCATTCCCAACTGAGAGCAGGAGACAGAGAATCAAGGGTAACAAGAGCTAGAATTTAATAGACATAAAATCATTAGTGAACTATATCCTTTCTATTCAACTATTGAACCATCCTAAAGAGTTCTATAGCAGGGATATAAAAAAAAATTCTATAAGACGGTTACCATTTTCTACCATATTCTATAGGACTCCACCAGAAGAGTTATTTGAGGGCCCATTTGAACTCTGGGGACTTAAACACTCAGCATTCTCCCAGAATCTGTGGGATGCCAGGGCTGACATAGCACTTGGCCTCATATATCCACACTGGCTCTAGCCCCTGGTGGTTCCCTTTCTGCCCCCCCACAATGGGATTCAAGTGGAGTCAGGATGCCATGCGCTCTTCCTTGGCCCCTGCTGTCTACAAGGCCACTCGAGCCTTGTCTTCACTAAGAAGAAAGATGGATTTTTACCATATGTTAGCTGACACTTGGTAAAATCCTAGTGTGGACAAGGCAGTTGTAGTTTTCACATGTGTTAGCTGGTTGAGACAAACCCCGGGCTCCCCTTGCCCTGCCCCAGTCTTTACATCAACCTATTAACACATGTTAAAACTGCAAGCTGCCTAGAATTTTACCTCATGTGAGTTATCAGGGTGGTAAAAAACACCCTTTTTCCTAGTGTGGACATACCCTGGGAAGAAGCCCAGAAGAAAAGAAATAGAGCCCCAAGCTTCATTATCTTTCCTGGGAATCTCCAAAGGGCCAGATGGAGAATATGCATCCCTGCCCCCAACCCCTTCATCTCTGCCTCCAACTCATCCCACAGGGCAGATCCCAGAGCACCCTCCATGGGGTTTGCAGGGGGAGAGAGTGGTAGAGGGGAAGGTGTCTTGGAGGTAACTGAGCCTCACTTCTGCACAGGACAGGGAGGAGAGATGTGCAGAGGGTCCCTTCCATTCATGGAAGCGACAAGGAGGGAAATAACCCCACTTTCCAACATTACTCAGGCAAACTCAAAATTGGCTTCAGTGTAAAAACCTGAGTAAGGCCCCTGTGATTTGGCCTTTAGATGTTTTTATTGCTGTTGAGTTTCTCCTTTTTAGACTCATTCTGTACCAGTTCATTTGAAACCATTTGTTACACAGGATCAGACTGACTCCCCTCCCCCAAGCAAAATGCATAGGGCCGGGGCCATGGGAAGAGGAAGACTCCAAGTTTCAGCTCCTGGCATGGTCCTTAAAGCATCCTCTCTTGTGGGAGGGGTTTGAGGCTGCAGGTTTTGGTGGTTTCTCCACATCCCAACCCTGTGAATGTAGGGGATCTATGAGAAAGGGAAACCCCTTCCATGCTGTAACAAGAGGCCCCCAGCAGGGATGGTGGCTGCTGCCTCCTTTGCTCTTTGGCACTACAGTCCCTTTCAGGAGACTGCCACCATTGGGTGGGTCCCCTTGATGCTGGGCAATACCAGCTCCAGAGGTATTCATCCAGAGAGGGGTAGACCCATATTTAGAAGGGGCCCACAGGGTACAATCCACCTCATTGATAAGATCAAAAGGGTTTAAAGGACAGACAAGACAGTGAATGAGGTTGTCAATGAGGTTTGCATTATGAATAATTCAGCAAATGTATCCATCAGGTAAAAAAAGATTTGTGCCTGTAAATACCTAGACCGATAGCACTGATTTGATTGCTGTTTTAGTCAATTTACCCTAATGAAGAGGAGTGTTGCAGTACAAACACCACTTGCTAATAAGCGTGTGGTTGCAGCAGTAAATGTTAACTCATAAGAATGCAGGCTGGAAGAATTGACTCAGACTGGTTGGCAATGCACATGTTCTGTTTAATGGCGTATGGCTTGGCAAACCAGTTAGAACTCACCGAATGAGAGTTTGCTTTCTGCTGCAAGTTATTGGTGTTGACACTGAAAGAGGCTTTCCTGAGCTTTCAGGTTTTATAATGAAAAGAGATGATGACAGACAGGAGTAAAATTCTGCCATCCGAGCATCTTTCCTATTGGCTCTGGATGAAGAAAAGTCTCTTAAGGCCTACAGCTTTATATACCCAATATATACAGTATGCTAATCTGCCTTATTTGGAGGTAGGGGATTCTGCCAGTCATAAATAATCAAAGCAGAACCCAGAGCAAAGCAAACCAAACCTTCCCAGACTCTCTGTTACTTTAGTTGTGTATAGCAGGTTATAAGAAATTAGCGGAGCAGAGCAGAAATGAGCTGTTTGTCACTGCTTCATATAGCGTTTTATGTCCATGAGATTTTTTTTCCTAGGCTTTCAAGTGGGACAAAGGGAAGCTTTTAAGTCTGCAAAGAAACAATGTACTGATATAGTTTAATTAAAGTGCTTATCTGAAACGCTTCCAGATGTTTCAATATCATAACTGCAGTTATCAAAAGTTAGTGCATTTCAGTACTTTGAGACTTCCTTCCTTAATGATTCTTAAAAGGATTATAAAAAATCTGATGCTGCCTAGAACTTCATGGCTGACACTTAATGATAGCAACTCTAGAATTTAGGAGAATCTCTATTAGCTGAAATCACTATGGGGCCTATGAAATACAGTGGAGAAGTTCTGATTCCACCCAGGAAAAGCCAGGGGTAGACATACAAACACAACATATACACTAGACAGTTAAATTACAGTGTCTGTATATTTTATCACTTAAATATAATTTTATCAGGACTTTCATTATAGTAACATAAAACACTTACTGTACAAGGCCACTGTCTCCACCTAGGAGATCATTGCAACATTAGTATGTAACGAATTTCTTTGTAATTCTCTTTGACATACCGTGAGTAGGAAAGGGACTACCTAAAGCCATATTCAATCACAGCCCCCTTAAAATTCTCAGCCCCGGAAGGACCTGCCCCTAACATTAGGAGCATGCTCACTGTGTCCCCATGGACATTCCCAAGAATCCATTTGCAATATACGGTGTTCAGGCTGGACAGAATCACAGACCCCATCCCAGACAAGGAGGTAGATTCAGGCAGCCAGAAGATACCAAAGCCAGCATTTTGTGTCTGTTAGAAAGGGGGTACTTGCACCTTGGAATCAAGAGCAGCCTATGCAGCTACACCTCACAGCTTAGAGGCTTTGGCCAGCCCAAACAGATACACTCTAGCATTCAGAAATGCTAAGGCCAGAAGGGAACATTAGATCATCTCACCTCCTGTATAACACAGGCCACACAATTTCACCCAGTTATCTCTGTATTGAGCTCCATAACTTGTGTTTGACTGAAGTATTTCTTCCACAAAGGCATCCAGTCTTGATCTGAAAACATCAAGGGATGAAGAAACCACCACTCCGCTTGGTACTTTGTTCCAATGGTTAAATCACCCTCACTGTTAAAAATGTGTGCCTTGTTTCCAGTTTGAATTTGTCTGGCTTTAACTTCCAGCCACTAGTTCTTGTTTATGTCTTTCTCTGCTGATCTCTTCTCCCGGTGAAGGTACTTTATACTATGGTCAAGTCACCCCTTCATCCTCTTTTTGATAAGCTCCCCAGATTGAAAACTCTCACTATGAGGCATTTTTTCCAGCCCTCAGATCTTTTTTGTGGCTCTTCTCTTCACGCTCTCCAATTTTTGTCCAAGTCATTGTGCAATCCTTTGCTCATAGTGTATCCCAGTAAGTTCTGTGACCTTGAATCAGTCTCTTGTGTATTTTACCTGCAGGTAATGATGGGCCTGTGGGCAAGTTGAGATCAAGATCCCAACATTCCTACAAATTGAAGATATTGTCTCAGGAGGTTCATTCAACCAGAGAGAGAAAGAGAGAAGGTCAGCCACTAAGGGCAAGATTCTGCCATCCTTACTCATGCTGAATAGCACCTGCTTCTGAAGTCAATGGGACGCTTCATGGAGCAAGGTGCCACTCAACATGAATAAGAGTTGCACAGCCTGATTCTCAGGTTGGAGCCAAACTTCCTCAGGGTGCGGCTCAGATCCAAAACTTTAGTTCAGGCCCAACTGTACTTCCCCAGTCTATAACTGAATATCCCTATAGTCTCCTTGGCTTCAGCATAGGCTATAGCATGAAAGCAGCAAGGCATTAGGGAAAGAGAAAACTAAATTTAACTAGAGCTGGAGGCAGTGCTTGTTGACTTGAATAATTAGCTAATTAATTTTTACTCATTTTTTTCCCCTTTAGAAGGCTGCGAAAGCATATGGATTGGAAATCCAAACTGTGCATTAAGGGGGGAAAAAATAAAAATCAATATTTATCCAGCAGAAAGTTAATCAGGGCACAAAAACAGTTGCTCCTTCATGGAGAACCAAATTTTTGTTCTGGAAAGGAACTAAGCTCTCATGGGCAAAAGGAAGTCAAAATTAAAGTCTACGTGAAGATTTATAAACCATCGAGAAGGAAGACTTTTACGGAAATATTAAAAACAGCCACTTCGGCAACTAAACCCAACTATATTGTTATAAAAAGGAAACAAAATCAGTTACTATCGATTCTCCTTTTCACTGATTTTCTTTCTAAACCTTGGTGTTTCCAAAAAAAACCCCCAAAACAACCCAACCCTTTGAAAGATATTCTTAAAACAATTCACATGCAGAATCTATGTATTTTGAATAATGAATTGTGTTTCTACTGTTAGCAGTGCTTTTGATTATTAAGACGGGAAAACTGAAGCCTACCTCCTGGGTTCTACTCCCTCCTCTGCCACTGGTTTGAAGTACAACCTTGAGCCAAGTCACTTTGGCCAACCAGTTCAAAGTGGCCTTTGATTTGGAATGGCTTCACTTCTGAGTACCCAACTTGGGAAACTTCTAGTTTGATGCCCAAAACAGTGACACAGAATGAGTGGTCACTTTTGAAAAATAAATAAAACGTGGTGTTATTAAATAAACGTTTTTCTTTAGACAGCCTATTTTGGATATGTAGATGAAAACACAATTGCCTTGTCTCCTGAGCACATTTAAGGACACTATCAAGATTTCCTACCACAGCTTAGATTACTAAACCTAGTTGCCAACACTCGCAATTTTATCATGAACCTCGTGACTTGTGGTGTTTTTCTGAAAGTCCTAGCTTTTAGAGTTAAGAGATTGCATGCGAATCTCAGCTTTCAAAATTATTATATATTACACACACACACACACACACACACACACACACACACACACACACACACACACACGCTTTAACTTGTGACCTGAGGCTCAGACACTAGAGGCCTGACTCACGAGTTTTGAGCACCTGGGGTTGGCAACACTGCGCAGTTTTAAAAATGTCATTAGCCATCATTCATCATTGGTGCTTTTTGCTTACTCTCAGACTGGACATCAGAACTAGTCTAGTTAATTTCACTTTTGTTTATACTCCGTTTCATTTTCAGATTCTCCTATGCACCATGCTGCAATCTTTGGGTTTGCAAGGGAACACTATGCCTTTTAAAAATAAACTGTTTCTAGTAAGAGGTTTTTAAAAGCCATGGAAACAAGTGACAGATTTTGTAAAAATTTGTTTTTACAAAACCTAAAATTTGGGCCTAAACTGATCCAACAGTGTCCACTTAAAATATTTTCTTCTTAGGCTCAGTAAGGATGCGGCAGCAGGCAAATCTGAGTGAAGCGGATCATGCAAGAATTCTCATGCCTGGAAAGCGGTCCAACCTCTAAGAGCAGTTCTTTATTTTAAGGAAAACAAAATCATGTTCTGTCCATTTACGGCTCAGACACATATCACTAAGCTTCCCCCAGTCACATATCAGTATAAAATATGGCATACGTGGAACAAAGACACCTCCTGCCCATCTCCAGCCTTACAGGGTCATGAGCACATGATATAGAATCACACCCCATGAGATGACCAAAGACACACCAGCAAAATGTTCAGATTCAGCATTTATCAATCCTCTTTACCACCTGGTGAATGATGTACCAAATCCATGGCCAGCTACATGTTCTTGGTTATCACTTTGCTCCATTCTGTGACTGCTGGGAATTTCCACAGTAACTAAAACAATGAAAACACCTTCTCCAAAAGCACAGGCCTCTACCTCGAGCTAAAAGAGACTCTCCATTAGCTGTTAGCAGAACCAGATCTAGGAAACACAGCTGAGCAGTTCTTTTTCCATTCACTGGAAGGCAGCGGTACACAAATATATTCTCAGGCACTGACTAGTGTGCATTACAGTTGCAGTTAGAGGTCCCAAATGAGATCAATGCCCCGTTGCATTAGGTGCTTTGCAAATACACAGTAAGAGCGTACAATCTAAATAGACAGGGCAGATAAAGGGGGTAGTATTGTCCCCATTTTACAATTAGAGAAACCAAGACAGAGGCATTAAGGGTGGGATTTGTAGAAATGCTCAGTGTTGGTTTAACTCTGCTCCCATAAAAGTCAATTGTAAAACTCCCGTTGAGTTCCATGGGAGCACAATTAGGCCAACACTGAGCACTTCTGAAATCCCCCTCTAAATGACTTTTCCCAGGTCACAGAGGAAATCTATAGCACAGCTTCCAGTTGAACCACGACTTCTTGAGTCCTAATTGGACTCCTAGAGAAGGCTGAGCCTATTGGTTTTCTAGGAGCTCCCCTAAACTTTTGTGTGAGTACATGTTTCTTCTCTTTTACAGACCCAAAAAGTGAACTAAAAGCTTTGTATGCAAGAATGTGGCTTCAAGTTGTGCTACACCTTCTCTGAAAAGGGCTGTTATTAGCCGAAGTTGATGCTGTTGAAGTTTGCTGTTGAGCCCTGCTGAAGTCTCCTGTCTTGTCTCAATACCCCACCATTACCATGAGCTTCTTCTCCTATTTGGACCCCAGGAGGATCCAGTGGGGTGCCACATGGAACGCCATGCACTCCAGGATCCTACGCACCAAACCTGTGGAGTCAATGCTGGAGGGGACGGGCACCACCACCTCTCATGGGACCAAGCTGGCCCAGGTGCTCACTACAATGGACCTGGTTTCCCTTGGAGTTGGAAGCTGTGTTGGCACTGGAATGTATGTAGTGTCTGGGCTGGTTGCTAAGGAGATGGCTGGGCCTGGGGTCATTGTTTCCTTCATCATTGCAGCAGTTGCCTCCATTTTGTCAGGTGAGTCATTCAGATCAGTTGTAAGAGCTAAAAATAAATGGTGGCTTCTACTTAGGACCTTATCCTGCAGCCCTTACTCATGTGTCTAGTCCCATTGAAGTCAGTCAGGGAGAGCTGAGCCCCTAAGTTAATGGTCCATGTTTTGCCTTCTGCATTAAGGATGCAATTATTTTTAATAACCTACTGAGCATAGACAACTCTCACTGAAGCCACTGGCAAACGAGGGCATCCATCTCACCTTGTAGGATCAGGTCACCAAGAAACAAAGACCCAGATTGTCAGAATCCATACAAGGGGTGGGAGGGAGAACCCTTTCCATGCATTTGTCCATGCAGTTGCTATGAGTATGTGTGTGTGTATATATATATATATATATATATATATATATATAAATGGAGATATGCCAATCTCCTAGAACTGGAACGACCTGAAAGGTCATCGAGTCCAGTCCCCTGCCTTCACTAGCAGGACCAAGTACTGTCCCCTGACAGATTTTTGCCCCAGATCCCTAAATGGCCCCCTCAAGGATTGAACTCACAACCCTGGGTTTAGCAGGCCAATGCTCAAACCACTGAGCTATCCGTCCCCCCAAAGGGGCCCATCTTGACAACTGCACAAGCCTATGGGTTGTTTGGTGTGTGTTTGCATGCCCATTTATCTCCAGTGTGCGTGCAAGTTAGGCGTGCAACTGTGAAAATTTGACCCAAAACATCCATTATCTCACCATGTGTGAGACAAGGAACCACATGAAAATAACAAATACTAGCCATTGTGTTTAGACTTTTTCTGTAATAAACAGATTTTCAAGCTGAAATTATTTTAGAGTAGCGGAAGAGCTAGGGGAATTGCTAGGAGGAGATAAAGCCTCATCTAATCTCTAGGTTGCTGGAGTATATTCTGAATAAGATGGTAGTGACCAAACTTAGTTCCCTTTTGAAACGTGGCTGGTGGCCTGTATACGGTAGACTTGAAGTCCTCAGCCATTACATTTAAAAGACCAGCTGGAATTTTACATGTCATAATTCATAAACCAGGCACAGACTAATGACAAAGCAACAAGATAAGCCTGTCATAAGTCATTTAAACACTTCTAAAGAAGGCTGGATACTTTCAAGGAGGAAGAGAAGTGAATAAATCCAGCCTAGTATATGCATTGATCTGTGCTTTCCACATGATCTCATTCTTTTTGGCACTTGTCCTTATCTGTTCACTACCACTGAACTGTAAAGATGTTTTAACGCTAGCTGTTAAGAGAAGTCTCTGCATTATATAGCAGAATCGGATATTGATGGGTTTGTTTTTAGATGGGTGTTGGGTAAAAAAAATGGCGAGAAGTGGCAAAGGCTTATTGTATTTACAGTTACTGTCATATTAAAGTGATCTCACTCAGCTTTTAAAACTAAAGCCTTAGAAAACAGAATAGAGCTTTATTCTCTTCCATTGCAACTACACATTGAGCTAAATTTTCCTCTTCCTTATAAGACTGCAGCTCCCACTGAAGGCCACAGGTGTTACACCAGTGTTAAAGAGAGAACTTCACCCTATATTGTCAGGCATTCCTGGAACCATCGTAGAGGAATAGCAGATTTGAGTTCTGGCTTCTTAACATTACAGCCAAGTTCTGCTCTCCGTCACCCTGGTTAAAATCCACAGTAACAGATTTACACCAGTGTATGTAAATTACACCAGAACTCGCAGGCCTCTACAGGACATAACTCCATGTCTAGCTCTAGAAGAGGACTCACAGCAGTGAACCCTGACTAGAGATAGTCACCTCCATCTGGCCCAAATTTAGATGCTAAAGTCCTTTTCAGCAGTGGGGCTTTGGCTGCACCTCTCTCTTCAGTATTTCTTTGCGGAGCTGCCTAAGCTAACCATACTCAGCATGCTGGCTTCTGAGGTCTCTGTTAGGGGCACACAGCATATGGAGAGCCTGGGTGCCTAACTTGGGGTGATGAATGCCAACAAATGTTGGGTACCTAAAATCTAGGCATTGTAACACCTAAGTCCCCCTTTTGAATCTCTCTCTCTCTCTCTCACACTCTCTCTCTCTCTCTCTCTCTCACACACACACACACACACACACACACACACACACACACACACACACACACACACACACACACACACACACACACAGAAATAAGAACCATCAAATTGAACTTACTGGTTATGGAAATGTAACAATGTTTTTCAGTATTAAATTGTGCATGTAGATTAAGTGCTTGTCAAGGGTGTTGGCTTGGCAGTCCTGAACACTGAAGGACAGCCACATGGGTAGTTCCTACAGTATCCCCCATCACTGTGTCTCCCAATGTATATCAGTCCTAACCAGCACTACCACTGTAAGTGCCCTCTTTCCTCTGGTTTTATACTTCATCCATTCCTTGGCCTCAATACTGAGACTGCTAACAAGCAGGCCCTGTAGGGAACAGATTTTCAAATGCCTTATATCCATAGTTGAAGCTAGATTTTCAAGAGCTCATCACCCACCACGCTGAGTTCTTTTGAAAGTCCAACCTTTCCCTTTGCAGTGAAGATACTTAATTTGTGTGACTCTGTCCCACTAGAAACTGCACTGAAGTCAGCCATCTCATTTCACATACCCCGTCAATGCAGATTTCGTTTCTATCATCTCCTTGTCTGCCAACAGAAAGTTACAAGATACTAACATGAATTAAAGAACTTTCCATTCAAGTGCAGTGCTTTCTGGAAGTTACCATTTCCCCTTCCCTTAAAAACGGAAAGCTGAAACCAAAAAAATAATTTAAAAAATGGTGGGATCCCAGAACAAATATAAACTAGACAAGATTAAATGCAGGCTTTTCGCTTGAAAGATCTGAATGTTTATCTGAGACCAAACAAGACTCGGATTCCCCCAACCACAATAAAACAAGCTTAACTGCCGGTTTTTCTCAGAGATAGCAGCTGGCATTTGGCATTTTTATTATTTTGTGATGTCCACGTGTTCTTCAGACTTTTCCAATCATGTTGCCTCAGCCACAGTAAACTTAAAAGCCTGGAGAGCTTGAAATAAGTCTGTTTGGAGAGTAAAAACATGCTTGCTTCAAAGTGGGTTTTCTCCCCTTGGTACAAGAGTGCAGCATCTTGCAACTTTGTGGGATTATGTCTTAACCTTAATATTACTTACATGTAGTCTGCCATATTTACTGTTCTCTTTGAGTTGCTTTTGTAACCCTGGGAAAACATTTTCCTAAGAATATGAATATATTTTGATAGTCTCTTCAGCCATTTCCTAGTCTGATTGTTGACAGTTCTGTTATTTATAACAGCAATACAGTCTTGGAAAGTAAAACTGCATCAGGGCGAAGAAGCCAGAAAGGGCTGTACATGTAGCTGGTTATTTTGGTTCAGTTTTCACTTAACATTTAGCAGTACTCTAAACATACAAGGTACTGCACTTAGACATTTGTGTTTACTTTTCAGTGAACTATTTATATTCCTATCCTTTAATTTTTATTAAAGGAATCCCACATCAGTTTTTCCATTATTTTATCCAGAACTGATGTCATGTTAAATGGGCTATAGTTACCTGGGTGATCTTGCTTGCCCTTTTTGAATATTACCGCTTCTCCAGTTTTCTGGAACTTTCCCCAATATTCCAAGATTTATTCAGAATTATCAGTAGGTCAAAGAACTCTCAGTAACTCTTTTAGGACTCTTTGGCACAAGTTATCTGGACATGTTGATTTTAAAATGTTTAATATAGATGTCTAACATCCTCCTCAGTTATCAGTTGACTGGCATGCACTTCATCATAGAATATTAGGGTTGAAAGAGACAAACAGGAGGTCATCTAGTCTAATCTCCTGCTCAAAACAGGGCCAACACCAACTAAATCATCCCAGCCAAGGCTTTGTCAAGCCGGGCCTTAAAAACCTCTAAGAATGGAGATTCCACCACCTTCCTAGGTAACCCATTCCAGTGCTTCATCCCATCCTAGTGAAATAGTGTTTCCCCATGTGATACAAATACATCATTCCTACTTCTTTCCAAATGCAGAACAGAGACATTAAACACGGCTGTCTTTTCTGCATCATTAACAATTTTGTCATTTCAATCTATTATAAGGCTAGGATTTCTTTTGTTCCTAATATACATAAGCTTTCTTCTTGTCCTTAGCCATGTTAACCATAGATTCTCTCCCCCCTGCCCCCGATGTCTGTAGCTTCCCTTAACAACTTTCTGCACTTAACTTGAAATTTATATCAACTGCTATCTATTTCCCCCTTTGTTATACATTACTTTTTTCTAATTGCTGCCTTTACTTCACTACTGAATCAAGATGGGCTTAAGCCAAAGTTGTCCTTTGTGGTTTTGGAATTGTGACTTTTTGACTATCTACAACTCTTTTTAAAGAGCTGTCAATTTTTGTTCATGTTTTCAGTTTACATTTTTTCTCTGCTTTGAGAAGTTAGCCCTTTTTGATGCACCAAATATGTTACTGTTGGGACTGACCTCTCTTTGCCCTTATTGAATGTCAGGTCGTCATGATCACTGGTCCCTAAGCAGCCACTAACTTCCAATCCAGTGATTAATTCATCTTTATCCATCATAAGGTCTAAAATAGTTACCTCATGTTGGGCGTAAAACCTTTTGTGCTAGAAAATTATCTATACTTTTTAGAAACTCTGATATTTTACTGTGGGTTTCATGATGCCTCCAGCATAGGTCTCCTAAACTGAAGCTCCCCATAACAGTTTCTTTCCACACCTTATGGACAGGTGTCTAATCCTGCTAATCCTGTTCTCCAGCTTGATTAGGTGATCCGTGGCAAACTGCCATCAGTACTCCTCCTGGACTTTGTTAGTCAGTACATTGATCCATATGCATTCAAGATCCTGCACTTTTGAGTTATCAGAACCTCTAGAAGAGGTACTCTAATGCAGAGTGCCCCATTCCACACACCCCCACACACACCCCTCTGTATGCACGCTAGCCTTCCTGGACTGGTTATAACCAATGATTTTAACATTTCAATCATGCAAATTGTCCCACCAGGTTTCAGTAATGCCAATCATCTCAGATTTCTTCTCATCAATGAGACTGTCCACTCTTCTTGCTTGTTACCAAGTCTCCTAGCCGTGGTAAATAAGCAACTGAAACTTCTTTTCACATTCCATCACATTGATTCAATTTGCCTGTAACATGCCGAGTTTGAACTTCATTTGTCTTCTTAGCACCCTCCACTTGTATTGTTACTTTAATACCCTTCTGGCTGCCCCGGCTACTCTCCATCTGAGAAGATTACCCAACCCCTACCTGTGAGGTGCAGGTTCAAAAAAAGCCTTCTCTCCCATTGGAAAGTGATCTAATGCTCCACAAAACCAAAACCTTCAGCTTTATGCCAGTCATACAGCCAATGGTTCATCACCAGTATTTTCTGCTTTCCTCTCTCTTGTTCATAGGACTGGAAGGACCTCTGAAAATCCCATTGGCTTTCCTCTTTAGCTCCCTTCCAAAGTCCCTGAATTCTTCCATAATCAGTGTAGTTCCACTTGATGCAAAGTCATTGGCTCAGCTTCAAAATGGGCAAGTGGTAGAATCTGAACTTTTCCAAAGGCTGAGGCGAGTCATATCAAATACGAGGGATTTGGTTGCGGTCTCTCTAGATAAAGGGGACTGATTCGGTTTTGAACCCAGTCCCATCTAGCAGAACTCCTAACGTTCATGGATGACCCAGATAAATAATAGTAGTATTTCGCCCTTATGTAGCAGTATTATCCAGGGACCTCAAGGCACTTCACAAACATGGGGTGTGCTAGTGAAGTGGATCAGCTGGCTCAGCAATGAACAGTACTTCATCCTCTAGTCAGCAGGCTGCTGCCTGCTGGGTTTTGAGTGTATTTGTTTCCAAAAGATGCTAAATGGCTTCCTATAACCAACAGTAACCCCACAACCCAGCCCTGTGACAACAGGTGCAGGTTCTCCCTTACTAAAATAAGTCACACCCTTGAAAGGCTTATTTGTCACCAATGCAGTACACCTACACTAGGCGTCTATCTTAGTGCAGCGGCACTTGTGCAACAATCTCTAGTGTAGACAAGCCCTTGGTTTGCAAAGCCTGCTAGAGCAAATGGTCCAGCCTTTTGCTTATACAAAAGAAGACCCCCACACTGACTGGTAAGTACATTAGAAGTAAATGCATCAACATCACCTGTGTTACTGTGGATTTAAACTAGGGGGACAGAGCAGAACGTGGTTCTAATGATGCTAAGAAGCCAGAACCCAAGTCTGTTATTCCTCTCTGGTGGTTCTAGGAACACTTACAATATAGGGTGAAACTTTTCTCTGTTACACTGGCATAACTCCTGTGGACTTGAGTGGAGAATATAAAGGCGAGTAGAATTTAGCTCAAAGTTCAATTTCACTTGGAGAATAATTGATGTGGTGTGGGTTTTTTTTTAAGGCCTGAGTTTTTAAAAAGCTGAGTGAGATTTTATTGTATCTGCAGTCACTGTCATATTAAAGTCCTGCCCCACTATGCAGGTTCCTACCCAGTACCCCCATAAAAGCAAACCCATCATAAAGCTGCATAATGCAAAGACTTCTAACAGCCAGTGTTGCCTCAACACACAGCTGGGTACTCTGCTGTGTTCAGAAGTAAGGAAGAGTTCCATACTTTCCGAGTGCCACTTAGCTGCAGGTAAAGCATGATACAGCTTGTTAGAGCCAGTTATCCGACTGACCTGCATTGGTGTTAATATGCCTAGCAACACTTGTCCTGTCCTTGCAGGATGGAGATCTCTCTTCTATGCATGTCTTATTTATAGAGTTCCCTCTTGGGAATCTGAGTGCAGTGACCATTTGGATAGGAGTAAGCTAGGAGTTGCTCGAGAGGATCCTTATAGCAGGATTTAAGTGTATAGCCAGCCATATGTACCAGGATTGCACTTGCTTGATGAAAAGACATACCAATTACACCACAAATATTGTAGTGCTTCCTCCATCACTGCTGGTAAGAAATTCATACTGAACAGTGAGTGTCTGGCTGGTATTCCCATTTGTCAAGATGAGTAAGTGTCAGGTGAGCAAAAGCAGAGGTTCTAAAAGCGTTCACATGCCCAGCACTGTCCAAATGTTGCTTTCTTCATATCAGAGTAGTCAGCGCCCGGCCTCAGAGCTAATGCGTGTTTGTCTTAGGTTTTCTGTACACTAGAAAAATTAGTACTCACATCACAGCCACCATTAGCAATGGTTCAGTTACACTGATGGTAGCAACTGGATAAGTACTGGCATACACAGGGCTTTGATATTTTTACCACTGTCTCATGGAAGCCAGGAGCCTCTTCTACTCCTAGAGCTCCCACCAATGTTAACATGGGATCAGCTGAATCAGTAATAGCTTTCACGGGATTTGTGTGTGTATAAAATCCCCTAGTATGGACACCACCTAGAAAGTGTGTGAACGTGTACACACACACACACACACACACACCAACCCCCCTTAACTAGCACCAACAGAGGCCACCACCTGCTAATAAGCAAGGTTCCTAACTTTAAATAGAAATTAGAAGCCTAATTCCTTTTAAGCATTCAGCCCTCAGCATCCACACCAGTTAAAATCAGGTTAGTCTCAGTTATGATGCATCTTTTGTCATGCAGAGAGGTGGGATAGGGATAAGCCACTCATCAGCTATGTCCTCACTTATATTTTATAAGCAATATCTCCCAACCACCCAGGAAGCTGTACAGTAAATCCCCTGACATTCTCCAGGTTGAGGATGCTAGGCTCTATTTCAAGCAAAGCTATTTCGTGATTCCTTCAGCATGCTTAGATCTGAATGAATGTTTAATTCAAATTGTCTCAGGCCATCCCCCATATAAAAGCAAGGAAGGAAGACAACACATTCCAAAGGCAGCAGGATCCGTGGGCATCATCTGGCCCACAAGCCAGCTAAACACGTGTTGTGTTTCCAGCAGTCACATGGAATAGCTAGCAACAGAAGCTGTGTGTCAAACTGCTCCAACTCAGAGAAGCAGGAAAGCACCTTAGCAGAGTGCTGAGACAGCCCATCCTGAGCCATTCTGTGCTGCAAAGCAGGAAGTCACCTCTGCCAGTCAAACCCTGCCCCAACATCTCAAAGCAGGATGCTACCTGTTACTCAAGATGCTCAGATCCACCCTCGCCACTGTTTACTGCAAGGCAGGGCACCTCTGATGCTCGATGTGAAGCTGCTGGCTGCCTCATGTAAGGTTTAGCCCAAACAAGAAGTCAAAGAATGGAGATTTAAAATAAAGCTATAAAATAGTTCCCCGACTATCTAAATAGCCTGTCTGCTGAAAACCCAAACCACTCAGCTGTGTTTATTTGCTCCTGAATATCAGTAACCGTATAATTATACCAGTGTAATGATTGTTATACTAATTACAAGCTGCAGCTGAGATTCAAGGGGGGGAAATAATAGATGGAAGAAAAATGGTCTTCTGTGAAAAAGATTGTTCTCCCAACCAGCTGTTTTGTGGGTATGTTTTCTGTAGAAAGCCAGCAATCACTCCCCATTGGAAAAAATCTAATTCAGAATTCAAATAAATATTGCAGGGAGCTGTACCGTGTCTTCTGTTTGCAAACACTCCATTTACAAATTTGGAGCAAGACTGTGTCTGCATGAATGTTTCCTACATCACTAAACAAGGAACTGTATTCCTGCCACGTACACAAAATGGCTTAGGGGCAAAATAATTGGATTCTGTGGAAAGTTTATAATCCACAAGCACTGGGAACCTCAGAACCTTGTTTAGCAATGAGAAGGGAAACAGCATCTAATAGAGACACTTGGTTGCTTTCAGGAAGGTGTTTTGCAAAGGGCAGTTTTTTATTTTAGTAACAGAGTAATTTTTGTAAATCAAAACCAGGTCCCAATCCTGCAAACACTTACACTTGGGGATCAGTTTTAAGAGTCCTATTGAATTCAATGTGGCTATTCACGCAAGTAAAGTTAACCATATGCCAACCATCTGGAGGACTGGGGCATAAGTGATCCTCTCTTTTTGACTATATTTAGGTCTAAAAGGATTTTTATTTGTAGTCAGTTTCACTTTCTGGCTCTCCTGCATTAGAACGATGTTGCAATGTCTAGGTTAAGTACAATAAAAAAACAAACTGAAAAAAACAAAGTATCTGTAGAAATTAGGTTTTATGAGACCCTGATTTAACAAAACTGAAGTGTTAGAAGCATTCTATCAGGACAACTTAAGCCTAACAACATTGGTTGGGGAACCAATCTCCTCATACACAATTTTTGCACCAGTGTAATTCAACTATATTTCAGAAGTGTTACTCTTGATTTACACTGGGGGAAGAACAATACTGCACGGTGTTTGACTGTGAGACACAGCTCCTATGTAAAACACTTCTGCTTACATGGATTTTGTGAAGCTGAAGTAGCATGTTTGGGTCACTTGACTTCTCAGCTCTTTACGGTCACTGGGAGATTTAGGGGGGAGGGAGATTTAGAGGGATGAGAACCCCAATAATGCCTAACAAATCTGGTGACATTCCCTGATTTGGCTTCCTCCTCCTTTACTTTCCCTCCCCTCCTGATCGTCTCGCCAAGCCCCGGAGCCTTTCACTTACCTGTTGCGGTCTTCTGGGTTGCCTATGGCTTGAACTCTTTCCTGCCAAGATCTTCTGGAGGTGGCCAACCCGCCCGCTCCATCTGCTGAGGGAGCCAGCAGGAAAGCCTACTGTGACGCCATCTCCCATGGCATCAGTGGAAGGGGGCAGGACAACCTGTAGAGGAGCGTGGTTTTCACCGTTGCTCTTTCCTAGTGGAAACTAAACTGATGTGGCTGTTTTAAGGACCTTTGCACAGCACTTCGAGACTAGGGTGACCAGATGTCCCGATTTTATAGGGACAGTCCCGATATTTGGGGCTTTTTCTTATATAGGCTCCTATTACCCCCCACCCCGTCCTGATTTTTCACACTTGCTGTCTGGTCACCCTACTCGAGACGCTTATTAAAAACCATTTTACTAGCGGGTCCCCAGTCAGGCCACTCAAACATCAGTCATTGCAGCCAGCCTCTTCTGGAGCACAGCAGCCTTTATTGGCTCCCCCCACTCCAACCACCACTACAAAGGTTCCCCTGTGCACTAGTTCCACTTCCTCTGTAATGGCCAGTGTTCACACCCTACATTCTAGTGGCAAGAACGGTGTGTTTGGAGTCGTGCACATATGGTGTTCCCCATAATTTCTCATATATTCCAGATATGGTCAAACATATTAGCCACTTTGCTGCTGACTCCTATCTGTGCCTCTGGTGCCACACCATATTGCCAACTGTTGTGATTTTTTTCCATGAGTAACGGGGTTTCAGAGGGTGCTGGAGCTCAGAGATGCTCCATGCCCATTGCAAAGTTCAGCCCTGCTGGAAGCCAGCAGTCATCTCCCCCTTCACTCACCGTTCTCACAGGGGGAGGGAGCAAAGAGCCCAGCAGCCCAGTGCAGCTCTGCTCCCTCCTTCTCCTCCCCTCCTGTGAGCAACAGGACAGCTCAGCTGCTCTTCCCCCGCCTACATCTGCCTTGAATACGGGCAGAGGGGGATGAAGAGTCCCTAGAACTGCCACACCCAGCCTACAAAGGGAGAAGGGACCATGCTGCAATACTAATTGTCACACAGATGCTGAGGATGGGGGGCGGGAGGAGAGAGGAGATTTTAAAAAAATGAAATGACCAAACGAAAAGTATGATCTTAAAAAAAAAAAAGTCTTGATTCTTTGGGCTAAATCATGATTCTAGGGGGCCTGACTCGTGATTTTTGATCTCTTCTTGAGGTTGGCAATAGCCAACAGATCACTCTGATGCTGACTCATCCACCTACTAGCGCTGACATTCTATACCCAGTCAGGACTTTGACATTTCCAGTCTGCTTTACACCAGGGCAGTCTGCTGCACACCAGAGTTAGATCTCAGACCCTCCTGCTCCAAACACACAGGATTCTACCTCTCAAGCCAAAGAGCAGCCTCCATTACTTGATAGCAGCCTAGGGCTTTTGATACATGCTTGGTCAGTTCCAATTCTATCCAATAGAGGGGAGAGGCACAAAATCGGAATAGAAAGTTAATTCTTTTCCTCCACTGATTTCAGAGCACTATATAAAGGCAGTAAATATATCGTTTGCCTCATTTTATGCACAGAGAAACTGAAGCACAGAGCAGTAAAGTAATTTCTTAAGATCACCTAGAAAGCCAGTGGAGAAGCCAGGTCTTGTATCCCACTCCAGTACCTTATCCACCCGATCATATACTATAAACACAGGCCCAGTCCTGCTCCTACTGAAATCAATGAGTGTGGGGGAGTGTCTTTATGAATGGCAATATATCTGTGATGCATACAACCTACAACTAAAGCATAGAAGAATATATTATCATTCCATATGGCAACGCTAGTGGAATAATTGAAACCTCAGATTAAAATGACTAGATAAGTCATCACTTATTGATACATACTCATACTGGCACAATCTTCTTTGAACTTTGTCTTTTCATTGGCTAACCTCAAAGAAAGATGATGATTATTTTAAAGCCATCAAAGAGTGAACCAGAATACCTGCCCTCATTAAGTCATCTGTTTCATAAACCTTTCAGGCATGTAGTAATCGGTTAATGTCTTACATTTGCAGATTGCATGCATTTTTAATCAGCTTTGAATAATGACTTTTTATATGTGGATGGATGATTAGGGTTTCTCGTTGTTCTTGCAACTTGGCCTGCATTTCAGAAAAACTCAAGTGTCATTTTCAAAAGCACTATTATCTCTGCAAGTTAAAGTGTATGAAACATACAAGAACTCCAACAACAAGAACACGAGTGCCATTGCATTTAACGTAAAGATTCAGTTTTGTGATCACACTGAATGGTTAAAAGATGTGCTTATAATAAGAGCATTGGCTTTATAAAATTACAAATTCACTTTCCTTCAGATACCAAACTGATTAAAAACAAAACACTGTTTTGAATTTGCAAAGAAAAGTAATTTCTGGTAAAACATTAACGAATACATTTTCCTACACAATGCTCTATAATGGCTACAAGTCATGTTTTACTAGTTAAACCCCTCGAGTAAAACATGGTTCTACGGTTATTATGGAAGCACAGATGGCAGTTATACAGTTAAGGGAGAGATGAATTTTACACTTAAAGCAGCAACTCAGTTTGTTAAATAGGAAGAATACAGCATATTGCTCCCAAAATTACAACACTTACTCTGAGTACAGAATGAATGTTCTAAGAACTTACAAGTAAATCTGTTAATTAGAGTTACAAATTTTAAATGAGTTCTTTACAAAGTTTAGCACCCCAGATCAGGCCTCTCTCTTTTTTGGTCCCCAATTATCTTAATGTAACAATAATATGGGAAGCTTGAAGAGTATGTGAAAGTTCACTGAGGTCTCCTACATTGGCTACATTTGAAGACTTTTTTTTTGCTTTTTGTGATTAATGGCTATTTGTCACGGTTATTTTTCATAACTGAAAGCTTATTGTTCCTCAGCCTCTGTTAACAGATAATGTTCTTCTGTGGAAAACTGCCGCCCTCTTTCACAATGGCCACTGCCTCCTAATGTTCCCAGTGGGAGTGAAGCCAAGCTGCCCTCAGGGAAGACAGTGTTACCATCTGCACCAGCTTTTGGGCTATGGACACCAAGGGTAGATTCCTTCCTGTGAAAGGTGTTGACCTCTGGTTTTAGCAGTGGCTCTCCCATGCCAACAAATGCATTCCAGCTGTCTCAGCAGCAGGTCAGACAAAAAGCCCCCAGGCCCTACCACTCTTGTGGAACCTTCCAGAGCCCACAGTATCACACCACAGGTGTGACATTAAAGAGACATGGGGCCCTATAAGCCCTCAGAACTCCAGTTCTAGTCAACAAGAAGTGTTTGAACCGAGGGCTTGCAGGATTGGGCTGTCACTGGATCTGCAGAATGTGGCGAGCTGTTATAGTGGGATGGACTTGGAAATTCACCCCTTATTAAAAGCAGACTGCTTGCACTTGATTTGCCAACAATTCCACATGCCCCTTTATGCAACTGGCCTTAGCCAAAAACTATTCAGCTCCCTGGCATCGTAAAGGCCTCAGGCAATGATGCACCTTCGTCTCTCCTGTTCTCTGCCTGTGGCACACAATAGTTTAATCTCCTGACAGCTGCAATATTTTGCTCTAAAATTCTGGTTGAGAGGCTGCGTGCAGGGGTAGTATTTAATGGCCTGTGACATAGAGGAGTCCCAACTAAATCTAATTGTCCTTTCTGCTGTGGTGCTGGAACAATTTGTATAGTGGGAGTGCTGAAAGCCATTGAACCAAACTGCAAATTCTGTATATGATGTAAACCACTTCAAGCCAGGGGGGTGCAGCAGCACCCCCAGAACCTAGTTCCAGCAGCTGTGCCTTTCTGGCTTTAAATGCTATGACTCTGTATGGAGGTAGCCCTGTTTCCATTCACAGAGGTGATAGATGAAAGTGATAAAATGTTCCTTCCAAGAGATTTATTTCAGATGAATCACTGCTGGAAGCAGCAGCAGCACACCTGGCAGGGTCTATGCAGGAAAGTTCATACTAAAATGGAAATAAAGTCATAGCTCAGATGTTAAGTTGGTACAAATTACTTTGGGAGGAAAAGTTGGGATTTTCCTGCAATTTACTTCTGATCACTGGAAATGGTCCCCACTGCACTGGAGTCTGACCCTGGCCCTTGACACAGCTATGCCACTCCCATTGAACAGAGGGCAGAACAGTAGTATAAATACATAATAATAAATTGTGTCCTGGGGTCTAGACACTTTGGTGGGAACTCTCTTCAGCATCTTCCCAATCAGCGTCCAGCCACCTTAGCCAGTCTAAGGACTGCACAGGTCAGTCGTTCAGACAATCTGCCAGACTCTGGTCTGTGGGGAAGGGGATTTTTTTTTCCAGTGGGTGTAGCTTTGGTGCACATGGGAGACCTTTGTTCACTGATCTTAACTGCAGTTGTGTCACACTTGAAGAACACTCACGCAAATGCCATATTAAGGGTCTCGTTATTACTATTAGTTGTAGTATAGCATTAGAAGGCCCAGCTGAGATTGGGGCCCATTTCCATTAGGCACTGTACAAGCACACAGAGACAGTCTCTGCCCAGGAGAGCTGACAGTCAAATTAGATATAACAGATGGGGCGGGGGGGGGGAACAAAGGCAGGGAGAGGTGAAGTGATAATATTAACAAGGAGGAAGGAACAAGCTAAAGCAGGGAAAGAACAGGTTAAAAGAATATTATTATTTAGATAAGTTAGACGTATTCAACTCAGGAGGGCCTGACAAAATTCACCCTGGGAGAGTTAAGCAATCTCAGAACCATTAGCAACTATCTTTAATTCTAGCGCAGGGGTCGGCAACCTTTCAGAAGTGGTGTGCTGAGTCTTCGTTTACTCACCCTAATTTAAGGTTTCGCATGCCAGTAATACATTTTAACGTTTTTAGAAGGTCTCTTTCTATAAGTCTTTAATATATAACTAAACTATTGTTGTATGTAAAGTAAATAAGGTTTTTAAAATGTTTAAGAAGCTTCACTTAAAATTAAATTAAAATGCAGAGCCCCCCCGACCAGTGGCCAGGACCCAGGTAGTGTGAGTGCCACTGAAAATCAGCTCGCGTCCCGCCTTTGGCACCCGTGCCATAGGTTGCCTACCCCTGTTCTAGCATGAAGCACAACAGAACACAACCCTGCAAAAGTAGCATTATTGTACACCCATCTCACACACCGCTCCAGCCTGGGCAGATTCTTGTTCCAAATAGGAATAATTGCCTGCCTGGGTGTGCGGCACACCATGGCTACTGCCAGGGCCTGGGCATATGCAAGGTCCTACACCATGCCCCCTAGTCTCAGCCTCTCTCCTCTAGCTCCCACTACAAAGCGCTCTTTGGCCTGGCCTATCTGCAGGCTTGGAGAAAACTTGGAAGTGGAGCCGAAACTGCTGGGTGTGATTCTCGAGAGAGCCTGCGTGTCATTGAAATAAGACTTGTGCTCCTAACTCACTTAGGCACTTTTGAAACCCCCAGCCTCTGTCCCCATGCTGACTTTCCTGTGGCTGGGGTCTCTGGCAGGTGCCCAAGTACAGCACAGGCTGTCTCATCAGCTACCCAGTGAGCAGCACTGCCTACCCTGTCACAAGCCCACTCTGTTTCTTTTCTGCCATGGGTACCTTTAATCCTTAGCGTCCAAGCAGGACTTAGCACAGGTACACAGCGAGAGGCAACTAGCTACCACACAGCTATCTTGCCTCTGAATATCCCCCTTCACTTCCTGTTCCTCCCAGTTATATAGTCTCTGAATTACTGAGTCACTTGTCTCATTAGCCCAGCAACTACCACCCAGGTGTCAGCGAGAGAAACTGCTTAATTAACTTCACTCAAGCTTGCAGTCTTCCCAGCATTGCAGCCTCTTCAGTGCCCAGGCTGCTACCGAGAGTACCCTGTCCAGACAGCCTGGCCAGGATTTGGCCAAGGGCGTGTAACTGCTTATGAAACAGTAAACACTGGAATAAAACAGTAGAGCTGGAAGCATGTTCTGCAGCAATAAGGTTCTGACAGCAAGAGTGGCACCAGGGCTGCTAGTCTAAGTGGGGCTAATAACAGCTTGTCCATCGTAACAGAGAGAGAATAGCACTGAACCAGTCACCTGCTGCCGTAGAGGACACACATGCACCCTCTGTGTCTGCCTGTACACGTATTTGAGGGGGATGTCTGTGCTCGGAGTGCCATCGGTGGCTGACCGTTAAACCCCTCCGTTAATATTCAAGGTTCTGGTCACCATCTACAAAGCCCTAAATGTCAGAGATCGCCACTCAACCTGTGTTTGTCTGGATGGGGCCAGGGCATTCTCAGCAGCAAGCCCCCTTCTCTGGAATTTGGTCCCTTCAGAAACTGGCCTGAGCAGAGCCCAAACCTGGCCACTTTCAGACAGAACCATAAAGTGCACTGCTCTGTCCAGGCGTTTTCATAATTTCTGAATCTGCCTCCCCTCTCACCTAGCCTGCTGGCAATGGCATTCCTCTTCCTCCTTCTGAAGTGGATGCTGCTTCTCATGGGATATTGATCTGTCTAAGACCTTGGTCTCTGTTTAACCGTGCACAGGGCACCTCCAATACTGTGGCAGTCAGGGCCGGTAAGAAATACAAATAAATCATTTCTGCCCTCATATACACGAACAGAACACCGATTAGCTTGACTAGTATTTGTGCACACATCTAAGGCCCACAGGTACTGGTGGCATTGCAGGATATTGCTAAGGTTAGTAATATGCAGAAAGAACTTAGGAAATAGAATCTAGGAATAAGACTTTTTGGAGAGGGGGGAGTATAATCCACATTGTTTTGGGTTGGATGAGGAAGAAGGGAGAATTCTATTTCCACCACAACTACTACACTGTCATACAGTTCATGCAAAGACCCCATTGAACCACTTTTTTTAAATATAGAAGCACTTCCTGGGTTACAAAGCAGCTGGTCTTTAAACCTCTGTTTTCTTTGGCATGGTACATGGTTGATCTGAGATAGCCCACAATTAACAACAGGGCTGCAGCATATAAAGTGCAACATGTCAGTAATATCTTACCCAAATTAGAGGAACTGCAGAACAAGCCTCAGAGAAAATTTTCCATTGAATGTCTCCTCCCCCCCCTCCCTTTTTTTTTTAAATGGAAAATGGATTTTCAACTAAGAATGCTTGGAGGCAAAGACTTTTCCTTGTCTCTGTTACACCCTCCTGACTGAATAGAGGTAGTTGGGGCAAGGGCAAGGACCCTTAAAGAGCCTGCCCCTGCAGTGCCAGAGTCATCACTACAGGAGCTTCATGGAAAGGGAGTAAAATGGTTCCTTATTCTCGCTCATTGTCTTTTACAGATGCTCATTAACAAGCACAAAGGGAGTCACAGCTGCTTAGCAGGGAGCCCAGCCCTATTGACGTCATCAGGCCCGAGGTGCTGTGCACTTCTGAGGATCAGGTCCTTAGACTGGAAGCTCCTGAGCAGGGACCATGTCCTCTGCTGTTTTCGTACAGGGCTAGCACTCAGTCATCACTCAATAAATAACGGGAACACACTGTCATTCAGTTCTAGCGTGACTTGCTCGGTCGCTCTCACTGCCCTCTTCCCCCTACCGTCTCTCTTATTCACAACATAATTATTAGTCCTCTTGAGACACAGCAAGAAATGTTTGACTGACTGATCCCTGTTATAGCCAGAGGGGCATGAAAAGCATCTTACTTAAAAAGCCTACGGCTATTATTACTCTAACAGCAGCAGCCAAGATCTGGGCTTGGCAAACGTCTGACTTTCCATATCCTCTTTCAGCTCCTCACAGATAGTAGGGGTTGATGACTGTTCCTCAGACCTGTATCCCAGATACTCATTCTCAGTACAATAGACAGCATAGTAAATTACTACCCAGCTCTCAGTGCTATCGTAGCCCACAGATAAAGGGAGAAGCAGATGGTTAACACTGGATTTCTTCTCTTCTTTTTTAATCTAATTTTGCCTGGTTGAATAACATGCGTGGAAATATTTGTCTAGCTCAGGAGCCAACCAAAGACCCTGGCCCTCCATGCTGTGTATTTACCAGCAGCACTTATGGATGGACTCAGTTCTGAGCTCCCAGGGGTTGCCACACTCTCTCAGAGAGGCCACGTTTGGCATGCACACGCACGCGGGATATGTATGCACAGATTGTATTTGCAGGTGTTCAGCCAGCCTCCTGCTTTGCCCACACAAATCCACCTTCATGTGCCCCTGAGATCATGAATAGCTGGGTGGAGATCTCTGGCCTGGGTTAGGAGCAGGTCAGACGGGATGGTCCCTTCTGGCCTTAAAGCCCTTTCAGAGGCCAGACTGAGCTGCCTAGGAGGATTATTTCTGTTATATTAGTAGCAGGTGG
This sequence comes from Macrochelys suwanniensis, assembly GCA_033296515.1. NCBI lineage: Eukaryota > Metazoa > Chordata > Testudines > Chelydridae > Macrochelys > Macrochelys suwanniensis. The sequence continues at coordinate 15,507,412 of CM065783.1, forward strand.
TCGTGCCCAAAACATGCTAAGCATGTTCCTGCTCTGCAGGCCAGCAGCTGTGGCCCAGCCTCCTTCCCACTCCTTTCTGCACCTGAGGGGATTAGGGAAGGAGTAGTCCCAGCACTCCCCAGAGCAGAGGAACTGTAACTGCACCCGTGGTCTTTCTGCAGGCCATGCAATGTGAGGAAAGCTCATTGCCCTCCCCACTCTACACTAAACACTCATGTAAGAGCCAGGCCCAGCACAGCCCATAGCTAGCTTCCTCCTTCTTGTCCAGCACTCTGTATTTTCTCATGGCCATTTGTGCTTTCTAAACAGGTGTTTGTTATGCTGAGTTCGGCGTGCGTGTCCCAAAAACCACAGGCTCTGCCTACACCTACAGCTATGTGACAGTTGGGGAGTTTGTGGCATTCTTCATTGGCTGGAACCTGATCCTGGAGTACCTGATTGGCACAGCGGCTGGTGCAAGTGCCCTGAGCAGCATGTTTGACTCCCTGGCAAATCACACCATCAGCCGCTGGATGGTTGACAGCGTTGGAACGTTAAATGGACTGGGTGAGAATTAGACTTAGACTCTTGTCATGTAATGTGTAGTTACGTGTGTTAATCAGAGCCTGAAAGGCAACTGGAACCTCCTTGGAAATCAGACAAGGATCGCATGCTCTGTTCACTATTTACCACCCGGTCACCTCTGCCAATGGCAGTCTTGCCATTGTAGTTACCTGCGGGCATCTCAGTAGAGTTGGAGTGAGGCGGAAGCTTACCTCTCTGACATAAGGTGTGCTGCCATACCCAAGGTCCCCTCCTTCTGTGGTTCTGGTTCTCTCTTCTGGAGGGAGCCCTCCTCTGGCTGTTTTGGGGCTTTTGGCCCCGTAGCTAAAGCACAAGTCTTTCAAAAGAAAGCCCAGTTAATAGCTGCCCAAAACAAGTCCCTCCCCCTCCTTGGGCAGCAGCCCTCTGCCTAGGGTCTGTGCAACCTGCAAGTCCTGTTCCTTGATTACAGGCATCACTTTCTCCTCTTGTACCAGGGGACGACCCATCCTTCATTCTCACGAGGCCATGACTTCTCTCTGAATCCTTTCCCTTCATTTCAGGGGCTTCCCATCACTGCAAGGGCACTGTAAGTGAGCCCAGGCCCTCCACTACTCCAGACTCAGGCCCTGTGACCCTGTACCATGCAGCGGCTGTCTGCTCCAAACTGCCCTGCTCACAATTCCCAGTGCTTCTTCCATCCAACGTCCCCTACCTCACCCTGGACCTTCTTAACATCTTTCCTGGATTCCCTTCACAGCTTCTTCTCAGCAGGGAATGACACCAGCGCTGACCAGGCCACCAGACTTGGAGAGCTTCCTTACCCCACTGCTGTCCTTCCCTTGACTCTCCTCACCTTCCTATCAGCAGGGGACCACCAGGCCCTAACTATGGGGGAGCGAGCCAAGTCCCATTCCCGCTTTACACCAGGAAGGAAGGCTTGTCTTTTATCCTGCCTAACCCTTCCCATCATGCCTTGCTGTAGCATATAGTCACCTAGGAGAAAAACCAGGCATAAATGGGGCCTAGGCCTTAGCCTGAGCCTGACATTGGCCCATGCCTCATCCATGCCTGGTTTTTCTGCTAGAGGAGATCGTCTTGTGACAGGTGGGTTTTCAGGAGGGATGTCTGAAACTGCCAACCAATCCTGGTGAGTGCTCCCTCCTCACCGAAGGCCTAATCCTGCAAGGTGCTGAGCTCCCTCAACTTCCACTGAAATCTGCACTTTGCAAGATCAGGCCCTTCCCGATTAATGCAGATAAACAGGTGGAAGTGCGAGCCTGTTGTTTCCTCACTGGCTCATGATGGAGGAACCTTAATCCATGAGTTAAAGACCTTTGTGAGTGACTATGTCAAAATACTGCTGCTAATCCCTTCGTTCACACAGTGACTCTCTCCTGCTGATACACACGGGATGCTGCTCAGACACAGGGCAGTTTAAAAAATCACAAAACACAGTGTAAAAGTGGAGACAGTATTTAAAAAGCCAAACAGTCTGGGATCCTCTCAAAAGGGCATGGGGTTTGCAAAAGTCCTGGGGTCTCCACTGATTCCAGCTGCAAACACTCCCAGAAAACTAAAGATTAAAAGGAAAGTTGGGCAAACTGAAGAAGATGTCTCCAGGGAACATGATCCATAGGCTCAGGCTGACTGTAGCAAAGGCCCTCTTGACCCACAGGCAGGCACAGTGCTACACTCTCATGATTGAACCCACTGAGATACACAACATGCGATCCAAGTGCCACTCATTCTGGATCCTTCTCACTGCCCCGTTTGATCAATAACTGATGTTTGCAGTGCTCACCATTCCACTCTCTCCACAGCATTTTGTAGGCTGCTTTGCCCTGCGCTAGTGACAGAATTTGTAGCATGGCTCACTCACCCCGAGGAGTTCTCCGTCTGGTGACACAATTGGAAAACATTCGTTGGCTGGAGGAAGTATTCTTTGATGCAGTCAGAGAGGCCAGAATAAATCATTTTATTGGTACTAGCAATGGGTTTGAAGCAGCGTGTTTTGCTCCAAATGCAAACAGTCTCAACGCTTGACTTGTTTCCAATCCAGTGTTCCAGTTCAGCTTAGTTTAGAGACAGGCTTAAGGGGTGAAGCTGGGAACTGCATCTGGAGTGGAACTTCCCTGCAATTTGGGCGGGGAACAGGTCTGGGACTTCTGTCTGAGCCCATCTCTAATTTACTCTCATTGGATGGAAAACAACCTGTGTTTTATTCTCTGTGTTTGCTAAAGTTCTCTCTGGCTACTATGGTATAAGGACACTACATGGTTTCAGGGGGGTGCCTATCACAGGTACACAGACGTTGGTGAAGATAACTGCTAACTGAAGCAGTGTACTTCCAATCTAGTACAGCGGCAGGTGAGAAAGTGCATGCACTGCACAAATGCAGTGTTAGTAGACTGGCAATCAAAGCAACTTCTCCAGACCCCAATTCCTGGTTAATCAGATGGGCTGCATCTGTAATGTAATGAAAACAAACATTTCTGAGCACCCAGCCAATGGCAGTTTTAAAGCCAAATCATAATATATACATGATGCTGTTTAATTTTACATTCCCCCATTATCATCAATGCCGAGCAACTCACCAGACGCAGATGGCAGTCTGTGAAGCTAGTGGAGGGCTTTCAGGGTTCAGGGATTCAGCAACCTGGCATCCGAAGACAGGAACCATGCTGCAGAGCCACTTTTAATCATTACCTTCTAGATTTCCTTCTACAGGGACCAAGCAGCTGCCTGGAGCACAAACATCTAGTAACTGCTTGCTAATTTCTGTGATTTCCCTATTTGTCTAGCAGCCCCAGTACTACTCTGTAGCTGATGCTAATGAGTAGCAATAGATCACAGTTCTGATAAATGTGTCATACAAAATTAATGTTTGATTCATTTTTAATTGAAGGCTGGCAGAGTGGATGACTAGGTGATTTTGGAAAATGGAAGCATGTCATACAGTTAGGACCTGATCTTTCGTTCTTTGCTCACCCAAAATTCCCTTTGATTTCAGGGCAAGGAATGGAGGGTGGGTCCTTTATCCTGAATGAAAAATGGTAATCCATTCACAGTAAACAAGTTGACATACAACTGAAAGCACTTGGAAATGCCATTCTTAGAAGAGACCAATAGTCCAGTATCCTGGTTCTTACAAAATGCTTCCCAGGAAGGTGCTAAAACATTGCAAGGCACCTGGTTGTTGTGCCATTCTATGAAATGGGGGTAAATGTCTTCCTGACCCTAGCTAGTAATCATTTTATGCCTTAAAGCCTGGGGGTGAACACTTTTGAAATGTATTGTAGCCAATGTAAGCAGAGGTGCTTTGATTTGTGCCTCCTAAACCAGGGCCTGCTGCACATTAACTATTGATAATCGTTAATCCTTTGCATTAAGATTTGAGCAGCTCTACACATTTTTATATTGCTCCAGAATCCAGGGGAGGGGACTTTCCTGAGGTCCTCTCTATCTCTGTCTGTCTCTCTCTCTCTCTCTCTCGCTGTGCGTTAAAAGTTGCACATGTATTTTGTTTTGTTTGTCCAGGGAATGGAGAGGAATCATATCCAGATCTTCTCGCTCTGGTTATTGCTGTCATTGTAACCATCATTGTGGCCATGGGGGTGAAGAACTCTGTGGGATTTAACAACGTGCTCAATGCAATTAACCTGGTAGTGTGGATCTTCATCATGATCGCTGGGCTTTTCTTTGTCAATGGTGACAACTGGTCTGAAGGGCAGTTCTTGCCATTTGGATGGTCTGGAGTAAGTGTCTTACACACAATCTGGTATGCTATGGGCAGCAGCAGCCTTCAACTGAAGCATCCTAGCTGGTCACATAGGGTGCACACCATATAAGCCGCACCACTCCAATTCCCATCTGCTGTGCTAACAGGTCATCATTATTTATTTGTATTACAAGCACATTGCGGCCCCAACTGAGATCAGAGCCCCAGTGTACTAGACACCGTCTGTACACATCCATAGCAAGAGATAGACTATCAATTCTCAGCAGGGACTAACAAAACATAACAGACAAAGGATGGGAGAGGAAACTGAGGTGAAGCAACTTGCCCAAGGTCACACACAGCAGGTCAGTGGCAGAACTGGGAACAGAACCCAGGTATCCTGACAACTAGTCCAGGGCCCTAGTCACTGGCCCATATTGCCCCTCAGGCTATGTAACAATAGACGTCTTTAGCCACCCTCCCCTCCTTTGCTTCCTTCTTAGAAAGCACCACTTTAGTTTCATCTCCTGACTCCTTGGGCCATGTAGAGCGGTCACAAGGCCTGATAAACAGGGGAGTCTGGGGAAGGCCACCACAGCCAGAGGGGATGGAGCACAGGTAAACAGGAGCAGCTGAGGTAGTTTCTGTGCACTGTGGGCACATCTGAGAAAGAGGGGAAGTCTGGTCAGCGGTGGAGAGGGAGCTGTCTGAACTCTCTAAAGGGAGGGCCAGCGCTGCTGTATACTGAACTCCCAGAGACAGATTTACAAGGCAATAACTGAAGGACTTTCAAAAAGATTAAAGCTGAGCCAAAACTGAGACCATTCTTCCAAACCCCCTCAAACCGTGGGAGTCCAAACCATACAGAATCCAGGTCCCAGCTCTGATCCAGAGACCAAACCCTGACCCACCTCAAACAACTAGACTGACAGCAATAAGCTGAAGAGTAAGGTTTTCCAAAGTGCCTAAGTGATTTAGGAACCTAAATCCCATTGATTTTTTTTTTTCTTCAATGAAAATCAAGCTCCTAAGTGACTTAAGTGCTTTTGAAGTTCTTTCAGTGCTTTTACCCAAGGTGTTTTACTGAAGCCCTGCTCTCTCCCAGCTGAACATAGTGAGTTGGGCTATATTGGGATCTAGATCCAAACCCTCTTTGCATCTGCATAACCAAATCCCAAATGACAACCTTTGCCCATCTTTGAAAAAGTCACTTGGGGTCCAGTCTTCCCCCACTCCATCAGAATCAGCTTAGAACTTTTTCATAACTCTAAGCTCAAGAGCCAGCCATTTGAAGTGATATGTTGTTATAATGTTATTCCAAAATACAGTAGCCAGGGATAGAAAAGGAGTTAAGGGAGGGCTAGTGCAGTTTCTATAAAGAGCGGGAAACATACTGATATTTGTTTTGGTTGGTCTTCAGTAAAAATGTTCTAAACTGTTTGTTTTGTGCACTTCATAATGCCACCTGCCAGTGCTTATTTTATGGATGTTAGCTCACAGCTTACTGAGAATTTGGACAGATTTGGCTTTTTCAGCCTGCTTGAACTGGTTTTTATCCAAGGATGAGCAGAGACTGAAAATATCTCGGCTGGACTAAAGCCAAGATAATTTCTCAGATTTACACTGCTCAACTCCATAAGGTTTTGCACAGAAAAATAAGCAGGAAAGTAAAGTAAACCAAGATTCTTGGTTATCAGAGCGGATCCTGGGCTGTCTGATGTTTTTCCTCCCTCTTCTCTTAAATAAATCAATATTTTCTGCTAGATAAAACCTAAAGAGAAGAAAGAAGCCCCCTTGAGAGCATATATTGCATTTATCTTTTGAAGCTGCTTGGCCTTTTTACGCCACATATTAGGAACAATAAACAAAGAGAAATAGAAAAAACAGCCATTTCTCTTGTATTCAAACCTATAAAAGACTCAAGGCATAAGTACAGAATTTAAAGGGATAAGGGGCTTGATCTAAGCCCATTGAAGTCAATGGGAGCCTTCCCATTAATTTAAATGGGTTTTGGATCAGCCCCCAAATTTAGCTTTTGTAAAAATGATCTTGCAGTCACTGTGTTTAAGGCGAAATTCACTCTTGTGCAGAAGGCCACCATGAGGCCTCTGCACCAGTTAAATCCTTTAAAATAGGATTTAAATGAGACTTAAGTGGTGCAGAGGCCCTCTGCTCAGAGGTGAATTTTACCTTCTAGTGCACTGCTAGATAGATAGATAGATAGATTAGATACACACACACGCATTGCAAACTAACCCACTTCTTGTGTCTATCTGAGATACCAACACTTTAAAATCACTACCTTTTTTGTCTGTCTTGCATAAAATACCTTACAGAAAGCCAAGGCCAATTCTTTCCACCTCCGTATTTACATAAAGAGTTGCTTTCCATTTGAATCGCAATTTGCCATTTATGTAATTTTCAGCCATTGCACATGCTTCAGTGTTTGTTTCCTCAGTTTGATAACTGTCCTTGATAATATTGTATATTTAAAGAAAATAAACACAATAAAATATTTAAACAGTACAAATAATTCTTCATCCAAGGGTTCCCAGTAGGTGCTGCTAGCCCATCTGCAGTTTCCATACAAAACAGAAGTTATTTTGAAAGCTCCACACATCTGATTACATCTATTCTGGTCCGTCTATTAGCACATTTTGCTGTCACATTAAAAAGTTCGCTAATATTTACTGTATGAGAATGTTACAAATCCATATTAATTTAATCAGATTTGGATTCTAATAGCATGAAAGCAAGTGACTATATAAAACTGGTTAATTGTCTCATCTGTCACTGTCAGGATCTGTCAACAGATTCAGGGGCTGCATAACTATATATCTGTGTCAAGCATTAGTAAGTTGCAAATGACCCTCTTTTCGTGAAAACCCAAGCCCCACCAGCCTGCAAACCACACAGGGCCTCCTGCCTCAAAGGGTGGAGTACAATCTGAGTATTCTCCAATCCAATGGATCTCCTAGCCTTGGTTTAACCTTTTTGTTTTAATTTTATTGAATGCTCTTTTATTTCTAGATATTTCATTGTATGGCATGATGTTCGAATGGCATGCTGAAATAGAAGCACTAGATTAAATCATTGGATTCTTGGTTCTCCCAGGTGCAGGCCCCAAATCAGAATGTTCAGTTTGGGCACTCAGATCAGCCTTTAAGTGTCCAAAAGTCCAGTTGAAATGCAACCGGGTTCCTTAGCTTAAGCATCTGTGTTTGAAAACTCACTCTGAGCCACATCTGCCTTGCTTTGCATAGGCTTACTGACTTCCACTCACATTAAAAGGGGGTAGGATTTGGTCCAATAGGCACTGATTTCAATGTTCACACACAAGCCAAAATCCACTCTCCAGCAGGGATAATTCGGCGCAGCACTGGGAAACTCTGTAGGAGGAAGTATTAAGGGAAAGCCTCCCTTTAGGCCACTGGGTTGGTAATGGAACTTCTCTGTGGCTGCTACTGGAGGCCTCCACGGTCATGGTGTCCTTTCTGTCCTCACCCTCATGTAAAAGTAAAGTGGATCCTCCGGCCCTTGATGGGGGTAGGGCGGGGAATACAAGGAGGCGTCTCTCATTCTACCAGTTTTCCTTCATGTATTTGATTAAGTCAATTATTCGTGCAGGTGCTGAAAGGCGCGGCTACTTGTTTCTATGCCTTCATTGGCTTTGACATAATCGCCACTACCGGTGAAGAAGCTAAGAGTCCCAACACCTCCATTCCCTATGCGATCACAGCTTCATTGGTCACATGCCTGACAGCATATGTATCTGTAAGTACCGAATACATACAACGTCTCTCTACTGTAGCTTCCGTGCTGCTTTCTTTAGTGAGATAATGTGCCAGTGAGATCACGTAACAAATGTTTCCGTCTCTGGTGGATGTGCACGACGACATCAGCTGTGGATGTGTTTGACTACATCAGTGTCTTTCTGTGGCTGCCCTTTGACCTCCCAGTCTGTTGTTTCCAGGATTCAGATAGTTTCCATTCTGATGGGGATCCCATTTCCTGTGCCAGCTACATGGAGCATGTGACAGCCTGTCTTTTCCCCATGCATAATCTACGTCATGCAATACAAAGGGGAGGTCAGTAAGACTGCAGCAAAACAAAGAAGAGCACCAGAGATGCAGGACACATTTCCTGAGTTGCATCTTTGGAAGAGGAACCACTTCCACTGCTACAAATTCGGGATGCTGCCCAAGGCAGCACAGACCATAGATCATAGGCAGTAACAGGTGTGGGTGGCAAGAAATGACAGAAGCATTGTTCTGCTTCTCTGCATCCAAATAAGTACACATCTGTCTTCAGGGTAATGGAACAACATTGAGTGAGTCATAGGGGGAAAATGTTGTTCTGACTGTTTTACCCAAAACCTATCGAAAGGCCACTAGGCTCTCCTCTTTCTTTAATCATGGCAGTTACCAGCCAAGCCCCGTCATTTATTTTTCATTTGGCTAATTGTTCTGCAGTGAAGACCATATTTTGTCCTCTGCAAATAAGGGTTTAATTGTGCTATATAAGAAACATAGGAAGTGTGGCCATTTCTGAAACCACATTTTAAATATTTCTGACTTTCATCACTGAGAAACTGATCTCGTCCCTTGTGGGTCCTTGGCAGAAATATATGCTGCAGTCAAGAACAACCCTCTGTACTCCTCCACTCCTACCTCGGTGTCTTCTTTTGTCTTTGATAGGTGAGTGTAATCTTAACTCTGATGGTGCCATACTCTGCCATTGATTCTGAATCCCCTTTGATGGAAATGTTTGTAGCCCACGGATTCTATGCCGCTAAATTCATCGTTGCCATCGGATCTGTAGCAGGATTGACGGTGAGCTTGCTGGGCTCCCTTTTCCCAATGCCTAGAGTCATTTATGCCATGGCTGGTGATGGGCTGCTCTTCAGGTGAGTCATGCTTTTGCTGTCATTTATTTTTGCCCCCTGATGCTTTGTGACTTGAGTTCAAGTTAAAAATGATTGATGCAAAACCTGCTGTCAGTCATTTTGTTTTCTCTAGGGACACCTCTCAGTTTAATGGCTGCATTTTTCTTTTAGCACATCATATGTGATCAAATAGCCAGAGAGCTGCAAAGTCAGGGGAGCAGTGATACCTTGAGAAGGCTTCACAGCAGCACAGATCTGCTAGGAATCCTCAGAAGTGCTAAAAGAGGATGGGAAACGTGGGGTACCCTCTCTCCACACTTCACCATACTCTGAGAGCCCTATCCTGCCACTGGTTGGGGACAATGGGAGCTTAGCTTAAAAATCAGCAACTGGGAATGCAAGCACAAATCAGAGCATATAATCTGAGAAATCAAGAGGGATCTACAAGTGCAGAAGCTGATGTCAGAGTTTACACAGGGAATGTGTGTCTGCATATCTGAGGGTGGGGTGAATGGTCTAAATAAAAGTAACTCATGCCTATGTCTAAATGATCACATCCTGTTCATACAGAGGAGTAAATGTGCAATAACCCACCTATCAAAATAAAACCCCGAACGAACAAACACACACCTCTCACAGTAAGAATATCAAGGCCAAAGTCACATTTTGGTTTCAGACTTTTGCTTTTTCCAAAAAGTCATTTTTTAAATTGCCTGATATGTTCCTGGTCCATTACTCAGAAGAGCGACCTAAATTATACCAACATCATTACAGATACCTTTCCCCACTGAGAAATGCACTCTGGGTTTTTTCATAGGAAAGAGAGTAAAAGAAACAGCCAGAATTGTACAGAAATTAAATCTAAATATTTTCCCTCAAATAAACTCACACCTAGATTGTAAAACCTACTGAACTTTGTGTTGGCTTGTTTTATAAAAGAAAGGGAGTAATATTTCTACTGTAACTTAGAATTAAATATACTCCATTTGTCACCGCACCTTTACTGTAAAATACTTGCACTGCAGAGCTTTGAATTGGCACTTTGAATTTACAAGTAGTTAGGGCCCAATCCAAATCCCAATAAAGTCAATGGGAGTCCTTCCATTGACTTCAGTGAGTTTTGGATCAGGCTTTTAGACTATTAACTCCTGGAGATCCAGGGCCTGCATATCTTAGTGCTATATAAATACCATAGGCCGACAGACAGGTGTAGGCCTTGGCATGTTAAACACATATGGATATGTTTGTAAATGTGCTTCTAAAAGGCCCAATCCTACAAACATTACTAAGCTTGGTGTGTTCTACCATGAGAACCCCAGCTGTGGTCAATGAGGCTACCCATATTAGCAAGCTCAATAGTAAGTATACTCATAGTCGGTATGACTATGAGCTCTCTCCTCTGTTCCGTGTGCACCTAAAGCTTCTAGTGAACTAATGGGATTTTGGATGTGCAAAGAATGCACGATCAAGTCCTATGGGTGGGATGTTCAAAAACACTCATCACTGGCCCAACTCTGCTCTCATTGAAGTCAATGGCCGTTTCGCCCTAAATGATCTGATGTGCACTTCAGATGATACTGAGATGCCTAGAGCTACAAGCTACCCAAAATTCAGGGTAGGCTCCCTTGTCAATATAGCCACTTCTTTCGGGAGGTCGGGCACTGGATTTTTACCCAGAGAAGCAATTATACTAGAGCTTAGGCTTTGCATCCAGGTAAGTTCCTGTCACAGGGAGCCTCCACTGTGTGCAGTTTTAACGTTCTCTGACTGTTTCGCACTCTAGATTCTTGTCCCATGTGAGTTCTTACACGGAGACTCCAGTGGTGGCTTGTATTGTCTCAGGATTTCTAGCAGCACTGCTCTCCTTGCTGGTCAGCCTAAGGGACCTGATAGAAATGATGTCCATCGGCACACTCCTGGCCTACACTTTGGTCTCTGTTTGTGTCTTGCTTCTCCGGTACCAGCCAGAGAGCGACATTGATGGCTTTGTCAAATTCCTCTCTGAGGAACACACCAAGAAGAAGGAAGGGATTCTAGCTGACTGTGAGAAGGAGGTTTGCTCTCCAGTGAGCGAAGGGGAGGAGTTTGCTGGCTCACTCACCAACACGTGCGGTGCAAAAAATCTGCCGTCGTTGGGTGACAACGAGATGCTGATTGGGAAAGCAGATAAACCCACCTACAACATCAACCACCCCAACTATGGCACAGTCGACATGACTTCAGGAATCGAGGCAGATGAGTCTGAAAACATTTACCTCATCAAGCTGAAGAAGTTGATAGGACCACGTTATTACACAATGAGGATTCACCTGGGACTGCCAGGGAAAATGGATCGCCCAACGGCAGCTACTGGCCGCACTGTCACCACCTGTGTGCTCCTGCTTTTCGTCCTGATGTTCATCTTCTGCTCTTTCATCATTTTCGGTGCAGACTATATCTATGACGAAAGCTGGTGGGCTATTCTCCTGGTGGTTTTGATGGTCCTGCTCATCATTGCATTGGTATTTGTGATCTTGCAACAGCCAGAAAACCCCAAAAAGCTGCCATATATGGCACCTTGTCTCCCTTTCGTCCCTGCATTTGCCATGTTGGTGAATATTTATCTCATGCTGAAGCTCTCCACGATCACATGGGTCCGATTTGCTGTCTGGTGTTTTGTGGGTAAGTCTTGGATTTTTTAAGTGAGTCTGTTTTAAAAGAGCTGTAAAAGTAACTTCTCTAGCAGATGGAAACCTAGATGTCACTCTCCTTTTTCCTCCCTCCCTCCCTTCCTGCCCCTCCCCTCCTTTTCTTTACCTTCTGTTCTTCTGCCCCCTTTCTTTTCTTTTTTCCATGTTCTCCCCTTATTTGTGGGAGATTTTTTGAATACAATATAAATTGCCCCCAAAAATGGGGGTGGGGGCTTTACTAATTAGAACAATTGGGCCATGCTATCACTCTAACCAGTCTGAGTTGTCAGCTAGAGTATATCACAATACTTCTCCTTTCTGCAGCGTCTTCAGCTGTGATCCCAAAACACTTTAAAAATTCAAATTAATTCAGCACCCCTGGGAAGTGGCCTAGCATCATTATCCTCACATTTCAAACAGAGACACTGAAGCACAGAGGGGTGAAGGGCCTTGCCCATGACCACCCTGCAGGGCAGAGGCACAATCTGGAATAGAATCCAGGTCTTACTTGCAATCCGACCGTCTATGCCGCCAACCATACTGCAACTCCAGCTACGCAGGCTGTAGGGTGAGCCAGTGTCAGGCTGGAGACTAGAAGGCAGGAAACCTGGTTCACGGTCTCCCACTTTAACCATCGTACAACACCTTCTCTGAAAGCCAGCGCTTGAAGGTTAGCTTTCATGTTTATGTGTGTATTTATTTATTTAGGGTTGCTTTTTTCCATCTCCCACCCTGCTGTCCGGGCACATCTACAAACATTCAGTCAGTATCAACATTAACATTATCATCCCTGCAATAAACTCCTCTCCCACCACTGAAATATTTACATTTGTCATAACTACCCCCCACTATCATCACAATCATAATAACAGACCCACATCCACCAACCCACCCTCTCCAAATGCCCAGGGGGGAAAATGGGCCTTATAGCATGTCCAGAAGGTTAACAAATCTGGGCCATAGAGAACCAAAGCAGGACAAGAATGCCAGAGTCAAGGACCCCTTGTGGGGAATATTATTATTTGTATCGTGGTAGGGCCTAAGAGATCCGTTCATGGACCCCATAGTGCTAGGGTGCAGTACAGACTCAGAACAAAAAGACTGTTGCTGCCCCAAATGTCCTGCCAACAGCCCCTTCCCAATCCAACCAGAGCTCAGGATCCTACATTGATTGCATTGATTGTGGCCGTATGGCACAGGGCGAGAGTTGGGAAGCTGTATGCTAAGTGTTATTCTGCTTACAAGATTAAGCCTTTTTTAAAGAGGAGCAATGATTGACATCCAAGCCAACAGCTTGTCTGCCATGTGTCAACCTGATCCAAATTCAAGCAGTCTTCTTCTCATCATCATCCCTACCAGGGGTTGTGATGGGAGAGAAGAGCAGCTCAGCATTTACCGCAGTGACGCTGCTGGGTTCCATTCGAACATTTCCACTCCAGCTGGCAGCTGCAAAGTCCGGCCTTATCCACGGCTCTTATTGGTAGAAATTTAGTCCATTTGACTAAAAGTGAAAAACAATCAACAATGAAAAACCCTTCCATATATGTTATCAGCAGCAGGCAGGTTTTCCTGTTTATAAAAGAATCCAGAGGGACCGGTTGTCCCACCCACCATGAAAGCTGCATGGGCCTCACTCCCTTATCTGTCATCACAGAACTGCAGGGCAAGGGCAGATTTCAGCAGTTGTTCTTTCACCTGCACTGCATAGTTTAGGGGCTGCTTTCCCTAGCAAGTAAATTGCCTGTTTTATGAGTTAGACGTTGCACTAAATGAAGTTTTTACTAGTTTTTTTCCATAACTAATTTGGGTACCTGTTCAAATTTTGGGTTCTCGTAAATGAACCCTGAAGTTGTTTGATGGAATGTCCTCCAGGAGAAGAGCACCAGAGAGATGGCTAGAGATAAATCGGTTTATTCAGTGAAATGGATTATTCTTCCTTCCCTAGCTGCTGAAGGGCACAGCCACATTAAACTGGCTCTGAGCACTGTCCTGATCTCTTCATTGCAGAATAGCTGGGTAACTCACATAGCAGAAGTGATAAGCTTGTGTTACTTAGGGCTAGTCTACACTACCCGCCCGATTCGGCAGGTAGCAATCGATCTTCTGGGGATCAATTTATCACGTCTCATGTAGACACGATAAATCGATCCCAGAAGTGCTCCCCGTTGACTCCAGTAATCCAGCCTGATGCGAGGAGGAAGCGGAGTCGACGGGAGCGCCAGACTTCGACTTTACAGGGTCCACACCGTGAGGTAAGTCGAGCAACGTACGTTGACTTCAGCTACGTTATTCACGTAGATGAAGTTGCGTACCTTACTTCGACACACCCCCCCCCGCTTGTGTGTAGACCAGCCCTTAGTGTAACAGCTCATTTCCAACATTTCTAGTCATAGCCCCCGATCCACATGGATGGGCCCCTGTGCGCCCACAAAGTCCTATTGATTTCAGTGGGACTCTCCATAGGCACAAGGGATTGTGTGGGTCAAATTGCAGGATCAGGACCATAGTCAGCACAAGAGTTACTGAACCCAGATTTGGGTTCAATTTTTTCATAAGGTCTAAGTAGCAAGCCAAAGAATGAGCTTCACCAATAGCATATTCTGCCCACTCCTGGGCTATCAGGAGTTGATTGACCATTCCTTGTCTCAAGCCAGACTTCATGCTAACTGCACCATTTAGGGTACTTCTTCACTGCAGAGTTAACGGGAGTTAGCTACACTCGAGTCTCTCCTCTTGAGTTAGCCTGGCCCACGGGAGCGCAGCCACAGTGCAAAATGACGTTCGTGCTGCTGTGTTTTCATTGATGCTGCAATCACTTGTGCATGGCACTAAGACTCCTGGGGGCAGATCCCATGGTTCTGCAGGAACCTGAGCCTTTCCTGGTGAATTGGGGAAGAACTTGTTGGAAGGCATTGGAGGACTAGCAGCACTCAAGTGGAGCCAAGCCGCATCCATGCTATAAAGGAGTCACGTTAGCAGTAAGACATCATATTTTAGCCTATACCCGCTGACGGGCCAGCCAGCTAGAGCTGAAAGCACCACCACACTCGATCTAAGGGGTTTTGTGGGTGAACGGGACTCGCGTGAGGAGTAACATTCCATCTGACTTACAACTCAATGTTACCTCTGCAGTGAAGACAAGCCCTTCTGCTCTTGATATAGGGAAATGCTGTGTTCTGTTCCAGTCACTCATTTCTAAAAGGTTATAACAGAAACAGGAGGGGTACAGAGAAGGGCAGCTGAAATGGCTAGAGGAGCAGAAAGACCTCCATGTGCAGCATTGTAGTTTAGAAAGCAAACAAATAAAAGGTAACATGATAGAAGTGTTTAACGAGTGGTGCAGAGAAGGGCATTAGATGCTTCCTATTTGCCCCCGCATAGCACTCAAACAAGGGGACACCAATGACATAATTGGCAACACATTTAACACCAGGAAAGGAAATACTTGTTTTGCTTTGCACAGTGCATAACCGAAGCCAAGAACATAACAGTATCTAAAAAGAATGAGACATTGGTATGAATAACAAGAACAGTGACATTTACTTTACATTAAGATAAAATAAGCATAAGGGATATAACTCCTTATGCTTTAGGGCATAAAACAGCCACTAACTGCCTCGGGCTTACAAAGTACTTCTCCTATGTGCAGGTTATTCCATGATTTGTCTGTAACGGGGTATCTTGCACCTTCCTCTGAAGCATCTGCTAATGGGATACAGGGACCACTTGTCTTACCCAATACGGCATTGCCTGTGTCTTCTATGTTCCTCATTGCAATGTGAGACTTTATTCACTTTCACTGGATGAAGTTGGTTCTCTCAGTGCATCTGGCATCAGATGAGGATGCGTCATCCTCCTCAGGCTCAGCAGAGCCAATGGAGCATTGACCCGTGCGCTCAGCTTCTGGATGGGAATTCCAGCTTAGCGCTGGTTTGAAAATAAATAAATAAATAAAGACCTCAGCTTTAAAGCCGAAATGAGGGCAGGTGACAATCCTAAAACCTCAACATTTCCCTAAGGATCTGGAGTGTATTGTGCAGAGAGAGCGCCCTCTTGCTCTGTACTCTTCAGAACGGGGGAATTATACAGAATCTTTGGAAAAGAGGTCAATTACATACATTTCCAGAGGTTCCCCTGAGTCCTGATAGCTCTGAGAACCGAGCAGGCCTGTCCCAAAGGTGCTCTCTCTCTCTCCCTACTTCCCAATCAGGCACACTTGCATAATTGTTGCACTCCAGAAATAGGGTAGTACATTCTGCAGCTCCACAGCACTCACCCAGAATCTAAATAGTGGTAAACAATTTAATTTGTTTTGCTTTGGCTTTTTTATTTCCAAGCAGCCCTATGCAGCTGAGCAGTAAAGTAAGCAGAGGGCGTCACAAAAGCTCTTCACAAGATGTATTTTTAGGATTTAATTGGACTGAGTGCAGACTAGCACTTCCCAGGGCTCAGAACTGCAGCTTCATTAAATTTCTATGAACAGACAGACCATCTGGCGGTGCACAATCCATAATTTTCAACCATATCAGGAGATTTCTAGGACCCTGGCTCATCTATTTTTTAATACTCCGGGCGGGCTGGGGATGAGGAACTCAGTGGCAGGAACAGACAGCCTTATTGCTTCATGTGAGCATTTCAGTAAAAACAGCCAAATATGAGCTTATGCCAGCAGGAGTCAGTGGAGTTTTCAGTATTTTAAGTATTGCCAACCCCAAGCATTCAAAAATCATGAGTTGGGCCCCCTAAAATTAGGAGATTGGCTTAAAAACCATGAGATTTAAGAAAAATAATATATTCCGGGCTCTTTTTAGTTGCATTATAGTGCTGGCGGCTTTAGGGTTGACATTTTCAAGCTTCCCTCCAGTCATGGTGGCTAGAAACTTTCTTTTTTTAAAACGAAAGCTGAGCTTTTCACATAATCACCTGACTCCAGGAGCTGGGGCTTTAAGAAAAAACACCAGATATCACCAGACTTATGATTCTAGCCTCATGGTTGCAGAGACAAGCTTGAAAATACGACCCCTAAAGATACAAAAATCATAAGGTAAATGGCAAATAAAAAGAACCCCCAAATTATTACTTTTTAAGTCTAGTGATGTTTGTCAATCTTATGATTTCTTTTCTTTTCCTGTGGACCTGACTCCTTGCTTTTGAACACTTATGATTGGCAATCCTCTACTCTACTTTCCTTCTGGCAGTGGCCAACACCCAGTTGCTTCAGAAAACTGTGATCATATTCAGTTGTTCAGGGGAGATCATTTATTCCTGACCTCTGCAGGCAGTTCACACCCTGGAACATGAGACGTCTATCTTGGAGGAGCCTGTTTTGCAAAATATAGCTCTTTTGCAGTAGCTGCTACACATGATTTTGAGGCTGGAGGTCACCCACACAAATGTTTGTTGACTCTCAAGAGAAATAGCCACACACTGTACCCTGTCACTTAAGAAGCTGCGGCTCCAGTCAAATATAATGACTTCCTCCTGCAGCTTTAAATCAAGGGTGACTTCAAAACAGCAACAAAGTCTGCTAGATTTAATTAACTTTCCCCTGTGGCTTACATGGCATCAGTTCAGTTACCAGCCACAGGCAATTACTAAAGAAAGGCAGCTTCTCTTAAATTTAATTATTTCCCCTGCAGCTTCCGTGGTAAAGAGCTGAAGTGGGTACAGTGCAGTAGCGTAGCCGGGGGGGAGCAGGGGGAGCGGCCGTTCCCCCTTGAGCAGAAGCGGCGGAAGCGGCGCCTTTTTTTAGCAGCACGAAAAAAAGGCGCCGCTTCTTTTTAAGCGCCGCTTCTTACACTCACCCGGCATCGCTCCGGGTCTTCGGCAGCATTTCGGCGGCGGGTACCACCGAAGACCCGGAGTGAGCCGCCGAAGTGCCGCCGAAGACCCGGAGCGCCGCCAGGTGAGTACAGGGGGAGGCGCCTTTTTATAGCGCCGTTCCCCCTGCGCTCCAGGCCTGGCTGTGCTACTGGTACAGTGTGTTTTACCTTTGCTGTTGTGTGAGACTTGCAGTCCATGATTTGAGGACTTCAATAGCTGAGACATAGGTGAGAGGATTATTCCAGGAGTGGGTGGGTGAGATTCTGTGGCCTGCATTGTGCAGGAAGTCAGACTAGATGATCATAATGGTCCCTTCTGACCTTAAAGTCTATGAGTCTATGAGTCTAGTGGTGTGTGAACTCTCTGTTATCTCACATGATGATGTCAACCGCTGCCAGAGCTGAGACAGACCCGAGCCGATGAAATTCCTGCAGGAACACATCTGCAGTAGATGGATTCTTGAATCCATTACCAATTAAGGATCTTAAATCTCCATATACCTTGGCTTCTGGAAAAAACATTCATGGTAGATGGGAGGGAGAGATTGTGTAGTATCACATGAGAAGAGAGTGAGAAGGAAAAGCTTGAAAAGAAACTCCCAACAGCAACAGGAGGGCAGGATTTCTGTATCATTTTAGCATCAAACATATTTAACCTTATGATTGTGAAGCACTTTGGCTCTGTGTAACGAATGGTATGAGAGAGAGAGAGTGGCAATGCAGGGAACACCGAACAGACTGAAGAGAAAGGGTAGCTGGGGAGAATAAAGGTATGAAAATGGAGTTTGCGGATTTTATGGTGAGTCTGATGATATTTTTCTTCAAGTCCCAGATCCTGGAGTCATGTGTTTGTGAGAATTTCACCTTGCATTTAAAACAATAAATATAGTTCTAGCCCTTGTGTTTGCAGAGAGAAGCTTGAAAACGTGAACCCCAAAGGTTCAAAAACCAGAATGCAAATGAAAAGAATCCAAATTGTATTATTTTAAAATCTCATGATTTATAAACCCATCTCATGATTGTGGAGGTCTGATAGTGCATAGACCAGATCCTCAGCGGGTGCAAATCAGTGTAATTCCATTGACTTCAATGACGTCCCTTGAGCTAGACTGATTTACACCAGCTAGGGTTCTGGCCCAAATATGCGACCCATATATCCCAGGGGGAAGCAATGGTGGCTAACTCCAGTGACTATGTCTTTACAACTATATAGTATTTCTTATTCTTCTCTTCCCACCACTCTAAAATATATGTATTCCATATAGCTAATAGAGAGACAAAGAGGTGTGCAGTAACATCACAGTAT
Organism: Macrochelys suwanniensis; assembly: GCA_033296515.1. NCBI lineage: Eukaryota > Metazoa > Chordata > Testudines > Chelydridae > Macrochelys > Macrochelys suwanniensis. Next base: position 15,526,337 of record CM065783.1, read on the forward strand.
CAATTTTATGAGATCATTGTGTTTAACTGTTTAATCTTTGACTAACTAGAACACACCATTTATTTATTCCAAAGTGTTTCCTTTCTCAGATACTTAACAGTTGTACCCCCTCCGTGTCTCCCCCCACCTCCCTTTCAGGCTTGCTCATTTACTTTGGCTACGGCATGTGGAACAGCACACTTGAGATCAGCGCCCGGGAAGAGGTCCTTCATCAGAGCACATACCAGCGCTATGATGTGGATGTTGACCCGTTCTCGGTCGAAGAAGGCTTTTCCTATGCAAATGAGAGTGACAACTACCAGGACTGGGAGCCTTCAGAAGACAAAGGCTTCTCTTACCAGCAGATGTCGGAGGCAAAGGAGAGCAGTCGGACGAGTAGCAAATCGAAAAGCAAAGGCAAACACAAACAGAACTTCGAGGCCCTGATTGCAAACGATGAGCTCGACTACTCACCAGAATAGGCATAACACAAACAAAACCACAATGCTATTTCTCACTAACCTAACCCTTGGGCTAGAATGTGAAGGCTTCTTTGGCTCTCATTTTAAACTCCATCCTTCCTAAAATGTCAGTGCCCAGAATCACATCACTTACTCACTCACTTTTTTACTCTTCAGGATAGTTCTATAAAAATGTTTATCCTGAATTCTGAGGTTGTCACATTGAACAAAACAAGCAAGTGACCCATTCCGAGTCCACCAGCATGGCCTATCTTGGTGAATGTTACCAAGAGGGCCAGCACATGGATGGATTGGCTGATTGGCAGATTCTTTCTATGTCTATTAAACATCCTATTGAACTCTTTTGGCAGCACTGACAATGTGATTTAAATGAGAGATGTGCCAAATAGGGTGGGTTTCATGTGAGCAGTTACATGACCAGCTGAATTGGTGGGGGCATGAGACATATTCTCTGTGCCTTCCACAGAGAATATTTACCCCATGACTATACTGGTGTGATGCAACATATTTGGCATTTTCTTAGCAAGTATATTTTTTCCTTGAACTTATAGAAAGAAAACCTTTGCTAGCTAGGGGCTGGTCTACACTACCCCCCCGTGTCAAACTAAGATACGCAACTTCAGCTACGTTAATAACGTAGCTGAAGTCGAAGTATCTTAGTTCGAGCTTCAAAGCACTTACCGCGGGTCCACACGTGGCGGGCAGGCTCCCCCGTCGACAGCGCTTACTCCTCGCGGCGAGCAGGAGTACTGTTGTCGATGTCACGCACTTCCGGGATCGATTTATCGCGTCTAGAGAAGACGCGATAAATCGATCTCAGAAGATCGATTACTCGCCGCCGAAGCAGCGGGTAAGTATAGACGTACCCTAGGTGTAAGCACACTGGAGTAGTAAAACATTTCCCAAGGGAATCTCAGGAGTAGATTGAAAGTGGATCCAGGGATCTTGGTCTCACTGAGCAACATTTTTCATCCTCCATTTCAGCACCCTGGCACTCACTGCAAACATCATGGCTAGGGATGGGCCTGAACCAAACCTCCTGAATCCAAATACCCCAAACTTTGGGATTAAAATGCAATCTTCATGGCTTGTACCACATTCTAGGGCAGACTAAATCAAAACTTCAGATCCTAGCACACCTGAATTTCTCAGATCTGGATCTAAGCTTTATGGTTTGGGTCCATCTTTAATCATGATGAGGGTCACTCCTCATCTAGGCTTAAGTCATTCCTCTATAAATACTCATAAATATCAAACTCCATTTCTCTTGGCACCATGGGTACCAAGGCTTGGACTCCAGTTCCATCATTGTGTGTCTTCTACTGATTCACCGATCCATAATAGTTCCCACTGGGCACAGTCCAGATTGTCATTCAGATTTCAGTTCTTCAGCTGAAGTTTCTATTTATTACTTCATGTCACATCAGTCATTAACTTTGTCATCACTGGACAATATTTGTGGCAACTGTAGATAACCAGACCACTGAAATCTCATTCCTTGTCATAAACTATACTTTGTATTAAAGATCCTTACCTTATATATGTTTTTGAGATAATTAACCACTGGACTGTTGGGTGCTACTATGAAAAATACTGAAGTGCAGCTAGCTACTATAGTTAATGAAATTCCATAGTATCACGCCTCACTTTGAAACCAAATGGAATAGGCAAAAGGAGATGGGAGTTCATGTAACACAAGGCAGGGATTCTTAGGAGATGAATGTTTATTGATAGCTAAATCCACTGGCTACTAGTAGAGAACTGGCCCAATCCTCCCACTCTCACCTGAGCAAAACGCCCAGCGACGTGAATGGGAGTTTTGCCTGAGTGACGACTGCAGGATCAGACCCAATAGGAATAACACAGCCTCCTCATACCTAATCACGAGCATGCTGGGCCAAACTCACCTGTGGTGTAACTCCACTGAAGTCAATAGAGTTATGCCAGGGATGACTTTGGCCTATTGTGTCGTTTCTTTTATATACTGAAAAGAAAAATAGTTAACTAAACTCTGGTAGGAATTGTCCTGATAAAGAAATTGGACATTTCTGAGTCACTTTCTCCTATCCATGTTTTTGTTTATTTAGTAACTTAATTGCAATATGCTAAATGCACCTATCAGCACTACTGGGCACATGTACAGAATATTCAATCACATTAAACCCTAAAGCGATACAGAGTCGTAGTGGAACACCTGCCCAAACTGGCGCTCACCTCACCAGAGCAAAGCCGGAGAGAGACAGATTTTCAAAGCAGCCTTGGGGATTTAGATGCACAATTCATATTGGATATTAATGAGCTGTGTCTCTCAATCCCTTAGGCAGGTTTGAAAATCTCAGAGAGGGTATATAGCAGGCCTTGCAGCCTGACCTGGTAGCCAGCAAACTCGGGTTCCACTAGACCAGCAGAGGGGTACATTCCAGGGGTCAGAGCCCCCTTTCTGAGAACAGTTTGCCACCAGCCCCCTGAATTACAAAACTAGCAACTGGAGCATGCTGGCTGACTTTGAGTTTTGGAACGCAGGAGCAGAGAGTCTGGTTGAACATCCTGGCCCCATTGAACTCAATGGGAGCATTGCTATTGACTTCAATGGAGCTAGAATTTCACCCATTTGTCTCTGATGTAACTCACACCCACACCGTATAGGACTAATGTCTTCTTCATAGCACGTTTGGATACTAATAACTTTCAGAGCCAAGGAGAAATATTTTATTGTCTCTTCCCTTTAAAAAACATCTGTTGTGGTTCTTATCACACTGTGTATTTACATATGAACAGCCATACTGGATCAAACCAATGGTCCATCTAGCCCAGTATCCTGTCTTCCGACAGTGGCCAATGAACAGCAAGGGCAATTATCAAGTGATTCATCCCCTGTCGTCTACTCTCCGCTTCTGGCAAACAGGCTAGTGACACTCAGAGCATGGGTGGCATCTCTAGTGTAAATTATTGATCAGCAACTTCCATACAGATGATCCATTCCCAGCTCAATGGCCCATATAGCAGATTGGGTTTTAAATTATTGCTATACATGAAAAAATATTTTTATCCAAAAACCTACTTTTAATTAACAGAGCTCATATCAAATACATGAGAATGACTACTCTCTTAGCTGCTGAAAGCTACAGGGCTAATTTCTGCCCCCTCAGTTGCACCAGGGTAATCCAGCGAACTCCACTGACCTCATTAGCATTGCTCCAGATGTACACTGGTGTAATTGAGAATAGAATCAGGACCACAATTCCCCCGACATTCCCTACCAATGCTTGGCAAAGTCAGACTCCATGGTGCATAGTCAGGTGAATTTTACTCGTGTCACTTTGCCATTTGAATAAGAAGACGTTTGCACCACATTAGCATGAACGTGGTGCATTTAGCAAATTTTTGCTCACATGAACTCAGAGTAAATAATGCTGAGGGGATAATGGGTAGAACTCATTTGTTGGTGGTTGATGGTTCCAGGGCTCCAAAACATGTATCAGCTTCTCCTCATGCCTGATCTCCCAGACCTAAGCCAGGGCAGATCTCCTTTGAAGATGAGAGAAGTATCTAGGATCAGGGCCAGTATTAGCAGCCTTTGCATTATTATTTATTAGTAGTATTGCCGTAGCATCTAGGAGCCCCAGTCATGGAGCAGGACTCTACCGTGCTAGGCACTGTACAAACACAGAACAAAATCCATACTCTACATAGCTTACTGTCTAAGTTGGGGGTGGGCAAACTACAGCCCGCGGGCCAGATCCGGCCCACAAGCCATTTTAAGCTGATGTGCGAGCTCCCACTAGGGAGCCAGGTCGGGGGCTGTACCACGCAGCTCAGCCCCACTCCGGCACTCCAGCTGGGGCGCCAGTTCAGGGGGGGCCACACCACATGGCTCCCAGAAGCCGCAGCATGGCCCCACTCCGAGGGTCTGAGGCCACGCCACATGTAGGAGCCAGAGAAGGGGGAGGGATAGCTCAGTGGTTCGAGCATTGGCCTGCTAAACCCAGGGTTGTGAGTTCAATCCTTGAGGGGGCCATTTAGGGATCTGGGGCAAAAATCTGTCGGGACAGTACTTGGTCCTGCTAGTGAAGGCAGGGGACTGGACTCAATGACCCTCAAGGACCTTCCAGTTCTATGAGATAGGCATATCTCCATATATATATAAAAAAAAGGGACATGCCACTGCTTCCAGGAGCCACTTGAGGTAAGCGCCACTCGGAGCCTGCACCCCTGAGCCTCTCTCTATGCCCCAATCCCCTGCCCCAGCCCTGATCCCCCTCCCACTCTGCAAACCCCTCAATCCCAGCACAGAGCACCCTCCTGCACCCAAATCCCTCATCCACAGCCCCACCCCAGAGCCTGCACCCCCAGTTGAAACATGCACCCCTGCCCTAGCCCTGATCCCCCTCTGAACTCCCCAGCCCCACCCTAGAGTCCCCAACCAGAGCCCACACCCCAACCCCAATTTTGTGAGCATTCATGGTCTGCCAGACAATTTCTATTCCCCGATGTGGTCCTCAGGCCAAAATGTTTGCCCACCCCTGGTCTAAGTATATATGCAGCTGTGAAGGTTCTTTCTACTTATTCTAGGACTTTAAATAATCTTCCTTACCATTTTCATGCTGGTTAGTATCATTGATTTGTTAAGGACCAGCTGTGCTCAGCACTGCATGAGACATAGTCCCTGCCCCAGAGAGCATGTCGTTGGAAAAGATGGACAACACAGAACACTTGGAAAAGCCAGAGGAAAGGTCTAATTAGAGTATTTTTCTCCCCCGCCACCCCTCTTTGAAAAAATACACATGCAGGAGAAAAAGGAACATTGTAAAATCTGGACACTAAAACCAGCCCCTTTTCCTGTCAAGGACGATGGAGTTCTAGCCAGAGGCAGAGGAATTGCTATGCTCACTCAGCAAATCCTGGAGATAGATTTACACCACTTGTCTCAGCTCCCTACACAAGAGTAGATGACAGGCTCCATGCAATGCAATAAGGCGGCACACTCTCAATGCAGCACAGATCACAAAAGTTCTTGTTCAGCAACTGTGTGGCACAAACACTGACCCCATTCCTGATAGACCTTAGACAGCTAACTAGTCACACTTGTCCTCCTTGAATTTTTCTCTTGTGGAGCATGTGGTTGGCTTCCACTCCTCCAGGTTAAACTGCAATAATTATCTTGCTTTTCCCTTTGAGATGAAAGCCCAGCTAGACACAGATTGTAGTCACCGTTATGACTTTCTAACATCAGCACACAGCTAAGCTGAAATTTAAACGGGACACCTTGGAATGCCACTGGCCGTCACATTAAAAAACTTAAGACACATTGCAAGAAACTGCAAAGAGGAATAGATCCTTTCTTGATGGCTGCACAAGAAATTAAATAACACTAGTATTCTCCATAAACACTAACACATTATATTATTATGATATTTATAACGTGACTCCCAGCCAATGTGCTCAGGGTGCTATACAAATAATTTATATACAGTAATAATAAACTCTGTGGTGCTGGAACCTTGCAGAACACCCGCTGGCTTCCACAAGGTCAGGGAGAGAGGAAGGGAGGTTGTGTCCCTTAGTTTACACACAGAAAAAACACGGATGTCAGTGGGAGTTTTCTTGGCATAAGGACTTAATGAGAACTGAGGAAGGTCTTCAGGGTTTGGTACATTAGTTATAAATGGCTGATCAAACAGGGAGTAGAGCTGGGTAAAATTTTTCAAGCAAATAGTTTATTCACTGAAAAATGCGGCTTCGGGTCAACCAAATCGATTCACAAATTTGGGCTGAACTAGGTGAATAGTTTTGGCCCCAAAAATGGAATTTTTAAGTAAAAAAAATTTGTTTCACAATTTTCAAAATGATGTTTGAATTTTCCATTTCATTTAGAAAGTTAGCTAGTTATTTAAAACACAAAACCACCCCCAAAATAATTAAGGAAAAACCCTGAAAACTAAATGAACTAAGCTGAGTTACACTGAAAACTGATTTTTTTTTTCAAATGTTTCAGTTTGGTCACCAAACTGAAAAAAATCAATTATGCACTCGACTGTAGTTAGTAAGTGAAAAGAGCTCACTGAAAAAGGTAACTAGGACAAGGAACTTATTTGTAAGGCCAAATTCTATCTTTAAATGCCCAAATATGCCTCCAATGTTACTGTTACAATTGCATAGCTGAGCTCACTAACACCATGAAAGATTCATCAGAGACGGACTTCAACCAAATTCCTTCAGTGTCCAAATATCTTCAAATTTGGGTAGAAATTGAATGTTACAGCTTCTGTGTTAATCCTCTATTTCAATAATTGGTCATAAAAATGCCTCTGGGTGGCATCTCTGGGGCACAACAATTATTTTTCTTTTAGTTGCTTTGCTACTTTTTAGAAAAAAGAAAAAAAAACATCTGGGGGCAAAACTGACTAACTGATTTTTCCAAAACTTTTACTCACCCTTTAAAACTTTTCAGCTATCAGTTGAGAGAGGCCTTTAAAAATGAATGAAGTATGAATATAATATAACAGGATCTTACCATCAACTTGTCAATTTCAACTACCTGGTGAGTGACAAAGCCTTGGTGGAATAGCTGAATTCCAGATACAGATTTTGATGCTCCTGCTATAATGTGGGTTAGTGCCTTTGAGTAACCACACTGCAGTGGTTGTGATGTTGTTTAAATCATAGTTAGTCGGGGAGAGAGTGTGTGTATGTCAGAAAGGTTGAAATGGTGCAGTGGATTAATGCACTAGCCTTCACACAATGCACTGTTAGCCTGGGAAACTCATTGCCATGGGATGTTGCGAAGGCCAAAACTATAACTAAGTTCAAAAAAGAATTAGATAAGTTCATGGAGGATAGGTCCTCAATGGCTATTAGCCCAGATAGTCAGGGATGCAACCCCATGTTCTGGGTGTCCCTGAGCCACTGACTGCCAGATGGTGGGAATGGATGACAGAGGGATGGATCACTTAACAATTGCCCTGTTCTGGTCATTCTCTTTAAAGCATTTGGTGCTGACCACTGTCAGAGACAGGATATTGGGCTAGATGGACCATTGGTGTGACTCAATATGGCCAATCTTATGTTCTAGCCTTTATCCTCCTGAGACCTAGGTTAAAATCCTGGGCTAGATAACAAATGAAAGTGAATGTTGTGGTCTCATCCAAGTCCCCATTCAGCATCTGTCCACAGCCCAACTGGCAAACTGCTGAAGAGGGTCCCAGAGCTAGAATGCCAGGAGAGGGGGTTGTAGAGCAGGATTGAGGTTCAAAGGCAGATCTGTGTGAAGGATGCACAGCACTTGCCCATACTATGCCAGGCTCAGTTCAGGGCTGTATCCTGTACCAAATTCACCTACGCAATTAAAAGTAAGTGGCTGCTGTATATGCACCGTAAAAAAATTCATATAAAAACTCTGATGGATTTTGGATACGTGCACTCAAAGTGCATGCGAGCCATGTTTTAATACATACACATTCATTCACAACAGCTTCTTCAATGAAACCAGTGGTACCAGTCCTGCAATCCTTACATCCCTGATACAGGGGATGGATCACTTGGTGATTACCTGTTCTGTTCATTCCCTCTGGGGCACCTGGCACTGGCCACTGTCGGAAGACAGGATACTGGGCTAGATGGACCTTTGGTCTGACCCAGTATGGCCGTTCTTATGTTCTTACTCACATGAGTAGTCCCTTGGGGGCCAGATTCTGCTTTCAGTTACACCAGTAAATAGCCAGAATAACTTCAATGATTTCAGTGGAGTTCCTGTCAGCTGAGTTACATACTGGTGTAGCTGCAATCAGAGTCTAGCCCTTCAATGTCAACAGAACTGCTTATGTGACTAAGAATTACTCATGTGACTAATTATTAGAGGATTGGGTCCAATAGAGTGTACTTAATTCTAATTGATTTTATAGACACCTGAGTTCATACAGAAAATCTAAAAGAACCTTCAATTTATGAGAAATAAATAATAAAAGCAAGGAAATCAAGGATGGAAGGTTCTGTGTATAATTTCATCTGTCGAGGCAAGTCAAAGTGGCCCCAGTTTTATCCACAGATACCCACTGACTTTAACAGGAATTGCAAAGCTGTATCGGAGAGCAGATCTAGCCCCGATGTGACCTCAACTAGATTCAAGCATGTTTATATTTAGATTTGGGAGGAAGGATGTAGGTTCTGAATCTCCTAGCTTTGACTTGTTTTTTACCATGCTCTTAAAATTCTGTGTAGGTTACTCTGTACATCTACACAAGCATATACATAGTATAGTCTATTAGAGACAGAGAGAGAGAGAGACTATATACTCTTCTTCAGTGATCTACGGCTGTGTCTTCATCCAGGGTTTCTGATTTGAATATAAGCAAGAGCAAAGCTTGCAAGATTTGTACATGTCACCAGAGTCCTGTGATAAAAACAGCCTCAGAATATATACTGGTTGGGTGTATTTTTTTAAAAACTGAAGTATCAACAAAATCACATCCTTAATATAAACTCAAATTTTTATTCAACTATTTACCTCATTAACTTAATGTATTTGTGTTTGTTTGATCTTCCACAAATGTTCTTCCCTGTCCAAAAGAAAATCTGAGTACATTTCCAAAGGGCCTTCGTATAGCACACCCACAAAGTGCAGCCCTTACATAGGCAAACATCCCAATGGGATGTTTTGCCCTTAATAAAGATCACTGAATCTGAGACAGAATTTTCACATGCACCCTTTTGGCATGCATGCAACGTGCATGTGCCACTGTTGGTGCCTATGGCATGAGCACCTAATCAGGGTTTGTATTTGCAGATGTGGCTCAGATGCATGGTGGGGTGGGTGGCACATTTTGCAGGTGCAGTTTGAGGTGCCTTTGAAAATACAACCACATAAATCTACATCAGATACCCACTTTTTAGATACATATATACATATATTACAAATTACAAGAAGGAATCCTGGGCTCCCACCCACTGAGAATCTGTATTTTCAATGTGTTTGTTTATATAATCGGCACTGATATCCTCTCCATGGGTCTGATCCTGAACTGTGCTGAGCATCTGGTGCTTAGATAGCATGGTGATAAATGTGTTCAAAATACCTAAGACAGGTAGATGGCACCTAAGCAGGTCTCTCCCAACATTTTCAGAGAGAAAGAATATGCCTTATTTTCCTACCAGCTCCTGTACTAGATAATATTTTTAAATAGTCATTGTAGCCCCAGTTCTGCAAGGTACTTAAGCATGTGCCTAGCCATAAACACATGCCAAAGTTCCTTGCTGAATAAAGGCCTATATTCCCATGCAGTCTAAATAGCTTGTACCAGAGTAGTCACCAATAACAGTACCTGTTATCATGCAATCACTAATAATACTTGTGTATCTGATCCAGGGCCCATTGGATACAGCCCTGTGGCTTTTAATATCCCTATACTTGACTCTAGCATTTCTGTATCCATCCATCCCTTCTTTTTCCAGGCAGATTTGTGGATTTCTGTAAATTCTGAACATTTAGTTCACAATCACCTCTTATGTCATGGGCCATTAGAGGGAATCATCCACTCTGTTCTCATCTAGAAAAGAAAAGAAAAGAAAAGAAAAGAAAAGAAAAGAGCCTATGCAGGACGAAAGTTTATGCTGCAGTATTGACTTTGGTAACATTAGGGATAACGAAGCAGTATTTATGTGTTTGGAAAGCATACGACACATATAAAACTGTAATGAAAGAATTAGAGGGCTGTGTTCCATAAGAATAGGCGCTTCCTAAAGATATTTCACAGATTAATATAATTTATAATCCCCTTGATAACTCCTAGGAGTAGATTAAGAAACAATTAGCACAGTCCAATGTCAAGCCATATGGTTTATAATACTTTCCCTTATTCAAACAATTAAAACTACCAATGACAGGTGTACAAGCAAGTGTGGAAATTACCAATTTGCAGCAGAGATAGGCCTCAATGCAAACCCTAGATCCACCTACCACAAATTTGGAGGAAGTTCAGAACCCCTGAAAGTTGGGGTCTAGGTCCATCCCTGGTTGCAGGTCATCCACGTTTCCCCTAGTAGCAGAATCTTGGGGCTCTTTGATGTGCAGGGAGAAAATCAAGACCAAAATTTTCTGAAGTCTCCACTAGTTCTGGGTGCCTCCATTTTTGGGTGGCCAATTTAAGGTACTTAAAGTTCTGAGCACACCCAACAAGTGAAGTCAATGGGAGATGTGGGTGTCCACCACCTCCGTAATTCCATGTTCCGTGGCTCAGATTGGGCCCTCGGAAATGGGGGCATCCAAACTTAATTGGCACTTTTAGAAAATGCAAGCCTATACGTACCTTATAATTCCAATTCACATTAATGGAAGTTACACACTTCATTCCCTCTGTTCGAGTGGTGACTACATCCTGATGATCATAATCCCTCCCTTTCAAAGGAACCCGAATATTATACTGGTGAAGCATAAATACTTCAACTCTTTTTGGCCAACTTCAGATTTTAGTCTCTCTGCACCTTTTTTGCAGCACTTGGTTACAACAATTTGATTACAAGACCCAGCATTCTAGCATCCTCACTGCAAAAAATAAATCACCCACTGACATCAGATGTTATAAATTCAGCTTGTAAATGATATTTACTTTTTTTCCATTTTGTTTGGTCTTATGAGTATAACTTGCTTTTACGCAGATGGTATTTTCTGGTGTAACAATTCTCTGCAGTTCTGGTATGAATTGATGTATTTGTTAACAAGTTTGTTATATTATTATTTTATTTTATTTGTGGTTTCCAAAACCCCATTGGTGCACTGTACAATGGGAACTTGTGGTGTGTCATGAAGAAAGAAAAAAAATATGCAGATGTGTTATGGAGTGATTTTTATTTTCAAATGAGTGTTGTTGATACTAATATATATATATATATTATATTATATATATAGACTTATCAAGATACTAAGAAAAGAAATCTAAATTTACCAAAATGTGTATATTTTAATAAATGCATAAAGCTTTATTGTGTGCCTTTACATTTAAAAAATGAATTTATAAAGGAAGCCAGAGAAAACCGTGTCTTAGTATAAATTTCCATAATAATGTAAAGCTTTTAAATGAAAGACTACACCAAAAAAGGAAAGAAAAAAAATCCCATATAAATTTTGTTAAACTGATCAGTATCTGAAGGTCTGATATTTTTTCAATGCTAAATTGAATTTAAATATAGACAAACTTTGCCTTAAGTGCTCCAAAATTTCCTTTATAGAAGAAACATTTAAATGGGCTGATTTTGGAATTTACTTGCATTGTTGTGAAAAATGGTTATTAGTTTACACAATAAAACCTAAGAAAATGGCAACAGGTTGACTATTAAAATTTTAAGTATCAAACGGTCAGTGTCATATTCTGCCTCTTAGACTAGTTCTTTTACCCTCCCCTCCTGCCACCAAGACCAATTGCATCAGCCCTGATTCAGCCCAGTAAATTCAAAGTGGCAGTTGCGAGTCCCACCCCTTCCTCTTCACAGCTAGGAGCGTGCAGGATGAGAGGATACACAAAAAGCCTTGTTGGGATTTGTGTTTGCAAGCGAAACACACCACTCTCCGAGTGTTTTGCCCTTTGCTCACTGAGTCTTGGCATCTGATGAAGTGGGTTCTAGCCCACGAAAGCTTATGCCCAAATAAATGTGTTAGTCTCTAAGGTGCCACAAGTACTCCTCATTCTTTTTGAGTCTATAGTGTCTGTCTCTTTCCATTCTGCCTCCCTTTCAAACCATATGCTATCAGCAGATTCACAGTGCCAAGCTCAGATAGAGGCCCTTTCAAGGTACTTGAGGCATGGGCTGTTGTATTAATAAGAGGTGGGTGTAAAAGGCCCAAAGGGCCGCTGGTTCTCCGTCTTTTCCATTCTGTGACCCCATGTTTCAACAGAAAAAGTGTTTCACCCTCTCCTCTAGCGGTAAGGGTGGTTGCAACTGCTGATATCTGCTCATGACGCCCCCTGGTGGTCACGACCCACAGGTTCAGAACTTGTGGATTAAGGTGCTCCTGCAGGCCATGCTCTATTTTTGAATTGTTCTGCCCAGAATCAGTCCCCATTTTTCTCATTTCATTTTAACAAAAATAAAGGCAACCCCTGAACGTTCCTATAATCAAGCAGGTTTTGTTTTGAAGCAGCTGGAATTTGTTGAAATTGAAAAATTCATCAATATCTTAAATCTAAATTCATAAAATGTTCCTGAAATATTTCACTGGTTTTTCAACCTGCCCGAGCTCTGTTATGTATTAATGCAGTAACCTGAGCCATCTGTTTCTTTTCTATTTCAGCTGGAGCCTCAGCTGAGAGTTAGAAAGATTTCCCTCCACTCGTCCTTGCATCCACTTTCTAGACCAGGGGTCTCAAACACGCGGCCCGCCAGGCAGGGCTGGTGCAACCACTAGGCAAACTAGGCAGTCGCCTAGGGCGCCAAGTGGTTGGGGGTGCCGAGCCCCAGCCATGGAGGAGCTGGCGCGGTGCAGGGGGGGCAGCATCCCTGCAAAGGTGGCAGTGCCGCTAGTAGGGGAGCAGCCACGCCCTCCTGCCCAGGCTGCAGCCCGGTGCTCCCCCCCCACCGGGGGGCTCCTGCAGGCTGCAGGAGATGCATGCAGGCGCCAGCGCCCGTGTGCCCCCCCGGCTCCCCGCTCACCGCGCTCGGGTTCTGCGGCTCCCGGGTGTGTGAGCTGCCGCCGGGGTGTGGGGTCCTGAGCCTGCTCCGGGTGGGGCAGCGGCGGCTCACGCTCCTGGGAGCCACAGAGCCCGAGCGTGGCGAGAGGAGAGCCGGGGGGTGAACCCCCCCTCATCGCGCTCGGGCTCTGCGGCTCCTGGGATGGAGTGTGAGCTGCCGCTGCCCCTCCCGCTGCCTCACCACTCTGCGGGGGAGGGGCTGTGCGCACGGCAGCCCGGCAGCGTGTTGCCTCCACATGGATGGAGCCAGCGGCTCCAGCGGCCTGGGCATGGCAAGGGGAGTCGCAGGGGGCAGTCAGGGAGCGGGGGGGCTTGGATGGGTCGGGAGTTCTGGGGGGAGGCCTGTCAGGGGGCGGGGGTGTGGAGAGGGATGGGAGCAGTCAGGGGATGGGGAGCAGGGAGGCTTAGGTAGGGGGTGGGGTTCTGAGGGGCAGTTAGGGGCAGGGGTCCCAGGAGGGGGCAGTCAGGGGAGGGAGTGGATGGGGGCTGGGAGGGGGGAACCTGGTCTGGGGAGCAGCCCCTGGGGTCTATAAAGGCTCGTTGGGATTTGCCCCTCAATGAACCGACATGCGGCGGGGGGGGGGGGGGGGGGGGCGCAAGGTGGAATTTTCGCCTAGGGCGCAAAATATCCTTGCACCGGCCCTGCCGCCAGGGGTTCTGCCCTGCAGCCCGCCAAGCTCCCACGGGCCCCTCCCAGCACGCTGCGTCCCCAGCCTACCTCCAGGCCAGGGGTGGGCAAACTACGGCCCCGGGCCGGATCCGGCCCCGCAGCGCTGAGGGCCCCGCGCTGCTCCGGGAAGCCCCGGACGCAGCGTCCCTGCGGCCCTGGGGGGAGGGGGAGCAGAGAGCTCTGTGAGCTCCCGTTGCCTGGGGTTACCTCCCCTGAAGCTCCCATTGGCCGGGAACGGGGAACCGCGGCCAATGGGAGCTTCGGGGGAGGTACCCGTAGGCAAGAGGAATGCAGGGAGCTCTCTGCTCCCCCTCCCTCCCCCCGGGCCATAGGGATGCTGTGTCTGCAGCTTCCCGGAGTGGAGCGGCATGGGGCCAGGGCAGGCAGGGAGCTTACCCTGGCCCCTCTGCCACCCCGGAGCCGCTCCAGGTAAGTGGCACTGGGCTGGAACCCGAACCACCCTGCACCCCAACCCCCTGCCCTGAGCCCCCTGCTGCACCCCAACCCCCTGCCCTGAGCCTCCTGCCGCACCCCTACTGCACCCCAACCCCCTGCCCTGAGCCTCCTGCCTGCACCCCAACCCCCTGCAACACCCTGCACCTCTCCTGCACCCCAATCCCCTGCCCTGAGCCCCCTGCTGCACCCCGCGGGCAGGGGCGGGGGTAGAGTAGGGGGCATGGGGCAGGTGCTGCGGCCCTCGGGCTAACATATGAGTCCTCATGTGGCCCTCCTGGTGATTCAAGTTTGAGACCCCTGCTGTAAACCAAGAAAATGCAAATACAGCCCTTTGCAATGACTGGAGTGTGCCTCTCAGAGAGCTGCAAAGAGGACAATGGTTCTGCTTTGCGTGACCTTCTCTTTCCAGACTGGTACCTGTTGATTCACTAGCTAGGGTACATCTACTGTATGCCGCCACCACCAACAGAGGAACTGACGCCAAGTTTTACTGTGAGTTTGTGTTTGAATTAACCCAATTCTTAATGTCAAACTCAGATGAAGCAGCAGAGTTTTTCATGGTTTCCACCCCAAACCATAAATTGGCCTTCAACACATGAAACTGGGCCCAACTCATCTCCAAATTCATCCCTTTCCATCTCTCCATTCACTCTAAACCTCAGTGAAGGCTCTCCCTGGAACTCAGCCTAGAAAGGTTTGTGCAGCTGGTGAATATGGCCTGACATTTGTGTTTGTAATAAAACCTGAAACCAAACCAGATGATCTGTGCTTTTGAGTATGAAAGTTTTACACAGCCCTAATGGAAATAGCCACACCCAAAAATCTGGATCCAGACAGCTCCAAACTCTGCAGGTGGGGGATTCAGAATCCAAATCCAGATCTAGGTTTTGCTCCAGCTCTACAATCAGTCAAATCAAAAATTCTGGATTTAAAATCCTGATGTTCCAAAACAACCGTAAGCATCCATCAACCAAGAAACATCTTTTAATTGAAATCATCCCTTTAACAGCTCTAAACTGCAATGGAAGTTAAAAGCCTGAGCTTCTCCCTCTCACTTCAGATGATGAACACAAGGTAAAAAGAAAGAAAGGTAAAGATCTGTTAGGCGGGATCTGAGAAAATAAATACTGACCCACTTTTATGCAGTGACCAATAACATTTTTGCACCTTACAGTCTGGAACTATCATGGAATAGTTGCCTTTGAGCAGTTCAGGCAGATGAGAGATTGAAGCCCTCAGCTGAACTGAAGCCCAAAGCAGAAATGACACTTGCATTTATGCGAAGCAGAGACTTACAGGGTATGCAGATCACACCAGGGAGAGCAAGGAGGGTCCAGGGGAGCCATTTGACTCCATGGGTCTGCTGTATATTTACTAAGAGCACTAAGAAGGTGTTACTAATTGACCTATAGTCTAGTATAAGCAAAGAAAGCTGGACCACATTCAACAGCCATTAAGTTGAATCAGCGCTGGCTGTGGGCCATACGCCTTTGCATGCAGGGTATTTCTGATTCTGAGATTTGCAAGGAACAATTCTCATTTTCCACTGCTGGTTTGGATCTATCTTGCAAAAAAATCGAGTAGATGAAATGCACGGGCTCTTTTCAAAGCAAGCTGTTGTTGTACTCATGACATGCATTTAGGTTTACTAAAAACAAAGGCCATAAGACAAAACCGAACTGAAGAGATGCCCTGTACTCTAATGGAATTAGGGTGACCAGATGTCCCGATTTTATAGGGACAGTCCCGATTTTTGGGTCTTTTTCTTATATAGGCTCCTATTACCCCCCACCCCCTGTCCCGATTTTTCACATTTGCTGTCTGGTCACCCTAAATGGAATAAAAATATCTAGCACTTTATACTTTTCAGCCACACCTTACATTCTCTCCAACTTACAGATAAGGCAAGGAATTTTGCTCAGGTTCAAACAATGAGCTAGTAGCAGGGCCAGGAATAGAACCTGGATCGCTTGACTGTCAGACAGCTGCACCCACTATCCTGGACCACAACTGGCAGTGTGTGCTTTAAGCAGGTGCCTATAAAAAAGGAGCAGTGAGGGTGTGTCGGGGTTAATGTGGAGGATGGAGCAGAGTGACATCACTGACTGAGCTCCAATCCAAATAAAGAGACATGTCAGGCCAGACTATGACCAGCCCCTGTGTGCGTGAGCAATGAGACACATGCATCTTCCCCATGCCCTTGTGCCACCCACATGGGCGCAGCTGAAATTGCAGACCCTGAGCACAAGAACTGTTGCAATCTAACACGGGTAGCTGGCTGTGGAGGAGCAGCTCAGCAGCGAATATCCCCCCACTCAAGACACTGGGAGGTCCTTTCTGTGAGGAACCAGGCCTCTCAGAGCTCCCCCTGGAATGGTGAACCCTACCCTCAATGGGAAGCTCTTGCTGAAAGCCACTATTTAGCTTTTACATTTCACTAGTCATATTTGTGCAGCAATTTGTGTCACCTAATAGAGATACACTCCTCCTGCTCCAGGACGTAGCTGCGTAACCCTGTCTTCTAAATCCTGAATTTACTTTTCAACAACTCAAGACACATTTTTATCCACAGAAAAAATACAATTTGAATGGGAGCTTGGTTAAAGCTTTGGGAATCAACAGGTCTCTGGGTTTACCTGGTTTGTAGGTTGGTGTTCCAACAGCCTTTGCTGTGGGAATTCTCCAAGAGGCAATCACCAACTTTGGCTCTCTGAAGAGGAGCTATTCAGCATAAAGCAGCATTCCCCAATGCACAATCCACAATCACAGGCCAGTCTCCACAACGCTGCACATCTGTGTGTTACACATTCTTTCAGGGTGCCCACATATCAAAGACAGCACTTATTGCTCCTCTTGAGTGTATACAACAACTAACTGTACCCAGTCTGTGATGTAATGAGCACAAGTGTTCTGCCAAAGAACGGGGAAGTTACAGTTCACATTGTGTACATTGTATAGAACAATACAACACAACAAAATGCCGTGTGAGAGCACCACGTTTGGATCTGCTTGGCCCCAAAGGCAGGCTCAGTACCAACACTATTTGTGTTGAGTCAGCCCTCGAGAAGAGGCTAAAATAGAGCTCTGGATCTGAACTCCCCTGGCCCCCAGGGGAATTCACTTGGGGGAATTTCACTCCAGCCTGTGTGTCAAGGCTTCAGCCTCATTCTAATCAATACATTAAAAAAACCATTTAAAGTCTGAGAGTGGTAACAGTACATTCACCTGTTAGTGCCATGTCCCATTTTCAATCCCTTTAAGCCTTCCACCATGGCTTTCTGCAGGAAAGGAGAAGAGGGAGAGAGCTGAAGAGGCCAGTGTCCCATCCTCGTGAGCCGTGTTGTTCTAAGAACCTTGGAAGAGAAGGATTAAGGCACAACAAGGCTCAGATCCACCAAAACTTTAATGCCACCGGAACAACCTTTCCTCCTCATCCTCCCCACTTCCAACCCTACCTCCCCTGAACATTCTTCCCCCTTTCTGTCACATAACCTCCTCCCCAGATGGACACTCCAATTTCCCCCATTCTTGAGTCTTCAACTGAGACAAGCTCAGCCATTTTGACCCCCACCTGTGCAGACAACTGGCCAAACTAGCCACTGCTTTCTGCTCTGCTTTCTCTGACTGCCGGGCCTGGATCCTAAGGATTATGCCTTAGTTCATCCACACTCTATCCCCAGGACCATCCAGTGTTTAGGTATCAGATGTCTAGTCCCCATTCACTATCTTTGCCAATAGCTACCATTTGTTTTCATTACTATATAGACCATGCATGATTTCTTTAGTGCTCTTTCCTATTGACAGATCTGCTCCTGAGGTCAGTCAGGAAGCACCAGTTGCCTATCCATCTCCACTGTCAACACTAGTGAATAATAAATAAATTATTGTAATAATAGGCACTTCTACAGTGCCTCACACCAGAGTATCATAAACCTGAATTAAGCCTCGCCGCAACAATATGAGGAAGGATTATTATTCCCATTTCATAGACACAACTATGAGGCACAGAGCGGTTAAGTGACGTACCCAAAGCCACAAAGAAAGCAAGTGTCTGGGCAGGGATTGGAATTCAAGAGTTCTTGCAGCGGTTCTGCAGAAAAGGACCTAGGGGTTACAGTGGACGAAAAGCTGAATATGAGTCAACAGTGTGCCCTTGTTGCCAAGAAGGCTAACGGCATTTTGGGCTGTATAAGTAGGAGCATTTCCAGCAGATCGAGGGACGTGATTATTCCCCTCTATTCGGCACTGGTGAGGCCTCATTTGGAGTACTGTGTCCAGTTTTGGGCCCCACACTACAAGAAGGATGTGGATAAATTGGAAAGAGTCCAGCGGAGGGCAACAAAAATGATTAGGGGGCTGGAGCACATGACTTATGAGGAGAGGCTGAGGGAACTGGGATTGTTTAGCCTGCAGAAGAGAAGAATGAGGGGGGATTTGATAGCTGCTTTCAACTACCTGAAAGGGGGTTCCAAAGAGGATGGATCTAGACTGTTCTCAGTGGTAGAAGATGACAGAACAAGGAGTAATGGTCTCAAGTTGCAGAGGGGGAGGTTTAGGTTGGATATTAGGAAAAACTTTTTGACTAGTAGAGTGGTGAAGCACTGGAATGGGTTACCTAGGGAGGTGGTGGAATCTCCTTCCTTAGAGGTTTTTAAGGTCAGGCTTGACAAAACCCTGGCTGGGACGATTTAGTTGGGGTTGGTCCTGCTTTGAGCAGGGGGTTGGACTAGATGACCTCCTGAGGTCCCTTCAAACCCTGAGATTCTATGATTCTGTGAGTTCCTGGCTCCCAAACCTGTGCTCAGATCAACCCCCTCCTTTGTATCTTTAATGTCTTCCCATGCAAGCCAAATGCCAGCATAGACCAGACACTGCACTTGTCCTTCCTCATCATGCTTCAGAGGTAAATTGGTAGCAGTGTGTAGTCAGTCAACCTAGGCTGGAGTCAGGAATGCAGATCTGTGAAAGGGGAGCAGTAAGTGAAATTGCCTGCAGTCAAAGATTATCCAATAATGATCAAAACAGAAATCAGCAGTGTGCTCTAAAAGGAAGACACCTCACATTGTTAACGTTCCAATCAATGTTTAGTCATGTGAAATAAACGGCTTGGAAAAGTGTTGCCTGTTATTATCTTAAAGTTATTGGTAAAAATATTAGAGTAAATTGGTGCTCAAGAAAGTTCTTATTCTTCTCACCTGCTTGCTTGAAATAGTTAGGATTCCTTCTCTCCCAGTAAAATAATTCAGTTTAATACTCCATGTTCTCTTTAATGTATACCAGTCATAAGAGAAAAAAAAACCAAAACGTTTGATCTGATTTCCCTGAATACTTCAAAAAGTTATTTCCTTTGTACTGGGGTCTCAGGAACGTGAAGATAGGTGTTGCTGCCAATGGGTACATTAATAAAACATGAAGGGCCAACACTCTCTAATCTTTGCTCAGTCAAAACTTCCATTGATTTCAGTCCGGATTTTGCCTTAGCACACTAAGAACTGCAGCATTAGGCCCTCAGGGAATTTTTAGACACACACAGGGGGGAGAGAGTCTCCTGTTACTGACACAGGGATGAACTGGGAATAACTTTGCTGAAATCAGTGGAGTTATTTTGGGGTGTAAGAAAACAATCCAGCTCAAGGTCTTTATCTACGGCCTCATCCAAAATTCATTGGAGTCAGTGGGAGTCATTAACTGAAGTTAACTTCAATGGGCTTTGGATCAGACCCTCAATCACTAAGGGTATGTCTACACTGCAGAAAAGATATGTTCTTAATTCTGGTTAAAACAGGCGTGAAGACACAGCAACTTGGCTTTTAACTCAGATTAGCAGCTCAATAGTGGAGCTGGGATTGAACTCAAACTGCTAACCTAAATTAAAAGCAGAGTTGCCATGTCTTCACTACCATTTTGACTCAAAGTAGGTAATTTGCATGAAGTACACACTACTGCATTTGCTAACATCAGAGCTATTCCCTTTTCTAGTTCCAAGATTTGGTCTACGCCGTTTTTGAATTGATTCAACTAGTTCAGATAAGGATGTGATTTAACAATATAGTTAAATCAGTACAGTCTCCAGTGTGGATGAAATTAGGGCTTAATCCTGCACCATTTAAATCGATGAGAGCTATAACATTGACTTCTATGAGCCCAAGTTCATGCCCTTACTCTGTTCTAAATGTGCTTCTACTGGTATAGCTTATAAACTATACTCGTATAAGCACTTTTATAATGGTATAACTATGTCCACACTAGTGTGTTGTATCACTTTAACAATATTGATTTCTACATTTTCCAGACAGAGAAAAGATTATTGATAATGATGCTGACTCAAGCTACCATTTGGAATGTTAATACAAGGAATGAACGGTACTGTAAATACCCCCTGCACAGGAAGTATGACACTTACTTGGGTTTTGATAATTACAACACAGCGTCAGAACAATACTGAGCAGTACAGACCAACTACAGAGTAGAATTACTCTCCCTGAATCACCAAGAAAATCCTTCAGAATCACTGGGAAAACTGAATAAAAACATAACAGGGAATAGATATTTGCAGACACACAAGGAGGAAGAAAAAGCCAGTGTTTGCACATACTTTGTTGTTTATTGTACAATATTTCATTTAAAGTACAAAGGCATCATCAGTATTCACTGGAATTTACTGTGTTTGTAACTGGTACATTATACTGCATGTTAAAAAAACTTCCACTTTAAGGATGCAAGTCAGAACACAAATTAATTGGAATAAAAAAAAGGTTGTTTTTTAAAAAAAAAATCAATGTAAAAATACATTTTTTAGTAACTGATCTGTACCAAAAAAATGGATAGTGGGGATTAGAGCCCCCTTATGTCATTTAAAGCTATATACAAATGCACCATTTACCTTGTAATTCGAACCTTTGGGTTTCATTTCCTTCATACTGATGAATTTAGAAAAACATTGTTACTAAAATGATCAAATTCCAAAAGAAGTATTTACAGAGAAAGGCAAACAACCTTCCCTCCACCCCCAATCTTACAAAAGAGAAACATTTGTGTGCCTGGAATGCACGGAGTCTCTCCCTGTCCCGGCCCTTTCCATCCTAGCTTTGCCAAAGACGTGACCTTGAGTGGGGGAGAAGCCTACGGTAATGCATTCAGAGACGCTATCAGAGCCACTTTAACAGTGGGAAAGTGTCTCTTTTCTTCAACACTCCCAGAATCAGGGGAGCTGGAAAAAAAGAATAACGAAACAACCACCAGCTAACTGGAACTATCCAAGAGCATCGTGAATGCAAGAGCTTAGGGCGGATAATCAGCAAGAAATAAATGGGGACTGGCCTGGTCTGATTTGCTAGAGGTTTCTTTTAAGGCAAAAGAGGGGGTTTCATGCTTTAAAATATCAGGCATTCATGATGTGGGTTTTTTTAAATCCTCCGCTGTGGAGCTTGGCAATGGTGTGTGACAGTACAAGCAAACAAGTCCACCAGTAAAAGCATGTGATGATGAAGGCTGTGGGGAGTCTCAAGGTTGCTTATACATGAGCACTCTTAGCATGGGTAGGAGAACTGGATCCCGACGCGTAGTAGAAACGGTTTTCACCAAACGACTGAGCATCTCCTGAGCAACAGACGATGACGCAGCCACCAAAGAGGCAAAGGGCAGACCCAATCCAGCCTGTGTAAAGGGAGTATCCAAAACTCACAATTGTGGTCTCACGGTGAGCAGACACAGGGAACCAGATAGTTGCGACGACACCGCACAATGCTGGGGAGACATTAAAAGCAACAGTAAATGCAGCACATAAATCCGGCCCAATCATAGATGGAGTCATGTGAACTACGTTAAACAAATGTGAGGCACAGGCTTCTGCAGCTAACCCCATCACAAGATGGACTGAGCAAAGGCAATTTCCACCAAAGTCAGTACAAATTACTAGGTACTTAGCACCTCAAGCACTGAGTCTGGATCCTGCATGGCACCTCCTAGGAGACAGCAAGTGCCGTTAGCTCCCACTGACATCAATGACCTTCCAGGAGGGCACTGGGCACGTCACCACACATTTGGAAGAATTCTGTTTTCAAGCCTTTAGGGACCTGGCAGATCACAGTAGCTTTTTTTGCTAGAGACCTTTATCCGTTGCCACATTTTTACAGGACACTTAAGACCTCAGGGTCAGTCTCCATTGTTTAACAATCAACATTCAATGAATGTCAAGATGTGCAACAGATTTAGGAATAAACTTACAGATCACAATATTTCACAATATTCACTTCTTAATATTTCGGTTTTAAGCAGGATGGAATAGCAAATTCCTTTTCAGGTCCTCACTCTCTCTTCCTATCAGTTAAGCTACTTCCTCCATCTATTTTGATGGTTAACAATGAAATTCAAGTTATGATCCAGTTGTGGATTGCAATTGACTCCAATAACCCCTAATGATAAGCAGTGAACTACCCATTCTTCCAAGTTAACTCTTGGGTTGGCGAGGGTGGGGGAGAGTGGCTATACGTTGAATGGCTTTTGAGGCCTTACTTTGTTGCTTTTAGTGCTGAAGAAAACAAATAAAGGCACTGGCATCTGACTGCTAAAATGGCATCAAAATGCATATCAATCCAACCAGAACTCAATATAGCAAAACACTTGGAGTCTGACATTGGCCAGCAGCTCATGTAGTCATTTACACCAGAGCAAAGTGCTACCAGATCAGAATGACACCCACTTTACACTGATGTAAATGAATACACAACGTGCGGGACTACAGACAATCCCAACCCTAGTGTCTCCGGAGATTTGGCAATACTACTGACATGAAAACCATCCTCCCAAAATCCAGCCAGTTGGGTTTGGTCTAGTTGAGGCACATGAAGCTATGAATTATGCAGGGAGTTTTCAATTGGTGCGGATCATCGCTAGTAAATAAGTATGATTTTCTAAACTATTATCCATATCAACAAATAAAGAGTAACTAGCCTGAATATTTTACAGTTAGTACACATAGAATACATTTGTGCATAGACTCCGTGGTACTATTGACAAGGTAGGCAAATTAATTCTCCCTCTGCTTCCCTCCACTTATATACTCCAGGCTAAGACTATATTTAAGATTTTAAAGATTACATTCAGTAGTTCAGTTACTTTCCAAGGTCTAGCTCCCAATGAAGTCCATGGAAAAACTCCCATTGACTTCAGTGAGAGCAGGATCATACAGAATGCAAAATGATGCTATTGTGATATAAACAGATGTTAAAAATCACTGCTACCAATTAGAAAAGAAGCTAAATGTGCCTTTTTCATAAACACATCATAGAGGTTAGAGCAGTGGTTCTCAAACTTTTGTACTGGTGACCCCTTTCAGATAGCAAGCCTCTGAGTGTGACCCCCCCCCTTATAAATTAAAAACACTTTAAAATATATTTAACACCATTATAAATGCTGGAGGCAAAGCAGGATTTGAAGTAGAGGCTGACAGCTCACAACCCCCCATGTAATAACCTCGTGATCCCCTGAGGGGTCCCGACCTCCAGTTTGAGAACCTGTGGGTTAGAGTATGCGGATACTTCATATTCCTTTTATATTGCATAGTAGAAGGAATATTTTGCACTTGCATAACAGAGAGTAGCACTGTCTGTGTATTAAATGTGTGTAGTTTAGATGTGGCGGGCGCAGCCTATTTTTCCTTGAGAAAACAGTGAGCGTGCCCTCTCTCCCCCACTTGTCCTTCAGTCCCACTGTGGGTTCTCATGAACCTTATCTTCAGTATTTGAACTGAGTAACCTGCAGAAGGGGGTGGGAAATTGAAGGATAAAAGCCTTATAGGAGAGATCTGAGCCGAGTGGAAGAGAGAAAGTAGGAATATCCTAACAGGCATTTAAAGAACACCAAAAAAACACTTGCCATTTGGTGCAATCTGATGCATTCCGAAGGCAACATATAGAAGTTTAATTAGAACTGGAAGGATTAGGTATTTATCGATAAATGTCAGTTTCACCATAAATATACAGATTGAGGAAGAGTAAGAAAAATGCCACTTGAGAACACATTAGAGTTTGATTTAAGGATATTTACTTTGTATATTTTGATGTGATGTTGACAATTTGTGTATTTACAGTTATAAAGCTTTAACTTTTTGAATCTCAGGGTCTATTGTTATTAAATAATTATTGCCTGACCCCACATTGTCTGAGCCTTCCATAATCTCCCCACAACTGTGAACATTTAAAGAGATAAAAATTGAAAAAATGCTTAAAACACCATTTTGCAGCTACTGTGAAAATTTAAATTGAAAAAAATGTTTAAAAATAAACATCAATATACCCATACAAATAATTTAAAATAAAAATTAAATTCTGCAAAGCCTAAGTACAGTTATGGCCCAAGGATAAAAGTCATCCCTGGAATGGATGATTTGAAGGTATTTAGAAATAAGGACAATTTCATAGGAGGCAGAGAAAACCCATCTCCATTTCAAACATAAAAGCAATATCTATTGGTAAGCAAGTAACATTTGTGTGTCAGATCCTCAGCTGAAATAAATCAACATAGCGCCACTGATTTATGAGCCAAATTCTCAGCTGGTGTAAATTAGTATAGCTTAACTGACTTCAATTCACATGAAAACTATATGCCTCCGACCCATCAGAAAACAATCCTAACAAAACTCTTCCCTTTTATTCCTATTCTTTAATTACAAGCTATGCAGGTTAGGCCTGATTCTCTTCCTGTTTGAACTAGGAGCAATTCCAGGGAAGTCAATAGAGTCACCCCAGAGTAAGTGAGCAGAAACTCAGACCCCTCCCTTTATTATTATAATACTCTTCCTTGAAAGGTCCCACATGGATAGGAATATATGCATTTAGGAAGTGCCTCACCACTCAGGGCACCATATAACATACTTCACCATAAACATAATATAGGCAAATTAAAAACACTCCCAGAAAAATCAGAATCAGCAACGAGAAGGAATCAGCTGCAAGGGAGAAAGTCCAAAAAAGGAATGGAGATGGGAAAGGTAAGAGGAGAGATGGACAACAATATTCAGGTTAAAAAATAGCTTGGCAGGGAGGGGAGAAGCTCAGACTTTTTTTTTTAAGGGGTCAGAGAAAGGGGAGACAGATTTTAACTGTGGAGCAAATTCCACTTCCCTGTGGGGGAAGATCTATAGAATTTAGTAGGGACAGAACCAACAGGGGTCTACAGAAGTTACTTTAAAAACCTATAGAATTAAACAGAAAATTAGATCCTTTTTCTGGGCTTTTGAACCATCCTGTAGGGTTCTATAACAAGGATTGAAATCTATTACATTCTACTGCATGGTCAAAAAAAATCTACTACAAAGGGGTTTTTTAAAATTAAATTATATAGAATTTCTTCATAAAGTTGCAGGAATGGTACAATGGCTTTCCAGTCTACAGCGTGATTGTGATGCCTATGAAGCAGTTGGTGTGTGAACACAAATGTCCCCAGGTTATAGAGGAAGTTTCACATACAGCCAGAGGCCACACCCTTAAGAGCATTAAAAGCCAGAAGTGACCAACTGAAAAACAATGCAGCACTTTATAGGCAACCAGGGTGAAAAAAATATAGTTTGGCATAATATGATCATGGCTGCTGAAAGCAGTGAGAAAACATGCCCCTGCATTCTGAACATGCTCATTGCTATACAAGTTCATAATAATCACCCTCACTAAGGGTCTATCATTGATCCTGCAAACACTGAGTGCTCTTAACACCCATTGAAGGCAATAGGAGTTGATGGTACTGGGCACTCACAGGATTGGGCCCTAAAACAATACTTCTTTATGGCTCATACAGCTGAGAAGAATCAATCTGCCAATATTTTATTCCCTGCAGGAGCAAGCTGTGCTGGACTCCGTCCTTGTGGCTATCAGGGAATCAGAGCAAAACAATAACAAGACTATGGCAGAGTTACAGATTTCCACCAACCGTGTTAAAAGATATCTTGAGGCTGTGTCAAAAATTAAAGTTGCAAGGGGAAAGATGTGGGGAAAGAAAAAGGAAAACTGTTTGGTTAAAGCAGAGAACTAATGAACAACTCTGTCCAGGAAAGCAGAGATTGCAACCCCAATGGCTGCAGTTATTATTATAGAAAATATTTGTTTATGGAAAAAAGAGGAACATTTGAAGGATGCTAATAAAGCCAATAATAATTTTCAGCCTCCCCAAAGAGAAAGACCCAGTGGATTTTAAAGGACATTTTTGAGGAAAAAAAATTGGAATTTGTCCTGCATGTAGGTCAGCGTTATCTGATTCTTACAAACAAGAAAATCCATGAGCTTCTAATGTTTTCAAACATGAATGTATCAACTGAGAATCTGCAAAGCCATCTGATGGCTCATGTAAAAAGCTTCTTTGTTGCCCACAAAGGGTACAATCATCTTTTCTTTTCCGTCGGCACTGGGTAAAAAAAATATATTTATGTCCATGGACTATAAGAGCCTTATCCTTCCAGACCTCTCCCCCACAACACAAGACAGAAGAAAACACTTGCTCTGATATGAGAAGAGCTCTCAGGGTCATCGAAACAATAACATCTCTTGTATATGTGGATAAACTATGTGTAAACCACCTTATTTTGATGTTGACAATATTGGGAAACTCTGTGCAACACAAGCCAATCAAAGACACTCTATGGGTCAGTTTCACCTCCCCACATTTGGTTGTCACCAGCTGCCACCAGTTCTGAATGAATCTGTTGATCCTGATGAGAGATGTGCTCAAACTCTGCTGGATTCCCAATACTTTGCATGGGTAACATTTCAACTTAAATCCCCCAAGAAATATTGAGAAAGAACATGCCACAATTTCAATATTTCTACAAGTCAGCAGGATCTGATTTTACTCTGGAAATGACACAAAGTAGGATTCAAGAAAACTTGCTCTGTATAGCAATGAAAGGAAAAAGCAGGAGTTTTTGTAGGTAATTTCTAGGCAGGATTCAGGGTGCACTGAAACAGGGTTTCCCTACAAGCTGTCTGAATATAAACTGCCTCTACTTCTCTTTTCCTGCTAATACTGCCTAGGATTTTTACTAAACCAGCCCAGGACCCCTCACAAATGAGACTGGGCATTGACACGCCATACATTTATACTTGCTCCATCATGCTACTATAAATTCACATTGCAGTTCAGACCACTGCACTGAAACTCTTAATCTTCTGCATTATAAACTTAATTTAATTGGGTGGTACATTCACCGAAATAGGGAGCATAAAAGGGAGTTGGGGTCTGGTGTGGAGGATAGAGCAGAGTGAATCTAGATTGACATATTGTCAAGAGGAGTGCCCCACTATCTGCCTTACTCTAAAAGCATTGGAAAGTATCCACAGAAGAACTTCGTTAAGACAGTGTACATTAAGACAGTGCTATACTTACGGAGGGAGAGTATCATTACACTTGGAAATTTCCCTGAAATCTGCCTCAATATGTCTCCTGTTCTCTCCTGTTCAGTGTTCTCCAGAGTGAGTTTCCATGATCCCCATTCTACCCAAATGGCAGCTTCCCAGTTCTTTAATAGAATTTTGGGGGTTTTTTTAATATTAAACACTTCTTTTAAAACAAAATGAAATTATTCTGGATTCCCAAAGGGGAAACAATCTGGAATTTTCCTTTAGAGAGTGTGAGGATTAGCAAAAATTTGAGATTAAAAAATAAAAGGCAATCTTTCCTTCTTGACTGTGATCGTTTTATTTTAAATGTGGCTTTATAACATTCAAAACTATCGGGACTTCCAAGAATGGGGCTATGATGAGAGAACTGGCTGACCCCAATTTAATCTTTTACAGATTTTCCATTATTCAGTGTATAAAATAACCAGTGTGGTTTTCAGTTGTCTTAATTTTCAATCTCAGAATAGTAGGTATTTGGGTTTTTTTCAGCATCCTTTATTTCAGACCCCACCCAATCCACACTAGGAAATTGACCTTTTGTTATCAGCAATGGGTCCCCACAAAACAAGTATCAGCAGTTTGGCTGCTAGTCTGTTTTTTGTTCCATCAACACTAGCAGTTGAACTGTTTTCAGCACTGAATCAGAGGGAACCATGTCTGACAGCTGCTTGCAGCAATAGATCAATTCCCTAGTACAGACAGGATTAACGCAGACATAAAAATATACGTCAGCACGCAAGATAGAGAGGTGTGCACATGTACAATTGTTCTTACTTCAGCCTTGCTATTTTCAGTGGACATTAAATCAATGGAATATCTGAGCCCACTATTTTCCTGGCAAGTTTTCAGTAGTTATTTTAAATTCCATAATATGTATCACAAGCTCTGTTTTTCTTTTTAACAATTTCAGTGCTAAACGCACATCAATTTCTTTAATTAATAGGGATATTTACAGTGTTGGCAACTCTTGTGATTTCAGCTCATGTTTCACCATATTTGGTATTATTCTTAAAGCCTTTGTTGCAGGAGTCACGTGACTAAGTGAGAATTTTCAGCCTTCATTTAAGAAAAAAGCAAGTTTTTAGTCCTCATGGTTGTTCAAAAAAGCTTGAAAACCTGAACCACAAAATAATCCGACAGCAACTAAAAACAACCATTTTAACCCAATCTCATGATTTTTGGGGCCTGACTCATGACTGTTGAATGCTATGGGCTGGCAACACCGTATTTGTTTCTCAGAGGACAAATCATTAAGCTGCAGTAGTACCAAAGTCATGTACTTATGTCCAATATTCACATTCCAAGGCCACCGCCTGGCAAAATTTGACCTAGAAAATTTAGGTGTTGTAAAAATTAATTTTAAAAAGCTTATGACGCATCCATGATTTTTGTAATCTAACTGAAGCAGTTTTATTTTAAACATTTCCCTGCAATGCCCACAATGTAAACATTGCAGCACTGTGCTACTGCAGGAGAGCCAGAAAGTGGAAGTGATTTGAAACGGATTAGAATAAAAAGCAAAACTGACTACAGTACTATATGTTCATTGTTGGAACTGAGTGAAATGCACAGAGTAAGCAATGTTATACTGGAAGGTGCTATACTAGGGCCAAAGGGATTAGAGCAGACAACATGAGAAGTAGAATGCAAATACGTTCGGTTTTAATCAGCTATAGTATTATTGGTAACATAGGTTAGGAAATTTGTTTATTTTTATTTATACAGCACCAAACATCCTCCTGAACACACTCCACGCCCATTGACATGGGTAGTCAACACCTTGCAGGACTGAGCCCTTACAGACAGTGGGACTGATTCTGATCTCATGTACACGAGTGTGTATAAGGAGTTATTCCATTGGTCTCGATGGAGAAAAATCAGTGAGCGATCAGAATCATGCCTAAGGAGTATTAACTGGTCCATGTCATTTTAACATTAACACTTTCTTTTCTCAAAGGAGTTGCTAGGTTGGAAATGTACAGTATGTCTACACTGCAGCTGGGAGTGTACGTCCCATCTCAAGCTAGCATGCTTAAAAATGGCAATGTGGACAATGCAGCACAGATGATGGCACAGGCTAGTCACCCAACTACAAGCCCCCACCCCCATCCCCCGGGTCTGTGTTCAGGTGGCTAGCCTGTGCTACTGTCCATGCTGCAAAATCCACACTGTTATTGTTAATGCGCTAGCTCAACAGAATTAGTCTGTGTCTGTCTCCCCTGGCTGGAAGCCACCCTCCCATCCAGCTGCAGTGTAGACAGATCCTTACTTACTGTGACCGAGTGCGTGGTGGGTGCTGCAATGGCTATGTATTTTGCTTTTCTCTGGACTTAAGGAGCCAGGTTCTCCTCTCATTTATATTAGTATGAATCAAGTGGAATTACACCACTGTGAAACCGGTATCAGCGAGTAGCGATTTGGGCCCAAGAAGCCTACCTATAAGCACACGGCACTGTTTACAATAAGAGATTTCAGTTCTTTGCATCATAGGCTAACACAACGTTGTCATTGTAATTTGTTACCCGTTTGTCTGTCCCTTGCTCTCTGAGTGAAATCCTATCTCTCACTCAGCTGCCATAAGCTACTCAGCTGGAACAAACTCCTCACAGATAATGAGACAGTAACTGAAATCGCGAGAAGAAAAGAATTATGAGCCAGACCCTTTTTCATCATCTGCAGCTCCAGAGGGTCCTGATGCAAGCACAGGATTTCTGGAACCGACCCAATAATTCACATCCAGCTCTGTTTGGACTCCTGTATCCCAATGAGAGTGAGGCTACATTTTTCAACCAAAACTTTTTTAGGTGAAACATGAAGATTTTGCAACATTTTCACAAATTTATGTCCATTTTGCCAAAAAATGTTGGTCAAAAAAAAAATTCTGAAAAAATTGAAATGTTTTGTTTTAGCATTTTCAAAATGAAGCGTTTTGATTTTTCAATAAGAAATGACTTTTTGTTTTGAGATTTTCCTTTAATTTATTTTGTAAAATCTAAAAACATTAGAAAACGTTCAAAAGCTAAACAAAACATTTTGTTTCAGGTCAAGGAAACATCTGCTTGACCCCAAACAAATTTTTGTGCTGACTTTTTGGAATTGGTAGTGAACCAAAAAATCCATTATTCAGACCTCTCTTGTCCCGATTTTATGGTAGGGCTAGCGGATCCATCTCTACTCAGATCCACCCACCACGTCACCCCACAGAGCTGGGACACACAAGCCAGGACTATTTCCCCCCTCCTGCCTCTCCTCCACAAGGATTCCCCTCTGCCAACCTTGGCTATTTTGGTGCTCAAGGTTTTAGACTGTGGTCAGTGATGCGTTCACCCATTACATTAGCACTCTATTTTGACTGCCTACAATAGGGATGGTCTGGCAAACCTGCAAACCCACACAGGGCCTATATATCTGATTTTAGGGACACCATTCGTGATAATATCTTTTTAAAATCCAGATGCACTGCTATAGGCCCCAGTAGCAGAGGCATGGAATCAGTCTCATTATACATTATATTATTATCCGCTGACCAGTGGCCTGTTAAATGAGTCTGGGGACTCCGCCCAGTTCCCAGTGCGCCACACAGGGACAAAACCTATCACCATGCCCTTGTTGGAAATCTCAGGAGAGAGCCCAAGGATTGAACAGGCATGGAGACTCTATGTCTAGTTATGGAAGGGATTCCCTCCAGGTTAGGGATGAGAGGAGCTGCCCCTTTTCCAAGGACTTCAAAAGGGCTTCTCCAGGGTGCTCTTCAAAAACATTAAGTCACATGACGTGTTTAGTTTTTGTTCATTTTTAGTTGCTGGAACTATCTACAGAATGAATAGCAAATTAAAGGCTAAACTCATAACTGGGAGGGGGATTGTGACTGGAACTGTTCTGCTGTGCTCACTCCTCTAACTGACTAACCCTTGTGCTCCAATCCCCAGCCCTGGCATGTGCTGCAGCCACTCATCAGTCCCCAAGCCCCAGCACTGACTACCTCTTCTGTGGCAACTACACCCAGTATTCACTTTAACAAAATAAAAAAAAACCCCAACAACTGCATGATGTCAGCGCTGGCTGCCACGCTGAGAAAGCCAACGACAAACAAGGCAGAGCTTGCACAAAGAGGCCACTTTCCCTCGCCCCTCCTCCCCTGCTAAACAAACTGATAAAAAAACAAGGCACCAAGGCTGTTGTCGAGATGACGAGCCCTCAAGAATACACAGGTGTTACACTTGGGACAATGAGCTTCACAGTCCGAGTCTGGCCAGAACAATCCCCCACTCAGTTACAGAGAAAGGGAGGAAATTGTGAGAGTAATTCAGAGTCAAGGGGGAAAGGGCAAGACTGACGGGGCATGTAGGGGAGAGCTGCTGAGGGTATGCGGGCACATGTCCTTGCCCTCAACTTTATACCCTATCCTGTTATTGAAGCCAGTATGCCTGCAAGACTTGTACCTTCTTAATCCTGCTTTCCTCACCCTTGCACCTCAACTTATTTTTATGTGATTGAGCCTGTGATGCTTTACATACACAGAGCTAGGACAAGGAGAATTTGGGGACTAGTCTTTTTCTCTAGGCAACTTTGGGGCAATGGGCAAGGGTGATGGAACAATTTTTATAGTGGGGGTACTGATGATGAAAACCAGGCATTTGGTATTTGTTATTACTTCTTGAAGCCGGGGTGCAGCAGCACCCCCCGTTCCAGCACCCCTGGCAATGAGAATCTAATTCATGTCCCCTCTTTCCCCTCCCTTACCCCACAAACATAACAACACTACTGCAGGCTAGCTAGCCAAATCAATCACCATGGGCAGCTGTGTGTCTGTCTCTACTTATCACCCTACTGTAGACTCGTGTTGGGTGCTTTACTTGGAGCAAGATGCCAAAGGACTCCTTAAGACAATGCATCGTAGGGTTTAGAAACCCTTCTCCTCCACCTGTCATCATTCATTGCTTCTTTTATTTGTTCTCCTCCTCCTGTTTATGCATTTGTTTTCTCCAACAGACTATGTAGTTAGTCCACTTGTCCAGACTGTGGTTAGGCCAAGCCCAGACAGCCGTGTATTCTGAGTGATGGATCAGGTAATCTCCTGCCTACTCAGTTTGTACAACATGTTATCCTTAAATCAAAATAAGGGAAGTATGTCCAGGGGCCAGATGTGCACCTTACCCAAGAGAATGAGCAGGATTCCTCCCAGCTGGGAACGCCGGTACTTGGCAGTTCCAGGCTCATGGCCCATCCGAATACAGGGCAGAACAGTCAGCAGCAAGAAAACAGCAGGGAGGCCCAGCACTGTGGCAGCAATCATCAGTGCTCGGCATGCCTGGACATAGCCTGTTGACAAGGACAAGAAGCAGAGTCTCGGTTAATAAACAAAAACAACAGGAGGAGATATTCAGCCAAACACTCCTATATAACTAACTACCTAACCACCAAGATGCTATGGAGCTGGGGAGCAGAGGAGAGGACAGCAAGGGAAGAATTTGGTGTGGGAGGAATTTTCCTAGGTTTCCAATCCCTAACACAGAAATGAGCCGGGTTAACAGCGGAAATTTAAAATGGAGGTTCTCAAACAGTGGTCCATGGTGGTCCACACCACAAAGCCCATCCTGGTGCCCTGCAAAATGAGAGCATTCAGGGTCATTTACATTCTTATAACTTAGGGTATCTCTACACTACCCGCCAGATCGGCAGGTAGCGATCAATGTATCGGGGATCAATTTATCCCATCTAGGGTAGACGCGATAAATCGATCCCCGAGCGTGCTTCCCATCGACTCCGGAACTCCACCTCCACGAGAGGCAGAAGCGGAGTCGATGGGGGAGCAGCAGCGGTCGACTCGCCGCCATGAGGACGGCCAGGTAACATTCCCATAGCTGAAGTTGCGTATCTTAGGTCGACTCCCCCCACTAGTGTAGACTAGGCCTAAGGGATATAAAACCAACCCAACACAGCTGAGATATGGGACAAAACCCAATAGATCCTGAAGGGAGCATAAAGTAAGGAAATGATCAACTCTGTATCATCAAACCTCTTTCTCATAACCCTATGGTAGCCTCTCCTAGGAGGTATCTAGGGGGTTTGGACTTCCAGCAATGAGGACGGGCAGTACCCAGCTGACCCATGGCACTGACCCCACCCCCCCCCCCGCCCCACCAAATCAATGGAACTTCAGTAGATAGCTCCACTCTGTACTTCATTGTATAATATTCCAGTGCTGTTGAAGCCCCCCACACACAGTGGAGGCAAATTTCCAGAGGCTTTGATCAGCCAGGCTAGATGTGGGATTGAGAGATGGGCACCAGTTCTAACAAATAGGAATTCCACGAATCCCTAAGGCCAATATGGACATTAAGGGATTCAGGGGTTTAATAGGCTGAACCCCCTGCCACTTCAACAGGCATGTCCTCTACTGAGCTTCCTGTCACCTATGCAACAGCAGCCCAACACAAGACAGCAGGAGATCACAGAGCTCTTGTGACTGTAAGCGTCCCAGGACAAGGCACTTGTCATTTATATTTGTCTGTGAAGTGCCATACCCTCCTATTATAACTAACAAAGTAATTACATACATCATCATAATAATGCTAACATTTGTTTTTCTTAAAAGGGTCACCTGTTTGGCTTTGGTACAAAGTTTGTTCCTATTGTTGGGAAGTCTCCTATCTGCTCCGGACACAGTCTTAATGGGATAGGGAGGTTCTAGGGGAAATGCTCACATACTCCCAGCTCCCATTCCCATCCTGCCCAACAGAAGGAAATGAAGCATTGCCATAGGAGAGAGGATTCATGAGTTCAGGAACTCTGATGATACCAGACAGTATATCTGCAAACAGTGCCTTGAATCAAGAGTCACAGAATTAATTATCTCATGCAGATGAGAAACCAGGGTTCAAGCATTTTCCTCTTCTTGGACACGTAGATTCTGTGTACATTTGAACATCTGCTTGAAAACAAACTCTTTAATAAGTGCATGGTAGATGAGACTGAAAAGCCCTGTGTGGTTTCAATAGAATTGATCCCTGTTAAACATACATACACGCACATTCACTTTAAATCCTTTTAACTCATTCAGTAAGAGGCACTGTGCGGATTTCAGCTACTAGACAAATCAGGATAAATTAGTCCCTGATATATACCCACTGGTATTAAAGAAGTTACTGCAAGAAGTATTTTGGTCTGTGATATGTTATTTTTGTTGAAGAGGGGCATTGTTTTCTGCTGCTAAGAGATTTATTTACTTATCAATGAAAGTTTAATTGTACAACTTTTTTTCTTCAAGGCAAGGGTTTAGTGACTTCTAGAGCAGCAAGCATACTGTTGGCAGTTAGGCACTATACTAGCAATAAACAAGAAGGAAAATTTACTAAAAATTAAGGCACAGGAAAATAAACAGAAATATGAGCTGAGTCTAATTAGTTACTATGGTGGTGGGCACTACAAGAAACCTTGTGATCAACAAAATTTAGTGCTCTGCAACATTGACTGACTGACAATATCTGAAACAAATCCAGGGCCTTTCCACCTTCACTGAAACTCTCTTCAGAGCACCTGTTAAAAATGTGAACAAATAAGGAAAAACAATTCACTGAAAAGTGGCTGGCAAACCTCCACAGCCAAAGGCACAGAACAATAAAGAAGTGTTACAAAATTGATGGTGATGGAAATGGATAATGCTACCAGCTAGCTAAACTATTTACAGATGCCAAGATTGTACGAAGAATCCATATGCTGATGTCCAGAAGTTTGGTTAGTTAGCACAAAAGGACATATTCAAACTTAGTGACACATCATGTTTAACTTGGATTTTAGTGTGAAACTAGTTTAGCAAATTATACAATTAGCAAATATCAACAGTAATTAAATATAGCAAATAGGCATAACTGTATAATTAAAAGTTCTATATTGTATAGTCTTAATAGGAGCAGAAAGCATTTGAATATAAAGACTAAGTCTTCTAAATTAAAATCAATCGTTAATAATCTAGTATTAAAATTAATTATACTCATCAATATGTTAATACAGTAGACCTATAATATTTGTAAGAGCAGCTTATTTAAAGAACAACTGTATTATTATCTGAAGTCAAAAACTAAAGTTAATAGAAATAATTGTATAATTCAAAACTCTAGGCCATATCCTATTATTATAATGTATTGTTTGTATGGCAGTAGCACCCAGAAGACTCAGTTGTAGACCACGAGAGAGAGAGAAAGAATTAGTGTATCAAGAATGATAGCAAATAAAAAATAAAATAAAATAGATCACTGACAGTGTAATAAAATAGAATCATGCCTAAGACATAATTAAAATATTAGCCATAATCTATCTTTAATGTTAGCTGTAATATAGGATAGAATCAATCTAATAGAATTTTGAATTCTATGTGTATTATAATTAGTGGGTGAGATCCTGCACTGTTGAAATCAATTGGAGTTTTGCCATGGTCTTCACTCTGGAGCAGGACTTGTCGCAAGAGGAGCAGCACTTCTCCCTACATCTCTGTACCAAAAGGGAGACAGCGAGGAGCCCATACCTGGCAATATGAGGATGTCCACTAGTGGCTTGCAGTGATAGAGCCCTGTTGCCATGACACAATCTGCCCACAGCCCTTTGGATCCCAGCTCGTCCATCTTCCTGCAAGTGGTGATGGTGTAGCCGCAAGTCACGACCCACTCATTGGTGGCTGTTGCCACGATCACACCAATCCAGCCGACAAAACTAGAGACAAATCCAACTAGGTGCAAGCAGGTGGCAACCATGTTAAGCTGTCAAGCCAGGCAGCTGAAAGGAAAAGCACAAAAGGTAAAGAGTAAAGGAGATGACTGGGCTTTGTAAGCTGGAGCAGCCTTGGTGCTGAAGAAAACAAGTGCTGGGACCTGCCCTAAGCTGTCAGCAGATAGGACTGAAGTTTGGTGTAAGCAGATCCTGAGTGGTGTTCTAGTGGCAGGGATGCCTCTGATCAGTTCAGCCTCTGGGAGTGGTTGGAACTCCTGCCAGCCCCACTGACAGAGATGGGAGGAGTAACACAGGGAGCCCTACTTCTTCCAGCTAATCAAGAAGGGGCTGAAAGACAAACTAGCCAGAGAGCAGGGAGGGGTGGAGAAGAGAAGGGTATAGAAGTGTAGACTTATCCCATTCCTGTTACCGTGCCTTGGGGGTCCTATGTTACTGTCAGAGAACTAAACCCGTCAGAATGTAACAGAGTTGAGGGTGGCTTTGTATTTTTCTAAAGTACATTCTCTCTTTTTCTAGCTACCTGAATTAATAAAAGAAAAGGCCAGAGATTTAATAAAAAAAAATCAAATAGCTGGACTATTGGAAATGCAGAGGAAAGTGGAGGTTAAGCAACATTGTGGGGCTGACTACAGGTCATCACACTAAGACACTTCTGGTGGAATGGGCTGGGGAGGGAGGGAGAGAATAGAGCTGGCAGATAAAGTTACTGGAAAGATGAAATTGATCCTCTTACCAAAACAGAAGCTCTCTGTAGTAAGCAGCCTAGTGAAGATCAGTCATGTTTCCTTGGGATCTTTTCTGATGCCTTCTCTGTAGATGGAAAGAAAGGACAGACAAATTCCTGCATTACCTCTACTGTGCCCCTGTTCTCAAAGTACTTTGTAATTCAGACTCAAAATGTCTCACTGATCCACTTTTACAGCATCTTATTATTTCCACTTCTGAATCGTGAGACCCAGAATAACGGATTTTTCACTAATAATTACTTATTATGTATTACTTATTACTTAGGTTTGTACATTTCAGGTTATTTATTCTGTAAAGAGAGGAGCAATACATTTTTTTAATGTCAAAAAAGAAAAAAATCACTTTTTCTTCTTAGTCTGAACCAGGTCAGGAAAATTGAGAGACAAAAATCTTCCTATTCTTATACTTATTCACAAAAAACATTAAATATTTCCAAAGCCGGCAGAGTTCTAGCAAAATTGCATAGTG
The DNA here is from genome assembly GCA_033296515.1 of Macrochelys suwanniensis. NCBI lineage: Eukaryota > Metazoa > Chordata > Testudines > Chelydridae > Macrochelys > Macrochelys suwanniensis. The sequence goes on from CM065783.1 coordinate 15,563,931, forward strand.
CTGCAGTATCCAGTGTTTGGAATCTGTCAAAGAGAAGATTTGAGTGTAATTGCAATGCTTTGGGTCTGTACAAATAAAATGTGCCTGTGGAGACCACTAGTGGAATTCTTTTACCATTGCACTGTGTAAGGGAAGAATCTAATGTGAAGTAAGGTTACATCAAATGCTTTCTTCTCTTAATTTGTGTTTAGAGCTGTTAAAGGAAAGCTGATCCCTACCATTCATATACTGATCATAAATAGCAGCCACGGGCTGCTCGTCATGGTCATTCCAGTGGAGAAATCAGATTAATCTAATGAATTCAGATTGTTCGGAGCAGGTCTTCCTCGGTACATAGTTTGGTAAAGTGTTTGCAAGCTTGTGAGAAATCATGCCCCGTGGCTTTAAAAAGAGATGAACTAGTCAATTTCTAACAAGAATCTCACCTCCAAAATCTTCATTTTTCAAATCTTAGAAATAAGTACTGTATGAACAGAGAGAAAACATGAATTTGATAATTATTTTAGGCAATTAAAATTAAATGTTTTCCCTGTCAGATCTAGTTATTTTTCAGCTTTGAAAAATATTAGAACTTCAAGTCTTCTAAAAGTTCTTTCAGCCCTACGCCTCAGCAAATAAACTACACAAAAGCACAAGAACTAACAAGACACATGCTAAGCTTCCCCTGTCAATCACTTTACTTTTTATTGCATCCCAGGTCCTCTTTGTATGTTATTTAGATTTAAAGCTCATTGGGTCAGGGCCTTTGTCTGTAAAGCAGCTGCTAGCACATTGTGGGTACTATATAAACAATAATATAAGGTTCAGAATGAGGGGGGCTTAGTAAAAATACATATTTTTGTGGTATGTTTAAATTAACAAAGCTGCTGAATATGAATTTCTGCGTTGTTTGGTTTGACGAGGCTAAGTATGAATGCTGTCCAGAATTTGTGGTAGATTTCATAAAAAATTAAGGATTTGAGAAAAAAATTGTGGTCCCAGGAGTCAGAGCACAAGAAGAACACACCTTCTAAAACAAATCCTTCTGTGGTGGTGGTCTCTTTATTAGATGGGACTCGTGAAACTACAGGAAAATTAACCTGAAAACTATAGACTTCAGTTAAAACGTGCATAGGTTTCCTTGATCTGTTATGAAAGTGAGTGAACTCTAAAAAATGGAAAGTCACATTAAGAGAAGAGCAGCCCAGAATTGCAGACAATAATAAAAATACAGCTTTATACCCTGATCCTGCAAACACTTCAGTGAGTAGTCCCATGAGTACTCATGGTGGTAACTGTACATTAGTCAATATTTGCAGGATAAGGTCCTTAGTTTATATATAACCTTCCTATATACTATAGTCTTCCTGGTCTGAGTAGTTGCCATTTCTGAGACTACTGTTGCTAGTGATCACCTTGCTGAGAAGGGCTGGCAATGTGGAAGCTTTAGTGACCAGTTTCTGACTCAGTAGCTAACAGGATTAATTTCTCTGGGTTTTTGCCCTTCCCATTTAGTTTCCCAGGGCTGTCTTTAAATTCTCCTAAAGTGGGTTAAAAGTTGGCGATGCCAAAGACATCCTTTTAATTTCTTTTGAGATCATAGAGAAAAGATAACATACTTCCCATTTTAAAGTAGCTTTCACATAGACAAGGCTTTGACATTGACACACTTTATTATGTGTATTATGACCTAGAGTCTCCAGCTGAGATCCGTGTCTCATTGTGCTAAGCACTGCATAAATGCATAGTAAGAGACAGTCCATCTGCGAAGCATTTACAATCTAATTAGACAAAGGGACAAAGGATGGGAGGGGAAAGAGTCAGAGAGGTGAAGTGACTTGCCCACAGTCACATAGCAGGTCATTGGCACAGCCATGAGTAGAACCCAGGTCTGATACTATTCCAGAGCTGTAACATGGTCCCTTATTGGGTGGAGCCAAATCTGCTTTTATAAGAAGCAGCTGCAGGTTACCATATGCAGATCTCTAAAGATTCTGACAAGACAATCTTCTGCAGCTATTAACATCCCTTCGTTTACTCCCACTGATAGAAGGGCATGATGCAAGATAACAGGAGTCCTTTCAGAAGACAGAATGATCTCTCACGTGAAGAAAGCCATGCAAAGGGACATGGAAGCAGGAAAATTCCATGCAATCCTGCAAAACATTCCTTCGAAGGAAGATACATTGGCTAGCCAAAAGACCCAGTGCTCCAAGAAATACTGTGTCCATATTCTAATTACTTCCTACATGGGTGTGGGGAAAACTGCCCTGTGCTCCCTCCCCCAATCACTCTGTAACTGCTCAAGAGCAGCCACAGCATAGTATTAAGTTGCTATTAGTAAAACAGGTAAGGAAATTCACCTTTTAAAAATGTGTTTTTAACCGGAGAGCATCTCTAACACCTATGGAAATGTTAAAATATTATTTTGGCCATTGAAGAGAGCTCATAATTAACCCAGGAATACAACAGAAACATGTTAAGCATTACTATTGAAACATTGATGAAAAGTAGGTTGACTGGCTTTGGGGTTTAAAAACCAAACAAATGCCCTATATCATATCAATGTAAATTGTCCTAGGAAATTCTGAGTGTATTTGGATTTTTCAACACAAAGCAAGAAGCATTTCCCTACATGTTGGCTATACATTTAATCTCAAACAGGGCAACCATTAACAGTTTTGCATGGTGGGTAGGGCAAATACCTCTTGCACTAAGCACAAAAACAATAACACAAATGTTAAACCTGCCAGGAAATACAGATGCCCATTTCCCATTAATTTTAACAAGAATAAGGTGTTCAAATACCTTAGGCAGCTTGAAAAATCTGTTTCAAGTTTCAGTATCATGTCACGGTCAGAGCAATACCCAGATTCTTGTACCAGGAATGTGACACTCAGAATCAATAAAACAACAAACCACAAACAACAAAGAATGATCTGTCATAGTGCATTTAAAATACATTCTTCAGGACAACATTTTCTGACTGACATGAGTGACTAAGTAACTAATATTAAACAGTAAATGAATTTGCCAAGTTAAAAGCAGTTGCCATTAATGTCATATTTATTACTTAGGCAACAATAGTGTAAATGCTTTAAAGCTTCTAAGCTTTATCCCTTGTTATTTAGGAGAGCTCCCTGGATCAGCATTCAGTGTTTGCTCTGACAAGAGATCTCAGTTGCAATTAGTTTATATCATTTTTGACGGCAGTCTGAATTTTTAAATCATTCAAGCGATTCACTCCTGGATTGTTTCTCCATGTAATTTTCCTAAAGCTTTTCAGAATTAATGACTGCTGATTAATCTGGATACCTAGAAAAAGCGTGCAACAGGTATATTCACTGCTCATGAGATGCAAAACCACAAAGTTGTATTTGCTAGCAGGTTTACTCTGCTGGTTGCATTAATCTAATTACAGCATTTTTTCTACTCTGATGTCAGAGCTCCTCACAAACATTAATGAATTTATCCCTGTGAGATAAGGAAGCACCCGTTTTACAGTAAAAAATTAAGAGACTTGCCCATAACCACGCTAAAATGTTGTGATGGTCAAGAGCAGAACCAAGATCTGCCAAGTTCCAGTCCAGTGCCATAAACACAAGACATTTTTCCGCTCTCATAAGAACAAAATTATTATACAGCATAAATATTTTAACATTTCCTCAGCAAGAGAGCAAAATCAGCTAGAAATTCTCCATAGTTTGTCAACTGAAAACACAATTTTTATTTAACTAAAAAAAAAAAAGTTATTTTACTAGAATTTTTGTTTTAAACTTCAGTCACTGCAGGAGTATATCAAAAGGCCTGACCCAAAGCCCATTAAAGTCAACAAAAAAGAGTCCCACTGATTTCAACAGGCTGTGAATCAGGCCCTAAATGTTACAATAGGAGTACATTCAGCGTTAATAGGAGAACTGGGCACAGAGGATTTGCAGGAACAGGTCCCAACATGTTAAAAGTTTACTACTGGTATTTGAGCTTTCTGATGGTTGGGAACTGAAAAATGACATTCGGGACACTGATTTATGAGAACATGTTAGACTATAATCACACATGATCTTGAAATTTAAAATCATTTTAATACAGTAACTCCCCACTTAATGTCCTCTCACTTAACGTTTCACTATTAAGTCCCTGCTCAATTATAGAACATGCTCCATTTAAAGCTGTGCAATGCTCCGCTATTACGTTTGGCTGCCTGCTTTGTCCACAGCTAGCAGCTCCCCTAGGCCCCCCATCCCCCAGCTCCTCCCGCCCGCCGGCGGACCCCGCCGATCAGCGCCTTCCTCCTCCTCTCCCCGCCTCCTGCCCGCAGCAATTAGCTGGCTTGCGGCATTTAGGAGGCAGGAGGAAGGGGGGAGGAGCGAGGACTCAGCGTGCAGGCTCCCCCTCCCTCCTGAACACCGCAAGCCAGCTGATTGCCGCGGGCAGGAGGCAGGGGAGGGAGGGGAAACCTGCATGCCGAGCCTTGCTCCTCCCCCCTCCCTCCTGCCTCCTAAACGACACAAGCCAGCTGATTGCTGTGGGCAGAAGGCGGGGGACGGAGGCGGGACCTGCACGCCGAGTCCTCGCTCCTCCCCACTCCCTCCTAAACGCCGCAAGCCAGCTGATTGCCCCAGGCAGGAGGGAGGGGGGAAGAACGAGGACGCGGCATGCGAAGTAAAGGGGGAGGAGGTGGGGGGAAGAGGCGGGTCAAGGGTGGGGGCTTGGGGGAAGGGGTGGAGTGGGCCGGCTGAGGGTTGAGCCCCCCACCCCGGTGCTTGCAGAGTAGGGGAAGCTGCCACTGCGCAACATGCTTCTCCCAGCCTACAGCACCTTCAGCCTCCTTGCCTGCCTCATTGTCTCCAGTGCCAGTGGGCTCTGCCTGCGTGAGGTAAGGCGGGGGAACCTCCCAACTATAGTACTGTACTATATGGCAAAAAAAAAAAATTTCCCTAGGACCTAACCCCATCTATTTACATTCATTCTTATGGGGAAATTGGATCCGCTTAACATCGTTTCACTTAAAGTCGCATTTTTCAGGAACATAACTACAACATTAAGTGAGGAGTTACTGTAGTTAATACTGGTTTTAAAATAGAAAGGACTTATACGTTTTTATTTTTAAAGCATTTTGAAAACTGATCTACAACTCCCACATTAACAGTGATGCAAATAATTACTCAGCATAATGGCTCCCCAGCATCAGACGATTCAGAAATGCCAACTGTGATTTTAAATTCCCTTGTCACCAACATATTTCAGATGGTGACATGTGCTTACCTTATGCACTTTCAGGTTGCAAAGAAAGGGGTGGAATTTTCTTTTAAAATAAATTTGCTGGTGTTTTCACTTTCCCAGAGAGACTATATTGTATTTTTACAGTAGCTAGCTAGGGGAAAGGCCTGTTTTCCTGACAGAATCTCCCAAGCACACAAAGGAGGTTTTATTTACATAAATACATATACCAGTATTTCCAGGTATATAGAATCTTGGCTCCATAATTCCAAGGTAATGTACTGATGCTAAGGGCAGCGATAGTTACAGAAAAATGGACCTACAAGTTTTAGGAATGCAAAAGTTTTAGGAATGAAATTCTGGTCCTACTATAGTCAATGGGAATTTTGCTATTCTTTTAATGGGCGTCTGGATTTCAGCCCTTGCATTAAAAAAAAACCCAACAACCTCAACCTAACTATTTTGTAGCAGGAAGATTATGTTTTTTGAAAACAAGTCCTGAATGTTCCAGTGTCCTGTGTAGAACTGTAATACCCAGAAAGGCCTTGCACTAAGGTTAAGTTCACACAGCATTGTAAATAAATACCATGAAAACAAGTGTTTTGACAGTACAGTTCTTTATTTGTATTTGAATGCACAATCTATACAGAATATTTACAAGGCATGAAAATGGAAAACAGCACAAAATACAATTGAGGTATAAGCTAAGAGCACAGTATGTCATGTTTCAATAAATATAATTCAAAATTTGTAAACTAAGTGACCAGATAGATGCATCTTGTTTTACTAAAACCATATAAAATATTGGTTAATCTCACGTGAGGTAGAGGACAGCTTTGCATGTCATGTAATGCAACCACAGCAATGCTAGCCATAAAACTGTACATCACTGGCAGAAAATTAAAAATTGTTGAATGCACTGATCATTTTATCTCAGGCTTTTTAGTAATTTCAGAATAGTTATTCCACTAGTTGCCTTGATTAGAGATAGATACTACAATGTTTTATCGGTTATTCTTTGTAATTGAAAGATTAATTATACTGCCATGTCAGCATCAATAAATACTTCCAACAGTGAGCATGAAAACACAAAAATAGATTTGGTCAATCACAGACCGTATAACCCTGGAAGGCAACATAACTGCAGCAAAACATTTTTAGACAAACTTTTATATTTCCTAGAATTATTTTAAATACAGTACAACTGTGCTTTCCTTGTTTTCAAGTGAGGTATCTACATTTGAAGAAAAATATTTGAATAGATTTTTATTACTGATTTTTATTTCAAGTGTTTTGCTTTCTTTTTAAAACCTTTTGATTTGCTGTGCTTGATGGAGAAATGTCTCAACCCACCAATTTTTCAAGTGTTTTCCAACTGAAACAGTAACTCAGCAGAAAACAAAATTTCTATCCTTAATAATAATAAAGACATATCATGAAATGTACCATGCAGTTGGTAAGTTGGTGACTTTTACTTTCACAAAAGTGACTACTAGGCAGAAAACTGACTGTCCTTTTGAACTAAAGGAGAAATGTAACCAATATAAAATACTAGAACCAACATTCCAGTAAGGAAAATGTATGACTGCCTCTCATACTACAAATGCAACAAACAAATGTAACATTACTGAAATCTGCAGCTTTTTGTACTAAGATATTTTACTGTTGACAGCTTAGATAAAATTACTTAACCATTGCAAGCACAGAATTACAGGTAGGTGTATTTAAGTATTTTGTTAACTTTACCATACTATAAAAAGTTCTGTCATGTGGATTAATTACATGGACTAAGGGCAGGGGGAAAAATACAAAGTCAATATTTTTACTGACTAGTCAAAATATATACCCTACTAACAAGTAGTAAATTTTAGGAAGCTGACTATGAAAGTATTTCAAGGCCAACTTCACAACTAATCCTACAAAAATGTTTCTAAAATTTCATATACCATCATTATAGTTAATTGAAAATTTAATTTTTCAAATTTAATTTAATGCTTTTTTCAAACTAAAACCAAGAATGTATGAATAAAAAGTTGTTCATGACTTCCAAAAGGTGGGCCTGAGCAGTGCGTGACAGGCCAACATACCAGCAGCTTTATAGACCCTCTAAAACTTTGCCTACCTCACTAATTGCATTTTACCTTTACTATATACAAATAATTTTACACCTAAGCTATTAATATATTAAATATAGAATAAAATTACTTCAAGAATGTAAAACATAACTACTATATTTAGTCAGATACTAAAGTTAAAGGGTAACTAAAGGATAACAAAAACTAAAGCAAAGCTTCTTTGAATTAACTTCAAGATTTTGCTAACCTCTTTTTATCTAGTGTTAAATGGTTGCATTTGTGAATCTGGGTGATTTTACAGCTTCCAATATTACAAAAGGTTTACTACTCTTTTAAAGTCATTACATTTTTCTTGCAGAGTTGAGTGCACCTAGTATATGAAAGTTTTCCTTTAAATTAAAATGTATATTAATAAACTAGGTATTTATGTTGAATACTAATTATTTTCTTCCAAAAGTGCTCTAGGCAACTTTGCTTCTAGGTGTTCATTAATGAAGCTTTTAACATTAAGAATATTTTAGTCTTTTTCTAAAAAATTAATTAGGAAAATCTGAAAAACAAACTTCTTGCGTAAAAGACCAACATACAGAAACTAGAATCAAAACAAACTTCACTATTAATATATAAAATGAGCCTCATAAGACTAAGTTCATATGGACAGATTAAGTTTTGCCAGCAGTCTCTCTAAATGGGCATTCCAAGTCTCTGTATACACTGTCAAATAAGCAATTCATCATAACTACTCTAAGTCAGTAAAACAGCTCAACATAAAACTATTTATTCTAGAACTTATACAGTATTTACAATTTACTAGAAAACTATCTTTCAGTTACTATGGACACAAAACCTATGGCACATTTGTGTATATTTTATTACTTAAAATCTGTATAAAATTAAGTCTACCCATGTGGAAATTGTGTTATGTAAAGAACCTAAAATGGTTATTTCTTTACTCAATGGAGGAGGATTACAGTAATTTAAAACTATTGTAATTTTAGAATTAAATGGTATATTTACAAAGTTAGCTTTTAAAAGATTTTAATCAATTTTAAGTGGCATTTTGAGCCAATTATTTTATCATTAAGAGGCCTTACTTGCAATGGGAATTGTTTTGCTAAAACTTATCACAGCTCCACCTCTGGTTGCAGTAATGGGAATACTAGTATAGACTGTAACCACTAGCATTTTAAACACTGTCATATAGACGGGTTTTGAACAGAGTTAGATAGCATGTGATTACAATGCTGGCTGATCCATGGAGCCCTGTCTACAGTAGCACTGGACTTCCACTGTTGTTACCACTGATAAGTTGAACTAGTGGCAACAACAATGGGAAATTTTGCAGAAATCACCTAGCGTAGACAAGAGTCTAAAAGTAAAAATTGAATATATTACTATTACTGTAATTATCTGGTGAGGACTCTACCCATTCAACATGAAATACTGTGGTGAATCAGCAGTACAAGAATATTAAACAACTCCTTTAGGCCCTATCTGCACTGATGATTAAACTATGTGAGTCAACATCGTTTGAAGTGCAAGATAAACTCTGAAAAGTAAGTAGAAATGTCATAATGGGATTCTTTACTGCCTCAATGACATTCAGATCAAACAATTTCAGTTTACCAGAAAAATAGGGTATTTTCCCAGCTGTCAACTAGCACTCTCAGACTGAGACCTGAGAGCCAAGCTGTGTTCTATCAGGCTTCAACATCCAATAATAAGGATTTTGCAGTTGGAAAGTGGTCAACAGTTTTTTGGTATGTAAACTAGACTAGAACACAGCTCACTCTCCCATAGCTGTATTGACTATGCATATAGCAGTAAGACTTTTTTTTTTTTTTTTTTTTTGGTCTTTAAAGCAAAGAGACATGACTTTGAATACAAAAGCATACAAGGAGCAAACAGGCACTTTTGTCCCCACCCCATAGCCCCCTTTAAATAGTTTGGCTTGTCCAGTGTAGATAGGTATACCTATTTTTAAAAGAATGATCCCAAGATGCCAGAGTGAAAATTCTGTGCTCTATAATCCATAATAGCACGGGACACAATGTTTCAAATTGCTTCATTTAACCTGCTTTAATCCTCAGTGTAAATTGGACATTAAGAATGTATTAAAATTCTAAAAGGGTGCCAAACACATATTCTTAATTTTACCTCTCCAAACTTGAACAAGCAATATATGGCACATATGCCAATTTAATCTTATTTGTGAAAAAATTAAAATGCATGCAAAGTTTTTAATTTTAGCTAATTCAGAACAAAAATGGAAGCAGACATTTGTATTCATTGTTTTATCTAACACTAATTTAACCCTGGAGAGAACAACAAAGAGACAAAAACCATAGCAAAACAATTTCAGTTAACAGTGGACTCAGATTATGTAACATGGAATATGGAACTACTAAAAGTATTTCTAATCAACAACAACTAAAGTCTGCCACTAGAGATCCTTCAAACTTTTTGGAAAGAAGTAAAAGACTGTATTTTTTCATCCAATTTTGTAATAATGCATTTAATATGTCAGGATTCTAATAATAAGGCATTCTAAATCGAACCCTTTGTGACCAGGATTTTTCAACATTAATGTCAGGTATACCAATATAGGGATTCTGTACTTCTATCCATTTTTAAATATTATGGGTTGAACATGCAGTATTTTTGCAGATTATGGTAATATTTGCCATGTTATTTAATCATCCAAAGTATCAAAATGACTTTCAAAAGTGTCATAGCTCAAAATTTGATTAAAAAAACAACAACTTTTTACTAATTACCTAAATGTCAATAAGGCCCGTTTCTACATACTAAAAGAAATCTGTAGAGAAGAGAGACTTTTGGATATCAAAGTAACTAACACATGTGAATGATAATAATTGTTATTCTCCAGAGCATTAATATTTTCAAAACAATGTTAATAATCCAAATGTTCAGGGTTTCTACAATATAGCCCCCACTTTTTTAAAAGACTTTCTTCTATAGTTGTTACCTGAAAAGGATGGCCAGGGAGGGGAGGGGAGGAGGAGGAGGAGGAGGGAGAGAGAGAGATGGGATGGGAGCCGAGGGAAGAATATTTTTAAACTTTAAAATACACAGGATTCCATTTCAGTTGTTCCTTTTCACACTGAAATGCATAATAATGTTATCATCCTCCAAAGTGCCAACAGAATACCACAACTTAGATTTTGAAATTCTTTCATCTTGATAATGGACATTTAATAGCAACTATTAAAAATAACAGTTTGAAAATTCATACAGATGAAATTATGGGAAAAAAACCCTGGCTATTAAATTTCTGATGGTCAAATCTCCTTTTATCAGCGTGCCAACATGCAGCATTAATTTACAAATGAAAAGCTGCCCTTATTGTCACTGAATACCTCACTGTAACCTAAATTCTGCTTTTCTATTTTAGGTTTAGAAAAGATCATAATTAAAAAAAATACATTTCTATAACTGGATATGCAATAGGTAGCAAAATAAAAATGACCACAGGATATTTTAAACATACAATGCTGCTTTCAAAAGGTGCAGAGTCCTCAAGACTGCATTAGAAATATAGGCAGAAATTGACTGTTCTAAAACAAAAGGTTTCATATTGTTAATAGCTGTCTGAGAAAAAACACCAGTACAAATAAATGCAGATTTTCATTAGTTAAGAAAATCTAAAAATGTATATCAAGATATATATCATAACCTTGGTTTTCGGTTTGGGAACTAGAAATACCTTGTCTTATCATACAGGTAAATTGCGCACAATTCAACTACAAAAAACCCGGTTTGAAGGATACAACTGAGTTTCCCTCTACTAACTTCTATTTTCCTTTTTCATTCTTTGAAGATTTCAAAATCTGAAGCTTCAATTCCTTAATCATCATCTCTAACTTTTCTCTTGCTTCTCGTTCTTGTCTCAGTTCATCTTGGAGCTCTTGTCTATCTGCCTCTGCATGATCCAGTCTCTGTCTCAGTTCTGCCAACTGCACAAATAATTAAAAAGAAAGGAGAGAGCAATTTTTCTTTTTTTAATTTTAACATATATATTTGTAAAGGCCAAGTATTCATTTAATGAACCAGCTGATTAATGTTGTAAGTATCAGATAAAAATATTTCAGATGAACAATGTGTCTCAGATCAGTTCACACAGACTTTTTTAAAATAATGAATCTTTTTCAAAAAGTTGCCATGTACTCGTACACTATATGCATACCCACCCTGGTACAATACAAGTAGATCCCCACATTGTGTATATTTATATATGTTTTCATATTAGTATATGAACTGTCATACCACATCATATTATTAGTATATGTAATCAGATATTAAGTCTCTGGTCAGTACCAGATGCTTTTCATATCCCATATTGTATCCCATTATTTTTGTTGTCTCTGTTTAATTGTCTTGCCTGACAAAATGGTACTTTATTCCATAGGCATTAATTTTAGTGTGCCTCTATAACTAAGGATGTCACCAGAATAAGACATGATGGTATAGTTATCGCTGATTAGCTTTCGTTCAAACCAAAGAGAACTGTGCAAACTAAAAAGAAGATGACTATTTAAATTACCTACATATATATGTATAAGTTAAAACATGAGCATACATATAGCACAAATATTTTGAATAATATAAAATCAATGTGCTTACTTCACAAAGAAAGCCATGCTAAGTGAAAAATATAATGTAAAATACCCCAAAGCCAAGAAATTTTGGTTATAGTTCAAACTCACTAGAGTGATAGAGAATTTAAATTAATTTCCTACATGAAGTCACCTATTGTTGCAAAGACAATGAGCCCCATAATACCAAATCATTCTTGGCAAACTGATTAGTGTATACACTATACTCTTGGGATTATATACTTTCATTTCAATCTCACATGTCTATCATGCTGGAAACCCATACCCCCAGTTAACCTGGTCGCCATGAGCACGTACACACTTCTCTTCTTAACAGTCAATTCAATATGTTAAATATTTTGTATTACTTAATATTCTAGGTAAACTAAAGAACCTGATGGCCAGTTGTGCAGGCTACAAATTCTCTCATAGAATTCTTTGTTCATTTCTGGCAATGACACTGATGAAGATTTTGTTGATCTGATAACTTGAGAAATCTTATGAAATCTGGAGAACTCATCTACCTCTACAGCTATGGGTAGCCCACCCAGACTAAAATGCCTTGGAGGGATAAAGGAGAATAGGATTAGCAAATTAGGAGATTCAGCCAGCTGGGCACTTACACAGGCATAAGCATTTTCTACTTGTTCTGAAGTGTGCCAGACACAGATAGACCCAGCTGCTTTGAATTTAGAACCATGCCATATTTGGGGCACTTTCTCCTTTAGTACTGACCTCTTTCTTCATGATCAAGGCCAATTAGATGGTCCTTTGACAGTGGCAGGCTGTTGCATGGACTCCTTGACTCTACTACTGTGCTTTTGTGGAGAACAGGTAACAGGTGCAATGAAATAATATGCATAATACTACTGTGATGTATGCAGTGCAGGATCCAGGAAAAGAGCCTCTGATTTCACTTTCTTGTAGGATTCCAGCCATTTGGAAGGATCCATTGGCAGGCCAGTGATAACGGCTAAACTACTCCCCCCCCCGCACCTCCCACACACACACACACTTTGTATGGAACTGGGGGTAAGTGTGGTAAAATGGCAGATTAGACTAGACCATTTTGCTAGACTCACGGAGGGAGCCAGGAAGAAGGGACTTCCACCCACAACACCCTCAGGCTGGCCTAGAAGGAAGAACAGCGATCCAGTTAAGCTCTGAATTCCGCTTTTTCTTGGCTTCCCAGCAAAGGGGCATTTCTCACAATTTAAAGCGCTCACAGGTAGAGAGCAGAGCCTGCAGATGCTTTCTATGATAGAAACAGTGAACTGAGGATCTCTGGAATGCTACATACAGCCTATGAAGAAATCACTGTTCAGAAGAATCATATTTCACTCAGATGTGTCTGTGACTGATGCTGACGGGATGGCCAAAATCAATTGCTAGTAACATAGAAATAATTAGACAAAAACGCTTGAATGAGCTATACTGTCCCATTGAACCACACAGCTAAACAATTGGGAGTTCATGTGAAAGAAATGTGTTGAGCTTCATAAATCTAACTTTTTAAAAAACTCTTTGGAGAATAATGTACTGCTCGTGCCCTCCAAAGAACGTACACTATACAAAAACCACACTGAACACATTATCTTCATAAATCAAAATATGCTGTTATCTGCAGTAATGGGGCTTGTACCAGATGTTTAGTGAATTGGACTACAGGCAGAAAAGATTATTTCTGACAGCAGAGTTTAGGAATCCTACTGAGCAGAATGTCATAAACTTAAGCTCAACAGAAAGGATTTCTGATCCTAAACCAAATACTTCTTCATTCAGCCAGTGGCTGCTTTTCATTTTGTGGTAGTTTTAGTATAGAAAGGGAAGTATAATATAATTTTATTGATGAGTTGACCACAAAGTTTATTGACTTTGGGTTTTAGAATTTGTTATTAAATAATTAGGATGACTAGATCTCTATGACAGAGGGTCTGAGACCTGAAATAATTTAAGTTTCATGGTAAGCAAAATTAATAAACAAAATATTTAAAAAAGAGTCAGAATCCATGCTACCTGCTGATGTATCTAGCAGGATGACAGACGCTAGCTCCTATAGGAAAGAACAATGATATAGATTAAAAGTTATTTAGTCTAAAGAAGTGAAAGTCACCACAGCTTTTGACATAGCAGCCTTGGAAACAGGAAAGCTGGGGGGACTTCCAGAGGTAATGAATCGGGAGATAATCATGGGATGAGGAACCCAGACTGTGGCCTTCCTCTACAATAGGACTCTTAATCAAATGCTTCTATGAAAAGTAGAGGTGGCCTCACCTGATACTGTAGTGGACTCTGACACCAAGGGAAGCTGTCAGTCTAACCAAAGTGTGGCCAGAGAAGGGGTTGCCTTTCAAGAAATATAAGCATTTTTTTATTTTCTACAACTAAAATGAGAATATTTTATTTTGTTTGGTTTACAAGTGAAAATCTAAATGTATTAAGCAAACCATTTTTGTTTTAATTGCATGTTCTCATTTTTAAAAAGTATTGTTTTTATTAAATTACTGTGGTATGAGTAATTTAATGAAGGCATCCCCAAAAAGAAGAGAACTGCATAACCTCTAAGGAGAGATGCTGAAGAGTAAAGAGTTTCTGTACCCTATGTCCCCTTCAACGCTGGTCAACAGGCATGGACAGAGGTGTCCTATCCCCATAAGCAGTGTTGCCATTAGGTGAACAAGAGGGGAAAGGCCAAAGAAGATGAAAGCTGGCAGTGGTACAGGTAACACACTCTTCATAATAAAGTTTAAAAGCTGAGCTGGCAACAGCCTAGTACAGTTAACTTTCTTGGCAATTTCATAATTAACTAGGTGGTGCTGAACAAAATATGAGACAGATTTCAAACAATGTTTTTTTCCTTACCTGTGCTGCATACTCAGCTTCTTTGTCCTTTTCTAAATTGGAGTCACAGGTACACTTTTGCCTCATCACTTGTTCCAGTTTTTTCTCCAAGTCTCTCTGCTCAACATAAAATTCTTCCATTCTTTGAGCATGCTCAGTTTGCAAAGATTCAAGTTCTTTCTGTAAATTCTGCTGCTCCTCAGTTAGTTCCTTCATAACTTTAGAGTTACTTAACATTTCCACTTCCTGTCAAGAAATGATGAGCATTATACACAGAGTGATTCTAAAATCACTACAATCAAAATCATTGTTTCTATTAATTTAAATGGGTATCTGGAAATACTGAAGAGAAACAAACAGAATGTCCACTTTGCTGCTGTGTAAATAGGAGTGTTGAATTCTGTAGTCATTATGCAATATAACAAAGTGGTATTGTCAAACACCCAGAGCTTCCAGAAACCAACTCACAGGTCGCAAAAGTGAACGTATGTGAGCAGCGTTTTCATTTTATAAGCCAATTAAAATAATAAGATCATTACAATTGTTCTTTTATATGAAAATACAGAGATCAAAATGGGCTGGCTTGTGGCAGCTTAGCAAGACAGTATTTTTTCTGGATATTGCCATCTTTTCCTCTGTAGTTTTAATATTTTTAAATGAACGCAAAGTCTTTGAATCAGGTGTAATCAAACTACTGATATATACCAGAGTCTGCAGGCAGCCTGAAACAGCAGCTGTGGGAGGCGTGAGCTGTCGCATTTTACCTCAGTTGTGTTGATTATAAAGTTAATTATACCAATGTTAAAATGCAAATCGGGAAATAAATTAACTACTTTATTGCGGGTCAAAGAACACATGAAACAAAGACAACGATAAACTGACATAAATGCATGCTAAGCATGCAAGAAAGAGAGAAAATCACATTGCAAAGATATGAACAATCGGATGTAAGTGGCATCTCGCTTTGGGGCCTCAAGTGGGCAGAGTTTAGTTTGTGATTAGAGATTACGATAATTACATTTAGCTTTTTTTTCAATTCAGTCCCTGTACTACAATTTCTCTGATAAGTATCTATGGAAGAGAGGGTTTTAAGGCTAGCTATGGAGAGCTGCAGAGGTCTCTGCTACCACAAATAGAAGGGAAAGAAATCCTCTATATTTAAATTAATTTTGCCTTAATTTGAGTTTAACAAAAAAGCAGAGTCGAACTGGTGATGACAATAGACTTTCAAGGGGAGAGATATTTTTCTGCTGCAAGGGGAAAAACAGACAAACTTTGCTGGAATATTTAGTTTAAAAGTTACTACAAAAGGGAAACCCTTGTAAGCAGCCTAAACAGTAAATATAAACATATTTGAAGCTGGCAGAAGTGGTTAACTGAAAACTAAAGTACTACATGGAACCAGAAAGGAAGATAATATTTATACTTTCACAAAAGTTTATTTTTGTTTAAATACCAATATGTAGCATCTTTCATCCACAGATCTCAACGCACTTTACAAAGGTAGATAACTATCATTTTTCTCCATTTTACAGCTGTCAAAACTGAAATATGGAAAAGTAAACTGACTTGCACAAAGTCACAGGGAGACAGTGAAAGAGTTGATAACAGAACCCAAACCTCCTGACTCCAAGTCTGGTGCCCTAGACATTGAACCATAAAACTTCCCTGCAACTCTGAAACAAGTCTCGTACCTGGTGCCCATTATAAAAATCAAACATTTACCAAACTGTGGCACTAGAGGGAAGGACTGGTGAAAAACTATATTGTGGTGTATGGAATCAGAGTCAAAATTTCAAAAGCCATCATACGGTGGTAAAAAACTTTGTGGGATCAGCTAAACTACAATCAACTAAACAGAAAAGTTGATGGTTTGGAGCATAAAGGAACAGAAAGTATATGGGCCAAAGAGGGGCCCAGGACAACCAACTACAGTGTTTTTAGCCACAAATGAATAATCCTGGAATAAATTTCACAAAAATCTTGAACAAAATCATAACAGATGAACCTAGAGCAACTCAATCCTTTGCTGAATCCCGTGCTCAATCAACCTGAAAAAACAGACTTGCCTAGTGAGAAGTGATTGAACCCTACTGGGGTTTGAAACACTGTTCAATAGTTTTTGACAAATGTTTATTTTTTAACTCTTGGTGCCAAAGAAAAAAATCAAGATTAAAATTATCACACAATCTAATTAAAAAACAAGCATTATAAAAATCAATATAGGACATATTAAATGGATTAAAAACTGGCTGACAGATGTCAAAACACAATTGTTAGTAGAAAATCATCAATGAGTGGCATGTTTTTATTAGGGTTCCACAAGGATCAATTCTTAGCACTATAATATTCAGTATATATTTTTGTTAAAGATCTGAAAGAAAGAGAAAAGCACTGCTGATAAAGTTTGCAAATAGCACAAAGATTGGTGGAGCGGAAATAATGACATCATTTATACAGAACATTCTAGATCACTTGGTATTCTAGGCACAACAGACAACTTGAGTTTTAATTCAGCCAAATGCAAGATCTTACATCCAGGATGGAAGAATATAGGCCATATTTACTGGATGGGGAAGACTGCATCCTGGAAAGCAGTGACATTGAAAGGGACTTAGGGGTCAGGGTAAATAACTAACTGACATGAGCGTCGATTCTTATGCTTTGGCAAAAGGCTAACAAAATCCTTTTGGCTGTATAAAGAGGCATATCAAACAGAAATAAAAAGATGTCATTATCTCTTTACATGTCCTGGGTGGGACTACTGCTGAACAATGTGTTCAGTTTTGATTTTAAGTCTTCTTCCTTTTTTTTTTTGCTCAACAACTTCGGCTGCAGAGGCTCTTCCGTTTTTGTTTTTGGGTGGGAAGTCCTGATTTTCAGGTCTTCTCATCTGGTCACCCTATGCTCTACAGAGGGAGACTCAATCTCTTAAAGAACTCGATCTATTTTACTGAAGTAAGGGTTAAGAGGCTACTTGATCACAGTCTGAAAGTTCCTACACAAAGGGAGAAGACTCCTGGTACTAGTGGGCTCTTTAATCTAGCAGGCAAAGGCATAACAAGATCCAGTGTCCAGAAGTTCAAGCTAGAAAAATTCAAACTGGAAATAATGCACTTTTAAGAAAAGAACAATGAAAGCACTTAACCACTGGAACATCTTATCAAATGTGTGATTTCTCCATCACATTAAGTCTTTAAATCAAGATTTGATGTTTTCTTAAAAGATATGGTCTAGTTCAGTCATAAATTATTGGGTTTAAGGCAGGAATTACTGGGTGAAGCTCAATGTTTAGTCAGACTAAGTGATCATAAAGGTCCTTTGTGGCCTTAATCTGTAATTCTATGAAGATGTGAAGATGGCTGGGGAGAATGTATTTACCTGCTAACTGAACTAGAGAGTTAACACAGTGAAGATACTTAAGCCCAGATCTTGCAATTTACTCAGTGTAGGAACAAGGATCTGCCCACACTGAACTAGTTGTCGTAACAGTGCTAATATTTATTCATTCAGAGTAAAGATTGCCACAGTGTCAATAGGACCTATACACCATTGACAGTGCTAAACTTTATCACAGGGTTTAAGAGGGACTCAAGTAGAGCAAAGGTCCTTGTGCATATGTAGATGCAAACTTCAGGTATAAACAAACACAAAACTTTATTTCATAGTAAACTAAATAAGCATGAAATTCACCCCACTGCAGAGGGCCTGCACAAAGCCTTGGGCACTATGCATACCATAACCTCTGCAGTGGGCTGAATTTCAGCCTCATTTACTATTAAATTGTATTTTCACGTACATAAGGCCTAGAGTAAAATTTGGTATACAAATGTCGTGTGCGTGCATAAAAATTGTGTGACTACAACTTTAGCAAGAATATTAGGTAACTATTTTTGTAATGCCAATGCTGTTTAATTCTAGTTAACAACATATATATCCTGTAAAAAATGGAAATTTAAGTACCTGAACTGTGTTTCAAAAATATATTACACTACTTTGGAAATTACATTTTATTATTGCTGAATTAAATCTTAGCTATCAATAAACGCAGCATGGCTACATTATTTCAAAAGTAAGTGTACCATATTGTACCACATGCAAAGATAAAAGTCAAAGCTTCTGTTATCTGTCAATCCTAAATGCCAATGATAGTTAGTAGAAGGTTGAGATTTTGCTATTGACCAAACCACCTCAATAATAAACTTAAAGCATAGTTTTATTCATTAAGAATTCTTCCCTTTTGTTCATTTTACTTAATAGGTCAAAAGCCTAAGACATGATCTGACAGTATGTGAGAGGTGATCTTAAATTTTATTCAAAATTGAGTCAAATAATTATTGTTCAAATAGCTAGCGACTTGAGGCTCATTTGAAATGGTTAAATGTAGAGTAAATTATCTCAACTGCTAGTGAAACAATATTAGACAAAGGAAGGAAGTTTCTATTCCGGTAATGGTTTAGACAGCAGCAAGATCTTAAACTACCCGGCATGTGATAGAAAAAACACATGGTTTGAATATAGTCAGCTATTAAGCTATACTTTAATTATTAAGGTCATATACTGGTTGAGTATTTAGCCTCCAAACCTACAAATTAACACCATATACGACCTATGGATTATTTTGGTTAAAAAGTGGATTTTGACAATTATACTTAAATAATTCTATTAAAATATGTAATGCACATTGAAAGAAATATCTAAGCACCAAACATTAATTAGAAAGTGAAGCATGTAGGTTTTCTTCTCCCAAGTGCTGATCTTGGCAATACACATGTACCAAGATCTGAAACTCAGTAAAATCCATTAAAAAATGGTTTTATAGTTTATACTGCAAATGTTAACATAAGTTACATTAGAAAGACAATATAGTGAATGTCAGATTCCTAATATGAAGTATCACTTGTACTTTATTTGTAATAGTAGTACTGATTCTAGGACCAACAAGCTAACAGGAACAACAGTTTTCTGGTGATAAAATCGAAGGTTGGTACCATACCATTTGAAGCTGCTGCTTCTTTTGCAAAATAGTATTCAGTTTTTCTTGCTGTTTAAGGTAGGTTTTCATTACTTCCTCCATGATTCTTCCCTTGTCATCTTCACAATTGATGTCCTTGATAGGAGTTGGGGATGAGGTTTGTGCACCATTGCCTACTTCAACCTGGTTAGATTCTGCAGTGGCTCTGGAAGTGGCATGTTCAGATTTCCCTCTTCTTGTAGAACTAGTTGACATAGGTGGATCTTTAGAAGACAAAAAGGTAGCAAAACACTTGTGGAAATTTGTTTCTTGAAATTCCAGATTGCAAAAATACAAAGCAACCTATAAGATTATGTAAAATGCCTAAGAATGTAGAAAAAGAATGCAGTAATATATGAAAATTACAAAATTGACTTGCCTTTGATCTTTACTAAAATAGATATTATTGGGTATAAAAACTGAAAGAACGTGAAAGCAAGTTTCAAATTTTATTATCTACTCACCCACACTTTTATGCAGTTCTGTGCTAGTTTTTAAGTCGATTTTTTCCTGCTCTTCAAGAGAGAGCTCTGGATAGGAGGCAGCTTTTTTGTGTTTAACACTAATGAATTGTTTCTGCGACTGTCCAGGTAAAGATTTAATTACTTCTGAAATCTTGACTGCTGTTTTTGTAGCTTCTTTACATTGCAATGTAAGGGATACATTTGGAGCAACCACTTTATCACACATGTAAAGGTAATAGCTGAAAGAGTAGAATAGCAAAATTAACAAGAAAACTAAGATTTAACAAACATGAAATAAGGTAGCAGTAAGTTATATTTAAGATGATTTCAAATATCAAATGTTTCATAAGTATAAAAAATTTGCAAGAGAAAATAAATGAATGCCAGAGGATGTTGTGAAGGCCAAGACTATAAACAGGGTTCAAAAAAGAACTAGATAAATTCATGGAGGATAGGTCCATCAATGGCTATTAGCCAGGATGGGCTGGGATGGTGTCCCTAGCCTCTGTATGCCAGAGGCTGGGAATGGGCAACAAGGAATAGATCACTTGTTCTGTTCAGTCCCTCTGGGGCACCTGGAATTGGCCACTGTCGGAAGACGGGATACTGGACTAGATGGACCCTTGGTCTGACCCAGTATGGCCGTTCTTATGTTCCCTTTTTAAATGGTTCTTGTACAATAGAAAGCATAGCTATCTACTGAATCTTTATGCAGTGATTACATAATCTAGGATCTTCAGAACCAAATCAAGTGGAGGAATTCAATTTTCAATTGATTGCTTTAACATGACGTACAAATTCCTCATTTGGATGCAAAAAATAAAATTAAAAATATAAAGGCACTTATGCATATTAAATGACCATTTTAGTTTCTCAAGTATTAATCCGAGGATTCAAATGTTGGATACAGACATCACATTAAAGATTCTTCTTTTAAAAACTGGGTTCACAGTCTCTAGATTGTTACAAGACACCTTAGAACTCTTACAACTCTTACATTAAAAGTATGTCACTGTAATAAGTTGTTAGAGAAGATTAACAAGGTGAAATCAGCAGTTATACTCAGAGATTACTCATATTCCTTACTCAGTTAACTAAGTGGGATGTTAAAAGGGTCATTTCTTCTCTGAAAATTATTTTTGAGAGCCAGATTTTTGTACAATGCACTGCTGGAATCTCGCAACTACTTCATTCAGTATCAAAAAGAAATGTATATTTAATCACCAATATATCAGTCATGCAGCAAATATATTTTTTCACAGAAAGAATTCACATCTTAGATGGCAGGAAAAAGATAGAAGGAAAGCATTATAGTCATACAGTTTTGAAGAATCATAATTAAATGAACGTGACATTTTCAGTTCAGAAGAAAACTTCTTCCCACCAATCTTAACTATTAAGTCTTGTGCAACGTTCCCTCTAATTTTTTACATTCATGTGTGGAATGAATTTTGTTATGTGCACCAATATGGAGGTGATGTGTGGCAGGGGTGGGGCTGAGGGATTTGGAGTGTGTGAGGGGGCTCCGGGCTGGGGCAGAGGGTTAGGTGTGGGGAGGGGGGAGGGCTCTGGGTGGGGATGACTCTGGCTGGGGGTGCAGGCTGAGGTGGGGCTGGGAATGAGGGGTTTGGGGTGCAGGATGGGGCTCGGGGCTACGGCAGAGGGTTGGGGTATGTGGGAATGAGGGCTCTGGTGGAAGGGCTCCTCTCCCCAGCTGCGGCAGTTTCAGTGGGCCTGGGTGGGGCCCCATCTTTAGCAGTTCCGGAGGGCCTGGGCTGGGGCTCCTCTCCCCAGCAGCTCCAGCAGGCCTGGGCTGGGCCAGGGGAGGGGTGCCTCTCCCCACCTGCACAGCCCTTTATAGCCTGCTGTGCGGCCGCACAGTTACAGGAAACGTAGCTTTGTGGCTCCTAGACAAAACGATGAGGACACTTATTTTTTTAAAAGTTTCTTGCAAGAAGGGTCCCTGCAGAGGGATGGGGAAGAAAGGTGGGTGGAGGCAAGGAGTAGAAATGGATAGGGTAGCCTTGAGTGATGATATCTAGCACCCATTTGTTGCCTGTTATAGCATCCCACACCCAGTGGCAAGGGGTTCCCAAAGGTAGTAACAAGCTCTGGATTGGCTGCAGTGTCATTCTCGACACTCCTATCAAACCTGCTGTCTCTATGACTGCCAGATGTGTGACTAAAGAGGTTACAATGGGCATGTCTTGGCAGGTACTCAGGTTGTCAAGCTTGAGAATAGGACAGCGTCCTCTACTTCTGGGGCTGGTATTTATGTTTTTCAGGAGGGAGCCAGTGTTTAAATCCCTAATAACCAGAGATAAAGGGAGCACTTTGTCTGTTCCATGGCTAAAGAGCCTCAACCCTTTAAAGGGCATGTCCCCTACGGTAGTTTACACCTCTTTTGGTACACCAGATGCTAGAAGCCATGAGGATCGCCTCATCATGATGGCCTTGGCCATCGATCTCCCACCCCGTGCTGATATCAGCTGTGTCCATGGCCACTTGCAATGCCATTCTAGCAATCATTTGACCCTTTACTGAATTTTTTAGTTCCTCCCTATTCTCCTGGGGGTTTTAGAAATGAAGTGACCCTTTCCCAGGTGAGGAAGTTATTTTGCAAACAGGGCCTTGTAGTTCACAACCTGGAACTGCACTGAGGCAAGAGAGTATACTTTGAACTCAAAGCATTCCAGTTTCTTATGGTCTTTACCTTTAGGTGTATTCTTTATGCCCTGTGTTTGGGTGGGCATAGAAAGATTCAAAGCCCTTCGGGGGCACCCTGTATCTCTTTTCCATTAATTTAGATGTGGGACGAAAAGTAGACAGTGTTTGCCAAAGTCCCTTTGTCAGCTCAGCTATACCCTCTTTGAAAGGTAAGCAATCCTGGATGGAGTTGTAGAGCTCAGTATATGAAAAAGTTTGTGGGACTTCCCCTGGATGATTGTGGTTTCAACGTCCAGGATCTCTGTGATCTGGGACACAAGGTCCCAGAAAGCCTCAAAGTTGACTGCTGGTGCTACTGCTTTATCTGATGACAGGAATGATTCCTTAGGTGGAGAGTGAGATTGTTGCTGTCCCTCAGTTGTCACCTGCTCCTGGATGCAGACCTCTGGTTCTGGAGTGAGTTGCCTGGCTAATGATGCTACTGGGAAGTAAGATATCATTTGCCTCTATGTACGAGAGAGGCATCTGCTCCGGAACATATCTGACACTGGTCCCCAGTACGGCCAGAATGGCCAAGGTGGCTAGCCAGAGGTGGGGCCCAGAATTGATGGCCTCCAGAACTCTCCCTACGGTCACTCTCCAATAGTATGGGAGAGAGATCTCTATTCAACATTGGCAAGAATGATTTGGCAATGGAGTATACTTCCTCAAACAGTGGGGCTGTAGAGTGGCATGATTCAAGTGCTAGGAGAGCCTGTGCAGGTCACTGTTTGGAGCAGTGGATGTCTCCAGTTCCCCCATTTAGGTATAGCTCAAACCCTTGACAGGTTTGGCTGCCAGTGCTGAGGACAATAGTGAGGCCAGCACCAGGACTTCCTTACCACTTGCTACATCAGCTGACTGGCTTTTCTTGACCAATTTGGGAACCATCAGGAATCTGGAAGCTTTACCTTTGGAGAAGTAGGGTTTTGAGTCCTTTTTGTGAGGTGGTCCGATGTGGTGCTTGGCACAGTGTTTGCGCTCCATCCCGCCTTGCCTCTCAGAGTCTTCCTTTGGTGTTAGTGGCACACATGCTGGACTTGTCAGAGTTGGTGGCAAGGTAGTTGGTGTAGAAGTCATCATCACTGAAGTTATCAGTACCAATGTTGTTGGTTCCTTCTTCAATGTATTCTTCTCTTCGAAACCCCAAAGTATGGTGTCTGTTTGAGGAGTGAGCAAATTATTTCTTTGGCTCAAGTCGAGCTGTTAGCATCTCCTCTGGGTCATAAGTGACGTGCATAGACTGCTCTAGCAGATGTAACCTGAGCCGAGCATCACTGGTCTTGTGAATCCTTGAGGGAAAAGACCAGTATATAGAGCACCTGTCTGGGATGTGGCTCTCTCCCAAGTGGGAAAGGCGTAGACTGTGTCCATCCATAAGTGGGATGAGGCCATCACAGGACAAGCAGGGTTTGAACTCTGACAGCTTAGTCTACCATGAAAAGAGGCAACTTCTGCAAAGCTCCTCACCTAGCCATAACACGGTGTGTCTGGCAGGGGGGAAGAGCATTGATGTTGGAGTTCTTTTCTTTTGGAAACGTCCAACATGAAAAGGTAAAGAAGATGAAGTTCTTCACCCATTTTTGTGAAAAACAGAGGTTTTGAAGCTCTCAAGACTACTGATTTGGACACTGGTTAAAATCCGTTTCGCTACCACAGGCAGTAAGAGGAAACTGAAGGAGGTTCATGGCCTCTCCATCCTTTATGCCCCTCACTCAGAAACACAAGGAGGCACAGGGTGCATGAGTGGCCCCCATAAACATGACTATTCAAAGGAATCTTATTTCACACACATGAGGCACACGTACAACTACAGTGGAATCCACACTGACACATACTCAAAGAAAAAACACTGTTTTTCTGACTGCTATAGGGACGAAGTGAGTGCTATACTGAAGAAATGTGCTTGGTTTGTGAAATCAGGGAACCGACTAATCAACTGCAGTAGTCAGCATTTTACAGACATGTCATCAGAAGGGTGAGGTCTCACCTTGTTTCAATGTAGAATACAAACTATGGAAAGAGTTGGTCCTAGTTATATATGGAAATTATGTTTCTATTATGGCATTAATGAGATGTGTGGCTTTCTACACACACATTAAGTTACAGAGAGATTAGAATTTAGCATCTGCCACAAAGCCATTTTTACTTTGAAAAGTGACTCGGTGTAATTGCACTTTCCAATTTTTTCCAGTTGAACAATGCTCAAACATCTCTATTAAGCAAAACAAAGTTACTATTAAGTGATGTATCATTTGTTTATTAGCATTAAGCATGACAAATTCACTACCTTACACTAAAATAATCCAGTAGACTTAATTTATCTTAACATAACTTATCCTTGTGCAACATGCTGCAATTTTCCCATAAAATTTCAGTTAACAAGTAAAGTTACAATTACATTTTAAAACCTAAAATAATCTTTGAATCATTAAAGAACTATTAGATTGAACATACACATTTCTGTAGAAGATGTTCAGTTACCTGGGATGGACGAATGAATGTGATTGAGTAACAGCGTCTGCTTCATGCTTTATAACTGGATACCATTGCTGCAATTCTAGGCTTTGCTGAGGATCTGCCTGAAGAAAAAACAAAAATAAATAAATAAAACCAATTTAGGGTTGTTTTTACTCATCTTTCAACTTCTACAAAGTCAGCTTTGCTAAAGAGTTTGTAAAAATGCCAATTATTAATGGCATTTATACAATAAACTCATTTTATTTCAAGCTGGGCAGCATAAGGCAGATGGGGATGGGGGAACAGAAAGAGGAGAAAGGAAATATAAGCCAATGAAGAGCAGCAATGTGGGGCAAGGAAAGCTGCATGACCTCTAATTTGTCCCATCCAACTATGGGTAAAGATGAAACTGCATTAAATATAAACATAGAACATTCACTAATGCTAGTTTAAAATTGGCTCAGACACACAACACAAATGGATTATTTTTCACCTATGGCATCTCAGTAACTGATAACTCTTAGACTGAAATATGGCATGCAAAAAAGAAAGAATGGGTGTCTACACTGCAAATATATACCTTAAAGCTACAGATATTAACTTCTTGATTAAAAAGAAAGATGCTGCTTATTTATTTTAGAAATGTATTATATTACACATAAATTTAACTTTAACAATATCTATATTAGCTATATCTAGAAAGCAAGAGGGAAAATAGTAATATGCACTTTATCCCTGAGCCAAGTCTACATACTGAACTGCATGGAAAAACTCCTTAAAAATCCATACAAAGATTTCATTGGCTTTCCAAATTTCTGCCAGAAGCATACTATAATTATATGTAGTAAAGGGAAGTAGAACCCAGGACTGCTAATGGGGGCAAGGACAGAGCCCATGCTGCAATGAAATGTTCATCTCACTTAACACAGTTGTCCCGTACTTTAATGCAAAATGAAGTCTACAAAGAAAAAACTGTATCAAATTACTCCAATCACACACTAGGGGATTTTACCAGTCATAGATTTCTGTTTATAGAGGAGGGGCAGATTCACCACAATAACATGACTAAACAATGTTATCTTGAAATACTGACATACTTTAGATATTACTAAGGAGTGACATCTTAAAAGCCTTCCTCATTTCATATTTGAATTGAAATTCTTGTTCTTTTTGTTTCAAGAATATAGAGCCTGGCAAACATTCATTCTCAATTTCTGGCAATATTCAATGCTCCACTGTGCAAAAAGCAGTAATATTACTACAGGAGAGTCTGATGCACACATTTAGCAATACACATATTTTAACACCTACCAAAAAAAATGTAAAAAGTGTGCACACATATATCATCTACCAGTATACAACAACCTAACAACAGGAATCCCAAAAATAAATTATCATAACTACATCCTTAGCTGTTGAGAGAATACCTGATTAGATAAGCGTACCTTGCACTGCGCCCTGTAGAGTCAAACTTGAACAGACCATGACAGAGAGCAAGCTCCGTTCCCAACACCTTCCAATCAGAATCTCCAGTCCACCAAGTTCAATCTTAGGAACTAAAATCAAGAATGCCCCCTAATGATGTCAGCACAGGACACTTGGGAGATGTAGGCCCCAAAGAAACTAGGTCCCAGAATGGTAAAAGCTTTTAAGACAATAAATACTGCCTTAAATGTAAAGGATTTGAAATACAGAGAACACAACTTACACACAAATGGCCTGAGAAGCTGGATTCCAGTCTATTAGTCAGGTCATTGTGATCATTTAAATACTTTATATTCATTCTTCTACTTATATAGTGGCTATTGTACAGTATGATTTTGACTTTTACCATTTCTGGATTACATTATCTCCACCTTTTATATCAGATGTTTTAATTTACAGATGACCTTTTATACAATTATGTTATACATTACTATGCTATCAGACCAGTTTTTTTAATGCACATGTTCTCATTCGTGTCTATTTCACAACTGAATTAATTATTCCAAATACAATGAAAATGTTACTTGATAAAGCCTCTGGCAGATACATTTAAATATATAATTGAAATGTTTTCCTAAAAACATTTTCTCTCACTCACTGTCCAGGTTCAGCCATTCTAAACCAAATTATTAATAACATTTTCAGCACATCCATCCAAATCACAGATTTTAAATAGTTAATGAATATTTAAATATACTATACATAAAAAGACATTATCAAAGCTGGTAAACCTAAAATTTGACCTCATTTTACTCAAGTTTGTAAAAGTTATATAAAAATGATTTTTACATAAAACAAATGCTTCCAGGCTCTTTTCTAACTACCCAAAACAAATAAAGTCATTGCCAAAAACTTAATAAATGTATATAAAATGAAGAAATGTATTTATATATGTATTATGGTAGCATCAAGGGCCTTAATCAGGGATCTGAAGACCACAGTGGTAGGTACTGTACAAACAAGTAATTCAGACCCTTTCTGTCCCAAAAAAGCCCACAAGGTAAGACAAGACATAATATGTGAATGAAAGACAAATGGTGATGTAATGAAGTGGGAAGACAAGGTATCAGTTAAATGAGCACAGCGGGTAGTGGTTTCAGCTCATAACCTGCTTAGTCATTATCAGCTGGCAGGGGTTTGTATGGGATTATTTGGTTTTTGTTGGTTGATTGTTTTTTGTTGGTTTGTTTTTAAGTACTACTGCAGAGGTAGGGTTAGGACACCCAGAGCATGGGGTTGCATTCCTGACCATCTTGGTTAATAGCCACTGATGAACGTATCCTCCATTAACTCACCTAATTCTTTTTTGAACCGTTATACTTTTGGACTTCACAACATCCCATGTCAATGAGTTCCACAGGTTGACTGTACATTGTGCGAAGAAATATTTCCTTTTGTTTTAAATTGTATTAATTTCAAATTAATTGGACAACCACTAGTTCTTGTGTTATGTGAAAGGGTAAATAACACTTCCCTAATCACTTTCTCCATACCATTCATTTATAGACCTCTATCATACCTCCCCTTAGTTGTCTCTTTTCTATGATGAACAGTCCCAGTCTTTTTACCCTCTCCTCATACTGAAACTGTTCCACACCCTAATCATTTTCATTGCTCATCTCTGAAACTTTTCCACTTCTAATATATCTTTTTTCAGATGGGGGAACCAGAACCGCATGCAACATATAAGGTGTGGATGTACCATGGATTTATTTAGTGGCATTATATTTTCTGTTTTAGTATCTATCCCTTTCCTAACATTCTGTTAGCGTTTTCACTGCCACTGCACATTTAGATCTTTTCAGGGACCTATCCACAATTAATATTGCTGTCACATTACTTACTTGCAAAAACGATAGTAAACGTTTTAATAATGATCAACCTTTCTTGTGGTTTCATGCTGATTTTAATAGTAAGATAAGAATAATTATATGACTTAAGCCTTTTAAGGTTTGATTTCCAATATCTTAGGATCCCAGAGTCATACGCAATATGCACTAAAATTTGCTCAACTAATTGGTGAGTTTGCAAGATCTCTTTGATGAGTGGTAACAGCTAACTTAGAGCTCAACATTTTGTATGTATACCTAGGATTATTTTTTCCAATGTGTATTACTTTGCATTTATCAACACTGAATTTCATCTGCCATTTTGTCACCCAGTTTAGTGAGATCTCTTTGTAACTCTTCACAGTCAGCTTTTGACTTAACAATCTTGAATAATTTTGTATCACCTGCAAATTTTGCCACCTCACCGTTCATCCCCTTTTCCAGATTATTTATGCTGAACACCACTGGTCCCAATATATATCTTAGAGGGCCCTGTTATTTACCCCTTCCATTGCTATAGCAAGTATCTATACTACAGCAGCATACCTGCTGTACTGCAGCTGTGCTACTGTAGCACTTGTAGTGTAGACGTGCCCTTGAAGAGATCATTAGAGAGTTTAGTGAGAGCAGTTTCAATGGAATGGAGAGAGCGGAAATTGGATTGTTGAGAGTCAAGAACTGAACTGAATGAGAGAAAGTCAATACAGCAGCTATAGACAGTTCAGTTAACTTGGGAGATGAAGGGGAAAAGGGAAATAATGTTGGTGAAACAGGTCTGGTCGAGGGTGTTTTATTTTTTCAGATAGGTGAGATCAAAGCATACTTGTATTGTGAGGGGAATGAATCTAGAGAGTGAAAAGTTCAGAAGAAAAGTGAGGCAATTCGGGTGGAAGTGGCAGTGCTCAAGGAGCTTGATTTTATTACTTTCAATTCTTTATTCAGTAATTTTTAAAATTGAATTTGTGTTATTGTTTCCCTGTTCTGCAGGTGCACTATGTTTCATTCTCTCGTTTCCCTTTAGCAGCAAGAAATAGGAATGGGCCAGTCCAAAGTTATCATAAAATTGTATTTATCATTCTATTTCCATGTCCTCCTTTGCTGGGAGGGAGGCAGGGGGAGAGAAGAGTTCTTCAAGGGTGAACAAGAAAAGATAACACAAACTGAATACTGCCTCTGCTGCCCTCAGACCTGCTCTGAGCTGGTGGGTTTAATGGACTGGACCCAGCAGAGACCACCTGAACATCACCCTTGTTACTTTTGGGCCTGCATACAACCAGCTTGAGAAGTGACAGAGCCAGTGCTTCAGGCTGTCAAAACCACCACTGAGAGGTAGAAAGCATAGAGGGATTGTACAGAAAGAATATTTGTACTTTTGCAGCTGCTATACCAGTGTGTGGCACTGCAATGATAGTGTGATGTAGTGGTTAATCATTCCAGGAGCAAGCACACCACCAACCATACTATGAACATCTGTGCACACTTAGTAATAATTGTATGTGCGGAAGGAGGATTTGTTACAGGCATGCTGTAATGTTAATATGTCAAAATTCTCTATGGGCCTATTAATAACTGCCACATTACTGTTGTAAAGTGGGCAGCCCCTGGGTCCCTGCACTGATGGTTTCTCAGGACTTGTTTCCAAGGGGTGCCAACTACCTGTATCGTTCATGGCCAGCTGCTGCTCCATTGAATTGGATGGCAAAACTTGCAGCCACTTTAATGGGTGTGTGATTAGGCCTGTAGCTTGCAAGTGGACAGGTAAATGCTTCAAAGAACACAATGTAGCCCAACAGGAAGAGGGAAGCATTTCAAAACCTCAAAGTTTAAACTCTCCCTACAGAGAAATTAATAGTTGCACACAAACATCAATGCAACCAGTGCCTCAAACAATCTCCTGTCTTCATCCATCACTTACCCTCACTTCTCCAAATCTCTTATAACCCACTTCTTCAAGCACTAATAATTCCTTCACTAGGACTGTTTAATGTTTTGGCTAATATTTGTATTATTCAGATTATGAGCTCTTTCTGGCACAGACTAGCTTTAGGTTTGTGAAGCAATGTATAGACTTATAGCAATGCTGTTTGCATATTTTTATTATAAATCCCTCCATAGTATCTCAAGGTGCTGGCATAAAGAACTGCTAGTTGCTTAAAAAAACATTTATGGCATATCTATATTATATATAACCTGTTTAATGAAGAAAAAAACATTACCAAAGTCTTCTGTTTTTAAACAGTATCTTATCAATACACCAATACATTAATTGCAAAATCATGGCATGCTATTGGGTGCTTGGCAAGCTAACAAACTTGCTTTAACTGACACAAACAGAATTAAAGCTGAGGCTCCATTCTTAGGCTCCCCCGCTTTGCTTAGCCATGGCAACACACACTACATAGAACAGGCATCGGCAACCTTCCACATGTGGCTTGCCAGGGTAAGCCCCCTGGCGGACCGGGCTGGTTTGTTCACTTGCCGCGTCCGCCGGTTTGGCCGATCGCGGCTCCCACTAGCCGCGGTTCGCTGTCCCCGGCCAATACGGGAAGCGCTTCCCACATTGGCGGCTCCCACTGGCCGCAGTTCGCTGTCCCCGGCCAATACAGGAAGCGCTTCCCACATTGGCCGGGAACGGCAAACCGCGGCCAGTGGGAGCTGCGATCGACTGAACTGGCGGATGCGGCAAGTGAACAAACCGGCCCGGCCCACCAGAGGGCTTACCCTGGCGAGCTGCGTGCCGAAGGTTGTCAATGCCTGACATAGAACATCACACAAAATTGGTAATTGAAATGAGAGAAGTCACGCAGCGTTTCCATGATGGCTCTAAAGTTCCTAGCTTTTGTCAGTTTAAAGAAAAAAAAAACCTAGCTTTTAGAGTAAAAGTATTTTGGCAAGTTTCCTACCACTATAAAAACCCCAACACAAAAGGAATATTCATTACTGCTTTGTATTATCAGTGTTGAAGATTTATAGTGGACTTAACTTATACTTGGTTTGATACCTATTCATATTGATAAAAATGAACATGCTTCTAAAAATAAATATTTCATCTTTGATCCAGAAGTTTTTCAAGAGTAGTTGAACTTACTTTGGATTGAATTCTTTTCTGATTTTTCATGCTAAACTTCTCCTTCATTTCCTTCAAAAGACGCTTCAGTTCTCTCTCCTCTGAAGTGCCTAAATATTTTTGGTTAACATGAAGATAACAATGCCATTTGGCTGATTCAAAGCCCCAGTGACAGGTCCTCTTGTCAGGAGATCTATGCGAATGCATCACAAATGTCTGGGGTGAAAACATTCCGTAGCACTCCAAACACTGGATACACGGAGCATCTGGCTGAAGATAAAATTCAGGTGCAAACAAACCCTGGCACTTGCCCAAGCATTCATGCTCTACTTCAAAGGCACTGCCAGTCTCTTTCAATTGGACCAATGTGTTTTTTGCAGGAAGCAAAGTGCCATTTTGAGGAAAAGTGCGAGGACGTAGTAAAGCATTGCATAGTCTTTGAGCATCAGTCAGTGTGATCAACCCACAGGATGGGGCATTAAATGGAAGGATCCCCAAAACCTTTAGGATATGAAGTTGGTCAGAAGTGCACCTCGAGCAGTATATATACAGTTCATCGCACACTGTATTAATTTGCTGTAGTGAAAAGTCTCGGAGCACTGAATTCAACACTTGAGGCAAACAGAGTCTCTTTTCCCCTCCAACTTTAAAACAAGAAATAGATTCTCCCTCCAATATACTCTGAGTGAGCTCTGTGGAACTGTCTGAAGGAATGAGCAGTGGACTAGGAAGTATCTGTGGTGATGGAAGAGGCACGAAGAAAGTGGGTGACATGCTTTCCTGGGAATAACGAGCTGAAAAGGCTGCTGGTCCACCCAGTGAACTCTGGCTGCTTAAATGGAACTGTGCCAATGTGTGTTTCAAACCAGGATTTAAATTCAAAGACTCAGATAGTGTAGTACTGTTTGGTTTGGCATTTTCTCCATCAGACTCCATGGAAGTTTCTTCATATTCATCCACGTTTTCCTTCTTTATTGTTGGCAGCTTATTTACTACAGCTTGTACTTTGCTATTTACATGCTTTTCTGTCATTACTTTTTTTACTGGTGGACTGCCATCTTCTTGGACTTCGCTCTCTTTTTGGTCAGAACCTGGACTTACAGAGAAATCTGCTTGTGGACTTTCCATCACTGAACTGCAGAATTTTAAATAAATAAGTTTGAAATGTGCATCTTCCTAGTTGTGTTTGTTTTTCTTAAAGACACACCAATTTCCAACTATTTTAATTATCTCACGTCCAGCAAACGTTGTGCCACCTCCTTATAGCGAGGATTTAAACCTTTAACCTCAAGAGCTACAAATGTAACCCGTTTTGCATGTAGCAGCATAAAATTCGAGGGTAGAAGGGTTAACAAGAGGTTTTGGGGGGGGGGGTTAAAAATATTTGTTGAGTTCTCTTTTATTAAATGGACAGCACAATGTACATACAAAAGGGTATAATTTCATACCCCTACACTATTTATAGATCATTCTATTGAATTAATCTAGTAGAAAAATTGGGGTTTGGTGCAAAAAAAAAAAAAGTCTGGTTTTGATCAAGTTTTTCTTTTAAAAAAACATATTGACTTTTCATATATGCTTGCTTTTAAGTATTAAAATACAAAAATGCTCATTTGTTCTCACTGAACAGTGCTAGTCTTAATGCAAATCTTCCAAAAGATAATTTCAGTTGCATGTACACTTCATGCAGCACATCCCTTTCAACTCACAGGATCGAACACAGAGCTTAGTCGCTTTATTTATTGTGCAGCCAAGTTTAAATCACACCTCCAGTGCTGGAGAAATGTATTATGGTAATTCAGTGATAAATCCACAAATTAAAGGCTGATCCAGGTTTGCTGGTGAAAACTAAACATCCCTATAGGGTCAGCATCAGTAAAAATTACCCTAGCATGTGTCAGTTTTCCTACCCCAAATCACTGGCAATGAAAATAAGATCCAGGCCATCTGCAAGATTCACTGTTTGGGCTAATACAACAAATCTCTGTCAATCCTTTTATATAACCTGTAAAAAGAGGAAAAGATCAGTAATCATCATTCAAATTTATTTGGAGAATACAATCTTTATCTAAAACAGTCTCTCAATCTTGAAATGGGTTCAATATACCAAGGTAGGGAATATGTTCCCTAAATAACGAATTTGCAGAGAGCTTTGATTTAAAATCATAAACCCTATTATGGCAGCTGCATAACCTGGAAGCAGCAGCAGCTATGTAACTCACTCAGAGTGCTGCAAACATGTGTAAAGGGGACACAGGGGGGAATCACCTATTAGAATCATAGAATCTCAGGGTTGGAAGGGACCTTAGGAGGTCATCTAGTCCAACCCCCTGCTCAAAGCAGGACCAATCCCCAATTCCCTCACCCCATTCAATGCTCTGTAAACCCCAGGGACAGAATTCAGAAAAAAATGGGATTACCACATCTCTCTTCCATGCACTGCAAAGTAGGAGAAGATTAACACAGGGAAAGGGCACAGCCAGCCCCTCTTTCCTTGAATATGTACATGAAATGAAGGTATTTTCTCCTCACCTCACCGTCACACTTTTTACATTCAGTGCCATCCAAACAAATCCAACACAACTAAACTGAAATAGCCTAAACCCTTTCCCACACCAGATGCCATGCAACACTCACCACTACTGCTTCCTCTGAGCCAAACTCTATACTTATTATGTGTTTTTTCCACAGCTCACATGTGCTATATTCTCCCTGAGGTTAACATCCCCTCCCCCATGCTTTCCTCTGACACACTGACCCTTCCTGGAATAACCCCAACACACTCACCACCAACCAGCCCGTCTCTCTCACACTCCACCCAGACTAGCCTCCCCCTCCCGCCCATGACTCACCTCCACCTCCGTCTACATCACTCACTCATTACCCACGCTCGCCTCTGACTGGACTCCATCAAACACAGGACTTGCCCCTTTCTCCTTCCTTCCTTCCACAGAGAGACCCCCCCCCCCCAAATACTGAAGTGATCCCGCATTCAAACCCACCGCGGAGTCTCCCAACCCCCTGCCAATGCTCGTCTAGCCCCCCCCTGATTCCCACCTCTCAACGGCACACCTCACACACAACTTCTCCTCGGCCCAACCCACCCACAAACCCCGCCACCCAACTCTTCACCCCCGGGACGCACCCAACCCACCCAGGAACAATTCCCTCCCTTCAGTGACTCCCCACATTGTGACACACACACACACCCCGCTCCTTATGGGGTCCCCCTCCCCCGAACGCACACCCAACCACGAAATAACACCCCCTCCCCCCCCCCCCACAAAGCCCCATCCCCCCCACAGACACTCCCCCAGCTTAGAGATAATGCTCCCTCCCCCACAGACGCCTATGGACTAAACCCGACACTCCCCCACCGCAGGCATAATCAGCTCCTCGCCACACAGTCCCCTGGATCTGCCCCCTTCTCCCAGACACTCCTGCCCCCCTCACGAATAACCTCCCCTCCCCCTCCGCCGCCGCGCACACTCCCCCTACCCACAGCTGCGCCCTCCCGCCACCCCCGGGGCGCTCTACCCTCCGCGTCTGTAGCAGGCCCCCTCACCCCGCCGCCCGGCTGCTCACCCTGCATCGTGGGGGCTCCCGACACCCCAACAGTGGAGCAGAAGCCGCGCACGCACCGCCCACCCGTGACCTCACTGCGGAGACGGCGGCGCGCGGGCACCAACCCGGCGGGCGCGCGCCCCCGCCTCCAGCCCCGCCCACTGTCTGGGGTAGCGCCGCGGCTGCCGCGAGCGGAGCTCCCCCCGCCTCCCCCCACACGGCGAAAAGCTGGTGTCGGAAAGCGACTCCGCGCCCCTCCTCCCTCGTCGCCACATGGAGAGCCCCCGTCCCAGTGCGCAGCGCTTTCCCCACGGGCACCACCCCCGCCCACGCGCTTGTAAGGGCCTCCCGCCCCCTCCCGTGACCCCACGTTCCCACATTGGCCGCGCCCCCTGGGCCCTTCCCTGAGAGAGCCCCACGCTCCTCCCGGGACCCACCCCACTTCCGCGAGCGACCACAGCTTCACCCCCCCCCCTTCCTTCATAGAGACCCAGCCCCCTTCCGTGAGTGACCTCAACGCTCCTCCGGAGACCCCCCCAACCCTGAGCGAGCCCGCCCCTTCCGAGAAAGATCCACGGGGACCACACCCCCTTCTGAGACCACCACCACCCCCCCCACGCTGGCAC
The DNA here is from genome assembly GCA_033296515.1 of Macrochelys suwanniensis. NCBI lineage: Eukaryota > Metazoa > Chordata > Testudines > Chelydridae > Macrochelys > Macrochelys suwanniensis. Next base: position 15,599,877 of record CM065783.1, read on the forward strand.
AGACACCCGCCCCCTCCTTCACAGAGCGCCCCCCCTTCCAGGAGAGAGCCCCGTACTCCCAAAAAGGCCCCACCCCCTGCTGTGAGGGAACCCCCCCCCCCCCCCCAGGACTCCTCATCCCTCACGGCTCTCTCAGGGGTTCCTGCCACACACTGAATCCCAGAGCACCTCACCCCGAGACCCCAGCCTCTTCTCACCCCAGGCCTCCCACAGCCCAGTGAGCCCCTCCCTCCACAGAGACCCCCCCCTTCTCCCACAGCAAGGCCTACCCTCACTCAGAGGCCCCTCACCCCACAGAGAAGCTGTCAGCCCTCCCCCACCCAGAGACTCACCTCACAGATATCCCACTTCTCAGCAAGAGCTCTATCAGCCCCCACACCTCCCACAGACAGTCCCTTCCCCAGGTGTTTCCCTCCAGAGCGTCCACCTTCACAAAGACCCCCATTGTCTCCCAGCGAGCCTATTCCTACTTCACCCTAGAGAGTCTCCTCACCCAGAGGCCCTCTCTCTTCCTCCTAAACAAAGCCCATCTCCCTCCCCACTGCCCATGGCAACAAGCCCTCAGAAACCCTTCCAGAGCCCTCCTCACAGAGATGCTTCCCCTCCACCAAAGAGACCCCCTCCTTACTTCCCCCACACATACAATGCAGCTCCCCTTTTCTTCCATTGTGAGACAAACATGGAGACCTGGGTGAAGAGTCAGAATCTGGGGGAAGCACAGGCCGTTACAGCAGGGATAAGGGGGAGAGAAGAGAGAACAGAGGGGGCACATCAAATCAGTATCTTAGCTGTCTGTATACTAATGCAAGAAGTATGGGGAATAAGCAGGAAGAATTAGACATGCTAGTCAATAAACATAACTATGACATAGTTGGCATCACAGAGAGTTGGTAGGATAATATACATGACTGGAATATTGGTATAGGAGGGTACAGCTTGCCCAGAAAGGACAGACTGGGGAAAAAAGGGGGAGGGATAGCTCAGTGGTTTGAGCATTGGCCTGCTAAACCCAGGGTTGTGAGTTCAATCCTTGAGAGGGCCATTTAGGGATATGGGGCAAAAATTGGGGATTGGTCCTGCTTTGAGCAGGGGGTTGGACTAGATGACCTCCTAAGGTCCCTTCCAACCCTGATATTCTATGATTCTATGAGGTGTTGCCTTATATATAAAAAATGTATACACTTGGACTGAGAGTGAGATGGAAATAGGAAACACTTGTTGAAAGTCTCTGGGTAAGGATAAAAGGTGAAAAACAAGGAAGATGTCATGGTAGGGATCTACTGCAGACCACCTACCCAGGAAGAGGAGGTGGTGAGGCTTTTTATAAACAACAAACAAAATCATCCAAAGCACAGGAGTTGGTGGTGATGGGGGACTCCAGCTATGTAGATAGCTGTTGGGAAAACAACACAGCAGGGCACAGATTATCCAACCAAATTCTAGGTTTTAGGAAGGAACAATGAGTTGCATGCATACGAAATGGGAAATTACTGCCTAGGAAGGAGTACTGCAGAAAGGGATCTGGGGGCCATAGTGGATCACAAGATAAATATGGGTCAACAGTGTAACATTGTTGCAAGAAAAGCAAACATCATTCTGGGATGTATAAGCAGGAGTGTTGTAAGCAAGACACATGAAGTAATTCTTCCGCTCTACTCCATGCTGATTAGGCCTCAACTGGAGCATTGTGTCCAGGTCTGGTTACCACATTTCAGGAAAAATGTGAACAAATTGGAGAAAGTCCAGAGAAGAGCAACAAAAATGATTAAAGGTCTAGAAAACATGACCGATCTATGAGGGAAGATGGAAAAAATTTGGTTTGTTTAGTCTGGAGAGGAGAAGACTGAGATATTATTATAAATGGAGATATGCCAATCTCCTAGAACTGGAAGGACCTTTCAAGGTCATCGAGTCCAGTCCCCTGCCTTCACTAGCAGGACCAAGTACTGTCCCCTGACAGATTTTTTGCCCCAGATCCCTAAATGGCCCCCTTAAGGATTGAACTCACAACCCTGGGTTTAGTAGGCCAATGCTCAAACCACTGAGCATCATGACATGATAAGAGTTTTCATGTACATAAAAGGTTGTTAGAAGGAGGAGGGAGAAAAATTGTTCTCTTTACCTTTGAGGATAGGACAGGAAGCAATGGGCTGAAATTGCAGCAAGGGAGGTTTAGGTTGGACATTAGGAAAAACATCCTGTCAGGGTGGTTAAGCACTGGAATAAATTACCTAGGGAGGTTGTGGATTCTCCATCATTGGAGATTTTAAAGAGCAGGTTAGACAACCCTGTTAGGGTCTAGATAATACTTAGTCCTGCCTTGAATAGAGGGGACTGGACTAGCAGACCTCTCAAGGTCCGTTCCAGTCCTATGATTTCTCTGATCCAGCAACCCAAGCCCTCTGTTCCCCCAGACCTCCTCCCCTTCTACTGAGAGGCCCATAGGCACACTCTGTCCCAAATATATAACACCACCCTCTATTCAGTGTTGACCTTAAAGCTTTCTCCTACAAAGAGAAACTTCACTTTCTTCCATCAGTTTAATAACTTGCTAATACACAAGTTGCTGGAGTGGCAGATAAAGGCTTTGGGGGTCTGGCACATGACAAAGTAAAGATTCAAGAGTCATTTTCTTCTAACACTGAACAAGGAATTTTATTAGAATAAGGAAAAACAGTAGTATCCCTAAATCTATTCTCTCTCTACTTCATTGTACAGCATCTGCCTAGAAGCTTCCGCAGCTCCACAACTCCTTTTTGAAGATCCATAGATGTGCAGCACCTCTGAAAACACTGCTCTACAGCCAAAATGCTTCTGAAATAAATGTAGTCAAACTTTACTAATTCTGGGTCACTGAGAACGAAAATGATGCTTAAAATTGTTGATTGGCTCTAGTTTTCAAGAGATGCTATTGGGTCAGTATATACGACCCTTGACTTGGGAATGGCGGAGGATAAGTGAGTTATAAAGGGAAGGGATCTCAATTTAAACCAGAAATGACTAAAATACATCTTTGCCTGGATCTATGAATAAATCTATGACTGGGTTTGGACAGTACTTGCTTTTTAGGCAAAACAATGAATGATGCAATCTGAAGCTGGTATTGCGTCATACATGATATGAATTGCATCATGTTATTCCTAGAAGTCATGGATGATGCAATCATAACGAAGCTTACATCACTCTGCTGAACAAATTGCCCTATATCAGCTCTAGAAATCACACAGTGTCGTGCTCTCTTATTTGTCAGTGTTTGATTTTGCAAAGGGACACATTTCTGTTTAGCCAAAGTGAGCAGAGATGCCTCGTACTTGTGTGAACAGTGCAGATAACTTCTGCTATGTTTGTGGTGAAGTGACTTTTGCATCACAAAAGCGCAGTATAACCACTATGGTTAAGAAAGCCTATCACCTGTCTTTTGGCTGCAAAATTGGAGATCAGGACAAGAGGTGGGCCCCACACATATGCTGCAACACTTGTGCAACAAATCTTCACCAGTGGTTGAACAGGAAAAGGAAATCTATGCCTTTTGCACTGCCAATGATTTGGAGAGAGCCAACAGATCATACCAGCAATTGTTACTTCTGCATGGTGCCTCCAGTTGGGAAAGGTGTGTCAAAGAGGAAAAAGTGGACTGTGCATTATCCAAACATTCCATCAGCTATGCGCCCAGTACCCCACGGAGAAGGACTGCCGGTTCCTGATGCACCAGAATCATTCTCACTTGAGTCAGACGAGGAAGAGGATGAAACTTCTGGTCCTGAACCATCAATGTCACAGGACCCACATTTTCTCCCATCCTCCTCCTCTGAACCACACCTCATAACACAAGGTGAACTGAATGACCTTGTCAGGGATTTGGAACTACCCAAGAGTAAGGCAGAGCTTTTGGGCTCCAGACTACAGCAGTGGAATCTCCTGGCAGGTGATGGTAGGGTTTCCATGTTCCGTGACCGTTAAAAGGATCTTGTCCCATTCTTCTTCATGGAAGGTGATCTTGTAGCCTGCAACAACATCGATGGTGTGATGGCAGCCCTCAACATCGTTCACGATCCAGATGAGTGGAGACTGTTCATTGATTCATCGAAGACGAGTCTTAAAGCTGTTTTACTGCATAATGGCAATGTTTTGCCATCAATTCCAGTGGGTCATGCAGTCCATATGAAGGAAACCTATGACAACATGAAACAACGTTTGAGGTGCATAAACTATGACCAACATCAGTGGCAGCTTTGTGGCGATTTGAAGGTGGTTGCTCTCTTGCTTGGTCTGCAGACTGGATACACAAAGTACTGCTGTTTTCTCTGCGAATGGGATAGTCGTGCAAGAGATTCCCACTACATCAAGAAAGATTGGCCACTCCGACAGTCATTGGAGCCTGGGAGGAAAAGTGTTCAGCATCCACCACTTGTTGAATCAAGGAAGATTTTGTTACCACCCTTACACATCAAGCTGGGTCTGATGAAGAACTTTGTCAAGGCCATTGACAAAACACAAGCAGCTTTCAAGTACCTCCGTGGGAAATTTCCAAAGTTAAGTGAAGCTAAGATAAAGGAAGGTGTCTTTGTTGGTCCTCAGATTCGTGAACTTCTTCGAGATGATGCATTTGACCATGCACTGCGTGGCAAGGAAAAATAGGCATGGAAAGCCTTCCAGTTAGTGGCAATAAATTTTCTCGGAAACAACAAGGCAGACAACTACAGGTTGTTGGTGGAAAACGTCCTCAAGGCATACAAAAGCCTTGGTTGCAACATGTCACTAAAGATACATTTTTTGCACTCTCATCTAGATTTTTTTCCACCGAACTGCGGAGCAGTGAGTGACGAGCATGGCGAGCGATTTCACCAGGACATTGCAACAATGGAGAAACGCTATCAGGGCAAATGGAGCCCATCAATGCTTGCAGACTATTGCTGGACAGTGACAAGAGATGCTCCATTTAATGAATACAAGAGACAAGCCAAGAAGCGCCGAGTAGACACTGAATAGGACTAAACTATGTACATAATAGTTTTTTGCCTTTTGTTTCATAATAAATTTTATTTCTATAACCCCTTTGCTGATTTTTAAAGTGTTACATAAACAGGACAGGTGAAATAGTATCATGTAAAGCAATCGTAAACACATGAAAAGACCTAGGTTTACAATTTATTATTAAAACTTTACTATCTACACAATATACATAGACATAAAATGTAAAAACGTAAATATCTTAGAAACAGTAGCCAATCAGTTGTTTTAATTGTCATATTTGAATTCAGCACATCAAAATACATACTAAATAGCACATTTTATCTCTGAAGCAGATGACTTCTCAAAAATTGTAGACCAGTGAAACCAGACATTGACTTTCTCCCTCACCTTCCTCCTCTGTAAAAAGAGATAATAATACTTACCACATAAGTGTTTGATTATTTAATATTTGCAAATTGCAATACACTGGATAGGTGATTCAGGTAATCAGAATCCACATAAAACCCTACCAGTTGCTGGAAAATTAGTAGTCCCAGATCTTTAGCTTATTTAGAACATTGTCCCTTAAAGTTTTTTTTTAAAATATTACCAATTATGTGCAGACCCCTACACAAGAAGCTCAGCTCCATTTCTGCAACAGTAGGATGGAAGGAAGGGAACTGGAAATACACACCTTTTCATATACAATAAAGCAGTAAAATTTGAGGATGCCTCAAAGAAACATTTCACTAACTTATCCCAAATTTGTCATACTACCCTTGCCCCTAGTGGGGTATTCAGAGTGAACAGAAATCAGTTACAATGTGGGAGAAGGGCAAAAAAATGGCACCCTAAAACACTACAGTCCGTTCTGTGGACAGGAGATGAGTTTAGGAGTTGCCTTTCCCTCCTGTCCTGTTGATGGAGGCGTGGGTATAGGGGGTTTCCTGCCAGGGAGCTATGTTCAGCTGGCTCATGAATTACAAGTTTCCACAGGATGAGGGGAGCTTGAAGTATCTGCTTAAAGGATAGCCTTGTCCTTTATAAAAAGCAGGTTCTCTATGCAGTTTGAGGCAGGGCCCAATTTGTCGTTGCCCTGTATCTTGTGTAATCATTTGGTAAACCCTACCAAATCAGAAAAGCAAAGTAATGTTGTATAGCCATTGGGCAATCAACTTTGCACTGGTGTAAATGACTACTCAAGGTGCAGGACAATGGGCCCAAGCTACTCTCCCTACAGAGTATTGCCTCTCCCCAGTTTGACAGTTCAAGCTGAAGGCAACCTCCATTATTTAGTTGCCTGTCTTCCCACATTTCCATGCTGCAGTTCAGATTAGTACAATAGAACCTCAGAGTTACAAACTCCAGAGTTACGACCGGGCAACCACACACCTTATTTGGAACTAGAAATATGCAATTAGGCAGACACAGAGACCAAAAAAGAAAAAGGCAAATACAGTACAGTACTGTGTTAAACGTAAACTACTAAATAAAAGGGAAAGTTAAAAAAAGATATTTGACAAACTAAGGAAACTGTTTCTGTGCTTGTTTCATTTACATTCAGATGGTTAAAAGCAGAATTTTTATTCTGCACAGTTAAGTTTCAAAGCTGTATTAAGTCAATGTCCTGTTGTAAACTTTTGAAAGAACAACCATAACATTTGGTTCAGAGTTATGAACATTTCAGTTACGAATAACCTCCATTCCTGAGGTATTCATAACTCCGAGGTTCTACTGTACAACATTCTGATCCCCTTGGCTGCAGGATGGAAATTGCTGACTCCCCTGTTAAGACCCTTCACAGTTTAACCCTGCCGTATGTAGCCCCTCTATCTTATCACATTGTCAACCACCCCCTTCACTCCACCAATAGTGCCAATCTTTCATAAACCTTCAGGTCCGTTTGTCCCTTTCTTCTATAAGAACTGGAATCACAAAGGGATTTAGGCACCTAACTGCCATTTTAGCCAACCTAAATCCAAAATATAGATCCTCAAAATCCTTGTTCAGCTGCTGCCTGACCCTAAATTTAGGTGCCCACATTTCTGATGGTGTGCATGTGCAAAGCCACCTCACTCCTAATGCTACTGGTTTGCTTGGTGACCTAACTCATGCCTAAGTTCCTGGGGGATTTGCAAATGAGGTGTGACCTTGCCTATTTTGCCTGCAGAGCCTGGTTTGATAGGAGTTCTCAGAGCATGCCTAACCTGCACAAAACACAGCCAAGGAGGAGAAGATACTTTCCTTGCACCCAATAGTTGGATGGTTAGCACGCTTGTTTGTGATGTGGGAGACCTAGGTACAAATCTCTATGCTTCTATGCAGGGACTTGAATACAGGTGTCCTAACTCCCAGATGAGTGCCTTAACCATGGGACTATAAGGTATTCTGGGGAGGGGCTCTCAATCTCCTGTTGAAGCTGTTCCACCTTGTGTGGCAATTTAAATTCCTATGAATTGGGCACACAGCTAGTGTGTTCACAAATACGTTTATATTGCTGTCACTTCTCCTGGTTTTGTGTGTTATTACACCCCACTTGTTGCATCTGGTCTTAAGCTTAAGAACCTAAAAATGTAAGAACTGCCATACTGGGTCAGACCAAAGGTCCATCTAGCCAAGTATCCTGTCTCCAACAGTGGCCAGTATCAGAGCTTCAGAGGGAATGTACAGAACAGGGCAATTGGAGTTAAGCACTCCTGTCTTCCCCTCCTTGCTTCTGTCAGTAAGCAGTTTAGGGTCTCCCTGAGCATGGAGTTGCATCTCTGACCATCTTGGCTAATAGGCATCGATGGACCTATCCTCCAGGAACTTATCTTGTTTGGTTTTGAAGCCAGGTATACTTTTGGGCATATCAACATCCCATGGGCATGAGTTCCACAGATTAATTGTGCTTTGTGTGGAAAAAGTACTACTACTTCTTTGTATTACACCTAATGCCTATTAATTTAATCAGTTGACCCCTGTTTATTATATTGTAGGAAAGGGTAAATAACACTTCTCTAGTCACTGTTTCCACACCAGTCATGATTTGGTAGACCTCTGTCAGATCCCTCCATAGTCTCTTTTCTAAACTGAACAGCCTTAATATTTGTAATCTCTCCTCATATGGATGCCATTCTGTACCCTTGATCAGCTTTGTTGCTCTTCTGTAAACTTTTTCCAATTCCACTGTATCCTTTTTGAGATGGGGTGACCAAAACTTGATACAGGATCAAAAGTGGGGCACACCATGGATTTATGATTAGATTGTCACATCTTTGAGATGGGGACTGGTACACTGTATGTTTCCACAGCAGCTAATGTGGGACTCTCCTCTGATTGGGAGCCCTTGGTGCAATTTTAATGTAAAAATAATAAATATCTAGAACAGTGGTCCCCAACCTTTCTGTTGCAATAGCATATTCATGTTCCCAGTAGAGTGTGGCGGGCGCCCAACAACCAGCCGCCGAAATGCTGCTGAGAAGCGGCGTCATCGAGAAGCGTCGCCGCCAAAATGCCGCCGAGAAGCAGCGGCATTTCGGCGGCAACGCTTCTTGGCATTGCCGCTTCTGGGCGGTATTTCAGCAGCTGCTTGTCCAGAGGCCGCGCTCCTCAGCGGCGGGTTGTCCGGCAGAAGCGCTCCCTTGTCAGTAGATGGGTGCACATAAAATGCCCCAGCGGGCGCCATGGCGCCCACGGGCACCACATTGGGGACCACTGATCTAGAAAGTTTAAATAGTAGAAAGGGGCTCAGTATAACTGTGTATAAACAGCTGTGGCTGAGAGTAGAACAATAGTTCTGCTATCACAAAGCCAATAATGGTTCTATTTATTTTTGAAGCCTAGAGAAAAGGAAAACCACTTGACCTTTCTATCATTAAAGGGCTGATAGCGATGAGGGAATCCTGAATCCGTAACAGAGCATGAACTCAATTCCTTTATTCAGTAGTAGATGTTTCAACAGCAACATAGGATCATAATTTTACTTTTACCATAGTGTACAGGTCTATGACAGCAGAAAGGTTTTCCTATGGTTGAAGAGGTGCCAAAGCAAAGCCTTAACTTTTCTGAAGGATTTAAACCTTCAAATTATTGATTATTATGTGCATCCAAAAATCATCCATGTTTGAAACAGATTCATTCCACAAACATTTGAACGCTCCCAAAAAGAGTTTCCCTTTTTCAGGGTGTGAATTCCTTCCATTCCATGTGTGTCAGAGAAATGAAGAAAGCTTACCAAAACCTCTATTTCCTGTAGTGCAGAACACAGCCACTGAATACACTCATCATTTTTTGTCCCTTTAACGTCTTTCCCCTTGTTCATACACCTGATTAGCAACCTGAAATCATGGGAAAAGCGTCCTAGCTGCAACAAAACCACTTAAAACATAACCAAACACCTACACGACTGGAAATGTAGTGCACATGTCTCAAAATATTCAACAAGGATGTTAAAATGCACATTGATGTTGCAGAACACCTTCCTGCACGTGAGGAGAGGGATTGGTCGACCTGGAGATGTTTAAATCACCTCTGAAAAAAAAAGTTGGCAGGTCAAAAACCAAATATGCGGAAGTTGGGCTATTCCAACAATCCAGACACATCATGATAGCAGTGAAACACAAGCCATGGAACATCTGTTAGTCTGCCAGCTCCTGGAGGAATTGTGCACCATGGAAGATCTCACCAGGGCTATAGACTGAACATGTGCCCAACACTGGAAAAACCTATGATTGTGGTGGAAGAACACAAGCAGAAGAAAATGCAAGTATATGCACAATAGACTGATATACCCCTATCTATCTTTGCCTAAACTATGTGAAACTGTACCTCTCTTGGACTGTTTCCGTGGGAAGGCAGGAGGTGCTGTAGAAATATATGTGCTCAGTACAGGAGCCGTTAGGGGAAGGGCATATATACACAGGCCTGAGTGATACTGTTTTGCTGCAGGCTGAAAACTAGCACAATTGAAAATGTCAGGGCTTAAAGTAGTCTCAAAGAAATGCGGAGTCTATCATTGCCTAAAAAGACAATTTAATTAATATAGCAAAATGTTTGAGCTTGTTTAAACACCTATTTTTTCTTCCTGTGAAGGGGGCAGGGAAGGATTTTAAATATTAGATAGAAACAGAATGCATAGCAAATTGAAATTATCTGGATTTGCCAATGTGAAAGCACTGCAGGACTAACCCAGCAACATTAAAAGTCAACCAGGTATGGAACCAGAATGGCTAGACACCAGTGTCTCAGTTGGTCCTTTCCAGCTGGCTATAAGTCATATTACCCCTTCAAGTATCAGACAGAACCAAAAGTCAATGAGATGTACTTGCAAACTGAAATACACAAAAATCCCATTTGCAATTCTCCATGTGAACCTCAGTGTTCCCCCCATGTATCATTACTGAGAGAAGCATCAACTTCCTGACAAGAACAGAAAACTTACAGGAGAGAATACCCTGTTGTGGGGATGGTTTCTTCTTTGTCACATGTGAGCACAACTTTGCACAACACTGCTCCCTTGCCAGCAACTAACTTTCTTTAGACCCACCTCAGAAGAAGGGAGACAACGTAAGAGAAGAATTGTTCCAGGGAAAGGAAGATACACATCATAATAAAAGCTAAAGACAATGTGAAAGATAGGAGAAAACTCAGAAGGAAAAGAGCAGAGAAAAACAGCAAAGCAGTCAAAAGACAGGGACTGATCCTGCAGCCAATACATGTGTGGGTAAATCTCACCCTTGCTGTACTTGGGATCTTGTCGAGCCACCACCAGAAGTGAATTGAGCTGTTCCATGGACAGCTGAGATGCAGCTGAAGCAGCTGTGGTAGTTCTGAAGACCCCCGGGGCCCTGGTCAGTGTAGAGCTGAGGAGATGATGTAGCTTTGAAGACAACATTGTAGGAGAGAAGAGACCACCACCAAAAGGAGATCCAAACTGACTACTGCACCTTTGAAAAGCTGCCATTGAGAGTTTCTAAGAGGAAGGTGACAAAACTGATGAAACATGGGGAGAAGAGGGTAAAGAAGAGAGAATATGGGAAGGGGAGAAGATGTACTTTTTGTAGGGAGGGTGCACATCCAAAACTAAATTAAACTCCTCTTCATGTCCCAGTGAAGTCAATGAGACTGACTATTCCTCACATAACCAATGTATATAAAATGTGGCACTCAGTTCCACCTCTAGTGGCTAGATCCCAAAGAGATTTATGAGTTTTTATAGCCTTTGAGCTAACAAAACTTGATCTTTTGGTACCGGTAGTATAGGCTCATGTTTTTAGATCCAGACATCCTGGGTTGGAGCTCACTACCGTGATCCCACCGATGGGTTCTGCATTAGATTCACATGAATAAGGGCTGAAGCAATGGGCCTAAGGAGAAATAGGGATAGGGTAGAGAAGGGAGGAAACATACATCCCACCATAACATAGTACTTAGCAATCACAAGAAGTGCTGTCTCAAGAAAAGCTAATTCAGTCTTTATTAAGTGATAATAAGGTTGGCCATGTAAAGGATGTCTGGTACCTTCAACCTTTGCTTGTGACCACTCTCCTGATATCCAGTGGAGAGATTCCAGCAAGCACATCAAGGCTGTTCATGTTCATTGGTTTTAGACATCCTGCGATGTAGTAGCAGCTGTCATTCAGGGCAGGGTCCAACTGCTTTGCATGAGCCAATCTTTCCAACACCAGATGTGTATTTGGCCATCAAATAGCAAAGTGCACATGTGGTGGCTGTTAGTGTTGCTGTGTTGGTTTCCATTTTGAATTTGTAAGCTTCCTAATTATGTTGTTCTGGGCACTGACTTTGCATTTTGTCTTCTCCACATGTGCCTTAAAGGAGCAAGTGCGGTCTAGCATCACTCCAAGGTAGAGAGGATTCCAACAGAGGGAAAGTGACACCCTATTCCAGATGATGTTGTTTATTGGCCTGATTCTGAAAATGGAAGAGACTCACTTGTGTTTTGAGTGCGTTGGTGTGTGATTGATTCTTGATGTAATAGACTGAGAGCCCAGACAGTGCCAATGTTAACATAGCTTCGAACTAGGAAAGATCCTTGGCTTGGACAGAGATGTATAAGCTGTCAGCATAGATAAAACCTCTTGTGTTGAGATGGATTGGTTGATCATTCGTATAGCTGTTGAAGAGTACACTTTTTTGTGGTAGGCCATTTTTCTGTTGCCGTCATCGGATATGCTTCCCGCACACCTCGACATGAAAACATTGGTTCTCTAGCAGAGATTGTATCAGCCATACAAGGTGGTGATCTTTTGTCATATTGTATATTTTAGTGAGGGACCTTCGGTGACTTACCATGTTGTATGCTGCTGATAGGTTGACAAACATGACACCAGTTATCATATCTTTTCAAAGCCATATTTGATGTATTGAGTGATGTTCAGCATTTGACCAGTGCATGATTTGCCTGAGGCATTCCAGCTTGCTCAGGGATTAGGTGCTCTTCAAGTGCTGATGGATAATTTAGGATGACACTTGTATAGTTTGTAGCGGTGACAATAGTGATATAGGTCTGAAGTTCTTTGGCTCCATTGCATTCTTCTCCAGCTTCAGGTTTGCTACCCCACAACCTCAAACATGACAGAACACAGGTGATCATCAGTGACTAAGTCACAGCATCAAATGGGGCTATAACGTAACTGATGAAAATGGTGAACTAGTTGAATCATGGGCAGATGCACACCACTTGAGCTTAATTCACAACCCTAAGCTTCCTGGTTATTTCAACAGTAGGTAATGGAAATGAGGCTTCAACTCTCATTTGCCAGCAACAACATACATAGCTGGTTTGTGTAACAAACTTAGTTTGGGTCCGATTCTGCATTCACAGCACTGGCTCATCACCATCCAGATCAATGCAGTCATAATGTCAACCCCAGTACCATTCCAGCGCTGCTTCAATTTTAAGAAACTGGAATGGAATGGCTTCACCAATGACCTAGAAGCCATTCTAAGAGAGATCAAAACAATGCCAGAAAAATATGATCAGTTTGTCAATGCTGTGTGCATTGTCTTGAAGAAGCATATTCCAAAAGGCCACAAAACAAATTATGTGCCAGGACTAATAGAGTTATTGGATTGGTATGCAAAATACAAGCAGAAGTTCAAAGCAGACCCATTCACTGAAGTTACCATCACAGCTGGCGTAGAACTGGTCTCTGCACCTAAAGGAGGAAAAACACGTTATGGCAGAATCTCATTGAGTGTGTGGACATGATCCACAGCAGTAAGAAAGCATGGATAACCATCCAGAAGCTGAACAACCACCCAAGTAAGACAAAGCAACACTATAACATTACTCCAGATGTGGTCACACACCAACTCCTAGAAAATGGCAGGACATGGAATAAATAACCCAAGATACGGCTTAAGTGGCAAGAAGACCAGGAGACACATAATTTTGAGGCACAGTATACACCTACGTGCTTGGTTCTATAGCAGTGGTGGGCAACCTGTGCCCGCGGGCTGCACGCAGCACATCAGGGTAATCCGCTGGCTGGCCACTAGACAGTTTGCTTACATTTGCACAGCCGACCACAGCCCCTCCCCGTGGCTGCGGTTCGCTGTTCCTGGCCAATGGGAGCTGCGGGAAGCAGCAGCCAGCACATCCCTGTGGCCCACGCCACTTCCTGCAGCTCTCATTGGCTGGGAACAGTGAACTGCGACCACTGGTTGCTGTGGGCGGCCGTGCAAATGTAAACAAACTTGTCTGGCGGCCTGCCAGCGAATTACCCTGATGGGCCGCGTGCAGCTTGCCCACCACTGTTCTATAGGATTAGTATTTACCTGCAGCAGGAAAAAAATCTTCCACAAAGCAGGAAAATGTAAGAGTTTGCACAATCTGTTCAGGAATTTTCTATAGCATCCATCAGTAGTATCTGATGAGAGAAATGTGGCAGCCATAAGTCTGTTCTGCATATGCCTACGGTGCCCAAGGAAAAAGTTTGAGAATTAGTAAAGTACAAAAGAATGCATCTCCAAAACTGAAGTTGCACAGATTTTTTTTTAAAATTTTAGTGGTAACAGTTTTAAGATTTTCATTCCAAAGAATAATTAGGTTACTGGGGATGACTATTGCAACTCAAGTTTCATTACAAACCCATATGGTAAAGGGGCATCCTTATGGCAGGCATTTTAAAAAGTGTTCATAAAGGTTACTGCATCTAATGAAGAACTGGAGTAATGATTTGTGGCTGTGCATAAAAATGGACACCAAGAGCAGATAGCTGTATAGGAAAACACTGAGGACTGAATTCAAGATGGCTTTTGGATCAACCCTCTTCCTTTCCCTCTGCTCCCAACAGCAGCCACCAGTGAAATAAAAGTAGCAAGATTAACTCATGCTATAGAGAGGGAATCTAGGCAGAAACAGCTTGGACATATTGTTTTTAGTAGAGGGTAGTAGTACACACATCAGCATGTACACGTTCTTAAAAAAATGTGTGTTTATAATCAGAGCAGTAAAAAGTCATATTCTCTTACTAATAGTAAGTTAGGGACTGGCTGAAGAAAAGGTTAAATATGAAAGAAGCATAGGATGTGAATAATAGAATCATAAAAATACAGGGCTGGAAGGAACCTGAAGAAATCAAATCCAGCTTCCTGAACTGTGGCAGGACTACGTAAACCTAGACCATACTTGATTTGTCCAACCTGTTCTTAAAAACTTCCAATGATGGGGATTCTACAATCTCCTTTGGAAGCCTATTCCAGAGTTTAACTAACGGTATAGTTATTAGGAAAAAACTTTCTATCTATCCTAAATCTCCCTTGCTGCAGATTAAGCCAAATTACTGCTGGTAGGACAAGAAGTTAACAGAGAACAATTGATCAGTCCTTTTTAGAACAGCCCTCAACATACTTGAAGATTTGTCAGGTGCTCCTTCAGTCTTCTTTTGTCAAAACTAAACAAGCCCAGTTTTTTTAACATTTCCTCAAAGGTCAGGTTTTCTAAACCTTTTATCATTTTTGTTGCCTCCTCTGGACATATCTTTCCTAAAGTGTGGTGCCCAGAATTGGACAAAATACTCTAGTTGAGGCCTCACCAGTGCTGACTAGAAGAGGACAATTATCTCCCATGCCTTACATACAGCTGTTGTTAATACACCCCACAATGTTAATCTTTTCCACAACTGTATTACATTGTTGATTCATATTCAATTTGTGATCCGATATAAGCCCCAGATCCCAGTATTACCACGTAGCCACTTATTCCCCATCTTGTAGTTGTGTACATGATTTTTCCTTCCTAAGTGAAGTGAATGTGAGTGGACAAAAGAAAAAGGGAGAGTGAAATAGAATTCAGAAAAAGTGGCAGAGAAAGAAAATCACTGAAATACAACTTCCACCACCTTTTACTTAGAAAGATTCCAATGATTTCAAAGCATTTTTAAAAGATGGAGATCATCCCCATTTAGATCTCCCCCCTTCATTAAGTAAATTCTTATGGCTAAGACACCAATTAGTTCTATGGAGGGAACTTTGGAATAGTATTAGTACTGTGTGTTCCTGTAACATGTAGGGATTCAGAGCCATAGCAATGGATTATAGCAAATATAAATATTTTGGATCTACCTGTCTTTGGGGCTGAGCCTGAAGGATACTAAGTGTGGGAACTGTCCTGCCTGGACATTAGTTTGCATTAATTTGTAAGAGTTAGCATGTGCTACCCTCGTCCAAAACTTTTCTAGCCCTCTGTCCTATTGTGTAGTTCACTTGGATGCCTGGCCATCACATTTTATTTGTAAATTAATTCCTGTACATATAAAGTTTGTAAAGTGTTTTAGCACAAAAAGTGCTACATAATGAAGACATTAGCCCAGTTTGTTTTTACTACTAGCCGACTTGTGCCTAAACTAAAATTAATCAATTTCTTAGGATGCTAAGGAAACTCATATTTAAGGCAGTCTTACAGTGCAATGCAAAACTGGACACCCCCAGGCATTCAAAATACTGATGTTTAAGTCTAAGGCAGCCTCAACTGATTTTTTTTTTGGTCTTTATATGAGACCTTTAAAGGCAATACATAAAGATTTTTTTTCTGTATTTTATGGTGTATTGATATAGCCTGAAAGGGGTGTTTATTTTTCAATTGAACTGGGATAACAGATCTATGTCTAAGATATCCAACAGGTCCTACAAAAGCCATGAAGATGAGAGATGACATTCCTGCTATTTCTAAAATAAAAATAAGCAGAGCACACCCACAGAAATGTAGGCCTTCACTATAATAAAATTTTTAAAAAAACAACACCTTAAAAAAAAAATCCATTACAAGTCACCTTTAACATTCTTTGATGTAGTCTCTGGTGGGCGATACCTCTCACCCACGCACGAAGAAGGGGAAAGAGTGAGACAACTGATCTGCATTTCTAATGCGCAAGTGAAAAATTTCATTCCAAATTACTGCCTGCAAAGTGATGTGTCAATTAATGTTGTACCAAGACTTAAAATAAAAAGTATCTTTCAGGTGAGCTGGTTAACACACATACTAAAACTGTTCGTCAAACTGCTAAATGTGTAAAAAAAAAAAAAAAAATCTTGTCACACAGTTTTCTGAATCAGATTCCATTCAAGTGGCACATTTGTGAACAAAGGGAGTTTTCTACAGAGAAATTTAGCATTTGCTAATGTTTCCTGATACAGTCTCTGAAATTACCAAAAAGTAAAATTTAATTGAACACAGAGGCAAAGGACAAAAATATACATTTTCTAGTCAAGCTAGTATTTGTTAGCTTGTCCTTTTTTCTGACAAGTTAAAGCTAAAACAGTTGCTTTAGTAATGTCTCTTAAGATACTTTAGTCTATATCTATAACAGATGTAATACTATAAATATTGCAGTAACATCTACAGCACTTGACTTGTGTAACACAGTTGTAGGCCCCACTCATGGCCTAATCCTGTGAAGTGCTGAAAAGCTGCTAGAGACAAGCTCCCGCTGACATCAACAGAGTTTAGGGTGCTCAACAGCATGCAGGATCAGATCTTTTAGGAACAACTGTATCAAGTGCTTATTAAATAATTGCTAGTGTAGGCTTAATAAAACTTTGTTAGTGTCCCCCAAAAGATTGTTCTACGTCTTTCTTTCCCTTTGAAACACGAGGAAGGTCAAGTCTTGTCTTTCTTGGTGGAGGCCTCTTGGATATCTCAAATGTGTGCAGGAACATGCAGCCCTGAATTCAAGAACAGGTGTTGAGCTCAGAGAGCTTTCATTCATTATTCCATGTGTTTTAATTAGTAGTGCTGGCTGGCATTTGATATCAATCTTACTACATCAGCCATAGGAGTATTCAAGGCTAGTCCATGTGAATTTCGAAAGTAAACAAAACTTGAAGGGATAGCTCAGTGGTTTGAGCATTGGCCTGCTAAACCCAGGGTTGTGAGTTCAATCCTTGAGGGGGCCATTTGGGGATCTGGGGCAAAAATTGGGTATTGGTCCTGCTTTGAGCAGGGGGTTGGACCAGAAGACCTATTAAGGTTCCCTTCCAACCCTGATATTCTATGATTCTCTCTAGCTACTGCAAAAATAAGCAGAAGCCCATTTTTTCTTGACAAGTCATGTAGATCAATTTCCTCATCTGTGGAAAAATGACAGCACAGCCAATATCCAGGGGAATGCTCTAACATCAAAGTTCAGCTTCAAATATTGGAAAGTGACAGGTTCTGAGGGCAGGGGGGACAGAGGCTTGGACTGTTTTGGCCTCACAGGTTAGGAGAAGCCGGTCAGACTTATCTTGAGAATGAGATGCTTTCCTGGTGAAAGAACACTTTTTTGCGTTTATGGTGTTTAGTAGAGGCAGTTAGGTGGTGTAGCACTCACCTAGGGAGAAATAAAATCTTCCAAGGGCCTTACTGCAACATAGTCCACATAGAAACCATAAAAAGAGGTTTTCTTTGTAGCAGAATGGAATCTGTTTGCTGGGGCCCTTGGATGTACCCAAGCACACAACTGGGCTGAACTGAATATGATCTGGCAGTCTTAAAAACACAATATCCTTGCCATATCTTTTAATGTAATATTTTTGTAAACAGCACTAATCCATAGTTTGGTTACAGTTGCAACATGGTCTCCATATGACAGCTACAAAATTATCCCATTCTTTCTGATTTGAAATAGCACTGTAAACTGTCAAATTTTATTCCCAAACCTGTCATATATACCAGCAGCTCATTCATTGGCTAGCATCACTCTAAGTACTCCTAAGCCTTGTTCCTTTCTCTTGCACACAAACTTGATTCTTTTGTGGGGTCACTATTTCAGGACTGCCCTGGGTGAAGGTCTATGGCTACATAATTCTGAAATGCAAGTCAGTGTGCTGTGGGGCTGCTTGCAGAAGAGACTTGGATAAAACTGTAGAGAGGTTCCAACTACAGCATACAATCCGGTTACATGAAACTATTCATCATCCCTCAAGAGTGTTATACTGGTGTTAATACAATATTCAGAGCCCTAATATAAATGTTTTATTTAAAGACAAGTAAAAAAAATGTGCACAAATACAGGAAATGATTACACAGTATAATATTCAAAACAGTGTTCTAGGTCAAGCAGAAAAATACAGTAGCAACAGTATTCAACTAGAAGAGCACCCAGAGTCCAATTTGTATACAAAAATGAGGTTACTCCACACACACATCATGATCCTGATGTAGACAGTTTATCTTTACAAGATATAATAACCTACTGTACTTGACTGTCCATGCCTGATTTCCCTGCTGAATACGCTAAGACAGCCTCTACACATTTAACAACTTAAAAAAATTAACAGTTAATGTCATGGCACTTAAGAGTTTAGAAGAGAAAGTAAAAAATAGACTTGCAGTGACAATTGTTTAAAATATTGATCACTTTTTTTGTTAACTAAGTTGATACTAAAACAGAAGGCAGATCTTAAGGTTAAAATACATAAATAAAAACATGTGTATCTTCTGTAACATTATCTATAAAAAAATGTTTTTGCATCAAGCACAAAAACTTCAAAGTGAGAATTCCATTCATCTGCGTGTATGATGAAAATCTGAAAATACACTTCCCTATATAAAACTGTTTTGCACTGAGTATCCTATGAATTTAAGTTACTGGACAGAGCCCAGTTCATTCCTCATTGATAACAGCCTCTGAGTTTAATACCAACAAATTCCAGACTTCTATACAGACGACTACTTTACAAGTCAAAGGCTAAATACCTCAAGATTATCCCAAATTTAACTCGTGTAGTGAAAAAACTTTTAAGATTTAAATAGATTAAAGCCTAAAGAGCAGCTTCTGATTTTAAGGGCCCAACTTGAGACATCTTACAGGAGCATTATTTTCATGAGACTGGGAGGGCTGGGCTCAGTACTTCCCAAAAGTTGAGGCACCCAAAACAGCTTGTCAGTTTTGAAAATGTAGTCTAATATATTTTTTAAAAGATCAGTCTTACAATGCATCTTGTAAACAAAAGTGAGCTAGGTACTGTACTATGGGCATGTACCAAATAGTGTCAACCTCTTTTTAAAGCTACTAAGTTAGTGTATGAAACAGTTTAAGTGTACAAATGAAGATAATTCACACCACCAAAACTGAAATTATAGTGTCAATGCACTATAGCTTTCAAGGGAAAACGGCAGCAGAAGGGAAGCTCATTAACCTTAGGTAACTCTTGCTAAAGGCTTGTCTACATGGCGCTTGCAACTACATCAATGCAAACTAGGTACCTTTTAGGGCACACCAGCAGGGTGTACACAGTGCAGAATATTAGTGCACTCTACAAATCATACCCGCTGATATGCTTTGCCAGCACAGTGTAGACAATCCCTAAGGTATGTTGTGTTTTCAGAATAGTGTTCTATTAAGTCTTCTTTTACTAAATGTAGCAGTTTAGATTAAGCCTTTTATAGGAGAATTTATATAGATCTGACTGTCTCTTAACATCCCTTTTCCTTAAAAATGTTTTAAAACCAAGCATAAAATTATTTGGCATCTCTTAAGCCAGTATATCCCGCAAAGATTCAAAAAAAATAGTTTGAATATTTAGCTATCCATATGGACATTTATAAGAATCACACTTCCGATCAAGTCACTTCTTGTTTAAATTACTTCCATTTATTCCAGTTTTTATGCCAGTTAGTTTGAGTCCATTGTGGACACCTAAGATTTGGAAGAGTCTATTCATAATTGAAAAACACCAAAAAAAAGTTCAGGAGTCACTGTGGCTAGCTCTTCCACTTTTCAGATACTAGGTTACATGAATAAAAAACATGCATTCTTTTTTCCACTGGAAAGATGGAACACTTTTCCAACAGCATAGTAATAAGATTCTATTAGTTTTACTGTCTTCTCCTTAGCTAGGCTGTAGCTGTAAGATAACCATTTCAGATCTACCAAAGCTTAAGGAAAAAATAGAATGAGGTCCTACATTCTTGATTATTAGCTGCCCATTTCTGCTAAAAATAATTCTCTATGAAGATTTTTTCCTTAAAAAAAAAAAGTATGAAGTGAGTTCCACTCATTTAAACTGACACTTTACATCACTTACAGCCCTTGCTGAAAGGGACAGGCTTGGAAAGGCACTCACTTTTCATATAGCAAAGTGTGTGTGTGTTACCCCCGGTTATCAATCAGAAGTAGCTCAGGAGTGGAATCTATTCATTCAATTACATGAGCATAATCTTCTCTTGGAACAGAATCAATGTTCCCTAGTCCAAGAAAGCAGCCACTCTCCTTCACTCTACCCATTTTAAAGAACTGCTATCCTAGTGTCATTTGAGTGTATGGGGGCAACACTACAGCATCAACTGTAAACCTGGAAAGATCAATGTACATAGCAAGGGTTGGAGGAGAGAGGCTTTAGAAGTTACCATAACTAAAGTCTTGTCAGTCTTGCTGTTAAAATGCAAGTATTAATGGCTTTTAATGCTGTTTCATTATGTGCCCTAAGGCAACACATGCTCTTAAAGCAGTAAGAAGATTTTTCTTTAAGCAGACAGCTACATTACTTACAGCAGTTTAAACAGAAAAATCCACTAGCTGAGACTTAACAACCAATGGCTGCTTCTATATTAAAATTAGACTTTGGCAAGATTGTTGGAAGATTAACATTTCAAAAAAAATTTGCAGCCTAACTCAAAAAGTTCAGCATGATAACAAGTTGTAACCACCAAGATTAAAAATCTCTGACTCCACAGCTGGTGGCAAGGGTAAAATGTTTTTCATTTGATGCAAGTGCAACCAAATCGCAATTTGTTTATCCATGCAGAAAACAAGTGATAGGTGCAATATATGGCACAGTCCAGAAACGAAAGATCAGACACATTCCTCAGCTGACATCAAAAGAGGATTAATATATTCAAAGCCTTCAAATTCAGATTGGTCAATCTTCTTCACAATATCACTGTTAAAATAAAAACTAGTTAGTATCTTGAGTTAACACAAAATTGCTACTTGCAATTTACTCAACTAAGTATGAAAGTTGGATAAAAAGGATTTGGACTCTAAAGCTTAAAGAGTTGGTCTTAAATTTTAGAACCCTAAGGAGGGCATTCTTCTGTAGTCCTCTGAGGAACTGGAGTCAAGAAGTTGCAGGGAAGCAAGCAACAAACAGGTGCATAAGAGAACAGGCAACAGCCCTGTTCTGGTCTTCATCCAGGCACCAAAATAGGCCCAGCCACTCAATCTCAGTGCAGCGAAATCCTCACACAAATTTATTTCTCTGCCAGTCTCTAAATGCAAAGTTACTTATGGCTTCATACCATGTTCTGCCCTCCCAATGGCTGCTGCTGTCCCTACTCTTTATCAAAGAGAGGCAGGGGCTGGACACTGCATACAGAGGTAGTGTTCCAAACTTGAAGGAAAAAAGGTATGAGGCTGGCTCCATTTATGAGAGCTGACTTGCCTTCTCCTGCCCTTAGGTCCCTCCTTGCACAGCTCTCTACAGGTCTGTTAGGTTAAACTCTTCTAGAATGGATGGGGTCTTAAAAAATTAGTTACTACTCCTCTCAGTGCATCTTCACTCAACTATCTCAAGTGAGATACTTATTTACAATAAGTGTGAGGGGAGAGAGTCAGGCTGTCAGTCTTTAAGACGTGTAAAGTCCTCAATATTTGAACAATAATTATAGAACATTTTTATCGGCTGGTACTGCTTACAAGTTACTCATGCATAATGTTCCAAAGTTATTTCATTAAATACTATAGAAACCCTTCAAGCTCCTAAAATAAAGACCAGTCTGTTTTAGGCTAATTACTAAGGGAAGCAGGAAAGGCAAATCTTACTTGTGACTGAATTTTCTCCCTCAGGCCCTACTGGGACAGCAGGCAAGTCTAAGCTACACTGTCAGCTTCATATGAGTTAACCAGCATCTGAATGGGACTTTTCAATCCTGTTAAGATAACTCTACATCTAACACAACTGGGGAAAAAAAAAAACAAAAACACCCTTTTTTCCTGTCAAATACCAACAGTGTTTGAGACACAAATTCTTAGACTGCAGCATCCCAAGAAATCAAATGATGAAATTAAGACAACCCCAAAATCTTGGTTTTAAAGATGTACCAGACTGCAAAACATGGCTTGTGTTCATAAACACCGACTCCGTGGGTGCTCCAGGACTGAAGCACCCGCGGGGAAAAAAAAACAGTGGGCGCTGAGCACCCACCAGCAGCCCCCCTATCACCTCCCTCCCTGTCCCCACAGTGTTTGCTGCCCGCAGGCCCTGCTGATCAGTGCCTCCCGTTCCTTCTCCACCATGATCAGCTGTTTCACCGGGTGCAGGAGGTTTTGGGAGGGAGGGGGAAGAGGCAGGGGGCAGGGCCTTTGAGGAAGGGGTGGAGTGGGGGGCAGGGTCTGGAGCAGAGCCAGGGGTCGAGCACCCCCTAGCACATTGGAAAGTCGGCACCTGTGCTTGTATTAGCAAAATGTCTCTTTGAAGAGGATACCCCCAAGACTCCACCTCCAAAAGAGCACTCACTGACTGCCTCCATAAAAATTTTTAACACTTTGAGAGCATCTTTTCCACTCCCAAAGTTTTTGTAATGATGCCTTGGTGTAAAATTTGGTTCACTTTTTCCAAGTCTAGAGAGAACCACACTGAATGGAAGTTCCCACACCCCAGCAGCAGACTGCACTAAAAACCCTGTAGGTACATCTTTTATGAAGCTAATCAAACTTATCTCGCACCTTTATAATTTACTAACTTTTTTAAAAAAGGTTTTGTCAAGTTTGAGTTACTTACTCATCATCTGGAGTGAGCTGGACAGGTTCATTAGTGAACTGGGAATCAAAGTTATCCAGACCAAATTCACCCGATATATTTGGTTTAAATGGAGGAACCACCTGTTTTTGTTCCATCTAGAAATAATTTAAAGTAAGTATGAGTAACAGCCTATCACAGAGATTATATTTATGTTTAAAAAAGGACTGAGAATCTTTTCAGAAATTTCTCGTTTGTATCTCTTACAAATATTCCAGCAAATGAATTACATACATTTCTATGGTTACTGTATGTAAAAGGGTTAATTTACGTCCTCTTTTCACAGTATAGTTTAAAACAGTTAAAATTATGAAGTTATCAAATTTGGCATCCCTTTTAACTTTTAGTGAAGACAAGCTATCAAGGTTATACTGCATATAGCAGAAGAAACAAACCCATCAGTGTTTACATACCAGATCCCAATCAACATTGCGGAAGAATGGATGTCCCTGAATATCTGCAAATCCTGTTTGAGGGTGGCAGCCTAAACGTTCCTTTGGATCCTATGGAAGAACGAAAATGTTTCAAAGTGAAAAATCATTTGGAGAATGTGTGATCTCTAGCATAAAATAATAAAGTTACTCATTATAGATTTCATATGACACACTAACCTCAAGGCTGCAAGGTGTATTAGACTAATGCACTGGCCAAAGTAGCCCTATTCTCAAATTTAAATCTGCAACTGTTTTACTCTGCCTTCAGAAATAGGAAGAATTGCCTAATATACGCTGTAATTCAGTTGCAAGCGTCTGTATTTGGTTTTATGCCCTACCCCCCTTTTTAGTTAAGATGTGCAAACATCAAAACATATTGCATGGTTGGGACCCATACTGGCCAGGTCACTACTGGGTTTAATTTGGGAATTTTCATAGGTGAAGAATGTCTGAATCCCAGGCAACCCCATTAGACGACCCCACAGATAAAGTTAACTGATGGAAGATTATATTGCAGGTTTCACTGGGAGTCTCCCATAGACTTCCTCGGCTCAGAGACAACCATGCTACAGCAGGTGTAATAGGACAGGAGGGAAAGAGATGAACAATGGAACTTCAAAGGATAATAGCAACCCCTGAAAAATGCTTCATTACTTAAGTCTAGTAGTGCTTAGTTGGGTACGGTTAAGGATGGCTACCTCCAATGTAATACCACTGAAATTTTAATCAATCACTTAAACAAAAAGTGTTTTTGTTTTTGTTTTTTTTTTTAAAAAAGACCAAAAGTTGGGATCAAGGTGTGTTTCTTCTAGGTTTCCACAGACATTTTTGTATAACAATACGTCCATAGCTTAGATGAGTTGGTAATGCTTCAAATTTAAATGGAGCAATCCTAACAAGCCTAGTTTGTGAAAAAAAATCTGTGGGTTAGTTGTAGGTCAGCTGCAGCAATGCTATAGCACAATCTTTTTACGCCCAAGATCATTTTTTTGAATCTAAGGGCAACCCAGGATCTACCCTGCCCCTTCTCCGAGGCCCCACCCCTTCCCCCCAAAGTCCCGCCCCACTCACTCCATCCCCCCTCTTTCTGTCACTTGCTCTCCCGCACCCTCACTCACTTTCACCAGTCTTTGGCAGGGATTTGGGAGTGGAGTTCACAGTGTGGGAGGGGGCTCTGGGCTGAGCCTGGGGCAGGTGGTTGGGGTGCAGGAGGGAGTGAAGGGTGCAAACTCTAAGAGGGAGTTTGAGTGCAGGAGGGGGCTCTGGGATGGGGCAGAGTGTTGGGGTGCAGGGTGTGGACTCTTGGAGGGGGTCAGGGCTGGGGCTTGGGGTGCAAAAGGGGTTTTGGGGTGCAGGAGGGGGCTTGGGGTGCTGGCTCCAGGAAGGGGCTCAGGGTGGGGCTTGGGGTGCCTGAGGGGGTTCAGGGTGCTGGCTCTGGGAGGGGGCTCTGGGATGGGGTGCAGCCTCCTGCTGGGCAGCACTTAACTCCGGTGGCTCCCGGTTGGCGGCGGGTGCAGCAAGGCTAAGGAAGGCTCCCTGCTTACCCCGGCCCCATGCCACTCCTGGAAGGGGCCAACACGCCCCTGCGGCCCCTAGAGAGAAGAGGGCGGGGGCATGTGGCTCCACACGCTGCCCCTCTCTGCAAGCACCGCCCCCGCAGCTCTCCCAGACAATGGGAGCTGCGGGGGACGTGCTTGCAGGCAGAAGCAGCGCGCAGAGGGAGACCCTGACCCCGGGACTGTGCTGGCCACTTCCGGGAGCAGCATGGGGTTGGGGTAGGCAGGGAGTCTGCCTTAGTGGCAGCCACACTGCACTGCGATCTAGATCCTCTAGGATCAACCTGTCAATTATGATCAACCAATTGGTGACCACTGCTATAAACACAAGTTTAACTCTTATTGAAAAAGCTGATAAGCATTTGCAGCTAGTTCATGTCAATTTTTCAAGCAATTTATTTTTAAATACCAAAGACACTAAATGAGATTGTCATCACATTTGAAAGTGAAGTTTCAGTCTGTCAAGCCCAGAAACATGCATTAAAGGCCTTCACTAACAAACATGGGGGGAGGCATTTTATTCTGAAATAAGTCTAAGTGATCTCTCAGAAGTTCCCTTCTGAAATATTCTGGCAATTCTGTTTCAATGCAAAATTCCACACACAAGTCCACCTACTTCCAATCATTCAGAATGATTACGATCTAGCAGACCATGAGTACCAGAGAATTTCAGAAGTGATGTTTCAAAAATTATAAAAGTATCTGTTTCCCCAATGCCAGGTTAATATGGCCATTCGGTGCATTTCTAGGCCTTTTATTTTGTGGGTTTACCCATTAGGTCTGAATATTTGCAAAGTTTCAGGTTTTTAAAACAGTTAAACAGTAAAAAAAACCAAACACATGTCAGTTCCAGCTATTAAGAATTCTGTTTTAGAACAGCCCTTCCCAGGCTCAGACCTCATCTGCAGAGCTTCAGCTTAGGAGCAATTTTAATTTCAGTTATATCCTCATAAGCATAAGTTGACAAAGGGAGCTCTTGAAAAACCTTAGTCCAAATATAGGGCTTTAGCTCTTACCTTGTTAAGAAAACTTTTTAGAACACTTGCTGCTTTAACAGAAAGGGATCGTGGAATACGGATTTGTTTTTCCAAAATGACTAGAAGAATAGAGAATTTAAGACATCAGAACTTTGTATGGTTAAAGTTTCTTCTCTTTGTAAAACAAGATTACATAGAGAAAACAAAAAACACTAAATAAAGTGGATGCCACTTAATAGCAACCCTAATATAAATAACTTCCTGTTAACAGCAACATTTTGTCAGGAACCAATCCCATCCCATTAACTAATGTTAATGGGGATTTGGATACTGGCAATGGCATGCCACTTACTGAACTTTTTTTTGGAAGAAAAGGCCATAGCCACAGGCAGGTTTGTGGGGCTGCAGCCAGGAAAGAAGCACTGGAAGGTGCCTTTCCTGGCTGCAACCCCAAAAACCTGCCTGCAGCAGGTGCTGCCATGTACCAGTGCTTCCTTTCCTGGCTACAGTCCTGCAAACCTGCTTGTGCCCAGGGACTGCGCAGGAAGTAAGGGGCAGAGACGCCCGTATCCACACCCAATGGGGGGAAACTCTGCCAGAGACCCAGTGTTGCAAACTGGGAGAGGAGGCTATGGGCAGGACAGCAGTGGAGATAGGTACTGTGCAGTTCAGTGGCCCTCCAGCACCCTCACTGCTGCCCTGGCCACAGCCTTCCCTCCCCAGGGAAAGCCTTGGCATCTGATCTGCACCCATCCTCCCCACAAATAGATTTGCAGGGCTGCAGCCAGGGAAGGTACATTCCAGTGCTTCCAGCTGCAGCCCTGCAAACCTAACTTCTGCTTTTTAGCAACTGCCAGATAATGGTAACTTTTTGCTGTCAGCCAAAGGATTGCCAATAAGCAGAATCTATTGTACATTAAAACCTCACCACTACTCACCTTGAAAGAGATAATCTTCCGTGTTCTGGTCGGGGTTATCGGAGCTTCCAACAATATCAAATGGGGATCTGCCAGCCATCATTTCAAACATAAGTACACCTAATGCCCACCAGTCAACACTGAAGCCTAGGATATAAAAAAAAAAAAAAATCAAAATATAAGCTATTTTATCAGGGAGGACTTATTCAAATAAGTATCAGTGCAAACTATATGAAGAACAAGGTATATTTTATAAATGAACAATCAGATATCTTGATAGTCAGTAAGGTATGCAATGGTTAAGTTATCGCCTAAAGTCTACGGTACGTTTAAGGTGGGTGTGACAATGGCAACAGGAGTCCTCTGGTTCATTATGTGCAGGATGGAGGGCAGTACTCAGGAAGGAGAAGGAATGGAGACTGCTGGAACCTTAAAGATTAGGTTCTCAACTTTAAATAAGTTTAAATAGTAATTTTATTATTTAAAGGGGGAATAAAAAAAACTCAGTGCCAGCTGTGTATTAAGAGCATTTTTTGGTGGAAGAGTACACAGATATTAGTGTCAAACACTGCAATTAATAAAAATTATTATTTATACAGGTGACATCAGATGTTCTATTGTTCACTGCTGAAGACAGGGATCAATTAACAGTTCTAGATCTTGATTCTCCTCAAGGCTGGGACTGCTTAGCCAGGGGGAGAATCTGGCAGAAAAGAGGAAGGGTCTTGTGTCACTGAAAATTAAGCACACCTAACTAGTTCTGAAGACAACAGTAAGCCATCTCACTTGTCTGGAAGGAAGGCAACTGTGATAAGTCATAGGGTGAGCCTCAGGCTTTTGCCAGAAACATAAGACCCAAGTAATGCAATGTTCCAGAAGTGTCTGCAACTAGCAAAATACCCTTTTGCATTTGTATAACTAAAAGTGGCCAAGTTAATCCTGAAAAAAGTGTTACACCTACAATAGAACTTGTACATAGTGTGTTTGTATAAATTTTAATAGCTATTACAGGTCACTGGATACATTTTACTTATGTTTATATGGATAATGCTTTTTAAAATGCTTAAGTATGTTTACTTGATAATATCTGCAACCCAATAATTGGGTTTAAAAGAGAGCTACAGTGAAAAAAGGAGCAAATGATCAAGTTCTAAGTTAACAGATGCTTTACCACAGTGATAGGACAGGAGGCAAATTTATCTTGGACCCAGAAAAGAATGATTCGTTACCTTAGAAGGAAGATGAATAAGATGAGACGTGATGAAAATACATAATGAATAGTATAGAGAAGGTAGATTAGGAGTTTCTGTTCCTTATCTCATGACACAACAAGAGAACATTCTATGAAAGTAAAGGGTGGCAAATTCAAAACTAAATTCCCCCCTTCTTTCCCAAAATGCACAACTAACCTATGGAACTCTGTCACAGACTGCCACTGAGGCAAAGAAGTTAAGATTGAAAAAGGGACTGACTGGACATTTATATGGATAACAATCCAGAATTATAACAGCTAATGTTAATAAACTGTGGAAGATATTAAAACCTCATGCTTCAGGGTTTAATGCTAATTATAAGGGATTAAACCACTACCTAATGGGAGGAACGAACTATCCCACATCTGCCTAAAATGAGGTATCTTGCCCCTTCCTGTGAAACATTTAGCGCCAACCACTGCTGAAGACACTATACTGGACTAGCTGGACCATAGGTCTGATCTACTAGGGTGATTCTTTCTTCCACAAATCATTTTATAAGGAAGTTAACAGAAATGCATTACAGCTCAAGTATTTTATGATGCAGCACTGAAATAAATCAAATTACCATAATCTTCTCCTCGCAAAATCTCAGGCGCAATATAGTTGGGAGTTCCACAGAAAGTGCTGGTTGTGTCTCCAGGCCTTAATCCTTCCTAAAAAAAGGAAAGGAAAACAGAGGGAAAAGTTTTACACCATTTGCTAAAAATTCCTTCTCCTTGCTATCACATTATAAAACAACTATACTTTGTGTAGTGACCCATACTAAAATAAATTACTAGATTTATATATCAGAGGGGTAGCCGTGTTAGTCTGGATCTGTAGAAGTGACCAAGGGTCCTGTGGCACCTTATAGACTAACAGAGGTATTGGAGCATAAGCTTTCGTGGGTGAATACCCACTTCTTTGGATGCAAGATTTATATAGTGCTTTGCATGCAGATTACATGCATTTCTTCTACAAAAATAGATCTGTATGCAGAGTGTACAGTGCACTAAGAAAAGCTCTGTCTTCATTGCACCTGTCTACATTCACTGTTTTCTAATAAAGGTCAAAAAATGAAATTGCATATTCTCTTTATAACACACTAGATGTTTAAGATACAAAAACACTATGTTAAATGCATGTTCATAAAAAAACCAAATCATGTTTTAGGCAACACTATCTTAATTACCAATCAGAATTCTGTGTTTAAGGCATAATGGATTGCAATGCTTTCCCATGGCATGCAAGGTACAACATAGATCTAAAACAATTTAAAGCAACTGCAGTGTCAGTGGAAATCTGGATTCATCTAATCTAAAAAGCTAAAAACCACAAAATGACAAAGTGAATTGTTTTTTGAGAGAAGCTTCTGTTCCTATTACTAGTCAACATGACTGATCCCAACAGTGAAGGTCAGAGGTTAAGCCCAGGACAGGCAGAAGATGAAGTATGGCTGAGGGAAAACAACAAGTTTATTTTTTATTCTAGCATTTAAAACAGACTCCAGATTCCTATCCCAAACCTTTGTTTGCAGAAGTGGTGTATCACAATTGGTTGCACCAAAATGGTGGGAAATTATAGAAGTGACATTCCTGACCACACCACCATTGAATTCAGAATTTTGACTATTTTAAAAAGACCTGCACTATTCTCCAGACAGTTCAGCATCAGTGTGCACTTTTAGCACATTTGTACTGATTTGGGTGACATTAACAGCCTACTGCTTGAACAAGTAAATAGAAAAGTACTGGTATCCAAGGGCTGATACAAAAGAGTGGCAGATCTAACTAGTTAATAGACTGGGAATTAATCTTTTGTTTTAGAAAGTGCACACATTTTTACTTCTGATGAATAAACAAACAATGGCGTTAAGTCATAGTATGTTGTGTTTCACTTCATAAAGTTTTATTTTCCAGATGGGGGAAAAAAACACAAAGGAAAAGAATAGTGTTTTTTCAGGATTTTGAAAGCAACAGCCCTGATTGCCATGTCCAGATTTCTGTCCAATAGACTGGAGCACAATCCTCTGGTCAGTCACATATGGACAGGGTGTTTTTTGCTGCCATGACTATTTGGACATCCAATAGCCTTAAGGAAAGACTCAGACTGAAAACTTGCTTAATCTGAAGGGAAATACGCTCACTGGAGTATGCTCTAGAGCAGGGATCGGCAACCTTTGTCCCGCAGCCTGCCAGGGTAAGCCCCCTGGTGGGCCGGGCCGGTTTGTTAACCTGCTGGGTCCGCAGGTTTCACCGATCGCAGCTCCTACTGACCACGGTTCGCCATTCCAGGCCAATGGGGTCTGCGGGAAGCGGTGCGGGCCGAGGGATGTGCTGGCCACGGCTTCTCGCAGCCCCCGTTGGCCTGGAACGACGAACCGCGGCCAGTGGGAGCCGCGATCGGCTGAACCTGTGGACCCGGCAGGTAAACAAACCGGCCCGGCCTGCCATGGGGTTTACCCTGGTGGGCCACGTGCCAAAGGTTGCCAATCCCTGCTCTAGAGAAGGCAAGGTGAAGAAAGGCAGCTCTGCATAGGTGTTTGTCACCACCAATAACTTCTCCAAAAGACCAAAAATCTAAGGACATTTAATATTTTATCATTTGGATTCCTGAAAATTTTCAATGTGCTCTTTTCTCGGATTCTACCTGCAGTACTAGAGAGGGTGGGGCAATCCTATGCTAACAAAAGTGGAATTAAAGCCCTAAATGTCAGTGATTTACAACTTTACTGCAATTAGAGTTAGTACGATAACCTATTTAATACATCTTTGAATTTTTAGAGCCTTGCAGCTCAAATCCTCACAAGACTCTTGAGAAGCAGCCAAGCATTATCCCTATTTCTAGAAAAGTACATCAATGCGAAGTAACTTTTATAAGGTCACTCCAAATATGGGGCATAGTAAGCAACTGGACATAGGTCTCTTGGAAATGCAAGAGATTTAGCACAACACTTAATAGTCCACAGAAGTCTCAGACATAAAATTAATCCTTTAAACTGTTTTAATGGAAATTCACTTCCAAACAGTTTCAGACACTATTTTTTCCCATATTATAAACATGCACTTTCTGAACTACATTATGTGGGCCAAACACTTGATATATTTCAAAACTAAGTTTAAATTTGAAATTGTAGCTGAGCCTAAGGATCAGTGTGATGGGGCACACTTGCCCCCCACTGGTACTGCGAGGGTAACTCTACTCTCTGGGCTGAGGAGGGCACGCCCCCATGGCTCTGCTGGGCATGTTCTAGCTGGAGACTAGGTATAAAAGGGAGCAGCTCGGCTCATTCTGGGCTGACCACCGAAGAGGAAGGACTCATGCTGCGAGCTCCAGCTCAGGAACCGGAGAAGCCCCAGACAGTGGAAGGCAGCGACATTGAGACTCAGAATGCCCAAGGAATGACAGAGCTGCCGGGAGCCACACAGACTGAGGAGCCCAGAGACCCCAGACCCGCTGCACCAGAGACAGGGTAGGAAGAAGCTCACAGGGACTAGTTATTGTTGTGAGTGGGGTCAGCGTGTTTCGGGAGGTGTCCGCCACTGACTCAGCGGGGAATATGCTTCCCACTAACAGGGCACTGAGCTGGGACCCAGTGGAGCAGGGATGGCCTGGGTCCCCCTACCCGGCTGCCACCCATCCTGGGGTGGCGGTCCACTCCCCTGACTGACCACTAGGCCACGCAGCCCTACTGAAGTGGGCAGTTATACTGATTCTGGCCATTGGGCCATGCTGCTCTGAGAGAGGGCAGCACCACTGACTCTGGCTGCCAGGACACACAGCCCTACTGAAGCGGGCAGTTAGACTGACTCAGGCCATACAACCTTGAGAGAGAGTGTGCCCATATTGACTTACCACTAGGCCACGCTACCCCAAGACAAGGAGTGGTTGTAACGATATGGCTGTGGGGAAGAAATTACCTTCACCCTGCCCCAAGAGGGTATGGGGTGCACTTGCCCTGCAACAATCAGGCACAGAAATAAAAAAAACCTTTTAAATGAAGCTGCTTTCCATGCTTACTTTGCTCTGTACTTAGCTCTCAGAGAGAGATTATTCACTATTGAAATACTTTAATAGTGATATGCAATTTATTTATTAGTAATGTGATATTTTAAATAGGCCCCACACAGTGAGCTTCTTTACTTTGTGTAAGCCATTTGCCCCTTTACAATCTGCCCCATCGTATGTTATTCTTTACAAAGGGCTGATAATTCTCCACACTTTTACTATGTAAACAAGATAAAGTGTTGAGTTGGCTCATTTTTCTACAGATGCTGAAAATCAAGTTAGTCTTCATAGGTGTCCAAGTATTGTATAATACTGCATTGTAATCCACTAGGCTTTCTGAAGACTCATCACAGTTCAGGCATGAATGTTTGGATTTAAACATTCACCTGAGTGCCCGCAACCCAAACAGCTGCTCTATTTATTTCAAGTTATTAATCAGGTTAAGATTTCACAAAAACCTCAAGTAGTGGTCCCTTTATTCTCTTGAGGTTACTAAATTTAATGATCTCTAGGGATGCTCTCCCTATAGATACATACAATACATACATATATTAATACATTTGAATACAGTGGGAACAGGTATATTTGTGATGAGTTCTGGCAAATTTATAACAGACCTTAAAAAGCAATCCAAGGAACACTAAAAGCCTAAACAAGACAGGAACAAGAAACAGCACTGGAATAGGAATTCACAACTAGACTTTTGAAACAGGAGGAGGATTTTACTGTAAGGGAGTTAAACGTTTCAGCCAGACATTTAATGCCCAATAGACAGCCAAAACGCAGGAAAAAATGGTCAAACAAAAGTTTATAGTGATTCTGAAAAGTTAACAGTCGAGTAGCAGTTCTAGTCAAATTTCATCATTTTTTTGGAAGCAGCTACCTTTCATACAACAAACAAAAACTTCATGAAAAATCAAGCAGCTTCGATTGTCAAAAAGATGAAGGAAAGGCTCTCATGACTTAGGAAAGTTTGTCTTACATAAATCCAGATTTGATGGAAGATTCTATGTACATTAAATAGACCCACCACAATAAGAGACATTCCCCATAAACAATGACTCGGCAGCCAAAAGAATACTTTTTTATAAGCTGCCATGGATTTGGAATGACAAATGCAAATCTTAAGCGCTTTTAACACTATGTTTAAGATAATGCACTTCTTACTCTTCCCTGAAAACACACACATTGAGCCCAGCTTAAGTGGCACATATGCAGAGCTCCACTTCCGGCCTTTAATAAGATAGCTGAAACTTGAATGCTCTATCCTGTAAAACTGAAGCACCTGAAAAGCACAAGGAAAACTTTCTGAGATGAGGATCCAGTTTAGGGGAATGGACCCAGAACGCTGGTCAATGAGGAAATTCTATTGCCAGTCATTTTAACTGAATGAGCAAATTCATGCAAGCAGACACAGGCTTTCGATCCTAAGCATGTTATAAGAACATAATTTAAACCAGAACTAAGCTAGACCATTTTGAAAGCTGAATTCCACACTTTGTAATAGGTTGTGATTGTATTTCCCTGGCAAGCACCTGCTATGCAACTTGTTTTTCTCCAGTGCCTATCAGCCAGCTTACAACCGAAAAGTGCACAATAGGGAAAGACAAGTTCATTTTTCAGTATTACATCCACAGCATGAGAGTGGACAATGCTATTTCGGAAATGGGAGGGTAAAGCAGTCTAAGAAACATGCTGATATTCCTTACATGACCTATTTTCCGCAGCTATTTTTAGGGTGAGACCTCTCTCCCCTCCAGTGTCTGAAAGAATTGTTATCCTCATTCTGTAGCCCAAGCATACCTTTCTGTCTGCTTTGCCTGCAAGCAAAGTAGTGCCTTAGTTTTTTCCCTGGAATTATTTTCAGTCTGGTCTGAATATTTAACTCCTCTGGAAGATGTGGGGAAAAACTACGCAAGGCAGTTCTCTTGTGGTGCAGAAGCAATGACTAGCAGCCTAGTGATGACCATTTTAGAAAGGGCCTTGCTCCTAACCTGCCTCCAAGACAGATATCAAAAGGCTGTCCCTTCTGTTTGGGCTGGGGCACACTGGGATATGGGAGAGGGGGCCAAGACCCTTTCTAGAACTGGACTTCTTTCCAATTCTCAGAAGACTGAGTGGACACATCTCCTGGCTAAGAGACACAGGAAGCTGTTACTTCCATCTGCGTGTACATAGAATTCATGTATTAGGGTTTATCTGTTTAAAATAACACAAGGCTGAAACATTCACAGCCAGAGGGTTGGATGGGATAAAGTTTTTTGTTTCCACATGAGGTGTATGTGACGGTGTACCCCATAAAACTTTATGGGGAGATGCTTATAAATGTATACATGATGTAACTGGACTATGTTTTATGCTACATGTGCCATGTAACATATCTCTGTGAAAGTTATGACCTACTGAATTTATTCCTCCCATTTATATGCATGTATCATTGTTGTAGTTGAAGTTATGAATATTGGTTGTATTTCTTGAGAAAGGAATGTGCAGGTTAAGTGCCCAATCAAGAAGCACTTAACAGACAACAGAACTTGCAGACACCAATCCACATCTGAGCTTTGCCAGGAATGTGGCTGGTCTGAGAAGGAACTGAGTTGTGCATGGACAGGTGACTTGTCCATGTGACCCCAACTCCATTTGGTAACTGGATGCTACACAGGGGGAGGGAGGGGTGTCCACCCAGAGGAGAAAATCTATTTAAACCCCGGGGAAACCCCTCCATTTTGTCTTCAGCTGGCTAAAGAAAGAAGCTCTCCACCACCCAAGGACATACCTGAGAGAGACTGAACAAAGGACAGAGACAATAGGGGGTGTGAGCGACTGCTGGACCCAGGCTAGAAGCTTTACAGCCTGTGAAAGCAGGAAAGCTGGAGCTGGTGAGGTTTTGATATCTGTGTGAAGTTTGATTAGACATAGACCTGAGTGGTTTATTTTATTTTACTTAGTAATTCAATTTGTTCTGTCTGTCACCACTTGGAATCACCTAAATCCTACTTTCTGTACTTATTAAAATCACTTTTTACTCATTAAGTTTCCTGGTGTACGAGTTGGGGGGGGGGGGGGAGGGAGGGGGGGAGAACAGCTGTGCATATCTTTCTATCTTTGAAATAGAAGGCGAACTATTTATGAGTTTGCCCTGTATAAGCTTTATACAGGGTAAAACGGATTTATTAAGAGTTCGAACCTCCTTGGGAGTTGGACACCGGGGTGTCAAAGGCAAGAGCGCTTCCAGGAGCCTTACAGTTGTGAGTGGACTTGGTTCGGACCTGGGTCTGTGTTTGCAGCAAATCAGTGGAATCTGGCTCAAAACAGACAGGATTTGGGAGTCCCAAGCTGGAAAAGGCCTGGAAGCAGGGGCAGAAGTAGCCTTGGCACACCAGGTGGCAGCACCAAGCAGGTCTCTGTGACCCCAACCCAGTGTATACAAGTTGATAGACTGAGTCAGTTAATAAGTTACCATAACTTACAAGGTACCCAAGCAAGAAGTTTCACATTTTATCTGTTTGGAAATAATTTTCCCTCACCTTGCACATGCCATAGTCTGTGAGTTTAATGTGCCCCTCAGAATCCAGTAACACATTGTCCAGTTTCAAGTCTCTGTAGATTATCCCTCGCTCATGAAGATAGTTCAATGCTAGACTGATTTCTGCAGAATAAAACCTAGAATGAAGTAAGATACATTGATGACACAAGGTCCCTCAGTATTGCAAAATAGATTTACAACTATAGCATAATAAATAGTGCAGCAATGAAGTGTCCTCGGTGTAATTCTACTCTGAAAACCAATACTGTTTATTCAGTCATAGTTGCTTATAAGTGCAAAAATATGTTCACTGCTGATAGATGTATTGGCTCTGCAGGGCTAAGAGCGAATTGGATTCTATTGCATTTTGCACATCAGAATTGTTGACCAAGTTCATGCTGCAGTGACAAAGTCTGACCTCAGTCACACCTGTGACCCTACTGAAGCTGCAAAGGTGTAAATTGGGGCTGAAGAATTTTCTTAGTAGTAATGATACATAAATAGAAAGAACTCCATTAAACCCTCAGATCACAGAAGTAGTTTGCAGAGATGGAAATTAGGAAGATTTATATACACACACACACCTCTGATTGTAAAGGGAACAAAGTTATCTCATCAATATACAATCTATACAGTATACTGTTAAACTGAGAGGATGTATCTAGTGGGATCCCACTGGGGTCAGTTCTGGGTCTGGTACTATTCAATACTTTCATTAGTGACTTGGCTAATAGGCTGGAGAGTACACACAAAATTTTAAGATTATATGAAACTGGGAGCAGTTGCTAGCACTTTGGAGGACAGGATTAGAATTCAAAGTGATCTTGATAAATTAGAGAATTGATCTGAAATAAATAAGATGAAATTCAATAAAGACAAGTGCAACGTATTTCACATAAGGAAAAAAAATCAAATGCACAACAAAATGGGGAATAACTGGCTAGGTGGTAGTACTGTGAAAAGGATCGGAGAATCACAGTGCATCACAAACTGAGAGTCAACAACGTGATGCAGTTGCAGAAAAGGCTAATATTCAGGGGTTTAAGACACAAAGTATCTGCTATCATGCTCTACTTGGCACTGATGAGGTCTTACCTGCATTACTGTGTCCAATTCTGGGCATCACACTTTAGGAGTGATGTGAACAAATTGGAGAAAGCCCAGAGCAGAGCAAAAAAACCAATAAGGTTTAGACAAATCTGATGTAAAAGAAGAGGTTAAAAAATGGGTATGTTCAGTCTTGAGAAAAGAAACGCAAGGGGGGAAGCTGATGATAGTCTTCAAATATGTTAAGAGCTGTTACAAAGACGGTGATTGACTGTTCTCAGTGTTCACTGAAGATAGGACAAGTAGTAATTGAAAGATTAACTGCAGCAAGGGAGACTGAGGTTAGATATTAGGGAAACTATTGTAATTTTAAAATTAGTTAAGCACTGGAGTAGGCTTCAAAGGGAGGTTGTGAAATCCTCATCTTCCATCTTTGGAGGTTTTTAAGAACAGGCTGGACAAACAAGTGTGGTCTAGGTTTACTGGGTCCTGTCTCAGCATTGGGGGCTGGACTAGATGACCTCTCAAGGTCCTTTCCAGCACTACATTTCTCCAATTCTATTCTCTAAAATATTAAATTACAGAGTCACTCTTTAGACTTCAGGGTGATTCTAGTGTGAACAGGACCAAGTACTTCTGGTTAATATTACTGTCTTTATTCTGAATTTAAAAGGTATCTGTAGCTTTGCAGCACTAAAAATAAAATAACTACATTATAGGAACTCATCTCATGGAAAAAGGAGAATCTGACACAAATATCGCCATCTCTTAACTCCTTTCCATCTGGGGGATGCAAGAGTTGGGAGGCCAGTGTCAACATAAACTTTGCACTGCTGCATCATGTCGGAAACGCAGATTTTGCATGAACAATATTCTCTCAAATTAAACATACCTGGCATGCTCCTCGGGCAGTTTCCTCTGCCGCTGCATATGAAACATTAAATCGCCTCCATTTACATACTCTATCACAAAAAATAATCTGAAACACAAAGATATATTATGCAAAAATGGATTGTTTCAACTTTGCATTTGATCTTCCTTTTTACCCTCAGTTCTTGGAGCTTGATAACTTCTGAACAGTAGAACTAACAGGGTCTCGCAAGGACTCTCCTGACATCTCTCATAATATGGATTATCACGAGTTACTCCCATTCCAACATTTTATGTTCATGTCTCCATATTTCAGGGCCTCTCTCAACAGCCAAACAATGGATCTTCAACAAAATTTGTCCCGAGGCTTCCTTTATTACTAAAGGAAGGTAATTATCCCTTCCCATACTCCCAAACCACCAAGGCTTCTAAATTTCTTTTACAAAAACAATTATTCAGATTCTAAGGCCAGAAGGGACCATTGTGAGCATTCAGTCTGACCTCCTGTAGAACTTTCCCAAAATAATTCCTTTTGAACTAAGAATTCTATCACTGAACAACCAATGCTCTGGCTGAACTACCCACTCCCACCAATTATGTGAATGGTTCCCAAATCTACCTCTCTACACCCAATCCCACCACTTAGTCCAACTGTGCCTCTCACTGCCTCAGACATCTCAAAGGTTATCACAAACTTCAAAGCTGAACTTATGTTTCCTCATGATTCCCATCTCTAACAACCCAACTAACCTTCATTTATCCAGTGTTGTATTTGACTTCTTCCCACCCATATATCCAGTCTCCCACAAGGTCCCTCTAATACAATATAAACAAAATGCAGTTTCCTCACTATCCTTGCTGCTTAAGCCATCTTGGCCATCTTTTGCCTTTATTATTTTAACCTTCTCTCTCATATCCAAGCTATCAAATACCACTACTAAAGTAATCTCTCCTGCCACCTCACCACTCATTTTTGAATTCCTTCATTCATTTCCTATTTAACTGCATCATATTCAAGCTCCTTTCCCTCATCGAGGCCCCATGTAACCTCACCCATATTACATCTATTCTCATTTCTTCATACTCCCTCTCATTTTCTATGTTCCTACTTGGGCTTTTTCTTCCATCATACTGTCGCCTATGCTTAGGACAATTTCCTTCTTCACAAAGCACCCCTCCTTCAAATTCCCTTCTTCTCAGAATCCTTTTGTTTACAAATCACCACAGATGTTTATGGTGCTATAGTTTTTAGTAATAATTCTGCATTCAATATTTGGATAGCCCTTTGGGATACCTACCAATATGAAAAATGTCATGAAGTGTCACAAATAGACCCTTCTGTTCTGTTAGTTTCTGACCTCACCTGCTTTCTGTCTGGAAGCAAGAGTGTAGTCCAACAAGGAAAGGATGATTTGAAGCCTGTTCAAAGACGTGTTTTTCCGTCTGTACCCAATCAATATCCTATTTATAAAAACATCCCAAGCTTAGAAAACAATGTTGTTCTTTGCACTTCTTAGGTCAAATACTATTTAAACTGTATCAGTCAGACACACTGAAATGTTTACATCTTGCATCTAGTTTTAGGATAAATTAAGACAGACTTGTATCAATTCAGCTCTGACAAAACTTGCAGCCTTATGCATAATATATAGTGTGATTACAGTAAGGTTGCAAATCTAGTTCTTATGGGTACTATGTGCAAGTTCTTTCTAAAGGAAGAATAATTTAGTCTATTGGTAGAAACACTGCTTACCTCATCATCATTGACTAGTTCTTTTTTCACAACCTTCATTGCATAAATGCGTTCAGTTTTCTTTAATCGAACCAGTAGTACTTTAGCGTAACTGCCTCTTCCTATAACTCGGAGCAGATCAAAATCTTGAAGGCCCATACTGGAGGAAGGTTTGCCACTTTCTCTAATACTCATTGCCTATAAATAAAGATTTTAAACGCAACTGAGCAACTGTGCCAATATTATAATATATTGGTAACTACAGATTTTTTTTAGGATATTGGGGGTTCAAATAGCTCATTTACTGCGCTGCTGCAGCAGTAATTATTATCCCCCCCCCCCCTTTTTAACAGTTTTGTACTTTAAAATGCTTAATTTCTGTCAGTTTCACATTAAAGTTTTTCCTGCATATTGAATTCTGTATCTGAATACAAACTTTGTGTCTCACAAATGGACTAACTTGAGTTTGTACATGAGTTAAATTAAGTAATCTTTATGTAGGTCACTATGTGCTAAGTTTCAGTATCATTTAAAACTGCTAATATTTTAAAGTTAGGACTGATATACATTTCCAGACCTTTGAATAGTTAGGTGTACTGCTCTAAAACACGTTACCTCTTTTTCTTCACCAACGTGGTCCAAGCTCTCATGACTAGAAGGATTATATGGAATTACTAAAAGAACAAGTAAAAAAAAATGAAGGGGTTCACTCTATTAAATGAAAGACAGATATTCTCTATTTTTTAAACTTCCATGCACAAAAATAGAGAGGATTACAGTGTAGCAGAAAAGATTTCAGCAAATACTCTTAAATCAATATACTCTATTTTTCTTAAAGTTGGTTTACCAGCTAAAAAGCTTTGGACACTTTCACCCCCACATTGTTTAAGAATCTCCCATTCATAATTAATGCAAGACTGCAAGTTAAAAATTGGAACCTCTAAAATGTATGATAGTTTGCACCATCTGGGCTGATCTCATGCAGTGATTTCTGCAGACAGATAATGGTAAAGAGAGAAAAAGACGGAGTGTCTGGTAAATTTTGGTTTTACTGGTAAGAACAGTCACTAGATCCAAGTTTGAAAGTGAAGATTACTATTCCTACTTTTATACAGAAATCAAGTTGGAGGGGGTATCCAAGACAGACATCGCCATGACGCTAACTACTAGTTAACTTTATTCTATTTTTGTACAAATCAAACCACAACCATCACATTCTTTTGAAGAGCTACCCTATTTACAGAGAAGTGTAAATCTAAAACATAGGGAAATATTTGTTCTCCATCTTTAACTTTTGATTTGAACAGCAGGATAGGAGATTAAGGTGTAACACAAAGATCTGTGCACATGCATGTAAAGAAACAGGCTTAAAAATAGGCCTCTTTCCCTAAACAGAACAGAGTAAGGGATGTTTTCCTAATAGCTTTTCAAAATAGGGTCTCCATCAAGTATCGAACTACAAGCTATGATACCCCACACAAATGTACCATGAAACCAATGATACACCTGAAATACATGGATGATATTTTTGTGCTCCGGACAGATGACAAACTCCCTCAAATTTCCACCACCATCGCCCACCCATTAAACTCTCTCTGGAACACTCCCACAGTAGCATCAAGTTCTTGGACAACACAATGAGCTTCAACAATGGAACCATACAGACAGCTATATACAAGAAACCCTCAGCTCACCAGACCTACCTTCATAGATCCAGTAACCAACCCAAACATAGCAAGAAATCTGTTATCTACACTCAGGCACCACTGAATATGCTTTGAGGAATATACCTTAATATACCGGGGAATATACCTTAATACACTCAAAACGACCTTTACCAAACAAGGACACCACCGAAATACCCCAAAACAACCTGCTTCAATTCAGAAATAAAAGCCCCTCCGAATACACACCTCTAGTTGTCACCTTCGACCCTCACACTTGAACCTGTATGGGGAAATCAAACAGCTAAAGCCCATATATGATGGGAATCCCATCCTGGAAAAAAGTATTTCCTGAACCTCCCATTCTGGCCTTCAAACAATGCCCCAACCTCATCAGAAGCAAGCTCCCCACAGACCAGGACACACCAAGTCAAAGCTGCACCAGGCCCTGCCAGAACAGATGCAAAACCTGCAGACATCTCCACTGCTACAATGAACACCACCACCCCCAACACACCTTTCATGATCCATGGGTCCTGCACACGCCTATAGCAACATGACATACCTCATCCAGTGCACTAAATACCCCAACAACTATTTGGGCGAAATCAAACAAACAGTCTCAGGAAATAAGACCAAAAAACCCCAAACCACCATATCACCTATGTGTGAATAATTCACAAATTGATCATGCTATCTGACCTATCAGTCCTCATCCTGAATGGAAAGCCTGCACAAACACTTTCAAAAGACAAGCCTGGGAGCTTAAATTAATAACTTTGCTAGACACTTAAGACCATGCTTTTTTTTTTAAGACAGCAGATTTATGGTTTATTACAACAACCTGTAACCGGTTAACTCTCCTTTTTGTCCTATGACTACAGAGGTGTTAATAGGCCACTTCACCTTCAATGGTCCATTAGAATATGTGCTAACTACTTATGCTACACTATCTAAGGTCAGGTCTACACTACAGACCTATATCAATATAAGGGGAAAATCCACACCCCTGTGCAATGTAGTTATACAACCTAACCCCCTGTGTAGACCATGCTATGTTGACGGGA
Organism: Macrochelys suwanniensis; assembly: GCA_033296515.1. Lineage (NCBI taxonomy): Eukaryota > Metazoa > Chordata > Testudines > Chelydridae > Macrochelys > Macrochelys suwanniensis. The sequence goes on from CM065783.1 coordinate 15,642,088, forward strand.
GAGCTTCGCCTGTCAACATAGCTACCACCTCTCTAGGAGATAGATTAACTATGCTGATGGGAGAAACTCTCCAGTAGGAATAGTAGCATCTTCACTAAAGTGCTACAGTGGCTCAGGTGCACTGGTGTAGCTGTGCTACTGTACATGAAGACAATCCCTAAGTACCTTTCCCATACCCGAGGAAGAACTCTGTGTAGCTCGAAAACTTGTCTCTCAGCAACAGAAGTTATTTTTTATTGGACTATTACCTCACCTACAGAGTCTCTCTAATATCTTGGGACCAACACGGATACAACACCACCACATAACTATTCCGTTTGTTCACATGAAATGTTTTAAATAATTTAAATTTAATATATTGTTTCAGAGTTAAAGTACTTGAAATTACAGAAACTTTATATAAAAAATACATGTATTCATCTTACCTGATTCTGTGTTATCTGGGTGCACTGATGACTGATCCATAGGTATTACAGGCTCCTACAAAATGTTCACAGAATTGGTTCATTTCTTAATTGTTACAAACTGTAATAGGCAACTCTATCTTTATGACTGAACATGGAAGAGCAGAGGCATGTGTCCCTTCAAGTCAGACAGAGCCAAGTTTAACCAGGGGACTCCAGTTTCTATTCCTTTCACATTTTACTTTAAAAACTAGACTACCGTACATGATCTTTATCTGATTAACAATCTAGTTAAAATTTAAAAGTTAGACTAAGCAGCATCCATAGTGGCATAATTCAAATAGTTATCAAAGATTCATAGATTCCATGGCCAGAAGGGACCATTGTGATCTAGTCTGATCTCTTGTATACACAGGCCATAGAACATCCTCAAAATAATTCCAAGACCATATCTTTTAGAAAAACATCCAATCTTGATTTAAAAATTGTCAGTGATGAAGAATCTACAATGACTCTTGGTAAATTGTTTGAATGGTTAATTATCCTCACTACAAAAAAAAATATATCAGAAATGCATGAAGAAGGCAACTACTTGGGACCTATTCTACTAATTCTACATAGATCTCGATGTATTCATACTTCAGACAGATACTGAAATAGCAACCCACTCCAGTAGAGAAAAATACAGCAGTGGGAATGGGAAAGACAAAGAAAAGTTCAAATGGCCTTACTAGTCAATTGACTAGTCCAAGGATGCCCAAAATACAGCCTACTGAATTCTTAAGATGTGGCTGTAGTTGTCTCCTTTTTAATAGCAGGGTGAAGACAAACTGATCTGCAATGTTTTGATGATGTCTGACAGGTAATCCTAGTTAGCATGATATAATGGGCTACGCATAGTTGACTAGCTGTGTGGCTTTGGCCAAACTGCAACGTCTGTACCTCAGATTTTCCCATCTGTAAAATGGGAGATATACCTTCCCACTCAACAGTGATATGTGAGGAACCTTTCTTCTCGCGCCCCTCCCCCCCCCCCACAGCATTTTAAAGATATAGAGCATTATACTAGTAAGTAGAAGCAAGTTGGGTGCAGCTATGAGGCTCCTGTCCAACTGCCACTGAGATCCTCAGCGTTGCAGAGTTTGGGGATCATTGCCCTAGTTACCATTCCACTATGCTATAAAGTTTTGTTTCAGAATAGTTACTAGATAATTTCCACTTACTGGTTGTAGTGCGTGGCGGCCACATTCAATGTTGACAAGTTTGTGGCACTTCTTGTGAACAAGGAGTTTACAGTTGATACATTTATATCCCTGACGCCCCAGACCCCAAATTCGGTCAGTGCAGATGGCACAATGAGCTCGCTAAGAGGACAAATCAACAAAATTCTGATTAAAAATGAATACTAGAAACAGGAAAGCAACCAGCGGCATTTTCATTGTTTATATTACAGTAGAACAGTGGTTCTCAACCGGGAGTCCGGGCCCCCGTGGGGGGCCGCAAGCAGATTTCAGGGGGTCTGCCAAGCAGGGCCAGCATTAGACTTGCTGGGGCCCAGGACAGAAAGCCTAAGCCTCACTGCATGGGGCTGAAGCCCGGGGCCCTGAGTCCTGCACTCAGGGCGGAAGCCAAAGCCTGAGCAATGTAGTTTTGTGGGGGTCCCTGTGGCATGGGGCTCAGGGCAATTGCTCTGCTTGCTACCCCTTAACACTGGCCCTAGCATTTATATGCAGAAAAAATAGTTGACACACAGGTGGGCAGTGGAGTTTCTATAGCATGTTGGGGGTTGGGAGGGGATTTAAAAAGAAAAAGGTTGAGAATCTCTGCAGTAGAACACAAACCCCCAACAGGGCCTCATCATTCTTGTCACTGTACCCTTAAAAAAAAAAAAGATGGTCTCTGTAACAAATAGCTTTCAATTTAAGTATATGACAAGAGAAAACAAGTGATTCTCCCAGGGGAATTCTGCACCACTACGCATGGACAGAATTCATGTCCCCTGAAGGTTTTTTGGGGTTTTTTTTTTTTTTAACCTCAGAAAATATATTGCGCCATAGAGGAGCTGCAGTTACACATTTTGTTCACCAGGAACAGGCTGAGGCACCAGAACAGAGGGAAGCTGGCTCAGACGGCCATAGCAGTCAACAGCCAATAGGGAGGAGAGGCTGCGTTCCTCACAGCGCACTCTGCTCACAGTACCAGGTGAGGAGTCGTGGGATATGTGGGGGAGGAGGGGGGAACCAGAGAGTAGGTCACATGGGGCTGCTAGGAGGGCTAGTGTGGGGTGACAGACTGAGGAGGGGGCACATGGGGACAAGGGCTGATGTGCCTGACTGAATGGGAGAGGCTAGGGGTCAGTCAGGATCTGGAGGGGGGAGGCTCCCCAACTCCCTAACAATCCCTCTTCCCCCACCCAAAAACACTGTTCCATACTTCTCCCACCCACACCCAACCACCCTCCGGCTCCACGCGCTGCTCCTGCCCCCCAGAGCCGGCTCTGCAGCTCCCATTGGCCAGGAACTGCGGCCAATGGGCGCTGCCGGGGTGGTGCCTGTGGGCAGGCGCAGCGTGCGGAACTGAATGGCCACACCTCTGCTTAGGAGCCAGAGGGAGATGCTGGCATCTTATGGAAGCTGCCTGAAGTAAACACCGCCTGGAGCCCGCACCCCAAACCCCCTACCACACCGCAATCCCCTGACCCAGACCCCCCCCACACCCAGACTCCCTTTTGGAGCCCACACCCCTTCCTGCACCCCAACCCCTTGCCCCAGCCTGGAGCCCCTTCATCTCCAGCCCCTCCCCAGAGCCTACACCCCCTCTCACACCTCAACTTTCTGCTCCAGCCCTGAACCCCTTCTGCCCCAGCCCGGAGCCCTGTCCCGCACCCTGAACCCCTTATCCCAGGCCCCACCCTAGAGCCTTCCCCCCATCCTGCACCCCAACCTCCTGCTCTGAACCCTTCATTTCTGGCCCCACCCCAGAGACCACACCCATAGCCAGAGCTCTCACTCCCTATTGCACCCCAATCCCCTGTCCCGGTCTGGTGAAAATGAGTGAGTGATGGAGGGGAAGGGGGGGGGGGGGAGAAGTGAACGGAGGGCGGGGCATCGGGGAAGGGGTGGGACAAGGGTGTTCGGCTTTCTGCAAATAGAAAGTCGGCAACTCTACTTCCTCAGCGCCTTCATTATCTTTGACTCCCTTTGCACTGCGTTTGAGGGGTGCAGGAAATTCATTTAAACGGCAATGCAGAAACGTATTACTACTCAAAGGTCTGTATTAATATGCCTAGTAAGGAAACTGTCAAAAAACATTTTCTGAATTTGTTTTGTCGTCTGTATTATTACAGACACTTGTTGACAGGTATTTTGAAATAAAGTACCAAAATTATTGAAACTGGCATAATTATATTATTTTGACAAACAAAATATGCAGAATTTTAAAATATTGTGTGCAGCATTTTTTTTGGTGAAGAATTCCCCCAGGAGTAAAATGGATACAATAGATGAGGAGCACAAGGTAGCAATAAAGCTATTAACATAAGCAGCAGTTTCAGTACACTTAGAGGTGTGCGTAGGATGGCCTCAAAGACTGAGCTTTGGGCAATACCCACTGACAGAAACAGGAAGAGGACAATCCACAAAATGACACTAACAAAGCAACTGGAGACAAACCACCATAGAGGAGGCTAGTTAGAGGTCACTCAGACTTTGGAAAGAGCTGCTTCACTGGCACAAAGAGCAGAAACCAGATTTGGAGAGGGTCAAGGAGGGAGTTGGAGGGAAATTCCATGTGTTTAATGAGTCCAGCGGTGAAGGGGAGAAGATATATTGTCTATGGACCTGTATTATACAAATACTACACATTACACATTGCAGATTCTCTTATACCATGTTAAATGTTTTAAACAAGTCTGAAAAAAGTACCTAAAAAATAATTTCTTACAGTTAATGACATACATGCTTGTTACTTTTGATTGCTCCTACTCCAGCATATGGAGGCTGGCTGGCTGAACACCTCAATGCTTACTGGCAAACCATAAAGAGAACTTCCTGTAACACAAGTGACTCAAACTTGTTTGTTCCTAGAGCTCAAAACACTGACAATGCCTATTGGTGGCTCAGTACCCAGAGTGCTCTGACAGCTCACAGCCATTTAAAATCAGTGCTGGCATCTAACTTCTGCAAACAAAATTAAAAGAGTATCGGTGTTATGTACTGTTGATAAGTTCTTTTGGTGTGCTTTGGATCAAAAAAAAAAAAAAAAATCAGTGAATTTGGGTTAAAATTTACCTATTTAAGTGTGTGACATTTAAATAGCCCAAGTGGCAAATTTTACTGAAAGCACAGGGTTATCAAAAGACCAAATGCTATAGATCAGCAGTGTCCAATACATTCGCCACTAGCCACATGTGACGAATAGGCTATTGAATCGTGGCTAATGCATGTGGGTTTTTTTATAATGTGGCTAATAAGAAAAATTCAAAAAACCACAAGTGTGGCTAGCACCGAATTTCTATTTGACACTGCTGCTACAGATAAGTTTAAAAAAAACAAAAAAACCCACCCTACTTATACTATAGACAAATAAATGAGAGGTGTGGAAGCTAGAAATGTAAACTTGAGTTACTTCAGTATACTTTCTGGTTATGAGAACTTACATAAAAGGAACCACCTTATTTGATATACTGAGGGCAAAGTCCATTTTCTTTAGACAATCAACATTTTAATCTTTGGAGGAAGTAATAGTACAACTACAAAAGAAGGACAGTGCATCAAGGTTTTAATGTTGCATTCACCTACCCATGGAAAGTCTTACCCTGTTAAATCGCTTAGCTTGGAAAGTATGACCATTTGCACAATAGAGCTTTCGCCACCGCCGGGCACCGCGACGATAAATGGATTCTAAGATAAGAAAAATACAATTATATCCATGCAAGTGTGAACATTACACCATATAACATATTCATGGACAGTTTATATACACTAATTTACAAATAAAGGGCCCAATCCTGTAAGTCTCTACTCCAGCAGAATTTGATGTCAATAGGAATGTCTTGCTATGAACAGAAACTACAGTTTAGGACTCTAAAACCTCTTCACTGACGTGAATACTGCCCCCACCAATCAAAACCTCCAAACACTGATGGTAATTATAAATAATTGCTATTGCCTAAAAGCATTCAAGACTGAGCCAAGAGAATGGCTATTGTCCAGGTATTACAAATATTTGAATAAAAAAGCAACTATTTCATTTAAACTGAAAGAATAAAGAGGAGTACCCTGATTTACACTTGCTTTGCTGTACTATAATCCTGATATTTTAAGCCCACAGCTGCCATCACACAATGCATTTTGCACTGGCAGTACCACATTAGGAACGCAAAGGATTAAGACTGAACCCCACGGAACTGCATCTTAAGTTTTTTCAAATCCACTTACGTTTGACTGGTGTCACACTTACTCTCCATGTGTATGGTCAAGCAAATCAAATAATTTTAAATGTGTTTCATCAGGGACTCAGATGACACTGCATTTGTTAGCATGGTAACACCTTAATAGCTAAAAATATAGCTACTTTTCTATACAAAATTTGTACCAAGAGCATGCTTTTTATACCTTTAAGTACCCAAGTTAAAGCTGAGGTTTTTCTTAAGGGCTAGTAGAGAACTAACAATTAATAACACTTGGGTAACATGACCTCAAATTTCAAGAGCAGGAGCTGAATTGAGTCTATAAATTGACAACCACTGTTGTACTCAGGAAGACAAAAAGTGACACTTCATTACTGCTGACAAGGACTACAAAGATCCATATACAATATTCAACCAGCAAATTGGTAACTGTCCCAGAGAAGCTGACATGTAAAAGAAAACTGTCATGTTATGGGGCAAGCAGGAGCAAGTAATACAAAGAGACATGAGTGGTTACAAATGAGGTAAATGCTTATCCAGGAGTGACAAAATCCAGCACAACTTTGAATGTAGCAAGATTTACAATATTAACTCAATGTGTCTTCCAGCACAAAAATTTGAACAGGTTCATGTTGGATGAAAACATGCAACTTGCATCAAGTGGGTTTACTTCTGTTGCAAAAGTTTGAATTAGTTCTCATGAGAGTTTCCCAGCACAGGAAACTAACTGCAAAATATCAGAAACTCCTCATTTTCTGTAATCTGTGTAGGAATGTGTGTGAAAGTCCCAACCTCTGGGAGACTTGTCTTTTGTGGTGTCAGAGAAGAGGTATGTCACACAGCAACACTGCAAGATTCCTCCCACTGCCTTATGAACATGACAAGCCTGACCTGGTGGGACCACATCCAAGGATGAATGGGCAGGTCTGCAACCTTAATTTAAGAGCAGCGGTTGAATGCAAACCATTGTAAAAATCAAATATATTGGGGAGCATGGGGAAGGAAAGCCCCAGCCACCCCCAGCTGCATAATCCATTCAAAAGTTGTCTGGGCAAATCCAATCTTAATAGAAATAGTCATTCAATTGGCATGACTAGGAATTCCCAAGAGTATAATTTAAGAGTAATTCCCTCTTCCACCATTTCATTGAATTGTAAAGCATTTTCAGCACCATATACAATTTTCAGAGTCCATGGAAAGACACCAATGGGAGAGGGCCTGAAATGTTGTTTGATTTTTGGCCATTTCAGCTAATAAGATTGGACAGCACTGTTAATTGGGGAAAACTGGATAGCCTGTCAAGAAGAGTAATAGCCACATTTCAGTTTCAATTTGTTAGATTCTATATCAAAGCTTATCTATCAAGAGGAAAAACAAAAAGCTACTATTTTAATCAGTTCAGCTTGTGTTCTGGGATAACTGTGCAATGACCATTTACAGAAAGTATTTCCTTTACAAAAATGCCTACTTACTATCTTCTCCTGGACAAGGCATGCCAGGCCGTTCTGGTACACAAGGGAACACTGTAAGGTAAACAGTAATGTTCCAGATTAATCTTTTACTTCAGATATAAAGATACATTTTCAAAATTACAACAGATACGAAAAGCATTTGTATTATCTGGGAAGAAAGCAGATAGATGTCTAGGTCAATGAAAGATCTATGGTGTACAGCCAATGAGGTTCCTTGAAAAAGGTTCTTTTAAACAGCTGCTCGAGAGGTCTCCTGCATTCCGTAAGCAACCCTGTACTGAATTAGTCCACTGCAGACCTCTTGCTATGCTAGAGACTAGGCTTAAGCAAGGAATTTGAGCCAGGAACTCCCACATTCTAAGACTATACTGACTTCTTCTGTGATCTTTGGCAAGTAACAATAATTCTGGCTTCATTTCCTCGTGTAAAATGCAGATTACAATACTTCCCTCATAAGAGCATGAATGATTGATATAAGTCTGTTCATCTGATATTATCACAGACACAAAAGTGGAGTCAAGGCAGAAGGGAAAGCATATTACAGCAGTGGTTCTCAACCAGGGATACGTGTACTTCTGGGGGTATGCCATCTCATTTAGGTATTTGTCTAGTTTTACAACAGGCTACTTAAAAAGTACTAGCGAAGTCAGTACAAACTAATATTTCATACAGATGACTTTATACTGCTCTATAGACTATATACTGAAATGTAAGTACAATATTTATATGCCAATTGATTTTATAATTATATGATAAAAATTAGAAAGTAAGCAATTTTTCATTAACAGTGTGCTGTGACACTTTAGTATTTTTATGACTTATTTTGTAAGCAAGTAGTTTAAGTGAGGTGAAACGGGGGTACACAAGACAAATCAGACTCCTGAAAAGAGTACAGTAGTCTGGAAAGGTTAAGAGCCACTGTATTACAGTATGTCACCATGTATGCAAAGACTTGGGTAATGATCTATTTGAATTAAGTAGAAACTAGAAGGGATCCTGAGAAGTCCTCAAGTCCAGCTCTTTGCAGTCAGGCAGGACTAATTAATTAGACCATCCCTGAAAGATTCTTAAAAACCGTCAATGATGGGGATTCCACAACCTTCCCAGAAGCCTATTCCAGAGCTTAACTACACTTACAGTTCACAATTTCCTAATAGCTAACCAAAAATCTCCCTTGCTGCAGATTAAGCCCCTTACTTCTTGGCCTACAGACACTCTCAGAAGTGAATGCCAAATACTACATTAAGTACGTGGAAATTTTCCCTCTCCCTTATGCCTTCCCATAGTGAAGATGATTAACATTAGGAATTCTGTCCTAGGAGGTAGAAAGATCCATCATTTTAGGAATCTTGAAAAACAAAACAGAAGATAGAAACAGTAATTAGGACAACAGCAATAACCAAGTATGACTGGAGTTAGAAGTTATGATTCTTGTTCACGTGCACAGAAATAAATCGATTCTCAAATCCAAGTCTGTGAAGGTATTTTCCCCTCCTTCCAAGCAGACTGGCACTGAACTTTGGGGCTGTCTCACTTTTCACTGAAGCAGGGGCCAAAAGCTCTGTGGCACATACTAATCATTTCTCTGGTGACCCATCATTTTCCAAAGAATTTGAAGTTTAAACAAAAAGCTAGTTTGGGATTGTGAATGGATCTAAGTGAAATTTGTTTTTCCTAATACAACCCCTCCTTTAAAGCACTGAACCGGAAACATATGTTAAGACGTTGCATGATATACATCTCACAGTCTCCTGTGAATATAAACAGGCAAGCAGTGGTGATGGTCAGACCCTTCCATCTTCCATTTTTGTGTATTTAATGTAGTACAATGAGAAGTATTTATCTCCCATTTAAGGAAGTGCTGACATACTACAATGGGAGTTTGGGGCAGTTTTTTGCCATGAGGCCACTAAATGCCATATGAGGCTTTGATGTTTGGGATGGAGAGATGGAGAAAAGTGCAAAATAGAGAAGGATGCTCAGTATTCAGATATTATGAGAGGCCATAAAATACCAACATATATAGAAAAAATATGTACTGGCCCATGGGTGTAAGGAGAAAGACAGAAAGTTCTATCCTACCATGAATTAGAAGCTCTGAATCCTTGTTTAGTTCATACAACCGAAAGGCTTCCTCTAACTCCAGTTGAGAAGAAACTGTGCATGGGTCTCCTAAAAAAGAATCAATTCAATTTGAGAATACAGCATTGTGATGGAGTCCTCCCAAGACTAACGGCACTTAATTTTAAATCACAGTAATACTATGAATATTTATGCTGGTATCTAGATTAATATTATTAGCCTATTATATTAATATTTCAGTCATCCTGAAAGAATCATATTCCAGAGACAGCATCTGAACTCCCTCCAGGATAAATAAGAATTTAAGACCTATTTACTCAGTAACTATTTTGACTTACAAGTCTTTACACACATGACCTGTCATCACACCCATTCAGACTGGGTAGGACTAAATGTGAGCTACAGATCTGAGGGCTTATCTACACTGTGCATTAATGCATACCAGCTGGGATGTAAACTTCAGTGGGCACCAGTGTGTCATGCACTAACTGTACATGTGGGCCCTGCTGGTGTGCACTAAAAGTTCCCTAGTGCGCACTGATGTAATCATGTTTCAAACAGTACTGGCACTGTGTAGACAAACCCTGAGTTTCTTTCTAAAGAGCATGCTGTTCTCGCACATACATCTGGTGTCTGATGCTAGAAAAGATTATTGTAGCTGTAGCACAGCATTACTTTCAAGGGAGCTATGAATCCCATGGGAAGGGTGTCTACTATCTCTAGATCTTTCTTCAAATTGGTGTCTTCTTTTTTTCCCAGATTGAACTATCTCCTACAGCAGGTATGTGCACTTCCAACTTCCATCAAAATCAGGGCTGCCTCAGACTCAAAAGGGATGCCCAGTAAGAGGCAGGCACACTAAAGCTCTCATATATTGAGTGGTTTTGGGGTTCACAAGCGTGAGTAGGTACTATTTCACCACATGAGATTAATAAGATTTCGCTCAAGATTTCACACACATTCTAATATTTCATAAATGCACAATGTTAAAACTGGGTTCACGTTGCCTTTATATTTTCTCCATCCTTCCTATCAGACAAAACCTTAAAGTGAAAAAAAGGAAGCTAATACTTTAGTACTTTCCTCAGATTAACCTGGATGAAGATATAAAATGAATGATAGTCTTAAACCCAAAATCTGAAGGATGATAAATGTGTAGTAGTTCTCCCTCCTTTTGCCCACAAGAGATTTGCCCTAACTTTTGCAGCATGAATCACAGCTGAATGAGGTTTATTCTTAAAGACAGCCTTTTCTAACTCTTTGAAAAGGAAAAATCATCACACCCCAACACTTGGAACCAATCTAAGGCCTTGTCCACATGGTAATTAACTAAAAGTGATGGATTACTTACCTTGGTGCAAATACCTGAGTACATACTCTTATTTATGTACATAGATGGCTTATTCTGATTTAGCTTTCTCTTAAAGAAATAAGTGCCCACAGAGAAGTTTGCACCAGTGTGACTAATCCAACATCTTAAATTAAACTATTGAAATTCTCTTATAACTAAGGCCTAACACTATGGGAGAAATCAAGTTAGATAAGCCAAGTACAGGACTTGGAGCCAGGAGCTCCTGAGTTCTGGCCTTGGTTCTGATACATTTCTTTTTGAACTATAGGCAAGTTACAGGCTCTCTCTCTCTCAGATTCCACATTTGAGAAATTTGGACAATATTCATCTAACTCTCAAGGAGATTGTGAAGATCAGTTAATATTTTTAAAATGCTTTGAAGATTAGAAAAGCTACATAAACTTCATATTACACACTTATGCAATTTTTCCTGTTTGTTTACTAGATCTAATTTTTTTAGCTCTGTTGGAAGTAATGAATCGTATAACAGTATGCATTCATAAACCCTTTAGAAATACTCATTTTGAATTCCTCATTTAGCAGCTAAGGTAGGTCTAGCTTCCTGTGTGAAAAAAACAGAAGTTACACTGCATCAAGCTTTATTTTACAAGAGCTAAAAAAATTAGATCTAGTAACAAATAAAGGAAAAATCACATAAGTGTGTGTGACTCCAATAAATCTGTTTATTCAGGCAGTTTTAAGCCTTAGTTTCACTGCTTACTTATTAAACGCCATATTTCCTGCATTATATTCCCAACAAGCATGAATAATTTAGTCTAAAATAATTGAAAGTAAAAGCATGTGCATTATAAGCTGTCAGTTTACATACTAGTATAAACAAGCTGTATTGAGGGTTTTTTAAAAAAGCTTTGGGAAAGGAATTTTTGTGCAATAAACTAAATTACAAGTTTCTAGGAAAACATGACTAAGGGTTTTCTTTGGTAGGCAGGCAAACAATGTATACTGAAGAGAAGACGGTTACTCACTGTTGTAACTGTTGTTCTTCGAGATGTGTTGCTCATATCTATTCCAATTAGGTGTGCGCGCGCAGCGTGCACGATCGTCGGAAGATTTTTACCCTAGCAACGTTCGGTGGGCCGGCTGGCGCCTTCTGGAGTGGCGCCGTTGTGGTGCTGAATACATACCCCAGCTGGCCCAGCGCCCTCTCAGTTCCTTCCTGCCGGCTACTCCGACAGTGGGGACGGAGGGCGGGTTTGGAATAGATATGAGCAACGCATCTCGAAGAACAGTTACAACGGTGAGTAACCGTCTTTTCTTCTTCGAGTGCTTGCTCATATGTATTCCAATTAGGTGACTCCCAAGCCGTACCTAGGCGGTGGGGTCAGAGTGAGATACCGCAGAGTGCAGAACTGCCGAACCAAAAGCAGCGTCCTCTCTGGAATGCTGGACTATGGCATAGTGAGTGGCAAAGGTGTGCACCGATGATCATAGAATCTCAGGGTTGGAAGGGACCTCAGGAGGTCATCTAGTCCAACCCCCTGCTCAAAGCAGGACCAAACCCAATTAGATCATCCCAGCCAGGGCTTTGTCAAGCCCGACCTTAAAAACCTCTAAGGAAGGAGATTCCACCACCTCCCTAGGTAACCCATTCCAGTGCTTCACCACCCTACTAGTGAAAAAGTTTTTCCTAATATCCAACCTAAACCTCCCCCTCTGCAACTTGAGACCATTACTCCTTGTTCTGTCATCTTCTACCACTGAGAACAGTCTAGATCCATCCTCTTTGGAACCCCCTTTCAGGTAGTTGAAAGCAGCTATCAAATCCCCCCTCATTCTTCTCTTCTGCAGGCTAAACAATCCCAGTTCCCTCAGCCTCTCCTCATAAGTCATGTGCTCCAGCCCCCTAATCATTTTTGTTGCCCTCCGTTGGACTCTTTCCAATTTATCCACATCCTTCTTGTAGCGTGGGGCCCAAAACTGGACACAGTACTCCAAATGAGGCATCACCAGTGCCGAATAGAGGGGAATAATCACGTCCCTCGATCTGCTGGAAATGCCCCTACTTATACAGCCCAAAATGCCGTTAGCCTTCTTGGCAACAAGGGCACACTGTTGACTCATATTCAGCTTTTCGTCCACTGTAACCCCTAGATCCCTTTCTGCAGAACTGCTGCCCAGTCATTCGGTCCCTAGTCTGTAGCAGTGCATGGGATTCTTCCGTCCTAAGTGCAGGACTCTGCACTTGTCCTTGTTGAACCTCATCAGATTTCTTTTGGCCCAATCCTCTAATTTGTCTAGGTCCCTCTGTATCCTGTCCCTACCCTCCAGCGTATCAACCACTCCTCCCAGTTTAGTGTCATCTGCAAACTTGCTAAGGGTGCAGTCCACACCATCCTCCAGATCGTTGATGAAGATATTGAACAAAACCGGCCCCAGCACCGACCCTTGGGGCACTCCACTCGATACCGGCTGCCAACTAGACATGGAGCCATTGATCACTACCCGTTGAGCACGACCATCCAGCCAGTTTTCTATCCACCTTACCGTCCATTCATCCAGCCCATACTTCCTTAACTTGCTGGCAAGAACACTGTGGGAGACTGGATCAAAAGCTTTGCTAAAGTCAAGAAATAGCACATCCACTGCTTTCCCCTCATCCACAGAGCCAGTTATCTCATCATAGAAGGCAATTAGGTTAGTCAGGCATGACTTGCCCTTGGTGAATCCATGCTGACTGTTCCTGATCACTTTCCCCCTCCTTTAAGTGGTTCAGAATTGATTCCTTGAGGACCTGTTCCATGATTTTTCCAGGGACTGAGGTGAGACTGACTGGCCTGTAGTTCCCCGGATCTTCCTTCTTCCCTTTTTTAAAGATGGGCACTACATTAGCTTTTTTCCAGTCATCCGGGACCTCCCCCGATTGCCATGATTTGTCAAAGATAATGGCCAATGGCTCTGCAATCACATCGGCCAACTCCTTTAGCACCCTCGGATGCAGTGCATCCGGCCCCATGGACTTGTGTTCGTCCAGCTTTTCTAAATAGTCCCGAACTACTTCTTTCTCCACAGAGGGCTGGTCACCTCCTCCCCATACCGTGCTGCGGAGTGCAGCCGCCTGGGAGCTGACCTTGTCTGTGAAGACAGAGGCAAAAAAAGCATTGAGTACACTAGCTTTCTCCACATCCTCTGTCACTAGGTTCCCTCCCTCATTCAGCAAGGGGCCCACACTTTCCTTGACTTTCTTCTTGTTGCTCACATACCTGAAGAAACCCTTCTTGTTACTCCTAACATCTCCGGCTAGCTGCAACTCCAAGTGTGATTTGGCCTTCCTAATTTCACTCCTGCATGCCTGAACAATATTTATATACTCCTCCCTGGTCATTTGTCCAATCTTCCACTTCTTGTAAGCTGCTTTTTTGTGTTTAAGACGAGCAAGGATTTCACTGTTAAGCCAAGCTGGTCGCCTGCCATATTTACTTTTCTTTCTACACATCAGGATGGTTTGTTCCTGCAACCTCAATAAGGATTCTTTAAAATACAGCCAGCTTTCCTCAACTGCTTTCCCCCTCATGTTATTCTCCCAGGGGACCTTGCCCATCAGTTCCCTGAGGGAGTCAAAGTCTGCTTTTCTGAAGTCCAGGGTCTCTGTTCTACTGCTCTCCTTTCTTCCTTGTGTCAGGATCCTGAACTCAACCATCTCATGGTCACTGCCTCCCAGGTTCCCATCCACTATTGCTTCCTCTACTATTTCCTCCCTGTTTGTGAGCAGCAGGTCAAGAAGAGCTTTCCCCCTAGTTGGTTCCTCCAGCACTTGCACCAGGAAATTGTCCCCTACACTTTCCAAAAACTTCCTGGATTGTCTGTGGACCGCTGTATTGCTCTCCCAGCAGATATCGGGGTGATTAAAGTCACCCATGAGAACCAGGGCCTGTGATCTAGTAACTTCTGTTAGTTGCTGGAAGAAAGCCTCGTCCACCTCATCCCCCTGGTCTGGTGGTCTGTAGCAGACTCCCACCACGACATTACCCTTGTTGCTCCCACTTCTAAATTTAATCCAGAGACTCTCAGGTTTTTCTGCAGTTTCATACTGGAGCTCTAAGCAGTCATACTGCTCTCTTACATACAACGCAACTCCCCCACCTTTTCTGCCCTGCCTATCCTTCCTGAACAGTTTATATCCATCCATGACAGTACTCCAATCATGTGAGTTATCCCACCATGTTGCTGCCCTACATATTTCTTGTATTGGTACATGCGCCAGGAAGGCAGAGGACGAGGCTTGAGCTCGGGTGGAGTGGGCAGTAAGGTGCGTGGTGGGAACACCAGCCAAGTCATACCACACCCGGATGCATGAAGTGATCCAGGATGAGATTCGCTGGGAGGAGACTGGGAGGCCCTTCATCTGGTCTGCCACAGCAACGAACAGTTGAGTCGTTCTCCGAAAGGGCTTCATCCACTCGATGTAGAAGGCGAGGGCCCTACGGACATCCAGGGAGTGAAGTTGTTGCTCCCTTGGAGAAGCATGCGGCTTCGGGTAGAAGACCGGCAGAAAAATGTCTTGGTTGACATGAAAGGCTGACACTGCCTTGGGAAGGAAGGCTGGGTGTGGTCGCAGCTGTACCTTGTCCTTATGGAACACCGTATAAGGGGGTTCCGAAGTGAGCGCTCTGAGTTCAGATACACGCCTCGCTGAGGTGATGGCTACGAGGAAGGCCGTCTTCCAGGAGAGGTACAAGAGCGAGCAGGTGGCCATAGGCTCGAATGGGGCCCCCATGAGCCTGGTTATCACAAGATTGAGGTCCCATGTAGGGACCGGATGGCGGACTAGTGGGTACAGCCGCTCTAACCCTTTGAGGAACCTGCTGACCATGGGGTTGGAAAAAAATCGAGCGCCCACGCTTGCCAGGGTGAAAGGCCGAGATCGCCGCCAGGTGGACCTTCAAAGAGGAGACTGCCAGGCCTTGCTCTTTCAGGGACAAGAGGTAGTCCAGGATGATATGCACTGGCACCTGTGAGGGGGTGATACCACGTGGGGCGCACCAGCAGGAAAAACGTTTCCACTTGGCCAAGTAGGTGGACCTAGTAGAGGGCTTCCTGCTACCCAGAAGAACCTGTTGAATCGGGCTGGAACAACGTAACTCGGACTGGTTCAGCCATGCAGAAGCCACGCCGTGAGGTGGAGAGATTCCAGGTCGGGGTGACAAAGCCTGCCGTTCTCCTGAGTAATCAGGTCTGGCCACAACGGGAGAGTGATCGGGGTGGCCACCGAGAGCAGTGTAACAGTGGTGCCTGGGCCACGCCGGGGCGATCAGGATTAGGCGGGCTCTGTCCCTGCGCAGCTTGAGCAGGACCCTGTGGACCAGCGGAAACGGGGGAAAGGCATAGGACAGGTGGTCCATCCAAGGCAGGAGAAAAGCGTCCATCAGGGAGCCTGGGGAGCGTCCCTGGAGGGAGCAGAACACGTGGCACTTCCGGTTCTCGCGAGTCGCGAACAGGTCTATGCGGGGAAATCCCCAGCTCCGGAGGACGGAGTGGATAATGTCCAGGCAAATGGCCCACTTGTGCGCCTGGAAAGACCGGCTGAGACGGTCCGCCAAGGTGTTCTGAACCCCTGGGAGAAAGGAGGCCACCAGGTGGATGGAGTGGGCTATGCAGAACTCTCACAATCGTATGGC
Source organism: Macrochelys suwanniensis (assembly GCA_033296515.1). NCBI lineage: Eukaryota > Metazoa > Chordata > Testudines > Chelydridae > Macrochelys > Macrochelys suwanniensis. The sequence goes on from CM065783.1 coordinate 15,658,443, forward strand.
CTCTTGGCAGAGGGGGGACGAACATGCTCCCCCTTGCTTACTGATATAAAACATGGCCGTTGTGTTGTCCATAAGTACTGCAATGCAACGACCCTGAAGCTGATTGGCAAAGGCTTGGCAGGCGAGGCGCACAGGGACGGGTCCCGTGTGGAGACTAGTGCTCTGCCCTCGGGCGTGCCTTCAAAAGTTTTGCTTGGGCCCCGCCGATGGTTTAGGGGGACTCTGGTTCTGGCCAGTCTGATGACCCGGTTGCCTCCTCCTACCACCCCGGCCACGTCTTCTAGAGAAGTCCTGCCTAGGCCTGGGCGTGGTGTAGGGGCGCTGTGCAAAGGGCCAGAAGGGCCGGCGCTGCGTGGCGGGGGTGTGCATCCCCAGTGTTCGTATTATTGTGCGACCGTCTTTTAGGGTCTACAGCCTCGAATCCGTTTTCTCGGAAAACAGGCCCTGCCCATCGAAGGGCAGGTCCTGAATCATATACTGCACCTCCGGAGGGATGTTAGAGGACTGTAGCCAGGAGATACGCCAAATAGCAACCCCCGAAGCAAGTGTTCTGGCCGCTGAGTCAGCTATGTCTAAGGAGGCCTGTGGTCAGAACATCGCTACCTTTTTGCCTTCCTCAATCAAGGCCGAGTACTCCTGCCTGAACTCTTGGGGCACAAATTCCCTGAATTTCTGCATCGAGTTCCAGGTGTTGTAATTATAATGGCTCAGGTGGGCCTGCTGGTTAGTCGCTCTGAGCTGAAGGCCGCCCCCAGAGTAGATCTTTCTACCAAACAGGTCCAGGCGTTTGGCCTCTTTAGACTTAGGCGCAGGGGCCTGTTGGCCATGTCTCCTTCTCGTTCACAGATTGAACGACCAAGGAGCACGGTTGGGGGTGAGTGTACAGGTACTCGAAGGCCTTTGGGGGCGCCATGTATTTTCTCTCCACCCCCCTGGCAGTGCGGGGTATTGAAGCTGGAGATTGCCAAATTGAAGTGGCGTTGGTATGTACAGTACGTACAAACGGGAGGGCTACTCAGGTGGGGGCACTAGCTGTTAGGATGTCCACCACCAGGTCCTCGAGTTCCACCAACTCCTCCACCTGCAGGTTCATATTTGGTGATCCTGGAGATCAATAGGAGGTGGGCCAGAGGATGACACTCCTGCCACTGCCTTGTCCGGCAAGGAGGACGACGACAATCCCGGGACTAGTGGGTCCTGAGGCAGCTCCTGCTGAGGGAGTTCTGCTGTCTCAAGGTCCCCGGCCTCAGGGTTTGGAGCCTTGGCTGGTGGGTGGACCGCTGGTTCTGGGACCTTCGGGGGAGGACGGGATATCGTTGCCTCCAGTAACCGGGGTTCCGAATGAGCCGACTGGGAGGCTCTGGAGGGGACCCCTTGGGACTGATGGAACGCCATCGGTGTCCAGAAAGGTCACTGTTGTGGTCCTTGGGCAGAGTCCTGTATATCGCCTTGCCAACGGCTAGGGCCCTCTACAGCGTGGCTCTGGTCCATATAGTAGACACTTCCAGCCCTGGAAGATCGAGAGGCAGAGCGAGAGGGCCAAGGTGGAGCGGAATGGCCCTGTAGACCAGTCTGCGGTTCTGTGCCGTGGCGAAGGGGATCGGTGCCGGGACCTGGATCGGTACCGGGAGCCTGACCTGGATCGCGAAGGGGAACGCCTAGGTGATCGGTGGCAAGATCGGTTGCCCGGAGAGCTACGCTGCGACCAGCCACGGGACCAGGAGCCGTACCGGGAGCCGTGGTAGTGTCAACCGTGCCTGGCAGTTGACCTCGAGTGGCGCTGCGAGTATGACCAGCGCCGAGAAGAGGATCGGTGCCGGGACTGCGAGTAGTGCCTAGACTGAGATCTATGTCTGGCACAGGACTGGGATCTCGACCTGGATCTGGACCGACGCCGATCAACCCCTGTGTGCGGCACCGGGCACAACATGGCAGGTTTGCCTCGGGACGGGACGATTCTCAACGGTGGTACCGGAGGCTGATGCGGTGCCGGTTCGGTCATCGCAATCAAGTCTCTCACTGCTGAGAAGGTGTCCGGTGTGGACGGCAACGTAAGCTCTACCTCGGTGCGTACCAGGGAGCCGACGGTCACTGAGCTCGACGGACCTTGCGGTACCAGAGTCAACAGTGCTGATGCCGGGCCGGAAGACTTGGCCGGGCGATCCTGAATCGGCTGCAGCTGCAGTGGCACCCGTCGGGGACATCGAATGGCACCTCTGAGGAATCACGGCAGGAGCTGTCCGGTGCCGGGGCTCCTTACTTGTACTCGGACACGCCGGAGCCGTTGACGCAGCGCGTGCCGTCGTAGTCGGTACCCGACTGCGGTGCGGGGCCAACATCGGGCTAAGTGCCGCTTCCAGGAGGAGCTGCTTCAAACAAAAGTCCCGCTCCTTCTTGGTTCTGGGCTTAAAAGCCTTACAGATCCAGCACTTATTTGGAAGATGGGACTCCCCGAGGCACTTCAGGCAGGAATCGTGGGGGGTCCCCCCGTATGCATCAGCTTAGAGCAGGCCGAGCACGGCTTGAATCCCGGAGAGCCAGGCATCAGCCCTTTATTGGGAGGGAGAAAAGGGGAGAAGCCCCTTATCTCCCACTACTATTTACACTAACTTCAAACAAGAACTATCAGAAAACTATTAACTACTTAAAAGTACTTAAAACTATTAACAATGGTAAACGAGTGCTAACTAAGCTAGGGAGGTGGAGATCAGCTACGCTGCGCTCCACAGTTCCAATGACTGTCATGGGCGGTAAGAAGGAACTGAGAGGGCGCTGGGCCGGCTGGGGTATTTATTCAGCGCCGCAACGGTGCCGCTCCAGAGGGCGCCAGATGGCCCACCGAGTGTTGCTAGGGTAAAAATCTTCCGACGATCGTGCACGCTGCGCACGCACACCTAATTGGAATACATATGAGCAAGCACTCGAAGAACTATAGTTAGTACACATGGGTGGGATTTTCAAGAGCAAATTAGCATCGGACGAACTTTTCTCCCAGTGAAGTCAGTGGTCAGGCCAATGCTGAATGCTTTTGAAAAATCCCACCCTATATGTACTAATTTAGTTTCATATGTTATGTACCTAAAAGATTTCAACATAACCACAGCACCATTAATAAGCCAAATTTTTCACCCTTCTCTAACTTAGGATAGGGATAAAGACCATTGGTAGAAGATACCAATATTACAATTCAGAATGAGTACAAAAATTAAGGTCCAAGTAAATTCCTTATATGCAGAAGTTAAACTATTCCCTTTGCACATTTGGGGGGAAAAAATTATGATTTTTCAGGCCCTCTTTTCAAAATGGAAATATCATCCATTTAGTTTGTACATACAGCTGTAGATATTTGTGCACAGAGTCCGTTTCTCTTTAAAAAGAAAACGGAAAATTATTTGTAGTCATAGTAACTAGTGTCTGTCCCCAGCATGGAAGTAGCACTCATACAAACTTTCCACATCAGTATAATGGTAGAGGTATACTACTCCTCTAGAAGTCTGCTCCTCAGAAAGATATACGTGCTGAACTGTTACTACTGTTCCTTCATTCTACAGCACCACTCTTCTCCCCTGAAGAAATAAGGTTTTGAGTCAAAGGGTCTGATTGACAGCTCACAGAAAACAATCGGGAGAGAGGTGTGTGGGGGGGTGTCTCCTCTGACTTCAATAGGATTTGATATGTTGCATTAAGATATTGTGGATAAGATGCTTACGTCCACTTCCATAGTTTAAGACGAGGATTGGAGGAAGGCAGGGCAGATAGGTTCTGCAACATTTTATCCTAGTGGTAGCTATGAATTTAAGGTTACTATGTTTTTTGTTTGGAACTATTTATTTAGTATAGAATACAGATACCACCATAATGGATGTTTTATAAATAAATACTTTCATTAAGAAAATAAGTTTACAGAGGAAAGATATGACTGGTTGTCTTCTGAACTCAGTTACCCCTTAATTTATGTAGGAAAAGGATGGAGATCTAAATTTCCACAAGACAAAAACTACTTGATGTCACTTTACCTTCTTCATCAATCCATTTCATAGTGAAGAGCTGTTCATTGTCAAAGAAGCACAGGTCTCGAACCTTATTACATAGTCCTTCAAACGAGATGGAAGGTTCAAAATAGGTTATCATGATGTCCCTGTATGAGAAATAAGTTTAACAAAATTATTCACACTCAAACTACAATGTTGTATGCAGGACTATAGAGTTGTTCATTTCCTGAACTCTGTTTTTTGTTTGCCAATGCCAAAAAAGTATCCCCAAAAAGGTTGATCATACTAAAGTGCTTCCTTGTACTCTTATCTGTTTTAATCCATGTGCAACATGAATACACCAGTGCTAGGGAAAAAACTTGGCCTTTGTAAGCCATTAAAACAGAATTAATAAGCACTCCGGTTTATTTTCTGCAGTTTAGAACCTGGGCTTCAAATTATTTTATTACCTGTTTGAAAACTGGAAGAGTAATCATCTACTTTTGAAAGATTAAGATGTATGACCCCATGCTACATCATTCAAACATGCATACTACATCGTTAAAACACCAATCACTTATCAACAGAACAGGACAGATTTTAGCTATACATGCAAGTAGTCAGTACTAACAGAAGCTAGATTGAAAAGAGGGAAATGCTACAATTTACAGCTAGGAAGAAAAAAATTCTGTTAAGGTTAGGTAAGCAGTACATTAAGAAGCTTGTTTGTTTCATGAATGTATATTATAGTGAAATAAAATCTATAAATTCTTTCTGCAACAAATGTGTAATAAGTTATGAAATGTTCATATAGTCTGTAGATGTACATGGCAAGTGACAAAACAGAAAAAATCGCCCTCATCGCCCCTACTTTTTGAGCTAATACTGACAGACTGTTAAAACATTAACAGTTCCAGTAATAACTGGGCAGGAGGCCAGCAAAGGAAGGATTCATGAAGTAAGTGGGTTCTAAGAAGGTATCTGAAATGGGTAACCTATCATATAGGTGGGAAACCAGCTCCCACTATTGGAAGCAGCTTGGAGGGGGGGGGAAGCATGAAGCAGTGAAGCAAGGAACAGGAACACAGAAGGAGGAACAAAAAAGCATGTTTCGGGAAAAAGGGGAGTAGCAGGAAAAAGATGCAAGAAAAAATTACATGAGTCATTGACAGTGAAGAGCTGGAGTAGGAAACAGTGGTGGTACTTTAACAAAGCTCTACCTGCAATCCCAGAGAAGCCATGTATTTGTATTAAAATAACCAGCAACTAATAGCACTGCCACAATTTATGTTTGTGGTTTCTGGATCATTAATATTAATGATCTAATATTAAATTTTTAAGCCATCACCTTCTGCCACCATTTTTTTGCCTTGTTTAGACCTTAAACTCTTCAGGACAGGAACAATCTATGGTACTTAGCACAATGTGGCCCCAGTCTGAGGACCGGTCTACCCAGAAAAGTTATACTGGTACAAAGTAGGGTGTGCATTTAAACATCAAAGTTATGCCGGTATAACTGCTCAAGTGCATACACTTACTCTGGTATAAAACAGTGTGCCCTTTTCTGGTTTAAGTTATGTCCTTTCAAAGTAGTTTAAAATATTCTGGAATAAGACTGGCTTTTTTCAGTTTTAAGTCTATACTGGTATAACCAGGGCTTAAATTCAGCCAGAGCTGTTCAGAGCGCAGCTCCAGTTAATATTTTCAAACCTTGACTCCAGCCTGCTGCTGCAGTGTGGTGTAAACCAGTACTTCTCAACCAGAAATCCGCGGCACTGTTGGGGTCCATGAGCAAGTTTCAGGGGTACGAGAGGCAGAAGCCCAGAGCCCCGCTGCCCCACAGCTGAAGCCCAGAGCCCCCTTTCCCCCCCCCAGCAGCTGAAACCCAGAGGCCACCCTGACCCCAGTGGGCCCTGGAGTTTTTATATCATGTTGGGGTGGGGAACGGAGAGGCTCAAAAAGAAAAAAGGTTGAGAACCCCTGGTGTAAGCAATACAAAATGCAGCTTTAATAAAAATAATTGTGACAATTTTCATGAGTACTGTGCAATTTATTTTTGTGGTAATTATGACAAATTAACAGTTACATACTGTATATGGAGAGCAGCAGGAGCCCTTTGTAGGCTGGCAGACCACAGATATGGGTGGCTGACAGAATGTAAACAACCGCGCCTTTCTGATGTAATCAATGAGGACAAAAGCCAGTGGGTAATCACATCTGATTTGCATATATGGTTAATACCTGTGTACAGTACTCAATTTTCCAATGAGTCAAAAAAATAAACGCACTATATTTTTCACAAGAAAGAGGAAAATATCTGATTAGGAGGAGAGTGGGAAAGTTAGTGGCACTGTTGTTCATCAGGATGAAGCAGCAGCGCAGGGCATCCCTGATTAGCAAGAACAACACTATGACGAACAGGAATGTGGCGGGAGTGACCTACCGTTGTGTTGGTCAGACAGCCAAGAGAAAGAATTAGGGAGGGGAGGATAAACCCATGACTAAATGTTAGAAAAAAAGGTTAACTGGGTTGCAGCATCTGCTCAAAAGTACAGTTTCTCAGAGCTATGAGCAGAAATCATGGCTTGAAGATTGAGCTAATTCTTATATTTCAAGCTATGGGGACAGCAAGTTAAAACAAATGAAGTCTCTGTGCTCACATATCTTTTTCCTCAGTCACAAAGCCACAGAAAGTATCCACAGTGAGGCAGAAAAAGGTAAATTGATAGCATGTCAAGTGCAAGGGCAGTCGCAACATATTGAACCAACCTGCAAAGTATTCCACACTGCATACAAACTGGTAAAACAAAATTGTCGCTCCTATAATTTTGAAACAAATTGATCTGCAGAAGTTAAACAGACTAAATATGGGGCAAATTCTCCATTCAAATGTCACCTGCACTAGTGTTCAGCAGCACATTGTGGAGGAAATGAAGAAAAAATATTTTAATATACAGTATCTTGTAAGTGCAAAATCGCAGTAATGATTGATGAGTCAACTACTTTGAGCCAGGCTTCCACTCTTAGTGTCTACAATAACTACAACATTAAGTGAGGAGTTATGTTCCTGAAAAATGCAACTTTAAGTGAAATGATGTTAAACGAATCCAATTTTCCCATAAGATTTAATGTAAATGCAGGGGGTTAGGTTCCAAGGACATTTTTTGGAGGCAGACAAAAGGCATTATATACCGTACAGTACTGTACTGTGGTGGGGAGGTGCCCCTGGCTTACCCCACACAGACACAGCCCACTGCAGACAAGGAGGCAGGCAAGGATGCTAGGAAGCACCTTGCACAGCAGCAGCTTCCCCCCAGAAGAACAGGTGCCAGCTTTGCCGGGGGATGCTCCAGGCCTGCTTCTTCCCATTCCCACTCCACCTCCTCCCCAGACCATGCCGCGTCCCCACTCCTCCCCCTTTCTCCCAGCACTTCCCTGACACCGAACAGCTGTTTGGCAGCACTTAGGACTTTCTGGGAGTGAGGAGGAGGAGCGGAAACACTGTGTGTCCCCACTCCTCCTCCTCCCTCCAGTGGCGGATTTAGAGTTAGTGGGGCCCTGTGCTCAGCTTCATTTTTGGGGCCCCCACCCCACAGGGGAAGCATTCTCTCTCATCTCCCTCCCCGTTTTCGTTCCTTTTTTCCTCCATTCTCCTCCTGGGGCTCAGGGCTGGGGGTGCAAGGTCTGGGAGGGAGTTAGGGTGCGGCAGGAGGTGCAGAGCACTTACTTGGGGCAGCTCCTGTTTGGAGCAGGGGACGTGCAGGTGGCTCTGCGCAGCGCAGCACTGCCCCCCTATGGCCGCAATTCTGGGAGTTGCCCCTCTCCCCCGGCCAGGCAGGGCCACCTAGAATGCAGAGGCTTTAGGAGCTGCAGGGCCCTGGGCTAAGGGGGCCCCGGGGCCCTGGCCTGCAGCTCTAAAGCCCCTTTCCCCTTCAAAGCGCTGCTTCTCTCCGGCCGCTGGCTGTGTGGCTGCCCCTGCTCCTCCTGAGTCCTCCAGCCCTTGCTTTCAGGGCTGCATTCTGAAAGGGGCTTTAGAGCTGCAGCCCGGGGCCCCCTTAGCCCAGGGCCCTGCAGCCCCTAAAGCCCCTGCATTCCGGCCAAGGGGGGGAGGGGGAAGGGAGGGCAGCTTCCCTGCTCCCTCCCTCCCAGAAAGTCCTAAGCGCTGGGAGGGAGGTGGAGGAGGCGGAGAAGAGGAACTTGTGCAATGCTCCCTTGTAAAGTCACTGCTCTTCCACAGAATCCTACAAGCAGTGGACAGAGCAGGCAGCCAAACTAAAGATGTGCAATGCTTCCTTGTAACGCCAACGAGCATGTTCCCTAATGGAGTAGCGATGTAACTTGGAAACATTAAGCAGGAGGACGTTAAGTGAGGAGTTACTGTACATATGATTGGCAACAGAGGAGATGGAGCAGCCTATGAACATGTTTTGTTGACCTAATTGAGCCTCCAGCCACTGATGTCTCAACCATTGCCAGAATCTTGCTACAAAAATTGGATGCAGTGGGATTCACAGAGGCTTACCTAAAGAAGCACTTGGTGGCTCTTGCTTGTGATGGAGCTGCAGTCATGCTAGGTCAGAAAAGCGGAGTGACTACTCGGATACAGCTGTGTTTTCCTAAATTGTCTTGCACTGCTCTGCCCACCAACTGGAACTCTGTTCACATCACCATGCAGGATATTCACGGAGTCAATCACTTTAAAGTGTTTATGGACAAACTGTACTCTGTACCATGCCTCCCCTAAAAGTGCAAAGGAACTTCAAGAATGTGCAGCAACTTTGCATGTAGAAATCTTGAAAATTGGGCCCGTTTGGGAACATGATGGGTTGCATCAAGTAGCCGTGCAGTGAAAGTGGTCTGGAAGAATAACTGTCTCGTTCTTCACTTATAGCAGTCGGCAGAAACAAAGTAAAGAAAAAAAAAAGACATGCTCAGCGGACTCCAGAAACACCTGACATTTACATAATTTGTACTCAACCTGGGCATATTTTCTGACACTCTACAAGAGTTAGTAGAACTGTCACTTGAGCTACAGTCCACGGAAATCAACATCCAAACTACACAAGACAAAATCCGGAGGCAGATTCGTGTTTTTGAGCAGACTGCAAGCACCAGGGGAGCAAAAGGCTTGCGCGAGAAGCTGAGATGGAATTTCAAGTCATCACATCAAATCAGCCAAACCCAATTCTACAGAAGTTTGCAGCATAGGCTCAGACAAAACTGATGAGCAACTTGCTGCTGTCAAATTTCTATATCCTAGGAACTAGCCGCAGGATGCCAACACACTCCATGGAGAATGCGAAGTCCAGGCTCTCTGCTATAGGTTGCAACTGGATGAGAGAGTGGTAGTGAGTGTGTGGGTTCAGAGAGAGTAAAAGTACAGTCACCAGAAGGCAATGCCAGCTCCTGTACAATCTCTTGTAAAGCGCATCAATATCTAAACGATAACATCAAGTGAATGGGGCTTTTCGCACAAGAACACAATCATGACTCCTTTACGGTCATCTCTGAAAGTGCAGACCATATCAACGCTACTTTTCATTAGCTTGGTAGGACTGTCTCTCACAATGTTCAACGCTGAGCATACATATGTGAGACTGCAACTGATCATAGGAGTAAGGTCAGAGAAGAAAAAAAAAAAAGTATGAAAACAACTTGATATAGCTGTGGAGCCTCCCTGAGTAGCTTTTTGTCTATCGGGTAGGTGGAGAATGGGGGGAAGCGGGGGAGAGGGGAGCTCCGGGAAATACTCTGAGAATGTAATAGTTTATACTAGTATAACTAGAAATACCTCATATAGACATCTCTTATATAGACAAGCCCTTAGCTGGAGCCTGTAAGCCCTTCTATAATGCAAATAGTAAAACTGTAGTCTCACAGTAACACCCTGTGGAGATGAAGGGGACACTCGGTGCATGGTACTGCCTGTATTTACCTTCAGACTTTCTAACACAGAGCTGTTCTGCCATAAAGGAGCAGCAGCTTCTGCCATAATTAAGATTGAGACTCAATTATGTTTCAGAAGACAACTATTCTAAGCCTCTGAAATCCATATGCCAGTTTGGATTGTCCTGACATTTGCAGTGGCTCATGGCAGCGTGGGGTAGGATTATAGGTCCAAATTTAAACAAGGGATTCCTAAGACAACACTCCCCTCCCATAAAAGTCAGCTGTTTGCAAAGTCACCTGGTTTTGTTTTTGCACACAACTGGGACTCAAACTACTAGGTTCTAATCATCTTCAAACTGATCTCAGTCACTCAGGATTTCTCTGTGCACAGCACCCACTATAAATATTGTTTGGTGATAATAATGATAATGTTAAGGGTTAAGTTTAGAAGTTCAGGTCAGGACCTAAACTGGTGAACTAAATTAAATTAAATGAGCATATGCAGCAAGACTAGGTTCTGTGAAAACCAGAGGATTAGCAGGCAGTCTTTTCACAGAAGCTGGGGCTCAAAGTGACATGCTGTGGTCACTGAACCTCAACTACCATCCATCCATGCACTGCCACTTTGAGTCCTATCCTAGGCATTTTTCAGAGAAAGTGTGTTGTCAGCTTTCTTGTCTGCATTCTTCTGGGATTCCTTTTGGAAGTTTGGCCCCAAGACCAAGTTTTCTGGTTTAAGTACAATATTTTAAGGAGCTCTAAAATACCCAAGCAGACAGATTCTTTTTTAGAAGCCCTATCAAGGAAATTGATTAGAATAACATAATTCTGCTCCTTGAACACTTCCCTGAACAATGCGACTGAGTGGGACCAAAGGAAAGCAAATCGCTGGGTCATTTGGTCCAGGGGTTCCTGATACATAGCCCTCCTAACATGAGCTGCTTATAACATTCACATTTTTATTTCTTTTTTGGCGCAGAGGCTGTGGTAGGGGTCAGAGCAGTGAGGGGGAAATGTGTGGGAGGTGGTGTTGGATCAGTGCAGCCTGGGGACTCCACCCCTATGCCCTTAGGTCTGTGCTCTGGCACTGCTAGTGAGGGGCCAGCACACCCCTAAACAATGACTCTACATGTAAGGGATCATTCAAACACTGTTTTTCAAAACCCAGCTTGATTACTAGATCTTTGGGTTTCCAAAAATGTAGATTTTCCTATGATTCCATGATGAATGAGGGACTGTTCTCAAAAGAGATCTTTGCTTTCTGGGAGCTCAAAAGTGAAGAACTATAAACAGGAAAAGTTGGGCAACCTCCCATTCAATGACACACTGGGGGAGGTGGCAGAGGGAAGTGGCACATCTGTGGCACTGCGCCTCTCCCTCAAAAATACCCTCCATCCGTCACAGCTTCTGCCTCCACTGTCCACCAGGCTAAGGGAGACAGTTCAAGCGGTCCCCTTCCTTCTGCTGTTTACCAATGAAAGAACCCAGAATTCCCCCACTTCTGGAGGTGGGATAAGGACGGTGGAAAGGGATATCAGGCTTCCCCTTCCCGCCAGAGCTGCTGCTTCTATGAAGAACGGGGAGGTAAGAGCAGTGTAGGAGAGTGCAAGAAGAGGAAGGGGGTCAGAACAATGTAGTGGAAGATGCTGGGGGCTTCTGCTCTGCCCTCCAAATCTCCCATATCTGTGCTCCTTATACCTGTCGACCACTTCAAAAAGCATACCCGCTGACTCCATACTAGTCCCAGCATCCTCGCTACAGCCCCTCAAACTGTGGGTCCCAGGTTAACGCCTGCCTCTGTATAGGGAGGTGGGCTGAGGAAAGAGAACTCAGCTGGCCTAGTCAAGCAGAGACTAGACAGGAGAAAATGCAGGGGCAGTTAAGATTTAACATGCAACCAATGCATTCTGTGATCATCGTAGTCACTGCCAAGGAGCCAAACGCAGTAGAGGGAGAGAGGTAGGCAATTGCGATAGAGAAATTATTCCTAAAAAAACAAGGAAATTAACCCCCAAAAACTTCACTAATGCTGAGTTATAGTTGCTCAGTGGTGCCTGGTGCCCTCCCAGAATGGGAGTGTCTTAAACCTGTAGAAACCAATGAACAAAGCAATGTTGTCCCGGCATGCCAATACCACGTAATAGCACTCTCCCTTACAGAAAGGGCAGAACACTGTCCTACATAGACTCTGGGAATAGAGCAATCACCTTCACTTTGATAAAACAAAACCCTGGTTTAGGTCAGGCAAAGCAAAAAGGAGTTTCTAAATACGGAGTCAAATACTGAGCTTACTCCACATGAACCACCCCGGACTTTCTAAACATTTCACCCTTTACTCATCGTCCTGAGGATTACTTGCAAGACATTGAGTACACCTACCCCATACTAAGTCCCAGAGACCATGTAATGCCACCACATTGCTGACACTCTCCAGGACAAGACAATTGCTGTGAACCACTACTAACAAACTACAGAACTCTCTGCTAAAGTGAGGTATAGTTGAGCCCTAAAGTAACGCTTCTCCTCATCACAGAGACAAGTCTTTCAACCTGCTCTAATTAATCCTGCCACCATTAATGAGAGTTACACCCAAGAGTGAATGCAGCAAGAGTGCAAGCAAATAAATGCCGCAATTTTAATCTGGAATGTAATGTAAACAATGATACCTTGTCACAGTGCTTCATGTTGACTTATTATAGCACCAACCTCACTGAACCACTTCCAGAAGCTATTGCCAGCTCCAAAGGGCAGAGTTAAAGTTGTGTTGCAGGGGTTGCATATGCTTCAACTCTGCATTTCCTGGTTTTCAGAAGTTTACATTTTAGCAGCTCTCCACATTCTGGAAGGGCAAGAGGCACCACTGAGCATTTTGTTAGTTCTGTGTTAAAGTTTGGTGGCATTTAATTGATTTACAGTTTAAAAGTTTGTTGTAGCTATAAAGACTGAATCTTATTGTTTCGTTATTTAAAATGAAAGATTAAATTCTGTAGAAATGAAGAGGGCACTAAGAAGCGATAGCTCTGCATACCAACATTTGACTCACTTCAACCCCAAAACAGACAAGAAGCTAAAGGGAATTCCAGCACTCAGTAGCAGAGGAGTTCAGCTGCAGCATTTTGGATAGACTAGAGAAGAGGCAAGAAGTGGAAAGACCACAGAAAAAGTTGACTAAGGATTTAAGTTGTGGAGATAGCAAAGAGAGGGTAGGTTTTGATAATATTAAAGCAGTGACAAGATTTGCTGAGCAACTGGATGTTTGTGAGTGAGAAGCAAAGAGAAGTTTAGATGAGAGACTGAACCTGAAATATTAGAGCCATCAATAGCAACAGGAAAAGCAGGAAATGGAAAGGGATTATTTAGAAGAAAAGATGAGACACTCCATTTGAAAGAGTGCTTAACGCAGCTCAAAATTAGAGGTTAAGAATCCAAAAAACTCAGACTAACATAACTGCAGGTTACATTAAACAGAGAAAAAGTATTCTGACTTTTCTGTCCACAAATTTAATATATACACTGAACATTTTGATGATTAATTCCTTCAGCTATCTTGTTCAACAAGGTAAATGTTAATAGTTCATTTTGAAAAAATAATGTATCTTTTAAAGGCAGGACTTATAGCAGGGGTGGGCAAACTTTTTGGCCCAAGGGCCACATTGGAGTTGCAAAATTGTATGGAGGGCCGGGTAGGGAAGGCTGTGCCCCCACAAACAGCCTGGCCCTGCCCGCTCCCACTTCCCATCCCCTGACTGCCCCCCTCAGAATCCCTGACCCATCCAACCCTGCCCGCTCTTTGTCCCGACTACCCACTCGAGACCCCTCCTGCCCCTATCCACCACTCCCTGAGCACCTCCTATCTATGCCTCCCTGCTCCTTTTCCCCTGACTGCCCCCTCCAGAGACCCCCCCAACTCCTCCCCAGAACCCCACACCCTATCTAATCCCCCCTGCTCCCGGTCCCCTGACTGCTCCAACCCCTATCCACATCCCCTGACAGACCCCCAGGACTCCCACTCCTATTCAACACCCCTCCCCCCCGTTCCCTGACCGCCTCCGCAGAACCTCTGCCCCATTCAACCTCCCCCTGCTCCCTGTCCCCTGACTGCCCCCTGGGACACCCTGCCCCTTATTCAACCCCCTGGCTCTGGTCCCAGCCCCCTTACCATGCTGCTCAGAGCAGCGGCTGGAGCCAGACACGCTGCTGTGCTGCCCCGCCAGAGCGTGCAGCCCCATCCCCCAGAGTGCTGCCTGAGCAGCGGCATGGTTTTGGAGGGACAGTGGGGGAGGGGCCACAGGGAGCCTTCCGAGCGAGCTCAGGGGCCGGAGAGGACAAGCCCGCGGGCCGTAGTTTGCCCACCCCAACTTATAGGCTAGGTGCTTTAGAATTGGGCACATTTTCCTACAGAATGGTGGTGCTATTGAACATGAAACCTGTAAATAAAGACCTGATTAAAGCAGGCTGCATTAGGAGCTCTTTAAAGATCTGAAAATCAAAAAAGAATCCTACAAAAAGTGGAGACAGGGTAAAATTGATGAGGTGTACAAAAGAACAGCACAAATATGTAGGGACAAAATCAGAAAGGCAAAGCCACAAAATGAGTGACACAAAAGGCAATTAGCAGAGGTTCTTTAAATACATTAGGAGCAAGAGAAAGACAAAGGAGAGGTCCTTGATTTAGTGGGGAAGGAAAGCTAATTACTGATGATATCAAGAAAGCTGAGGTGCTTCATGCCTATTTTGCTTCAGTCTTCACTAAAAAGGTTAATGATGACCAGATACATAACACATCAAATACTGACAAATGGAGGAGATGCATGGGGGGAAGGAGGGAATGCAGGGTCAAATGCCCCCCTCACAGCCATCCCGGTAGGGGCGGGACCAGGCCGTGCCTCTTCCAGCCACTTGGGACAGCACCTGGCTGCGGTTGTGGCAGGCTGCCCTCTGCCCAGGCTTGGCTTCCGAGGACAATGGCCAAGTGAGCCAGAACCCGCCTCCCCTTCTTCCTGGAGCACACAGCCAAGGAGGCAGGGAGAGCGCAGTGCCCCGGGCTGGACAGGGAGGAGACACATGGGGCGATCACATGTTCTCCCCTTTAAACTTATGCCCCCCTAGTACTGGGAGGCACCAGTCATATGCCAACAAGGGGGAAGGAATACAAGCCAAAATAGAGAAAGAACAGGTTAAAGAATATTTAGATATGCAGAGCCTGATGAAATTCATCCTAAGGCAGCGTTGCATGCAGCCACCAGGGACTTTTCTTGCGGCCACAGCCTCCTGGACTGTTGGGGAGGTGAAGCAAAGCAGCGTCCTCTTCCTCTCCCTAGTGCTCCTAGATGCACCACCTTGGTGCTGGTTGCTAGGGCCGCCAGCAGGGGTCCCCCTCCCAAGACACCTGGGACACAACGCTGGAGAAGGAGGCAGCCTGGTGAGTTCCCCAACTTCCCAGTAGTGGTTTGAACTTCAGTCCTGAGGTTTCAGGGGGGTAGGCTCTGGCTGCGGGCTCCAGCCCTGGGCTCCCGGCTGCACAGCTTTGGGCTCTGTCTTCCAGCCACGGGGCTATAGGCTGCAGCCCCCTGCTGCCTCCCTCGGCCCTCCTCCCCCCACCATACAGGGCTTAATTTGTCCCCAGGCTTGCCAAGTAAAGGCTTGCTGAGTAAGTCTGCTGTGAAAAGTGATACTTGCATATTTGTTAATATCACTTTTCACAACAGGCTTATTATAGCTAGCAATAAATAAGTTACAATGATTTGGACATGTATATGTGCATATTTATTTTTTTCCTAAAGCTAATTAAGTATTTTAGGGAAAAGTGTGAGAGCAGCCAGCAAGAGTTGGTGGCCGCACTCTGAGGCCACCAAAAATTTGTCCTGAGTGTACTGAAGGAACTAGCTGAAGCAATCTCCAAGCCATTAACAATTATCTTTGAGAACTCCTGGAGAATGGGAGAGGTCCCAGAAGATTGGAGACGGGTAAACATAGTATCTATCTTTAAAAAGGGGGACAAGGAGGACCTGAGGAATTATAGACAAGTCAGCCTAACTTCAGTACCTGGAAAGATACTGAGCAAATTATTAAACAATCAATTGGTAAGCACCTGAAGGATAACCAGGTTATGAGTAGTCAGCAGGAATTTGTCAAGAACAAATCATGCCAAACCAATTTTGATAGGATTACTAACCTAGTGGATAGGAGGAAGCAGTAGACATGATATACCTTGATTTTAGTAGGTCTTTTGACACAGTTCTGCATGACACTCTTATAAGCAAACAAGGGAAATGTGATCTAGATGAAATTACTACAAGGTGAGTGCACAAATGGTTGAAAGACCATACTCAGAGTAGACAAAGAGTCCTGTGGCACCTTATAGACTAACAGACATCTGTTAGTCTATAAGGTGCCACAGGACTGTCACTTCTACAGATCCAGACTAACACGGCTACCCCTCTGATACCATACTCAGAGTAGTTATTAATGGTGTGCTGTCAAATTTGGAGGGTGTATGTAGTGGAGTCGCACAGGAGTCAATCCTGGGTCCAGTAATATTCAATACTTTCATTAATGACTTGTATAATGGAGTAGAGAATATGCTTATAAAATCTACTGAGGAGACTGAGCTGGGAGGGATTGCAAGCACTCTGGAGTACAGGTTTAAAATTCAAAATGACCTTGACAAATGGTTCAATTCAGAGCAATTCTCCAAGATGAAATTCAATAAAGACAAGTGCAAAGTCGTTAGGAAGGAAAAGTCAAATGAACAACTACAAAACAGGGAATAACTGTGTAGGCAGTAGCCCTGCTGAAAAGGATCTGGGGGTTATAGTGGACCACAAACGGAACATGAGTCATCAATGTAATGCCATTGAAAAAAAGACTAATTTGGGTGTATTAATAGGAGCACTGTATGTAAGCACAGGAGGTAATTGCCCCCCTCTACTCGGCACTGGTGAGGCCTCAGATGGAATACTGTATTCAATTTTGGGTACCACAACTTAGGAAAAATGTGTACAAATTAATGATAAAAAGTTTAGAAAACCTGACTGATGAGGAAAGGTTTAAAAAAATGGGCATGGTTAGTCTTGAGAAAAGAAGTCTGAGAAGAGACCTGATAACACACTTCCAATATGTTTAAGGTTATTATAAAGAGGACCGTGATCAGTTGTTCTCCATGTTCACTCAAGATAGGACAAGAAAATAATGGACTTAATCTTCAGCAGGGGAGATTTAGGTTGGCTATTAGGAAAAACTTTCTAACGATAAAAGGGCAGTTAAGCTCTGAAATAGGCTTCCAAGGCAGATTGTGGAGCTCCCATCATTGGAAGCTTTTAAAAACAAGTTGGACAAACACCTGTCAGGGATGGTCTAGGTCAGTGGTCTCCAACCTTTTTACGCCCAAGATTACTTTTTGAATTTACACAGGATCTACCCTGCGCCTTCTCTGAGGCCCTGCCCCTTCCCCCAAATCCTACCCCACTCACTCCATTCCCCCGACCCGCTCTCTCCATTGCGCGCTGTCCGCCACCCTCACTCACTTTCACTGGGATGGGGAAGGGTGTTCGGGAGCAGTTGGGAGCGGTTCGCAGTGTGAGAGGGGGTACTGGGCTGAACCTGGGGCAGGGGGTTGGGGTACAGGAGGGGGTGAGGGGTACAAGCTATGAGGGGGGGCTCAGGTGCAGGAGGGGGCCCTGGGCTGGAGCAGAGTGTTGGGGTGCAGCAGGGGGTACAGGGTGCTGGCTCTGGGAGGAGGGTCAGGGCTCCCAGTTGGCAGCACAGGATGGCTGCTACTAAAGCAGGCTCTCTGTCTATCCTGGCCCCACGCCACTCTCGGAAGGGGTCAATGCACCCTTGCCATCCCTGGGGAGGGGGGCACAGAGCTCCACGCTGCCCCTCTCTGCAAGCACCACCCACGCAGCTCCCATTGGCCGGGAATGGGGAGTTGTGGCTAATGGGAGCTGCGGGAGTGGTGCTTGCAGGCAGGAACAGTGCCCAGAGGAAGCCCCCTGCCCCTCCGCCCCGAGGCCACACTGGCTACTTCCGGGAGCAGCGTGAGGCTGGGGCAGGCAGGGAGCAAGCCTGCCTTAGCGGCAGCCCCGTTACACCACTGGAGATCACGATTGACTGGTTGGTGACCACTAGTCTAGATTTACTTGGTCCTGCCATGGAATAGGGGGCTGGACTTGATGACTTTTCAAGGTCCCTTTCGAGGCCTACATTTCTATTATTTGCTAACCCTTAATGGTGGTGCAAACACCTCCACGATAAAAACTCTATTTTTCAGAATTTATTATTTTAATTTCAGTAGTATCCATAAGCCCAAATCAAGGCCTTATTTTACTTGGACCTGTACAAATAGAGTTAGAGAGACACTGGCCTGAATACCTTGCATTTAAAACAAATATTCAAAAGCTCTCTTTGTAAACGTTTAAGATTAATAGGATCCTCCTTTAGTAAATAAGAGGCCTGCTCTACCCCTGGAAGAAAAAATTAAAGCAACATTTCACATGAGTAGCCTCTCCAACAGAGTTAGTTAATCATGAGCTACAGCAAAATTGTGTTTATCACTATTGTCTTTCCTGGAGTTCAGTAAAGACTCAAAACAGACTGATTTGTTATAGTATCTAAAAAGGCATACTGTATACCTTGTTGCTGCCCTCCCACTTTTCAGTCGAGATCAAATGGCCTTTCTTCATTATCCTTAAAGGTCACTTTATATACATCCTTCGATTAAAAAAAAAAATCAATGTTATCGGTTAAAGGTAATCAAACAGATATATTTATCCCATTGTTTATTATACCACTGATCTCCCATGGAAGCCTAAGATTAACTACTATGCACAATGGGGATAGAGACTAAATTCTTCAAAATCTTACAACTCCTCCACACATTTATCACGCTCCCACGTCAAACATTTATGCTTTTGAGGAGGTCTAATTACATCACTCAGAAAGTCACACAATATATGACTCCCAGAACGAGTCTGCTATTTCAATATTCTCATCCAGTACTAAATCAGAACTCTTTAGAGCATGATTTAAAGTGAGCCTTCTCATAATGGATGCTTCAAGGTCTGGAGATCACCCACTCCTGCACAGTGAGATTTAATTGCTAACCATGCCTGAAGACCCAGTCATCCTCCTACCTAGATTAATTTTTACAGTGGAGTATTTACAGCACGGACAAATATTTATGAAAAGAAAGACTAAAAGGTTTACTCCTCTTAAAATATTCCTCCACTGAAGACCATAAGAAGTTTGGTCAAGACAATGGAGAAAACATTTCTGCTCTACTAACTTTATAGCGTGTGCATTAGTATGATTTGTCAAATACCACTAAAATCCACAAAATAATTCTAAAATGAAGATACACAAATCAATTTCAAGTGTCTGCTGAGTTATGTTTTGGCTCCTTGGTTATATATTAAACAGTTATTTCTCTTTCCTACTCAATGCTGCTATATTAATGTAAAAAAAGAAAAAAGGCAAGTTAACACATACCACAAAGCTCATGATACAAATAGTTTCTTGGTCTTAGGACAAGATTACTTATACTGGAGATATTGGAGGACCACAGAGCATATTTAATGATGAATTAGAACAAGAATTCAGTTTATTTTACTATGCATTCACTTAGAAGATCTTAATGATCCATTATAAACTGACTACCAGTTTTCCTGGGAATCTAACTTTTCGTCATTGGTATAAGTTACACAGTTGAGGGGGGCAAAGCATCTTTACCCTGCCATCTAACTGTGCTCTAAGCCTGGTCTAAATTAGAGCTTATGCTGTTGAAAAATAGTTAAAAGAATTTTCTGAAACTTCATCTATGCCAATCATTAAAGGTAAGCACTACTTAGCACTTTCTGCCATCTCATCTTAACCTGGATGGATAATGGTTACTCCTCAGGATTTGCCTTTAACAACGATAGATCTACAGGATTCATCATTGCATACAACAGTATAATTACTGCATGACCTATTTCTAGCTGTTCTAAACCATGCCACTAATAATTTATTCATCTACTTTGTGGATTGACAACTTATACAGTATTGAGATCATATAGCTTTACTATTGTACAGCACTGACGACGTATTGTATGATACCAGTTAAATACTAAAATATGGACCCATCACAAGAAACTTCCAAACACAAAATGGTGAAAATGTACATGAGAGCTCACGTGCTTATACCGATGGGTGCTGGCTCTTCTAATTTGTTGTTGCTGAATTCCTTATGAATGTCACTGTGCAAGTACTATGTAAAATGTTTTACTAGTAAATAAATAAGAATATGGCTAAGGTGCCTAACATAGCCACATAGTCCTATTAGCAACAGCTGTATTTCTTGCCACCTCCCACTCTTAGGAATTTATTTTATGCTCTAACAGCAATGACCACTCTAGCGAGTAAGTGTCTGAGTAAAAGACCTGTTTTATCTTGAGTTACTGTCACTGCTGAAGAAAGCTATGCTGCCACACAGAGGTTCAGAGCTTCAGGTCCTCAGCTCCGAAGCCTGCAGAGGCCTGGAGTAGATAATATCTTGCACGCTAACAACAGTTTCTCAATGGTGCAAGATGAAAAGTCTGCCAGCGGGTAGGTTAGCGGAAAGTATTTTGGCTGTGGGGAAGGGGAAATCAAAATAGGGGATCCCATGATGACAAAAAACCCTGTCAGAATGTAAAACCTTAATATAAATCATGACTAAGGCATTCCAGTCAGATAAATTGTTTATAACCAACTCCCTGTGTGAGTCATTTTAGCTCCAGGTTTATTAATGAACTACTGACTGCATTAACACCACTCAGGTAAAGAGTCAATAGACAAGACATTCAAAAAAGAAGAATTTCTTTGTTAGTGATGCCAATTCAAATAATCACACTAACTGGCATCATTAATACAGACCTTGGTCAAGAGAAGCCCAGAAACAAACTCCTTTACACATTAGGTGAGGAATGAAATTAAGTGACAACTAACAAATGCAGAAAAGGTTTATGGTGCTCAGTCTACACATGGCTTTTTAACTTTCCTTTTAAAATTATGAAACTGCAGACATGCCTTAAATATTCACTATTATTGAATGGAAAGCACTACAAACTTAATAAAATTGCTGCTATACCTTCATCCAGCTTTCTGTCAAGAAATGTGATGGATTCTCCATGTGTGCCTCTCTCTGAAATGAACTTTCACCTATGTTTTGTCTGTTTGGATTCAAGTATCAGAGGGGTAGCCGTGAGTCTGGATCTGTAGAAGCGACAGAGTCCTGTGGCACCTTATAGACTAACAGACGTATTGGAGCATAAGCTTTCGTGCGTGAATACCCACTTCTTCAGATGCATGCAGTGGAGAAGTGGGTATTCACCCACGAAAGCCTATGCTCCAATACGTCTATTAGTCTATAAGGTGCCACAGGACTCTTTGTCGCTTCTATTTGGATTGTGATTTCTTTGGGGTACGTGCTGTCTCTTCCAAGGTATCTGTTCACTGTTTAGCACAATAGGGTCCCAATCTCTGTTGGGACCTATACGTGCTACCTTAGTACATAAAGTAAATAATTCAAATCTTTCTAAAAATACTGTAAGTAAATCAAGCAGAATGTGCTCATTTTGAATAGTTGTCAGCTGTTGTAAAATAGATTAGAGTATTTGGGAAGGAAGAGGCAAAAGTGAAAGGTTATCACAGGTACATTCATATTTGTGAGTAATGCCACTGCAATGAGCACAACTGAGGATCTGGAGCCAGCATGGGTTCATCTCTTCACTTCTCCCCTGACTGCCTCTTCCCACAAGCAGCTTCATGAAACCCGACACCACCACCTCCAAGATGTTCCCCGGAGCACAATCCCTGTCGGCTACAACTGTGTTCAAAAGAGTGCTTAAGAACCATTTCTGAAAAATGCTGCAGCTGGCAAGTTCTGGCGTTTTATGGACGATTAGAAGAAATACTTATCTGCCAGCGCTGCAGCACAGTTTAAAACTGCCTATAGATGTACTGCATAAGCGAAGGGACATACGTTTAGCATCGAACACCACTCCGAACATTGTTACAAACAACAGCACAGGCAGAATTCACACTCCCCTCCCTCCCTCCCAGCCAAGAACAACATTCCAAAAAATGGGGCATTCACATTATTTCACCAACTGTTAGGGGGAAAACACGAGTATTTTCAAATCACTGACTCGTAAGGCCAGCCAGCCCGAAAGTCCACATTATCTAGTCAGCATGAACACAGTTCTCTCCTAGCTTCCACGCGGGTGCTCCCCACGTAGCCCCATCTCCCTTAGATCCCCTTCAGCTTCAGCAGATACTCCTTCCTGCTTCCTCTGATTTCCCATTCTCATGCAACTCTGGAGTCCCACCAGAATCACTGCAGGCAACCGCTGAAACCCCCAATATCCCCTCACGCCAAACTTCTTCAGAGCGACTGCCCTGCGTAGACCCCCTTGTGTAGACTCGCCCCCTCCAGACGCCCTCTCCCCTGAGGCCTTGCTCCATTACCTGCCCATTCAGTGCCGGTAGCCGCCACCCCACGGCCCTACAAATCTCACCTACCGCTGCTGCCCCTCAGCTCCCCGCCCCCCACATCCCCCTTCAGGCTGCTTCTCCCCCCGTGCCCCCCATCCACTCCAGTACGCTGCCCCCCCCCTCCTCCTCCTCCAACCGCCCCGGCACCGCCCTCCCCCAATCAAGCCCCTGGCCCCCAGACTCCACTCCCACCCCCGTGCTCCCCACCCGGGTACTCCCCAGCCACCGAGCTCCCCTCCGCCAGGCACCCCGCCCAGGCCGGCTCGCTCACCCTTTGTAGTAGGCTTTCACCCGGACCTGGTGGGCGCTCTCCCCGCCGAGGCTACTCCCGCCCAGCGTCGGGTGGGACATGATGGTGGTGGTGCTGCTACTGTCCCGCTGAGTCGGCATCTCCCCGGCCCCCTCCCCGAGGCGACCAGAGGAGCAGTAAGGGAGGAAACGAGCGACCCCGAGAGCGGCCCCTGTAGTGGCAGCAGCCGCGCACCGCCCAGGCTTCAGGACGCTCTTCCGTCCCGCCTCTGGCCAGCCGCTACGAGCGCCTCAGAGCCAGCCCCGCCCGTGACGGGCCGAGCCAAGGGGCCATACCGGGAGGCCGGGACAAACCACTTCTTGGAGCGAAAGGGAGGGAAGAAGCAAGACGAGGACAAACCAGTCCGGTGAGGGGAGGAGGCGGGATCAGCCTACACGCCACAGCAATGGGGGGGGAGGGGATACCGCTACTTCCGGAGAGAGCAGGAAGGGACCACCCACCCAATCCCCCTATCAATTGCCTCCTTAGTCTCCTCCAGTGCGCACCTGTCGAGAGGGCTGTTCTACATTATTAGGAAGGAAGGGGGGGGGGAAAACAAACACGAATCTCCTTAAACAGGCACCGAAGCGATTTATCCGGAGACAAACTGTGCAGAAAAAGACAGGAACTGCCACCACCTTCTCTCTCATCCTGTAAAGTGAAGGTGTGCAACAGCAGTGAGGCCTCTGTTATCCGCAGTTGGTACAGTCCACAGCTTCCTGGGGGGTATTATAGAGGGACGAGCAAAAGCCACACGGAATTCTGGGGCTTGTAGTCACTAAAGTTCAGAATCCGGGGGACGCGCCGCTGCTGTTCCCTGTTCTTGCCCTAGTATGTGTAGGTGATGTGTGTAGAGGGTGTTAGGATTTTATAGGGAAGGATCTGCCTGAGGTGGAATAGCAGTGCCTGATAGAGATTTCTTAAGGGTGTAGTGCTCTTCATTTGGAGGAGTTAAGGATGGGGAGCTTGTTGTTGTGCCAGAACAACTGCTACTTCCTCCTCATCATCACTCGTGTGCAGGGCCGGATTAAGACCTTAAGAGGCCCTAAGCACTGAATAGATTATGGTGCCCCCCTCCCCCATGTAATTCAAAATAAAAACAATACTATACTGTAAACTAAAATTTTATTTTTCGAAATGACACAAAACTTACATATGTGCTGAAATTAAAATAGCTTATTTCTAGATTTTCTGATTGCAAAATTCTGGATAAGTTCATCGAAGCTGACTCCACGAAGCATGTCCTCTTCCATATACAACAGGGAAAGTGAATCAAGTCTGTCCTGACACGTTGTTCTCTGAGGGTTTTTATTCTTCTCAGCTGAGAAAAAGAGCGTTCTGCGGAGCAGTTAGCAATCATCAATGTTAGAAAAATACATAGTGCGATCTCTACATTTGGAAATACACATTGTATTCCATCTTCCAATATTGTGTCATGAAGATCAATGTGACTGAATTTCATTTTTCCTGTTTCATTAAACTTTGCACGCATATAACGGTGGAACTGCCGTACTTCTCCACAGAGATTCATGTTCAAGTCAACAGGGTATGAGTCAACTAGCTTTTGGGAACCTTGTGAATATTGTTCGTCAGATAAGTCCATATCATTTAGAAAAGAAAATCTAGTTGATACTTCTTTGTACACTTCAGCTCTCCTCTTCATATGAGCTTCAAGCATAGGCGCCGACTCCGTGGGTGCTCCGGGGCTGGAGCACCCACGGGGAAAAATTGGTGGGTGCAGAGCACCCACCGGCAGCTCCCCGCCAACCCCGAGGCCCGCGCCCAGCTCTCCGCCAGCCCCGGGACCCACCGCAAACTCACCTCAGCACCGGGAGACGTTGCGGGGCCCCGCCCCCGACACTGGGCGACGTTGCGTTGGGGATGGGGCCCCGCAACGTCACCCGGCGTCGGGGCCGGGCGTCAGCCCCCACTGGCGCCACCGGAAGTCGGCGCCTGTGGCTTCAAGTGTATCAATTATAGCGTAGTAAGTAGATACGCAAAATTTGACTCTAGGATTCAATGCTGTTTTCTACAGCATTGAATGTATAAATATCCTCCTACTGTATGTTCCATTCTATGCATCCGACGAAGCGGACTGTAGTCCACGAAAGCTTATGCTGAAATAAATTTGTTAGTCTCTAAGGTGCCACAAGTATTCCTTTTCTTATTTTCTTTTTGCTGACACAGAGTAACGCGCCTACTACACTGAATGCTGTTTCTGTTGCACTGCTGTCATTTGTTTGTTTTTTCCTGATTCACTTGTGGGACTGGGCTTCTTTGTAGTTAGTATCAGGCGAGATATCTTTTTATATGTCTTCAAATCTTTCGAAATCATTCCTCAAAATGTGTAAGTGGTCTGCTAATGATTGACAGAGGTCTGCATATGTTTTCAAATCCAATTCTTTTTCTTGGAGAGCTTGACTTGTGTGGTAAAAGTGTTGTAAAATTTCATTCCACATGGTCAACATGAATACAAACACTAGTGTATGGAAGTCTAACAAAGTTCTGATTTTTCCCATGATGACTACATCGATGCTTTTTTAAAAATATCAAATATCAATTTTTTTCCAAAAAAATCTCATTTTTTTGGTGCCCCCTGCTTTGCTGGTGCGCTAAGCACGTGCTTAGTCTGCCTATTGGGTAATCCAGCCCTGCTCATGTGGTGTGTGAAGTCAAGGGGAGCACTCGGTTGTTTAAAGTTAAGCACATGCTTGAATGCTTTGCTGGATTTGAGCCTAATCCAATTCCTGTTTTAATGCAGTATTATTGTAGCCTTGTTGGTCCCAGAATATTACAGAGATGAGGTGAGTGAGGTAACATTTTTTATTGGACCAATTTCTATTGGTGAGAGAGTCAAGCCCTGTGTAAGCTTGAAAGCTCATTCTCTCTCATCAATAGAAATTGGTCCTATAAAAGATGTTACCTCACCCGCCCTGTATCTCTCTATGTATTTTAATGGTAATATATCAGTTGTTTTGGGAGCAGAAGTGACAGCTAGAGCAGCACTTGCTGAAACACACTGCAAAAATACTTTTTTAGCACACTATGATTTACCACTGTTTTGAGGTTATGATTAATTAACAGGTTTGGATTCAGCAAATGATTGAAACCTGCATGCACTACACTGTTCACTACAGCATTTGGGTGCAACAGGGTAGAGTGTCAGCAGTAATTTGCTAGGACAATCTCCTCAAGTTTTCAAGGGAAACAAGTAATTTGGTGAGGAGTGTTCTGCAGTAATGTAGAATACTCAGGAAGCCTGGGTGATCTATTCTCATTTTTTCCCCTGTATCCACTAATATGGGTGTAATTTTAATCCTGTTTCTGTAGGCAGCAAAACAGGTCATCAATAATTTATCAGAAGGAAACATAGAGCTATGGTAGCTCTTTGCTTAAAAGAAATTATTTAGACAATCTTACAATTAGAGGTTTCTAGATCTGTTTTTCTTTCCTGACAGGAAAGTTCCTGCTGTCACTGCTTTTAGGTAGGTGGAGTGAAATATTATAGGATAATTTAACAATTTGTGACAAGCCGGTCAGTGCACTTGTTAATCACCTCCAGAAAAAAAAAAGGGAATCCACACCTTCAGATATGGACCTAACCTAATTTAGAACTTCCATTCACCAGCATTAAACAAACAAATAAGGCCTGGTCTACACTTAAAAATTAGGTCAACATTGCTTACGTTGGTCAAGGGTGTGAAAAGTCCATGCCTTGACTGATGTAGCTATGCTGACCTAACTGCCAGTGTAGACACAGTTATGTCTTCTTCTGTCAACGTAGCTACTATCGTTCAGAAAGGTGGTGTTCTTACACCAATGGGAAAAACCCGTTCCCTCGGTGTAGGCTGCATCTATACTATGGAGTAATGCCAGCATAGCTACAGCAACATCGCTATGCTGGTATAGTCTCTGTAGTATAGCCATATCCTAAGACTTGCATTTACTAGAGCTCAAATAATATAGGGTAACAATAATTTAGTCGAACACATGCTTCATCTAGTGCTTCTTCTAGCTCCCAGTATGTTATTTTCTAGTTCATTCTCTATTTACTACCTTATCTGTGAGGGGAAGCAAGTGACTGCAGCCAATTTCTAACCATCAGAGGAGTGAAGTTCTGGAACAGCCTTCCAAGGGAAGCAGTGGGGGCAAAAGACCTATCTGGCTTCAAGATTAAGCTAGATACGTTTATGGAGGGGATGGTTTGATGGGATAACATGATCTTAGTCAAAGGTCAATTAATTGCCATCAGTGGTAAATAGGACCAATGGTCAATGATGGGATGTTAGAAGTTACTACAGAGAACTTTTTCCTGGGTGTCTGGCTGATGAGTCTTGCCCACATGCTCGGGGTTCAGCTGATCACCATATTTGGGGTCGGGAAGGAATTTTCCTCCAGGGTAGATTGGCAGAGGCCCTGGAGGTTTTTTGCCTTCCTCTGCAGCATGGGGCACGGGTCACTTACCGGAGGATTCTCTGCATCTTGAAGTCTTTAAACCATGATTTGAGGACTTCAATAGCTGAGACATAGGTGAGAGGATTATTCCAGGAGTGGGTGGGTGAGATTCTGTGGCCTGAATTGTGCAGGAGGTCAGACTAGATGATCATAATGGTCCCTTCTGACCTTAAAGTCTATGAGTCTATAATTAGCTTTGATAAGGAAACAGTGTTTCCTGGGGAATGATTGCAAATCTAGTTGCTAACTACCTGGAACAAGATTTTAACCCTTGGCTTGCCAGGCATCAGACAAAATTTATCAACCTGCCATGCTTCTGTAATGCAAAATCTTAAATTATCCCACTGTCATTGTATCACTGACAGACCAACCAACCTGATGACCCATATTGTATGATCCATAACAATTTAACAGATGGCATTACAATTGTAATCAAGTCAATCTACTGCTTTGTAAATTTCAAGGAGATGTACTAGACCAGCGGTTCTCACAATACAGTTTTTGGTGGCCTCAGAGTACAGCCAACTCTTGCTGGTGGCCGTTCTGACAATTTTTCCAAAAATACTTAATTTTAGGAAAAACAAATAAATATGCACATATACATGTCCAAATCATTGTAATTTATTTATGTAGAAGCTTTTTTGCAGTTGTCTCTATTCTTTACTCGACCTAAACAGAATAGAAACACAAATAAGGTGTTTTGCACATTCTTGTTTCTTTTGTTGTTGTTTCTTTTGCTGTCTGGTTGCTTTTTTAAAAGACTGCTAGCTAGTAAGTCTGCTGCTGCGAAAAGTAATATTTGTATATTTATCAATATCAATTTCCATAGCAGATTTACCAGGTAGCCTGGAGGCTATGAAAAGTGATATTAACAAACATACAAATATCAATTTTCACAGCAGACTTACTCAGCCTTGACAAGCCAGAGGACAAATTAAGCCCTGGATGGGAAGGTGGGTAGGGAGACAGCCAGGGCCAGGGGCGACAGGGGAGGCAGTGGGGGGCCAGAGGCAATGTGGGGGGCGTTAGACGAGGGCTTGCACCTGCAGCCAGGGTCGAGGGCTGAAGCCCACAGCCCCATGACCAGAGCCTGCTGCCCGCCACCTCAGGGCTGAACCCCAAGCCTCACTGCCCCTGGGAAGGTGTGGAACGCACACCATCTGCCTGTTCCTTTGGCATTTGTGGCTCCAGAGGGGGGCAGTGCCAACCCCTGCTGATGGCCCTGGAGGAGGGGCCACTGCTTTGCACCTCACCCCCACCTCCCCAGTCACTGTCCAAGAAGCTGTGTCTTCAAGAAAAGCCCCTGGTGGCCGCATTTGAGAACTGCTGTACTAGACTAGCAATCAGCAACTCATTCTTTTGTAGTAAAAGAAATCAAAGGTAGATGCTAAATGTATTTGTCTGTGTTTACCTATATCTTGTTAGAAGTTTAACAATGTAACCAGATTAGTTTGTAGATGCTAATTTCCTTTCATTACTTAATTACCTTAATTATGTTTACAACTGTGTCCAGTTAACCTTAAGACCAAAGATATAGGCTACTGCAGGAAACTAATAATATTATCTACATTGTCTTCAGTTTAACTATGTTATAATGAAGGACCGGCTAATTGATTTATGTGAATGAGTGTAACTAGTTTATCTGGGTATGCATAGGAAATAGATGATTAGCTTCAAAGAAAGGGTCCACATACTATATGCATGGCCTATTCTTTCTCAGGGGAAGGCCCTGCTTTGACAATTTCTGTTAGGAGGCTTGTCAGCCTGCTAGAAGAGCTATAAATAGGGCCCTATCAAATTCAGGGACCGTTTTGGTCAATTTCACAGCCAGAGGGTTTAAAAATTAGTCGTTTTAACAATTTCAGATGCTTACATCCAATCCAAAATGGAATAATGGGGGTCACAGGATTGCCACCCTCACTTCTATGCTGCCCGCAGAGCTGGGCTCTGAGGCAGCAGCTATCAACCTTCCTGAAGCTAGAGGAAGTTCCCAGAGGTCGTCTGCAACTGCTGGGAGCTCCTAGCTGCTAATCCCCTGGCAGATTAACGCAGGGGCCCTGGCCAATTTGGGGGGCCCCAGAAAAATGGGGTTCCCAGAGCCCCGGCAGGAGTGGGGTGTCCAGAGCCCCGGCAGGAGTGGGGCAGGGGGTGTGGAAGCCCCGAGCCTGGGCAGAAGTCATCAGGGTGAAAGCCCTGGTCTAAGCCCTGGTGCTGCTAAAGCGCAGAAGTGAGGGTGGTAAAGCCTCAATTCTCTGCTGCCTCTGGAGGTGGGTCTGATCTCCACACTGAAAGTGGAGGTGCAAGGGAATGACAAGTCCTGTCCCTTCCTGGCCTGGCGGACTAGCAGTTGGAGTCCCAGGCTGGGGCACTCCCAGCAGCATAGGGAGATCGGATTTCACGGGGCAGGGCTTATTTCAAGGTCTGTGACACGTTTTTCATGGCCATGAAATTGGTAGGGCCCTAGCTATAAAAGACAAGCCCTGGGCCTGATCCTGCCATGTCAAGTCTGCTTAAACTTTGCACAGGGAAAGTATAAGTTGTAAGATGGAGATCTTCCAAATAATTATTTGGAATACTCTGGAAAATGCATGGAAAAACTTTAACAGAGTTTACATCTAAGCTGCCGTTGGATTCTGACCTGCTGGAATTCCAGAGAGACTTTTACAAGACAGCAGTTTATTCCATCACTGCTGTGATCCTGAACTATGAACACTGGAAGTCACTTGTATGTATATTGATCTTTTAACCATTTGTAACTCTCTGCTTTCTTTTTCCTTTTATTATTAAATCTTTAGTTTTAGTTACTAAAGGATTGGCACCAGCATGATTAGCGGGTAAGATCTGAGACTCATATTGACCTGGGGACAAGTTTTTCTGGTCCTTTTGGATTTCTTAACCTCCCATATGGTGAATCCGGTTTTCAGTAACCCTTCTCTATATTAGACTTGGCTGTCTAGATGGGAACCAAGGGCTGGATTGCCTAATGGTGACTGTGTTTGGCTTCTTGTTAACTAGTGTGGCACTGCAGAAGCTGTTTTGTTACTGGCTTAGCGAATATAATTATACAATAAACCGCCAGTTTGGGGGATTGTCTGCCCTATTTCTTGCCGTCTGCCCTGAGTGTGGCATTCTCAGTGTGGCCCATCCAGGCTTCCACTAAAGTCGATGAAAAGATCCCCCTCGTCCTTGACATCAGTGGATACAGAATCGGGCCCATGTGAGGTGCTAAGCACCTCCTAGAAAATACTGAATGCCCTCAACTCCCTTTGGGTGAAATCCTGACCCCATTGAAATAAATGGCAAAATTCCCATTGACTTCAATGGCATCTGGATTTCACCCAGTGAGAACTGAGGGCTCTTGGAATTTGTAGGAGATGTTTAGCACCTCGCAAGATCAGGCTCAGAATGAAAGACAGTTCTCTGGCAGCAGGCAGTGGTTAAAGTTATACACGGATTTGATAGATACCACTAGACCTGCTAAAAATATGGAAATTAAAAAAATAATTCTAAAATGTCATTTTAAAGTTGTTTAAAAGAACTGATTTTTAAAATTTTCCCAAAGTATTTACTGAAAATACTAAGGGTTTCTTTTTTAAAAAAACTTCTTCACCCTAGAATCTTACACACAGTCCATAAATGGCTGCACTCACTGTTCTCTGCAGGACAGTGAGGTATGTCTACACACAAAGGAAAACCTGTGGCTGGCCCATGCCAGCTGACTTGGGCTTGCGGGGCTCAAGCTGTCAGGCTGTTTCATTGCTGTGTAGATTTATAGGCTTGGGCTGAAGCCTGAGCTCTGAGACCCTCCCACCTTGTAGGGTCTTAAAGCCTTGGTTCCAGCCCAAGCCTGGAAGTCTACACAGCAATAAACCTGTGATCCCAAGATGGCTGACATGGGCTAGCCACAGGCTTTTCTTTGCTGTGTAGACATACCTTGAGTAACTATCTTACATTGGTCCCAATCCTACAAACAGTTATGCACATACTTAGCCCCATTGATTTAATTATGTTGTGTGACTTCATGTTTGAAGGTGTTATTTGTACTGTAGGTTACTGCTTTTTTTTAATGCGATTGGTGGAGTTAATTTGATAGCATGACACTATGCAACATGATGACATTTTGTTACCATGCAGTCATTATCTTGGTGTGAAAATGTCATCACACAACCCAATGTGGTCATGAGTCACAACATTATCATTGAATGAATGTGTGATATCAAAGGGGAAATTAATATATTATATATATTTGTTTAACAATAAAAATAAATTAGTTGCATTTCTATAGTGCCTTTTATCCAAGCATCTTAAAATACTTACAAATTAAAGTGATTTACAAATGTTTACTAATTTAGCCCTCTCTGAGAGGAACATTTAATTATACAGATTTAATGAGGGGGAAACTGAGAGCAAAGATTGTCAGAGTTGTCGACAATGTTCCCTCTAATTTTTGACAGGCTGTGTGCGCAAAACATTTCTTCTGTGCAAATTTTTGACAGGCCGTGTGCGCAAAAAATTTCTTCTATGCACATTGTTGTGCTTCTGTGCAAATTTTTGTGCATGCGGTGTTTCGCCGTGTGCGCGGGGTTTAGGATCTGAACAGTGGTTGTCGACCTCTTGCAGGTCTCATTAATTTCAGGGGGAGATGTGAAAGCTGGTACCTCTGAAAAATAGGCCTTAAGTGAGGTGCACAGTGTAAGTCAAGGGCAGGGTTGGGAACGGAATCCAGGTTTCCCTGTGTCTCAGTCCCATGCGCTAGTTACCCTCTAATTCTGCCAGCCTGTCTTCTGTGCACTCTTTAGATGTTTCCAAAAAGAAACACTGGGGCGGAGGACTGGAGGGAGTGCAACTGTTGGGCTAATGCCCGGCCACCATTTTACCATGACCCGTTATAACCTTTCATGGGCCCTGGCTGGAGGCAATTTTGGGATACGTGACTTGCTTAAAATGGTAACAGTCCCCTGGGAACTCCCATGACCCTGGGCCACGGCTGTTAGCCCCCCGCTTCCCACTCCCGCTTTAAGTCTGTGGCGACTTAGGAGAAGCTTATTGCTAACACCAGCTGTGTCGGCTGGGGAACGTGAGGGGAGTAGGACTCGGAGGAGCGGCTGTCTGCCACCCTAGGGCGCCCACACAGATCCAAGGAGGCCTGCGGGGCTAGGTGAGGTACCCGCAGCAGTGGGGCGGGACGTCTGGAGCCGGGGGCTCACAACTCCCCCCTTCCTCCACGACTCCGACCTCCCGGCGGCGGGGCGCCTGCGCAATGCCTCCCCGTGAGGGAGGAGAGAAAATGGCGGAAGCGGAGTGAGTAATTCGTTCGAGGCGAATCCGGTCCCGCTGGGGTGGAGGGGGGGAGGGGGAAGCGGGCGGGGCCGGGCCGGGAACTGGGACCTGATAACGCGGCGACCTTGGGCCAGCCTCGTGCAGGGAGCCGTTCCCCTGCCCCGTCTGATAGCGGGTGCCGGGCAGGGCATCGCTGGGCCACGGCCAGGCACCTCCTGGCTCTAGGGCTCTTGCCTGCCGCGCTGCCCTCGCCAGGGACCCCGTCTTGGCCAGCCCGCCCGCCCCACAGGACAGCACTGAGGGGGCGGTGACCTGGCCTGAAGTGGGATGCGGTGGTGGGTGGCCTGGCCCAGAGGTGGCATTGTCGTGGTGGTAGGCTGTATAGCGCTGGGGTCATGGGTGGGTGGCTTGGGGCAGCGGTGTAGGGTGTCCAGTGATTTCCCTACACCCTCCCCAGTTTTGTGAACTAGTTACATGCCAATTTAGTGACCCCCCCCCATTTCAATTCCTGGGGAGGCCACTGAGTGTGTCTTAAGGTGGGTGGGCAGTGGCAGGGGTGTTTCTACCACAGGGCAATCTGCTGAGGGCAGGGCATGGGGGTAGGGGAGGGTAGAAACTGCTGGGGTGGCTAGGCCTCCTCAGGCAGTTTCGTGGACTCTTAAATTCTCTTAGGTTCATCACAAACCTGCATAGGATCTTCTTGGCAAAACTGAAGTAGCAGAACACGTTTCATTCTATCCCCTTAACACTGTGGTTCTACTGATTCCCGGTGTTTGATGCCCCTGTCATCTGGTGATTGTATGGGTTCACTTAGTTGCTTGGGTTGCTCCAAATTCTAGTCTAAGGCTATGTCTACACTAGAGAGCTTGTACCGAGGCAGCTGGGCCACAGTAAGATCTCTCGTGTAGCTACTCTATGCGAACGGATCAAGTCAGTCCTATAAAGGGACTTTGGTTTCAACCTTCAATATGGAGAGGTTATCCTCGGTGTCAAAATCATCACCCAGCTGCTGAACTGATTATGGAATCCAGGCTCTTCAGCCCCCAAAATACAAATTTCTCAAAAATTATAGGTCTCTGTCACTTGAGCTAACAAAAGATCAAGGGTAGTTAGCTGTCACCTAATGAAATACCTGTAATTCTTTCTATGCTGCAACCAATCAGTAGAAAAGATAATGTTCTCTTTTTCTTTCACACACACATAAAATGTCCAAATGTTGCTTCCATTACTATTGTTTGTACTGCGGTAGCATCTATGTGCCACCGATGAAGGACCCTGTTCTGTTAAGTCCTATCCACACAATCAGTGGCAAAAACACAAGAGCAGATTTGATTTGAGTGAGTTATGCGCCCAGTTGCTTTAAGATTGGATCTCAAACTAAACATAATAAAAACTGTGCATAATTATAGTATGTATTCTTCATATAATTATTGCATTAATTTTCAACCAATTAATGCTAGGGAAAGTTGGGAGAGTAACAAAGTTCTTTTTGAGCAAGTGGGACTATTTAAGCTAAAGGAGTAACTATTATCTCGCAGAAATAGTAGCCTGTTGGCTTCTTGGGGATCAGCCACTAGAGGTAGATGCATCTCACACACATAGCCAGTGTTGTACCTCCAAAATACTTATCAGTTCTGAAAATTAAATATCCAGAGTGATTCCCTATATTCATGATGACTTAGTTCAGGCATCGGCAACCTTTGGCACGCGGCTTGCCAGGGTAAGCCCCCTGGCAGGCTGGTTTGTTTACTTGCCGTGTCTGCTGGTTTGGCCTATCGCAGCTCCCACTGGCTGCGGTTTGCCGTCCCTGGCCAATGGGGCTGCGGGAAGCGGCAGTCAGCACATCTTCCAGCCCGTGTCACTTCTCACAGCCCCCATTGGCCGAACCGGCGGACGCGGCAAGTAAACAAACCGGTCCGGCCTGCCAGGGGGCTTACCCTGGCGAGCTGTGTACCAAAGGTTGCCAATGCCTGGCTTAGTTGAATTACAAAAGATTCTGCTCAAATCGGAAAGAGAGATTTTAAATGTAAATGTTTCATTGAAGTGCACCCAAGATCCTGCACAGGAGGGAGATACAGTACTGTAAAGTTTGCCTTTATATTAATTGCCTTCTTACCTGTTACATTTTTTCTTAATATTGAATTATACTGGCATGTGCACATAGGGCTGTTGTCCTCTGCTGGGGAGTATCATAACTGGTCAGCTTTGTACCATAATCTCTATACATAACACCTGATGATGCTGATGATACTATACCTAACTCTTGCATATCGTTTTTCTTTAGTAGATCTCCAAGCACCTTGCAAACAAGTATCATTATTCCCTTTTTACAGATGGAGATTCTCTTTCAGGTCAAGTGGTAGGAAGCCTATGCTTTTGGAGCAAGATTTCTGAGTTATTTCCCCACTACTGCCATGAGGTTCCCAGTGGCCATGGCAAACAGCGTAGTGACAAATGTGAAGTCCTAGATTGTCACATGTTTGTTAGAATTTATTGATTATTGCAAGTTATGTGCTGTAAGATAGCACTCCACAGAGCTTTGTTATGCTCTTAGAATGCAGTTTATCTGCAACTTTCGAAAAGACTGCTTTGTGTGCTCTGCTACCTTCTCTTAAAAACATAAAGAAAAAGTATGTTCTCCCATGATCCTACTCCTTCCAAAAATAGTAGCCCTGCTCTTTATTGTTGCTCTGACCATACTGAAACAGAAAATGGAACAAAAATGTTAACTGCACCAGAAACCCATAGTGAGTTTACTTAAATTTTAAACAAAACTTCTCTTCATAGAAGTCATCTACAGAAGAAAGAAAGAAAGGTTGGTTAGGAAAGCTGAGGAGAACTGCAATAAGTAAATGGAATCTGCTATTTCAGGTGGTGGGTAAAGAGAGGCCAGAATAGATAAGAAGACTCCCTTCATACAATACTGCTCTTCTTCATAAGGCAGCAGAGAAGTAAAAGCAATTTTCCCACAGGCTTGTCTCCTGAGGGCAAAAGTAAACCACCAATGATTTTTTTTCAGAAACTATCTTGGTGCAGGTGCATGATCTGAGTAGTCGGTGGCTTTCCCACTATGCTTCTTTGGAGGATGGTGATATAATGTGTAGCTTGGCTGTATTCAGTTTTGACAATGATTCTTAAAATAGGAGTTTATTGAAGTAGTTTTTGATGTAGCTTAAGTGTATTATACCTAATAATTTGAAATAGAATACCTTCACAAGCTTAAAACTATGTCTGCCTGTCCACAAGTGAGATACAATGAGTCCTTTTCTTAGTAATTAATATAAATTGTTCATGACTATTTTTTTGGGAATAATTTAGATTTTTTTCTTTAAATTCAGTACATCATGTACTAGTATAAATGAACTGCTTGAATTTCCTGCCAGGCTGAAAGAACATTGCACTACTATGGAGAATGAATCAAATACAACGACATGTTCTGCATGTACAACTACCATCACCACCACCTCCTCCTCTCGGACACAACCACCACAGATATCTGTCTACAGTGGCCCGGACAGACATGCTGTACAGGTACTGGGCTGTGATGTAGTGCAGAGGTTCTCAACAGATCTGGGGGTCCCTGGGGGGTCATGAGCAGGTTTCAGGGGGCCCTCCAAAATAAGAGAGCAAAGCCAGTGTTAGACTTGCAGGAGCCCAGGGCAGAAAGCCAGAGCCCTGCCATGCAAGGCTGAAGCCGAAGCCTGAGCAACTTGGGCCCCCTGTGGTTCCTGCCCTGCTTGCTACCCCCTAACGTCAGCCTTGGCTTTTAATCTACTGGATATGTAGAAAACCAGTTGTGTGGCACAGGTGGGCCGGGGAGTTTTTATAGCATGTTGGGGGCGCTTCAGAAAAAAAAAGGTTGAGAACCTCTGATGTAGTATACAGAGGAATGGAAAGAAATTCATAAACAATGTTTACTGATTACAAACTCAAACATAGGCAACAGTACTAGCTTATAAAAATAAATTGGGCAGTGCTGCATGCTAGTAAGTTAAGTTTCATTCTTGCTTTCCCTTCTGGTTCTCACAGTCTGGCTTGTTTGAGTGTTTTCATGAAATATTGATAGTTTTTGTAGACATTCAGTGGTAGAAACCGTGCCGCTGACTTGAATCTTACACTATACAGACTAGATTTGTTATCATGATCACAAGTAGTAGAGTGGATGAAATATCTAGATTCCCTGGAACCACAGCCTTGTCATGACACAGGTCAGCTCAGCTCTCCGGTCTTTTGCATAGATAAATTGCGTACCATGTATTTTGTAAGGTTGTATGTGAGGATTTTCTGATGAGACCTTTAAAAACCACTGCGCATAGACATTAATGATGAAATCTTGGCTTCATTGAAGTCAGTGGTAAAACTCCCATTGACTTCATTGGAGCTAGAATTTTATCCTAAGGGTCCTGTGACACGTTTTCAAAGAGAAGGTGTAGAAGGTTGCCCCAGTGTTCTTGCCAGTCTTTTCTCTCCAATCCCGGCTGTTGTGCAACGTTTCTTAGTGCCAGTTATCTGCTTATCTTTCATTTACCTCAGAAGAGCCAGCATTTCAGTAGGGCTGTATAGTATGTATTTTATTTGTAAAATGATTTGGGAACAATTGAGCTGAAAGGTGCTATATAATGTGGATTGTCAAGGAACAGGCTTATACAGTAGACCAGAATGTGTGTGTTAGTTACAATCTATAATTCACTTGAACAATGATTATGTAGGAAGTTTAGTGTTATACAGGTGTTCGGGGGGAGAGGGGGAGTGTTTGTTTTTTATTTTCTTGCAATGGTAAACTTCCATTATAGCACTAACAAGATTAAAATAGTTGAGTATTTTGTAGGGCTGTGAATTAATCGCAGTTAACTCACGCGATTAACTCAAAAAAAGTAATTGTGATTAATAGCAGTTTTAATTGCACTGTTAAGCAATAGACTACGAATTGACATTTATTAAATATTTTGGATTTTTTCTATATTTTCATATATATTCTGTGTTGTAATTAAAATCAAAGTGTATATTTTTGTTTACAAATATTTGCACTGTAAAAATGATAAAACAAATAGTATTTTTCAATTCACCTCATAAGCACTGTTGTGCAATCTTTATTGTGAAAGTGCAATTTACAAATGTAGATTTTTTTTGTCTGTTATATAACTGCACTCAAAAACAATCTTAAACTTCAGAGCCCTCAAGGCCACTCAGTCCTGCTTCTTGTTCAGCCAATCGCTAAGACAAACAAGTTTGTTTACATTGACAGGAGATAATGCTGTTCTCTTCTTATTTACGTCACCAGAAAGTGAGAACAGGCATTTCAATGGCACTTTTGTAGCTGGCATTGCAAGGTATTTATGTACCAGATATGCTAAACATTCATATGCCCCTTCAGTTTCGGCCACTATTCCAGAGGACAAGCTTCCATGCTGATGATGCTCGCTTTTTTTTAAAAAAAGCGTTAATTAATTTTGTAACTAAACTTCTTGGGGCGGAGAATTGTATGTCTCCTGTTCTTTTTTTACTCACATTCTGCCATGTATTTCATGTTATAGCAGTCTTGGATGATGACCCAGCACATGTTCATTTTAAGAACATTTTCAGTGCAGAGTTGACAAAACGCAAAGAAGGTACCAACGTGAGATTTCTAAAGATAGCTACAGCACTCAACCCAAGGTTTAAAAATCTGAAGTGCCTTCCAAAATCTGAGAGGGATGAGGTGTAGAGCATGCTTTCAGAAGTCTTAAAAGAGCAACAGTCCGATGCACCAGAAACTACAGAACCTGAACCACCAAAAAAGAAAATCAACCTTCTGCTGGTGGTATCTGACTCAGATAATGAACATGCGTCGGTCCACACTGCTTTCAATTGTTATTGAGCAGAACCCGTCATCAGCATGGATGCATGTCATTTTGGAATGGTGGTTGAAGCATGAAGGGACATACGAATTTTTAGCACAAAGTTTTAAATTGTTTTATTTTTCAATACAGTTTTTTTTTGTATATAATTCTACTTTTGGAAGTTCAACTTTCATGATGGAGATTGCACTACAGTACTTGTATTAGGTGAATTGAAAAATACTATTTCTTTTGTTTTTTACAGTGCAAATATTTGTAATGAAAAATATAAAGTGAGCACTCTACACTTTGTATTCTGTGTTGTAACTGAAATGAAAATATTTGAAAATGTAGAAAACATCCAAAATATTTAAATAAATGGTTTTTTATGATTAACAGTGCGATTAATTGCGATTAATTTTTTTAATAGCTTGACAGCCCCAGTATATTGTAATTGTGATTTGGTACGTATTGGTATATTGCAGGTTATTCAACAGGCCTTGCATCGTCCCCCTAGCTCAGCTGCTCAGTATCTTCAGCAGATGTATGCAGCCCAACAGCAGCATTTAATGCTGCAGACTGCCGCTCTACAACAGCAACATTTAAGCAGTACCCAGTTTCAGAGTCTGGCAGCTGTTCCACAGGTGAGACTTAAATATGTTGTGATGTTCTGCTCAGGACACCCAGAACTGTGAGCCACCATATTACCCCTCTGTCTTAGCAAGAGTGAGTTTTGCTGGAGATTAAACTGTGTCCCCACTCCCTGCCAAAGCAACTTATCTGCGTCATCAGCAAAATCCTCAAGACTCTGCTAGCGTTAATCTTGCCTTGCAGGTAACAATCAATGAACCTGAGTTCCTCCCTCAGTGTGTGTGGTCTCTCTTACTAGACACTCACAGAAATTATTAAGTTTTCTCCCTCCAAAGAGACAACATACATATTAGCCTGTTAAGTAAATGCAAGTCTTCAGCTAAGTTAAGTATAACGGCACTGAGATGATTCATAGTAAAACTTAGAAAAATTTTATTAACGAAGAAGAGATTTTAGTGATACTAAGCAAAATAAGGAGACAGGCATGGTTATATACAAAACATACTTTATATTGGCTAAAACTTAATTTTAGCAAGATACAATCTTTGCCTAAGCTGTCTTCTTACTTATATCAGGTTACCAGCATCCCCAAACTTTCAGATGACAGGATCCAACTTTCACAGGCTGAAAGGGTACGGTACGCTATGTCCCTTAAATAATGGATAGCTAAAAGGTCTTTTTGCTCCCCTTATGTTATCCAAAGTCCATTGTCTCTGCCTTAAAAACCAGGAAGGCATCCTGGGTACAGGTTCTGTCCTTTGGTGAGCTCACTAACTTCCTCCTTCCATTTGTTAGCTTGATGGCTTTGTTTACCTTGTATGTAAATTTACTTTCATTGTCCTTTGCCTGCAATCAAGATGGTCAGAGAGGCAAATCCACATTCCTTTGTTTAAGCTGTCAATTTAGTGTATGCACTGCCTCTCAAGCACATCATAAGCACATATTTCCAGCACACACACAGCTCTTTGTACACAAACTTTACATATATCACACAATGATTTTGGAACCAGTGTGTTATCAGTTTACATATAATACCTTATAAGACACCATTTAGATACATATTATGACAACAGTGCATTGTGCGTAGTGTGTGTGTCAGGCCTTATATGAACTACAGTATGATGGGCCCTCTGCCAGTTAGCAATGAGGGCTCTCAGGGTCACATGTCTAAAACTAATGCTCTAGGATGAAAAACGTAAACCATTACCAAACCTAAATAACCGCTTTACTGTGCATGTGTAAATATCTCACAATAATTCATTCTAGTATTTTAGTCGCTTTATTCTTTTAATTATCTCTGTCTCTGTGTGGACTGCAAACCCACTTGAATATTTTTAGTTTTGTAAGAATCTCAGTAGGTGCCCATCCTATGCTCTGGGTGTCCATTACATATATTTAAATACACTTACAGATAATTATATGGTGTAACAAAGGACTTAATGATGTTAACAGGAAAAATCCAAACTTCTCCAACCCTCAACCTCCTTCCCAAAATGTGGATGCGGGGGAAGGAACATAATACTCCTCAATACAGATAAAATAAAAATAATTAGTGTTATCTTATTTTGGTATTTAATTTTAGTGATTCATGCCAAGGAATATGGGTACATAATAAGTTACAACAAACCTTGGGTGTAATTCTGAAATTGGAAAAGAAAGTACGAGATATTGCCATGTTCTGTTCCCATTTACAAAGGCTTTAGCAATAATCCTCACAATAAGCCTTATCCAATGCTCATTAAAGTCAATGGAAAGACTTCCATTGACCTCAGTGGTAATTGGAAAGGGAACAGTATCCTGGTGAAAGAGGTAATTATCATTTTTACACATGGAGAGGCTGAGACATGGAGAGTTAAAGACCTCAAGGCTATACAGCTTTATTTTGCCAGACATAGGATTAGGACTTGGAAGTTGCTGGATCACAGTCGTGTACCTCTTCCACTGGATCATGCTGATTGCCTGAGACAGTCACATGATCTCAACCTTAAATTGAGATGACTCAGAAGAAGGTAACTGATGTTACATCCATGTTCAATAAAAGACCTTGAATTTAAAACAATTAAATATAATCCATACAGGACTTGACCTTGTCATCCTTACTCATGTGAGTACATATTAAAATATATGGGGGACGTCTCATGTGAGTAAGCACAGTAGGATTGCATTCTTAATTAGAAAGTGGATCCTGTTTCCTTGCTGTTCAGATATGTTTTAGGCTGTTATCTATGTTGCATGTAACCCTCCTCTCACCCCCAAAAGCAAAGCAAGATTGCCATGCAAATAAAAGCGAGTATTTGTAAACAAATTCAAAGCCATCAATAGAGAGATGAATAAAATGTTAGACAATTGTGACAGCCAGAAGCTTTAAAAATTGAGAGAAACCTTCATTTATTTACATGATCTACCGGAACAAGCTTAATTTTGTTTTTTGTCCATTAAATGGGTCTCCACAGGATTTAGTTTTAGTATTAAGAATTATATGGCAGTAAAAATCATCCAGAATAAAATTACAGAAATGCTTGTGCACTTATAATTTAGAATGGAAAGGCTGATGTTCTCTATCCCATATTGTGAGAGGT
Organism: Macrochelys suwanniensis; assembly: GCA_033296515.1. Taxonomy (NCBI): domain Eukaryota; kingdom Metazoa; phylum Chordata; order Testudines; family Chelydridae; genus Macrochelys; species Macrochelys suwanniensis. Next base: position 15,699,826 of record CM065783.1, read on the forward strand.
TTTTGTCTTAGCCATAAAAATTTGGTTCCTGCTGCAACCAGGAATGCAAAGCCTTGCTGGAAACAGACTTTTTTTCCTCTCCAATTTCAAAATATTTTGACCTTTTTAGTGTTTTGGAATTTATCATTTAAAAAATGATCAAGTAGTTTTGGGTGCTAAACAAAAATGGAGGGTGAAACTTGTTTCAGAGTTTATGCCATTCAGTTATTGTATTGCTTTCTCTTTTGAAAAAATAACTGAAATGACCAAACATTTAACTCTGAAGAGTGTTTTTGGAGCATGCGTAATTACCTCTGGAAGGTATTTTATGAGGATTTTTATCACAGTGCAAATCAATTTCATAAGGATTTTAGTGAGGACTGATTTTTTCACTTTAATATCAGTGATCTGTCATGTAAGTTTTCAGTGCTGTATGTGGTGGACTAAACACCCAGCTCTATCATTAACACTCTCCTGGTTTCTGTTAGTTTGTGTTCCTCTCATAAGTACTAAGCCTGTAAGGTTCTGAGTGCCTTTATATTAATGTGAGTTGAGGACATTGGGCACCATGCAGTTTAGGGCTCATAGTTTGGAGTGCACTATGCTGTAAACATATCCATAACTCTACTGGGTAAAATTTATTTATTTGTACTGGTAATTCAGAGGTAGGGTAAAACTAGAGGTGGGTTTCTGTTGGCTCATGTAATAATATCTGTTTAAACATTTTTTATTTCCGCTTAGATGACGTATTTAACACATGTTCTTGCGATTTAGGCAAGCCTGTCGGGTGGAAGGCAGTGTGCATCCCCTACTGGGAGCGTCACTCAGCAGTCAAGCATGTCACAGACCTCGGTATGTAATCAAACACGGTTCTATATCCCATTCTAGCCTTCAATGGCTATAATGCAACTTCTTGTAAAGAAAAAACATTTTTCATGTTTAAAATAAATAAATCTGACTAAAATTATTGCAACATAATGAGAAGTAGCTACATAATGAGATTGTAGTAGTTAGAGGTAAAAAGATGTATTATATCATACAATCCATTCATTAATGTAAGATAAACTCCTCTAAGAGGACATCATGTGTTAAACTAGTACCCCAATTAGTCTGGGATTTTCAAAGGAATCCAAGGTAGTTAGTCGCCCAATTCCCCTTTGAAAATCTCAACCTTTATCTTAAGAAAATATTAAGTACAATTTCTAGGAAGCACAATTTAACATTAAGTTGCATAATATTTTACAGTTATTGGCCAAAATTTTCAAACTTGAATATCTAAAATTAGGCACCTAAACCCATATGTGGGTAGATAAAATAAAAGTAGCTTGATCTTCAGAGCTGCTGAGCAAGCTGTGGGTAGTTAGCACCTTAAAAAAATCAGGCCACTTTTATTCATTTGCCTAAATATGGATTTAGGCACTTAACATTTGGGTGTCTAAAGTTAATATTTTTCTTAAAATATTAATTGCTGACTTGTACCACATTCAGTAAATATCTATTCATGGTAGCTGTTTAAATTAATCAATTTCCACAACATTACCCTTTATACTAATTATTGTTTCAGATTCTGATTGAGACAGTATTAAAGTACACAAATACTCAATTATTATTTATTAATGACAGGCAGTGGTTTTCAACCTTTTCTCATTTGTGGATCCTTTAAAAATTTTCAAATGGAGGTGTGAACCCATTTGGAAGTCTTAGACAGTCTGCAGACCCCAGGTTGAAAACCACTGTTGTGTGGTAACCCAACCTTTTGCAGAGCCCTTAGACACACTAAGTGCAAAAATAGAAACACTTTGGCCTCTACAATTACAGCTTTTCAATGCTGTTCCTTTAAAATACCACACCTTATTTGTATGACATAACGTTTCTCATAAAATACATGTGTTTTAATAGGGAGCTATTACACAAGTGCTTGTCAGTCTGTTAACTTGCATCTGTTAATTGGAAATGCTGAGGAACAGATTAAAGTAAACATAAGGTTTAATTTTTCAAATCTCAGAAGCCCAGTTACAAAATTAGAAATGTGAAATTTGATGCAACACTAGGTATTGTCATTGTGTATTTAAATTGAACATTTAGGTATACAAATTGGCCAATTAAGTATGTCTGGCCATCTTCTCATATAGATACCTGGTTTGTGTATGCATTCATAACTGTATACAGAAATCAGATGAGCGATTATACATAATGTTAAGATTCTGATTCTTTGAAAACTAGTACAAGAATAGCAAAATTTTAATGTGGCGATGCCAGAAAGTGTAACATCTTCAAAGTCTAAACATCGTAAGTCTCAGGAAAACAGATTTAACTATTTCAATAGTTCCACTTTGAATATTGTGTAATGGAATAGCTTTGAAAAACTAGATGTGACAGATTACTATGCTTGCAAAATATTTGTGTCCTAATGTTTTTCATAGGTGTGAGCTTAATTCTGAGCTGTTAATCTTATTTTAAGTGGTAGGATTACTAACAATTATAGTAGACTACTAAGTATTTAGAGAGACCAACCTTGTCTCTCTCAATATCCTAGGACTGACATGGCTACAACTACACTTCACACTAAGTCTTTAACTTTTAACGTCCTGTGGCCATTTAACATAAAATAAGTGTAATTCTTTGGATAGTACAAACAACTGGTATCATCAGATAAACTATGCTATCTTTTCTTCATTTCATGGTAACTCTGGTAAATTATCCAGAGGAAAATAACCTTTTCATTAATTAGGTTTTTTTCTGTTCAACCATAATAAATTAATTGCTGTCTTCTCCAGTGCATTCATTCTTTAGCTAGAACTTCCATTCACAACTCACAAAAACTCCTATTGATCCAACAATCACAGTTTATCATTCATTAAGAATGCTTACATTAAACCAAACAGTCATTATTGGAAATTATGCATTTTCATGTGAAGAATACAATGTAAATTTTAAATTGGCAATGGTATTTAAAGATTTGTTTGTAATGGCCTTGTCTTCCTCCAAATGACATTCATGCAACCTAAGCCCCACATTTACTGTTTTTGTTTGTTTGTTTTTCAAATGTACACATGAATCATTCATTATTTAGAACCTGTATTCTGGTGAATTTAGCCAATGCACAATTCTTTGAAGCCAGTTATCTTTGACACGTGTGAAAATGTTGGCTTAAAATTTCATTCTTCATTATCTTCACTAGTTTACAATTTTACCAAAATACTGTCAACTCTTCTTTTGTTGTTTACTTCATTTATATAAACACCGTGCACCTCTATAGTGATATGTAAACAACTTGTTTTCCATCCTAATTTAGACGGGGGCAGCACATGAGTATTAAGGTGTGAGAAAAGCAGTAGATAGTGTTCCAGTGTGGATTATTGATGCCACTGATTTGAATTGATGCCTTAAACTAGTGACAAACCACATATTTCTGTATTGTATATGCTTTAGCTATTTCTGTTTCATGTTCAATGCAAAACTAAAAATAAAAAACTTATGGTGACAAGTAACTCTTCAGTTCATGGATTGAACTGCCTAAGCATGGCTGCATGTAAATTGCATTATTATGATGAAAATGTATAATACTGCCACATTAATATTGCTACTTATAAAAAAAGGTACTGTATGAGCGTTCACACAGTAGCTAACTTATTTTGATGAGAACCTGTAGCAGTCATGCACTTCAGATCAGAATATTGCTGAAGTCTTTACAGCTTGGATGCTACAACTGCCTTGATGTATTTGGTAAGGCTGATTGACTTTAAAACCCAGGATGAAGGACCATGACCAAAGTAACATTTTTACTTCCTTAGATTAACCTTTCCACCTCTCCTACACCTCCACAATTAATAAGCCGTTCACAGACCTCCAACACTACTAGCAGCAGTATAACCCAACAGACTATGTTGCTGGGGAGCACTTCTCCTACCCTGAGTGCAAGCCAGGCTCAAATGTACCTCCGAGCACAAATGGTAAGTCTTCACAAGTTGCCGTGTTCACAGTTAATTTTTGAAAGTTTTACTGCTTTATTTTTTTGTAAATGGTTCAGGTATCTTAAGCTACCAAATTCCCAACACTGCCTGAAGCTAATTTTTGTACATAAATAGTTCTTAGAGAAATGTGAGCCACAGAGACAAAGGGACTGCTTAGTCCTTTGAGAGCAGAAAAGAAAATCTACTTTAGAAACAGCTCAATGTTCTTAGTTTGGTACATATTGTAATTAATTAGATGATTGAACATTTGTAAAATAGGAAGAGAACATCTGTCCTTGCTTAGTGGATATGTGATGAGACATACTGTAGCTGTCTGTATTCCCAGCAGATTGTTCTAATGTGTTTCTAACATCAGAGTTCAGACACTTGATTAAAGCTTTCTCACATTTAACTAAGAATATGCTTTGATGGAGTTATTGACTTTAGAGACTGAGTTGGGTCTATAGATTTTATTCTGTTAAGATTCATATGGGATTCATTTGATTTTTGCAATTTCCTGTCAGTGTTGTATTTTCATGGTTTTTAAACAAAGGGTAGTTTTCAAACTTTGAATAATTCTACAGTAAAAGAAAATGACTGTTATAAAACCTTAATTATGGAGATTTAAAAAATTTAATGCTGTTCACAGTGCAAACACGGGTTCCTATCCTGCAATGAGGTTTGCATGGACAGATCCCTGCCCTTGTGCAGAGCCTCATTGAAGGCATTGGGGCTCTGCACAAGTGAACAGATCCCTCCAGGTGGTATTCAGAGCTAGTGTGGGCCATAGATATTTCTATTGTTTGCATACAAGCTATGGCCCAGGTCCTGCAAAGACTTATGCATGTGCTTTGTGCACTGAGTACTTCCCACTGACTTCAGATCTCATTCAGTAATAGGGGCTCTTGATATTAGTGGGACTACTCACAGTACATGAAGTTAAGTATATGCATAAGACTTGCAAAATTGGGACCTATAATTATATTTAGGAAAAATCTCCTTGTCCCCCTGAGATTTGTAAAACAATATAGGTATACGCTGGTAGAGCTTTTTCTTATCCTATTATATTTTCTACGTACTTATTGAGAAAGTAGTTAAAACCATAAATACAGCAATCTAGTATGCTACCAGTGTATTGTGAACACCTGGAAGGAGCTGTCTCCAATTTGCAAAAAATAAATAAAGGGAGTTTCAAAGAGATTGATGTGTAAAGCTAATGGTAGATACATAATGTATTGAATAGGATGGAAAAAGGCACAATATATACATGAGTGACCGGAGTCCCAAAGGAGCCACACTGGAGTTACTCAATTAGGGTGAACTGCAAAGAATGAGGCAGACAATCCCCAAAGCTGGTGGATATTCCAGTACTTTACATTTACCCAGCACAAAATAGCTTCTATAATACCTTACTGGTTACCCAGAAGCAAACAACACAGTTCCCTTAAAGCAATCCAGCCCTAGGTCTCCACCCAGACACCCAAGTCAAATATGATGAGGATTACTGAAAATCTTATTAATTCTATAAGAAAGTTCTACCAGTCCCAAAGGATTGGACACATTACCTCCCGGGTTAATGAATATTCCAGCTCTTACCCAAATACATGTTTACAGCCCATTCTTATTAACTAAACTAAAATTTATTAAAAAAGAAAAGAGTTCATTAAAAGATCAGTATACATACAGACATGAGTACAGTTCTTGAGATTCAGATTCATAGTAGAGATGGTGAGCTTTGTAGTTGCAAAGAGTTCTTTCAGAATTAGTTCATAGGTTATAGTCCAGTGTTTCTAATCTGGAATCACCCTGAATAAGACTGGAGATCTCAGCCTTTCAGTTTAAGTTTCCTCTGCATGAAGCATCAAGCAGACCTGAGATAAAAAGGATCAGGACCCCAGCCACATTCTTATACAATTCCAGGTCTTCTTTGACAGCTCGAGTCCTCAGGTGAATAGGTAATTATGGAGACTCTGAAGTAAATCTATTTTCTAGGCATCATGAGTAAGTAGCTATACAGATTAACATAAGGCAGTTGCCCATTTTCCACCATTCTCAGGTGATTTGCTATACATTACTATGTTTACAGTTCATTTACATGTTAATATTTCCTTTTGATCTCTGAATCAATAGCGATAGTGACAGACAGTTCCTGTCTGTTTACATGGCTAACATCTAACATGATATAAGTACACACATACAATTAGTATCACCTCCAATTAACAATACAGGTTTGCATTTCAAAGTTCTAGCCTATTACCATTCACATACTTTTCTAACATGTCTCTACAGGTTGACTCTGGGTCATTTAGCTTGTAGAATGGTTAACGCTTTCTGGTCATGTGTCACACTTTGCATAAGATTTGTTACAATTATACCACAGTGGTAGTAAGAATGATTTGCATGGTCATATTTTAATCAGATAACATCATAACATGTATATCTAGTTAACTTTTCAGTATGTGTTGTCTAGCTATTGTGAACAGCTAATTTACTCAGTTCCTTCCCCCCCCAATTCAAGTAAATAACGTAATGTACTGTAGTGTACAGCAGTAATACAATATCAGCAGTTTTTAATTTCAGTTCCCTTTTAGATATTTGAGAGCAGCTATTTACTGAGTCTTAAGAGATTCAGATGTGATGTGGAAAGTGCAGAAGATACTTACTCTGATGCCATATGACTTCCATGTCTCTTTAGTTATGATACAGTTGTCTTTATAATACAATATACTATTTTGTTTCTTTAAGACCTGTAGGAGAGTGTAGTCTCCAAGCACACCCTCATGTAGCATGGTCTGCCATTGCAGTCCCCTACCTCAATTTCCGAATATAATTCATTTGCACTCCAAAGTCTTTGGGAACAATTCTCACTCCTTTGGGTTCTAATTTATTAAACATAACCCAACTTTCAAAAGAGCTGCCTTTTCATCCAACCCTAGGTTCAGGGACCCCAAATCCTCCTTTCTGGGACTGTGTGCTTCAAGTGCTGGTGTCCTCCATCTGCAAACTCACCTGTTTAGTTCAGGGCTTTTCATAACCTTCCTTGTGGGATTGTGTCCTTTAAATCCTCCCTTCAGCAATCTCTCCCTGACTGGGCTTGGAACCTTGTTTTTGAGTCATTCATCCCCATCATCTGACCACTCCCTTGACCCTTCCCATGTGGGTCTAATTATCCTAAACACCTGGGTGAGGAGCCTTGCTCCTCCCACTCTACAAGGCTGGTCCTGGGCCCTCCTGCTGTCATAGAGAGCAGTGACCTGGGTTTTCCTATCCCTGCCCCCTTCAGACACTAATTATTCTGAGACTATCTTCCTCTGACCCAGTGGCTGTTTGGGTTTCCTTCAGCCTTCCTCTGCCATCCCCAGACACATGGAATGGGGTGACTGGTCTCTCACGTTACTTCCTTTGGCCTTAAAGGGCCAGGACTCTGTTACAGGGCCCAATCTTGAAGACTTTTTCCTGAATCATAACCTCAGGTTTGGGCCCTTATATTTTTATTGTTTATATTTATGAAACCTTGTTTGTTGAATTAACTGATCCATGGTCTCATTGTAATAGACATGTAGTCTGCTTAGTTCAGAGTGGTTATCCCCGTCAACCTCTTTGGCTATCCTTTAGAAGCATTCTTTCTTGGCTTTTTGCAAGAGTAATTCTTCTGAGGAACACATGTATCAAGTCTAGTCTTACTCCTACAAATTCTCTCTGTCTCAGTGGGATGAACTGAAATACTTTTAAAACAATATACCACACCAAACCCCCACCACCATTAGAACTAATTTGCAATCTTGTTGGCAGTCTCTGCGCCTGGATATAGAGAGAATTGAATGGACAGAGTCTGAACTGTCCCTAGAGAAAGTCCTTGCAGGTCATGACTGAAACACATTGGTGGCGCTTTGTGGGGAAGCTTACACTGGTGTTACCTGTATGGTATATGTTCTCTTAAGAGAGGATTTCTCTAGCTGTGACAATTTTTTTCACAACACACTTAATTTGTATACTTAAAAAAGAAAATGTCACTTATTTGTGTTACTAAACATGATATTCTCTAATCTGAAAATTCCTTTTGAGGCAGTGTAGTCCAGTTGTCTGAGCAGACTATTGGGTGTTAAGAGATGTCAGGTTCTGTTGTTGCTTCATTCCATATCTTTATCTGACTCTGGCTGCTTGACTTTGTGCCTCTGTTCACCCTCCCCCCCCCCCCCCCTCTGTAAAATGGAAGTGGGATTAAGTAAACCTCTTTTAAAACACTTTGATGGAAGGCAACATAAATGCAAAAGTATTATTATCCTTAAAATGTGGAACAAATTTTTAAAATTAATACTTGTTTACATAATGTATTTTGTTTGAGATGCCACAAACATTTGCTTTAAAAGAAATAAAGTTGAATTAAAGGCAACAAAAATTTAAATTTAGAATTCATGCATCCCTAAATGTAATACATTTTCCTCCCTATTATAAAACATTTTCTTCCATAAATTTCAAGGTTTTACTGTTACCTGACTACTTTCTTTTATCTGTAAATTGTGTTTTCTTCAGTTTTCTTTTTCTGTCTTCCCAGCTGATTTTTACTCCTGCTACTACTGTGGCTGCTGTCCAATCTGACATTCCTGTTGTCTCATCATCTTCCTCCTCTTCATGTCAGTCTGCAGCTACTCAGGTGAGCTTGCCTGGATTCATTGTATAACCATTCCACTGAGCTAGAGCTAAGTGAAATATCAATGAGCATATGTTTTCCGCGTTTAAGGACTTGTAGATACTATTATAATATAATGTGATCTTTTTAATGTAATAACATAATACATTGAATATTTGGCTTTCGAGATGTTACAAACCATAGATAAGTTGTTTTGTTACAATAATAATTAGTTAACTGCGGTCTTCCACAACTCACCTAGTAATAGTTATTTTGTAGGTTACATTGTATGTCTTGCTTTGCTGTGCAGCTGATGCATTCCTTTAAAGATCAAAACCTTACTGTTTTGTTCTCATGTTGTTTACATTTATGACAGTTCTTCACATAGTTCCATTGTATCATTTAATAACTTCTGACCTAATTAAAAAAATAATTTAATAGAAAGGATTATTGCATCTTACAAATATGAATTTACATATTGGCATGTGTTACTATTGTTCAACGAGTATGAAGCCACAGAGAAGTGAAAAGTGGCAGGGTTTTCAGTAATGTCTGTATGTTAATAGAACCTGGATCTATTCGGACCATCCTTTCAGATCCCAGGATTCAGCCTCTCCCTGTGTGATCAAGGTTGATGAGTTCATGGGAGAGCTGATTGAAACTGATCTTGGATAAGATGGAGGTATTACTAACAGCTTGGAGAAAATGTCCAGAAGATCTTGCTTGCATTGTGGTAGATTTATTGTTTGGGCTATTCTGTTTAGGGGTGGCTAGCTGTAATTTTACCGTACACTGAACATAGAAATTCAAGTTTCAACAATAGTCAAGAAAGAATATTCTGTAATTGAAAATAAGCCTGATTTTGCATTGGACTTTTCACAATGACCTTTTCAGACTCACAATAAAAACCCACAACTCACACTCCAGAATACAATGATAAAAATGTGGAAGCACAGCTACTCAAAGGCTTTTGTCTTTGGGGATATGTAACACTCTCATTCTATGCATTATGTGCAATTCAGGCTCATTAAAGTTTGGGAAAAAAACCAAATTGTATAAACCTATTGCACACCCAAAATTGTGAGACGAACATTAAGGTGCCAGAGTCAATCGTCCAAAGGTTAGCAAATGCCACAATTTAAGGTTACTTGTTGCCTGTGTAACTTTAATTCAGCCCTCTTATGTGTATGCATTGTAATACAGTCTTTAATTACGACCACATTCTATTTTTCCATAGGACCTCTGCATTATTCAGTCCACAGAGTGGATAGTACTCACTTAATGAACAGCTATTCAGTATTTTATTTTCTGCTCATTGTTCAGTGTGTGGCCTGTGTCTTATTTACTGTACAGTATTCAAGCCCTGAAAATGATTAATTTATTATAACGGTCATCACTCCCCTCACACAAGCACCTCACTTGGTCAAGTGTATGCACCTGTAGTCTCTCAGTTTGTGAAACAGGGTGGTACCCAGATCTTGTGAGTGCCTCCTGTCCTTGGTCAATGGTTTCTTCAGTGGGTCTTCAGTGACGCAGCCCTGCAGCTGAGTCACACATACTGTCTGTAGGTGGAACAGAACAAACCCCTTCCAGAGTATAGTCTTTACCTTCTCCTAGCCCTGGTATGGGGCTGTACCCCCAGGGCTTCTTCCTTGGAGACTGTTTTCCTGCAGCCCTCCCTAGGCTCAGTCCTGGCTCAATCCCCACAGCCAGCCAGGAGCCCCTTCTTAGCTCCCCTGGTCCCTGCAGTGAGCTGTCCATAGTCCTGCTGCTCTTTCAGCCAGCCAGGAACACAGTTCTCTCTCTCTCTTCCAGCTCCTGCAGCAACTGACTGCCTTTGTCTCTGCAGCTCCTTTTTATATGGCCTTCCTGGACCCTGATTGGCCACTCTTGCAGCCCCTCCAATTGGCTGCTTCCCCTGCAGCCACTCCAGGCCACTTGGAGGACTTTTCTTCTGCTCCTCTCTGGGGTGGGATGTGGCAGGTGAAAGGTGGATGGGTGAAAACAGTAGATATATCTTGATTTTTAGTAACGCTTTTGACACAGTCACACATGACATTCTTATAAGTAAACTAAGGAAATGTGGTCTAGATTAAGCTACTATAAGGTGGATGAAAAACTAGTTCAAAGGCCATATTCAAAGTTATCAGTGGTTTGCTGTCAAACTGTGGGGACATATCTAATGGTGTTCTGCAGGGGTCAGTGCTGAGTGTGGTAGTATTCAACATTTTTATTAATGGTTGGATAATGGAGTGGAGAGTGTGTTTATAAAATTTTGAAGATGACACCAAGCAATGAGTGCTTGCTAGCACTTTGAAGGACAGGATTAGAATTCAAAATGACCTTGAGAAATTTGAGAGTTGGTCTGAAATCAACAAAATGAAATTGAATAAAGACAAGTGCAAAGTACTACACTTAAGAAAAAAACAAATGCACAATTACAAAATGAGAAATAACTGACTAGGCAGTAATACTGCTGAAAAGCATCTGAGGCTACAGTGGATCACAAATTGACTATGATTCAGATATGTGCTGCATTTGTGAAAAAGGCTAATATCATTCTGGGGTGTATTAACAGAAGTGTTGTATGTAAGACATGAGAGGTAAATGCCCCACTCTACTCAGCACTAGTGAGGCCTTAGCTGGAGTACTGTGTCCAGTTCTGGATGCCATACTTTAAGAAAGATATGGACAAACAGAGTCCAGAGGCGAGCCATAAAAATGATAGAAAGCTTAGAAACCTGACCTATGAAAAATGGGTAAAAAATCTGGGCATGCTTAGTCTTGAGAAAAGAAGATGGCGGGGAAAGACCTGATGACAGTCTTCAAATATGTTAAAGCTGGACAAGAGGTATTTGGCTTAATCTGCAGCAATGGAGATTTAGGTTACATGTTTGGAAAAACCTAACTCTTAGAATAGTTAAGCACTGTAATAGGTTTCCAAAGGAGGTTCCAGAGTCCCCCCATCACTGGAGGTTTTGAAGAACAGATTAATTAAACACCTGTCAGGAATGGTGTAGGTTTACTTGGTCCTTCCTCGGCACAGTGGACTGGACTAGGTGACCTCTCAAGCTGCCTTCCAGTCTTACATTTCTGTGAAAAATATCCATTTCTTTTGGGTGCCCATTGGTAATTTTTCAGAATGCTTAGCATTATAATAAGACTTGTAAGGATTCGATTTGTATTGGTAAATGTCAGTTTCACTGTACATACACAAACCAACCAAATATTTATATTGGTAATTGGAATTTACAGGTAACCAAAGTAAGAAAAATGCTGCTTGAGAACTTATTAGAGCAGTGGTTCTCAAACTTTTGTACTGGTGACCTCTTTCACATAACAAGCTTCTGAGTGTGGACCCCCCCCCTATATATTAAAAACACTTTTTTTATATATTTAACACCATTATAAATGCTGGATGCAAAGCGGGGTTTGGAGTGGAGGCTGACAGCTCACGACCCTCCATGTAATAACCTCCAACCCCCTGAGGGGTCCCGACCCCCAGTTTGAGAACCCCTGTATTAAAGTGTGATTTAAGGGTATTTACATTGTACATTCGGACACATGATGCTGAAAATTTGTGTTTTAATGATTATATAACTTTAACTTTTTGAATTTCAACATCTACTGACATTAAATAATTATCTGACCCGCCCTATAATTTCCTCAACTGTGAAAATTTAAATAGATAAAAATTGAAAAAGTTGCTTAAAAATAAACATTGATCTATCCATTAAAATTATAAAAAAATAAATTTCTGCCAAAACTGATTATATAGCACTTCATATGTTCGAAGCAGAGCTCCTAGTAACTTCACTTGCAGCTGAGAGTGCTCAGCACTTCTGCAGATCAGACTGCAGGGTCTTAAGTCCGGCACTCAGAAAATGAGGAACACAACACCTAATGACCACCTGTGAAATGTACAGTTTAAGTGATTTGACTGGCATCACATAGGAACTCTGTGGAAGAGGGAGGGATCAACTTTATTTCAGTAGGGCAGCATTCAGCTGCCTTAATCATGAGACCATCCTTTCCCTTCCTGCACTTCCCTGTCTCATTTACTATGCACCTTCCTACTTTTGCAACAAATGTCTGTAGGATGCCTGCCTCAACCGTCTCCTTCACTTCACAACTATGCTCCATCCCCAGAGCAGGCCCATTCTGTGTACTGAATGAGTCCTTTTGAAAAAATGGTATGTGATCAAGCAATTAAAAACTCTCAGAATGCATGTGCACAAGGGGGCTGAATTAAGGTTGCACAGGCAACCTTAATACTGGCATTTTTTAACTTGAGTGCTTGATTTTGCAATCTTAATGTTCTTTTAATGTAGTTTGTGCGTGTAATTTCCCAATTTAAAAAAAAATAGACTGGAAAAAAATTCCATCATTTGGGATCATATTGACACCCACATTGGTGGTCAGCAGGGATGGAACTTTTAGATTCACCACACAAACCTCTGCCAGTTGAGCTAAGGAGTAACTGATTGTCATCCTCTATGTGGAGCACACTAGAAGGGGAGGGAGTTAGCTGGTGGGTTTCTTAGATATTTGCTGACAGCAGTGGGATCTTGGATTCCGTTCCAAGCTCTGGAGAGGAATGTTCCCCAGTGGGCACAGACTCTGATTCCCTTCTCACTGGGACCCCTTCTACTCCATCCTCTTTAAACTCTCGCTGTTTTAGTCCTGTCTCTTCCTGCCCCCTGGGCACCTTGTCCCAGTCTCATTCTCATCACCTAGCCAGTCCCAAACTCCGCTCCTCAGGCTTCTCATCCCACTCCTACTCTCACACTCCCAGTCCTAGTTTCCATTCCCAGCCCCACGTGTGATCTATCTCTCTTCCCCCACTAGTCTCATGTGCACCCCCTGCCCACATTCCCACTGGTTCCGAGTCCCATTCTCCCTCCCTGGGCTCCTGATTCAGTCTGAATGCCCTCCGTCAACTCCTTGTCCAGCCAGTCCCAGTTCTTTCCCCACCATTCTGTCCCCTTGTGACATCTGTCTTCATCTCCTTCCCCCACCTTTTTCTTTCTGTCCCCTCACCCCCAAGCTCCTTATTCCAGTCTCTTCCTTCAGTCCTCCTGCAGGTCTGGCTCTTGTCCCCTCTGCATTTGAGCCAGGCAACTTATTCCTCCAGCCTGCCTGGACCCAGCAGGTGAGTCAATGACCGTGCAGGAGAGAGTGTCTACCTGCTTTCAGCTCGGGTGCTTGGATCTGGACATGGCATAACCTGCAGCAGTCCAGAGCTATAACTGCAGTGTAATTACAACTCAGCCCTGGGCTGGAATATGCCCAGTGTCTATGGAATCTTTGCTGAATTTATCTGCTAAAATCTAAGCTGTGTCCACTGAGCATGTGTAAGCTGTATTTTTTTTCCCAGAGGCTTATAAATTGGTCAGATTTGAGCACAAGGCACAACCCTAAAACTAAGTCCACTCTCCAGCCAAATTTCATGTATCTGCTCCAAAGCACAGAGACACTAGAGTTTTTCCAGGAAAAAGTTGTCAGAATTCTTTAACTTGGGCAAAACCATGTATTTTCCCCTAGGCTTGCTTTCAGAAGTGGCTGAACCATTTTGGCTAAAATTTTCAAAAACAAAAAAAAAAGTCAGAGGTAGACATCTGGCATCAAAAAATGTAGCTCAAACTGTTTAAAGTTTGACAAAGTTATATGCAACTCAAAATAATGTATTTAATAAATAAAATAATAATAAATGGAGATATGCCAATCTCCTAGAACTGGAAGGACCTTTCAAGGTCATCGAGTCCAGTCCCCTGCCTTCACTAGCAGGACCAAGTACTGTCCCGTGACAGATTTTTTGCCCCAGATCCCTAAATGGCCCCCTCAAGGATTGAACTCACAACCCTGGGTTTAGCAGGCCAATGCTCAAACCACTGAGCCATCCCTCCCCCCTTGCATTTATAATGCAAGTGTTGGGCAACCTTAATAATAGAAGGTGCTACCACCTGTGCCTGTAATAATCCAAGTTAAACATTAAAATGCAGCTTTGAAGCATCTCTACATAATTCAATTCTGAATCCTTTTTTTTTTAAAGGATACTACATTTATGTTAACATTTTGTCATAAAGAAACAACAAAATTGAAGTAATTTGTAAACCCCCACAGTAAATGTGGCAAGTTATTCTCTGTCAAAAATTTTTGGAAGAAGTGAGGCCATTGCTATAAATGCTTGGAAACGTGATCAGTTTTCAGATGCACAATAGAAGCGACAAAGGGTCCTGTGGCACCTTATAGACTAACAGAGGTGTTGAAGCATAAGCTTTCGTGGGTCAATACCCCCTTCTTCGGATGCAAGCAGTGGAAAAACTTGCATCCACTGCTTGCATCCGAAGAAGTGGGTATTGACCCACAAAAGCTTATGCTTCAATACCTCTGTTAGTCTATAAGGTTCCACAGGACCCTTTGTCGCTTCTACAGATCCAGACTAACACGGCTACCCCTCTGATACTTGAGATGCACAATAGTTATTTATCGCTCCTTATTTTTCCTGAAATCCTGGAATTATAGGACTGAAAAATAACTGGAGATCCTAAATTCCGGGATTATACTCCCTAATATCTCCTCCGTGATAGCCTGTTGTCTCTGGCATGGGAAATGTTTCCTTTGATATTCATGTATGGTATATAGTATCATGACAGGCAGTGAGACTGCAGTTAATAGTCCCTATCTCTCTTTTCAGTTTGGTGTATATCTCAGGGCAAATGTAAGTATTGCTTTAAAGGGATAGTGTCAACTGGAAATCAATTCATTGTTTAGGGGAAAAGAAAGTTAAAAGTAATGTTAGGGACTGCATTTGTCTTTGCGCCACCCTGCTCGTTTGAGGTTTTACAATTACATTGTAGCTAAACAAATGGGGAATTGGGTATAGTGAAACTTCATTTGACAGCCATTTTTGTACAGTTAAAAGTAAATAAATTGGGGAAAAAATCTCTAAACTTTCAGTTATTGTAATACTACATATATATTTACGGATACATCGTATGCTTTTTATTTTTAAGTTGACTGTGTCCCTTGAAGTATGGGGCTTGAAAAATCTACTTGCTCTGGGAAAGAAGGAGCCATTAAACTCTTCAGAATCTAAATTTTTATTTTAAAATTTCCAACCTTTTTAGCCTTTCTGGTTTTGAAAAAAACCTTCCAAATATGAACACAGCATAAACTAATGTTGCTTCATCTTTTTGCTGGCCCCAGTGCTTCTGCTGCTGCAAACAGCAGCAGTATAAAATTAACAAGACTCTGCTCATGCTACAGCTGTTTCAGAAGGCTCTAAGCAGGAGCAGAGGCAAACTTGCTGGGGAGGACACAAAAATGTGACTGGGGGAAATAGCTACAGGAACACACATCTCTTCAGTCCCACCCTTTACTCCCAGCAATATCCAACAGGTTCTTAGGAGGGAGAAGAGACAGAAAGGTCTTTCCAGCAACTGAAAGTTTTTATCTGACGCCTGCTGTGACGGTGTACCCCATAAGACTTTATGGGGAGATGCTTATAAATGTATATATGTAACTGGAATATGTTTTATGCTACAAGTGCCATATAACATATCTCTGTGAAAGTTATGACCTACTGAATTTATTCCTCCTGTTTGTATGCATGTATCAATTTTGTAGTTGAAGTTATAAATATTGGTTTTATACTTGCTGGTTTTATACATAGCCTTTGTAAGAGCATGGGATCAGGTCTGGAGAAAAGAATGTGCAAGTTGAGTGCAAGCACTTAACAGACAAAAGAAGGTGCAGACCCCAATCCACATTTGGGCCTGGTCAGGAATGCAACTGATTGGACTGGTTAGGGTACATGGACAGGTGACTTGCCCATGTGATTCCAAAAACTCCAGGGCAACATGATGGTACACAGGGAGGAGGAAAAAGGCTATAAAAGCCCTTGGAAGACGCCTCCATTTTGTCTTCAGCTGGCTAAAGAGAGAGGCTCTCCACCCCCCAGAGACATACCTGAGAGAAACTGAACAAAGGACAAAGACAGTAGGGGGTGTGAGCGATTGCTGGACCCAGGCTATGAGTTCTGCTGCCTGTGAAAGGAAGAATCTAGAGCTGGTGAGGTTTTTATATCTGTGTGAAGTTTGATTAGACATAGATGTGCGTGTTTTATTTTATTTTACTTTGCCCAGGGCTACACTGGGTGGGGCGGTCGATCTACAATACGCAGCTTCAGCTACGTGAATAACGTAGCTGAAGTCAGCGTATCGTAATCGACTTACCTGGCTGTGAGGATGGCGGCGAGTCGATCGCTGCCACTCCCACGTCGACTCCGCTTCCGCCTTTCGATGAGGTGGATTTCCGGAGCTGACGGGGAGCGCGATCGGGGATCGATTAATCACGTCTAAACAAGACGCGAAAAATCGATCCCCGATAGATCGATTGCTACCCGCCGATCCGGCGGGTAGTGAAGACAAGTAATTCAATTAGTTCTGTCTGTCACTACTTTCTGTACTTATTAAAATCACTTTTTACTTATTAAGCTACCTGGAGTGCGAGTTGGTACCTAGGTGGGCAAACAGCTGTGCATATCTTTCTATCTTTGAAATAGAAGGCGAACTATTTATGAGTTTGCCCTCTATAAGCTTTATACAGGGTAAAGCGGATTTATTAAGGGTTTGAATCTCCTTGGAGTTGGGCGCCTGGGTGTCAAAGGCAAGAGTGCTTCCAGGAGCCTTACAGTTGTTAGTGGACTTGGTTCGGACCTGAGTCTGTGTTTGCAGCAGATCAGTGGAATCTGGCTCAAAACAGACAGGATTCGGGAGTCCCAAGCTGGAAAAGGCCTGGAAGCAGGGGCAGAAGTAGCCTTGGCACACCAGGTGGCAGCACCAAGCAGGTCTCTGTGATCCCAACCCGTCACACCTGCTAGTCAGTGGATGATATGAAAGACAAACCTGTGAGCAGGGCCTATGATCAACACCCTCGTCGAAACTCCAGCACCCTTCCACCTCCCAGCAGTTTATGGCAGGGGAGCTAGGTTTCTCATTAGGGTATTGCCCCTGCATCTTGCTGGTGGATACCTTCCTCACTTTATCTATCATATCTACCTTTGTTCCGGTACTGTCCTCAGGCTAGTAGGTGTGTGGCAATTTTTAAATGTCTGATGAAGTGCTTAATAAAAGAATTAATGGCAAAAGGAATGGTATTTTTTTTTTATTGATGATATTGCCCAGCTAGTGTGTAACAACCCGAGGAATTCAGTGCAGTGTTGTCTCAGGAAAATCAGTTGTATTGTTCTTGTTATTCCAGCAGGAAGTTAAGATGGGCATTTAGCTGGGCTGAAGTAACATGAGAGGGAGGAGTTGGCACTTGTTCACAGGTTAGCAAGCAGCCAGTCCATCAATCCATAACGAGACACATTTCCCACAGCGGCATCAATCTGTTGTTTTTCAAAGTACCTCATTACCTCCTGGATAATATCCCCCACACTGCAGCCTTTCTTTGCTGCTTTTTCAGCCAACAGAGGAAGCTTTTTCAAATTCCCTTCCTCTTCATTCATGAATGACAGATTGGGCACATTGAAGTGGGAAGCAGCCATCCACTGGAGGATAGCCTGGAGCTCCTTGTTCTGTGTGCTGCTGTTGGCATTCTGGTTGTTCACTATCACTTCAGAATCGGATGATAAATCTGATAGCTGTTTTCCACTTGACTTCACTTGTGTAGCTTCCCTTGACCCTTCCTTATCAAAAGCTGTGGATTTGTTTCTTGAGAATGAGGCACCGGTTGCATTTTTCTCATCTGATAGGTCACCTATCGCTAAATCAGAATTGTTGCATTTAGTCATGAATAAACACAAGTTCATCACGGATTCCACCAGTTGGTCAATAAATTTCTTGTTTACCTGATCCATGTTGTCAAACTGATCTATGGCTGAACCGGGCTGTGCAGATAAGGCCCTTTTGCTGGACTCACTATCCGTAGTGGCAACCTGTTTAAAACTCTTGTTTGTCTCACTGGAATTGACATCTATATTGAAACCAGCCTCACATAAGACCTTCTGGATGATTGATAAGAGGATACTTGATATATCGCCTGTTTGGGAGTTGAACTCTTGGGGAATATTCCTTGACCCAGTAGCCATTGCAAGAGACTTGGAGCTTTGGCTTTTCCCAGCCTTTTCAAAATGAGATTCACGAGAAACAAACCCAAGTGAAGAAGTGCCTGAATCATGAGCGGTTGAATCTCTGCCACTGTTTGTCTGTTGGATTAAGTGCTGTTGTATCAACTTTAATGCTGTCACAGTGAGGTCTTTTGCTAGTGACTCTATTGAGGTGGTGGCCTTTTCTGGCTTTTTTTCTTGACTCCCTCTTACCTTTTCTGGAGCTTTGCTTGCAGTTTGTTTGGAATGCAACATGGTTAGTCCCTCCTTAATTATGTGCTCACTTACTTTCTCAGCACAGGTAAACATCTTTGGCTTTGCTTTTTCCCTATCCTTCTTTTGTGTTTGTGTTTTCAGTGTTGCAAACTGCATGCTTTGAGATTTTGAGTCTGATGGGAATGCTGTTTTCAGTATGGTATATGCTAGGCTGTGAGACTTGGACTGTCCCTTATTGTTTTGCTCTGCTACAAGGACATTATACAGCCGTCTTACCATTACTTCCAAAATTTCAATAGATTTCTGGCTTCCCATGTTATATAGATTCTTCTTCACTGTGGAAGCAAAGTCAGAGTCTGTCATGAGCACCCCTGTGACATTATGCAGATTTTTCATGGTTGAGTCTATCAAGTCTGATATGACGTCTTTGGTGTGTTTGAGGATTACTCTCTTCAAAACTACACAAGCTGGGAGTGTCTTACCATCCTTCCTTTGGACTTTCATGGTCTTCATAAATGAGAACATCATGTCTGAAGCAACCTGATTTGCATAAACCATTAACCCCTTGCTCACAGAAGTACCAGAATCGTCCTGCCCAGACTGTTTTACTTGCTGACACATTTGTTTATCTCCAGACTTTTCCCCCTGTCTACAGCCACTTTGATTAGACATCTCACCATAGAAGAGTGATGTTCCCTTGGAACCTGGAGTATCTTCCTTCTTGGTAGTCTTTTCTTGAGATGGCCTGGGGGATGGTAGTTTACTCTGGGGTTTCTGTGTGCTTGCTGCAGTGGCTGTTTGTGATGCAGTTTTGTTCACAGAACCATGGGGATTGTTATTTTCATTAATTGCCTGGTGTATACACTTACTGGCAGCACCTTCCAATTTATCTGCGATCTCTTTACGTGCCATTTGAAAAACCAAAGAACAGAGCTTATTTACATAGCATGAAACATTATCTGGATCTTTTTTTCCCTTTTGGGCACCGGCAGACTTTAAAGATGTGTCACTGTTCTGGGACAACGATGAATCAATGAAGGTGTTGCTATCTTTGTGTTTCTGAGGGGCATCTGAAGGGGTCAGTGCGTGCTGGAGTCCAGCTGCATATTTCTGAAGGTCATTGTTGAGCCAGCTCACAACACTGAGTTCATCGGTTGAACCTTGTTTGAAAAGACATACTGCTCCTTCAGTTTTAGAATGATCATGCTTCTCATTGTCCTTTATTACAATGACTTCTTTTTCCTCCAGATTCCCCAGATCAAGTTCATTTGAAGGTTCAGAGATGCTACTGGCCTGGCTAGCAGCTTTCTTTGCTTTTGAATCTTTGTCCTTTACGTTCAGGCTGGATACATCGACAAAACAGATCACTTTCCGGTCCTGGTCCTTCTGTTCATCAGGGTTGTAGAGGTCTACTTTACACACACCTGCTTGGCTATGTAACCAGTCAACTTCCTGAGACATCTTTACAGGTTAAAAATAGGACTGTAACCAGTGTTCTTGTGTTAGATGAGCTGCTATGATGACCCTGCCAGACTCGAGATGTTGCCTCCTCTCTCAACTTTCCATGGTCTTCTACTGCCAGATGGTACCTTCACCTTTGTTAACACATCGTTTCTATAGTAGTGGTGACATCATAAAGAAGAGATTTTTACCAACAACTAGTGGTGTGTTTCCAATTATTTAACAAGGAGCTGCTATAATTTTTATTTCCTTTTTAGCTTGTGAGAAGTCTGTCCTGCATTGTGGGGAAGTTGGATTTAGATACAGGAGGTGCAAGAGAAGAGGATGGTCTGTTTGTCTATTTCATCATATAAACAGAAGCACTTCTCATAACCATAACCAAGGATAAAGGCAACACGACTTGACAAATAAAGCATTAAGCTTCATTTTTGCTGGAAATATTTATACTTTCACCTGAGAGATAGATCTGTATATTCATAATACAATACAGAATTCAGCTTTAAAGGAGACGATACCTCTGGAGACAAACACTTTGGAGATAATCAGGATGTCTTCCAGAAAAATATGTATTAAAATACGTGACACATACTGTTCTGTTTAATCCTAAAAAAAATTTTATTAGTCCCAAAAACCAAAGCAAAATTAACTTTTCTCCTTGTTACTTACTCCACTCGGTGGGGAATGGGAGCCAGGGCTATTGCCCATGACAGTATAGTTGCTGTAGTAGTTGTGGTGCTTACAGGGAGGCAGTTGTATGCATAATAATACTTAGGGATTTTTCTGTATATATTGAAAGGATAGATGTTCATGAGACATGCTAGCACTTTTGGCATGTTCAAACACAAGCTTTCATTTTATCTACCTTAAAGTACATGGTGAACAACCATGCATTATTAATATCTGTTTCAACTCTGAACATTTACTTTGTAAGACTGGGATTATGGGATTCTATATTTCTTGTTTTACTTTCATTCTAGATGAAATGTGCTCAATTTCCAAGTAAAAAGCTTTTTCCTAACTGCCTGTCCTGCAACTAGTCTAGAATCTAATAGTCAGGCTGATTGCTTTCCTTCCTGATCACCACAACTAGCAATAAAGGTCAGTTATGTTCTGTGATGCTTGTGCAACCCCATAATCTTCACATTATGCCTTATGCAGTCTCTCTGCCTTTAGTGATTGCACAGGTGTAGCTGTTTTGAATTTAGTAAACCATTATAATGATGAGCAAGATAGCATGGGGTCTGAGTCAAATCCCGTTAAAATCATTTGGGGTCTTTACATTTGGAATCTTTATTCTTAGTTATGTTGCCTCTGCAAGGCTATGGAGTGTGTGTGTAAAAAGCTGAGGGGTGGAAAAACACAAAAGAAAACCCCAACCCTTCAAACCTTTACTTTTTTCACTGAAGTCAGCTGATGTGACTGAATATAGACACATCTGTTAATTAAGAAAGTGCTCTTTTTACATACTTCTTATAGAGCTGAGCCAATACTAAAATATGGTATTTATCTATACTAAAGTTTTGGTTCATTTCAACAGACTCAGTGCCCTTTAGTTGTTATGAATATATAAAGTTCTGAAAGGGAACAATATTATTTGAAATTAATACAGATGTGCATGAATAGATTCAATATGACTATACATATGTTTGTTTACATATGAACGTATTCATTTTATTATTGCTGAGGAGTCCCTTTCCTGCCACCCTGTATATACACAGTCTTTGTCTAAAAACAGTATGGGAGTGGGAAGGTTACATAGGAAGTTGTTATGGGAGACTGGAAGAAATTCTTCCTGTGACTAGCTAGTATACTTCTTTGTCACTCAGTTTCCTATAGTAGACACGTACTGATCAGCAGTCAAGAGGAAGATTGAGGCTAGATGTTGCCTAGGTGATGACATTTCCATCAACTTCTGGGACCATAATTTGATGTGTATGTGGAGTGATCATATTGCATAGCATATCTCTGACTAGCTACTTTGCAAGGCAGCAGCACAGCTTGAAATGCAGACTTCAGGTGGCTTCCAATGCCAGTCAGCAAATAGAGAGGAAACAGAAATTGCTGGCTGAAGATATCAGGCAGTGGGCAAATGTAGACAGAGAGGACCAGTCAGAGGCATTTCTGGATTATTTGATGTCTCTGTCAATGGTCAGCCATTGTTCCTTGAGACTGTGCTGACAAATTTCCTTCTTCTGTTGGGTTTTTGGAAGAATAGGTTGCTTCTGATTTTGGGTGAGAATCTCCTGTTCATGATGTGGCTGGGGAGGAAGACCATGCCATGGACGCACCTGTTCCCACTGAGACAGAGTTGGCTGAGGCTGGTGCTGTAGCTGCTAGTGGAGATTCTGGCAAGGGTTTTCCTTGTGTTGGGGGTATCCCTCATCTCATACTACTGATGGCTTGACCAGTCTGATTTTTCATGTGTTTTATAGGTGCCGCTGAGGGAAGGTACTCTCTCTGCAGAGTACATAAAGACAAAATGCCAGTTAAATTTTGATGTATAAAGTTTGCCATTGGCCACAGTTATGAAATATCTTATTCCTAGTACAGTGTGTTATGAAATTAAATATTTAGAAAGGGTCAAACTTTTGGTAGGGGAAAGACTGTAGCACACCCAGAATATACGTTTATTCACATTTATGCAATACACACCTATGACTATCATCTGGATAGAAGGTAATGGTCAATTTATTTTCATGAACGTACATCCAGAAATACATGGATTTGTTGTTTACAGGGTTCATATGGTGTGTGTAGTCTTAAACATTCATTCACAGTGATACACAGTTCATTTGTAGGTGAGGATGATGAAACGGTGAACAGTTTTCTGACATCTTTTTTCCTATTCTGAAAAAGCCAACATTTTTATACACAAGTCTGAAACAATGTCATCACTTATACAGGATGGCACAGTGCTGCAGGAAGCAACAGCAACTCCCACATACATAGTGACATGTTTTCTGAATGATATGATATATTGCGTGATAACTGCACAGTCCCGACAGAGCCTCTTGCACTATGTGGAGTGGCCTAGGTGCTGCACTGAAACACACTGGCAACAGAAAATGAGCACCCTCTTTTCACCTGATCACAGGGTGCATATCTCTGATGCCAGCAGCAGCAACATGTACACACACACACTGTGTTTGCTGAATAATAGTGAATTACATTATGTGGGATTTATAATAACCTCATAAGGAATAACAGAAGTCACATAAATGCCCTTTGTGATGCAGGCTGCATTTGCAGAAGCAGTAGCAATCTAAAGAAAATGTGTGCAAGGTGTAATAGCACTCAGTGTTTTCTCACTGCATTGCTCATATACTGTCAAAATGTAAAAATGTGTATTTGCAGATGCAACCTGAATCACAAAGAACATCTGTGTGTGTTGGAAAAGCCAAGGTCATAACACTACTGTGATGTTATACATTATTTATCTCATAAAGTGGTATTTACCCTCACTCACCAAATGCACTTGGTGTGCCTAATGCTGTGACAGCCTCGTGGATGACAAGTCTAAGGTCTCATGGCGGTGAAGGGATATGCATAACACTAGGTGATATCTGCCAATACAAACCCATTTCTGTGATGGCATTTGAAAAGATGTGCGTAGCTAGCCTCGCTTATCACAATTTTCCACCACCAAGATGATTGCTGCTCTAGGTCCTAGTTAAACAAGAGCTTAACTTTAAGCCTATGAGTAGTCCCACTGAAGTAAATGGGATTATTTGTGTATAAAGTTACCCGTGTGCTTAAGTTTTGCTGATTTGGGGCCCTAGTGTGTATATTGAATGGCTTTATGGTGCTGTGGATTCTGTCCTTGTTGATAGGTATACTTGCTTCTTCATAGGCCGTGTGGCGAGTCAGCCATTCATTAAAATAAACAAAATATGGCAGATACAAAAAGCATGCAAATACAAAATGCTGAGCATATGGTCTTCAGTAGCAGGCCCTAGTGCATGTTCATCTGAACTTGTTCAGATAAATCCAAATACATCTGAATCTTCTTTATTCATCTTGTTTGAGGACTGGATTTGGGAGTTCACCATATGCTCTCTCCTCAGTGTTTCTACCTTTTCTTCTGTTGTTGTATCCAGAAATGGCTGTGGTGGTGTGCTGTTTGTTTTGCTTGTTTGCTGCAGTCTGCTGCTTGCAGCAGCAGTACTTGCTTGTGAGGATGACTGTACTGCTAAGCTGGTGGTGTCCATGCAGGGCCGGCGGGCCCACTAGGCGACCCTAGGCAGTCGCCTGGGGCGGGTGGCCGCAGCTGCCTCCCGGCTCTGTGGCTGAGCCAGGAGTTGGGGAGGCGCCGCGGGCGGGGGGAGGCTGCCGGCCCATGGGGAGGGTGGGGAGCCGCCGCGGGGGGACGGACTGGCTGCTGCGGGGGGCGGGGGGGCGTGTTAGCTGGGCGGGGGAGGCGGGGCAGGGGCGCAGGGCTGGTGCAAGGAAATTTCGCCTCGGGCGCGAAACTTCCTTGCACCGGCCCTGTGTCGATGTTACAAATGGCCATGGTGTTCTGCATGGCATCATTACGTTGTCTTTGTGGCAACAGAATCCTTTTTTCCTCCACTGAACACTTTTCTAGTCATGATGTGGCTTGGGTGTTGATATGATCACCAATAACGAATGTTTTTTATGGGAACAAAACATTAGTTAAGCTACAAAGCAGAGAGTTAATCCTCTGGTTTGCAGTGAAAGATGCAGTTATTTAATGTAGACACTTCCAAGGCAGACATGGGCATGGGCCAAAATTCTCCTCCCACCCTACTCACTGCTGGGAACCACCATAGATAGATAGTGGTAACTATTGGTATGTGGCAGATAGATTTAGAGATGACAGTCATTATTGAATACCAAAGTGGTGATGGTCAGAAAATACTGTGCAATTCAAAATCATTAACTAAATCAATGATACTCAGACCTCAGTGGCTCAGGAGCCAAATTAGTGATCAATATTACCCAAAAAAGCCACAGTAGTGTGAATTCATTGTTTCATTTACTATATACTCACAGAAAAATGACTGACCAAGTATTCTACAATTGGTTAATAACATAGTACAAGCATCCTGATTGGTTAATAACTTGGATTGGTTAATGATTAAATCACACAGTGTTTTAATATTTGCAGCAAAGAACTGCAGGAGACACATTAAAGAGCCACTTGCGGCTCTGATGCCTCAGTCTGAATATCACTGAACTAAATAATTTCCATAGTTGAGTTTAAACCAGGAAAACAAGGCCAGACACCTGCCTAACAGTAGCAACAGCTGGGTTTATGTAGCACACAGTTGAACGTGTGAGAGCCAGAGGCACCATTATAACACAACTTGAAAACATTATGCATGCACAAGTGCCAATAGGCTAGTGGTGGTGGTCAGAAGCTACTGTGCTATTCAATATTGGCAACAGCAAGAGAAGTCTTCCACCCCAGAGTCCATCCTCTACCTGAGAGAATCAAAGCCATTGATCTGCTTGCAATGCTCTGAATACTGGTTAACAAGCACTATCATGTATCCAAATCACATTTCCAGTCACATATTTATTTGATTTTTAAGAAAACAGTGAATTTTTATAAATTCAACAGGGTTGTAATTCTGAAATCTGAGTTGGTTATCTAACTAATACAGCGTTGTTGAGGTTGTCTTGAGGCAGATTTGGAAACAGCAAGTGTCATTTGAATAGCTATTGCAGATTTCCATTAAAAGTGAAAGATGTGCCAATGAGTATTGGAACCAAAAGAGCTAAATTTTGTGGAATGGGATCAGCGGGCTGTATTTTGGTGAGGTGATTGATCCTGGTTGCCTAGGGCATCATTGGGTTGCTCTGACAGACCAGAAAAGAAGTTAGATGGTGGGAAAGTGCAACAAGCTTCCTCCCTTGGCTCCATTAGACTGGTGTTGGAGAGCATGGGTGATTTTCCTGTTCCTTAGGAGGGATGTGTGCCTCATTTATATCCTTGGAGCATCCTTCCTTAAAGGGGGATGGGGATGTTCCTGTGTGGCTTGAACTGATCTCTTCTTGTTGTTGCTCATGTTGGGAGTTATAGCAAATGCTTAGGAACCTCTCATCTTGGATGATTTTATCCCCCATTTCGTTGAGTATTCCATGTCTCAGTTCTCTGTCCACAGACCTGATGTCATCCATTCTTGGAAAGCTTTCTTGGTCAAGTTCTTTATCCCTATCTTCTTCCTGGTTTGTTACCTGGGGAAACGCAAACACCAATAAGTGATGATGATACACAGAATGAGACATCTTAGAAAAACCTGATTCTTAGGGTATGTCTTCACTTTGTGGGAGCAAGTATGTTCTTAACTAACTCAGGTTAGCTAACCTGGATTACAGTAGTCGTGAAGATACGGTGACTCTGCTTTTAACTCAAGTTAGCAGCTTGAGTTAATATCTACAGGGGAGCCTGGGATGGAACTTGAGTTGCTAAACCAAGGTAAAAGCAGAGTTGCCATGTCTTCACTGCTGTTTTAAACCTGAGTTGGCTGATTAGCTAACCCGAGTTAAGAACACACTTTTTTTTTTTCTTTCATCAATGAAGGCATACTCTGTGTGGACAGAGTGCCTTATCCAACACCTCAAATATAACATCTCAGAGATATTTCCTTGGCCCGAACAATGCAATTCCATTGTCTACACTCTATATTTTAATCTGGCAATATAAAATTAAAACATGTTAAAGGGAAGGAGGAACAATGACTGGGACATTATAGTATCTTATTTTCTAGATACCTATTCTCAGACTACTGAAAAGTCCTAGAAACAAATGTCAGAGGTGGAGATGATGTCATCCGGTCCGTTTTTCTGTCAAAATAGGCTTGATCCCTCAGAATATTTTCCAGGGCTTTGTCCAGGATAATTTTTAATCTCTCAGATTATGTGGCTTTCCATATTTCCCTTGCAAAATCATTTAACTAGCAGGAAGTGTTTGTGTCCTCATTTTCTCTTATAATTTCATCTAATTTATTTTAGTTATATTTATGCAAGAAAATCTATATCCTTATTATTTACTCTTTTTTAAATTGTTGGTTAGCCAAATTATATACATTAAATTTTTAAAATCTTTCCTCATAAACCTCTCCCTTTAGTCCTCTATTCATTGCTGTTGCTCTTTTTCGAAATCCTTCTAGTTTGTCAATATCTTCTCAATACTGAGTGCAGAATTTAGCTGTCTCATGAGAGCTATTTAGCTATTTATATCTATGTAGTTTGATGTTTTTGAATGTACAGTACCAAATTCCACCATTTTTACTATCTGTTGCAAACTAATGTTCATAATTTTCGGTGTATGAATTCAGGAGAGAATATATGAAATCCACGATTGTTTAATTGTATAAAATCCAAATATATTACATTTACTACATTAATTTCATCCACTAAATCCACTATTCCCTTTTTTATTGAAAATGTAAAAACCATACCTCTCCACCTCTGATAGACTTCATCCACCAACTGCTCAGCCGTGCTCCAGATAGAGTACAGCAACGCAAATGTTTGAGGATCTGTTACCTCACTCCTGTAGGGTGTGATGGTAGCTGGAGTTGCCTGCCACTGCTTCAGGTCCTCTTCTTCCTGGTAGTATATATCTGAAAACACAGTACAAGCCTGGTTCTCTTTTTTTCTGCTCCTCTTTGGGCACAGCCCAAGATGCATTGTGTTGGCAGCTGTCCTTGTGGAGAAAAAGGGCTGGGTGGTCCTGAGACTCTTATTGCTGACTCTCCTGGAAGGCCATAAGCCATGATGCATCACTCACGTGGTTCTTCCCCTCCTGCTGCTGCCCATTGTAGGACTCTCCAGTTGGCACAGTGGCTATTTGGTCCTTTCTCTCTTCTCTCCTTCCTCTAGCTTTCTCCCTTGTACACCACTTTGCTTTTTTCTGCAGAAAAACAAGACAGAGTTTATCATCTGCCCCTGTTCCCACATTAAAATCTTGCACAAACAGAAGTCTTGGCCTTTTCTGTTGGAGGCCTATGACTCAATACTGTCTCCCTCCATACAGGCCACAGCATGTTGGCGGCATCCTTCAGACTTTCATGTATTTGTTTTTTACAAGATAAAATATTCTCACAATTTTTGAAAACTCTTTGTTATGGTGCCCAAAGGTATGTGGCCATTTCAACCCATGTATTAGCTAGACTGCAGTGGTAAAAACCCTTTGTCACATCCTTAGATCTCAATCCTCAAGTCCTAACAATTTCTCAGTGATATAATATAAATACTGTAGTATTTTGAGTGATGCCAGAGTGAGCAAAGTGAATAATGTAACAGGCTGTGAGAAAGTATCCCAGCTCCCATTACCACTGCAGGACTACAGCTGCAGAGACAAAATAGCACACGATGCTGGCTGTGACATAGCAACTTGCACTTACCTTCTTCTGAATTGAAATGCCCACCATGAAGCTAAATTTGTTGTGGAATTTCTGAAACTATTGTGGCTCTTCCTCTTCACCATGTTAGAGAATTTTACTACTCAGTCTTCACCCATGCCACCCTACAATACAATACAAAGCAACAGTAAGAGGCAAGAAAGTAATCTGCTCCCTCCATCATAGAGAGGATGATGATTATCATGGCTGACTTCATTAGACCACCAGCAGGGAGCCCAGTCCCTGTTAGATTTGGCTTTATGACATAAGAACATTGGGAGTTAGATGATTTGGTTTCTTAGTAACCATAGCAACGGTGAACCCAGTTACAATGAACTGCTATGTCTTCCTAGTTTTTCAGAAATGTCCGGCTCATCAAGTTCTGGTATCCTAAACAGACTAAGGGCATGTCTACATGGCGGCTGGGAGGTGTGATTCTCAGATCAAGTAGACATACATGTGCTAGCTCTGCTCAAACTAGTATGCTAAAAACAGAAGTGTGGCCATGGCAGCATAGGTGACAGCTTGGGGTGGGCAAACTAGGCCCATGAGCCGTTTTAAGCCGGCCTGTGAGCTGCACCACGCAGCTGAGCCCTGCTCTGGTGCTCCAGCCGGGTCACTGGGTCAGGGGCCAGATCGCTCGGCCCCGCTCCGGCCGGGGCGCTGGGTCAGGGACCACACCACACAGCTCGGCCCCGCTCCGGCCGGGACGCTGGGTTGGCGGCTGCACCATGTGGCTTGGCCCCGCTCCGGCCGGGGCGCTGGGTTGGGGGCCGCACCACACGGCTCAGCCTCACTTTGACTGGGGTGCTGGGTTGGAGAGCTGCACCACGCAGCTCGGCCCTGCTCCGGCCGGGGCACCGGGTCGGGGGCCGCACCATACGGCTTGGCCCCGCTCCGGCCAGGGCACTGGGTTAGGGGCCGCACCACATGGCTCCCAGAAGCCGCGGCATGGCCCCGCTCCGGCTCCTATGTGCTCCAATGGGAGCTGCAGGGGCGGTGCCTACGGACGGGGCAGTGTGCAGAGCCGCCTGGCCGTGCCTCCGCATAGGAGCTGGAGAAGGGACATGCTGCTTGAGGTAAGCGCCGCTCGGAGCCTGCACCCCTGAGCCCCTCCCCATGCCCCAGCCCTGGTCCCCCTCCTGTCGGCAAACCCCTCGATCCCAGCCCGGAGCACCCTCCTGCACCCCAAACCTCTTATCCCCAGCCCCACCCCAGAGCCTACACCCCCAGCCGGAACCTGCACCCCTTCCCGCACCCCAGCCTTGATCCCCCTCCCACCCTCTGAACCCCTTGGTCCCAGCCCAGAGCACCCTCCTGCACCCCAAACTCTTTATCCCCAACCCCACCCCAGAGTCCACACCCCAACCCCAATTTTGTGAGCATTCATGGCCTGTCATACAATTCTATTCCCCGATGTGGCCGTCGAGCCAAAAAGTTTGCCCACCCCTGGGTTAGCCTCTCAAGTAGGTATCTAGAACGTCAGACAGGTTTGTACTCAGGTGGCTAGTTGGAGCTATTGCCATGGACATCATGGTCACACTACTATTTTTAGCATGCTAGTTCAAGAAGAGCTAGTACATGTATGTTAACCCAAGCTGGGAATCGCATCTCCCAGCTGCTATGTAGACATAGCCTAAGGAAGATTATGTGACTCTTGGTGAAGTTATATTTTTGGTGCAATAAATCACAGCAGTCTCAGATAGTCAAAACCTATTCGGTCATCTAGTTCTTTCCTTTGTCAATGTATGATTGTTCCTTATTGATTATAGTGCTTTCTTCAGTGATAATTTTAAATGTCTCAAGTGCTGTGGCTTCTACCACTTAGCCTAGGATACATACTTCTCTATATTCTAATACCTGCCACTGTCAGGGAGTTAGTTATCTGACTAGCGTTTTCCTTTATTAATTTTATCCAGGTATTTCCACCGTTTGTCTAGACTGCAATTCTGTTTGTGATGTAACTCAGGTTAACCAAAACCAAATATTTGTGAGTGTCTAGACTAGCATTTATAATGCTAATTTGAGTTAGCTGGAATCAATTAATTCGAGTTGCAGTACAACCAAAAACTGTAATCTAGGGCAGTTCTTAAAATATATCCCTTTCAGTCTGCACTGTATCACACTAAATAATTTCTCTCCATTTGTTGATGTTGACACACTGACACTTAAACTGTTATGTTCTTTTGATTAGACAAGGTGGGTGAGGTAATATCTTTTATTGGTCCAACTTCTGTTGGTGAGAGAGACGAGCTTTCAAGCCACACAGGGCTCTTCTTCAGGTCTAAAAGCTTTTCTTTTTCACCAACAGAAGTTGGTCCAATAAAAGATATATTATCTCACCCACCTTGTGTTTCTAATATCCTGGGACCGACATGGCTACAACTACACTGCATACAACATGTTCCTCTTATGTCTAACGTAGCCAAGAGATACATATTTAGTGCTTTTAATCTTTCCTCATAAATCATTTCTTTCAGCCATCCAATAATTTGCTGTTTTCTGAACTCCTTCCAATTTGTCAGTATTCTTCCAGGTTCTGAGATGCCCAGAACTAAAAAATTTATTTTATATCAAAAACTCCTTTTGTACTTCTGTTAAGTATTTTATATCATAAGCAGATACTGCAGTATTTTTCCTTTTATTTTGCTATTTTCTAGTCCAGTTTGTCTTTGGCACACACATCTGTTGTGCAATACAATATACTGTCTTTGAGTGCTTGCATATATCCATTACACTGGAGGTATTTACAAGTCTTATGCACCTGTGCGAGAGAGTTTTCCCTAGCAGTAGCCATAGAGGCAGCCCCACCCAAACCAAAGCTCCTTGTATTCCAAACGGATGGTAAAGGATGGCAACACCCTTTCACTCCTTCAGTTCCTTCTTACCATTTGTAATCAGAGCAGTCTGTGTTTACCTCCTCATTCTTTGGGAACAGAGTTATGGATACATACTTATTCTTCCTAGCGGTACTGTTTTTGTTCATTGGACATTTTTCTTACTTTTCTTTTTGTTAGAAGTTTTCTTTTAATTTTTCTGAGTAAGGCGGGCTTCAGGCTGTTGCCCCGTACCGAAGGGTCCCATGTCAACATCCCCACATTTTAAGCCTTGTTCTGGTTGCTGAAAGCTGATGACTGGCAGTGATCCTCATTCCTGCTATCTAAAGTGCTTGGATGATGGCCCTGTAAGAGACAAAATGAAAATAAGAAAGAAAAACTTGTAGCACCTTAGAGACTAACAAATTTATTTCAGCATAAGCTTTCGTGGGTTAGTACCCACTTCATCGGATGCATGGAATGAAACATACAGTAGACAGATATTTATACAGTCAGAGAAACATGATAAGGTGGAGGTGCATAGACCAACCTTAAGAGGCTAATTAATTGAGAGGAACCATAACAGCAGGGGAAGAAAAACCTTTGAAGTGATAAACAAGATGGTCACACAGGTGTGAATGAGGATCGTTAACTTAAGGGAAATAGATTCAATTAACGTAATGGCCGAGCCATTCGAGGTCCTATTTAATCCTGAGGTAATGCAATCTAGTTTGCATATCAATTCGAGTTCAACAGTTTCTCTTTGAAGTCTGTTTTTCGAGTTAATCTGTCGCAACACTGCTACCCTCAAGTCTGTCAGTGAGTGATTAGGGAGGTTGAAGTGTTCTCCTACTGGTTTTTGAATGTTATGATTCCTGATACCAGATTTATGTCCATTTATTCTTTTGCGTAGAGACTGTCCGGTTTGGCCAATGTACATGGCAGAGGGGCATTGCTGGCACATGATGGCATATATCACATTGGTAGATGTGCAGGTGAATGAGCCCCTGATGGTGTGGCGGATGTGATTAGGCCCTGTGATGGTATCACTTGAATCGATATGTGGACAGAGTTGGCATCGGGCTTTGTTGCAAGGATAGGTTCCTGGGTTAGTGTTTTTGTTGTATGGTGTGTGGTTGCTGGTGAGTATTTGCTTCAGGTTGGGGGGCTGTCTGTAAGCAAGGATTGGTCTGTCCTCCAAGATCTGTGAGAGTGAGGGATCATCTTTTAGGATAGGTTGTAGATCTTTGATGATGCGCTGGAGAGGTTTTAGTTGGGGGCTAAAGGTGACGGCTAGTGGTGTTCTGTTATTTTCTTTTTTGGGCCTGTCTTGTAGTAGGTGACTCCTGGGTACTCTTCTGGCTCTGTCAATCTGTTTTTTCACTTCAGCAGGTGAGTATTGTAGTTGTAAGAATGCTTGATAGAGATCTTGTAGGTGTTTGTCTCTGTCTGAGGGATTGGAGCAAATGCGGTTGTATCTTAGAGCTTGGCTGTAAACAATGGATCGTGTGGTGTGTCCAGGATGGAAGCTGGAAGCATGTAGGTAAGTATAGCGGTCAGTAGGTTTCCGGTATAGGGTGGTGTTTATGTGACCATCACTTATTAGCACAGTGGTGTCTAGGAAATGGACCGCTTGTGTGGACTGGTCTAGGCTGAGGTTGATGGTGGGATCTAGATCTTACTTGATGGTAAGAGACAAGTGCTCAATTTGCCAGGGCTTCAAGACCAGGACAAAGAAGCTGCAGGAAGAACACCCTCAATATATTCTTATGGAGGTTTCCCTTAGACCAGTATCTGAAACCCCTTTGTTCTCCAAGGGGATTTCATTGACCACTCCTTTCCAGAGTACTCCCCCCATTTTACTGACAAATAGGAGCCATAAGAGATCTCCATCACTGGGACCATCTTCTTCAAGGTCAAAGACATCGGACCAATTCCAGCCTCAGAAGGATAAGAAGAAGTTGGTATTGGGCGCTTTGAATCTTGCATTTGCAGTGCAAGATTCCTCCACGGAGGTTTGTTCTGGTGCCAATGGTAGAGCATGCCTTTGGCGCCCCACTCTCTCTGGTATTGGCTCATACTCACCCTCATTGACCTGAGAACTTTACTCTGGTGTCTTCCAAGGGACCGTTGAGACTGGCTACTTCCTCTGTTTTGACACTATATCAGACATCTCTGATCATGGTGGGACATCTGCCTTTATTGGTACTGACAATGCTAGAGGCCTGTGTGGCGGTGAGAGACCTATTATGCCTGTCGAGCCACCATTGCTGTTAATTCAGGGTGAAGACCCTCATCCAGCACCATTCCAGGTACCGTTCTCATCAGCTCTGGCAGTTTGCTGTGGGCACATCAACCATAGGCCTGCTACCCTCTCTTCAGGCTCTTCCACTGCTGTATTATCTCTGTTTTGTCACACGATACCAGCAGCTAGGAGGCTGTGCATGCTTTCTCTGGTACTAAGTTCCTGGAATAGATCCTGGTCACAGTCTCTGACAGCTGCTCCCAGTACTGCGCCACCTTGGCTCTCAGAATATTCCACTTCTTTGTCAGAATCCGAAGTGGGCTCTTGGATCTCATGCTATTGACAGTCTAGGGTTTCCTTCAGACCCTGTTCTCATACCCACAAAAGGAGATATGAAGAGATTAGAGCCAGAGATTAGGACACTTGGTGCAGGCACAACTGCAGTCTGGGGCCATACCAGCCTCCTCACTGGCTGTATTGAATGCCTTGGGGGATGCTCCCATCATACAAATCAATATTTCCACTCTCTCACAGGAGCAGATCACATGAGAGATGTCGGTGATGCTCGGTACCAATCTACCTTTTGACTCAGCATTACTGGATTTAACTCAGCCTGCTTCGGAACAGCAGCCTACCCCAACATCGTAGGACCAACCTTAAGAGGTTTCTCCCTTGCCTCCCTTTAATGCATCAGTCTCATCACCAGATGAGGTCCTGGTTCCAGAGACATGCTCTCCCATACAAGATGACTTTAAAGTATCCCAACTCCTCTGAGGAATGGCTGTTGTCCTTCATAAGCTATTGGAAGAGAATACCCACAAACTGATTGATATTTTACATGTGGCTTTGGCATGAAAGGTAGGCTGCATGGTGGCCTCATTTATGGGTAGATCTATCAAGACCCTGTGGCATACCTCTTTGTTCATTCCACAAACAGAATGTAAATACTAGGTTCCATCCCAGGGATTTGAGCAGTTCTATTTACAGCCTATACTGGGCTCTTTAGTAGTAGTTTCAGTAAATGAGAAGCAGCGGCAAGACTGAACTAAGGCTACCCCCAAAGTGAAAGATACAAAGAAGTTAGATCTCTTTGGGGGAAAGACTTATTCCACAGCAAGTTTACTCCACATTGCCAATCACCGGGCTTTAATGTCCAGATATGATTATTCTAAGGGTGTGTGTATGCTGCACACAACTGATAGCAGCGAATAGGGTATGTGTAGTTACACGTGGCAGTGAAAAGCAGGCTGTGTCCACACTGATGTTCAGCTACACATGATAGTGAAAGTCTCTGGCAGGGGGAGGCAGTGGGGAAAGACTCCTGCAGTGGGTTCTTTCCCCACTGCCTCCCCCTGCTAGAGACTTTCCCCACTGCTAAAGTCTTTCCCTGCCATGGAAAAAGGCTCCTGCAGCCCTCAATGGCAGGGAATGGCTCCAGTAGCTGGGAGCTGCCAGAGCTTTTCCCTGTTGCTGGAGCTTTTCCGTCTGATGTGGCAAGACTCTGGCAGTAGGGAGGCAATGGGACACTACACTGCTGAAAATATTAGTGTAGACTGGGGAGGCACTGCTTCAGCATGTAGAGAGCTGAACCTTTAAGCTATGTACCCTATACAGGTATGTCTTTATCTGCCTAAGCAGTGACTCACCGTCTACACTGATGTTTATACTCATGCTAGGGGGGCACGCAGAGTATGTACGTTACACGCTTTAATAAAATGTTTATATCTGGCATATAAATACCTTGCAATGCCAGCCTCAAAAGTGCCATGCAAATGCCTGTTTTCACTTTCTGGTGACATTGTAAATAAGAAGAGGGCAGCATTATCTCCTGTAAATGTAAACAAACCATTTAGTGATTGGCTGAACAAAAATTAGGACTGAGTGGACTTGTAGGCTCTGAAGTTTTACATTGTGTGGTTGTTTTTTTAGTGCAGTTATGTAACAAAAAAAATCTACATTCCTAAGTTGCACTTTCACGACAAAGAGATTGCACTACAGTACTTGTATGAGGAGAATTGAAAAATACTATTGCTTTTATCATTTTTTACAGTGCAAATATTTGTAATAAAAAATAATATACACTTTGATTTCAGTTACAACACAGAATACAATATATATGAAAATGTAGCAAAACATCCAAAATATTTAATACATTTTAATTGGTATTCTATAATTTAACAGTGCGATTAAAACTGCAATTAATCACAATTAATTTTTTTAATTGCGGTTAATTTTTTTGAGTTAATTGTGTGAGTTAACTGTGATTAATTGACAGCCCTACTTTATATCTTTAGAGTTTGCTTTAGCCCTCAGCTCAATTAGGATGCATCTGACTGCAATCTCTATACTTCACCCTCAAATTGATGGTTAGAACTGTTTTTACTAATCCAATCATGACCAGATTCCTGAAATGTCTAGATAGGAACAATCTATCTGCTAAGGTTCAAGTGCACCAGGAATTTGAATTTAATTTTGTCTGCTCTTATGGGCTCTCCATTCAAGTCTTTAGCCTCCTGCTTGCTTTTGCACTTGTCAGGGAAGTTAGCCTTTTTAGTGGCCATCATCTTAGCAGGAGATTGGGGAAACTAAATGCTCTACAGAGAAATGATCTGGTTAGGCTACACCCTAAGTTTCTGTCAAAAGTAGTATCTGATTTCCACCTGAATCAGTCTGTGCTTACCAGTTTTCTGCCCAAAGCCACAATCTCACAAGGATGAAAACATTCCTTTTTCCTTGAGGAGGTTATATTTCACTAGACGAAATACACTGCATTGGGAGTTATTGGTCAAATATTTGTGTTCAGTAGTGGCTCAGCTGTGCCTTTGTTTAACTATTAATACTCATTAGTAATATGTCAATAAAACATGTGAAACTCTTTGTAATGTTTAGTAGTACTAATAGTATGAATGTTCTTCTGTCCCCACTTAAGCTGTAACATAGCAATCTGTGAACTTCAAAAGGCTATGTGATTCAGTTTAGATTGGCACCAAGAGTTCAGTGTTTATCTGAACCTTCAGTTTTGTCTCCCCGACCTCCAGGATGCTTCTTCCCTTGCTCAAGCTCTTTGGAGAGGGTAGGTATTATCTCTCTTTTTAGACTGGACAACCCAGGCCACTTGGGCTAGTCTACACTTACCGGCTGGATCGGAGGCGTCGGATCGATCTTCTGGGTTCGATTTATCGCGTCTTGTCTAGACACGATAAATCGAACCAGGAAGTGCTCCCCTGTCGACGCTGGTAATCCAGCTCGCCGCGAGGAGTAAGCGCTGTCGACAGGGGAGCCTGCGCGCCGCGTGTGGACCACAGGTAAGTTCGAACTAAGAGACTTCGACTTCAGCTACGTTATTAACGTAGCTGAAGTTGCGTATCTTAGTTTGACGGGGGGGTTAGTGTAGACCAGCCCTAAAGGAGTGTGTCTTTTAGCCAGGATTAGAATTCAGTATTCCTAGCCCCCAGTGCAGTGCTCATTACTAGCCTACCTCACTGAAATAATATAGTGGAAAGCATTATTTTATATTTTGAAATAGTATTCTCTTTCTTTTCTTTCTGCTACCCTAGTTAACTGGTTAAAATGGGAAATTACTTAATTGCCTGGTGACCATATATGCGTGAATCTTGGAGACAGAGGCCAAAATGATAGAACTAAATATAGGCACCTAAATCCATGTATAGGCACTCAGATAAAAGTGGCCTAATTCTTAGAGATGCTGAGCAATTCTCACTGTCATTAGAGTGAGCTGTGAATGCTCAGTACCTCTGTATATCAGGCCACTTGTATTTGAGAGCTTAAAAATTGGTCTGGGTTCATAAGTGGTGAGACTGCTTTGGATATCCCTCTAAAGCAGTTCATTACACAAGCCACAAATGCTTTTATTTCAGTACATTGTTGTAGGGCACAGCACCAGCTCTGTTGCCTCAGTTCTGAGGGGACTATTGGGGTGACTTACATGGTTTATATTTTTTTACATTTCTGTCTACGTTCCACTTAGTTTAACCATTTCTCCCTCCTGTACAGTGGAGGAGGATGAACTTGAAAGGAAGGGACCCCAAAGACCACAGAACAAATATGGACATACTTGGAAGAAAGAGCCAGGAAAAACTGCCATTCAAGCGATGAGGGGAGTAAGGGCTAGTAGGTGTTAAGTGAGGGATTCTCTGTGAGAAATATATCTTGGAACAGCAGGCAACTCAAATAGCTAGCAAGTCCCCGCAGAAGTAGACAGAATCCCTTCTAGCAGGCCAGGCAGCAGCCCACAATGGCCTGCTCTTGCCTCTGACATAGAAACCTCTGGACAAAACATAGCAGCTAGCCAGAGTACTGGGTTGTTGAACTGCACAGTATGTGGAATTGCAGAATTACTTTTTTTTTTAGGAAGATGTGATTTAACAGTAATTATCACAGTTTTTAAAGGATTCATAGATTCATAGATTCAAGGGCTGGAAGGGACCTCGAGAGGTCATCGAGTCCAGCCCCCTGCGCTCATGGCAGGACCAATTCCTGTCTAGACCATCCCTGATAGACATTTATCTAACCTACTCTTAAATATCTCCAGAGATGGAGATTCCACAACCGCCCTGGGCAGTTTATTCCAGTGTTTAACCACCCTGACAGTTAGGAACTTTTTCCTAATGTCCAACCTAAACCTCCCTTGCTGCAGTTTAAGCCCATTGCTTCTTGTTCTATCCTCAGATGCCAAGATGAACAAGTTTTCTCCCTCCTCCTTATGACACCCTTTTAGATACCTGAAGACCGCTATCATGTCCCCTCTCAGTCTTCTCTTTTCCAAACTAAACAAACCCAATTCCTTCAGCCTTCCTTCATAGGTCATGTTCTCTAGACCCTTAATCATTCTTGTTGCTCTTCTCTGGACCCTCTCCAATTTCTCCACATCTTTCTTGAAATGCGGTGCCCAGAACTGGACACAATACTGCAGTTGAGGCCTAACCAGCGCAGAGTAGAGCGGAAGAATGACTTCTCATGTCTTGCTCACCACACACCTGTTAATGCAGCCCAGAATCATGTTTGCTTTTTTTGCAACAGCATCACACTGTTGACTCATATTTAGCTTGTGGTCCACTATAACCCCTAGATCCCTTTCTGCCGTACTCCTTCCTAGACAGTCTCCTCCCATTCTGTATGTGTGAAACTGATTGTTCCTACCTAAGTGGAGCACTTTGCATTTGTCCTTATTAAACTTCATCCTGTTTACCTCTGACCATTTCTCCAATTTGTCCAGATCATTTTGAATTATGATCCTATCCTCCAAAGCAGTTGGAATCCCTCCCAGTTTGGTATCATCTGCAAACTTAATAAGCGTACTTTCTATGCCAATATCCAAGTCATTGATGAAGATATTGAACAGAGCCGGTCCCAAAACAGACCCTTGTGGAACCCCACTCATTATACCTTTCCAGCAGGATTGGGAACCATTTATAACTACTCTCTGAGTACGGTTATCCAGCCAGTTGCGCACCCACCTTATAGTAGCCCCATCTAAGTTGTATTTCCCTAGTTTATTGATAAGAATATCATGCGAGACCGTATCAAATGCCTTACTAAAGTCTAGGTATACCACATCCACCACTTCTCCCTTATCCACAAGACTCGTTATCCTATCAAAGAAAGCTATCAGATTGGTTTGACGTGATTTGTTCTTTACAAATCCATGCTGGTTATTCCCTATCACCTTACCACCTTCCAAGTGTTTGCAGATGATTTCCTTAATTACTTGCTCCATTATTTTCCCTGGCACAGAAGTTAAACTAACTGGTCTGTAGTTTCCTGGGTTGTTTTTATTTCCCTTTTTATAGATGGGCACTATATTTGCCCTTTTCCAGTCTTCTGGAATCTCTCCTGTCTCCCATGATTTACCAAAGATAATAGCTAGAGGCTCAGATATCTCCTTTATTAGCTCCTTGAGTATTCTAGGATGCATTTCATCAGGTCCTGGTGACTTGCAGGCATCTAACTTATCTAAGTGATTTTTAACTTGTTCTTTTTTTATTTTATCTTCTAAACCTTCCCCTTTCCCATTTGCATTCACTATGTTAGGCATTCCCTCAGACTTCTCGGTGAAGACCGGAACAAAGAAGTCATTAAGCATCTCTGCCATTTCCAAGTTTCCTGTTACTGTTTCTCCCTCCTCACTGAGTAGTGGGCCTACCCTGTCCTTGGTCTTCCTCTTGCTTCTAATGTATTGATAAAAAGTTTTCTTGTTTCCCTTTATTCCTGCAGCTAGTTTGAGCTCATTTTGTGCCTTTGCCTTTCTAATCTTGCCCCTGCATTCCCGTGTTGTTTGCCTATATTCATCCTTTGTAATTTGTCCTAGTTTCCATTTTTTATACGACTCCTTTTTATTTTTTAGATCTTGCAAGGTCTCGTGGTTAAGCCAAGATGGTCTTTTGCCACATTTTCTATCTTTCCTACCCAGCGGAATAGTTTGCTTTTGGGCCCTTAATAGTGTCCCTTTAAAATACTGCCAGCTCTCCTCAGTTGTTTTTCCCCTCAGTCTTGATTCCCATGGGACCTTACCTATCAGCTCTCTGAGCTTACCAAAATCCGCTTTCCTGAAATCCATTGTCTCTATTTTGCTGTACTCCCTTCTACCCTTCCTTAGAATTGTGAACTCTATGATTTCATGATCACTTTCACCCAAGCTGCCTTCTACTTTCAAGTTCTCAACGAGTTCCTCCCTATTTGTTAAAATCAAATCTAGAACAGCTTCCCCCCTAGTAGCTTTCTCAACCTTCTGAAATAAAAAGTTGTCTGCAATGCAGTCCAAGAACTTATTGGATAGTCTGTGCCCCGCCGTGTTATTTTCCCAACATATATCTGGATAGTTGAAGTCCCCCATCACCACCAAATCTTGGGCTTTGGATGATTTTGTTAGTTGTTTAAAAAAAGCCTCATCCACCTCTTCCACCTGGTTAGGTGGCCTGTAGTAGACTCCTAGCATGACATCACCCTTGTTTTTTACCCCTTTTAGCCTAACCCAGAGACTCTCAACACTTCCGTCCCCTATGTCCAT
The DNA here is from genome assembly GCA_033296515.1 of Macrochelys suwanniensis. Lineage (NCBI taxonomy): Eukaryota > Metazoa > Chordata > Testudines > Chelydridae > Macrochelys > Macrochelys suwanniensis. Next base: position 15,740,639 of record CM065783.1, read on the forward strand.
CTCCACCTCAGTCCAAGTGTGTACATTTTTAATATATAAGGCAACACCTCCTCCCTTTTTCCCCCGTCTGTCCTTCCTGAGCAAGCTGTACCCATCCATACCAACATTCCAATCATGTGTATTATCCCACCAAGTTTCGGTGATGCCAACAATGTCATAGTTGAATTTATTTATTAGCACTTCCAGTTCTTCCTGCTTATTACCCATACTTCTCGCATTTGTATACAGGCATCTAAGATACTGATTTGATCTTGCCTCCCAGTTTTGCCCTGACCCTCCTATCTCTTTGTCATTAGAGCCCACGCCCCCGCCTATTTCCGACCCATCTCCCAGGTCCCCATGTTCTCCACTTACCTGTGTGCTTTGCTCTCCTGTCCCCATCGAACCTAGTTTAAAGCCCTCCTCACTAGGTTAGCCAGTCTGTATCCAAATAGGGTCTTCCCCCTCCTCGAAAGGTGAACGCCATCTCTGCCTAGCAGTTCTTCCTGGATTAGCATCCCGTGGTCGAGGAAGCCAAAGCCCTCCTGGCAACACCATCTTTTCAGCCAGGCATTCACCTCCACGATGCACCTGTCTCTGCCCAGGCCCCTACCTTTGACAGGAAGGATCGAAGAGAATACCACCTGCGCTCCAAACTCCTTCACCCGTACTCCAAGAGCCTTGTAGTCACTCTTGATCTGCTCAGTGTCACACCTCGCAGTATCATTTGTGCCCACATGGATGAGTAGCATGGGGTAGTAGTCAGAGGGCCGGATAATCCTTGACAATGCCTCCGTAACGTCTTGGATACGGGCCCCCGGCAGGCAGCATACCTCCCGAGATGAAATGTCAGGGCGACAGATGGGCGCCTCCGTCCCCCTCAGCAGAGAGTCTCCAACCACCACTACCCTACGTTGCCTATTCGCAGTGGTGGCAGCAGACTTCCCAGCCTCAGGGGTACGAGGCTTCTCCTCCTCTGCTGTAGGGGCAGATTCCTTCTCTCCTGTATCAAGAAGAGCATAACGGTTTCCTATTACCACGGCGGCAGGGTTTGGAGCAGGGGTGGAGCACTGCGTGCTGCCAGAAGTAAGCAGCTGCCAGTGTCCACCCTGAGCCATTTCCTCCTCCACCAGTGGTGTGTCAGCAGTCCTGTGTACTGGGTCAGCTACCTCAGCTGTCTCCACATGGACACTGTCCAGGAACTGTTCATGGACTTGGATGCTCCTCAATCTAGCCACCTCCTCCTGTAGCTCTCCCACCTGTTGCCTGAGAGATTCCACCAGCAGACACCTGTCACACTGGATGGTCCCCCCAGCCTGGATATCTGTAAGTGGAAATTGCAAGTTACAGTCCCTGCAAAACCACACCAGGATCTGGGTAGAAGCATCCATGTTCAGGCACTCTGTCTGGCTACAGGCGCAGGTGGAGGAGACAGAAGCAGTGCTGGCAGTGTCTTGTGCATTTCACTTCTGAGGTGAACTGTTCCCAATAGTATCCCACATAGGGATTCTACTGTGACTAGAGTCCATTTTGTTAATCAGCCTTCAGACCCTACCACCCTGGTGTTCAACTGTCATGACAGTGTCTACCTTTTGAGAGCTTTCTACTCATGACATGCTCCTGGTATCTGTGCCATTGCTTCTGTGTTGGGTGTTTAGTGTTGCAAGAGTGCTATACATTCATAGATAGTAGCCCTTTCCTGCTCCCATAGGTTTCCTCAGTTCTTGAAAAGTCACCTGATGCAAAAATGAATTTAGTCTGTGTCACCTGGGACTGACTGGCCACTCTGCACTATGAGTTTACTCTCTTTGGACTTCACTTTTTTTTTTTTTTTTTTGAGACACTTCCCCTAATAAATTGATATCTTTGGACTATAACTCCTGAACTGTTCTAGGCAGATGAAGGAAATAAAATGGTTTCTGATGCCAACAGTATTTCTTGCAAATTCCCATCTAGTTACACATATTAGTCATATTTCTCATCACTATCTACATACGGTGATGGCTCCTCTCCTCCTCTCCCCCAGCTGGTATAGCATAAATCCTTTATGCGTCTCCCCGTCCCCTGGAAACTCAAAATAGCAGTTTAACTGGTTTTATTTCTACTTACTTGTGTTGGCGACTCTTGCTAGGAGTTTGGTTGGATTGTTGTTCCAAATACAAGACCTGAGAATTTTCATCTTTGCTTCTTTTCCTGGTCCTGCTAGGGATTGGCTCGCATGTGAGCTGTAAAGACATTGCTGGTGCTGTGCCCAGCAGCCATGATGTGCTTTCAAATGACTGTGTGTCTGGCTTGCGTGTAAAATAGTCTAGTAAACCATTGAAAGGCAGGTGATTTGGAGTGGTCACTAAGTAGGAAACTCATTGCAATGTTTTTACCTGTCCTTTCCTTCCTAGTGAGCGCATGTTTGGCCAGATACTGCTGACTGCACTCTGGTTGTACTTCCCTTTGAAAATGTTCAGTGGGTATACTTCCCACTTGTTTTTGTTTTTTTTAAGTGTGCAGACATTTTGAAAATACAGCTTAATGTGTAACTAAGAGCTTTTGCTGTATTAAATGTTGTTACTGTTGCTCTTCCTCTTTTCCTGCAATTCAGAAAAGCAACTCATACTACAACGTAAAGATGAGAATAAAGGGAGTTAATAAAATGGAGATATTTTCTGTTTAAAGTAGGATTAAAAGTCTTGAACAAAAATGTATCAAAAAGTTAAACAACCTTTATAAATATGATTGCTAACTATTCCTCATATGTAACATCTCTAAACAGTGCTATTCTGGATCTCCTTCCAAATGACAAATAGTAGTTTAAGTACAGTGTCAAATTAATGGTGGTACTGGTGTAACTTGTCAGAACCAAAGTAAACTTGTGTAATTTACTTGAAATTGTTGTGGGGGGCAGGGAGAGGATAGTCCTGAAAGTTTTCAGGGGGAAAATATGCCTTTGGTATAAAGATTTGAAAAGCTTTTAAACAGCAACCTTCTTAAAACTATTTCATTTTACATTAGTTTTCAGATGAATGTTAATAGATTGTTTATTTTTCCTAAAATCCTTTATGGGATTTTATGGGACTGAAAAATACCTTAAATGTCAGGACAATTTTCCCTTAGCATCTCTCCTTTGAATCTCTGTTACGAGTTTAAATGTTGTAAGAATCATATTTACAGAGATAACCTATGGATGTTAGGCTGGAGAGAGTGTTTCCTTTGGTTCTCTGGTGATAAAGTTAATGGTTTTGCCACATCATACAGTTTGGTATCTCTCAGACAGAAGAGAACATTATCAATATGCTATTGCTTTAATAAAGGAATTTGTTATGAAACCAGGGTCCAGTAGGCAGTTGTCTTGTCATTTTCCTAAAACTTTTGTATGGTGTTTGCAGTTGCATACGATTCCTATAATTTTAAAAGGTAATTGTTAAAGATACACTGCCCGTTGGAGGGGGAGAAAAAAGTTAAAACTTCCATGTCTGCCGCTATATATGGAACGTCTGTCCTGAGCACCACCACTTTCCTCATTTAAATCCTTCCAGAAGTCCCATTGTTTTCACAGTACTTACAAGATATTACATAATTTTGACTCTGTTTTTTCATCTATTTATCTTAGGAGTGAATTGCTCCTTCGTGTGGAGAGAAAGGGCGTAAGGGTACTGGACATGATGTTGGGGACTTGTGAGAGGGAAGTTGAGGAGTGTAGAGGTATGAACTTAACTGCTGGTGCACCCCCTTGTGGCTGGGAGTGGCATTGTAGGCTTCTGCCCCTGCCAACAGCTGCTTTGGCTGTGTGGTGGTCTGCCTCTTCTCATGACTCAGCACTCTGTCCATGTCATGTTTAGTCTGACCCTTTCAGGGTAAACAGAGTTCAATAAACTCAAATAAATAGAATATAACTCTTCGCCTCTGTTCAGGCTCACCTAGGGTGACCAGACAGCAAATGTGAAAAATCGGGACGGGGGTGGGTGGTAATAGGAGCCTATATAAGAAAAAGACCCAAAAATTGGGAGTGTCCCTATAAAATCAGGACATCTGGTCACCCTAGGCTCACCCCTTGAAGACTCTTCACCCTTTCCCAGGCTCTGCAGGCTGCAGAGCAATGCATCCTAGGAGGCCGAGCTCTAAACTCAGTAGTCCTCCTCCACCTTGCACCAGGATGTTTCTGTACCACCTTTTCCAGTGAACCAGTAGAGAAACCAGACCCTCCCTCTTCTCCAGGTCCCAGTCCAGGAACCTGTGTCAAGTAGCTAATTTCTACTCACTCAGTATAAATAATAATAGACTATGTAAATTGTATAGGCTAATTTCATTCCTAAATATCAACTATACAATGTTCAAAAAGATGGAAGCAAAACATGTATTCCAGGTTTATTCCAATTGGGTGCCTGCTAGATATCCATTGTGTAATTAACAAATAAAAAAGAAATTCTGGTGCTAAGAAAATGTTAATAGGACACAAAAAAGCTTTAACAAAGTGGAAGGGATTTTTGAAGGCAGTAGTCAGGGTAGGGAACAGTATTTAGAAAGTATATGATGAGCTAGTTTTGTACTGTTGGTTATAAAAGTCAAGGCAAGAACTATCCTTATTTTGCATTATTTCCTACTTGGGAAATCTTCAAAGATTTGTAGTAATTGGTTTCTGCATCCTCTCATCTCTCCACTCTCCCAATGTACAGATGTGTTTCTAAACTCCATTTTTGCAGTGTTTTACAATACATGCTGTCTGCAGAAGTAAGAACTTTGAAATAGAGACTCACCAGGGCAAGTGAGAAGCTTACTGTGAAGGGATCTATACCATCTTCCACAGAATCTAAACTTTCATTTTTTTCAAATAATGAAATTTCTAGCCCTTAAAGTTTTGAAGACATGTACTTTGCTAAACAGTACCAGAGTAAAATTAATAAGACTATGATCAGTTTCACTACTACTATTTGGAAGACAGTGGACAGCAATAAAATTCGCAAAAATGATATTTTAATGCTGCTACTGCTTGAGGAAGCTCTGAGTAACAGCACAGGCAAGTACTGGGGTTATTCACTGGGAAGGAAGATTTTAAAAATAGTCTGGGAGAGTGACAAAGAAGTGTAGACCTTTTCCCCTTATTCCTTGCAGGAGCTAGTAGTCTTTGAAAGGGAGAAGACACAGAAAGCTCTTTTTCTGTCCAAGATGGGGGTAAGGTTTCCAATCTATCAGACACCAACTAGTCAAAGGTTGATATAAAAGATAAAATGTCCGAGCAGTGTCCAGAGACAACACGCTGGTAGAAATCACAACACCTATTCTTTCCAAGCTACTCTAGAAAGGCTTCTAACAAGGGACCTCTCTGATGGAAACCCCCACCCCATTACTGCTCCTCTTTGCCTCCCATCTTTTCATTTCCTCCTCACCCCACTCTAGTTTTCATATCTACCTGTGGGGAAGCAGGTTTATTGCTCTGATTAGTGCCTTGTATTTCTCACACTCTGATGAAGTGCTTAATAAAATAGTCTTCCTTTTTTAAATTTTTTTTATTGATGATCTTGCCCAGCTAGTGTATGACAACCTGTTGAATTCGATGCAGTGTTGTCTCTTGCAAATGGGTTGTGATGTTCTTATTTGTTGCGCCAGCAAAGATTTGATTTGGGCGCTTGGGCTGGGTCAAAGTAACATGAGAGAGAGGAAGAGTCGGCACTTGCTTACAGGTTAGCAAGCAACCAGTCCATCAGCCCACAACGAGGCATGTTTCCCACAGCGGCATCCATCTGTTGTTTTTCGAAGTACTTCATTACCTCTTGGAGAATATCCCCAACGCTGTAGCCCTTCTTGGCTGCTTTTTCAGCCAGAAGAGGAAGCTTCTTCAAATCCCCTCCATTTTCATTCATGAATGACAGGTTGGGCACGTTGAAGTGGGAAGCAGCCATCCACTGGAGGATAGCCTGGAGTTCTTTGTTCAGTAAGCTGGTGTTGGAATTCTGGTTGTTCACTATCACTTCAGAACCAGATGATGAACCTAATAGCTGTTTTCCATTACCCTTGGATTGTGAAGTTCTCCTGGTTACTGCTGGCGTTTTTGCGGACGAAGCATTTTGTTCATCCAACAGATCACCTATAGCTAAATCTGGGCTGTTGTTTTTGGCCATGAATAGACACAACTTCATCACAGATTCCACCAGTTGATCAATAAATTGCTTGTTCATCTGATCCATATTGTCAAACTGATCCATGGCTGAATTGGGCTGTTTAGATAAGGCCTTTTTGCTGCACTTGTTATCAGTGGTGGCAGCCTCTTTATAATTCTTGTTTGTTTCACTGGAATTATCATCTATATTGAAACCAGCCTCACGTAAGACCTTTTGGATGATTGATAACAAGATACTTGATATGTCCCCCTTTTGGGAGTCAAGTTGTTGGTGGTCATTCTTTGCCCCTGAGTGCCTTGATCCAGCAGCCATTGAAAGGGACTTGGAACTATGGCTGCTACCAGCCTTTTCAAAATGAGAATCACGAGAAACATATCCAAACGAAGTGGCGCCTGATTCACGTGCTGAGTCTTTGCCATTTGTCTGTTGTAATAGATGTTGTTGTATCAACATTAATGCAGTCACAATGAGATCTTTTGCGTACTTATCCATTGAGCAATGATTTTCCGAAGGTTTGCTTGATGATGATTGACATTTGCTGCCTCCTCGATCTTTGTCCTTTCCTTGATTATGCATTTCACTTTTCATTGCTGTAAATTGCATACCTTGAGATTTGCTGTCTTGTGAGCCTGTTTTAAGTGATGTGTATGCTAGGCTTTGAGACCTGGACTGCTTATCATCCCCTGCTAGGGCTTTAAACAGGCGTTTCACCATTGCTTCCAAAATTTCAGTAGACTTTTGGCTTCCTATGTTGAATAGATTTTTCTTCACTGTGGAAACGAAATCAGAGTCTGTCATGAGGACCCCTGTGACATTATGGAGATTTTTCATGGTTGAGTCTATCAAGTCTGATATGACATCTTTGGTATGTTTGAGGATTACTTTCTTCAAAACTACACAAGCTGGAGTTGGCTTACCATCCTTCCTTTGGACTTTCATTGTCTTCATGAATGAGAACATCATGTCCGAAGCAACCTGATTTGCATAAACCATTAACCCTTTGCTTACAGAAGTACCAGAATCATCCTGCCCAGACTGTTTTGCTTGCTGACACATTTGTTTATCTCCAGGCTTTCCTCCCTGTTTATAACCATTTTGATTAGACATCTCACCATAGAAGAGTGATGTTCTCTTAGAACCTGAAGTATCTTCCTTCCTGGTAGTCTTTTCTTGAGATGGCCTGGGGGATGGCAGTTTACTCTGGGGGTCCTGTGTGCTTGCTTCAACAGCTTCATTCACCATTTGTGATGCGATTTTGCTCACAGAACCACGGGAATTGTTATTTTTCCCTGAACCATGAATCCCCTGACGTATAAACTTACTGGCAGTGCCTTCCAGTTTATCTGTGATCTCTTTACGTGCCATTTGAACAACCAAAGAACAGAGCTTATTTACATAGTATGAAACATCATCTGGATCTCTCTTTCCCTTTTGGGCACCGGCAGATTTTAAAGATGTGTCACTGTTCTGGGACAACGCTGGATCATTGAAGGTTTCACTACCTTTGTGTTTCTGAGGGGCATCTGAAGGGGTCAGTGCATGCTGGAATCCAACTGCATATTTCTGAAGGTCATTGTTGAGCCAGCTCACAACGCTGAGTTCATCAGTTGAACCTTGTTTGAAAAGACATACTGCTCCTTCAGTTTTAGAATGATCATGCTTCTCATTGTCCTTTATTACAATGACTTCTTTTTCCTCCAGATTTCCCAGATCAAGTTCATTTGAAGGTTCAGAGATGCTGCTGGACTGGCTAGCAGCTTTCTTTGCTTTTGAATCTTTGTCCTTTACGTTCAGGCTGGATACATCGACAAAACAGATCACTTTCCGGTCCTGGTCCTTCTGTTCATCAGGGTTGTAGAGGTCTACTTTACACACACCTGCCTGGCTGTGTAACCAGTCAACTTCCTGAGACATCTTTACAGGTTGATAATAGGACCGTACCCAGGACCGTAGAGTGTTCTTTTATCAGTTGAGCTGCTGTGATGACCCTGCCAGACTCGAGATGTTGCCTCCTCTCTCAGCTTTCCATGCTCTTCTACTGCCAGATGGGATCTTCACCTGTGTTGACTCATGGTTTCTATAGCAGCAGTGACATCACAAAGAACCAGTTTCACCAACAACCAATGATGCGTTGGCAATGCTTTAGCAGTGGGCTGCTATACATTTTTTCCTTTAGCCTGTGTTTAAACCTGTGTCCTTGGGGTTTGGAGGGTGTTTTCCGATAGGTGGGCTGAGGGAATGGAGACTCTGTGTTTTGTTCCATATAAACAAAACTTTTTCATAAACATAATCACCACTTAATAAAAAAACTTGAATTAAACTGCATTCTGGATATACAGTGAATATATTGATAGTATAAGACAGAGGTTATCTTTTGATTAGAAGAGGGAATGAAGATGGTGGTAGTTTCATGGTGTTCTCCCTGAGGTGGTGACATCACAAAGATCAGCGCTCACGAATAATAGCTGAACAAAAAACCCCTATACTTGAAAAGTGTCTTATTTCTCTTTCCATTCCCCACTTTTTCTCTCATTCTCTTTTTCTCTTCCCCTCTTTTCCTTTTGTCTTCTTCCTTCCTTTTTCTCTTTATGACTTGCCTGTGTATCTTTCTTTTTCCCTCTTGACTCATAGACTTTAAGGTCAGAGGGACCATTATGATCATCTAGTCTGACCTCCTGCACAATGCAGGCCATAGAATCTCACCCACCCACTCCTGGAATAATCCTCTCACCTGTGTCTCAGCTATTGAAGTCTTCAAATCATTGTTTAAAGACTTCAAGATGCAGAGAATCCTCCAGCAAGTGACCCATGCCCCATGCTGCAGAGGAAGGCGAAAAACCTCCAGGGCCTCTGCCAATCTACCCTGGAGGAAAATTCCTTCCCGACCCCAAATATGGTGATCAGCTGAACCCTGAGCATGTGGGCAAGACTCGCCAGACACCCAGGAAAAAGTTCTCTGTAGTAACTTCTAACACCCCATCACTGACCATTGGTCCTATTTACCACTGATGGCAATTAATTGACCTTCGACTAAGATCATATTATCCCATCTACTCTGGAATAAAATAAAATCTGTAAATCTAAACATAGGCAGTGTGACTGAGATGATAAAACCAAACTAGCTCCTAACCCCCCTATTATCATATGGTTGAAAAATCATAAAATTGTAGAAATTATATATAGAAAAGACTTTTTGTCGTCTGATCTATCTCTGCCAGTGCAGGATTGTTCCCTGTAAAATATTTACCATAGGTTTGTAATATTAATGTTAAATCTCCCAGATTACATTTCTGTTTGTAGATTATTGCATACCTTGTAGGTCTGGAAAGGATGGATGGTCTTGTAGTTTAATCACTGCACTGGTACTCAGGAGATCTAGGTTCAGTTCTCAGCTTTACCACAGATCTCCTGTTAGAAGATCATGGGCAAGTCACTTAACCAGTCTGATTCTTAATTCCCAGTGCCCCATCTGTAAATTGGGGGTGATAACTCTTCCTTTCTTTCACCTTTTGCCTGTCTCGTCTAGTTGGATAGTAAGCTCTTTGGGGCTGTGTCTTACTACGTGTATGTACCATGCCTAGCACAATGGGACTCCAATCTAGGTTGGGTCCTCTAGGTATGATTATACTACAAATAATAATTACATACATACATACAGATCTGTCACTGTCAGCAGTTGAATATTTTGTATAATATTCATAACAGCTAGAATTTTCCTTCCATTATGTGGGGTTTTTTTCTAGTTCCGTTTGCCTTTGTTATTGACTATAACATACTTGTATAAAACATTTGTGCAAAAGTATTGCCCAATATTTCACAACTAATTACAGTGTATAGTACCAGATACCAACTAAATATGTAGATTATAGTTCATTTGATGGATAACAAGTGTACATGATGCAGAAAAAGGATTCAAAGTGGAGTACCTTGGTCAAGTACAGGTAGTAGAGTCGTTTAGACCCAGGGGATAAAAAATAAAAGCTTCCATAAGAATTAAATGCTGACAAAATTCTGGGACCACTAATATAACTGAATACTCTCTGAAATTAAATAATTTAAAGTATCATTTATATTTAGAAATAGTATTTTTTTCTTTTTTCTTCGATACCTTAGTTCACTGGGTATGTGGAAAATGCCTCTCATTGCCTGGTAACCATGCATATATCCATTTTAGGTTGATGTCAAACTGATAAAATTTGGTTGTCTGAAGCTAGGCACAGATAAAAGTGACCTAATTGCTTGGGATACTGTGTTTAGTTCTCATAATGGATCTCAAAACAAATATCACAGGAGCAGAAGGGGTTCAGAGATGAGCAACCAAATTGATTGCAGGCATGGAAATAGTTTTGGAATGATGAGAGATTGAAAAGTTTGGGATTGTTTAGAGAAGAATAGTAGAAAACATGTAGATGTATACAACAGTGAACAGTGTATCAAAGATAAATTGGTCACGTCTGTTTATTCTTTCTCATAATATGTGAATAAGGAGACATTTGATGGAATTAAAAAGAACACATTTGAAATGGGTAAAAGAAAATACTTCAAAATTGCTACGAGATATCATTGAGGCTAAGGACTTTATAGGATTCACAAAAGGATTGGATATTACAGGTGGGGATGTAGTGTTGCCCATGATTAAGGTTGCATGACATTTCCCATTATAAGACCCTGTTTTCAGTTGTTTATAATTTTTGCAAAACTTTTACCATTTGAGCTGAAATTTTCCATGCTGGGTATCTGCCCCAAGTGCGCTCTCTCTCTCTCTCTGTGTGTTGAAATTTCAGTCCAAACAGTTGTCATTTCCAAGAAAAATGTGTTGGTTTGCCCTGGTAAAAAAATTATTGAGAAATATTTTCTTTGAGAAGCTCTAGAGTACACATGCTTTGGAGCAGAGACTTGAAAGGAGGTAATCTTTATAAATCCACTGAAATTTGACCAAAGTATAAGCCTTTGGAAAAATAATCAGTTTTCATGTTCTCACTAGAGACTTTGCTTTTCAGCTAAATTCCCCAAAGAGTCTCCTTGTTCCAAGCAGAGTAGAAGAGGCAAATCTGGACTGGGGTGTTGCTGTGGGCAGGGCTGGGTCCTGACACTCAGAAGGGACCATTATGATCATCTAGTCTGACCACCTGCACAATGCAGGCCACAGAATCTCACCCACCGACTCCTGGAATAATCCTCTCACCTGTGTCTCAGCTATTGAAGTCCTCAAATCATGCTTTAAAGACTTCAAGATGCAGAGAATCCTCCAGCAAGTGATCCGTGCCCCATGCTGCAGAGGAAGGCGAAAAACCTCCAGGGCCTCTGCCAATCTACCTTGGAGGAAAATTCCTTCCCGACCCCAAATATGGCGATCAGCTGAACCCTGAGCATGTGGGCAAGACTCACCAGCCAGACACCCAGGAAAAAGTTCTCTGTAGTAACTTTTAACATCCCATCACTGACCATTGGTCCCATTTACCACTGATGGCAATTAATTGACCTTTGACTAAGATCATGTTATCCCATCAAACCTTTGTTACCTTGATACTAACTTGTGTAGTTTATTTTATTTTTTTTACAGATATCTTGGTATCATTTGATTGAAATGTATCATATAAAGTCAATAGTTATTGTCTTTGTCATTAATGTATTAGATTTCTATCTATACTTTCATATTTGGTTCTTTTCTCAGGTTCAGAACTTAACATTGCGGAGTCACAAGTTGGGTGTACTGTGTAGTTCACAGAATGGCCCACCAAAGAGCAGTAGTCAAGCTCAGTCATTGGCTCTATGTACTAATAAAACTGTAACTGGTACCAAGGCCAGCCAACCGGATTCTCCAGACAGCAACAGAAAAGGAGAGAGCCCAACTTCTGAGTGTCAAAGTACATCTGTCACACGGACATCAAGTATACATCAGTTAATAGCACCAGGTGCGATGAAGCTTTAGCTTTAAAAAAGTTGTTAAAGTTCACCCTGTCATTTATAGCCCACAAACAAGTATCTAATGCTTCAAATATTAATTGAATGTTTGAGGTCTTAAATCATTTGGAGATAAATAATTACTTTCAGTAGTGCTTAAAATATTTGTATCTTAGAATTCTCTATGCCCTCACAGAGAAGGGCAGGAGAGAGAGAGAGAAAAAGGAGTGTGTGTGTGTGTGTGTGTATATGTATGTATGTATGTATGTATTGTCCAGGGTGGGAGTAGTTACAATATTTCTGTTGCATTAGCACCCAAAGGCCCAGTCATGATCAGGACACCATTGTGCTCAACAGTGCATAAACTTCATGGGTAGACCTGTCCCTGCCTCAGAGAGTTTATAATCCAGTTTACAAGAAGTCAAGAAAATGAGTGTGACAAACAAAAGGAAAAAAGGTGGGGAGTTGGAGGATGAGGTTAACCAAGCAAAGACTATACAGTTAGGTTGGCTATTGCATAATTAAATAATTCCTGCTGGTTCATAAAGAGTAGAAATTTTGCCATGATAAGTGGGCTGAGTGGGGCTGGTGAGCCAGACCTGCTTGATTTCAGGCTTCTTGAGAGAAAGAGGCTGCAAGACAGACAGCTCTTGAATTTTTGACTCCCATTGTTGTCAATCAGGAAAGTAATCTATCCCCTACTTTAAAAAAAATTAGATATCAAATTATGATTATTTTTCAAATGAAAGAGAAAACAGGTAGGGCTGGGACGAGGGATGGAGAAAAGGAAGGGTGTGCCCCAGAGTAAAATCTCAGGCATTTCGATTTCCCACTGTAGGCAGTTATGACAAGGAGTCACTGGCTCCTTTGTGAGGAAGGGGAGTACATCTCTGAAAATGAGGCCACTTTTTAGATTCTGAATGATTAATTAGTTGCATAACTTTAGGCTCTTAGTTTTTACAGGCTTAGTCTAAATGTTCTAAATTAAAACTTTTTCAGTCCAATATTTTTAAAAACCTATTTTTAAATAGCACTGACCAACATTAAATTATCAATTTCAATCAAACCTTATTGACTCTCAAGTACTTACCTCTTTTATACCCTAACTATTTTAAAGCAAGTAAATGCTGTTCTTTTCAAAGTTGAGGGTGGTATTTTTTAACTAAACGAAGTCTTATTAACAGTAGTCTTAAGAACTGGTGGCTGAAAGATAGATGACTTTCTGTAGAAGCATTAGTATATCTAAAACAGGCATGGTTTTGTTTAATTGTTCATTGCTATATTTCAGTTTGGAATTTACCAAAATAAATGCATTCTGTTCATGTGTTATATTTGAGACAGTGTATATGGTTGAAGAGGGTATTTTCTAATGTATTTCTAAGTTGTGCTCATCTGAAAGGCTTGGTCAAGTTCTGTGCTGACTTTAGTCATCTGATGTGAACATTTTCCTCTTTTAAACTTTTATTGTCATGTTCTTTTGAACTTAAGTAAACAAATACTAATTGTCATTTTCCCCCCTCACAGCTTCATATTCTGCAATTCAACCTCATTCTCTAATAAAACATCAGCAGATACCTCTTCATTCACCACCTCCAAAGATTTCCCACCATCAACTGATATTACAACAGCAGCAAGTTCAGCCAATCCCATTACAGACTCCCAATCAGGAACCACCTCCATCACAACACTATGTTCCACTCCAAAGCCATGGTCTTCCTCCAGTTCCCAATAGTGTTCAGTCACAACACTGCTCACCTGTTCACATACATCCTCCTCCTTTAACAATATCTCCTACTCCGTCCCAGTCAGCTCAGCAGTCAGTAGTGGTGTCTCCTACACCTGCACACTCACCTAGTCAGTCGCCCACCATAATTATTCATCCACAAGCACTTATTCAGTCACAATCACATCCTCTTATGCCATCAACTCTACAGTCAGATCAGAACCCACAGCAGCCCACTACTAGTCCAGTACGACCAGTAGCACAACAGCTTAATCTTCCATCCCATTTTACAGTTCCACCTTCCCCAGTAGTACACATTGGCCCAGTAGATCAGCCGAACTTGATGTCCCCGGGCCAGCAGATAATGTCTCCAACACCACACCAGCAATATCCAACCTTACAGTCCGTACCAGTCCCAGTTGCAGCCCCTCCACAGCTGTCAACATCTCCAACCCAGATTCAACAACTGCCCTTGCAGTCTGTGCAATCTTTACAAATGCAGCCTGAAATTCTATCCCAGGGCCAGGTTTTGGTGCAAAATACTTTGGTTTCTGAGGAGGAGCTTCCTGCTGCAGAAGCTTTGGTCCAGCTGCCATTTCAGACTCTTCCACCACCACAGACTGTTGCAGTAAACCTTCAAGTACAACCATCAGTACCTGTTGAAACCCCTGTGGTAAGCCCTCAGAAATTTTATTTTTGGTTTTGATGTTTAAAAGTGAAAAACCCTTTCTCCAACAACATTCTATTATGGCCATAGATGACAAAAATCTCTTGTGTGTGCAAGGAAAGAAGAATCTGTTCTCAAAATCATTTACAGGTTTGGTAAAACTGGCATTACTGCATGGCATCTGAACAAAGCGATGTGTTGAAAAGCTGGCTCCCAGTCTGACACTCATTTTATTGCTGTATAAGCAAGTAATATTACTATCTTTGCAGAACTGACTTTTGCATTTTGAAACCGTATCCTTTGAAGAAAATGTTTCGTTGTTCTTCAAAACCAAGTGAAAATTGAGTGAAGCCTAGGAATATGAGCCAAATGCCAGACAGCCTTTTGGGGCATATTCTCCATCCTACCACAAGTTCCACTTGAGTGCATTTGAAGGAACTAGAGGGACACAGAGAACTGCACAAGAGTAGCTGTAACTTACACCACTGACATAAGGTCCCTCAGGGAATTAATAGCTCCACCATAAATGTCATTAACATAATCCCTTCTTCCCTTTATGCCGGATTGGGGAACAGTTGGTGCAAGAGCTACCTCTGCCAGGTTTATGCCAGTGGAAAATTCCCCTCTGGAGTATGAAATTTTGGCCCTCCTATATTAAATACAGTGTAATTTTAAATATTCAAATACATTTGTCTAATCAAGGCTTTGGATATGTTCAATATAATAGACATCGGGGAACATAAAAGGAAGTTATGGGTAACTGAATTTTGGATAGTTCAGTGGTACTGTAACTGAAAAGCCTTTCCACCAAGAGAGATTTAGGAAATGTTTATGCCCACTTTGTGTTCACAGCTACTGCCCCAACCAAGTAGTTCTTTGCTAGTCTTAGCTCTTATTATTTTTTAGTTGTTGTTTTCAGTTGTGGCTCACTCATTTTGACCTTGATTCAGAAAAGCACTTAGGAATGTGCTTAACAGTAAGCATGAGTAGTCCCACTGGGATTACTCATATGTTTAGAGATAAGACCATGCTTAAGTGTTTTGCTGGATTAGAACCTTTGTCATCTGATTTTCCTGATGTGCACCTACTTAACAGCTCCTATTGCTATCATAATTAAAGCACTTGCTCATTCACTCACTTACCATCCACCCATGCATTTCTGTTGATTTTTCACTCATTCACACCGACAAAATATTCTTTTTCATTCAGGCATATTTTCTTATTTATTCATAAATACATTTATTTCCTCACACACTAGATGTTCTTTGTGGGTTGCATCTATTAAATATTGAAAGGGTGGTGTTATGTTTCAAACTGGTATCTTTAGAAATATTAAACAGGTGAGAATTTACACCGAAAAGAGCATCAAAGGTGAAAAACTAAAAAGTGAAGTCAGACATCTATACTTACCAGTAAACATAAGGAAAATGAATAAGCCCTCTATGGTCATCTAATGGTGGAGGAGGGAAGATAATTTAGAGAAGGTTTATTAGATAAATAACGTGCCTAAACTTATTTAGACTTGAAACAAATGGTGAAAATAGCAAAGCTTTTGATACAGTCTCCCACAGTATTCTTGCCAGCAAGTTAAAGAAGTATGGGCTGGATGAATGGACGGTAAGGTGGATAGAAAACTGGCTGGATGGTCATGCTCAACGGGTAGTGATCAATGGCTCCATGTCTAGTTGGCAGCCGGTATCAAGTGGAGTGCCCCAAGGGTCGGAGCTGGGGCTGGTTTTGTTCAATATCTTCATCAACGATCTGGAGGATGGTGTGGACTGCACCCTTAGCAAGTTTGCAGATGACACTAAATTGGGAGGAGTGGTTGATACACTGGAGGGTAGGGATAGGATACAGAGGGACCTAGACAAATTAGAGGATTGGGCCAAAAGAAATCTGATGAGGTTCAACAAGGACAAGTGCAGAGTCCTGCACTTAGGACGCAAGAATCCCATGCACTGCTACAGACTAGGGACCGAATGGCTGGGCAGCAGTTCTGCAGAAAAGGACCTAGGGGTTACGGTGGACGAAAAGCTGAATATGAGTCAACAGTGTGCCCTTGTTGCCAAGAAGGCTAACGGCAACTTTTGGGCTGTGTAAGTAGGGGCATTTCCAGCAGATCGAGGGACGTGATTATTCCCCTCTATTTGGCACTGGTGAGGCCTCATTTGGAGTACTGTGTCCAGTTTTGGGCCCCACACTAGAAGAAGGATGTGGATAAATTGGAAAGAGTCCAACGGAGGGCAACAAAAATGATTAGGGGGCTGGAGCACATAACTTATGAGGAGAGGCTGAGGGAACTGGGATTGTTTAGCCTGCAGAAGAGAAGAATGAGGGGGGATTTGATAGCTGCTTTCAGCTACCTAAAAGGGGGTTCCAAAGAGGATGGATCTAGACTGTTCTCAGTGGTAGAAGATGACAGAACAAGGAGTAATGGTCTCAAGTTGCAGAGGGGGAGGTTTAGGTTGGATATTAGGAAAAACGTTTTCACTAGTAGGGTGGTGAAGCACTGGAATGGGTTACCTAGGGAGGTGGTGGAATCTCCTTCCTTAGAGGTTTTTAAGGTCAGGCTTGAGAAAGCCCTGGCTGGGATGATCTAGTTGGGGTTGGTCCTGCTTTGAGCAGGGGGTTGGACTAGATGACCTCCTGAGGTCCCTTCCAACCCTGAGATTCTATGATTCTATGAAAATACATAAGGGAAACACTGTAACAATCATCATTACCTTTTAAATATTATGTGTGAGAGAGGCAGAGTATAAATCACTGTTCAGCCAGCCAGCTGGGGCCAGCCAGCCAGCTGGGATCATCCCCAATGAGCTTGTGAAAAATATTTGACTTGAACCAGAAATGTGTTTAATTTCTTTAGATGGTACAGGATTATATTTCAATATACATACAAAAATAAGATGTCCCACCCCTGCCCCCGCCCAAGCTTCCTATTCTGTGACCAGCTGTTTTTCATAAGCTCAGTAGGGGTCTCTTGTATCCATCGCAGCTTGAGTTCTGATGGGCCAGCAATTTAACTGTATCTGTTCCAAAGAACATTTCCAAAGAGGGTTAGTGCTACTATAATTAGGGCTGTCAAGAGATTTAAAAAAATTAATTGCGCTGTTAATAATAGAATACCGTTTATTTAAATATTTTTGGATGTTTTCTACATTTTCAAATGTATTCATTTCAGTTACAATACAGAATGCAAAGTGTACAGTGCTCACTTTATTTTTTATTACAAATATTTGCACTGTAAAAAACAAGAGTATTTTTTTTAATTCACCTAATACAAGTACTGTAGTGCAATCTCTTTATCATGAAAGTTGAATTTACAAATATAGAATTATGTTCCCAAAAAAAACTGCATATAAAACAATGTAAAACTTCAGAGCCTACAAGTCCACTCAGTCCTGCTTCAGCCAATCGCTCAGATAGACAAGTTTAGTTACAGTTTTCAGGCGATAATGCTGCCTGCTTCTTGTTTACAATGTCACCTGAAAGTGAGAACAGGCGTTGGCATGGCACTGTTGTAGCAGGAGTCACAAGATATTTACATGGCAGATGTGCTAAAGATTCATATGTCCCTTGATGCTTCAACCATCATTCCAGAGGATATTCGTCCATGCTGATGACAGGTTCTGCTCGATAACGATCCAAAGCAGAGCGGACCAACGCATGTTCATTTTCATCATCTGAGTCATGCCACCAGCAGAAGGTTGATTTTCTTTTTTGGTGGTTCAGGTTCTGTAGTTTCTGCATCGGAGTGTTGCTGTTTTAAGACTTCTGAAAGCATGCTCCACACCTTGTCCCTCTCAGTTTTTGGATGGCACTTTAGATTCTTAAACCTTGGGTCGAGTGCTGTAGCTATTTTTAGAAATCTCACATTGGTTTGCGTTTTGTCAAATCTGCTGTGAAAGTGTTCTTAAAACGAACATGTGCTGGGTCATCATCCGAGACTGCTATAATATATATAATTCAGAATGCGGGTAAAACAGAACAGGAGACAGACAATTCTCCCCCCAAGGAGCTTAGTCACAAATTTAATTAACGCATTATTTTTTTAACAAGCATCATTAGCATGAAAGCATGTCCTCTGGAATGGTGGCCGAAGCATGAAGGGTCATACCAATTATTAGGATATCTGGCACGTAAATACCTTGCAACGCTAGCTCCAAAAGTGCCATGCGAACGCCTATTCTCCCTTTCAGGTGACATTGTAAATAAGAAGCAGGCAGCAGTGTCTCCCATAAATATAAACAAACTTGTTTGTCTTAGCGATTGGCTGAACAAGAAGTAGGACTGAGTGGACTTGTAGGCTCTAAAGTTTTACATTGTTTTGGTTTTGAGTGCAGTTATGTAACAAAAAAAATCTACATTTGTAAGTTACACTTTCATGATGATGAGATTGCACTACAGTACTTGTATTAGGTGAATTGAAAAATACTATTTATTTTTGTTTATCATTTTTACAGTGCAAATATTCGTAATAAAAAATAATATAAAGTGAGCACTATACACTTTGTTTTCTGTGTTGTAATAGAAATATATTTGAAAATGTAGAAAAACATCCAAAAATATGTAATAAATTTCAATTGGTATTTTATTGTTTAACTGCGGTTAATCATGATTAATTTTTTGAGTTAATCGTGTGAGTTAACTGCGATTAATCAACAGTCCTAACTCTAATGTGAACAAGATTATGTATTATTTGCTTCTGATTTTTTTATTCTGATGTATTCAGACATGTATTATTTATGCAATGGACTTTGTCTAAATTCTTTCCCTCTTCTCTGCCCACAAATATTTGGAAACTATATGCATTTTTCTTACAGACCTTTTATGTGTAAAAGGACTATTGTCTGTCTGTGTGACCATGCTTAATATTCCTGAAGCAGAACAGGGGTATCAAACTCCTTCCATGTGGAGGACTGAATTCCATTTTAAATTATAATCTGTGGGCCAGAGTATACATTTAGGACTGTATACTACCATCAGTGGAACTCCCTGATGTGAATGGGAGGTTTGCACAAAGATCACGTGTAAAATATGACCTTTATATAGCACTAAACTTTTAGGACTGGATTTTGGTGCCCTTTCTCATTATGAGTAGTCCCACGGGGGGAGCATTCTCTCTTATCTCCTCCCCCCCCCCCCCCGCCCCCGTTTGTCATTCTTTTTTTTCCTCCATTCTCCTTCTGGGGCTCAGGGCTAGGGGTGCTGGGTCTGGGAGGGAGTTAGGGTGCGGGAGGGTGCTCAGGATGGGGGTGCAGGGTCTGGGAGGGAGTTAGGGTGTGGGAGGGCGCTTAGGGTGGAGGTACGGGGTCTGGGAGAGAGTTAGGGTGCGGGAGGAGGCTCGGGGCTGGGGCAGGCAGGAGGTGCAGAGCACTTATTTGGGACAGCTCCTGTTTGGTGCAGCGGGTGTGCAGGTGACTCTGTGCAGCACGGCACCGCCCCCATGGCTGCGATTCTGGCAGCTGCGCCACCCCCCCAACCTCCCCAGCCAGGCAGGGCCCCCCAGAACGCAGGGGCTTTAGGGGCTGCAGGGTCCTGGGCTAAGGGGGCCCCTGGGCTGCAGCTCTAAAGCCCCTTTCGGAATGCGGCCCTGCGAGCACGGGCAGGAGGAGCAGGGGCAGCCGCGCAGCCAGTGGCAGAAAAGAAGCAGCACTTTCCCCTTCAAAGCACCACTTCTCTCTGGCCGCTGGCTGCACGGCTGCCCCTGCTCCTCCTGAGTCCTCCAGCCCATGCTCGCAGTGCCGCATTCCGAAAGGGGCTTTAGAGCTGCAGCCCGGGGCCCCCTTAGCCCAGGGCCCTGCAGCTCCTAAAACCCCTGCGTTCCTTGTGGCCCTGACTGACCGGTGCGGGGGAAGCAGCTTCCCTGCTCCCTTCCTCCCTCCCAGAAAGTCCTAAGCACCGCCAAACACCTGTTTGGCGGCGGGGGAAGCACTGGGAGGGAGGGGGAAGAGGCGGAGAAGAGAAACTTGTGCAATGCGCCCGTGTAAAGTCGCTGCTCTTACACAGAATCCTACAAGCAGTGGACAGAGCAGGCAGCCTTATAAGGAAGCATTGCACAATTTTAAACGAGCATGTTCCCTAATGGAGTAGCGACATAACTTGGAAACAACGTTAAGTGGGAGGACATTAAGTGAGGAGTTACTGTATTCAGTATTATGTATTCAGGACAACCAGTGTTCCTTCCTTTTTGTTTCTCTATCTTCTCTATCCTCCTTTTTTTGTTCTTTCTCTCTTCTCCATCTGCAACTCTCTCTCTCTCTTTCTTCCTTCTGGATTTTCATCTCTGTAGCAACTCTCAATTCTACCCTCATGATCTTCACTCTCACAATCTACTAAAATGATCGGTTGTGAAATAGCTAATGCTGACATTTAAAGCATCATCATTAGGCTTAGGACATAACACCCCAATGAGATCAATGGTGCAGGAGAATTCACACCTTTCAGAGGCTTTGTTTAGGCTATCACCAGACAGAGGAAAATACTACTGTAGTTATTGTTTGCTCTGCATTTGGAAGGTAATGTTAATCCCATCCCCTGTTAGTTTAGGCAGGGACAAGGCCCGGAGATGGAAGTGAGGTGTCTCTTGACAGCCTGGAGTTGAACTCCCTAATACGCTGAGTTGACTGTCAGTAAATCACTTCAATTTACATTATAGTTTTAGAGAAAATAATTTATGGCAACTTTAGCTGACAAACTTGGCATGTTCTGTTGAAATCCTTGTTTTGCTTACTGTAGTATGCAGCTGTATGAGAAGGAAAGCACTCTGGTGTTTGCACATAACTTTGGAGACCTCGTACATTAAAGACTCCAAACTGAATTGATTCTTGCTCTCAGTTCAGAAATACTGCTTGTAAAATATAATGTCCCCTATTAACATGAAGCCTTTTTTATGGGATACTGTGAATTTCTGTATTTTTAATGAATAGGTATAATTTGTAAAATCTTTACCTAAAATTGTATTAAAAAAAGACATTAAAAGAATGTTAAGTTTGCAAAGTCAAACACTCAAAAGTTAGGAAAAGGCAGAATTAAGGTTGCGTGTGCCACCTTTAATTTGACTCCCTTGTGCATATGCATTATGATAGTGTTTAATGGAATGATCTCACATATTTTTCCCATAGGACCCCTCCTTTTCTATGCATCCTGAATGCCAGCAGGGTGAGCATTGTGAGCACAGGAGAGAGAGTTATCCTGCTCTCGGTTCCTGTGCCTGGTGCCCCAACAGCTGGGAGGAGAAATTGATGGGAAGGTCTCACTCAGACCCACGATGGAGCATGCTCAGTACAGACAGAAGCTTCAGAGAATTTAGCTGCCTAACTCTAACAAATCTCCACTGGCCATGTGCAAACTGCAATTTTCAGAGGTTTATAACCTGACCAAATTTGGGTGGACTTTCATGAGGATGGTAAAAGTCACATCCCTCATTCCCAGGTGACCCTGCCTGCCAAATTTCACGTACTTCTGGTCCAAAGCATGGGGATGCTAGAACTTCTCAATGAAACAGTTGTAAGATATTTTTTTTTTAACATGGGCAAAATATTGCATTTTCCCCTAAACTCATTCTGAGTAATAGGTGAACAGTGTTTGCTGAAACTTTCCAAAAACATTCAGTATGAGGCAGACATGCTTGGCACATTAAATTTCAGCTGAAACAATTAGTTTGGCAAAAGTATAACCAAATGAAAATAGTATCAGAGGGGTAGCCGTGTCAGTCTGGATCTGCAAGAGCGACAAAGAGTCTTGTGGCAACTTATAGACTAACAGATATATTGGAGCATAAGCTTTCGTGATCCCTATTTTCATTTGACATGCATTTGACGAAGTGGGTCTTCACTTCGTCAAATGCATGTCAAATGCAAATAGGGATCTTATAATGTAAAGTGTTGCAACTAGAGATATTAGAGATTGGGAGGGCCAGTTAAATTCTCTGGACCACCTACCTGTCTGTGAAGAGAATGGTACACATGTCTTAGAATTTGGCTGATAGTTTTGCTCTCATTATTACTATGTCATCAGAATCCAATCATGGGATGGGTGGAGGTGTCTGTAGTGTGGAAAAATTGAAGTATATTATTAACAGGTGATAGTATATTTTTAAAAATCAATTGGTAATTTGTCAAGATTACATTCATGTATCTGTTTTGGGGTGTTATGGTAGAATGGAAATCTTTCTTAAAGCAATGATCTGTTCAATGCAGATTTACCAAGTGGAGAACGTGTGTGAGGAAGAGATGCCAGAGGAGTCTGAATGCATCCGTATGGTTAGAACCCCTACCCCACCAACCTTGTCTCCACCGGTCATAACCTTAGGGAATGGCGAGGAGCTTGCTTCAGAGGAGACTTTGTCAGGTGAGTGCAAGTGCAGAGACTGGTGGAATTAGGCTTAGCTTTTCTGCCTGAATCTTTCTGATCAGGTACTTTTCCTAACTTGAAATGCTTATAGCAAAAGTATGTGACTTTTACCTGTTTTTATGGTTTTAATGGGATAGTTCTCCAAGTTAATGAAGCTTCATGAAATATACTAGAAAGCAGGATGGTAGAATGATGTATAAAGTTATAAAGAAATATATGAAAAAAATATTTAATTTTAAGAAAGCTATTTATATAGAGAGAATATGCTTTTTGATTAATTTTAATTGATTTTTATATTAAAAACAAACAAAAAGGTAAATGACTTATAGCTTGTGTATCATTAGACCTCTTAGACACAAGGTCTTTGTGGCAGCCACTCTGCTTCCATGTGTGCTTGTATAGCACCTAGCAAATGGAACACCTGTCTTGATTGGGGCCCATAGGCACTACCACAATTAATTCATTAATTAATAACAGTAGCAATCTTCATTCATTTGTGAACTGCCCCCAACATACTGCAGCCCTGCTCATAAAAGCTGATCTTACAGGATCCAAGGTCTCTAGCTGGAAAATGCTATAAGGCTGTCAGCTGCATTGTAATTATTCCAATTCACTTCATTTGTTGGTAGGTCATAAGAATGACGTATTGTGAGACAAAAGCAACCAGTAAATAATTTATTTAGTTTAATTATAGAGAATATTCTTTGTCTGTATCTTCCATTGTGTTGCACTAGGGCCTGATCCTGCGGGTAGATGAGTACTCCTATGAGGTGCTGAGTACCCTCAATTCCTTTCTAAATCAGAGAGAGTTCAGAGCATTTTGAACATCACAGGAGGTGCTCTGGACATTGTAGGATCAGGTCCTGGAATAGAACAGGGAGAAGAAGGCATAAGAAAGTCTCTTCCCTCAGACAGCAGGACAGGATTTATTTATTGCATTCACATGCCAGGAGAGAATGCTGACTGATATCAGGATCAGTTACCGTATATACTCAGTCAAAAGCAAATACTAGCCAACATCAGGTACAAGTATACTTTACTCTTGCCTGGAGGAGCGAGCATATTATGCCCTCCTGGAAGGCTAGGAGGGATTCTGCCTGGACTGAAGAAGTCATTTTGCAGAGGCTGCACTATTGTTGTTTTGCTGCCACTCCAACTAGAGCACCCTTTGTGTGTATTGTATAACTGTTATGAATAATTGTCATGAAACAACCCAGACATACCTGAGTCTGTTGCGGGAGTCCAAAAGAAATAGTCTCAGGTACGTGTTTTTCTTCAAGTTTCAGCAAACACAAGAGTTAATTACATAAGCAAACCTGCAGTGCCACTCATTCAAAAGGTTCCAACCCTTCAGCTATTTTTTCGTGTTCTTCCTCAGAGCCATAGGTCTGTTTCTAGCATAGAGCCACTATAGAACCTCAAAAAATATCAAACCAGGTGTCAGTATTCTACAGTACAGAATGCCTAACTTAATTCCTGTTACTTTCAACCCCTGTCTTATCCCAAGCCTTCATTTGTTTTGATGAGAAACTTCAGAGCAAACACTTTTATTCTAAACACAGAGTAAATTAAAAATCATAATATATATCACACATTTACAAATTTGTTTAACTGCAAGTTATTCTACTATTTTAATTAAGTCCTCTTAAGAGATTTGTATCAGTCCAATCAGCTTCTTGGGCTGGAAAGGTGAGAGGAAGTATCTGTCAAGGGGACCATTACACCTCTGAATTTATAAGGGAGTTAGCGAGTGAGGGTGACAGCAAGTAAAGAGGAACTAGGGCATGGACAGACAAAGGAAACAGCAATACACTTGTGATTTTTCAGTTTAAGGCAGACCTGCACAACTCGTAAAGCGGCAAGGGCCATATTACTCCAAAGAAAACAGCTGAGAGCTGAAACCCCCCGGCCCCGCAGAAACACCCCCACCACCACCAATGCCGCCCGCCCCACAGAAACAACCCCTCCTTCCCCAACGCTGGGGGGTGGAAGCCTGTAGAGGGGGAAAGAAACA
The DNA here is from genome assembly GCA_033296515.1 of Macrochelys suwanniensis. Taxonomy (NCBI): domain Eukaryota; kingdom Metazoa; phylum Chordata; order Testudines; family Chelydridae; genus Macrochelys; species Macrochelys suwanniensis. The sequence goes on from CM065783.1 coordinate 15,765,391, forward strand.
GCGTGCATAGGGTGACCAGATCACAGCAGTAAAATAGGACCCACCCCCTCCCTGCTCGGCCCCACCATCACACCCCTCTTCACCCCCCCAGGGGTCACTATATTACTGCACACAACAGTCAGTCAATGCAGTTGTAGATAAATCTCCGCATTATGCATTTTTGTATAACGTCTATATGAATTTGTATTGAACCTTGGTAATATGTTATAGCGGGCCCCTAAGGTAGTATAATTAAGGTAAACAAAAAATGTCTTTTTGCTAGAAGTAGAATAAGATCTTCCCCCCACTTTGTATTCAGTTGCCCTGTTGAATGAATGAGGTGTGAATGAGGAAGGTGTGGAAGGCAGGCACCTCCAGACAGCTGCAACCCTTGGAGAGGGGATGGGAACTCACCCCCGCGCGGGCTGCACAGTGAGCCCACGTGGGCCGCATGTGGCCCCCAGGCCGCATGTTGTGCAGGCCTGGTTTAAGGCATGTGAACAGCTTGTTGGTTTTGAGTTAGTTTTTGGGGGTTTTTTTATATGAAATAAGAGACAAGAAGTGAATATTATTGATACACTGTAACAAATAATTAACCCGCTGAGATGAAGATTAGAATAATAATAGTGGATTTATTTATATACCATAAGTGTGCATGACATCTTACATGGCCACTACGAAACACAGGCCAAAATTTTCAAATCTGGGTGCCTACAGTTGGGCTCCTGTATCCATATTTAGGCACCTAAATAAAAGTGGCCTGACTTTCTAATGTGTTTATGAATTTGCAGCTCAGTGGGAACAGGGTTTGCTCACCACCACTGGAAATCAGGCCATTTCTATTGAAGTGCTTAAATATGGTTTTAGGAGCCCAGCTTTAGACTCCCAAATTTTCAGTGTTGGTGGTCTCTGTTTCTGCCTTGTGGACTTACAGTCTAGATGGATGGCTAAGGGCTATATGATACAAATATTTGAAAGATGTTTGTTGTGGACAAAGGTGGGTATAGCTGGGAGATACTGAACAAAGGGAAATTTTAGGTTGAATGTCAGGAATAATGTCCTAATGGTGCAGGCTATTAGGATAAATTTACTTTCCTTGGAAGACTATTCCACAGAAAGTAAAGTTGTCCTATCATTGGTATAATTTAAAGTTTATAATATAAACTGTGTGTGTGTGGGTGCGGGGGGGGGGGGGGGGGGGGAGAGAATCTGCATTGACAAGACCAGGAATGCAGTAATGTAGGTGTTTTCCATTTCTGCTTTCTATAACTATGTGAAAATATCTGGACACAGTGATTAAAAGTATAATATATTATTTTAAATTATTTTTTCCAGAACAAGTGGGACTTCCTCCAATGGCATCATCAGTCAGTGCCTCAGTAATTAAATCTCCATCAGACCCTTCACATGCCTCTATTCCACCACCTCCTCTTTTGCTTCCAGCAGCTGCCACAAGGAGTAACATCACATCAATGCCTAATAGCATTCCTAGCCTAGAAAACAAACCTCCACAGGCTATTGTTAAACCACAGATCCTGACCCATGTTATTGAGGGCTTTGTGATTCAGGAGGGTTTAGAGCCATTTCCTGTAAGTGTAAAAGTTAAAAGCTATTAACATATGTTTTAAAAGGCAAACAAATCTGGTTCAGTTATTTGTGGCTATTACATAGTTAAGTTCTTTATATTCTGAATAACTTTTCAGAATTTTGGGATTGACCTTCTTTTCCTTCTGTTTTATAGCCAATTTGTTACAGCACTTTTACAGCATATTTTATACATGCATATTGACATGTATTACAGCATATGTGAATGAGGTTTATCTTAAGTGTATAGTTCGAATTCATGCTCCTTTTTTCATCCAGCTGTATAACTGAATGGCAGGTTACTAGTTTTTAATAGAACCATAGCAGCGAATTTTTCTTGGGGGTGGGGGAAAAGGAGGGCTAGTAAGAAGTATATATGTTTTTATGAGGAGATGTATATAGTGAACTGTTGCCAATATGGTTGCTGGTTTTGCCAATATGGTTACTAATTAGTTTTAGTAATATTGTTTATAATATTTAGTTTTACTTCTATCCATTTTATAGAAAAATTACTCAGTGTAGATATCTGAGTTGGTGCTCTGCATATACTATGACTTTGGTGTTAAGATGTGTTGGACAAACTTTGATCCCATTAAAGTCACTGACAAAACACTGACAGGAGTTGGCCCTATAAGAGCAGATTGTTGCTAACCACTGGAAATTTTTAAAGCCAGAAATGGCCAGTTCCAGACTACTGGGTCTGTAGTTTTGAAAAGTGTGATGTCTTCTGCATTGCTAATCACTTTACTGGATAACTCTCATGCTCTCATTCACCTTCCTCATCTCCCTTTGCTTACTATAGTGTCTTCCTGTGTTAAGTCTAGTTTTGATTGTAAGATCCTTATGGCAGGAACCTGTCCTTTTATTTGTCTATAAAATGATGTGTGCATGAGTGGCACTATGTATCATAACAATGAACAGGATAAAGAATGCAAACACTGTTGTAGTGGCTCAGCTACAAGTGCTAAATACCATGTGCCATTTTCTTCTAATTGTTGTTTCATACTGCTCTGCTTTTATTGTAACAGGTAAGTCGTTCATCTCTGCTGGTTGAGCAACCTGCAAAAAAAAGGCTCCTAATGGAGGGTCAAGTCATGAGTGTCGTGTGTGTTGAGTCAGAGCTGCAGAACAATACAAAACATGCAGAGAACTCCTCAGACACAGAGATAGAGGACATAATTACAGAAGGTTTGTAGATTTAATTTAATACACATTTTTCCAGTCAATGCTATGGCATAGACTGTGCAGTCTGTACATCTGGACTGTCTCTCTATCTTAGATCCTTTCGACACTGAAAATAGTTTCAAACATCATCACTAGATATAAACAAGTATAGCCAAACACAGATTGTAAAGGTGTTCAGTGTGGATGCACACTGTTTTAAGAAACTATGCAATTGACTTACCTAAGTAGTATACCATAGCTTGGGCTAGCACAGTTCTCAAAAAAGAAACCATGCTGACAATAGTTCCATTGCAAAACAGTTACAGACAGTTTTGTTATCAAACATTTTTTTAACATGGATTATTTTACTACCATGGATCATAGATTCAAAGGCCAGACGGTACCATTGTGATCATCTAGTTTGACTATCATAACACCAGCCATAGAACTGCCACAAAATAACCCCTATTTGAATTAGAGCATATCTTTTAGAAAAACATTCTCCATCACTGGCAAATTTTAAATCAAGAATGAATCTACTACAACCCTGGCTAAATTACTCCAGTGATTAATAACCCTCACTGTTAAAAATTGATGCCTTATTTCCAGTCTGAATTTGTATAGCTTCAGCTTCCCACCATTGGATTCTGTTACACCTATGTCTGCTACACTGAGGATCCCATTATCAAATATTTGTTGCCCGTGGTAGGTATTTGTAGCCTGGGATTAAGTCAGCCTTGAGCCTTCTCTTTGTTAGATTCCAGGTGTTTAGTCTATTTAGTTTACCACTGAGGCATGTTTTCCAATCCTGTAACCAATCTTGTCGCTCTTCTCTGAACCTTCTCCAATTTATCAACATCCTGTGTTCAAGCCCTAATATGGATAGTATCATAGATCATAGAGAGAGAAGAGATTTAGACCTCCTAGTCCAGTTCCCAGTCAATGGTGAATTCTTCTCCGCCCTGCATTTTCTAATATATTTTCAGTCTAATTTTAAAGTCCCAAATTCCATCATCTCCTTTGGGGGGGGTCTCTTCCACAGACTAATATAGCTGACGCTGTCAGGAAGTTGTTTTTGGTACTCAGCCTATGATTTTCTTAATTTTCCACCTCAGCTTCTAGTTTATACCCTTTTGTACCATAATTCCTTTCTGTCCTTCAAATATCCGTATATCGTTAGCTTGTCCTCTCCCCTGCCCCAAATGAGTTGTTAGTTATCCAAGCTGTACCATATGTACATCTTTTTCTAATCGTCCCTCATAAGGGCCTCAGAGACCTCTATAGCAATTAGAATTGTTCACATCTGTGGTTCTCCCACCAGTGAAACTGATATAGAAGTGATGGGAAAACATACTGTATTTATAATATATCTCAATGTCAAACAAGCTCAAAATTCAACCTATTTAATTATTAACTTCTGGAACATTGTTTTTACTATCATGGCTTGCCACTGCTTCAGAGAGAAGAATTGCAGGTGTTTGGGGAGGGAAAAAGCATAGCATTTCTAACAGTTCTGAAGCTAAAAGGAATATTTGTTGATGTTGACATAATACAAAATTTAATCACAATTGGATTTTTATTTAAAGCTGAGATTCAGGTCACAGCTCAAATGCTATTTGGGGCGAGATGCCTTGAGGTTCAAATTGGATGTAAATTATTGCCTTAGTAGTTCATTTCAGTAACACATTGGAACAGAAACACATCAATAACTTATTTATCTTGGAAACACCTTATTGAAATGGGATATAGTAGTTTGCAGTCTATTGCAAGTCAAAACACATGAGATGGTAGCTAAAAATTAAATGCAAAATTAATGTTAAGCGTCCAATTCAGGATTTTCTGACTTGTTTTAGTTTGAGAGATCACGATTGCTACTATGGCTCATAAAAGTCCTCCAAAACCTTTTTGCATTTTGCAAGGACAGCCTTAACTTAGTAATTTCCTGATGTTTGAGGATTTCACTTTGAAACCGTAACACTCTTTTAATGCAGTTTTTTAAATTACATTTCCTACATATTTTAAAAATAAAAATGAAAAAAACACAGAAATTTCACCCATGTTCAGCTATTTGGTAGTCATCAATGGAACATTCTATACTCTATAATGTGTACAACCAATGAGATTTGAGTCCCTGGCCTTTCCGTATCATATGTAGGGCAAGATTCTTCAGAGCCCTGTCTTTTTCCCTGAGAAAGCGACTTAACTCCTTGGCTTGCATGTTGCTTAACATTTGAGGGATATGGAGTATGGTAAAGGAAAAGATGATAACTGATCGAATATTTTACAAAAGCTTTTGGAAATATCTATCATTGTTTTATTGTCTTCATAATTGTGAATGGTGCCGATGTCTCTCAGTGAGAGCTGCCATTTTACTGATTCTTCCGGCAGGAAGTACAGTCTGATGACATGGACAGCATAAGAAAGGCAGGAGGCTTTCAAAGTTGTTATATATGTGGTAAGTTCTGTTACTTGTGACTTTTTTTGTTAATTTAACAATACTGTATACAATACCTTTCTGACAAATAAATGACAAAACTTACCTTGCAACAGCTTTGTAAATCTCCTGTTTCATGTTTGTGTGTGGAGAGCTCTACCTCTTGATTTATATTAAGCTATTAGACTATTACCTGACTCATTGGTAATTACTAATTTTTTACTTTATGTGAGATATTTTAAAAATGTTAAGGACTTACACTTTCTTTTGGTGTATGTTTTAGACTAGAGTGTTTGCAGTTTCAGTGAAGTAATTAGCAAGTCATCTTAAATTTGGTAGTTACACTGAATACTGCCGGTTTCATTTTTCACAGGACTCTCTAGGGTTCTTTGTGTACTAACAATAAGTAAGGCTAAGATTTTGTCATGGATATTTTTAGCAAAAAAGAAAAATTCGTGGAAGCCATGACCGGTGCATAATTTTACTAAAAATATCTGGGACAAAATGGGGATCTGCAGGTCCCCACACTGCCTGAAGCGGGGCAGCTGCGCAGGGGCTAGGAGCCGCCTGCAGTAGCTGTGGGCTGTGGGGTACCCCTGCCACCTGCAGCTCCGGGAGTCCCCCGCTGCCTGTGGGGGCTGGGAGCTGTGGGATGCCCCCCCCTCGTCTCAGCTGGGAGCTGCAGGATTCCCCCACCGCTTGCAACTCCAGGGGCTTACTGCGGCTGTGAGCTTGGGGTTTTCCTGACCCCGGTGGGAGCTCGATGGTTTCCCTGGTGGCTGGGAGCTCGGGGGTTCCCCCCACTGCCCGTGGCAGCCAGAGCTGTGGGGCTGCCAGAGGCGGCAGAGGTACCCCACAACTCCCGGCCTGCGGGAGGCGGGGGGCTCTGCAGCTCCCAACCGCTGAAGTCACAAAGGTCACTGAAAGTCATGGATTCTGTAACTAAATCGTAGCCTTAACCATAAGCATGTGTTCCTGAGCAGATTTCAAGCATACAGTTTATCTGTTTTACAGCACTGTGCAAACATTTGCATTGTTGTTTACCATTTGTAGTTAAAATTTCTGATGGTTGGTTGTTGTATCGTAAACATTCTGCAGTTATTTAGTTGATGAGTCAGGAAACGTTTACCCAGAATTGAGAGCCATTCACAAACACTAAGATCAAATTTTTTAATCCCTTTTCCTATCATTCAACAGCTAAGCTATGGGTAAAAGGAAGAAGTGCTTCATATGCAAAAGAACAGTTTCTTTTTTACCCATTTTCCTGGCAGCATTCTAAGGGTCTTCTTCTTTTTCCAGGTAGTGTGATCTAGGTTGAATTGTATCAGTATATTCCTTTTTCCTGTAGGAAGAGAGATTGATTTTAAGGGTACATTTGTTGATGAGATCTGATGCATTTTCCAGTTTTTAAGCAGATGAGATTGAGGTCTTTTCTCCATTGTTACTGAAGTTGTAATACTGTATGAGTTTATAAAACTGGTATATAACATGGCAATATTTTCATTCTTAAGATGAGTTTAGCTTTAATAATATATTAGGATCCTGGGACCTCAAAGTTTTTTCCCCACATTAATCTATTCAGCATTGTTTGATTTCTTCTTGTTGAAGTAGTGCTTTCCAGCTATCCTATTGACAATGTAGGAGAGTGAGTGTTGGACAAGATTCTTGATGAGTAAATATAACCCACTCAGAATATTAAAGGTTCAAATTCCTGATATTTGTGGTAAACTACCATACCAGAGTCTTTGTTAGCCAGTATTAGAGTTCCATGAACAGTCTAGAACCAAAAAATAGCAACTGTGGTTGCAAACTAAGTGGAAATGTTATGTCGCTAAATATGAATGAAAAGGGAGAAAGAGAAAGAAGTAAGATGTATTCAATCAATTGCTGGATTTTGGGGGAAAATAGCTAAATGCTGAGGGGGAAAAAAACCTAGAAACTAAAACAAAAAAAACCCTCCTTATATGTTCACTTGCATTTTAAAATGAATTTGTTTTGAACTTGCTTGCACCCGTTTTGTAAGCAGTTGAACTTTACTCACATGAATGCGTGCAGAATATAAATGTTACATTTTCTCTCCTGATCATTAGCAGCAGTAGTGTTATATTAAAGTAACTGTGCATGAGGATAGCTTGTCTGAGGCCAAGGGTCAGATTGGGGCGTGGGGGGAAAAAAGCTGGTGGTACTCTTTTCGGCTCCACCCTGGTAAGATGATGCTCATAGTAGATTGTGCAGATGTTCAAAATATGACCGGGCATGCCATCTGTGCTTATTGGTCTTGGCTCCTCTTCAGTGGGACTTGGAAACACCCATTTGCACAACACATGATCTACTGTGCTTCTCTGGCTTATTTTCCCCTCAATGAGGCTTGTGTCCTCTGCTGAGCTTCCTGAGCTTGGCTCCCCCTTGAGGGGCTCAGAGGCCCTGCTGGGCTCCTCTTTGGTTGGGAGTGGGAAGAAGGGGCACCAAAATAAACTGTCAACATTCAGCTGTCCATAATATGATCACCCCCTCTCCTTTCTTACATGCTCTGAAGTTAACAACAATGTGACATTTAGAATATTCTCACTGGCATCCAAGTTAGCATCCGTTGAGATGAATGAGGCAGATCGCACCTCTAAAAGCTGTTTCCAATTCTGCAGGGCCGGCTCTAGGATTTTTGCCGCCCCAGGCAAAAACAAATTTCCCCCCCCCGCCCCCCCCCCGTTTTTTTCTTACCCCACCCCCGGCCCCGCCTCAACTCCGCCCCTTACCCAAATCCCCAGCCCTGCCTCCTCCCCCCATGCTCTCAAGCCTAGGAAGGAAGGAGGGAGGGAGGGGGAGCAGCGGCGCGCGAATCAGCTGTTTCGCGTGCCGCAGCTGCTCGGGATCTCCCCCTCCCTCCCGGGCTCTCAAGCCTAGGAGGGAGGGGGAGAAGTGGCGCGCGTGCCGCAGCCGCTCAGGATCTCCCTCTCCCTCCCAGGCTCTCAAACCTGGGAGGGAGGGGGAGCAGCGGCGCACGAATCAGCTGGTTCGCGCGCTGCGGCCGCTCGGGATCTCCCCCTCCAGCAGCTGCGCGCGAATCAGCTGTTTCGCGTGCCAGCGGCGGCAGCGGAGGTGAGCTAGGGCGGCCGGGGCACATTTTTAGGGGCGGCATGGCCGGCGCCAGAATGCCGCCCCTAAAAATGTGCCGCCCCAAGCACCAGCTTGTTTTACTGGTGCCTAGAGCCGGCCTTGCAATTCTGCAAAAACAGGCAGATGTCACTGAATCATTAGGTATGTCTGAACTACAAGGACTACAGCAGCACAGCTGCAGCAGCACTATAGTGGAGACACTTGGTACAGCAATGGAAGGGATTTTTTCATCACTTAAGTAAACCCACCCCCTTGAGAGGCAGTGTCTAGGTCGACCTAGCAGTGTCTATAGCATGACAGGTCCCCATCTTTGGGATTTGCTTCCCTCCTCGTTCCAGCAGAACCTGGATTTGTTAACTTTCCAGGCACGATTTAAAGTCTGATTTCTCGTATAATATTTGGGGGAGTTAAGTTTCCTAGGTGAGAGGGCTGGCGGCTGAAGGATAATTTCTATGGGTTATATGATATGGTTGGGTACAATGCCTTAAATTTTCTTGTGTATCAGTAAATTGGAAAATATGCTGTTGAAATTAAAGTATAGTACTGAAAAATGTTTACATTTTTAGTGACTCTGACCACTCCCTTTGTAACTAGGACGATGCATTCACATATAATTATATCACTGAGTGTGGTGATCAGTGTGCATTAATGACTATGGTGATAAAATATGTGAAGTAATATTATTATTAAAACAGTAAATGAAGTATATTTTATATAAGATGGGAACACTGCTTAATACCGGGAGAGGACAGGATTCCCCAGACCACTTGTCAGAACATAAAGACAATCAAATGAGCCTGACAAAGATTTGATCACACATGTCACTACATTATGCAATCTGAAAAGAAAAAATAAACTAAACATAGGCAATACATCTTACAGTAGCCTAATATTTCTAAGAATCCTGGCTTGGGCATGGCTTGTGTGGCTTAGGCTACGTCCACACTACCCGCCCGATTCGGCGGGTAGTGATCGATGTTCTGGGATCGATTTATCGCGTCTCGTCTAGACGTGATAAATCGATCCCAGAGCCGCTCCCCGTCGACTCCGGAACTCCAGCTCCGCGAGCGGAGGAAGCGCTGTCGATGGGGGAGCCTGCCTGCTGCGGTGTGGACCGGGGTAAGTACTTTTAAAAATCGATCTAAGATATTCGACTTCAGCTACGTTATTCACGTAGCTGAAGTTGTGTATCTTAGATCGATCCCCACCCCACCCCCTAGCGTGGACCAGCCCTTAGCAAGGAAAATATCTTAATCATATTAATTCCCTTCCTGCAGGCTTATGCTCTTCTTAAATTGCTATTTGTTCTATAGATTAGATTCAGTGTTTCAGTGGCTTCCTCATGTAATGATGAGAGATATTACAGCTAAGTGACAGAGCTTGAATTTTGAATATGGATTGTCAAATGCTCAGTGAACTGTTTATGATCAGTCCATAGAGGGGGGGAAAAAGGTTCATTAAATTTGAGGACATTACATGCTCATGGATACTATGCAAATGAAACAAAACAAAAGAGGCTAAATTCGTTAGATAAATTAATTAACACTTCACTCTGGTCAAACAATGATTTGTATAATCTACTGCTTTGGCATCAATTGTCTGTTTACCTTCTTAAAGGCATTCAGTTAAATGTGTTTATTGAGATTTGAATTTTACTTGAAGTGCCTCCTTAAGAGATGAGAAATTAAATGGCATCATGTTTAAATCATTCAAACTAACTTCTTGTGTGTGTCACTCCTTTCTTTAGAGGGACTAGATGAAATGGAAAATGATCTCCTGAAGTGTGAGTTTTGTGGAAAAATGGGATATGCTAATCAGTTCCTACGGTCAAAGCGATTCTGCTCCATGTCCTGTGCCAAAAGGTATTCTGCATTATTATTATTAATGTATTTATTTATTAATCAGGCTATAACACTAAAATATTGTATATGGCCCTGAAAAATAGTTAAATCATCCATGCTAAATAACAAACAGGGTCTTTGCCCCAAAGATTTTACAATCTACAGTGATAAGGGGATACAGTGTAATATACTAAAAAGCAATTCAGAAAACAGAGTGGTGTGTTCTGACATTGCTGAAATGCTGCACAGAATAGGTAGGACTTTAGATGTTTATTAGACTGAGTGGGAATAGTCTTTACTTACATACATAAAAGAGGAGAAATAAAAAATGTAATGAGCAAGTATAGTTAAGTTGGTGTTTTCCAAAGCTGCCCTTATGCGCCAAATAAACCAAGCTGCACAGCAGTTATCTGTTTACTTAATTAACAAAGTAACAGGTGGTTTCAGGTCCTTCTGTGGTCTGATTATATTTGACTTTGTTTTTAAAAAAAATAAAACTTTTATTTGTGAGCTCTTCAGTCAGGGCTGCTGAGGTAGAATTTTAATATTGAAGTCTACAGATACACTGTTACACTTAATTATCTAGAGGTATTAATTTTTTAGTGGTCCTTTGCTGTAGAAGGTATATGTTGGGTTTTTTGCTGGTTTGAATGTTTAAAATCAGTTTTAATTTAGAATGAAAAAGTAAGCTAAATTCATTTTACTGTAAGTTTTCATAGAACTGCTTTCATTAATTCCAGAGCATAGAGAGGAAAGCATGATTTATCCACTAACCATTCTAAAACAGAAAAGTATGTGTAATTTTTCTCCAATTTGATCTTCTTTTGAAATTGTTGAAGACTGAATGAGATCATCATGAGTAAAAAAAGTGAGACAGTTTCTGTCACAAATTGGTTGAGTAAATAGATAGAATCTATTAAACTCAAGGCTAGACATAGGTACTATAGCTCCAAGGAGAGATGAGATTTGGTGACTCTGCTTTTCCTAGGTGCATCTGAGCTGATGTTGGTGATCACACTAGAACATAAACTCTTTTTGATTTCTGGTGGATTCAGGATTCCAGGCACTGAGGCATCTAAATAGGGTTGCCAGGTGTCTGGTTTTTGACCGGAACACCCGGTTGAAAAAGGACCCTGGCGGCTCCGGTCAGCACCACTGGTAGATGGTGCTGCGGGGCTAAGACAGGCTAGTCCCTTCCAGTGCTGGCACCGTGCTGCACACCAGAAGCAGCCAGCAGGTCTGGCTCCGAGGCGGGGGGACCACGGGGCTCTGCTCACTGCTCTTGTCCCAAGCACCGGCTCCACACTCCCATTAGCCGGGAACTGCGGCCAATGGGAGCTGCTGGGGGGTGGGGCGGTGCCTGTTGGCGAGAGCAGTGCATGGAACCTCCTGGCTCCCCCACCCAGGAGCCAGACCTGCTGGCCACTTCCAGGGCACAGCGCAGAGCCAGGAGAGGCAGGGAGCCTGCCTTAGCCCTGCTGCGCCGCTGACTTGGAGCCACCCGAGATAAACCTGCACCCCAGCCCTGAGCCCCCCGCAACCCGGAGCCCCCTCCTGCACCCCAAACCCCTCATTCCCAGAGCCTGCACCCCCAGCTGGAGCTCTCCTCTCCACCCCCTCCCCCCGCACCGCAACCTCCTGCCCCAGCCCTGATCTCCCTCCCACCCTCTGAACCCCTCAATCCCAACCCAGAGCACCCTCCTGTACCCCCTAAATCCCTCATCCCCAGAGACCGCACCCCCAGCTGGAGCCCTCATTCCCCTGCATCCCTGCCCCAGCGCGGAGCCCTGTCCCACACTCCGAACCCCTCAACCACAGCATAGAGCACCTTCCTGCACCCGAAATCCCTCATCCCTAGTTCCACACCAAAGCCCACACCCCCAGCAGGAGCCCTCACCCTCCACCCCCACTCCCCAACCCCCTGCCTCAGCCCGGAGCCCCCTCCCGCACCCTGAACCCCTCATTTCTGGCCCCACCCTGGAACCTGCACCCCCAGTCCAGAGCCCTCACCCGCTCCCACACCCCAACCTCCTGCCACAGCCCAGTGAAAATGAGTGAATGAGTGAGTGTGGGGAGAGCGAGCAATAGAGGGAAGGGGGGGATTGAGTGAGCGGGGGCGGGGCCTCGGAGGAGAGGTGGGGCAAGGGTGTTCGGTTTTGTGCAAGTTGAAAGTGGGCAACCCTACATCTAAAGAACATGTGATTGTCAGATTAGAAAATATAAGACCAGATTCTCAGTCCATGTGAATCGACGTAGCTCAGCTGAAATCAATGAAGCTGCACTGATTACACCAACTGAGAATCTGACCCATAATGTAGGGAACAATCCTTCACTTGTAAGGGAAATGTTAGATGATCTTAAATATCTTCCCTTTCTAACTACAGATATTACAATACTGCAGGATTTTTTTGCATGATGCTAAGAATTTAAACAATTTTTGTGTAAAGAGCATTAAAAATTTAATGAAAATACTCAGAATTAAATTTTCCAGTTAGTGATTATTTTTTATAGTTGAGCTGAAAGTAGAAAAGTCCAGTCCCCATTATTTACCTATCTTCTGAAGCAATGGAACAAGGGTGAACCCGTTAGGCTAAATTGAGAAGTTGGTTTATTAACCAAATTAAATTAATTCACAAATGTGATGTGGCAGGAAAAATGTCCCATGTACTTTTTGGGCTGTGTACACAGAGGAACAAGGCAGTAATGGACACTGAGCATCACATTACCAAAATGATACAGTATTGATAAATTTGAGAGAAATGAGAGAAGAGCAACAAAAATTATTAAGGAGCTGGACCAGAATGATTAATGATGAAATATTAAAAGAGCTAAACATGTATAGCCTGGCTAACTAACCCATGACTATGAAGAGAATATAACTGTTACAGATATTTGAAGGCCAAAGAGGAAGAAAAATAATTTGTTGTTCTTCAAGGGGGCATAGTTAGGGACTATGAGATTAAAGAAAAAATGAAAACTTGAATGTCAAGGGAAATAGTCTGACAGTGTGGTTTGTTAATCTGTGGAATAGTCTCCCAAGGTGGTCTGAATGAAGCCCCAGTACTTGAGCTATTTAAAAATAGGTAGAATAAAGCACTGGATTTTGTACAGTAGGGAATAGTCCTACACTGGGTGGGAGATAGATTTTTCCCATGTCTAATTTCAATCATTCTGTTTAGATTCTGATAAAAGATTCATATGAATATGCACAAAAAGCTTCTGAGGTGAGCCCTTACTAAACTTTTGCCAGTGCGGAAAAAACAAAATTTCGTAGCAAAAAGGTCTCTTTTTGAAATTACTTGTGCAGATACCCATTGTTAGGAGTGCCTTGCTTTGTCTTACAAGCCATAGAATCATTTAAGTAGAAACAAAACTAAGGGGCATGCGTACCCCAGACTTTCTGGAAATACAGCGGTATGGGTAAAAGACCCTGCTTCCTAATCATCCATCCCTCTGTTCCCTTTTCTGCCATCAAGGGTTGCCATGTGACCTCCACCTCTCTTGTGTCAGTTTAGGTCCTACCTTTGGTGTCTGTGTGAGGAGCGTACACACTATAATACACTATAACAGTCTGTTTGGGCTTTTACGTCCCAAACCAGAGGCAACGGAACTTGTAGGCTCAAAGTCCGTTTAGTGGAGGAATATTTGTCAACCTCTTGATTCCTCTAACCTCAGATGATGCCTCATGATGAGGAGGCTCCAAAGCCTTCTGCTCCTCACCCTAGTGATTCAAGCAGTTGTGGCTGTCTGCCTTTGTTGTTAAGGATCACGGATGTATCCTTATTTGGACAAGTGACTCATAAGAATTCTGTTATATCAGGTGTGTCTCACCTCAGCAAGATAACATGCTGCTGCTTCAACCCTTTTGGGAAGAGGATATGTGTAGAAAAGTCTGTATTAAGTCCAGCTCAAAATGCTACAATTTATAGGAGCTTCTTTGGATTTCAGAAGGATCCTTACTTGTCTCAGGCTGATTCTACAAAAGGCAGTTGTATCACAACTTCCCAGTTAGCATCTCTTTAGAGTGGTAGGACTGATGGCTTCATGCACTTTCATAATGCCATTTACGAGACTTCTTAGGCATCTGCTTTAGGGGTTTGGCTAAATTCTCTTTACAATCTAGTCATTCGTAGCCTGCATAGAATTCCATCTCTGGTCTCAACAGAGGTTGGGAAGTTTCTTTTGAAATCCAGAAAGCATTTAACTAGGCACTGTTATACTTTGAAGTGGAAATGTTTAAAGGAGTAGTCATGTCCTAAAAATGTTGAGCCTGCTACTTGTCCAATCACAGTTACTTTTGGTTACCCTCTCTTTATGATGAAGATGGTTTGATTTCTGTCTAAGGTACATCTGGCAGTCATTTAAGTTTACCATGCTCCTGTGGGTTACTATACAAAGGGCTGAGACAAGACTGAAAAACTGTTCCTTAAGGGGCTGTCACACTTGTATTTATTAATTTTTTAACTGTAGAAGTCTTCAGGATTTCAATTTGATCCGACCAACTCTTTTGTGTACTGATAAATTGAGCTATTTTTAAAAAGTGGGGGGGAGGAACCACAAACATTTAATCATTTTCTTTGCCATTTTTCATCAAAATTTGAACTATTTTGACCAGCTCTGCTGATAAGTGGCTACTTTCGCCATTATCCTTTGAAGCTTACATTTTTATTGCCATTACTTCGGCCAGAAGGCTCAATAAATCCATGCCTTTGTGAATCATCCTTCTTTATGCTACCTTACAGGAAATTTCATCCCAAACCATTTATTTTGTTTGTAACTTTTAATTTCCTAGACCTTGTGATTTATGATGAGAGGCCAGATTCAGAATCCATTGGTTAGATGTTACAAGGTTGCTGTGTATCTCTTTTTAAATTTAGATAGAAATATAAATCTTTCTATTTAGTCACCTAATTTGTTTGTGGCATTGGTGAGGAAACCTAAAGTCTCAGTTGATCCATTTTGATGATTTCTAAACTTCAAGTTATGTATTCGGATTTGTTGTTTTCTGGTGCCAGAATGACTTGGGGCTTGTCTTCACTGCCATTAATTTGAGTTATAACTCGAATATTTCCCACCCACGCACAAACACAAAACTCCTTAACTCAGGTGTGGTACTGCTTTTCACTAGGATTGGCTTGCTCATCGGGGGTTCATGCTACAGCTCAAGTTAGCACAACAGCTACTAACATGACCATTCTGGAGCTAGTTTGAGTCCATACTGAACGTCAGTGTCACTAGTCTTCAGTGGCATCCCA
The DNA here is from genome assembly GCA_033296515.1 of Macrochelys suwanniensis. Lineage (NCBI taxonomy): Eukaryota > Metazoa > Chordata > Testudines > Chelydridae > Macrochelys > Macrochelys suwanniensis. The sequence goes on from CM065783.1 coordinate 15,780,762, forward strand.
TAATTTCCTCCTGTGCCCAGAAACAATAGACATGTTCTCCCACAATTCTTTGGGAAAGAAGTCACAGAGCAGCTCAGCTTTTTGCTGTACAAAGAACCATGGGATATGCCTCTACAAATCTTAGTACAACAATGCAATGCTAATATGGACACAACTTGATATTAATTTTGCAGTATGGCTACTCTCATTCAAGCTAAACTAATTCAGGAGAAGCAACTTGATTGTCTAATTCAGTTACTTCCACAGGAAAGACACACCGTAGAGTCCATTTTTTCATTAGAGCCCATTTCACTAGAAGAATGGCAGCTACTGGTCTTTGGGTAAACTAATGTCATTTGTGAAAATTGGCAAGGCTGCCATTTGAAGTTCAGTTCATGCTTTTACAAGGAATTGTCTCTATTTGGCGACAAGGTTGGATATTCATGTGAAAGGACCAGTGCTTTTGTCTCTGTTCATGTAGTACCATGTAGCCCTTGTCCTGAGGATTCACTGTTTGCTCCAGGATAGGGCTCTGTGGAGCTGGTTTCATGAGAGGGGTGAAAAAAAGTATATTTCATAATAGTAACAGAAGTTCTCCAATTATATTACCTCTGCCACTCCATACTGGACCCAGACATTTTCCCCTCCATCTTCGGAATTTGTGTTAAGCTCTTCTAAATTGAGAGAAACAGAAGGACAGTTAACGGGCAGGACCTTTCAAACCCAAAGGCCGTGTCAGTTGGAGCTCCAGTGTAGACAGTGATTGTCTGAACTGGGGCTTCTCCCACTTGTGTTAATCTTATAAATTTCCCAGTGTAGACAAGATTTACCTGCCAGAACATCTCTGGGTGGGAAATGCACTGAGCACTGATGATTTTTGCTACTGCTGGCAATGGTTCGATGATCTGTGAAGTAAGTTTGTGGCTCCTACAGTGTGGCTCTGCAGAGAAAATATATTGGAGATCTTCAGTTACTGGTAAGTAACCTTGTCCTATCGTTTTTGGTCATAAACTGTCAAGGCATGATTTTTTTTGTGTGCCACCAGTTCAAAATATTATTTTGTTTATTTGTTTTTTAATATGCCAAATTCTGATAAGGGAGGGAAAAGTGGTGTAGTTATCCCCAAAATATACACACTGCAAAATCAGTGCTAATGTGTGCCTGTAATCTTGATAATAGCAATTATATGTATAGCCACAGTGGGCATTCTGTCCCTAATAAAAGTTTAAGAATAATCTGAATAATGGGTACTGCTGGCTCAGGGAGTACACAAGTATTAGCATGCAGGACAAGCCCTATTACAGCTCCCCAACTTTTCTAGGGAAACAGGATTGGAACAAACATGTTCCACCAAGCAGACTACATTTCCGTAGGAAGCATAAAATGTTGTTTATATTGATTTTTTTAACTTAATTCTACTGAGTTATCAGCACACTATTGAATATATTTTGTTTCCTTAGGCACAACGTTAGTTGCACTAAAAAATTTGGGCTGTTTACATCAGACAAGAACAGTCGGTGGAATCGGAAGTCAGATAGCCAAAGTGTTGGACGACGTGCGCGTCGACCAAGTGGCTCTGATGGGGCATCACGAGAGCACTTCCTTAGACAGGTCTGTGGAATACTTGCTTAAAACTAGAGCACCATTTTAGGAATTGCAAAAGAAATACAATACTGTAGTTTATTTGTGTTACATTTTCCAGCTTCCAATTACTTATCCATCTGCAGAAGATGATTTGGCTTCTCGTGATGATGTGCCAGCTGCCATGACCACTCGTCTGCGAAGACAAAGTGAGAGGGAAAGAGAGCGTGAACTTAGGGAACTAAAAATTAGGAAAATGCCAGAGAACGTTGACTTGCTGCCACCTGTACAAGCTGATCCATCAATGTGGACAGTTGATGAAGTTTGGGCCTTCATACATTCTTTGCCTGGTATGTAATGTAGAGTACTTTCACTTTTTTTACAGTTTTGTAACAATAAAGCTCTTTGCTTTTTTTTAGCATGGTTATGATGGAGAGGTACTGTAACAGCACTCAGATGCTAGTTAATTGGTAGTAGAGGCTGGAATGTGATTTGTTTCCTTCTTGCTTGTTCCCTCAGCACAACCGGGTTTCCCCTCCAAGCCCCATGTCGATAGAACTAGTCCCACCTCTGCTGTGGCATCCCAGCTGATGGAGAGTAAAGGTGTTCCTCCCTTCAGTCTGATTTCTCTCAAGAGGTCAGTAGAGAGATTGAATCAGACACGCTTCCTCCCTTTTACGCTTCTCTCTTTCTATTCTATTCCCTCCTTACTCATTCTTCATTTAAAAGAGAAAGCAAGAAAGGGGCTCTTCTTTCCTTATATATTATTGAAAGATTAACATTAAAGATCTTTTATAATATAAAAGACTGATTTAAATTTTTTTTCCTATATAAAATGAAATCCATAGTTTGTATGGCTTTTCAGAGCACCTGAAATACAGAGAGCCTTTTCTATGTAGCCTCTAAGTATGCATGTATTAGAAATCGTACAGACACTTGTAATATTCCATTCTAATATCTAGGATGGGTCTCCTGTCTCGTTATTTACATATTTTCTCTTTTAGCTCAGCGTTCATAGTTGTGATTTTACATTTGTCTGGAACTTTCTTCTGTGACTAGCTCCCATATCTGCTTCCCCTTGGGGAATGTAGTTTTGCCCAAGCACATATCTTACCCTTTTGCTGATGATGAGGCCTACCTCACTACCTGAAGCAATCTAAGATTCTTCTCTCACCAAAACATGCCACTTACATCTCTGCACATTGAAACTCAGGTTGGCTCTGTTCTTATTGGCTTACTTGCTTCTGGGATTTATAGTGATATCAAACAATTTCTCCTGCTACAATTTTAGTAGGATGATTTTTTGTGGGAAAGTATCTTCATCCCTGGGTGATAAAACTTGCCTTTTTGCCACTAGTCTTTTATGAAGTAAATCAAATTTAGTAGAAGAATTTAATTTCTGACAGTAAGTGATGCTTCTATAAAGAGGTAGAAGTTTTTAATCCACAGAAATTATCCTTGATGTACATTCCTTCTGGTGACTATAATATGTGGATGTATATTAAGCTGCATTATCTAACTTGGATCACCCTACAGTATGTTTTTAAAACATGCAGAGCAGCCTAGGCATAAGAAATTCCTGTGCAACAAGGACACTGTTCTTAAAATCTTAATGTATAGTTCTCTACTTTGAAACAATTACCTGAGGAAGTTTCTACAGGGTACTGAATCTGTTCCTCATATGTTTGATACACATGTTGATTTCTGAATTTAAATGAGACTTGTTCAGAAATTTTTTTCTACAGTTTAACGTTAGGTTTCAATCCAGTCTAAGGTCTTGTTTTCTGCCCTCCTTGGAAATTGTCTTCTAGATATCAAAATGATGGGCCCAACATACCCAAAAGCTTCCTTATTACTATATAGCTACGTTTCTTATCTTTTTGGGCACTTCCAGGTTCTTTTCACACCTTCAGTATGTTTTCAAGCAGTATTGTAGAAGTTGTTCTCCTATATTTCTAACAGAATTGGCAGAGGTGATTGACCTTTGTACAGGAAAGTATCCGGATAGTAATTGGACTGCATATATTATTTTGGATTATGAATCTAATGCACTCCATACAGGCCATCAGTCTTGTTATACAACATTGATTTGTCAGTTTCTGTCTTTGGTAATCCATTAGATACCTTTGGTTTACAGCCTTCTAAACAGAATCCATGAACTGAAATCTAAGCACAGAATAGGGTCTCCTCATCTGGCCTCTATACATAGCTTTTCCTGAATTCCCTTGGAGATTTTTTAGGGACTGTTGGTTTCTGTGACATTTTTACTGCCACTAATTTCTCCTGGAGAAGAGGAAGAACTGTTGGATCTGCTGTGGCATATGCTCCTCCAGAGATGTTCCACTTTCACATGTACTGTTCCAAGGTTAGTGGTCTTTATATAACCCCAGACGCTCATTACCAGCTGGGTGCAATACAACGTATATACAGTATACTCACTCTTTTGGCAGCTGTGAATGCTTGTATATTTGAGTAAGGGAACTGAAATAATCCAAACTCCACTCCCTCAGTTTTCCAAAACTGACTTTAAAACAGGTTTCTTAGTAAAACTCTTATCTAGGTGCCCGATAAAGCTAACCTCTTAAAAAAAAACAGGCAATCTCTTGTAACAGGATTAATTGATTTTGTTTTTAAAAAATAATCATTTGCTCTTGTCCATCTCTGTAAATGCATGTAAATGTCTGTCAACTGCCATGTTCAGATCCCATGCCAGACATAAGATGATACCCTTTCACAGAAGTATTTACTTTCCAGTTTACTTGTGACAGTTTTAGCTACATTCAGTCAATAAATTAGAACCTTTTTAATGGTGTCTAAAACATCACATCTGTCTGCAATAGTTGTAGCATCAAGGGTGTGAGTTTGGCAGTCATTTGTGTGGGAACCAGTAGTCTATGCTGTTTTAATTTAATTTCTGCTTATTGAGGCCATTGTCTTCAATTCATCACTGAAAGGTTGATTTCTGATGCTTTTAAAAGTTGTTTTTTCTCTGTGTATGTCTGTACCATCAAGAATCCATGGTGAAAGTATGTTATTACTACATCAGTGGTTCTTAGCATACAGGTTGTGATCTAGTTGTTACTCAGATAGGGCCCACAAAAGCATCACTGTATTACAGCTGAAATGCTTAGTGGTGTAGTAGAAGTTATGTAATAAATTTGTGATCTAAGCCTAAAAAAACCCCTTGTTCTATCACTTGATGCACATGATAGAATATGTAATCCTTTCTCTATGTGTTATCAGGGTGTATAAATCCTTATTATGAAATGCTTAATTTTTCTTTTCCCCTTTTTATGCCACTCTATTCTTGTTCGTGTCCAGGAACCACAATCAGGTATCAAAGCCCCATTGTGGTAGGTGCTATACAGACAGTCAGCACAGAAGACAATCTGCCGCTTTATAGTAGCGATCTTAATTATTGTGATACTGAGTTGTAGCTTGAAGTTCCTGAAGACATAGTTTATGCTATGGAATTCCCCATCAAGGCTTTCCTGTTTCCTAACCATTTAGCTCAACAGTCCTCTAATATGCATCACCCTGAGCCATAACTCATTCATCTCCTTAATAAATTGTCAGTTGATTTGGTACATAACCAAATCTGTCTATAGAGTACTAAAAAGGAAGTAGAAAGTGGGTTTTCTCTTTATGGTGGGCTTCCTGTTTCAGCTCATGAATTTTATTGCTTTCATACACAATAACACTCCACTCAAGCTGAACTAACACTTCACCACTTTCTGTTTACCTGTCCTTTGCTCCTTTATTAATCAGACTGAAAAGAGGACAATATTCATTCTTTTGTAGAATTTAAATATGAAGTTACAGCTAGATCCAGAATTAGTTACTTGCTCTCATCCTAGGGACGATGGTGCCCAGTTTTGTTGGGAACGCAAATAGGGACTTCTCCATGTTGAGGATTTCCCCATTAACTGTACAGATTCTTTATAAAGAGGAAAGACCAAAAACATTAAATGAAATCAAGAAAGTAAAACTTATTGAGTAATAATTAAAATCAGGAATGGGGGGTGGAAGGTTAAGGGAGAAAACATCTGAAAGACTGTAAGAAGAAATGTCAGACAAGTGGATTAAGAAAATACGTATATTAATTTAAAAACAATAAAAATATGAGGTATAGGGGAAATGAGAATCTTCAAGTCACAACTGAAAATGAGTGGTGGTCTTGGTGCTAGAGGACATTTATTCATTCTCCATAGGACACAGCTACCATACAGTTTGGCATAATTGACAGTTTCTGCTTAACAGATGCCTGGGCTGGAATTGAAATAGCAAGGATGTTGCAGGTCAGGTTGAAATATAACAGAATTCCCCACTTAATTGGATTAGGAAAATTGTTCATCAGGACATCTCTCAGAGAATCATTTTCTTTCCCCCAATGTTAATCTGTGGGAGAGATTGTTGGTTATTTGAAACAGTCTTTCCCATTGAACATCCCATTTTTCTGTGTTAAAGTTGCAACCATGTATCAGTGAGCTAAATGCTTGTTACCTTGTTAGTTAAGGAAAGGGAAAAAAACCAGAAACCTGGGAAATGCAGCATTATGGCACTCCTCAAACAAGGCACCCAACTACCTTAACTCACCTCCATTGACATGCCAATCTACTATCTTTCCTTCTTCGGACAGAGTATGCCCTTCGATCAATGCCTGTAATATTAATGATTTTTGTTGGAGGAGTTCTAATAAAATTTCATAGCTAAAAATTCTGAAAATTTAAGTCAACAGAGTTGCACACATGAACCCAGAAACTGGGGATATTTTAGAAATTACAGGTAAGTAATTTTTTTCTGAGCCTCTGAGATTTGAGCTGTTCACACCTGCAGAATATTAATGTCATCTTTTCTTGCCGGAGAGAACCCAGATGGATTCTGTGTTTTTATTTAATAGGTATTTCTTTAGTCTGCATCTCAGATCCTTTCAAAGGACTCTGAGATCATGGCAATCATTCTTGTAAACAAAATAGAAAAAAATTGCCTTGTTTTACACTAGGATTTTTAATTTCTAATGGGCACAGTTGTGCAAGTGGTAGCACCAGTCAGTGAGGTAATGTAGATAGGACTCAGCTGAACTCAGGATCTCTTGCAATCGTTGTCTAACTCTCATCTACACTACAACTTCCACCAGTGAAAAATACAGCCATTTGGAATTTTGAATCAGAAAAATTCCAGTGTATACAAGGCCATTGCATCTGTCAGCATTTATTTCTAACCTGCTATTTCTTATTCCGCTGCAGGTTGTCTAGATATTGCAGATGAATTTAGAGCACAAGAGATCGATGGACAGGCCCTTCTCTTGTTGAAAGAGGATCACCTTATGAGTGCAATGAACATTAAGCTGGGACCTGCACTGAAAATTTGTGCACGCATCAACTCATTGAAGGAATCCTAATGGGAAGCTTTAGACAGTAGCTTCTCTCTAACAGACTGATACACACTATGGCATACCTATTACTGTGATGTTTTGCTAAATATCTTTTTTCACATAATGACTTTAAAATTTACTCCTCCAGCTGTATCATATAATCCTCCAAAACTTCCAGTAATTAGCAAATTTATAAGCAATGCTGGAGAATTGTTAGAATAAAGCAGAGGGTGAGGTAGGATGAGTGGCACATATAAAACATAATATGTTGTGGTAGATGATACTATTCTCTCCCCCTCCCCCCCAAAAAAAACCCATGGTCTATATCATACAAGATTAAGGTTTTTTTAACACAATCTGATCATCATTTAAATTATGTTCATAAGTTCATAAAAACAAATTTTCCCACAGAAGCATTTTTTAGACTATGGAATAACAGAAGAGTCCACAAAGTCTGTGGAAGCACTGATTATGGTAAAATGCTATGCATTTAGACATGCTCTCTGTGTTTCGTTTAGCCTTGAGCATATCATTTGAAGGGAATTTGTAACAAACCTCTTCTTATAGCCGAAAGCTTATCTGTTTGCCATTGTAGTATTTTCTTCGTTTGGAAGCATTCTGTAAACTGTAGGATGTTCATCGTAATCCTGACATTTGCAATGGTAGAGCTACTGACATACAAATGGCATGACACTCTTCCCAGAGAGTACTGAAGCACATACATTACTTTTGTTGTTTGTATGCTGGTATGCACTAAGACAGCATTAAGTTGTTATACTTCTAGTTTGCTTGCTGCTAGTTAACCTAGACCAACGCACAGTTGCTGGTTAAAAGAAAAGAATTGGTCAAAGGTGTGCTGATATTTGGCTCCTATTTCACAGATGACCTTGGAAATTGGACCTGCAGAAAAATGTGTACTTCCCTTTCCTTCAGTTGACATAACACTTTGTTTCTATCAGCAGACCTTCTGTCAATATCTACCAGAGGTCAGCATTAGAACCACTGGATTGACTTATAACTTCTTGAACTGACTATATTAAAAGATTCTGTTCTGATATTTTCTATCAGCCTCTGAAGCTGGAAATTAGGATTGCCCAAAGTTACCTACTAATGCAAAACGTATGGTGAGAGCGTAACACCCAGTGGGGCACCAAAAGATTTAGAAAAATACACAGCCAAAAGCTGCTGCTGTTGTTTTTTGCTAAGCACTTTTAGATTTATTTTTTTTCTGTACACCCGATGGTGTGGGGAAGACAGTGTAATCTGGCTAATCACAGTGTGGTTAAATCAAACTTCTTAACTGAAAGTGCACCGTGCAGATAGTTGGCAATGTTCATTTCAATGGTAAAATAATGGCTACTTTGGGTCCTGCTTAGCTGCTTTTTTTTTTTTTTAAATCTTATCTGTGCTGGTTTGATAAGCTAGTAGAAGACTAAAGATATGTTGATATTTATCTCTTGGATTTGTCAAAACTAGAGAGGGTTAATTATTTGAATACAAAAATACTACTGGCTGATTTTTTTAATCTTTGTCTGATTACTGTGTTATTCTTTGTTTGGCAATGTAGAAAATACATGTTACACATGAATTGATAATGACTTACAGTATGTTAGAAAGTGTGATCTTCTATTGTGAGGCTTATATCCTAAATCTACAGTTGTTTGTAGTGTTACATGCATGTTAGTTTGATTATTGTTTTAATCTTGAATTGTTGGACAGTTTTCAGAAAAACACTTCTACAGTTAGCTGTTATGTGTATAAAGAAAAATATATATATATATTATGTATGCATGTCAACAAGGATTTTTTATATATATTAGCCTTTATATGTATAAATCCCTGTTGACTAATTATTGACAGACTGCCAGGAGCTCAAAGTAACCCAGATTGTTGTACACATTCATTCTGGCTCTTTTGCTGAGCTACACTTTTATATATAATTCCTTATAGAGCTGGGAGAGCCACAAAACACTATGTATGCTTTAAAATATCATGGATTGGAGAACTGAGGATTGTAGGCCTGGTCCACACTTAAAAGTTTTGCTGCCTTAACAGCAGCTAATATGCTAATATAAACAAAAAAAGCTAGTGTAGATAAAGTTATATTAGTATAAAAATATAGCATAATTTGGTTTGGCAAAGTGAAATAAGCTATCTTGAAATACAGTAATTAATATTGGTATAACTGCATCCACACTGGGGCTTTTCCTGGCATAATTTATTCAGTAAGACCATTTTTTAATTGATGCTGCTTCAAAACTAGTTGATCAAAAAGGAAGAGAAGCTTATGTTTTTCTCTAATGTCTGTAGTTGTGGAGTTGTTTGGTTTTTTTTAATCATTACTTTTGAATGTTGATTGGGATATGGGGCTGAACAGAGCTCTACGTTCATATTTTTCAGTCTTAGATGTTGTTTATTGTTCCTATAGAAGTAATTCTAATTTTAAAAAAAGTCACTTTCGCACCATGAGCTATAGTTTCCGTTTGGAAATATTTTAGAGATTTAAAATAGAATAAAACTTCTACATATTCAGAGGAATTAATATGGGTATAAAAGTCATGTGACTTATATTAGAGCCAGTAGACTCTGTGAGACTAAATCCCTGCAGATTGCTTTGAAAATGTGGGGGCATTTAAAAAAAATTAATCCCAGTATCATTTTCAGATTCTTCTATACACTGAAATGTTAGACCCATGTTTGAGAGGTGTTTTTGCATCTTCATACTAACAAAAGCTTTATTAATTTCTCATATGCCAGTCCTTTTAAAAAACAACTCAGTTATTTTGATTGAAAGCAGTAGGATGCACATGAAATAAAACCTTCCCACTGTACATCAGAAAACAGTTAAAGTGTTAGAATACCAATGACTTACAAATTAGAAGTAAGAGGGCCTGATCCAACTGTCTCTGGAGACAAGGGAAGTTGTATTGAGCCCTAAGTGTGTAATAATTATGTGGAACCAGGGGAGAGATGTTTGTGTTATAAAGGCTCTATACATTTTTGGACATACTCTTATATTAATTTTTATTCATTATGTAGTAGGGCTTGTCAACACCTACATTCAAGTTGTGAGTACAGTTGTCATAGTAGGATTTTTACAAGCATTGTTTATTTATTTACAATTGTAATAACTTATGAGTTAGTTGTTTTGTGCTTTATTTTGCTAAAAGTATGAAGCTTTTGGCATTTTAGGGGCTGGTCCAGCACTCTTTGAAGGTTGATTCCCCTTGACTTCAATGGGTGCTGGATCAGGTCTTTAGTGAAACTAAACAGAGAAGGATTTGAAAGTGCTACTCAACTGAGCACTACCAAATAACCTTAATTGAGTAAGTCAAGACATCTCACTGGTAGTATTTGCAAGTCTTTTCTCTTATTTACTGAAGATTTGTCTGTAGATATAGTTATAGTGAAATAAGTTATAGTTTGAGCCAGGTTTTGAAGTGTGCTTGTCAGGTAAGTTTGAGCCATAAGGTACGAACGTTTTATCAGTTTTGCCAAAAAAATTCTTTATAAACACAATTAAAAGGGCATTTCCCCCTGTTGTTTGTTTTAAATGTAATTTAGAGAACATGGCCAAGTATATTTTTAGAGAGAGAGGGGAGTTTCACTATTTTTAATGGGAAAAGTTACTAAAATTAGATACGTTAATATTTGTCTTGAAAGATTAAGGGAATTAGTGCTGGCATAAGCAAATTCAACTCTAGAGTTGCACCTGTTTATGGAAGAGAAGAATTTGACTCTGTTTAATTTGTGTTCTCATTGCATTGCAAATACTAAAATGTTCTGGATTTTAAGAAATAATTACATCTGAGTGAGAGAAATAGTGCTGTCTTCTCGTACCACACATCTTAAGGAGAAGTTTTAAACTATGCCAGATTTCCTCTCCAATCATCACCATAGAGATTAAAATATGTGATTTTTAAATCATGAGTGTAGGCTGTGTGCACCAGTGCCTCTTGTGTAGTGGATAGAACAAGGGACCGATAATTAGGCTCTCTGGGTTGTATTCAAATCCCTTACATTAAAATCACAGTGTAATTTTGGTTAACTTCTCTACACTTCAGTTTTTACCCTTCTATAAATTGGGTGTAATATTTATACATCTCATATGCTATTATGGGGCAAATTAATGTTGAAATGGTGAAATTCTGAAAAGAAAGGTAATCTATAAGCAGCATATTATTTAAATTTTTCAGTGAGCTTGCAGTTCACTTGGAGTTGACGTAGATGTGGATTCAGCTTTTCCTAAAACAGATGCATAAGAATCAGTGGTGTGAATATATTTCAAGAGAAATTGAGAGGTTGAGTGAAAATTTCAGACTGACTTCCAATGCAAGCTACTTGCTGCTAAATTATCCAAAATGGCGTCTAGATATGAAATAGACACCTAGAAATGGAGCCTTTTGAAGAGATTTTTTATATGAATTATAATTTGAGCACAAATATCTTAGTATAATGATAATAAATATTTAATAAGTACTATGTTTAATTCATACTTAATTAACATTTTAAAGTACTGTATTCTTATATAGCTATAGTTGGAAAGTACAGCATTGTTCACACATCATAAATCAGCTTATTTCAGCCTCCTGATGAGGAAGTAGAAATAGAAGCACAAAAATAATTGACACAAGTATAGAATGGGTCTATTATGTACAACTGCTCTGCAGATTAAACCAGTTTGATCCAGGAGAGATGTGCTTTAGCATTAGTAAGAAAAATAAAAGGTTTATTAATAAGTACCTAATATTTCTATTTGAAGCTGAAAAGCAAATAGAATATCTCATTAAAGGGTAGATTTACACTGTCTGTCTCATCTGAGTCAATTCATTGGTTTCTTAATGGAATCTAAGATGAAATGAGTACAGAATATTCTTAATAAGGGTAGCACCTTCATCATCATGAATTTATTGGGTGTTTATAATAATGATGGCTAGATGACTATACAGCATTTGGATGGCATGTGGCCTGTTAAAGGAGGACTTTAATGCTGACACAAGCATGCACATAAATTAATGCACAAAGCACATTATTTGACAGTGGTTTTTCTATAATTATTTTGCCAGTATTTGAAATATTTGCAGTTACCACCTTCTCAACATATTGGATTCTGTAGTGAATCTGTAATCCTGTTAATTATATCATGCTGTGCAGTTGTATTGTTATATCAAAGATGCAGCATTATAGCTTCACTGTAGTATTAGCTAGGAGAAGAAGATGGGCTATAGAGAGAAGATCCTTTATTTGAACACAGATATCTTATGGAAAGGTAATGGCATACAGATAGTTTTACCATAGGTCACTGGGATTGAACTATGATTTTAAAAAAATTAATCATTATCCTCGAGCTGGTATCCTACATGACATGAGTCTATGATCTCAGTCTAGGGTTCAGTGAACAATTTTTCCACATTCTAATTGCTTTCTTTAAATAAGAAGACAAGGATTAAATGAGCATAAAGAGAAAACTTCCATTTCATATTTAAAGATGATTCCTCCAACACTGGGTTAAAGCACAGTAGGAGGATGGTATGTGGAAGCTTGTCTTCCTGCTCTTATCTATTCAGTGGATACACTGGCATCCTGAGGGTCGAAATCCTATCTGATACCTTTTCCCAAAGTGTATGGGTAAAATAAAAAAGAAGTATTCTATTTTAAAGTTTTCCAAATCTTGCTTTAAAAGTATTCTTTGTAATATAATGTTTGTGAATTGAAATTGATTTGCTTTGATGTCACGTTTCTGTGTAAAAATTGCCATTAGCTTTAAAATGATTGCAGCAAATATTAAGAATGCTGCCATCTCAGGACAGAAAAAATGCGTGTAATGTACTATTAGATCTAGATTTTAAAAGCCAAATCCGACTTGTCAATATGTTAGCAACCTTATCTAACTTTTTACAATTTCATCTATACTTCCAGTTCCATTTGAGAAGTTGATGTATCAGAATTCTTATTGGACTAGAGATTAGATTAACCTCATTAAACAGGAGCTGCTAAAATGGATGTTACAGGACATAACCTTATAATCTTCATCTATTGTTATATGATGTTAAAATGAAGTATTTTCATACATAAATCTGTGGATTCGTTACAGTTTTACTTATTTCATTATCTTTTTAAATGCCTGGTGCATGAATACATTTGAGATATATGCTGATTTTTAAATTCCATTGGGTTTTTGTAAATATTTTATCAGCCCTTTTAGGTGTGTATCCAGTTTATATAGGCTGAAGAAACAGTGTTCAGAAATGTGGTAGGGCTGGGTTTGCCCTATATCTTTTCAAATAATAACTAGAAATTAAGCATATTGGTGTTTTTCAGGGTTGTTCTTGAAGGTATTTGTTATTTTCCTATTTTTAACATAAAATACAATACCGTTTCCATGCTGTGTAAGCCAGCATAAGGGATGAAGCTGTGATTGTGGTGCCAAACATTTCAAACTACATATTGTTAAATATTGCCTTTTCCTATTTGCACTAGTTCTTAAAATCCAACTGTTTATTGGTAATTTAGCAAATGACGCCATAGTCATTTCACTTGCTTTTTAACCATACTTCCCCCAACCATTTTGCATGTTTAAATTTTTGCTCTTCCTTTTGGTTACATCTTAAAAAAAGGACATTTTGGTTATTGAAACCTCGGAAAGATGTGGCACACGGTGAATGAGAGAAGCTTTATGCAAGGTAAAGTCATGTATTAAAACTGACAATTGGACTTTGCAGAAAAAAAATTTAGATTAATATATATAAAGAGAATAATATGTGTTTGTTCTTATCATGGAGTGATATCATACTGGATTCTTCTTTACCAAGAAGTTTTAGCATATGTAGCATCAAATTCAGCAACTAGATCAATGTCTATAATTAAAGTGTGATATCAGTGTCTATAATTAAAGTGTAATAATGTAAATGTTAATCCAAAATTAAGTTAAAGAAATTTTACTGTTGAAGAGCACAGTGATCTATGTAAAATAGTATCTTCACTTTGTGTATCATTTTTAAAGAAAGGGCACTTTCCTATTAACAACTAGCATGTGAATGAATTCTAGATTCTCATATTTGTTAGTCTGTAACAGAGTGAAGTAAAATTTACCTTTAACAACATGTCTGTGAATGGATAATCTGATTATACAAATGTTGAATCAAAGCACCTTATACTATGCTGCTTAAATTTGCTTGTAATTGCACCTTTTGTTATCTGCACATTTTTTTCTTATTGAACATTCTTGCGTGATAACATTGCTCCCTGTGGGTCTAAGTGGAAAATTAGCCAACCTACAGCATCATTTACTTATATCATTATATTTCAATACTATGTTGTATTGTGAGTTCAGTGCTTCAAAAATAAAAGCTACTTTCATTTGTTTACTTTGATTATTTAATTTGTTTTACTTTTTCACTTTAAAATTCAAAATCAAATGCTACATAAAACTTTAAGGAAGGAGAAGAACAAATAACATCTATTCACTTGAATTGGGTTAGCAGTTACAAGTTTATATTTTTCCCACTAATGTAGCTCTTTTTAAAATATAATTTTTAGTTAAAACATTTGCTTTCATATTCCAACTATAAAAAAAATCTTTCTAGCTTTAACCAGGAAGTAACTATCCTTTCTGACTACTGTCAGATTGCAATTTAGTTTTTTTAAAATGTATGCACATATCTATTGTTTTTGGTGCATATAAAGTACACATCTTGGCAAATAAATCATGAAACATTTTTAAAATGTCACTGAAAGCGTCTTTTAAAAATGCATAAATAACAAAACACAGGTCTAGTTTCTTTACCCATTCTGTACAACCAAGATCCTTACATCAGCCTGCCTGCCTACCCCATATCTGTAAAATCAATATCATCTAAAGATATTTACAACATTCCAACTGTGGAATAATCTCCTATTCTAATTCTTAATTCGAATCTTTTAATTTGCATTCAATTCCTTTATGCATCCCATTCTGTTCTGTATTGATAAATATTGTATAGATTTATTTGACCTAGATACGCCACAAAATTTAAAAAATACATCTATAAAATCAGAGATATGTAGGGCTGAAAGAGACCTTGAGAGGTCATCAGGTCCAGCCCCTGTGCTCAGGCAGGGTCAAGTAAATCTCGACCATCCCTGGCAAGTGTTTGTCCTACCTGTTTTTATAAACGTCCAGTGATGGGGATTCCACAACCTTCCTTGGAAGCCTATTCCAGAGCTTAACTACCCTTATAGTTTAAAAGCTTTTCCAAATATCAAACCTAAATCTCCCTTGTCACAGATTAAGCCAAATTACTTCTTGTCCTACCTTCAGTGGACATGGAGAACAATTGATCACTGACCTCTTTATAACAGCCCTTAACATAAGACTGTTGTTAGGTCCCCCCATCAGTCTTCTTTTCTCAAGACAACCTGCCCAGTTTTTTTTAACTTTTCTTCATAGGTCAGGTTTTCCAAGCCTTTCATCATTTTTGTGGCTCTCCTCTGGAACCTCTCCAATTTATCCACATCTTTCCTAAAATGCGGCACCCAGAGCTGGACATAATACTCCAGGAGAGGCCTCACTGATGCCGAATAGAGTGGGACAATTACCTCCCATGTCTTACCTACAAAACTCCTGTTAACACATCCCAAAATACTAGCCTTTTTCACAATTGTTGACTAATCGACTTTGTGATCCATTATAACTCCCAGATCCTTTTCAGCAGCACTACCGCCTAGCCAGTTAGTCACCATTTTGTAGTTGTACATTTGAGGTTTCCTTCTTAAGTGAAGTATTTTGCACTTGTCTGTATTGAATTTTATATTTGTGATTTCAGATCAATTCTGATTTGTCAAGGTCGTTTTGAATTCTAATCCTGTCCTCCAAAGTGCTTGCAATCCCTTCCATCTTGGTGTCATCTGCAAATGTTCTGAACATGTCCTCCATACCATTATCCAAGTCATTAATGAAAATATTGAATACAGAGGTGACGTGTGGTGCGGGGGACATGCTGAATCACATGTCCTCACAGATTTGCTGCTTGGCTTGTATTGAGCATTCTCAGTAACACAGCTGAAGCCAGCTGCTCTCACTCTGCACCCCCACTATCAGCAGATGTGGATCGTCTCTGATTGAATAGTACTGGACCTAGTACTGACCCCTGTGGGTCACCCTCCCAGTTTGACAGTGAACCATTGATAACTATTCTTTGAGTATGGTCTTTTAACCCACCTTATAGCAGTGTCATGTAGACCACATTTCCCTAACTTACAAGAATGTAATGTGGGACTGTTGTCAAAAGCCTTACTAAAATCAAGATGTCACATCTAGTGTTCCCTGCCATCTACTAGTCCAGTAACCCTGTCAAAGAAGGAAATTAGGTTGGTTTGGCATGATTTATTCTTGACAAATCCATGCTGGCTGTTCCTCATAACCCTGGTATCCTCTAGGTACTTACAAATTGATTGTTTAAAAATTTGTCCCAGTATCTTTCTATGTATTGAAGTTAGGTTGACTGATCTATAATTCTCCTTGTCCAGAGGTGAAAGTAAGCCGGTACGCCCCGGTACGGCGCACCGGCAAGAGCCGGTGCGCCATACCGGGGTGGACCGGCTTCCCCAGGTGGCAGTTTAAAGGGCCTGGGGCTCCCAGCAGCGGCTGGAGCCCCGGGCCCTTTAAATTGTCCCGCTGCCAGAGCCCTGGGGTAGTAGCGGCGGGGCTTGGGCGGCCATTTAAAGGGCCCGGGGCTCCTGCTACTACCCCGGGCCCTTTAAATCGCCACTGGAGCCCTGGGGTAGCGGCGACGGGGCTCTGGCAGCTATTTAAAGGGTCTGGGGCTCCCGCTGCCTCTACCGCCCCAGGCCCTTTAAATAGCCGCTGGAGCCCCACCACCGCTACCCCAGGGCTCCGGCAGCAGGTCTCCGGGGACGATTTAAAGGGCCCCGGAGGGTAGCGGGGGTCCGTCGGGGCTCCGTCGGTAATTTAAAGGGCCCGGGGCTCCGCTGCGGTAGCGGCAGCTAGAGCCCTGGGCCCTTTAAATTGCCCCCTTTAAATCACCCCAGGGCTCCCAGCCGCCTCTGCAGCTGGGAGCTCGGGGTGATTTAAAGGGCCCGGGGCTCCCAGCTGCTTCTAGCACAGCCCTAGCTGTGATTTAAAGGGCCCGGGGATTTAAAGGCCCTGCCTTTTCCGGTAGAGGCCATGCCTCTTCTGGTCGAGGGCCCCGCCCCCTCCTCAGGACTCCAGAGTACCGGTAAGTCCTTTAAGTTACTTTCACCCCTGACCTTGTCCTCTTTGTTCACCTTTCTAAGGATAGGTACTATGTTGTCCTAGGAGACTGAAGAAGGGCACTCATCCATTGTCCATGCATTCTCAGGGATAATTGCTAACAGTTCCAAGATGGCTTCAATTAGTTCCTTAAGTACCTCAGGATGAATTTCTTCAGGCCCTGGCAACTTGAATACATCTTACTTACCTTAAATATAATTTAACCTGTTATTTCCCTGTTTTAGCTTGCATTCCTTCCCCCTTGCTGTTAATGTTAATTGTGTTGACTATGTGGTCACCATTAACCTTTTTAGTGAAAACTGAAACAAAATGGGCATTTAAACATCTCATCGTTCTTGATGTCATCAGCTATTAGCTCTCCTTCTCCGCTAAATAGAGGACCTGTACTTTCCTTCATCTTTCCGTTGACCCGAATGTATTTAAAGAACCTCTTCTTATTGCCTTTTATATCCCTTGCTAGGTGTAACTCATTTTGAGCTTTAGCCTTTCTGATTTTGTTCCTTCCTGCTTGTCCTATTCTTTTACACTCCTCCTTAGCAATTTGTCTGTTTCCACTTTTTGTAGGACCCTTTTTGATTTTCATGTAACTAAAGAGCTCCTGATGGAGCCATATTGGCCTCTTACTATTCTCCCTTGTTTTTCCTTCACATCTGGATAGTTTGCAGTCATGTCTAATACTGTCTCCTTCAGAAACTGCGAGCTTTCCTGAACTCCTTTATGCCTTAAATTTTTTTCACATGGGATCATACCTACAGTTTACTGAGTTTTACAAAGTATTTTTGAAGTCCTTTGTCCTTATTCTGCTGCTCTCACTCCCTCCTTGCCTTAGAATAATTAAATCTATCATTTTATGATCACTTTCACCCAAATTGTTCTCCGCCTTCAGATCTGCAACTAATTCTTCCCTGTTGGTCAGAATCAAGTCTAAAATGGTTATCCCCCTAGTTACTTCCTCCAGTTTCTGAAACAAAAAGTTATCCCCAATACATTCCAAGAACTTATTGAGAATTCTCTGTTTTCATAGAATCATAGAACTGGAAGGGACCTTAAGAGGTCATCTAGTCCAGTCGCCTGCACTCAAGGCTGGACTAAGTATTATCTAGATCAGGCCTGCACAACTCGTAAAGCGGTGAGGGCCATATTACTCCAAAGAAAAAAGCCGAGGGCCGGATGCGAGGAAAGTTGTTGAGCAAAAAAAAACTCTGGCCACCAAAGTTGTTGAGGGGGAAAAAAAAATATATATATATTTTTTTGCCAGCCCCCCGCGGGCCACATGTTGTACAGGCCTGATCTAGACCATCCCTGACAGGTGTTTGTCCAATCTGCTCTTAAAAGTCCCCAGTGATGGTGATTCCACCACCTCGCTAGGCAATTTATTCTAGTGCTTAACCACTCTGACAGGAAGTTTTTCCTAATGTCCAGCCTAAACCACCCTTGCTGCAATTTAAGCCCATTGCTTCTTGTCCTATCCTTGGAGGTTAAGAACAACAATTTTTCTCCCTCATCCTTGTAACAATCTTTTATGTACTTGAAAATTGTTATCATGTCCCCGCTCAGTCTTCTCTTTTCCAGACTAAACAAACTCAATTTTTTCAATCTTCCCTCGTAGGTCATGTTTTCTAGACCTTTAATCATTTTTGTTTCTCTTCTCTGGACTTTCTCCAATTTGTCCACATCTTTCCTGAAATGTGGTACCCAGAACTGGACACAATACTCCAGTTGAGGCCTAATCAGTGTGGAGTAGAGTGGAAGAATTACTTCTTGTGTCTTGCTTACAATACTCCTGCTAATACATCCCAGAATGATGTTCGCTTTTTTTGCAACAGCATTACACTGTTAACTCATATTTAGCTTGTGATCCACTATGGCCCCAGATCCCTTTCCGCAGTACTCCTTCCTAGGCAGTCAATTCCCATTTTGTATGTGTGCAACTGATTGTTCCTTCCTAAGTGGAGTACTTTGCATTTGTCCTTATTGAATTTCATCCTATTTACTTCAGACCATTTCTCCAGTTTGTCCAGAGCATTTTGAATGTTAATCCTATCTTCCAAAGCACTTGCAACCCCTCCCAGCTTGCTATTGTCCACAAACTTTATAAGTGTACTCTCTATGCCATTCTCTAAATCATTGATGAAGATATTGAACAGAACCGGACCCAGAACCGGTCCCTGCAGGACCCCATTCGTTATGCCCTTCCAGCATGATTGTGAACCACTGATAACTACTCTTTGGGAACGATTTTCCAACCAGTTATGCACCCATCTTATAGTAGCTCCATCTAGGTTGTATTTCCCTAGTTTGTTTATGAGGTCATGCGAGACAGTATCAAAAGCCTTACTAAAGTCAAGATATACCACATCTACCGCTTCCTCGCCATCCACAAGGCTTGTTACCCTGTCAAAGAAAGCTATCTGGTTGGTTTGACACGATTTGTTCTTGACAAAGATTGTTATTTTATCACCTTATTATCTTGTAGGTGTTTGCAAATTGATTGCTTAATTATTTGCTCCATTATCTTTCCGGGTACAGAAGTTAAGCTGACTGGTCTATAATTCTCCAGGTTGTCCTTATTTCCCTTTTTTTAAATGAGCACTATATTTGCCCTTTTCCAGTCTTCTGGAATGTCTCCCGTACTTTTCTGGAATGTTTTCCAGTATTACTTTTCCAACAGATGTCTGTGGGAGTTAAAGTTCCCCAATATTACCAGGTCTTGTGTTTTGGATATTTGTTTATTCTAGAAATGCCTCATCCACCTCCTCTTCCAGATTTAGACCCCTATCATTGTGTCACTCCTATTTTCTTCCCCTTTTATCTCAACCCAGAAACTTTAAGGTGGTCTGCCTCTCACCTCCTTCTGGATCTCAGAACAAGTGTACATATTCTTTATGTATAATGCAACACCTCCTTCCTTTTTATCCTACCTGACCTTCCTGAACAAGCTGTACCCGTTTACCAACGTTCCCTTCATGAGATGTATCCCACCAATGTGTGATGCCATTTAAGTCATAATTTAGCTTATGCACTAAAACTTCCAGGTCTTCCTGTTTTGTTCCCCATACTCCTTGCATTTGTCTATCTACATCTAAGATGTAGAGCAGATTCCTTCACTTAATTCCATCCTGTTGCTCATATGACTCTATAGTAATTTACCATCCCTTCTCACTAGATTGGTGAGTCACCATGCAAAGATGCTTTCCCCCTTCTTAGATGGACCCCATCTTTTCCTTCCTCCCAGAACAGCATCCATCTATACATAATGTGCATGTAAAGGACAGGCAGAATAAAGTTCCTATGTCAAGTCCACTCACGAGTACAAAGAAGCAGTGTCATCCAGTGGGTTGGGCACTAGACTGAGAGTCAAGACACCAGAGACCAGATCCTCAGCTGATGTAAATTACAGAGCTCTGACAATTTACATTAGCTAAGGATCTGCTAAGCCATTGGTCTACTGTGTCACTGTAACCAAGTCACTTCTCTTTCTTCCTTTGTCCATGAAGTCTGTTTGGACTATGTTCTTCATAGTGCTCACTATGTGTTTTCACAGTGCCTGGAACAATCAGCATTGGTATCATTAAGCACTACTTTAATATAGTGGTGAATCATTTGTTTTATCCAATAACCACTATTTTGTTTTTATTAATGTTCTGTGAAGATATTACATTTATCTTTTCTCACTGGCCACCTAATTACTTAAGCAACACAATGTGCAGAAAAATATTTTTTCTGCTAAAGCTCCTATTTTATCCATTGATTCTTTCTATAGATTTACATACAGCTGCAAATCTTTCACACCTACCATGTACATTTTGATAAGTCATTCTTTCACATTTTTGATACTATCAGCAGTTTAATTTATTTGTACCAAATAACTGTATGGAAAATAGGATAACTTTTGACGTTAAAGTAAATTTTTACATTTATTTGCACACTAAGGAAAGCCACTGCATTCTGATGTTACTGGTAAAGTTACTGTAACGCTAAATATAGAATGTAAAGACTGCAATGAAGTAACACAAATAAATAACACTTGCTTCTACAGTGCAAATTGTATGTTGTGAATGTGTAAGTTACATTTAGTGCTTACAAAAAGTTTAAACTGTCACACTTAATGTCACCCTGGTAATTGTGTCTTATTGGTCTTTCTTTTGTGTGTATATGCAGTGTAGTTGTGTCCGTGTCAGTCCCAGGATATTAGAGAGACAAGGTGGGCGAGGTAATATATTTTATTGGACCATCTTCTGTTGGTGAGAGAGACAAGCTTTTGAGCCACACAGAGCTCTTCTTCAGGTCTGTGTGGGTCGAAAGCTTGTCTCTCACCACAGAAGTTGGGCCAGTAAAAGATATTACCTCACTCACCTTTCCTTTTTCGGGGACAGTTTTAAACATAGTTTACATGATATTTACTTTTGGGGGGGGAGAAGGTAATAAAAGTTATATCCATTCCTTTTAGACAGTTTCTCTTTCCTTAAGCAAAGAGGGAAACTTCAGTTTTAAATAGGAAATAGTTAAACTTTTTTAGAACTGATAAATTATAATGGAGGTTTTTAAAGCTAAAAGTTTTGACAAATAATACTAGTCCATAGCTAGGGTGACCAGATGTCCCGTTTTTATAGGGACAGTCACGTTTTTTGGAACTTTTTCTTATATAGGCACCTATTACCTCCCCCGCCCCCCCCCCCCCCCGTCCTATTTGTTCACAGTTGCTATCTGATCACCCTATCCAAAGCTGTAGAAGTCTCAAGTTTAGCTACAGATTTTATTCCTCTTTTTTTTTTATGTGGAAGTTGATGCATTAGACCTGCTTTATTTTAAACAATCTCAACTTTAGAAGCGACAAAGGGTCCTGTGGTACCTTATAGACTAACAGAGGTACTCGTCTATAAGGTGCCACAGGACCCTTTGTCGCTTCTACAGATCCAGACTAACACAGCTACCCCTCTGATACTTAGTCTCAGCTTTGTTTATTAGCATTTAATGTTAAAATCAGGCATTTATTTTGCAGAAGTATTGGACATTTTTATTTACCCAGATTTTTCAACTATATTTTGAAAATATAACACTCCATTAAAATATTTTGCGCATTAAGCACCCCCCTTTTTTTTTTTTTTTTTTTTTGTGAAGTCTAGCTTGGAAAACAGCAGTATTCCACATTGTAGTGCAATATTCCATTATGTATTGGAGAATGTTGGTGAATTTTTCTTCAGATTATAGTTTGAGGAATTTCCTTGTATAATCCATTTACATGTGTTCACAGAGGACATCAAAATAGCATTGTCAGACACCTTGGATGCACAGCACTTATTTGCATTCTTTTCACACAGCAGGTCATTAACAGATGATTACTGTGCCTGACTTTTCAGCTTGCTCTGTATTTTGATTGTTAAATGGGATGAAGCAGAATTTCCAACTGACAAATGGATCTGCAGACCAAGTCCCCTCTGTCAATTGAATGTCATGACATCTAAACCAGTATGCTGTTGCGATTAGAAAGCTGTTTATGAAGTATAGCCAGGGGACGTTCATCTCCATGTAGGCTGGAATCTGAGCACCAAGCAACAAGATGATCATCTGAAGGAAAACAAAAGGTGCCCAAGTGCCAAGAAAACAGATGAGGAGTCTTGTCAAAAGCTGCTTTTTACAGACTGTGCAATCACAGTCAGATGCATATGAAAAGATTAAAACTGTCTCACTTGTAAAGGAAATAATCCGGACAGACCGCACCATAGTTATAACTTCTGACCAACAAATCACAAGAGCCACGCATAGGACAGACAGGATAGCTAATGATAGCCAGTAGCTTTGAACACTGATATAGAAAGGGCATGTAAAAAAGTGGTTCTGTATTTCTAATTTTGCAGATACAGTTGGAACTTTCAGAATATAAAAGAGGACTGAAATCCATATAAAAACCACAGCAAGTATATAAAATAGTCTTTGACCTATGCTAGCAGGTTTAGGGGTTTGAGATATAGTAATGTAATAATCCAGAACAGACACAAGACAAACTGGGTAATGCAAGACACCATACGTAAAGGAAATTATCTGAGTGAATAGACAAATGTGGTATTTGGTAAATCTCACACCCCAAAGTGCGAAGTCCTCAAAATAGAAGATGAAAGCTATATTCACCAGAAGTGTGAAGTCAAGGAGTGCCAGTGAAATACAGAAATATCCCATAAAACTTTGTTTTACATCCCGTCTTCTAACTCCCAACATGAAGAGATTGAGGGACACTTTTCCAAGCATAATCAGGAGCAGCATACAGCTAGCTTCAAGAGGTTGGTTGAGTTGGCTGTAGTATTGAAAGGAACAATTTTCACAAGACATGGCAGCCATTCTTCAAGGATAAGAGCCAGCAAAATAAATCTTGCAGGACACAATGGTTCATACCTGAAAAGAGAGTTAATGACAGTCTTAAAGTATATTAACTGATTACTGTTGTAACTCTCCTGCCAATCATAACTCCCCCCCACCCCCAAGGGATGTTACGAGCCACTTCACTTTCAATGGTCCCTTGAAATGTGTTATCCACTTATGCCAAACAATCTGTTCCACTTTGTATTTAGCTGTGACACTCAGCTAAATGTTGAGTACATTTCCCAGACCTGAAGAAGAGCTCTGTGTAATCTCAAAAGCTTGTCTCTCTCTCCAATAGAAACTGATCCAAAAAAAGATATTACGTGACCCACCTTGTCTCTCTAATTTCCTGGGACCAACACAGCTACAACAACACTGCATACAATCATAACTTTGTTGTCAGTCGAGCAGTTATAAAACTCCTACTTGAATTTTCACAAGTCCTTGATTGTGTATAAAGCTTAAATGAAACACCATTTTATTGACAGCAAGTTCCTTTATCTTCTATACATGTTCTTAGTTTTGCGAATTAAAAGATCTGTCATCTTAAATTATTTAGATTTAGATTTTATTTTTTACTGAGAGATTTCACTATTTTTTTTCCATTTGGATTTTTATGGGTTTCTTTTTATAACTTGTTTGCATATGTTCATTTCTATACAAAGTGAGCCTGGGATGGCTGCTTCACCTACATCAGCATGGTAACATCCTCATGCTTATGCTGTCCTCTGGAAGAAGTCATTTTGCTTTCCTCCATTTTTCCTAGAGAACCAGGATGTGGTAAGATCAACCGTCCTTATCTGTGTGTTTAGAGAAGTGAATAAGAGTAAATGAATTAGATTGCCACCTAATATAATTTTTAAAATCTGTTTCCTAATCCCACAAAGCCAATAACTATCAGTTTCATTTTTTTTTTTAAAAAGTGGCTTTCTCTCCTCAGCCAATCTTCTACAAAGAAGCCACTACAACCCTGTGGATGATGTCTGCTCACTTGCTTTCTCCTCTGCCTACCTCTTGGAGAAAATTGGGTGTTGGGTGCTTTAAGCCACAGTTTCCCCAGGAGTAGCTCCTCCTGATCTGCTGAGGAAGCCTTGCAGATTGCAGCAGCCCAAGTCTAGAGCACTCTTAGGCTTTTGTAAGATACTTCAAATAATTAAAACTCAAATTTTGTGCATCGGCTACATTTGAAGAATTTTGGGGAGAATGGTAACTTTTTTGCCATTATTCTTCATAAGTTTCTCCTTCAGCAGAGATTGATAAATAATATTCCACTATAGAGAATTCTACAAAGAATTGCCCTCTTTCAAAATGGCATCCATCTCCTCCTTTTGTTCGCTAAGAGACTAAAGCCACCAACTGTCCTCAAGGGTGTCAGGGTCCACCATCACTCTGAGGGAATCTTGGTTTCACTCCTGTTGGGAACAGTGGGAGGCTGTGGCCATTTTGAAAATGGGCATCGTCCTGTGTTAAAAAACGGAGGCAGCCAAGGTGGGCATATGTCAAATCCTGTTTGCCATATTTACCAAGTAAGGTTCCAATTAAACTCCCACTGATTTAAATTAATTTTGAATTGGGCCCTTAGTTCAATTAGCTTCAATAATACTCACTTGAGTAAGGTAAGTAGGATTTGGCCTTTAATAAGTGGTTTTATTTCCTTAGAGAACTTGTATGTTACCACTTCCATAGTTAAACTCATCTTTAAACCTATCTTTCTCAGTTTTTCCACAATAATCAAATACCAATTTCCGAAGATTGTTTTGTTTTACATTCTCCCTATTGTAACTAATCCAATCCCATTCTCCATTCTATGTAGGATCCCATTAATTTGTCATATTTTTAGTTACTGTGATATGCAGTCTTATAACTTAATCCTGAATTACTAAACTGCAATAGGCTGCTTTTTAAATACTTTACCATCATTATTAAAGAGCCTCCTGTTTCTTGAAAGCATGGTCCATAGTTGCCCTGTGAGAGAGATAACGTAAGTTGTATTTTCATTCAGTAAGCATGATCAGTGTGCATTTTTCCAGAAATAAGAAAATCTTTGCCGTCTCTATTATACTGCGAATATAACACTTATAATCATCTTAATATATCAGATCTAGGCATTTTCATGAAACATTTTCATTCCTCTTCCCTACACTTTACTCTTCGCTCTTCTTCCTTATCCCAATTCTCCCCTCAGGGGTTTCTGCTTCAGTTCTCAATTTTTTCAGCTGCTACAGACCAACTTCTGCTTCCAACATTCTATTTTTAACAAGTTTTAAAAATTTATTTTCCCCCAAGAAAAATTTTTTCCAGGGGAGCTGAAAAGCTTTTTTACCTGCCAAGACTTTAGTCAGGGTTTTGTGTTCCTCTTGCAACACTCATCTGTCTGTCCATACTTTCACCTGCTTCAGGTGAAAGAGAGCTGCAAGCATTCACCGTTAGGGTGGTGTGATCCACTGTTGCAGGGGAAAACCCCAGAACTCATGCCATGGCCATTAAGGTAAATAAAGAATTATTCTTCTATTCTCTTTTATGCCTGATTTATTTGTATTTAAATCTTCATCCACATCTTGTTACCATTTTGCATAAATGGAGAATATTTGTGAGCTAGGTGTAATTTAAGTACTACTCTCAATGGGAAGAGAAGATAGGGTTATCTGGAGCCTGAATTTTACTGTCTCCCACTTTAATGATAGCTAGTGGATATATACCTCAGGTTAGAAGGTGACCCTAAGGCTTTCTATGTACTATACACACATTTATACTATACTTTTAAAATAATTGTGCATTTGAAAGCATATTGTCAAGTTCGGGACACAGTTAACCTGGTTACACTTGGCCAGATCTTTCCACATTTAATCAAACAGCAATGAAAATACTTTAAAGGTGAACTGAAAAGCTGCTAAATAAGGAGGCAAATAAAGGTCCAAGCCTAACAAATGGCTCCTAATTTTGTTTGCACAATCACCTGCTCCTATAAATGTTGTTTGCATGTGCAAATTTAGTCATTGGTGCATACAAGTGATAGTGTTTTCAGAATTACACACACAAAATTAGGAGGGCTGGCTCTATTGAAAAATTTAGCCTTCATATCAAAATTTTCAATGATGAGTGCTTAAAGTTAAGCTCTAAAGCCACACTTCAGCACCCAAGTATAACTCTCCTGATTTTCAGAAATGTTTATTACTAGGGCTGTCAAATGATTTTAAAAAATAGTTGCAATTAATCACAAGATTTAAAAAAATCACAATTAATTACAGTTTTAATTGCACTAATAAACAATAGAATACCAATTTAAATTTATTATATTTTTCTACATTGTCAAATATATTGATTTAAATTACAACACAGAATACAGTGTACAGTGCTCACTTTATACTATGTTTTATTACAAATATTTGCACTATCTTTTTACAGTGCAATCTACAAGTCAAAGCATGAAGGGGCATATGAATGTTTAGCATATCTGGCACATAAATACCTTGAAACACTGGCTACAACAGTGCCATGCGAACATCTATTCTCACTTTCAAGTGACATTGTAAATAAGAAGTGGGCAGCATTATCTCCCATAAATGTAAACAAACTTATTTATCTTAGCAATTGGCTGAACTAGAAGTAGGACTGAGTGGACTTGTAGGCTCTAAAGCAGGCCTGCACAACATGCGGCCCACGTGGTCTCACTGTGTAGCCCGCGGGGGGGTGAGTAGGCAAGCAGCGGGGTGGGGCAAGCCAACGGCCGGCGGGTGCGCGGGCTGGTGAAGAGGTCAGTGGCAGGCTGGGGAGTGAGGGTGAGCCAGCGGCAGGGGGCGGGGGCAATGGCAGAAGGTAAGAGACCAGCAGCGGGCAGGCAGGTGAGCTGGCGGCAAATCTCCTAGATTCAAAATCTGGGACTGTCTCCGTTGGTCCTTTTTGCTGCTTGTCTCTGGGCTGGGGGTTGTCCCAATGCTGCAAAGAGGGTGTGCCCAAAGGAAGGTCCTTGCTTCTAACCCCCGAGGCCGTCCGTATGTCTGCTCTTCTCTAGTCAGCCCACTTGACAAGTTTGATTGTCCTTGGTCTGGTTTCCATCCCCTCTCCAAGGGTTGCAGCTGTCTGGAGGTGCTGCCTTCCACACCTTCCTCATTCACACCTCATTCATTCAACAGGGCAATTGAATGCAAAGTGGGGGGAAGATCTTATTCTACTTCTAGCAAAAATACATTTTTCTTTTACCTTAATTATACTACCTTAGGGGCCCGCTATAACATATTACCAAGGTTCAATACAAAGTCATATAAACGTTATACAAAAATGCATACTGCAGAGATTTATCTACAACTGCATTGATTGACTGTTGTGTGCAGTAATATAATGACCCCTGGGGGGGTGAAGAGGGGTGTGATGGTGCGGCTGAGCGGGGAGGGGGCGGGTCCTATTTTACTGCTGTGATCTGGTCACCCTATGCGTGCTGCTTCTTTCCCCCTCTACAGGCTTCCACCCCCCCAGCGCTGGGGAAGGAGGGGTTGTTTCCTAGGGGCAGGCAGCGCTGGGCGGGGGGTGGGTGTTTCCGCGGGGCCGGGGGGTTTTGGTCCTCAGCTGTTTTCTTTGGAGTAATATGGCCCTCGCCGCTTTACAAGTTGTGCAGGCCTGCTCTAAAGTTTTACATTCTTTTATTTTTGAGTGCATTTATGAGAAAAAAAAATTCTACATTTGTAAGTTGAACTTTCACGATAAAGAGATTGCACTACAGTACTTGTATGAGGTGAATTGAAAAATACTATTTTTGTTTGTACAGTGCAAATATTTGTAATAAAAATACTATAAAGTGAGCACTGTACAATTTGTATTCTGTGTTGTAATTGAAATCAATATATTTGAAAATGTAGAAAAATATCCAAAAATATTTATCATAAATTTAAATTGGTATTCTACTATTGTTAACATTATAACTATCATTATAATTAATCATGATTAAAACTGAGATTAACCACAATTATTTTTAATCTAGTTAATTTGTTTTGCATTAATCACTTGAGTTAACTGCGATTAATTGACAGCCCTATTTATTACCCATAAATCTCACTGAAGTCACTGGGAACTTCAGGTGCTCAGCAGTTTTGAACCACAGGTGCAACATATTGCTCTTGATTCTAGAATTATGGTTCTGCCCCAGTCTGTCTTTTGAACTCCTCTTGCTATTTCCTCTGCTCTTTGGGTCCCAGTTTCTTCCTGTTTGGCCATTGTTGTTGCAAGAGCTTTTTCTACTGCAGTTCGTGTTATCTGTAATAGATCTATAACTCCACCTCATGAACTTTTCCACCTCTTTTCTAATCTCATCTGATAGCATCTTTAGCCTCCTTTCACTGTACAGCTCCTTTTGCTTTTGGCTTTAACTCAATTTACTCTGTTCAACATGGCCCACATTTTCAAAAGTGCACATCATTCAAGAGTTCACTCTATAATTGTGTACTGCCTGTTGCACGTGCACAAGTCAGGCAGGAGCAATTTCGGGTGTATGTGTGTAGGGAAAGAGCATCAAACATTATACAATATAAATTAAAGCACTTATGAATGGATGAAAAATAATTTGTACTATTCTGCATACATCAATTTCCCACCTGCTGAACATGTGAGGAAGGATCTGTGGTCAATCAGCATAAAAGGGATTAGTGGTATTAAGTCCTGAACAATAATACCAGAGTCCTTTATTCAAAGAGAGAGAGAACTTTTGCATATAGCCCCTGCCCCAAATGTTGTTGCTGTCATTTTCAACTATCCAGCTAGTAGTTAAGTTGTGTACACATTTCTATTATAAACTACCATTTTCAAAAGGCCTAAAAGGTTCACTGTGGGGTGAAATGCAATTAATGAAGTATTAACATTTTGTTTTCCAAACACTTTAAAACAATCCTTACTGTATTATAAAAAAAAACAACTTTGGTGGCAGTTAAGATACATTAGACGCAAGGTATGAGGGTTGCACTGAGTAGGAAGACTTCATCTTTTCTTTTTCTTGGTCTTGTGGTGAGAGCAATGGGTCAGAGAGAAGTGTTTAGGGAAGAAACAATGGGTGAACTAACCAACCCATAGGTAAGTGACTGGCCACAGAAGAAAATCAACACTAAAACTGGGACTAAAACCCAGGAGTTCCATTGCAGCCTTTGCAATGACTGTTAAACTCATTGCTACTCTTAGAAATCACAGATGATGCAATTACCCTCTATCTAGAAAGTGTGGTCCAGCATAGATGCACAAGTGCAAAACAAAGTTTGTATTGCATCTATACTGTAGGGACACCTTCAGTCTTCAGGGCTGCATCTACACAAGCAAGATTTGTAGCTGTAATTCTGCGATAGCAGAAACTGTAGAGTCAACAGGATTTGAGGA
This sequence comes from Macrochelys suwanniensis, assembly GCA_033296515.1. Classification (NCBI taxonomy): domain Eukaryota; kingdom Metazoa; phylum Chordata; order Testudines; family Chelydridae; genus Macrochelys; species Macrochelys suwanniensis. Next base: position 15,810,659 of record CM065783.1, read on the forward strand.
GTTTTTACACATGACTACACCTTCCACCAACGCTACCATTGGTGGAGCTGTACTGGTGGTGAATTAGATCTGAGTTTACTAGGGAAGATGCAGCCACATTTGGAGGAGTGGGGGTAGGAATCAGCATCAAAAGAAAAAGATTGGAGGGAAGTTAGAAACTCTCAAATTCAGCCCAAAGGTAAGGAGCTTGGCTTACCTTAATGCTCTGAGGCCCCATCTACACTACAAATAGAACTAAGGTGACAAGGTTACAGCACTGTTATAATTCATAGTATGAATCAAACCTGGCTATCAAACATGACTTAGCAAGGTTTTAGGCGAGTTGTGGGGAAACAATTTCTTTCCATACTACATAAATTAAGCTATGTTGTAGCCATGGACCAACCAAACTTTAAGTTTTGTAAAAAGAATCTTTTTCAAAATCTGACCCTAGAAATGTTTCATTTTAAATTCAATATTAATAAATAGTCCCTTGAAGTGCCACCAACGCAGATTACATATTTTACAAGTCCTAATGCAAAAAAGTCATGACGGTAAATTAAAACTTTGTAAATTTGTAAACTTTCTGCTGCCAAGTTGGGCACTCAGACATCCTTGATCTATCCTAGAACCAGTAGATGAAATGACAAGTCTATTTTCATGTCTATGCTGTGAAATACAAGCATGGAAGAGCAGCAGAAGTGGTAAAAAATAAATTAATATTTATAAAATTGCTTTTAATAATCTAGAGTATTATAAATAAAATGGGTAAACAAATCTTTGAGTGTGATTTTAAAGCCAGGTGCGCCCTAAACAACAAAACAAATTGGCTGTGTCTGAAAGTGCAACCAGAGGATAATGAAGAGGGGCAAAGGATCTGCAATTCTAGGAGAGAATTTTTTCCAGAGCAAATAACCAGCACTATAAGAAAGGAGCCCAGACTGGAATGTGGAGGATGTGTCTGTCTTCAGCATAACTGAGTTCTGACGCCCAAACAGGTTGCAGAGGGGACAATACATCTATTATCATACTATACGAGTGAACCGGGCCAAAGTCTGGAGCTCAGATCTGAGAATAGGAAACATTATTTTATGAGACTTTATACCACTGGGCTACCCACATACTGTGTTTCTTGATACCCCCATATTACTTTAATGGTCAGGGGTCAGAGGTTATGCTCTGAAGTTCCCTAACTCCAGGGTGTTGCCATCCTGCTCTCACAGCTAGTCAGCATCATATCTGACCTCAACTTGAACTTTCAGTTCCCAGAAGCACCACAAGCCTCAGTGTTGGGTGGGGGTTTGTTCTCTGCCTGGTGCCATTGTTTTCACTCCTACTACCCGGTAATGCTTCTCCTCGCCAGGTTGCACCTGTGCCCATCCTCTTAGCTGGGGGCTGACAGACTCAGACACCTGCTTTCTCCAAGCCAGGGGTGATCAGGGAGCACTCCTTCCACTTTGCTCACAGAGAGGAGAGTTGCTGGTGAGTGTGTGTGTGCCGGGAGAAGGGACAGTGGGGATCTCCCACAAGGAGTGAGTTGGGATTGGGGTGCGGGGGGGAATAGGGGACATCTCCCACAGTGGGAAATTTGGGATCTGGAGGGGAGGTGGCAGGCAGGGGTCCTCCCTCATAATGGGTGAGCTGAGATCTGGGAACGGGGGGAGAGGGGGCATCTGCCACAGCCAGGTAAGTTGAAGTCTAAGGGCAGGAAGGGTAGGGCACATCTCCCACTGAGGGTGAGTTGGGGTCTGTGGCAGCGGTGGGAGACATCTCTTGCAGCCGGTGAGCTGAGTTCTGGGGGCAGAGGGGAAGGGGACATCTCTCACAGTGGGTGTACTGGGAGCTGGGGGAAGGGGGCATCTCATGCTGGGGGAGTTGGGTTGTGGGGGGATATAGGGGTACTCTCATAGTGGATTGTCTGGGGACAGAGAGGAGGGAATAGCTGGCCACAACAGGTGAGTTGGAGGGGGAGGGGGTATCTCCCCCAATGTGGGTGAGGCGGGGTCTAGGAGCGAGGGAAGGGGAGTGTTGGGGTGGGAGGGGTCTCTCCCCCACGGGTGAGGTGGGGTCTCGGGGCGGGTCTCTCTCCCCCCCGCGGGTGAGGTGGGGTCTTGGGGTGGGAGGAGTCTCTCCCCCGCGGGTGAGGTGGGGTCTCGGGGCAGGTCTCTCTCCCCCCACGGGTGAGGTGGGGTCTCTCCCCCCGCGGGTGAGGCGGGGTCTCGGGGTGGGAGGGGTCTCTCCCCCTGCGGGTGAGGCGGGGTCTCGGGGCGGGTCTCTCTCCCCCCGCGGGTGAGGTGGGGTCTCGGGGTGGGAGGGGTCTCTCCCCCCGCGGGTGAGGTGGGGTCTCGGGGCGGGTCTCTCTCTCTCCCCCGCGGGTGAGGTGGGGTCTCGGGGTGGGAGGGGTCTCTCCCCCCGCGGGTGAGGTGGGGTCTCGGGGCGGGTCTCTCTCTCTCCCCCGCGGGTGAGGTGGGGTCTCGGGGCGGGTCTCTCTCTCTCCCCCGCGGGTGAGGCGGGGTCTCGGGGCGGGTCTCTCTCCCCCCGCGGGTGAGGCGGGGTCTCGGGGCGGGTCTCTCTCTCTCCCCCGCGGGTGAGGCGGGGTCTCGGGGCGGGTCTCTCTCCCCCCGCGGGTGAGGCGGGGTCTCGGGGCGGGTCTCTCTCTCTCCCCCGCGGGTGAGGCGGGGTCTCGGGGCGGGTCTCTCTCTCTCCCCCGCGGGTGAGGCGGGGTCTCGGGGCGGGTCTCTCTCTCTCCCCCGCGGGTGAGGTGGGGTCTCGAGGAGGGTCTCTCTCTCTCTCCTGTGGGTGAGGCGGGGTCTCGGGGCGGGTCTCTCTCCCCCCGCGGGTGAAGCGGGGTCTCGGGGCGGGTCTCTCCCGCAACCGGCCGGGGCAGGGAATGCAGACGGGCTGCCAAGGGTGGGGCGGGCGGTTTGTGCCGGTGGCGGGAGCTTGAGCGATGAGGGGAAGCCGCTGCCTGCTGGGCTCGGAGGAGCCAAACCCACCTGCAGCTGCGGACGCTGCCTCCTCGCCTGGCAGCCCGGGGGAGCGGCTTGCTGCGCTCCTGCCCCCCAGCCCCGGTCCGGACGGGGCTGCCTCACACAGCTCCCCAGTCGACGCTGCCCGTGCAGCTCTGGCTACGCGGGGGGGCTCCTGGCTACTCCCCCAGCCTCCCTGGGGGGCAGCTGCGGCTGGCGGGGTCCCCCCCGGGCTCCGCCCTGGGAAGCGAGACGGGCCTGGCAGAGGCGCAGCCGCCCACAGGAAGGGGACTGCTGGTGCGGAGCAGCGCGCACACAGCTGCCCTGCCTGGCGCCGGCGGCGCTGGGCGGGCCCGCAGAGCCGGTTGTGTCTGACGAGAACAGGGTGTAGCCGCACCGCGGGGCCCCTCTGCCGCTCCCCGAGGGTGGCTGGCCCCGCACGCCCCCTGCACCCGCGGGCGGCGATGAGGCCCGTCACACGCCGTTCCCCAGCCAGCTGGAGTCCGGCCGGCCGGGTGGGGGGCAGACTGGAAAGGTAGTTTGCTTAGCTTCTGCCCCCCTCAGCCCAGGGCCCCATGCTGAGGAAACAGGCCTCCAACTTCCTCATAATGTTGTGCGCCTCTTCAGGGCCCAGCGAGCGCCAAAGCTCAGCGCATAGAGCAGGGGGGGTGTTTGGGTACAGGGGGTGGGGCTGTCCTGTTTCTAGGCATAGACTCCTAGACGTGTAGGGCTGGCCGGGACCTGGAGAAGTCATCAACAGGATCAGCTAAACTGCCACCAACCTTGCACCAGGCGTTTTGCCCAACCTGCTCTTCAAAACTCCAGGGATGGCGATTCCACAACCTCCCCTGGAAGCCTGTTCTAGAGCTTAACTACCGTTGAAGTGGTGACCCCTCTCTCCGACTACCAGCCAGGGCCATGGGAGCAGTGGCAATAAGCTCAGGCGTTCACTGTCGGTGGAGTCTTTTGGGGGAGACCCTAAGCCATTGTCGGAGCTACTGGGGCAGGGAGGAGAAGATTGTGAAGGGAGCCTGATGGAAGTATTATTGTGTAGATTGAAGTTAGTGACGGGGGACTGTGCTTGTGCTCCCTGAGTGGGAGATGGGAGCCAACTGCTCCTACCCATGGCCTAGGGCAGTGTTTCCCAAACGGTTGGTCTTAACCCACCAGTGGGTTGCCAAAGGCTCAAGGCAGCAGGTCACAGGCCCAGTGAGGAGGAGAGAGCTGGGAGGGGAGGGGAGGGGATTTGTAGAATAAGACTGCCCTGCACTCATCCCACAGCAGTGGCTCCAGTCCTGAGGTCTGGGTCCTGCTTCCCACTCCAGGTATTACAACCTGAAGCACAAGGTTACACCACTGCCCCCTCTGTGATGATGAAGGGGCAAACAGGCCACATTTGAGAGAGTGTTGCTGTGGGATGAGCTCATTCCCCCCCCCCCCCTTCCCCACATACAGGGACCTCCCCTCTGCTGGGCTGGGATTAGGGTTGCAGTGCTGGGGCACAGGGTGCTGTTGTGCGTGGTGGATGCTCCCCCGACAGGGCAAGGAGCAAGAGTAGGCAAAGGACGCTGACCTATGATTTTGGGACACCCTGGCTGGGTCACAATAAAAAACAAACTGCAGTTGGGGGTTGCCTTAATAAAAAGTTTGGGAACCAGTGGGCTGGGGGACAGTCAAGGGGCCTGTGAATAGTCAAGTTGAAGTGAAATCAGCAACCTACAGGATCAGGCTTTGGGAATTTTAAAGTTTAGAATATGGAGTGTACATGTTTTGTTTTGAAATGATTTTGTTGGAGTTTGAATGTTTAGTGTGCTGTTATATTCCTTTTCTAGGCACTCATCTGATAGAGAAGATAATTCCAGGTGAGTGTGGACACTATTTCCTACAGTGTTACGTGATCCTTAGCTTGCAAACTGCAGGAACTTGCCAGCAATTGACAGTGAAACATGTTGAGACCTAAGCAGTGTGGGATGGGGATGTTGGTCCAGGAGAAGATTTATTTTATAAATTGATCCATATAATGAAAAAGATGAAGCTACAAATACTGCTTACAGGTAAAAAGCTGGGACCAGAGCCTGGCTTTTGCTCTTGCAGAGCAAGCAAACAAGCTGATGTAAGTAGTGTGAGGTAAATCACCAGAATACATAAGGCCAGTGTAGCAGCTCCAATCCCATTGCTTCTTTCCTGGTTTCCAGCATAAGATGTGTAGTCAGAAAGTCATTAGGACTGGCCAATCCCTGACAGCCACAACAGCCCCGTGGTAGCTCTCTAGTTCCTCATAACCAGACCAGCAGCTCCACTTCATGAGACATGAAGCAACACAATCCTGTAATTGCTCAACGTGGGCATCTGCACATCTTGAATTTATTATCAGAAACATGTCTGTAGAAAAGTGCAGTCTGCTCTAGGTCAGCTGTGTCCATTAGCCTGCATCTAATCTCTTTGTCAACACTTTAGGAAGCATTTTATAATCCAGATGTTAGAATTATGTGATTTTCAGATGGTTCAGTGTTTCCCTTGAAACAAAAATATTCCAACTTGAAATGTGAAAGAGCAGATGAATGTTCAAGAAACAATGTTTGTTTTCTGTGCAAAATTTTGTAATGTCATAAACATTGGAAAGACTATTTTTAATGGTCCTTGCCATGTTGTTAAAGCTGCTTCATGTCCTGAGAGTGTAATTACTGAAGCGCAGTAGGAACCTGATCCAAAGTCCATTGAAGGCAATAAAAAGAGACCAATTTTAAACCCCACAGTGATTGATCAAAGTGGAGGACATACCCCCAATAAAATATTAGCACCTAGAGCCCATAATAGGTACTTTGCCATAAATAAAGTCGTCTATATTCAAACCTGTGAAGTTTGTATCACTACAGCACTTACACAGTCTTTACAGCATGTTGAAATTGCTATAGGTATGTGAAGACCACTAAATGCTGGATAAGAGAGTATACGATACTTTTAACATTCCAAAATGTGTAAGAATAAACTCTCGTGACTTTAATACTTGTTAAGGTGGTCACAGGTGCTCAGATCATGTGAAAGGTGTACTGGACTCTGTTTCATTCCTGAAACCAACACTACCCGATATTTGCATAATAAATCATTCATACCCCTGCTATAGGCATCATGTGTGCCTGTCTGATACTCCCCCGATATTTGCATGCAATAAACCACACCAAAGCCTAAAGCAGGGATCAGCAACCTTTGGCATGCAGCCCATCAGGGAAATCCGCTGGCAGGTTGGGACGGTTTGTTTACCTGCAGCGTCCGCAGGTTCGGCTGATTGCAGCTCCCACTGGCCATGATTTGCTGTTCCAGGCCAATGGGGGCTGCAGGAAGCGGTGTGGGCCGAGGGATGTGCTGGCCACCCCTTTCCGCAGCTCCCATTGGCCTGGAACAGCGAACTGCGGCCAGTGGGAGCTCCGATCGGCTGAACCTGCGGACACTGTAGGTAAACAAACCATCCTGGCCCACCAGTGGCTTTCCCTGATGGGCTGCATGCCAAAGGTTGCCGATCCCTGGCCTAAAGTGTGACACACACACACACCCTGTGCACACAGCTTAGGGTGAACAGATGTCCCGATTTTATAGGGACAGTCCTCATTTTGGGGCCTTTTTCTTATATAGGCTCCTATTACCCCCCCACACACACACACACACCCCTGTCCCGATTTTTCACATTTGTTGTCTGGTCACCCTAACACAGCTATGTATTTAAGAGTTACTTGAAAGCAGATGTGAGGATTCCCTCTTTATTTCCTGAAAGCCACAGGATAGCAGCATAGCTATTCTTCAGCCTCTACTTCAATCTCAGGACTGGAGTAGGCCCTGTGGCACCTCCAGCCCTAGTGCCTGTATACAGTGGGGATGGCCAATGGCTCTGCTTAGTGATTAACAATTAATCTGCCTGCTCAAACCCCAAGCTCCTGTGTGGCAGAATGCAGAAAGCCCTGAGGAGCTGGGCTTTCTGGCACATGAGGTGATTATCCCATTCATGGATTCTCCACATCCCCCCTGCCCTCAGTACAGGGGAACCATACTAACTCCACTGCCAGGGACTTCTATTCCTACAGAGTGCTGGGTAGGAATTGTAACTAAATCGAACAAGATTTCCAGAATGCATAACACTGGTTCCCACCTCATATTTGGACCTACATGATTGTGATGTTGTCACGGTTGTCATTCTTGTGTAGTCAATGGGAATTAAACTCATGGAGCAGAGGGCAGGATTGGGCCCTGAGTCTGTTCCCCATTACAGAGCAAAGCCTCCGAATACTTGACAAGTCAACCCTTTTGCATCATGTTTCCACACTTAAGATCGATTAAAAAAACAGGAAACAAGTTTGAGAATTCTGCCTAGTGTCCTGGTTACAATGGCATTAAAATTATTAACATTACGTAGTGCTTTTATTTAATGTTTTCATATCCATAGTACAGCTCAAATGTTATCTAATCTCATAACCATATTTGTTCTTTCATAGGAGAACTTCATAATGATCTGGTAACCCCTTACATGTAACAATACTGTGTATATAAGTAAGAAGATATTTCCCCCCAGGAATCTTTCTTTGTACAGAATGTAAATATGGTAAAGGGACTCGACTCTATCTGGGGATATATGATTTAGGGTGTGTTCAGGGCAAATGCAATGTCATTGTTCTGTGAAAAGGACATAGCCCCTCCCTCTGGAAAAGTGGGAGGAGGCCCCTCCCCTCAGAGGGAGGAGAAGTGAGTTGGAGGAGAATGGGGATAGTTGAGGGACAGAGGCAAGTGCGGGGAGCCTGAGAGAGAGAGAGACAGAGAAACAGTCTGGGAGTAGCTAAGAGAAAGAAGGGGAGGGGATGGACAGAGGGAAACCGGGACTGAGAGAAACCAAGAGTGGATGGAGAGGCTGAGGCTGGACAGGACAGAGATAGACATTCAGGAGAGGGGCCCTTCAGTTTTAGAGCTGTCTGGTCAAGTCAGTCCATATTTGATGGCATGTTCCTTGAGCATCGGATCCAGTCATCTCCTATCACTGTTTCATATTGTCCCAGAGGTCCAGAACAGGAGAACCAAAGGTCCTTCAGATCCCATGGGTCTGGTCTACTGTGTACCCCTGTAAGTAAACACCACTGGAGTCAAGTCTATCTCTACAGGAAGTTCTGAGAAGCACTTGAGGTTCAAAGACTCATTGGGCATTGGACAGCACCCACTGAAAGATCGGGAAAAGGGGAACCTTCAGCTAATAATAATCTATAAGATAATAGCCTATGCATACAGATATATATTGAGGGACTGGGTTATATATAGTTAAGTACACTTAGTAGTAAGTTACTGTGTGTGTGTGTGTATTCAAATAATTGTTATTATATATATTATTAATATATTTAATGTTATTGTAGGTAGATGGAATCCAGTTCTGTTTGTTCTGGGGTGGGTTGTTGTTTTTTTTTAAACAACCAGTTGTATTGTCTTACACTCTTACCTACCATTAAATAACCTTTTTTCATGGTGTAACACCCACCCAGCTCTCACCTGCCAAGTAAATTATACCACCATTGTGACAGACCATTATTAAATCTTGGTCAGTGGTTTTGGGACGGGGTGACCCTCGACTGTATTCCAAATTATAACACAATAACTATTCTGAGAGGTCAGTTTACAATAACTTTAAACAAAAAACTTTAGAAGAGGAATGGTTAGCATTAAAAACAAAAAGCAAGCTGCCTCTTCCCAACCTCAGAGTTCTGAGAAATTAAGGACTCCTTAGTAATGAAGCTAGGAGATTGAAGCTTGTTTTGAACATCAACAAAAGCTTCTGCAATGGCTTCAGGAAGGAAATGTGTCAGATTTAAAGCTAGTTCACTTTGATTGCATGTTACCTTTGATGTGTAGCTTCTGTTGTTTTTTTAAATTGAGTTAAGAACTTTCCTTAACCAATTTCTTCCTGTTTCCAGATCAAGCTATTGACTTCTGTATTTTTTTTTAAGTCACTTGCTGATAATGGTATGTTAAAGATATTAAGATATTTTGGATTGTGTCCATAGAAATTCAGAAATAAAGTATTTTGGGATTGTTTCAGTGCATATGGAAACCTTAACTTCTCTTTAAGCACAAATTCCTATTTAACATACTCTAGTATAGCTAAAAGCTGAGTCTTTAACCCATTACATTAATATTTTTTCAAGAAAGTTTACAAATACTTAACTCTTTTAAAAAGTAGAAAAAGTAGGATTTAAGTGGTTCCAAGTAATAACGGACAGAATAAAGTAAGTTACCAAGCAAAATAAAACAAAACGTGCAAGTCTAAGCCTAATACAGTAGGAAACTGAATACAGGTAAATCTCACTCTCAGAGATGTTCCATTAATCTTCTTTCACAGACTAGACTCCTTCCTAGTCTGGGCCCAATCCTTTTCAGACCAACATTGTGGCTTATGCCTGGGTCCAGCAATCACTTGCACCCCCGCAGTTACAGTCCTTTGTTCCAGTTTCTTTCAGGCATCGCTTTGGGGTGGAGAGGCCATCTCTTGAGCCAGCTGAAGACAAAATGGAAAGGCTTCCAGAGCCTTTTATATTCTCTCTCTTGTGTGCGGAAAGGAAATCCCTTTTGTTCTTCTGTGCAAAATCACAGCAACAAGATGGAGTTTGTAGCCACCTGGGCAAGTCACATGTCCATGAATGATTCAGCTTTTTGCAGGCCAATGCCATTGTTTACATGTTAGTTTGAACGTTCCCAGGAAAGTTCAGATGTGGATTGGCATCTCCCAAAGTCCATTGTCAGTTAAATGTTTCTTGATTGGGCACTTACTCAGAATAGTCCTTTCTCAAGAAGCTGATCAAATGCTTCACTGATGCTACTTAGGGGGAGGTTTAGGTTGGATATTAGGAAAACTTTTTCACTAGGAGGGTAGTGAAGCACTGGAATGGGTTACCTAGGAAGGTGGTGGAATCTCCTTCCTTAGAGGTTTTTAAGGTCAGGCTTGACAAAGCCCTGGCTGGGATGATTTACTTGGGGATTGGTCCTGCTTTGAGCAGGGTGTTGGACTAGATGATCTCCTGAGGTCCCTTCCATCCCTGATATTCTATGATTCTTAGAATCAAACACATTGAGATACAAGTACATAGCCAATATTCATAACTTCAAATATAAAAATGATACACAGACAGCATAATCATAATCAGCAAATTACACTCTTTCCATAGACACCTTACTTGACCTCCTTTGTTCAAGATTTGGTGCAGCTATAGGACCTTGGTTGCAACAATGGTCTATATGGTCACAGTTCATGTCAATAACGTTACACCTCTCACCTGTGGAGCTCAAAGCATTTTACCAACATAGGCAAGTCTTGTTAAATCCAATTTACATTTGGGGAAGTCTGGGAAAGTCTCCATCTCTGTGCCTAAATTCACCTAGCAAATCAGTGGCAGCACTCAGTATAGAATCCTGGGGGCCTCGTTTTAAATCGTGTGCTCCCACTACCAGACAAAGTGTCTTCCATGGGGAAACAGTAGCAGGACCATTAAATGACCTTGTACAAGAATGCCCTTAACTAACTCCACTGCCCTTTTCCTGTGTCAAACATTCCTTGAATCTGGAACTGTGTGTGTGCATGCATGTGTATTTATTTTCAGGAAAATTCTGCTGCCACTTCTTGATCTATTACAAAGGTGGTTAGTTTCAGTGCCCTGGTTCAGGATGCTGCTCTGTAACCATCTCTAGCACAATCCACTTGTTTTTATTCCTTCCTGACAGCATTTAGTTGCACTTTCTGAAGGAGGCACCTCCACCTACCAGAATTCTCCAAGTACCAAGCATTGATATGAAGAAAATTGCGTTTTGAAACATTTCCTTATTCTAATTGCCGCAGTTAGGTCTCCATCTCTCACATCTCTTCACACTGATCTGCATATTTTACTTTAGAACAAAGAATGGCCCGCCCAGGCCAATAGTGGCAGGAGCAGAGGGGCAATTTGGAGCCAGTGGTCTATCCAACCCTTACACCAGGTCCAGGAGAGCTGCTGAAGCCACACTACTATCCACACTGTTGGGTTAGCAACAAATCAACCTGTTTTCATTCAATAAACATCCTTAAAGAAAACTATGTAGGAATGTTAGACTTGAACTAGACTTCCCAATTTACTAGTGTCCTCAAGAGCTGTTGCCTGTGCCTGTATCGTGCTGATGGAAGATCCTTCGTAACTCTGGCTTTTGTTCTGAGATCTGGCTTCTTGTTTCTCTGGGTAGGTATGGCTAGGAACAGTGCAGCTACAACATGCTCAGTCTTGGGGCTGGGGGTTCTCCCACTGTCCATAGCACAAGTAGAGTTTCATTTCTACACTCACTTTATGAGAAGCAATGATAGTTTATTAACGAAGTCATCTTGGATCGCATGTGGTCACAGCAAGGGACTGGAGATGGGGTGGGTGGGAAAGCAGGCAAAGAAAGTGTCCTAGCTGCTTTCTCTCACACAAAGTCAGAGAAGTCCTAAGTAGATAACATTACTGTCTGTCCCTGCCCACCTTCATTTGCAGTGTTTATCACTGCTGGCATTTTACAGCCATGCTGTAGATCTTTTGCATAGCAGGGAGAAGCGTTGTCCCCTCCCCTGTCCAGAAATAACTAAAAGTATTTTAGAATTAAGGGCTACAAAGCTAGACTTCCCGACAGACCCCTATCTAATCCTTCCAGATATCTGATCAAAGAATACCACTGCACTTAGACAATCAGTCTGCGATTATATACATAAGCTACTTGGGCAGCAATGCATTGCCCTTGATCTCAACAGATGCTGAGTAACTGGACACCATCCCAGAATGTAGATCTAGCTGAAATAGGTGATTTTCTTGCAATCACGTCTTGTATTCCATTAAATAAAGAGAGCCCCTGCGTACTCTCAACATAGTCATCTATATCGGGGTTCTCAACCTTTTTCTTTCTGAGGCCCCCCAACATGGTATAAAACCCCCACGGCCCACTTGTGCCACAACAACTGTTATTCTGCATAAAAAAGCCAGGACCAGCATTGGGTGGCAAGCAGGACAACTGCCTGGGGCCCCACGAAGCTAAGTTGCTCAGGCTTCAGCTTCATCCCTAGGTGGCAGGGTCCTGGGCTTCAGCCCCTTGTGGTGGGGCTTTGGCTTTCTGCTCCGGGCCCCAGCAAACCTAATGCCGGCCCTGCTTGGCAGACCCCTTGAAACCTGCTCACAGCCCCCCCAGGGAGTCCCAGACCCCTGGTTGAGAATCACTGACCTATATCACCAATTATCTAACTCTTCAGTTCAAATATGTTGTCAACAGTAGGATAAACAGCTGTTAGAGACCCTTCCCTGGGTGAACAGCCAGACTGGAAACCTTAGTAGCTCCTTTCAAACCCTTCTGATGGGACTTCCCCTAAAATCATACCAATCTCTAAAAGACTGTGAGCCAAATTCTGCCCTCATCCAGATGCAGCCACAGTGAAGCCAGTTATAATTACCCCAAAGTGTTCTCCCACAGACTTCAATACCCAGGTACTGAACACCAACGTAACAAGCAGAATTTGGTTTATAAGCCATTTGATCCAATTCCCATGCAAAATTTGGTCCATAGCCATATTCTCAATTCCCCATTTTAGGAGGAAAAAATTATTTCCAACATTAAAATAAAGGGCCCAGATTGCCTCTTCCTTGGGTCTCACAGCTAATGTAAATAGCATAATTCCGTAGAATAAATATGGAAAGTTTCTTGCCACTGACTTAAGCTGACTTCCTGAATTTTCCAGCTTTATTAGGGGCTTCTGCCCTTTTAAAGAGCAAACATGAGTCTATTTTTGACTAATTCTTGGCTACATTACCTCTCTTTGCTACAGTAGCTTCTTGCCCTGCAAGGATATAAAAAACAGCTGGAAAAAGGACATGAGACAAAGCTTAATAGTAAAGAGGTAGCCCCACACAATGTTTTATCCATTGTAGAAAATCATACATTTGTATCAGTATGGGATCCTTTGCATGATTGTTGTTGAAATACAGAAAATATGTAGAAACCAATGGAGCTACACCAATCTACACTAATTGATCTGATTCTTGATGCTAAATGTTAGGCATCAAAGAACATCCTTTATAAAAAGGGACAAGTGAACTTCACTCTAAGATATAAGGCACCAAATAAGGAACATTCTTGTAACATCTCATACCCAGTGAATTTTCAAACTGCTATACTGTGGAGACTAGAACAAATTCATCTCTGGAATAAGGATCACAGCTCCCAGTGAAATCAATGGAAGCTATGCCTGCTTATAGCAGGGGCAGGCATGCTCTTCCTGGGAGCAATCAGTTTAGCTGCACTGAGATTACCTGATTTTTCTTAACCTAAGGAAAAAACATCAATATGGCAGGTTTCACATCAGCACTGCAAAACAGAAACCTTAAACTATCTTACGACGCAGAGAACAAACTCACAAGTCCCAATGCTATTTTCCATTTCCTCTTGCCAACGAGAGCTCATCACCACACAACTGAGCTGGAAGGGAATAGATCAGGGGTGGGCAAACTTTTTGGCCTGAGGGCCACATCAGGGTTCTGAAACTGTATGGAGGGCTGGGTAGGGAAGGCTGTGCCTCCCCAAACAGCCTGGCCCCCGCCCCCTATCTTCCCCCTCCCACTTCCCACCCCCCTGACTGCCCCCCTCAGAACCTCCGACTCATCCAACCCCCCCTGCTCCTTGTCCCCTGACTGCCCCCTCCTGGGACCCCCCCCACCCCTAACCAATGCCCCCTGCTCCCTGTCCGCTGACTGCCCCGATCCCTATCCACACTCCTGCCCCCTGACAGGCCCCCCTGTTCCCCATCCCCTGACTGCCCCCCCCCCAGAACCTGTGCCCCATCCAACTGCTCCCAGTCCCCTGACTGCCCCCCCAAACCCTTTGCCCCTTCTCCAATCCCCCTGCTCCCTGCCCCCTTACCATGCCACTCAGAGCAGCAGGACTCGCGCCGCCCGACCGGAGACAGCCACACTGCCCGGCAGGAGCTCACAGCCCTGCCACCCAGAGCGCTGGCGGCCCAGCGAACTGAGGCTGTGGGGGATGGGGGACAGCAGGGGAGGGGCCGGGGACTAGCCTCCCCAGCAGGGCCGTCCTTAGGATTTATGGTGCCCTAGGCGGGATTATTAAACTGGTACCCCTATGCCTGACTTGCTCTTAGCAACACAAACATAAGCTTACAGTATTGGAAAACTTCTTCTTCTACTTCTAAAAAAGCATCTGCTTCTAAAAATGTGATCAACGATTCCTTAACTGTAATCTGTGCTGAATCACTAATGTCAACAAATCTCACTACTAATGACATCTGTTCTTGATGACTTATGTCCGGAGTGCAATCTAGAATTACAGCAAAATATTTTGCCAAAGTAACCAGTGAAACAATTTTGTCTCTCACTTAATCACTCATTAGCATGATCAGTTCATTTTGAATTCTTGGTCCCAAATAGTGGTCATGTATTTCATTTTCAGTTACTCTTCGGAGATGTTCATTCATCACTGTATCAAATTTTCCCAGCAGTTGTACAAAGCCCAAAATATGGCCATTTTTGGGCTGGAATAATTTCTCAACGCTTCCTCTAAAAGAAAGATTGTTTGCTGATAGATATTCAACCATAGATAATAGACATTCAAGAACATGACGCCAATGCTGCTTCTCTGACTCCAGCATTCTTTGATTTTGGGCATCAAGAGTTGTCTGATTTTTTAACCTTACACTCAGCTCACACAATTTGTGCATACTTTCGATGTGGTATTGTGCCTTTTCATGTTGCGGTAATATGTGACTAAGATTTTTCCAATCATTAATACCCATGGTTGCTATCTTAAAATTGCAACTATTGAAAATCTTGCATGGGAAACAAAATACAGCATCCTTGCATTTAGAGTACACAAGCCACTGTCTGTTGACAATTTCACTGTTAGAAAGTCTTTTGTAGTAATTGTTTTCTGTGAATTTCCTACCTCTAATATCTTTAGGATATTCAAGACCTTTTATTCTCACAAGGCCTTTCTCAAGTATAAGGGCACGGAATTCGTTGTTTAAAGGTTGCGGCCTTGTGCCAGTGTCATCTATATCCCATGCTAGAACAGTTTCAACTGTTATAATTTCTTGTTTTGTGTCTGCATCTGTTTCAAATGATTGTTCCGTGTGTTGTTGCGTTTCTTGAGCTTCGTCTGCATAAATATTTTCTTCGGCAGTTACTTGATGATCTTGATCAACTTTGTTGTTTTCATGACGTACAAACTTAAGTATAGAACCCTTCTGTGCTGATCCTATTTCATCTTTCCGTTTTCTTTTTGTGACCCGGAAAGTTGTTTTCGATGTGACAACTTACAAGGGTGTTTTTTAAAGGAATAACTGTTTAAATTATTGTCAGATGATCAGAAATATTATTTAAAATAACTAATAGGATAGCTGAGAGTCTGTGACCTTGAGCTAGTGTGAAGACACCTCACAAGGTGCTCCACCCTGACTGAGACACAATAGAGTTGGAAACCCATGTCATTTTTACAAAGCCACTTTTTAGTTTTAAATGTATAATGGGCATCAGTCTTAATGTTAGTCACAATTCTATATCAACCTTATACTGTAAATAGATCAATGGCATTATCCAGTTTAATAAGCTGGATTTCCAAGCAGTGGGAAAATATAACCCTAGTTTTATTCTTAGGTAAAACACAAAGTGATCAAAATGAAGTCAGCACAGAATCATCTCATCTAGATTAAGGTAGCGCAGAAATTTTACAGAAGTCCTATTTTGCCTTATTTTTGTTTGGAAAGACTGTAGCAATAACAGCACATTTTTGGCACTGCCAGAAATACACGATAAATCACTGCCTCTAAAGTTCCATCAAAAACTGACATTTTCACAGCTCTAGCATGATCTGCTGCACATATTCTTCACAAGGAAGTGTCTCTGGCCTTTTTAACTCACATTAACCATGTATTTACTTTATGAAAGTTGGACAAAACATTGGGAAAATGTAAGACATTGACTGCCCAACCTTTGGGCTGGCAAAAGCTATACTGACTCACTGGGAAAAAAAGCAAGGGACTCTTAGTACTGTAAAACATATGGTCACTTTATACACTAGTCAGGAGATGAGCATATTACAGTTGTTGGAGGGCTCTATTTAACAGTAAACAGGGCTATAGGAAAGCCAGTCAACATTTTTTGTTTCTCTGATAAAAACTGGACCACTCCCTGCCCCAAACCAAACTTGTCACAAATAATTCTCAACAACTTAATTTTCTGTTTTTGGCTAAGATATTGATTCTTTTAAAAAAATATTGAAATTGGATTCAGGATTGTTAGCAAGCATTTTTGGCAAACAAAGTTGTTAAATGACAATCTAAATGGCAACACAGTCCTGCTTCCATGCTTGGCTCCCCCCCGGCCGCTTGCTGGTCCAACAGCTGCAGTAGAGGAGGAGATAGGTGGAAAGCTGCACGACCCCAAAATCCACCTCTTGGAGTGCAGACTAGCAACAGCAGCAGCAAACCTTCAGGTCTGATCACAGGCCACTGGGCACCACCGCCAGCCCAACGGACGATGGTGAAGTTAGCACAGCATCTGATCTCAGGGACGGGGCACCCACAGAGCCACAGCAGCTCATCCTGCCCTGTGCAGCTCCCCCTGGATGAGATGGATCGCTGCCAGCCCGGGGGAGAGATGCACTCCCCAGCTAGGGTGACCAGATGTCCTGATTTTATAGGACCAGTCCCAATATTTGGGGCTTTGTCTTATATAGGCACCAATTACCCCCCACCTAGGGTGACCAGACAGCAAGGGTGAAAAATCAGGCTGCCGGTGTATAACTGCTACCGGTAGCACATTCCTACATGGAGCAGTGTAATACACTACACCCGCAGAGTGTGTGGTGCCCCAGACCTCGTGGTGCCCTAGGCGGCTGCCTATTCTGCCTATGGCTAAGGATGGCCCTGCTCCCCAGCCAGGAGCTCAAGGGCCAGGCAGGATGGTCCCACGGGCCGTAGTCTGCCCATCTCTGGAATAGATGCAGGTAGTTGTATAGTTTCCTCTCTTGTATAGATTCTCCCTAGAGAAGGAAGAATTTGGCCCATTATTAGGAAGTTGCAAGGTTTAGATTGACCACCTGTTGTTCTCAACTGCAAATTGAGAAACTGGCTCAGATTCCACTGTGTTAAAGCGACAGTACAGAATTCAATACAGAGTCTATTTATAAATAATATTACTGTTTTGTTCAACACTCACCTGGTCAGAGCCAAGTAGGTTCCATCTCCCCATGTCAAATTATCCATGACCCCCTTCTTTTTCTTAATTTCTTCTAATCATAATTCAGTTTATCCTGTAGCCTCCCTCATAGCTGTACTGTCAGCAACTCAATGAGCTGAATTTCTAGTTGTATAATGACCTCAAGTGATTGTACCCTAAGCATGTCACACAAGAATTCCACATTATTCTGAAAAGCCTCTTCTGATCTTTTCTGGAGAACAAACTGAGCATTACTACAGCATGTAAGATGTAGCTGGGGAGTATTATATTAATAAATGACCTTCATAAGTATGAACTATTCAAATGAATGAAATACCCCTCAGAGATCAAGTGAATCAGGTGTCACTAGCAATTTCTAATTGTTTGAGGATGATCATCCTGTTAGATTTACAAAATCTAGGGCCAGCAAGTGGCTATAGAATCCTTCTGTGAGTGTTCATCACTATCTAAGTTGAAGGATAAGGGAAAGAGGGGCTAGTAGCGAGAGCTGACATGAAGAAGGATAAGAAATGGAATTGAGAGCAGGACTGTATTCTAGTCCCAGTTTTGCCACTGATTTACAGCATGACCTTCAGCACTTAAAGTTAATTAGATTAATCTAATCAGAGTAAACAGAGAAGTGCCATTTCCTGGAGTTCAGCTTGGTCCTGTGACCTCCAGCTGTGGAGCCCAGCATTCCAGTAGCGTAGCTAGGGAGGGAGCAGGGGGAGCGGCTGTTCCCCCTGTGAGGAAAAGCGGCGCTAAGGCGCCGCCCGAGCCCGGCTGCGGGAGCCAGGCTCGGGGGGCGCTTTAAAGGGCCAGCGGCTCCCCGCAGCGGCAGGAGCCGCCAGCCTTTTAAAGCGCCCCCCCCGTCTAGCTCCAGCAGCGGGGCTGGGGGCGGGGCGCTTTAAAAGGCTGGCGGCTCCTGCCACTGCGGGGAGCCGCTGGCCCTTTAAAGTGCCCCCCCCAGCCTAGCTCCGGCAGCGGGGCTGGGGGAGGGGCACTTTAAAAGGCCGGCGGCTCCTGCTGCTGCGGGGAGCTGCTGGCCCTTTAAAGCGTCCCCCGCCCCAGACCCACTGCCAGAGGTGAGCTGGGGGGGCGCTTTAAAAGGCCCGGGGGCTCTGCAGTGGCTGGAGCCTCCGGCCCTTTAAAGTGCCGCCTGGTGAGTACAGGGGGAGCGGCGCCTTTTTATAGCGCCGCCGCTCCCCCTGTGCTCTAAACCTGGCTACACCACTGCAGCATTCCCAAAGGCATTCTCTCCCTTCTGGTTCCCAAGAAGCCACTGTTTAAGATCTTCCTTGGACACCTATACAAGGTGAGCTAGAGTTCATTTCTTGTCACCGGGACCAGGCAATGCCCTCTTGTGTTTGTGTCTGATCTGAAGTCTATTGAAGTCAATGAGAATCTTTCCACTGAACTCAAATGGGAAAGATGGTTTACACTCTGTCTATTTTGCATTGTTGTGAAAGTTGTCATGCTGATGTTCTATTCATTTGAGTAAGAAAAGCGAGGTGATGTCAATCTACCTACACTGGCTGCTCTCAGGAAGAGAGTTGCTTTCTAGTGAACCTTACAAGTGGTGAACCACATTTGCTCCTGCTGTGACTTCACTGGGAGCTGTACTCCTTATGCCTCCTAGTCACTTAACATTTGCAATTCTGGCCTCTAGTCACTTAATTTGCAATTCTGGTACTGCTATAATCAACCTTTCATAAGCTAGGCCCTCAGTAATTGAGTAATGTCTCTTGTTCTATGTCTCTGCCCTGAAGTTACAGTCAGTTAGGAGGGACTGGCTTTTGGTTCTTATCTACAACAGAGCTTTCTCAGTTTAGGGTTGATGTTAAGGCACTATGCAAAGCCATTTACTATGTCAGGTTCGTCCCTATGTGGCTTTTGATTCCCCACCTGTTTTTCCTTCCACCCACTCCCCAAATGTATTAATCCCATTCCTTTCCTAATCTTTATGTTAACTGGGAATAGGTTCTGCTTTTGTGGTTAGGAAGGTTGCAGGAGGTTTATTGGGCTTGTGGTCGATGTTTTGGTTCTTGTTGGTGGCCTGCCTACGTGGCCTTCATTTGTGATGTTAATGTGTGCTGATTGCATCATAGGATGCTTATATGCTGGTCTCTTGGACATAAATAGTCTACTCCATTCCTCAATTTCCTTCTCTGTGTGAGGTGGATAGTGATATTTACTCATCTCACAGTGATGTTGTGAAGCTACATAGCTAATAGTTAATGCTTGAAATGCCCTTTGAAATCTTCCTTAAGTACAGGAGAGCAACGTGTTGTTAGTATAATAACAATTGTCCGGTGCATCATGTTTGTCAGAGTACAAGTGCTATAGGGCTGGGACCTGGTCTTTTTATGTGTTTTATAGCACCGTCTACTGTGCTGTTTAAATAATAATGGGCCAAATTATCCCCTCTGCCTGTGAAGAGGAAGAAAACCAGCAGGAGTGTGTAGATAAGGGGGTTGGCTCCCTCTGTAACATCATACATTTGTCCCTGAACCTCCAAGAGGGCCTTTGACTAGAAGAGAGATTTCTATTTGGGGATGGAACAGGTTAGGTGCCTAAATCCCCCGCCCCCCTCCCCTGCAATTCACAAAACTCCCACTGAATGTTGTAGGCACCGATGTTCACTTGTCACCTAAGTTTTTCAAAGTGAAAATTCTATAGGCGCCTAAGTTTTTGCCTCTGGGCTTATGCACTGCTGCTTCACTCTAGGTGTCTGGATGCCTATCTCCCACCTAAGCCCCAGGGCAATTCATAAACAAGGGGCAGATAGGCATTCAACTGCCAGTCTTGCCCACGGGACCCACTCTGGTAGGTGCCCTCCGAGTATGCGTACCATATTGGGCCCCATTCAGAAGTCAGCTTAAGGAGGAGGAGATGGTGGTCATCTTATAACTTCTATCCCAATGGTTAGAGCACTCACCTAGGATGTGGGAGACCCAGGTTCAATTCTTCCCTCTCTGCAGTAGTGGGAGAAGGGATTTGAACTGGGGACTCCCAACTCTCAGGCGAGTGCTATAACCACTGAACTAAGAGATTGAAGGACTCCCATGTCAGACGATCTCTCCTGTTGAAGCTGTATCATTGTTGAGAAAATAATGAAAGACTGATTGGAGTGGGGGACTTGACCCACGGACTCCTGCACCCTAGGTGGGTACCCTAACCACTAGGGACTTGGGGGGTAGGAGGGTGCTCTGGTCTGGGAGTGAGGGGTTTGGGGGTGAGGGCTCTGGGTAGGGATGTGGGCTATGTGGTGGGATGCAGCATGGTGCTCTGGGCTGGGACCGAGGGGTTCCGAGGGCTAGAGGTGGATCAGGGCTGGGCCAGGGAGTTGGAGCAGGGAAAGGGGTCAGGGATGCAGGCTCAGGGCGGCGCTTACCTCAAGCAGCTCCCAGAAGCAGCGGCATGTTCCCCCCCCCCCATCTCCTACACAGAGGTGTGGCTAGGCAACTCTGCGCAGTGCACCGTCCGCAGGTGCTGCTCCTGCAGCTCCCATTGGCCGTGGTTCCCAGCAGGGGTCCTACCAAGGTCCCAAGGCTGCTGAGGTCCCTTTTCAACCGGGTGTTCTGATCAGAAACATACACCTGGCAACCCTACTCAGGGTTGGTGTAGCCTGTTAGAATGGAGAGACACTCTGCTCTCTCATGGAGACTTTATTACTTTAGACTGAGAGTCCATGTTTTGCTCTGTGTGGAAAGTTTTTAATGCCAGTAGAGCACCTACCACTGGCAAGTGATGTTCTGACACTCTCAGGAGGTAAATTCAGAAGCAATTAGTGCTCAATTTTATTATGTTTGCTGTTTCAGTCCATTTCAGGGGTTAAATAAACTTGTGAAAAATGAGAAATTCAATAATTCTTTATTTTAAAAAGATTTACTCTTGTAGTTTGGAAAGATGCCACAAGCTAGCCTAGTGTCTGATCACTATTTCCATGGGACTCTCTTACAAAAAGCAACAAGCAAACTTACTACTGGGTATTGCTGTACACTATGAGGTAGTAAACATTTTGGCCACAAGTAAGTGTTTGCAGGATAGGGCCCTGATATAAAATTTAGTATTGTACATCAGGTTTAATTGCAATTAGATACAAACCAGAGCAAGTTATATATCCTGGAGTTAGCTGCTAGAATGTAACTGGCTGCATGCACACACCTGGATGACATCAGTGATCAGAACTCTGAAATCCCCTGATGGGTAAATAAACCTCTTCACCACGGTTTCTTTTTCTCTGTATTCTAGAATTCACAAAACATACCAAATTACATAGGAAGTTTGTGAGGTGACATTTTGCTTTTCAAGAAGTGGTGTGGCTTTTCTTGTTGTCACCTGAAACATTGACTTATTTACTTTGTGGCATTTCCTATTACCAAATCTCAAAATGTAACAAAGCCATACACTTAGGAATGAGTTAGGGGAAAGGCACCTTCCAGCGTAACTGATCAATGGATATGCCACATGTATTCTCCATCTTATCAGAACTTACTAGGTTCTTATGCAATATGACCCGTGTGCCACTGTGTTGAACTGTGACAATTGGAATGAGTGAGATTTTAGTTGTCTCATTGGAATGTGTTGCAAAATCCTCCCTCTCAGTAAGGAAGCACTTAAAACTTGCCTTAAAAAGAATATCAAGTGAAGATGCCTCCTTCCAAGTGACTTGACTGGACTTGTGTGTGTGTGTGTGCGTGTGAAGAGAACCAAGTTCATATTCCACTCTGTCTTACTATCGTTGTCTATGACTCACTATCTTGATCTGCTATCCCCATTTGATCAACTGTGCTTTCAGAATGGACAGACCTTGGGATGTTGCCCCATCCTAGGAAAATAAAATGCAGCATAGGCGAGAACCACTAGTTTCTTATGGTGTTTTGGTTTTTTTAAGCATTTTTTTTTATACTTAAAAGAAAAATGATTTTCTTTCTTTGATTGGGTGGCTCTTTTGGATTTTTCTTTAGTGGGTCCCTTGCAACTTATTGAGCTGTGGGGCGAGAGCTCAGGTCATTGAAGGACTGAAATCAAGGAATGTACCTAAGAAAGATGGCTTTGACCTAGAAAAATACAAAATCTAAATGCAGTTGTGTCTCTGGATAGTCGCTCATTACTCATCTCCTCTAGTCAGGCATTGATCCTGTAAAGGCAGAAATCTTGAGGATCACTTATTCTTACTGACCCATCTCCCTTTTAGATCTGAATGGATAACCTCTTGGAAAAGTTATCCTCCCTGATCATTCATGCATGCATTGTGAGTTGAACTGGGCAGACTCAGCTCATTGTGAGAACTGGGTTATCATCATGTAGGCCACATGCTTCCATAGAAGCCTTTGTTGATTTCATAAGGGTTCTGGG
The DNA here is from genome assembly GCA_033296515.1 of Macrochelys suwanniensis. Classification (NCBI taxonomy): domain Eukaryota; kingdom Metazoa; phylum Chordata; order Testudines; family Chelydridae; genus Macrochelys; species Macrochelys suwanniensis. The sequence continues at coordinate 15,833,208 of CM065783.1, forward strand.
GTTCTCTTTAAAGCTTTTGAGTGTTATGTCTCAGGAACAATGTTACAAAAATTGGATGTGGATTTTTTTACAGGTCTCCTGAAACGGTGGAGGTGAATGGCTCTATCTCCCTAAACAGGGAAGGTACCAAGACATCTCCCCTACTTAAAGGTGCCTTTTTTAAAACCTGCTTCTTCCCAGTACAGAATCAAGAGAAGATTCAGACCTTTCAGTGTCACTGTCTGTATAAGTGAAAATCCCAAATGTTCTATTGGACATTTGTTTTCCTCTCTCCTTTCTCCTGGGTCTGTAGATCTGTTTGATGTGTCATAGGTGACATCTCAAAGGGTTAATTTATATAAGGCTATTTCTTACACAGGCAGCTATCAGCAGTGCGATATCTTCAGGGAAATCACAGCCAAAGAGTGTTCTGACAGTTTAATGCTTCTAGCTTGATACCCTGGCTCTTAGCTTTGGTGGGCAGCATTTCTGTGGAACCACACAGAACTGTCGAGCTCCCTCTATCTAGCTCATAGGTGTCTCATCATAAGAATGAGGTAAGGCCCTACATGCTAGGAGAGGCTGCCGTCATTGTGTAAAGGAAGAGAATATAATATTGGGGGCTGTGACATTCTCCTGGTGTTATCTGGACCAGTGATCTGCTAGGTCACTCCAATCCTTGACTCTGGGAGTCAGCCTTACCCTGCTCTGCTGTGAGAACCCCCATTCCTGGGCTGTTCACGCGCAGCCTCTGGCATGTAAGCTGCTCCCAGCTGTTTGCAGCCGAATGACACTAGCCAATATCTCTGGTCCCAGAGACAACCCTAGGAAACGCCGTCTTGCAGTGTCCAGTTATGCCTGCTGGACGCTGCAAGCTTATATAAGTTCGTCAATTTAACAAAGAAATTGATATGTACCAGGCTTGTTATCCCAAGGGGTGTCTCTGACACACTTCAAACCAAACACACTGCTTCAGGTAGAATAAACAGAGTTATTAACTACAAAGATGACTTCTAAGTGATTATAAGTCAAAGCATAACAAGTCAGATTTTGTCAAATGAAATAAAAGCAAAACGCATTCTAAGCTGATCTTAACACTTTCAGTGCCCTTACAAACTGAGATGCCTCTCACCACAGGCTGACTCTTCAGCCAGGCTCTCCCCTTTGATCAGTGATTCAGTCGCTTGGTGGTGGTGGTGGTGGTGTCTGTAGATGTAGGTGGAAAAGAGAGAGAGAGCATGGCAAAATGTCTCTCCCTTTTATCATGTCCTTTCTTTCTTCTTGGCTTTGCCACCCCCTTCAGAGTCAGGTGAGCATTACCTCGTCGCAGTCCCAAACTGCCCAAAGGAAGGGGGTGACTCCCTCGAGAGTCTAACAGATTCTTTTGTTGCTGCGTGGGCCAGGGTCCATTGTTCCTGTGAGGCTGGGCTGGGTTTGTCCCATCCCTGCCCTGCCGAGGTGTGAACTGCCTGCCTGCTCTTGGAGAGTTTTTGCCTGGGCTTGCTTTAAGCCATGCGGATACATTTTCATCCTCCTAACTATATACATGAAATTATAACCTTTACCTTACTATAACATTACTGTAACAATTACGATAACATCCCTATAACAACCATGCTCAGTGCATTATGAGCCTTCCGAAGACACCCAACATGACAAACCTTGCATTGGATACCACATAATCATTTTATAAAGATGAACATGGGGTGTAGGGTGTTGCCCTGAGGTAGAGAGCATCACAGGGGCATAGAGACACAGCACCTGGACTAGGAGACTGACAGAGTTGGGAATCAAATGAGGATTTTCTGAGTGGGCGCTAACTGTGTATAGCTGGCACTTATATATTGCAGAGACAGGTGTCTTAGAAATATCCATGAGACCTGTATAGGTATTTAGAATGTGTGCATCACCATAGATCATGGTATCTGAGTGCTGTCCCAGTTCTTTCTCTGTGCTGAGTGTACGAATGGATTGGTGGCAGGGGCATGGGGGAAATGGCTTTAAGCCACTTTTTCATTCCATGTACTCTGGGGCTGTTTGGAAGTGCTATAGCCCCAGCATGGGTTACAGCAGCCTCAAGGCTGCTTCCACTTTGCTTCCCATAGCTCCCTATCCATCCCTTCCCCCAACAGTCAGTGTGGTAGGTGCTTGAAAGTTTGTTTATTGCTCATTATTTAATCTCCTCTGAATTAATATGGCCCCTTCTTCATTATCTTTTCTTTAGCACCATGTTGATTTTAACTATGTAACAAAGCCCACAAGCTTTTTGTTAAGCATCTATCAGTAAATTTTGTAAATAATGGGCTGGATTGCACCTCCAGATTTAGGATGTTGGCATTTACACCTGCTTGCAACTGTGGCAGTTATATTTGCTTAGGGGTAGCATAGCTGGGCAGGAGAGGGAATTCACCCAGGGCTGTGGCATGCAGGAAGTGGTGCAAGGGGAGAGCAGCTTTTAAATGTTGGCTGGAGCTTCATAGCTGGTACCCTTCCAGCAGCTGAGTGGGGGATGTGCTGAATCAGTGCATTATCCAGGTACTATTGCACTGGCTTAAGGCAGGACCCTGATAGAGCCAGGGAGCTCACAGCCTGGGTTCTGCAGTGAATCTGGCCCTAGTGTGTTTCATGTCACAGCTTCCTTAAATTTGTTTTGTTTAAAAACCATCATTGTCCTGCAATGAGTGCAGAGAGCACAAAAGGCCATTGTTGCAAAAGAAGCTGTGGTTTGTTGGTTGATCAGCTTGGTTGACCAGTGTGTAGAAACAGACTTTACTTCACCACTGCTGCTGAGTCATTCCTGTTTCTGCCTCTCCCAGGAATGAACTAGAGATTATGCTGGGGAATGGACAGGGAACTCTGCCTTCCATCCTGGAAGGAGTCAAGGTTTTCTCTGTATTATTCATGCAGTCCTTTGAGTTTGTTTGCTTCCTTCTCCCCTGCCCGCTAAACAAACACTTCAGGGCCAACAAGCCTACAATAGCAAACCAGCATGCAGCACCAGTGGAAGAAAAACACTGGGGAAAAGAAACAGACTTAAGTCTATCCAGTGGACCCCCTCCTCTGGAACAGCGACCCTCCTGCTCCATGTTTTCAACCCCTTTAACCCTTCCACGAACAAGGCTCTATATTGCAGACTCCAACTTTCCAGTAAAAGATGGTCTGATGAGATTCCCTTTGCAGCTCATTGAGACTGTTCTGAAATTGCTTGGAAGGCCTAGCACAGGAAAGCAGAATGGACTCCCTGCTTCCATGATCAGAAGTTTGTGTGCTGCTTCTGCATCATCCCCAGCTCTGGCTGTTTCAGGCCAGGTTATTCTCATTAGGTACTGGGGTATATTGGAGGTAACGAATAGTTCCATGCACTATGACCTTACATCTCCTTAAACTTCCTAAAGAGCTCAGCTGCAGTGTCATCAGGGCCAGCTCCAGGCACCAGCAAAGGAAGCAGGTGTGTGGGGCAGCACATCTGAAGGGGCGGCATTCCAGCCATTCCTGGGGCGGCACATTTCAACGGCTGTTTTTTGTTTTTTGGTGTTTTTTTTTTTGCTTCGGCAGCTCCGACCACGGCTTCTTTTGGCAGCAAAAAAGCTAGAGCCGGCCCTGAGTGTCATGCTTTAGAAAGGTGCAAGCTGTTTTCTTCTCATGGCTGCCTCATCTCCTTCTCTCAACCTCCCCTCCTTTTGGGGTGTCTTGTGCTTCAAGAGACTAGTTGATAACAGTTCTTGCACCCAGAAGAGAACAGTGAGTGAAGTTGTGACTGGCCTCTACAGAGGCTCGAAGAGTCTTCTCCCCGCCAATTGGACATCTTACAATCTGACCCTCAGGGAGCAAGATGGATGGTGATCAGAAGCATATCTAAGCTTCCAAAGGGATTAATAATGTAATCGTGTCTGGGAGAAATGAAAGGACCTGAGAGTGGCAGGAACTTCTGTCGGAGAATTGTATGAGGAACAAGTATGTTTAAAAAAAATACTAATAAAAAAAGTTTGGGCTGAGACAGTATGTGGTGATAAAGGTTTTATTGTATTAATGAAAACTTAATAAATTGTTTAATTGACAGAGAAAAAAAGAGCCATGTGCTTATAAAATTTTTTTTTACATCTAAGAAAAATACTGCACTTCTGTTCCATTAAAGGGATGTTTTCTGTTTCTTATAATCTGTCCCTTAAGGGATTCCTTACTGCTATTAATTAGGGCTCCTAATCAGACCTATTTCCTACCATTTGTTCCTGAGCTGTTTTTTCTTAAGTAGATACTTCAGCAATTTCCTTTGTCAACTTTTAATTCAAAAAGCTTCTCTTAGTCGTAGTCTGTTTCCAGATACTCAGTTGAAAACCAGTAAACCCTGCTGTATATCGGTGTATTCTGCTGCTGCATGTTGCAGCTTATCTTTCATACAGGTCACAAATGATATTCAAATCCAGCCTTGAATCATGATCAATATTTCATTTACTGAACTAGCAAGTTTCCTTAACATTTATAACTGCAGCATGTTTCCCATTTGTGGTGTAACCATTGCTCCTATATGTTATGACGCTGCAGTTTTCTCTGCTCATCTTTATTTGGTCGTAACAGCTTTAGTAGATGAATAGGCAGAGGTACATACTGTAAGGCTCTGCCTCCCCTGCGATGAGAATCATACTGGTAAACACAGATGGAGCTAGCAGGTGGACCAGGCCTTAATGAGAGGTGCAGTTATCTATAATGCTGTTTGTTCAGCAGCTGGAGCATTAACTCAAATAACTTTTTTACCAATAACTTTTCTCTCCTTGTTTGTTTCTGAAGTTGCTCAGTCTGGTGATGGGTGTTATATATGAACTGAGATAGATTGGACAAAGGGTCCTGTGGCACCTTATAGACTAACAGAGGTATTGGAGCATAAGCTTTCGTGGGTGATACCCACTTCGTCGGATGCACCCACGAAAGCTTATGCTCCAATACCTCTGTTAGTCTATAAGGTGCCACAGGACCCTTTGTCGCTTCTACAGATCCAGACTAACATGGCTACCCCTCTGATACTTGAGATAGATTGGTTTGAGATCTAGTGCATTATACCCACTGCAAGCAGAAAAAATGGTTACTCACCTTCCTGTAATCGTTGTTCTTCTAGATGTGTTGTTCACATCCATTCCAATCAGGTTGTGCGCGTGCCGCATGCATGGTCATCAGAAACTTTTTCCACTAGCAGCTCCTGTCGGGTTGGCTAGGGAGCCCACTGGAGTGGCGTCTTCATGGCGCTCAATATATGATCCTGCCGAACCGATCCCCCTTCAGTTCCTTATTGCCAGCTACTCGGACAGAGGGGAAGGAGGAGGGTGGGTATTGGAATGGATGAGAACAACACATCTCAAAGAACGACAGTTACAAGAAGGTGAGTAACCGTTTATTCTGCTTCAAGTGCTTGTTCACGTTGATTCCAATTGGGTGACTTCCAAGCTCTCTCCCGGAGTTGGGGTCGGAGTTAAGGAATCACTGATTGGAGAGCCATCCTGCCGAAAGCTACGTCCTCTCTAGCATGGTGGGTGATGGCATAGTGGTGGTAAACATGTGCACCGAAGACTAGTTTGCCGCTCTGCAGATCTCCTAGATGGGCACCTGTGTCAGGAAAGTGGCGGACAAGGCTTGAGCTCGTGTCAAGTGGGCTGTAATAGCTGGGGCTGGGACCTTGGCGAGGTCGTAGCAGGTACAGATGCAGTCTGTGATCCAGGAAGAAATTCACTTTGAGGAGACTGGAAGCCCCTTCTCCTGGTCTGCCATGGCTACAAACAGTTGGTTCGACTTCCTGAAAGACTTTGTGCACTCAATGTAGAACGCTAGCACTCTCCGGACATCTAGTGAATGAAACCTCTGCTCCTGCGCATTAGCATGTGGCTTGGGACAGACTGGTAGAAAAATGTCTTGGCCAGTGTGGAATTGGGATACCACCTTGGGCAGGAAGGCTGGGTGTGGTCTGAGTTGTACTTTGTCCTGGAAGATTGTGTAGGGGGAGGTCAGAGGTTAGCACTTTTAACTCAGACCCCCTCCTGGCTGATGTGATGGCAACTAGGAATGCCACCTTCCACAAGAGATACAGAAGGGAGCATGTAGCTAGTGGTTTGAATGGGGTCCCATTAGCCTAGAGAGGACCAGATTGAGATCCCAAGCAGGTACCGGCGGTCGGGACTGTGGATATAGCCTTTCCATGCCTTTGAGGAAATGGCCCACCATAGGGTTGGTGAATACCAAGCGCCCCAACTCTCCTGGGTGGAACGCTGAGATGGCCGTGAGGTGTAACTTGATGGATGATCCTGCCAAACCTTGCTGCTTCAGATGCAGTAGATACTCCAGAATGAACGGTATAGATGCCTGAAGTGGATGTATGTGACGCTGCTCACACCAGCACAAGAACCTTTTCCACTTGGCTAGATAAGTGGCCCTAGTGGAAGGTTTCCTGCTACCAAGTAGCACCTCCCTCACCGATTCTGTGCATTGGAGCTCCATTGGGTTTAACCATGAAGCTTCCAAGCCATGAGATGGAGGGACTGGAGGTCCGGGTGAAGGAGGTGACCACGGTCATATATGATCAGATCGGGGTAGAGCGGCAGTGCGAGCGGGGTGTCCACTGACAGCTCCATAAGTGTGGTGTACCAATGCTGGCGTGGCCACACTGGGCCAGCAGAATTACCTCTGCTTTGTCCCTGCGGATCTTGAGCAGCACCTAGTGGATGAGTGGTATCGGTGGGAAGGCACACCTTAGATGGTCTCCCCAGGGTAGCATGAATGCATCCGAGATAGAGCCCAGACTGTGTTTTTGGAAAGAGCAAAACATTGGACACTTCTTGTTGCTCCTCATGGTGAATGTCTACCTGGGGACACCCCCATCTTTGGAAGATGGAATGTATGACGTCTGGATGGATGGACCACGAGTGGTTGCGAAATGACCTGTTGAGGTGGTCTGCAGGCTTTTTCTGTACTCCAGAGAGACAGGATGCCTCCCGGTGAATGGAGTGTGCGATACAAAAATCCCACAGATGGAGAGCTTCACAACAGAGAGGGGAGGAGTGGGCTCCGCCCTGCTTGTTTATGTAAAACATGGCAGTGGTATTGTCGGTCATCACTGCCATGCACTGACTCTGCAATTCTGGCCTGGAAGGTCTGGCAAGCTAGACACACCGCTCTGAGCTCCTTGATATTGATGTGGAGTGAGAGCTCGACCTGTGACCACCGACCCTGTGTATGTAGGTCTCCTAGGTGGGCCTTCCAACCCAGCACTGACGTGTCCATTACTAGGGTCATGGAGGGTTTAGGGGTGCTGAATGGGACTCCTTCGCGGACCAGGCGAGGGTCTAGCCACAAGCAAAGGGATTCTAGAACTTGCTCTGGTACTGTCACCACTGAGTCCAAGCTGTCTTGACCTGGGTGCTAAGTTGAGGCAAGCTATGCCTGAAGCAGCCTGAGCCTCAGTCTGGCATGCCTGACCACATAGGTGGAGGCTGCCATAAGACCGAGGAGACTCAGGCATCCCCTTGCAGTTGTGGTGGGATACCGCCTGAGAGTCTGGATAATATCTGTCATTGCTAGAAATCTGGTCTCCAGCAGAATTGCTCTGGCCTGAACTGATGAATTCTATTCTTTGGGTCGGTGAAAGCGTGGACTTGTTCTTAAAGGTGTCTCTGACTAACTGGACTTGGGACTCCACCTGCTCCCTGGAGCACTCCTGCAGCAGCCAGTCGTTGAGGTAGGGATACAGGTGTATCCCTACCGCGGAGAAAGGCCGTGACCACCGACATGCACTTGGTGAACACTCGGGGGGCTGTCAATAGACCGAAAGGGAGCACCGGAAGTGATAGTGTTTGTGGCTGACCACAAACCTCAGGAAATGTCTGCGGGCCGGATGAATGGCTATATGAAAGTACGCATCTTTCACGTCGAGGGCAGCATACCAGTCTCGTGGATCCAGGGAAGGTATGATCATGCTCAGGGAGACCATGCGGAACTTCAACTTCACCATGAACTGGTTGAGTCCTCTTAGGTGTAGAATGGGTCTGAGACCTCCCTTCGCCTTTGGGATAAGGAAGTGGCTGGAGTAGAATCCCTTGTCCCTTAGCTCCTGAGGAACCTCCTACAGTGCCCCTATGGCAAGGAGCGATTGCACCTCCTGAACAAGGAGTTGCTCGTGAGAAGGGTCCCTGAAGAGGGATGGGGAAGGGGGGTGGGAGGGAGGGGCGGAGCAGAACTTGAGAGAATATCCCACTTCTACCGTGTGAAGCACCCAGCGGTCCAATGTTATTTGTGACCAAGCACAGTAGAAGTGGGACAGATGATTCAGGAAGCACGGGGAAGGATCCAAAATATTGGCGGGTACGCCGTCCTTGGGCGTCCCTTTAAAATCTTTGTTTGGAGCCCAATGATGGCTTGTTTGGGCCCTGATCCTGCCCTGAAGGGGGGTTTGAAGGCTTGCACCTGTGGTTTCTGCCCCTTTGCCTGTAAAAATCCTGCCTCAGCCAAGGAGGATACAGGCGTTGCTGTTGCAGTGGTTGGGGCTTAAAGTGTTGCAGGGGTGTGCATCCCCAACGACTTAATGGTCACCCTGGAATCTTTCAAACTGTGCAGCTTGGAGTCAGTCTGCTCCGAAAAAAGTCCTGCGCTCTTGAAGGGAAGGTTCTGCAGGGTTTGCTGCACTTTCGGGGGTAGCCCAGACGTCTGGAGCCATGATGTTCGTCGCATGGCTATTCCTGAGGAGAGTGTAAGGATGGCCGAATCTGCCAAGTACAGGGACGCCTGCAGATTGATCCGTGCAACCGCTTTCCCTTCCTTGACTATAGTGGAGAATTCCATTCTGGAGTCTGCCAGGATCATGTCATTGAACTTCAACATGGCGGTCCATGAATTGAAGTTGTACCTACTCAGGATAGCCTGCTGTTGGCTATCTTCAGTTGTAGGCTGCCCTACAACTTGTTGTGGCATGGACCTTTCTGCTCAAGAAGTCCATCCTTTTTGCCTCCTTGGAATTGGGGAGCTGGCCCTTGCTGTCCTTGATGCTCCTTCTCGTTGACTGCCAACACAACTAGCGAGCATGGCTATGGGTGCGAGAACAAACTCTCATATTCCTTGGAAGGGAGTAAGTATTTATGCTTGAGGCCTCTAGCAGTCAGCAGGATCAAGGCTGGGGTCTGCCACAGAGTTTTTATATTGTTCTGCACCATCTTCATTAGGGGATTGGTGTCCATCTGACCTCGGTGCTGGAGAGGTAGGGCATCGCATCACCGGTGCCGGAGAGTCTGTTGCAGGGCTTGGTGCCGGGGAGTGGTGCCACAGCGAGGACGAAAGAGAGCAGTGCCCAGGATGGTGCCGAGCCGGGGACTGGGAGCATTGCATCATAGTGGGCTTGCCTGTAGATGGTACCAGGCTCATTGGCACCGGAGGCTTGTCCCTTAAAGCCGGGGGCTATGCCGCCATCATCTCTATCAAGTCCCTGGCAGCTTCAAACGTGTCCCAGGTGGAGACCTCCAGCTGACACTGGCCCGCCGGAGAGTCGCTGTGTGCTAGACTCAACGGTCCCGTCTGGGGCACTGAAGTCGATGGCAGCGACTCGTGCTGTCTTGGCACTGAGTCTTTTCCAGGGTGCTCTTGTGCATCCCCTGGCTGACCCACTGCTTTCGGGGCTGGTGAGTGCCCCCTTTCGGCCTTCTTGTGCGGCATGGGGGAAGTTGAGCAGTGCCGACTCGCTGATCCTGGTTGCAGTGCCAGAGAGCGCCGGTGCCGAGGGTCTCTTGTGCTAGAGTCCTTCCTCAGCCCCGTGTCACATATGGATGCCGCCGGAGCACTCTGTACGGACGTGCTTGGTGCTCGATCCTGGCGCTTTGTGGCTGGTAGCGAGTGAAGAGCGGACTCCATTAACAGCTGTTTCAGGCGGACGTCCTGCTCTTTCTTCGTTCTTGGCCAAAAAGCTGGTCACTTATGGGCATAAGCTTATTACAAGTGCTGCACGGCTTAAAGCCTTGGGCTCGCGGCATGCCCCGGAGAGGTACCTCGTTCCACACCTACTAGCTAACTGTATACAATAAACTACTAATAAAACTAAACACCAACTAGATCTAACAAGAAAAGCTAAGGGAGCAGTTGATGAGCGAGCTGAGCACTGTTCCAATGGCCATCATGGATGGTAAGACGGAACTGAAGGGGGGGTTGGGTCAACAGGGTCATATATTGAGCGCTATGAAGGCGCCACTCCCAGAGGCTCCATAGCCAACCTGACGGGAGCTGCTAAGGGAAAAGGTTTCCTATGATTCCACACGTGATGCACGCACACCTGATTGGAATTGACGAGAACAAGTCCTCGAAGAAGAATCAGTGCTTCATTGGTATAAGGCGGGATTGTCTGTTGATCCAAATGACAATTGTCTTCTAATCTTTAGTAATACTGTCACATGAGAATTTTGCATGTATAGCAGATAGGCTGAATTGCCCTACGTGTACTTTTATATTTTATTATACATGGCTGATTTGCTCCACATATCTTGGAAATTGAATAAAGGATTCAGCAAACTGGGTTCATTATAAACGATGCTGCACATTTCTCTGCTGCCTGTCATAAGCACCTGGCTATATCAAGAACCACAAGCCCAAGGCCAGGAGATCTTAGCTTCAAAGAAGGCAGGGTGGGGGAGTGCCAGTCTCACCAGAGGGGCCTGAACCTGCAGGCATGCTCAGAGAATGCCTACCTGGTGTCACCAACCAGCATCAAGTGGGTGGAGGCAGGCCACTAATAGGTAGAGGGACAGCAGAGGACTGCACAGAAGACAGCTGGAGGCACAGGGAAACATAGGGCAAGTGCAAGAGAGGTATTGAATGTGAGCAGGAGCGAGAGAAATAACTATTCAGGCATTGGTCTCTAAGTCAGGTCAGCTGCTTAGGTGCCTTATTTTAAGAGAGGGTTCACAGCTGAAGACCCCAAATAGAGGGAGGTGTCTGTCTCTGGTTTGTCAGCAACATGGGTGTCTAAGCCCCTCTCCTCAACACTTTACTCCTAGTTCACTTCAGTAGCACCCCACTCAGCTGGCTGGCTTGTGACAAATCCCTTCTGTAAGTGCCTAACTCTCCCTGTGTATTGTATGGGTGAGCCAGGGTACCTCGCTTGGGGCTGAAAATTACACTGAGTGGCAGGTTGCATTGCAATACTGAGTGGAGCAATGCCTAAGTATCTATAAGGATCTGCCCCATGTGCCTTTCCCCCCCCATCTTATAAAATAAGGATCGTTTGTGAAGTGGCTTGATCTAGCTCTGAAACATGACATAAGTGCACAGTACTCCCCCCCCCTCCCCCACTTGAGACTTATACTGGAATTATTTGCATGATGCTTATCACCAACTCTAACACTTTTTCTAAAGTTCTTTGCAGGGGGAATAAATGTTTTATGAAATCAATTTTTCCACTAAATAAACATAAGTTTAGCACTAATGACCACTGTATCAACTAATGGAATAATGGACTGCATACAATCAGGAACTATACCTTTTTGTTTTCATGTGTTTGTTCAGTTGCTACATTATGAATAAAATCATCCAATGTTTCAGCTGTTACAGGAAGTCTATTGAAAACAGACTCAAGCGTTTATTTGCATTGCTTGGGTTATTTTGTCCTGCTCTTTGTCTGTAAATGAGAAAGCTACAGTATTAACTCAGTGTACAATGCAGCCTTGCACCATTTTATTCTATTCTCCTCACAAACTTTTCAAAGCACATGATCAAAATCAATGATCGATGGAGTTCAGCAGTAAAGCACATACATACCAATTCTGAAATAAAAATGTGCACAGCAATAAAACGAATTTTGACTTCCACATATTTTACAAAGGATGATTCGTACATCCTCACAGTGCCCCTGTATGGCAGACAAATTACTACTATATTACTCTCATGTTGCAGAGAGGTTAAGACTCAAATTCTCCTTCAGTCATATGCTTGGAATGGAGTTGCAAGTCATGCCTCCAACTTGCAATGGTGTTGGATAGGTTGACAGAGAAGAACTTGGCCCTATGTGGTTTGACTGGTGCCATAGAACGAGTCAGTATCAAAGCTGGGATTAGAATACAGGAGTTTCTATGTCCCAGTTCTGTACATTGAATAGAAATGATCCCCTTTTTGTTCTGGTTTCAAAAGGTTTGACAGTTGCTTTAAATAGTAATGTACCATGTGGATGAAAAACGTTGAACACAAAAGCCTATAGTTCAGTTCTCAATGCCAGCAATGGAGAGGGAACCCGATAACTAAAAAACAAAACACAAAACATAATGCTACAATATTCACCGATAATCCAAAATATTACAGCCTAGAGAAGTGTTACTAGATTTTATTTTTTTGGATCATAAAGACTCTCCTTAAACTGGATGGTTGATAAATATTCCTCAATAAGGACAGCACAAGTGAGAGTTTATAGGTCCAAGTAGACTATGATCAGAGAGAGAGAGTGTGAGAGAGAGAGAGAGAGAAACAGCACCCTGTAGCTTGAAGTAATAGGAACCCAATGCATGGTTTCCATCATACAGGGGAGGTTACCGTTTTGTCTAATGGTTTTCAGCACCATACTATAAAAATTGTTCCAGCACCTCTGCAAATGTTCCTGGGATTGCTGTTAAGATGTACTAAAAGGCATCAGATATGAAACTCAAGTCAACCAAGTAATTAGGAATTATTTAAAAAGCCACACTAGCAAATGAACATGCTGCCTCCAAGATAAATGGGCTTTGGAACCAATCTCTGACCAATTATAAAGCAGCATTCACGGACTGGCCTTTATCACAGGTGGAGGCAGAGTGGCTGAGATGCAGGAGCAGCTACGGATCCTGATCTCAGCTACACTGAAGACAGCAGAACTACTCTGGATTGACACCAGTGTGATTCCAAATTCAATTTGGTTCCAATTAACAGAGATGTAAAAAGTTAAGCATGTGTGGTGTCTAGACATCTAACATTCACATACAAATCTTTCAACCTGAAGGTTTCCAATACAGCACTCCCGAAACACATCTGAAAATAGGGTAAAAGTCTCAGTATTCTGCACAATGGCAGCGGGGAGGGAGAGGCGATGGTTTGGTTAAGACTCTGTGTGATTCCCTTTTCTTAGAAACAAGGCATGGGTACTTTTAACACCTCACGGCACATAGTAGCACAAGTTTGAAATCTCAGCCAGAAATGACCAACAACTAAATTACTTGCAATAAGTTTATTTATATTTTAGCATAATATGGTAAAATGCATGATAAGTAACTTAGCTGTCTCAGGAGGCAAATCAAGACAGCTGGATTATGAACTTGTAGGTTCAGGGAGTCAGAACGTTGTGTTCCTAGAGCATATCTGCCATTAAGCTCTTTCCCTAATCAGACGTAAAAAAGGCTCATGGCTAAAGTGTAATTTACCGGTCATTTGAGTCATTCCCGTTTGTTTCTCCTTGAAGCTACATTACACTATGGATCAAATCCCACTCCAGGGACTTCACTAGAAGTTGGATCTGGCCTCAACTGGGGCAACAAAGACTTTTTAATATTTAAAATATGTATATAAGAAAATCTGAGATATACACATCACAGGATGGTCATGGTCCCATTTGTCTAATATGTATTAAAATTCTACTAAATTTCTAGTAATCATATAGTTCTTCAGTTTCCACAGCTACTAGTAAGCCTCCTCCCCACTGCCATACTATCTAATGCATACAGTACTGCTTTCAGAATGAGTTGATTGAAGAATATGAGTCTTTTATATATTACCAGATAAAGATCTTTAAAAAAGTAATGTACACTAGTTGATAGAGAAATTAGGTTGAATTTCAGTCTACCCTGTACCCAGAGCAGGTTTCAGTATAAGATCATCTCTATATGCTGACCTGCATAGTTTTCTGCTTAAGTTTAAAATTTAATTTATTTTCAAAATTATTTAAACCAATGGTAATCACATTTTATCAGAAAAGAGTAACTTTATTACACTTGTTATACAGCTATAGGGCAAAAAATCAATGAGACCACTAAAATTTTATTGCAATAACGAAATTTTAATAGAGTAACTGTTTAAATGTTCCACTAAATATAAATAAAATTGTTCCCATTAAAGTTATCCTACTAGACAGGCATATAAGTTACGAAGTTTAAGTCAAAACCAGTAAGGGGAGTAGAAGCAACTTACTCAAATACTTTGATTTTAAAAGTAGCCACATCTTGAGAACTGAATGCTGGTCAGTACCTTCATTATTTCCATATCTATGTTTGGACCCTGTGTCTGTTTTGGAAGTGTGTTTGCAAAATGCCACATGTCCATTGATCCTTTTTTTCTTTAGTTGTTGCTGGCATATCAAATTGTAGCCACTCATCTCCTATCTAACCCTAAAATAATTTGTAAAATAAGTAGTGAATTTAGTATTTGTGGAAATGTCTAATAGAAATGGGCAGTGAAATGCTGTATATGTCCACAGAACAGCTCTCAACAACAATGCGCCCTTTCTCATGTTACCCTGTCGATGCGTCTCAGAGTTGATCACTGCAAATTAGGGTTAAGGGTAATCAGGGGTTCAATGTGTACATGAGCTGGATGGTTCCATCCACTTCACAACAGTTCTTTTTTAAAGATGACATGAGAACCAATAAAGTTTGGGAGCCAGTGGATTAGAGGATAGTTCCATTTCCATGCCTAGTTAAGCTATGAACTCTCCTACCAGGGTTGGTTTGGGTTTTGAGATCTAGACACCTGTCTACTAGGAAATGGACTGCCACCACAAGCTCATTTCAAATAGGTCACTGCACAGACAGCAGGTGACAGCTTTACTAAAATGGTATTTAATATTATTTCAACTTAATTTTCTCAACAGGATTATTAAAATGTCATTTCATTTTAACCGGGGAAATAGAGCTATAATTCATTGCCCTAAAGGCTTCAAACTGGGGTAGTCCAATTGTTTACTACTTGGAAAAATGCTGGACCTTATTTTCAAATATTAGTAAAACCATCTTCAACTTACGTATTACACACTTCTTTTAATCTCAGGTGGTGTTCTCCAACTGGCTTTTAAAAACTAGATAGTCTTGATTTTAATTCACTGAAATCAATGGGAGTTTCACTTGAATAAATACAAGATTTAGCTTCAAGGTAAGCTACAAAATGGTTTTACCACCCTACATTTTATAGTGAAAGCAAGGATTCCGTGCTGTTCTTGCTCATCTGAAAGGAGGATGTAGGTCTACCATTTTATATATGATAATACTGGGTGTTTAGGGTGGTACAGAGATACATCACAGAACCAAATAGATAAAGTGTTGTACACAAAGGACTGCAGTTCAGTTAACAATGCTAACAACTGAGACTGGAACTGCAAGCAAGGCAGATATTAGCTTCTGCCTGAAGGCAATGTGTTGTTCAAAATAGTTGCTACACTGAGTGGAGAGAAGAATTTTGAGCCAGTGTACTATCCCATTACACATGCACATCTTAATAAGGTAGTGGATGGTAGTGATGGATCTGTTAAAACAAGTCACTGTAAACAGCAATAACACACAAATGTCAAAGTTTGCCAGGGAACAGGTTAATAAAAATGTCTTCGGTATTAATAGAAAAATGCATAACAGATCCAATCTCTCTTCCTCATACAATAAATATTCAGAAATAGTAAGCAAATCAGACCTTATCAATGCACATGTAAAATGTATATATTTGCACAATCAGAAAAATTAACATCTTCATTCAAAACACTGGTGATGGAAAAGAGCAATTCAAGAAAAAAAAAAAGATTTGCCAACTATTGAAAATTCAAGCAATATCTAGCACTCTTTCCTCACAGTGGTGTCAGGGAGAAATAATATCTGTATTCACTATTTCAATTTCAGTGTGAAATTGAACGATTCAGAGGAATTATGTCAAGTCTTAACTTTTTAAATGCTTATATAACTAAACACAAAATGTCCTCCAACAGTCTAGCAAATAAGAGATGTGTGACACAAACTGAACATTCAAATTGCTTCAGGAGTTTTAAAAACAATTTGATCTTGGTCGTCTTTTGAATTAGCTTTTTTGTGATCTGTACTTCTGAACAGGTGAATACTCTCAAGCAGTGCCTACTCATCAGTTATACAGTACTCCAGTTTCTGAATATAGAAAATGTTAAGATTAATATTAAGGCATACAGACAGCTGTGTTATCTGCTTTTGTTTAATAAGGATCAATTTATTCACTCAAATACATGGAATGTTGGCAGGAAACAAAAGCTCCTGGGACAAATCTACCAATCACGTACAGATTCTGTGAGGGCCTCAATCTTGCATTTCTCTAATAAACACACCCGGAAATGGCTTCGATTATACAAATTTAAATTTGGATAAAACTTCTAAATAATAAGTAACAGTTAAAATAAAAAGGGTTGCTTTATTTTAAAATTATGTACATAATTTCTTCTAGAATTATGATGGCGGGGGAAGTAAAGGGGAAAAGAAGACAGTTTCCAAACTGCTGTTCCCTTTGCCTCCTCGAGATGACATCTTTCTCTGAACCAGATGTACAAAACAGTTTGGATTTCTTAAGTTGGTGGTACACAATTGTACACAACTGAAAACACTGCAGCCAAATACGCACTACCAGCTTGTATGTCTTTAGCAAAATACTTTAAAATTACCTTCTGCTAAAACTAGTTGTCTTAAAGTTCTTTCTTACAATTTTATAAAAATCAAGAAGAATGTCAAGAGAGCCATGAGCTAAGAAATGCTTTACTTAACTAGCTATCAAATGACTATACTAGGAATAATCTGAGATTTGGTCATTCAACTTTTACAATTTTACAAAGCTATTTTGAGTATGCTATACTTACTGGAAAAGTTATGCAAGTACCAGAAAATGACAATAGGGAAACTATGTTCTTCGGTATGTTTGAGGACTATCTAGACAAATCATAGGATTTGACAGAAAACTTGTCAAATTGACAAAACTTTTGTAAACGTGTATTAATGACTTCAGATTGTACCAAGTAATCAAGCTAATAGTTTTTTAAAAATGAAGAAACTAGATATTAAACTGTTTGGATAACGTGTATTTCAGCAAACAAATGGAAAGAATGTTACTGTAACTACATTTTGGTGATCAGCCAATGAAGAAAATCCAATTGTTTTGCACATATTGAGTCTCAAAACTACAGTGAGTTAGGATTTTTCATGTAAAGACCTAGTTTCTTCTTCTTCTTCCTCTTCGTCGTCCTCCTCCTCCTCCTCCTCCTCCTCACAATCTCCTTCATCTGTTTGCTGTTCAAGTTCCTCTTTTGTGATCATTTCAAAATCATTTCCATTTCCACTACTATGCTGGGATCTGTCATCCTCACGCCTATCACTGTCTGTGTCTGAATGCCGCTCTCCTCCAGAACCTTCTGCTCCTGAGTTGCCTGTTGCTTCGACTTTTCCATCCTCATCTTCCTTTTTCTCACTATCTGATTTTTCCTCACTGTCAGACTTCAGCTGCTTTTTGGATTCTGATTTCTCCTCTTTCCTTGAGTCTGCTTTTGGTCCCTTGTATTCGTGTGTGTACAGAGGCCTGAAGGAGTCAATGAAACCCACGTCTGCTGTCAGATTTGGCAAAAACCAGAAGTGATGCCTTCCTCCAGTTATCAGCCAAATAATAAGGAAGAGGATGCAGCGGGCTGTGAGGAGAGAAAGCCCAAATATTTTATATAAATATTTACAACATATAACAACTGTGTTTATTAGATGTCTCTCCCCTGCTGTACTCAAAATCAAGTGAGGACAGACAAAACACACAAAATACAAATGAAACCAAATTTCTGGGCTGAAAGGATGTTCTGATACTTAAGGGTGGTGATCGAGAAGCAAGCAAGGGGGAGAATTAAAAAGGTACCATCCTTCAACCCCCTCCCAAAAATAAAAGTCTGATATAAGGTTTGATGATAAAAGTTAGAAACAGTAAAGAGCCAAAGACCAAGTTTTCTCTACTAGTTTGTAAATCCCCATGAAAAATAAGAGGGTCAGTGATTTCCCATTTGCATTTTAAGCATTGTTTTGCTCAGCTACACACCATGCAAGTCAAAAAGAAAACTTGATTACCTGCATCCAGCTCCTCAAAGGTAGTTAGGCTCCTAACTTCCACTGATTTCAGATTTGAGGCTCTGGGCCCAAATCCTTAATAGGTGAGCCACATTCTCACTTTTATTGCTTTTGCAAGTGCCTATGTGTTGGTCCTGAACTATTCCTTAAGGGCACTGAACCTAATTCTGCCTAGAATTTAGGGCCATTTAGGGATCTGGGGCAAAAATCTGTCAGGGGACAGTACTTGGTTCTGCTAGTGAAGGCAGGGGACTGGATTCGATGACCTTTCAAGGTCCTTCCAGTTCTATGAGATAGGCATATCTCCATATATTTAAGAAACGCAGGTGGCCAAAATGCAGGCCTCAGATATCAAGATGCAACACATACCCCTCCCTGTTGTCTCAAAGTTTCTCTCTTCAACTTGGCTACTGTTTCCTCCTCCAGTTTAAAGACCCCACCACGTTGACCACCTTTCTTATCTCCCAACCTTACTAACACATCTCACATTAGATAGTAGCAGCAGCTCTAGTGCCTAAAACAAGAGTGAAGCAGCAAGAGAGGTCTAACGTGAACAGTGGATCAGAGAGCTCTGATACGACAGAGCACTTGTGCTGTCCTAAGGACTATGATCTCCACTATGCAAGATCAAGATTGCACATGCTGGTGTCAGCCTGCAGCCTGAAATTGACCCCGAGGAACACTTTTTTCCAATGCCACAATAGTGACATATAGTGGCGATTAAGGAACTACTCACATAAGATTAGTCTATAGCGGTGGTCCCCAAACTTTTCCTCTCATACCACACCCCCTTACCAGTAATGGAATGTGTCCACGCTCCCCCGGCCAGGAGCAGAGCCAGGGCCAGGAGTGGGGCTGTGGTGGGGAGGTCAAGCTGGGGGTGGGGGGCAAGCTGTGGCCCGGAGCAGAGCTGGGGCCAGGAGCAGAGCTGAGGGAAGAGTAGGGCTGGGTGGCACTTCCTCCCCTGTGGGAGCTGGCCTGGGCCCCCCCAGACATTCCTCCACACTCCCCAAAGGGGTGCATGCCTCACAGATTGGGGACCACTGGTCTATGGCTATTTTAAAGAATAGGGGCAACATTTTCAAAAGTGAAGCTGACAGATTTAGGAGCCTACATATTTATTCCACTTTTACAGATTAGACAGGGTCCTAAGTCACTTAGACACTTCTGAAAATTTTACCCTGCTTGTCCTGTTCAGCTAACTTCTATTGATAACAAATGACACTTACCAACAGCAAGGAGGAGAATACTGGCTACGAAACAGCCTGCGCCTACACTGAGGTAATAAACACCTACTCGCATCTCTGCAGGCCAAAGCGGGAAGAGAGTTGCAGCTATAACCGCAATCACTAAAAATGAAGATAAGAGTTTGAGAAACATGGATAAGTTACCAATTAAAGGGCAACAGCGGTCTGGTGTTGTTGCCTGTAGTAATGTTTGTACAGCACTTTGAATAGGCATTCCCATTATTTGACTGCCATTCAGAAACAGAGTAGGATTTCTCTTGGCCCACAAATACACACATATAAATGACCAGCTTAGGCCATAAAAACCCAATAGAACATGCTTAAGTTTGGAGAGCAAGTGAATATCCCCACCCTTTCATTTTTTGCTTGTTTTTCAGTCCCCACCCTCACCCCCCTTGTCTTCCAAAGAGTTGTGCAGTTTCTGCCCTTCTGCTGTTTGCTGAAGTCTACAAGATTGCGTAAACACATAACTGGCTCCCAACACCACTTTAGAAGCTAAGCACATTACCTTTCAAAGCCCTAAATATATCATGGTCATATAAATTATATCTCCTTAGAGAATTGTGCTTGATCGAGAAATGATATGAACATGGAACTGGGAGCCAGCAACTCCTACATTCTAATGCCAGTTCTGACACTGACTTACTCATGTGGCCTTGCCTTGGCAAGTCACTTCACCTCTCTGCCTCAGTTTTCCTCATTTTATAATTGGAATAAACAAGATTTACCTGCCTCAGGGGTTTGAAAAGATGATCTGTATAAGTCTCAAGATAAAAAGCACCATATAAGTAGTAAGCATTCCATGGTAAGTGTAGACCGAACCCAATATACAAAGCATACTGTACACAACATCCCCACCAGATGTAGCATGGTTAGGCCCTTTATATACTGATCAAAAATATTAATCCATCTACCTTAGGTATTTCCAAGGTGCCCATCACCATAGCGGTTAGGCATAAAGTGTCAACATGATTCTCTAGAAAGGTGCTACCATGATTTCTAAACTCAGGGAAGTTGGGTGCCTTTTAGGCCCTAACTTTTTCCATTTCCCCATTACACAGCAGCATCTAATGAAGAACAACAGACCCGTGTGTAAACATTAAAATTGGTCTAGACTGTAAAAAACAATTGCTTGGGCCAATGATCTACATAAATAATATGGGGAGGTGGAAGGGAAAGGGTATCAATTTTGAGTGTTCACTTCTTATTAAGGACACAATCTATTAGTGTTAAGTAATTGAAATCTACAGATCAGTTAGTAGGTGTAACTGTAAGCGAGGTGCAAATTGATATAAATGTTAATTCTGTGTCTGAATATGAGAGAATAAAAAGGAGCCTTGCTATTCTGAGGTTTTTACTGCATGCACCTTTTCTTTCATTGGTACCAAGGCTGAAGCATGTATCAAATTAGAGCAAAGTGTAAACACTAAAAGGTTTATCCATGGGAAAGAGACAGATGTCTTGAGGAACAGATATGCCTGTTTGGTACTATAGCCTATACTACACATGAACATCCATTCTTACTTACCAAGAACAAGTCCCATGGCAAATGTTTTAAAATGAACTGGGTCATAGATCCACACATACACCTGCAGTAAGAATAATCAGGTTAAAATTAACAAATTATATTCCAAAATAAAGATCTTTGGTAAGAGCTTTCAGATTCATTTCCTCAGCTGCATGTTTCTTTATTACAGTATTACTCTAGTACTATGTTACATTCACCACCAGGTGCCACTCTGCCCTCCAAGTCAGCACTGAACCACGGTACAGCATTGTGGTGAGGGGGCACTGCATTGCTGGAGGTTCTGTATTTTTGGATGCGACATGAAGCCAAGTCTATGTCAATTCTGCTCAGTGAAGTACCTGCAGAAGCAGATATATAACCTTGTGACTACCACCCCTTTAAGCCTACACAAATTGCCCCAGCAATGCACTGATCTTAATCTAACTCAGTGAGCAGAAGGCCTAAGCACAATACTTTTATTGGAGAAGGATGTATAATATAAATATTTAATATTACACTGGTGCCATATCTTGTCAGGCACAAGGATGAAGGCTGGGAGCTTCCAGCATCGGATAAATGCTCTTATTAGAATATATTGCTCACATCCTGGTATGTGTTGGTGCCTTTATTTAAAATATTTTAATGATTTTAATGAAGACTTACTAGTATTATTTACTCCTGAGGGCATTCTGTGCCAAAAAACAAAGTTCTGTGCACAGTATTTTAAAATTCTGCATATTTTGTCAAATAAATGTGGAGGCTCCAGCATGGCATTGGGGAGCACAGGCCACTGGCTGCACAGAGGTGGGAGATCACTGTGCAGCTCCCACTCGGGACACAGACTCAGCAGTGAGGCTGCACCCAACCCTGACACAGCACAAGGACGGGCTGGCCCCAGAAACACCCCAGGACCATGCCACTCAGTGCCACGTGCACCAGGTGTGGGCAGGCAGTCTCAGCAAGGCAGGATCCAAGTGTGGAGGGGCTTAGTGGGGGGGTAAGGGGGAGATCCAGGTGTGGGTTGAGAGGGATCTGTGTGGGGCATTCTGGGTGCGGGCGGCTCAGTGGGGGATCTGGGTGCACAGGGGCTTGTTGGGGGGTTCTGGGTGCAACAGTAATGGGAGTCTGGAGGGGGGTCCAGGTGAATGTGGTTGGGGCTCAGCGGGGTGGGGATCTGGGTGCAGGTGACTCATTGGGGTAGTTCAGGTGCAGGGGGAAGTGGGGCTTGTTGGGGTTCTGGGTGTGGGGAGAGTGAGGCTTGGCAGGAGAGTCTTAGTATGAGGGGGTCTGGATGCATGGGGGTTGGGTGGATGGGGGAGTAGCTCCCTGTACAGTGATCCCTCCCCCTGCAGTTGAGGAGCGATAGGTGCAGGAAGTGGGGAGTTTGCAGAGCTTCCTACAGCCACGGTATAAATCTGGGGGTGGATCTGACACAGTCCCAGATGCCGTGCGGGGGAAGAGGAAGTCCCATCCTCCCCAGCCCAGCTGGGACTAGCAGCTGAGCCCAATGCAGAGTAGGAGCCACCAGCCGGGACTTCCCCAGTCCCGCCCTTTTCCCCACAGTGATTTACCTCTGTGCCAGCTGCCCTGGGCACCCACAACATACTGCTGGGGAGCGTCACATGACTGCTCTTGCGGCTTTCTCATCAGAAAGTCATTTTTCTGCAGGGAAGCAAAGAAATCTGCGGGGAAAATAAATTCTGCACAAGTGTAGTGGCGCAGAATTCCCCCAGGAGTATATTATTTTCCATTAATAATACATAGCCCTTTATTCTTTCAGCATCTTACAAACATTAATCCTCATTAATCCTTTTATCTGGCTTAACCGAAAATAACATTTAGCTCTATATTTCTACTTAGGACTTGAAGTTTAGCATGAGACTGGCATAAACTTCCCTAGTTCTCAAAGACCGACTTTTTGCGGTGCTGATAGTTGTCTCTCATTTACTGACCAACCAGTGGTGCCTCAATAGCCCACTTGAGCATTCATTTGTAATGCTTTCATGAGTGGGAAGCATGGAGCTCTCTAACCTCCAAGAATCATTTGTGAGCAAAACATTAGCTTGATGCACAAAAGGTAAGTCATGAAGGGTTCATCTCCCAACTGTAAGGAAGTAGGAAAACATCATAGGATATCTTCAGATAATTACAGGTAAATAATTTTCCCTTCTCTTAAGCAACAAAATCACTTTCCTGAATGGATTCCTAGAATCCTTCTTAAAAGAAGCTTTAGCTAAGGATAATTTATGAAAGATGTTTTCTCCAGTTCACATTAGGTAACAAATTCATGGAAATGAAAGAGCGTCAGAAATAACACTAAATCAGTGTTTATGGAGCTTTGGAGGTACTGGCCATGAAGCCATAACTTTCAGTAAAAACAAACAAACTCATGTTCCCAACAGGAAAAAATATATACTGCTCTAGGTGCCAAAAGGCACCCAGGAGAAAGAGATCAAGGGAAAACCGGCAGCAAGACAGGATGCTCAAAAGAAGACAAATGTAGGAATAAACGGAGGTAAGGGAGATAAGTTCTCTCTGATAGGCTTAGACAAATGGCAATTAGGAGCAATAATTTATACCCAGTACCAGGGTACAGTGTCATCTTAATCCCCACAGTTGCACCACATTGTACCAAAGGTGTTCATGGGAACTACACAATCCACTTGAACCAGGAATTCACTCACCCTAAGGAAAAGGTTTCTTGCCAAAGTGTAGAGTACTTTGAACTAGTATGATTAATTAATGTAATTAAAGCCAGATAGCACCTTCATCTAGTAGTGAAGACTCAAAGTACCTGACAGCAGTAACTGGTGACCTTCACAGCTGAAAAGAAGGTGACTGTTACGTCAATTGCATACCAGACATACAAACCCACTACTGTAGGTACTCACCAATTTTGTGAAGAAAGTTTCTCTCGATGTATAGTCTGCAGGATAGGCAGAGAACTGGAACCAGTCATAACAGTCACAGTTCTAACGGGACACTCCTTTGCTGACCACCGTCAGAAAGGAATTTAAGGAAACATTCCAAGGGCCAATGAGACACAGCAGTTGGTCTATGTATGAGACACATTTCCCTCTGTTTAAATGGGCAAAATCACTGAGAAGTACAGGAATTCCCTCTTGTCTCAAGATATAAGTGCAAGAGCAGGAATCCAGACAGTATTCTGGTGGCGGAGCCTAGTTAAGAATTCAGGCGTGCCTGACTTCCAGTCCCATGTTCAGACCATGAGGCTTCTAGATGGCAGCCACCTTGGACTCCTTTCCCTCTAACTGACTTTTGAAGCCCCAACTTTTGTTTAAAAATACTTCAGTATGGCATGATCTATTAGCAAGAGAGGCCAGCAAGTTTCTGCCCAAGCTGGTAACTATCAAAAGGGCAGAAGGAAAAAGTCTGGAGAAATTAATCAGTCTCACTATTTTGTTGTCAATGTACTGGTCACTGATAAATGTAGGAAGTGTAGAAATATAAGTTATACACAAACCTCACCTCATTTCCATCCAGAAAAACTTGATCTTCATGTGGCTCAAGTTTAAATTTTCTCTTGGTTTCCTTTTTCTTGGGTGTTCCTGGGCTTTCATCCTAAGAACATATATCAATCATGAAACAGAAGAAATAATTAAAAAGAAATTTAGAGAGACAGTAAAAGGCTCCAGATTCATAGGTCCCATTTTGAAACGTTGGCTGCATCCATATACCCTTATTACAGAGTTGCTTATGAGTGTTGAACAACAAGACTACTACTGCAGAAGCACTTCCCATTACTAGCCAACATTTCAAACTAGGACTTCCATTTCTACACATGCAACAGCACACACAAATTTGGTGCACTGTCTTATATATGTACAAATGTTAATATATTGGTGTGGCACTCTCCACCTCTACGCAGCACCCTGGAACCCTCATATTCACCCCAGTCATATAAATTATTATATATTTCATACAAAACATGCCATGTAAGATATCATATGAAAGGTCACAATCTGGTGAAATTGACTGTTCTGTCAAAGTATGTATATTGTTAGTGTGTATGAAGTTATGAAATTTTGCTATATGGTTGCTACTGAAATATGTTGCAAGTTTGAGGCTGTGTCTACACTGCCACTTTCAGCGCTAAAACTTTAAGTTGTTCAGGGATGTGAAAACACACACCCCTGAGCAACAAGTTTTAGCGCTGAAAAGTGCCAGTATAGACAGCGCTTTATCACGGGGAGCGGTGGGGTTTTTTTTATTGCCAGGAGAGCTCTCCCTCGGCGATAAAACGTGTCCACACTGCCCACGTCACAACGCTGCCACGGCCGCACTGTAACGTGGGCAGTGTAGACATACCCTGAGCGTTGTCCAGTGCTAGTTCTCCAGTGACAACAAAGGAGGTTATCCTCTCCCAGGAGGGTGTTAAGAGACCATTAATCAGCAGGGGAGTGGCAAACAAGGGGTTTACAATGCTGTAAGAGTGCTGCACAAGCATCACACAATGGGGGATTGCTCAACTCTGTGACTCAGCAGAGCCCACCAGGACATATCTGGGCTAGTGTTTTCCAGGCACATGGACTGAGGATATAAAATAGGGGACAATGGCATCATGCTTCTGCCTCTCTCATCCCCCACCTACTCTAGAAGCAACAAGAACGCTGTGAAGACAAAGACTTGAACTGAGGAGACTGGTCTCAGGCTTAAAGGAGAGGCCTGTGTATTAAGAACTGTGACCTACTTGCAATATCCAGTGAGCTGAGAAAAACTGCTTGATCTAAATACTGCCTAGTCTACTAAGATGTAGACCATGCACTTAACAAAAAAAAAGAAAAGAAGAAAAGGTAACTCTCTCACCTTTTGTGCCTACTGCTTATAATCACTTAATATTTATCATTCTGTAGTTAATAAATCTGTTTTACATTTTACCTAAAACTGTGTGTTTTGCTAGAAGTGCTTGGGAAATCTCAGCTCAGGTTACAAAGGCTAGTGTGTGTCCTCTCCACATCGAGGGAGGGGTGGACTGGGTAATAAACTTACACTGGTCAGGCTTCTGACTAGGGCAAGACGGTACATTCTGGGGGTGCAAGGCTGGGGAGATTTGCTGGGGCCTCTCTCTGTGAGATTCGTGAGTGGCTCAGGGAGCATTCACGCAATTAGCTGGCTGTGGGGCTCCACGTGCTGTTGTGCTAAGTGATGATAGTGCCTGGAGAAGTTTGCTGCTTATCACTAGCAAAGCAATATGAGAGACAGCCCAGGCTGGAGAGTTAAGGGGGTACAGCGGGACCCCAGTTCCAGGTTGTACCCCGGGGATCCCGTCACAACTGGTACAAAGCATGTTCCAACCGAAGACAAATGTGTTTTGTTTGTTAGTGTAAATTCTATCTTCTCTGTCATTACTATAAAATGATGAGGTGCACAAATGGAGGCCAGGTTGGGCTCCCTTGGAAAATTTAGATCCAGATATTTAAAGTAGTAAGTATATTTTAAAGCCCAAAGTAATAGAATAGCAAGGAGATGGTAGATTAAATTTTGAATCGAACAAACTTACCCTTTTAAAAACTAGGTTTTTCACAGTAGTTAGTAGTATCTGCTAACAGGTTTGACTGTCTTCTTTTTTGGGTTGCACTTACCTTCTTGCACTCTTCTTTCTCACCATCCTTTCTCTTTTCCTTCTCTTTCTCCTTCTTAGTCTTTTCATCTTTGCCACTTTCCTTCTTGCTTTTTTTCTCATCCTCTTTCCCACTCTCAGTCTTTCCTTTCTCTTTTTCTTTTTTTGTGTCCTTATCAGGCTTCATTTTCATCACTTTCAATGCTCGGTGAAAGAACTGTTTCTTTAGGAGTCTTACAATAAAAAGGTTATATTACTAAATCATTTCAGAGTTACTGGGGTGGTTATATGTTTAGAACACAATTACGTTATTGGATATCTGTGACAGCATGATGCAAAGACAGTGTCGCACCAAGCAGGACTGGTTATTAATAAACACAGTGGGCCTGATTCTCCTCTGCCTCACACCTGGGTGCCTTCTTTGTATGCCTGTGCAAAGTGGGAGTAAAACCTCTAGCTTCCTGATTCAGTTGCATTTTCAGAGATGTAAATGACAACACCAGGTGCAAGAGAGTGGAAAATCAGGTCCATTGTTTAAATTATTTTTTTTACACTCTCTCATTTGATACACTTTCTTTCAACGTTTCTCTTTAATTACATGTCAATATTTCCCACAGAAGCAGGAGATATGGGAAGTGGACATACAACTTACCAGGCTATGTGGTTCAGAGCTGTAGGCTGACCCAAGATGTACTACTGGAACCAAGGTAACACACTTAAACAACCACATTCTGTGCTGTCCCAAGCAGAAACTTGGTGCAAAGTGAGGGGGAAAGTGTTGGGGAGACTTTTACATCTGAGAAACCAAGCATATGCCAACTGAGCCAGCCAGAGCATAGAATACTGTGGTCATGGCCTCTGCCACTACAAGGGCAGGGCAGGCTGGGGCTGCAGGAGGCAGGAATTAAAACACCAGAGAATCTGGCCCTTACTTTGTGGTCTAGTTAGTTTGAATTATTGCCATCACTTCACCCAGTAACTGATTCCCGTCCTTTCATTTATCTATTATTATTGTAGATCAGGTACCTTTGTCAGAGCTATTTATGGTAAATTTACCTAAATATTTTACAGGAAAAGAAATCAGCTGAACTACTTCATTGTAAAAACTATGTGCAGAATGATAGTAAAATAAAACAGACAGCTGGAAGCACAACAAAAATTAAACAGATAGAAAGAAAAACAATGTTTCATTCTTTTTTCCTTTTTAAGGCAGAGTAACTTTAGTAAGAATGTTTGAAAAATAGTCCAGTTCTGCTAATCTGATCCTAAGCTGCATTGCTTTCAGCCTGACCCTGCAGTTCCTATGCACACAAACTCCCACTAAAGCCAGTGGGCATATTTAATGCAAAATGGCAGTAGAATCAGGTCCTCAATCCCTTATTCAAAAGAAGAAAAAAAAGGTTACTTACCTTACAGTAACTGAAGTTCTTTGGGATGTGTTTTCCACATGGATTCCACTCTCGGTGCACATGTTCCTCCTGCCTGTAAGATTGGATTCTTTTGGCCAGCAGTGTCCATTGGGGCTGCACCTGTGCCCTAGATCTCCTTGCTTCCCATCCACCCCCCACCTGAGGCATAAGGGTGGAGCGACCCCAACCATCCTTCAGGTCCTTCGCCAAAACAGAATCCCAGAGGAGTAGGACTCTAATAGCAAGAAAGGAGGGCAGGGTGTGGAATTCACCTGGGCAACACATCTCAAAGAATCAGTTACTGTAAGGTAAGTAAGCTCTCTTTCTTCCAGTGATTGTTCACACAGATTCTACACTTGGTGAGTAACAATCAGTCCATTTGCTGGTAGGTATCCTACTTAAACAAAAACGGCAAGACAGCCCTACCAAGATAGGCATCCATTCTGGAAGCCTCTGCCAAAGAATGAGTGTCCCCACAATAAGGGTCTGAATCCCCAATCCTTTGAGCTGATGTAATGGCAACTAAAAAGGCAGTCTTCACTGATAGCAACCTGTTCCCTATACCACCTAAGGACTCTAAAAGGAGACCCATCTATCCCGTTAAAACTATATTGAGGTCCCAAGAGGCAGGTGACTCCTGAACTGGAGGGGGTAAAAAACATAAAACTAATGAATAGGGCCTTTAAGAAATCTAGCCACTCTAGGATGGAAAAATACAGTTTGGCCCTGGATAGCAGGGTGATGTGCAGATATTATTGCTAGATAAACCCTTATGGAAATAATAGGGAGGCCAAAGTTGTTTCAGGTCTAGTAAACAGTCCAATTCGATGAAATGAGAGTTGTTGAGGACAATAGTTTAAAATCATTTTTGTGGAAGATGGCTTTTGTTGACCTGAAATCTAACAAGACTTTTATGAACGCTCTGCTTTGAGTCAGTGTGGCAAAGAACTTTAAGGCTTCTTTAATCAAGTTGGTCACTTGTTGCAGTGATCTTTCCTGGATCAACCCATCATTGGGATATTGATAGACCTGGATCCCTTCTCTCCTTACGTGAGCTGCTACAACTGCCAAGTCCTTGATGAACAGTACTGGTGCTGTGGAAGACCAGAAGACAAGACACTATACTGGTAATGAGATGTTCCTACTAGGAATCTGAGGTATTTCCTATGAGCCAGCTGTATGGATATCTGAAAATAGGTGTCTTGAAAGGTTAGAGCCATGAAAGTCTTGAGGATCTAATGAAGGCTCGAGTCACCATCCTGAACCTGAAATGGTGGATGAAGTTGTTGAGACATCAAAGGCCCAGAATGGGATGCCAGCCACCTTTCTTCTTTGGAATGAAATTATAATGTGAATAAGAACTCCTTCCACTGAACTCAAAGGGCATCTCCTTCCACTGCTCGGAGATGCAGGAGAGAAACCACCCCTTGCTTCAACAGTATCTTGTGAGAGGGTCTCAGAAGAAGAATGGGGAAAGTACCTGAAGGGTAGTAAGCAACTGGAACTGCACGCAATACCTGTTGCTGACAATCTCTCACACCCACTGGTCCACAGTGATCCCAGCCCAGGCTTCCCCGAAAAAAGAAAGGCAGTTGCCAAAAGGGCTCAACTATGGCATGAAAACTGCTGTTGAGAGGAAGACGTCATGTGCATTGTAGCAGAGAAAGAGGTGGTGGGTTGTCTATTCTGGAAGCTCTGCTTCTCCCTTACTGGCTCCACTGTCCTCGGAAAGTTATAACAGTATGGAGCAGAGCGATTATTTCTGAAGGAGTCTTGAGGTCTGGTTTGCTTTCTTCTTGGGGCTGAGGTGTACAAACCCAGAGAGCGCAAAGTGACTCAGGAGTCCTTTAACAAGGGGAGGGCCTCATCGGTTTTTGATACATTTCTTCAGTTTTGGAATGCCTTAAAAGTCATCTGTTGGATAAGGTAGAGAGATTGGCTACCATATCAGGGGAGGAGGATGAAATTGTTGCCGGGATCAACTGTGCCTCTACCTGTCTGTTATAGCCTCCTCCCTCTTAGGGGAAGGCGATCTTACCCTAGACGTGAGGGCAGAGGATGTTGTTTTGAGGGCATATGGCTGCATATACCAGGCAGCCCAGTAGGGCCGTGACTGATAAGTACGAACTGTTGGGCCCGCTCTGCCTTTATGCCCTTGAGTGTGGGGGCTGGAGGACATTTAGAGCACAGGCCCACCCCCAACAAGCACTGCTGGCCAAAAAAAATCCAATCTGGTGTGCATAAGGTGGAATCCATGTGGACAATCACTTGAAGAACACCGCCACATTTAAAGCTTCTCCCAATTCCAGTCTTTACTGGAAAGTTCATTTTGCTCCTACAAGTCATGAAGTAGGAACTTAAAATCTGTCTTTGCTGCCCTCCGATGCAGCCAACAGTTTCCTGATATTTGTGGGTTATAGAGCCCAGGCCTTCAGAGCAGCAGTCCCACAAGAATTCTTACATAAGAATGGTCATACTGGGTCAGACCAAAGGTCCATCTAGCCCAGTATCCTGTCTTTTGACAGTGGCCAATGCCAGGTGCCCCAGAGGAAATGAACAGAACAGGTAATCATCAAGTGATCCATCCCCTGTTGTCCATTCCCACCTTCTGGCAAACAGAGGCTAGGGATACCATCCCTGCCCATCCTGGCTAATAGCCATTGATAGACCTATCCTCTATGAATTTATCTAGATCTTCTTTGAACCCTGTTATAGTCTTGGCCTTCACAGCATCCTCTGGCAAAGAGTTCCACAGATTGACTGTGCGTTGTGTGAAGAAATACTTCATCTGAAAGAGCAGCTATTCTGCTAGATAAACATTAAAATGTTTGTGGAATTGGGAGAAAGATACTTACTTTGCTATTATTTTACTGTCTCCTTTCTCCTTCAGGGGTGCTGCTCCAGTGGCAAAGACACCAGTTATTACAGGATTGTGCCCAAATAAGTTCTTCTAATTGTTAACGACTATATAATTACAATTACTAAACTACATTATTTATATGTTACTGATACAACACCACAAATTTTTTCAAATATTCTAATCAAAAACATACATTGCTTCAGCAGTCTCTTTTGAAACATCTATAATGTACACACAAAAGGTTAAGAAAAATAGTGAAGATATAATTTTTGAACGTATCTGTCCCATTTTCAAAAAGAGCCCAAGTGATTTAGGACCTTCAGAAAATGGAACTTTAATGCTCTTGAAAATTTTACTTGGTATTAAGACTATTTATCTTGACTAAAAGGCCATACCTGTTGCAATAGTCAACTATAGACTCTCGAGTTGTAAATAAGGCTTCTTCTCCCTTCTTGGCTTTCGCCCATTTAGAATCCAAAAGGCAGTCCACAGCTTTTGAGGCTGAAAGGAAGAAAGAAAAAACAAACCTGTGATAAAATATAGAAAGAGCTCACTTCAATATTTGATCCACCCAAATACTACAAAAACAGAATCTGTAATTAGTTATCTCAGTTTTGCTAAATACCGGAACAAAACCCTACCTGCATAATGAAACAAAAACACCCTATTCTTAGAAAGATAGACCACAGTGTTGCAACAGAACTCCCACTGATGCCAATGGGAACTTTGCCTGCATAAAGAATCCAGGTTCCGAAGCATACTTTTTACAATATTATATTACAAACCAATTTTAACAGGGCATTGCAAGATAAAATCCTACCCCAAATAAGAATTTTGTTATAATTCCAAAACTAAGGTGTGGAGATTTTCTGTTTTTTAAGAAATCCCAATGGAACCTTAAAAAAGAGATTATCCTCTACAGTAGTAGTCTGTGCTGCTAGTGAATGAAAATCAAAAAAGTTAAACTGATTAGTCCATTTTTACTATCCAAGCTGAAATGCATGAAGTAAAACATGTAAGTAGCAGAAATAAATTTTAAAAATCTGATTTTTTTTTTCAAGGCTTGATTTTTTTATTTTTAACATGACAGTTAAATCTTTAAATATTCTTGGCCAAATTCTATGAAAGGGAGCCATGTGACCATCTAAAGCAAAAATCTGGCACAAAATATGAAACGGATTATTATGTCCCGGCTCTAAAAGTAACAGCAACACACTAATCATGGAGCAGATAAGATAAAAGGAACACGCGTAGAGTTATTTGTTTATCCTGGAAAATTCTGATTAGCCTGTTCCCTGAAATTGCTGTCCCACGCCTTCTGTATAAACTGGCTTGCAGACACCAAATGTCCAAACATATACGAAGGTGTAAGCATGTGCATACAGGCTCAGAAAGAGTGTCTGAAATCATAATGAAGATTTTAAAGCTTAAAACAACCAAACAAAACAAACCCCTAACTCCCATAACGCAACTCTGAGAGATCCTATTAGTTACTTTAGAAGTTTAAAGGCTCCAGGACAGATCCTGGCCTCCAATAAAGTTACTTTGCACTGGTAGTACCTTGCAGCCTTCAAGCCATCTTAACCAGATACCAGAATATGGGAATTTCTCTGGCATAGTGGAATATTCAGGTGTCAGAAAGAGAACGTAGCCAGTCCCACAGCATTGCTTCCCAGTCTCATCACAGAGGGCATTTTGGGGACACAAGGCCTGGCTGGAGTGCTGCTGTGCTCTGGTACTCCTTGGCTACAGAATGGCTCTGTGGGGGCCGCTGCAGTCAGGTGTTTAGCGAGAAGATAATTTACAGCAGAACTACCTTTGTCCAACTCTTCAGCTGCACTGACTGGAGCTCTGGCACAGCTGATGAAATATCCTTTTTTCCCTTCTTTTTTAATATTTACACTTTGTACAATAGCTATCGCATAAACAGGCTGCCAGTCTGGACTCCAATTATATCACTTCCAAACTGAAAGCCTTTGCTTTCAGACAATCATTATTGAAGCATTCTATTAATGTTATTGATTATACCACGTGATCTCCCAGTTTGAGGTTGTATGAATGTAAAACACAAACGCAGCTGTTTGTACGTGTAGCTAGGAAAAGAGTTACAATTTTTTCACTCTTTAGTCTGGCATATTACACATTTTTGTTTTACAATCTCTATTATTGAGGGTTTTTTTAAAAAAAAAGCATAATGTCATATAACTATGCTCCATACAGTGCCAGATCGTCATACCAGAAAAATGTAAACTTAATGAAAACACTTCCAAAATCCAGTCCAATTACACAGAACACAGTTAAGTCCTTACTCCAAATTCAAGTTTGTTGGAACTCTAGAATAGCTTCATGGCAAAATATATTACTGAACCATTCTGTCAATCATAGAATCATAGGGTTGGAAGGGACCTCGAGAGGTCATCTAGTCCAGTCCCTTGCACTCATGGCAGGACTAAGTATTATCTAGACCGTCCCTGACAGGTGTTTGTCTAACCTGCTCTTAAAAATCTCCAAAGATGGAGATTCCACAACATTCCTAGGCAATTTATTCCAGTGCTTAACCACCATGACAGTTAGGAATTTTTTCCTAACGTCCAATCTATACCTCCCTTGCTGCAATTTAAACCCATTGCTTCTTGTCCTATCCTCAGAGGTTAAGAACAACAATTTTTCTCCCTCCTCCTTGTAACAACCTTTTATGTATTTGAAAACTGTTATGTCCCTGCTCAGTCTTCTCTTTTCCAGACTAAACAAACCACATTTTTTCAATCTTCCCTCATAGGTCATGTTTTCTAGACCTTTAATCATTTTTGTTGCTCTTCTCTGGACGTTCTCCAATTTGTCCACATCTTTCCGGAAATGTGATGCCCAGAACTGGACACAGTACTCCAGCTGAGGCCTAATCAGTGCAGAGTAGAGCAGAAGAATTACTTCTCAGTGTCTTGCTTACAACACTCCTGTTAATACATCCCAGAATGATGTTCGCTTTTTTTGCAACAGTGTTACATTGTAGACTCATATTTAGCTTATGGTCCACTATGATCCCCAGATTCCTTTCCACAGTATTCCTTCCTAGGCAGTCATTTCCCATTTTGTGTGCGCGCAAATGATTGTTCCTTCCTAAATAGAGTACTTTGCATTTGTCCTTTTTGAATTTCATCCTATTTACAATTCTGTTTTATATCCCTCAGTAGGAATTAAATTATTTCCTACTCCACACAAGACAAATGGTTTAGAAGGAGAACCTGAATCAGAAGCAAAAGAAGAAGAAAAAAACAGATAGGAATACACTGATCATCTTGGCTGTATTCTGGGTGTTGCAGGGAGACTTGCCCCTTTAAGATGGAGAGGGGCCCACTAAACCTGTGAGTGGTCAGGTGCAGGGCCATATCAAAAGGAGGAGACTGAGACAAAGAGAGAGTGTGAGAGCATGTCAGAGTCAGGAAGGGGGGCAGGCATGAGCAGCCTGAGACCAGAGGAGAAACAGAAGAGTAGCAAAGAGTGGCCAAAGGGAAAGAACAGTAGGAAAACAGTAACTGTGAGCTACTGGTGACGAGTTCTGAGGAAAGCTGTTGGGAGGACTGACTAGCGCTGGGGAACCTTTATGAGTTGCAGGAAAGCTTGTGCAGAGGCCTTAGGAACGAGGGAAAGAACCGGTCTGATCAATGCAAGCCAGAGCTAGATGCAAGGAGTTGATTCTAGAGGAAGATCCCCAGGACCAGAGGTAAAACTCATAGGTAAAGAGGCCTGGGGAGTGGAATGCTGCAGGGATCTAATGTGGGGCTATAGAACATGACTTGTGGGAAAGAAACTGGTCTTGGAACTCTCAGGTGAATGCCCTGAGAGTGAGGGTTCTGGAACAGGGATAAAGAAACTGGGGTTGAAGAGTTAACAACTGTCAGGTGGGCAACCAGAGAATGGTGACCTCTCAACAGGACTGAAGAGTTCTATGTTGTAACCTTGAAGAATACTGTGTTCTACTTTGGGGTTTTGAGAGAAACTGTTTTTACCATGAGGGATCTGAAGATTGTGGCACTTTATATGAATAAAAGAGTTTGAATTTGCTGCTGAGACACACAATATTCATTTGCACAGGCAGCTGAAATGGAAACTGAGGTGGACTATGCCTGTGCTACTAATGTTGGCAGCAGGAGGGTGCTCACATTGACGTTTCCCTGTAACACCGAGGGATATACAATAGAGCACTTTTTCTCTACCCAGGCAAAAAAGACTTTGAACTACTATAGTATTACAGCACCATTATGCCAAATACAGGGGGAGTAATTCTGATACCACACCACACATGCCCTACTCCTAAGCCAGCAGGGGATGGGTACAAGTGAAAATAGTATCCTTAGCCCCTTCAGCCAGGAAGGTCACCTTAACTTGCGTCTTTTAAGGGTGGTGATGGGAGAGGGGTGGAGAAAGGAGGGGGCGGATGCCCTTCAAAACATAAAACAAATGATTGGCATAAACATTTTAAACATCAACATGACTTACTGAACACTCAAGCAAGAAATGCTTTCATTTTATGAGAGTGGAATTTGCTGTTATATTACTGCCATTTTTGTATAAAATTTTACCAGTGAATAAAAGATCAGGAGGATAGGGTGTCATCTCCAAAAGTTACAAGGAAAATAAGTGATTGAAAAATATAACCATTCAAACTACCAAGAAAGTTATAATACAAGTATATAGTTCTTACATAGCCCTTTATATCTGAAAAACACTATGAAGCTTAATTGAGCCTCACTACACCCATCTGAGGTATGTAATTATTATCCTCATTTCCATTTTACAGATAGAGAAACTAGGGCAGGAAGGTTCAGAAGCTCATCCAAGGCTACAGAAAGAAGTCTGTATGAAGTTATAAGTAGAAGTAGGACTTCTTATCTCATAGTCCTAACGCTACACAAAACACCTCACAATTTTTGTAATGTTACTTCACAATGAAAAGTGAACTAAAAATAGGGTTTGAAAAAAAATCACTGGCCATGGAACATGGGAAGTTTTCCCTGGTGATTATGAGAGACTACGCCATCAATTTCATATTAAAAGAATTTATACCTCTTATCATTACAAAGATAAGTTTCCGGATGAGAACAGAATAGCCAATGTAGTATTGTCTTGCCAAGTCTGCACACAGTACCTCTACTACTCCTCATAGCTCAGAGAGGCAGCAAACAATTAAATTAACAAGATTCTGGTTAGTTTCCTGCTTCCATTCAGACCCTAGAGGAATACTGTGAAGCTATCATGAATCATGTTAATTTAATGCTGCTACTGCTGTTTGACAAAGCTATGGCTTTAATCACAGAGAAAAAAGACCCAAAAACTGGAGACTAAGAGGAATAGTGTGGCGGGAATTTGCTGCCACTTTCCCCTCAGCAACTTGAAGGCTCTGGGGAAGTAAAGTAGCAGAGTCTTTCCCTTTCACAGTAACCAAGATACTCAAGAGGATGGGGAAGAGACAGAAAGCTATTTCTCCCTTTCAGCAGCTAAAGGTGGGATGTGGTGTCAGATTTATCAGACACCTACTACTCAGTGACTGATGTGACCATTGGAGCCCCCAAGCAGGGTGCAGGGACAACTCCCTGTTAGAAATCTCAGTCCTCCTCCCTTACCAGCAGTTAGGGGTGGAAGACAGACCAGGCTTTTCACCAGGGTGTCTTACTCTGGACCTCACTTTGCTTTCCTGTGTCTTCTGTATCTACTTCAGGTTGGTAAATGTAATCTTCTGACTAGTAAGTGCCTTGTTAATTTCCCTGGGCTATAAACCTTATACAGCTTACTAATTCAAAATATTAGTAACCTACATTAAAAAAAGAGTACAATATTAGTAAATATGCAGTATCATTATTTGGTTACAAGTAATCTTACCAATAAAATAATCAACTCTGTGGCCCATCATGTTGGTAGATTTGGTTGGACAGTTGAAACGTAGGTATTTGGCTACAGCTTTCTCCTCTTTGAATGGCTCACCAACTTCCTATAATATAAAAATATAAAATTAATACTGATTTAAACACACAGCCAAGACAGTTTCATTTGAACTTAAATCTCAACTGCTTTGAAAAGCACCAAGTTTTTTTATGGCAATATATAAATAATGAACAGCATGGTCCTTGCTCCAAAGGACTTTCAGTCTGCATAAGACAACTGAGCCAAAAATTCAGTTCTGAGATGGTCTGAAGACCATGTCATGAGGAGATCAAAGCTTGAAGGCTTTGCAAAAGTGAGTTAAAGGAGGAACCGAGGAGAAGGGAGGTACTTGGCACAAGGAAAGTGGGATGCTGTTCCAAGCATACAGGACCGCATGAAAGAAATTATAAAGCTGAGAGTGGAAAGAGACAAAATGGACAACCCAGGAGTCAGAGACTGTCAGATGATAAATGTGCAGACATGTTGGCAGAGCTGAGTGGCACAGAACCTTAAAGACAATGAGAAGCTTGAACCTATTGTGGAAAAGGAGTGGAAACTAATGAAGTCTTTCAAGGTAGGGAGGCACTTACAGAATCTTATGACTGGTAGCTGTAGGTGGTACCACATGACTTGAGAATGACTTTACAAGCAGAAACTGAGACAACAATTGAAGAGACGCTACCAGTTTGGAGAAAGGAAGTATCAAGACAAAATGTGCTGGGCTAAGATGTAGAAACCTCAACCATCCTCACAAAAATGGGTATTTGGGAAGAAGGATTAGCTGTTTTGCATGTGTGAATATTAACATATTTGTAAGAATGTAAAGTGATATATTAGAGTGTGTCTGCAACCCAAATACCACAGTGACTAGATCAGTCACTGCAGAATAATGCTGTCATGAAATGGAAAATACCATCTTTGTGCCTGTGCTTGCTTTGCAGGACTGCGGAGCATGGCACTAGATCAGACTGGATCACTTACATGGCAGTATGGAATATGAATGCTCTATAGATATGCATCAGTTATTTTTAATCCATAACATGCCTGTCATGAACCACCTCTGGTCTTGCACTTAAAATGTATTGCTATAATTCTGCAATAAACACATTAAATGGAAATGCAAAGCTCAAGTATTTTTTTTTAAACCAAATTGAAAAGTTTTAGACAGAGTGAGAGGGTATTACTAAAATTAAAATTTTTTTACACAAATATGAAGAGCTTGTAAAATAAATTGGTTGATGAGTGGTCATCCCATCTGAGCACGCTGTTGCCTTTCCTATCTGAATGGACAACTTTAAAAGGAAATTACACCTAACATGTGACACACACATTAGCAAATGACAGAATACACTGGGTAATTCTCAGAATGCCAGTATCTTCCAGACTAAATCCTTTGGAGGATGTATCTTGTACACACATATATATGCAACACACGTAAGGTTAAAAACACATGCCTGTACTGTATTACAGTGGATGATTGTACATTAGCCCTTATATAGGCAAAATGAAACATTTCTCCATGTTCATACTTGATTTCTGAATTTTAACTTGAAATCTTTGTAAATCTACCCCATAGCAATGCATAAAAAAACTATACAAATAGACATACCCAAACACCACACATAACTATGCATCTATAATTGATATGAACTGACTCGCTCTATTGTGTTGATACTTTGACATGCATACTGATGTTATAAATACTGATGAATAAATATAGTAGGTTAATTTTCACTTAAAGCTTTTGTAATATTTGTGAGTTGCCACCCGATCAAATAAACTATATTTAGTACAATAGTTCCCTACAGGACAAATGTCCTTATTTCACAATGCAGAGTATGGAACTGCTCTCTTGGAAAAATTATCATCATTCACATTTAGCATCAATGCTTAATTTTACTGCTAGTCTTGTTTATGTTTTTCCCATCTGTTATCCAGCCAGTTCAGGATTGTTCCCTACCTACAGTGCATTTTCTAATGTTCTGTCCAACCTAGTTTTCAGTGTTCTAAGCAATAGAGTTCTCCCTTGGGAGACCATTCCAGAGTTAAATAGCTCTTACTCTTAGAAAGTTTTTCCTGATAATTAGCCTACATGTTTCCCTCTCAGTTTCATCCTATTACTTGTAGTTCCAGATTTGTACTGCAGTGTTAAAATAGACTGCTGAATGAAAAAAGTTGAAGTGACAGACACCAAGTGTACATGGGCATATTAAAAAAAACCAAAACCAAAAAACAGAATACAGTGAAACCCCGCTATAACGCAATACTTGGGGTCCAAAAAATTCCATCGCGATAAATGCGGGATCGCATTATAGCAGGGTTACGAAAATTTATCGTTTCTAGCCGGTCTCTTCTCTTCTCCCCAAAGCGGAGAAGTTTCAAGCTGGTCAGTTTCAAGCCAGTCTCTTCTCTTCTCCCCAAAGCAGAGAAGACTGACCAGCTTGAAACTTTTCTGCTTTGGGGAGAAAAGAGACAGCTTGAAACTGACCAGCTTGAAAGATCTCCACTTGGCT
Organism: Macrochelys suwanniensis; assembly: GCA_033296515.1. Classification (NCBI taxonomy): domain Eukaryota; kingdom Metazoa; phylum Chordata; order Testudines; family Chelydridae; genus Macrochelys; species Macrochelys suwanniensis. The sequence goes on from CM065783.1 coordinate 15,872,288, forward strand.
TGAAACTCAAGCTGGTCAGTTTCAAGCCAGTCTCTTCTCTTCTCCCCAAAGCTGAGAAGTATCCAGCTGTCAGTTTCAAGCTGGTCTCTTCTCTTCTGGTCAAAGCTGAGAATTTTGACCAGCTTGAAATGTCTTCCTTTCGGGAGAAGAGAGGAGACCGACTTGAAACTGACCAGCTTTAGTTTCAAGCCAGTCTCTTCTCTTCTCGCCAAAAGGGGAAGCAGGGGTAAGGGGGAAGGAACAGGGGAGATGGGGAGGAGATGGAGCCAGGGTCGGCTCCAAGCAAGGAAGCACGCTCCGGACGCTTTTTTTTTTTTTTTGGTGCTTGGGGCCGCGGGAGCCACTTTATGATCGCATTATAGCCGAATTCACGTTATCGCGGGGCACGCTATAGGGGGAGTGTGTGTCAGAGACTTAAATATATTTCTCTTTTTAAAGATGCAATTTGACAGACCTTTATTTCAGAGCTAAGAATATCAAAACAACAAATATTTCAACTCCCATTAACTTGAGTGGGGCCAGAATTTCAGCCCTAATATCCATTTATGCACATTCCTTTTCTTGTAGGCACATTTTGTGTCATCTAGATGCCTAAATAACAGATTATGTATGTAATTTGCAAGCACAAATGCCCTAAATTATTTCCTCAAATGATTGCAGGTTCAAAACTATTCCTGAAAATGGAGGCCTGGTGAAGATCCAGATGAGACAATTAACCCTATGTACTCTAATCTCCCCTCAACATGCATTTGTAATTTCCATTGATGCTAATGATGGCTCTGCGTGGGCGCAAACAGAGAATGGAGCTACCGATATTTGACAAATTAAAAACTTCTGAAGCTTTTAAAACCTGTGCATGCTAAGCTGGTCTTAAGCTTCTCTCTCTTTTGTTCCCACGTAGGTGTGACTTGTTCACTGGGGCTCTCCTCATTTGTGAGATGATGGACATGACCTTAGATAGGATGTTTCCCTGTCACAATATAAACAAAGTTTCTGGAAAAACAGAATAGAATTAATGAGGACTGTCATTAACAAGATATTTAATGTGAAGACAAAATATTAAGAATCTTGGTGCCCTTCTAACACTAAAGAAGTGATCACACTTCTAAATATTCTTTGAATTTATCCATAGGAATATTTAGTAATAATACTTTGTACTTCTATAGGACCTTCTGAGGATTTTAAAACATCTGAAAACATCTATGAAGTAGTGTAAATATTTTACTCAATTTTCAAATGAGGAAACAAGAGAATTTACAGGCTTCATTTTCAGAGCTGCTTGACATTCAAAGGTCCCACTAACTTCAGTGGGATTTGTGGATGCTTGGTAAGTCTGAAAAAACAGACCCTGTGTGACTTGTCCAAGCTTACACAGCAAGTGGGGGAGCTGGGAAGTCAGATATAGATCCTGACTCTCAGTCTCTTGTTCTAACGTCTCCTCTCTTATTATTACAGTACTGCAACTGTCTTAAAATTATTTTAGTTAAATGCTGTTTTTACACACAAAACATTGGGATGGATCCTAAGGCACACCAGTGTACTTGGTGTATACTATCTTTCCGCCACCTCCTCCCACTTTGGGAGGCATAAAGTAAAGCAGTCACAGTCCTCAGGGGTTGTTCTGTTGACACAGGATCACCAGAGTACAGCATCATGCTATTCCCCAAAAGTCCCCCAGGCATTCTATTATACCAGTTCTGTGTCACCAGGGTATTCCCCAACTACACCTTCACAGCATCTTTAAGTGGAGTGGTACAAATAGGACTTAGCTTGGGCTAAGGATCTGTACTATTTTGAAATAAATTTGTTTAGATAAGCTATTAATCATTGCAAGATGGGTCTCCTAATAGGAGTTACGGTAGTGGATATTTTATAAAAGTATATAAGCATGTACAGCAGGGGCGGGCAAACATTTTGGCCTGAGGGCCACATTGGGTTTCCGAAACTGTATGGAGGGCCGGTTAGGGGAGGTTGTGCCTTCCCAAACAGCCAGGCATGGCCCAGCCCCCATCCAAACCCCCACCCCCCCCACCCCCTGATGGCCCCCCCCCAGGACTCCTGCCCCATCCAACCACCCTTGTCCCCCGACAGTCCCCCCAGGACTCCTGTCCCATTCACACACACCCCAGCTCCCTCCCCTTCCTGACTGCCCTCCAGGGACCCCTGCCCCCATTCAACCCCCCTGTTCCCCACCCTCTATCCACCCCCCCACTCCCTGACCACCACCCCCGAACTCTCCTGCCCGCTACCCAACCAGGAGCCAGGAGCTCAGGGGCCGGGCAGGAGAGTCCCGCGGGCCGGATGTGGCCCACAGGCCGTAGTTTGTCCACCTCTGATGTACAGGGTCAAGTTACAGTTGTGAGTTGCTGAGTTTATGGTAAACCCCAATTTTCACTCACTTGCCTGTCCAGATGTTTTGCTGTCTGGTGGGAGACATTTGTGGAGAAAAGAATGTGTTCCTGTTTAGTTTGAAAAAGATTGTATTTGATCCGAGAGTATTTTTAACGGATGGCAAGGGTGCCTAGAACCTGGGACAGGCTTCACTTATGAGTTAATTTTCATTTATTTATATTTAACTAATTAATTTCACTCTTTTTCAAAGAATTATGTACTCATTCAGGACACATTTTTATACAAAATTCAAGCAAATGACCTTAAGCACACAGCATGTCAAATCTTGTGAAACTCAATTATCTTGTCTAAATTATATGAAAAATGGGAGACAATAACAAAATTAAAAATTAAAGCTTACATTGTGTCCTAGAGAGAGAACATTTATTTTCTGTTTGTCTTCGTTGGTTTGCATAACATTTTTAGCATTCATTTAAGAAATCTGTGAAAGTAAAAATATCACTCTGAAAAAATAAAAACCCTTTGCTCTTTTATAAGACCTTTCATCCAAGGATCTCAAAGCACTTTACAGTCATGAATTAGAGTTTATACCCATCAAGCAGGTCAGTATTGGAAACTCAGGCACAAAGGCTAGGGGTCAGATTTTCAGAAGTATTTAGGTGTCTATCTTACATCTTCAGGTATTTAGTGGGATTTACAAAAGTGCCTATCTCCACCTTTAGGCACCTAAATATCCCTGAAAATCTAGCCCTAAGTGATGAGGTAAGACTAAGACTAACTCTAGACTAAGTGACTGATATGTGAGTTGCCCAAGGTCCCTCAAAGGAAGCCTGTTGCAGAACCAGGCCTAGAAGCAAGATCTCCAGACTACTGGGGTACTATATTTTAACCATAAGAAATGCATCCTTCCTTTAAGAAAAAAGATGAACAGTATTGCTGATTGCAGTCTTCTTGTAGCCATATTGGTCCCAGGTTAATAGAGAGACAAGGTGGGTGAGATAATATCTGTTATTGGTCCAATTGAAGATACTACCTTACCCACCTTCTCTCTCTCTACTATTGCTCATTGACATTGTGTCCCATATAACTATCTCTCACTAAAAAGAATCTATTTTTTCCTTTACTGTATTCAGTCATAGCTTTAATTTTGTTGTGCAACGACTAAAAGCATCACATTTCAAAATTAATAATTAATGACAAAATAGGAGGAGACAACATTTTAAAAGCAAACGTCATGCCTACTTTTTTTCTCCTAGCCTTATGCCAGGTGATTTGGCCCCTTCCCCACACCTGACTTGGATTTTTTGAAGACCATACTAATTGTCTGACAGTAAGTGCTGTCATCATGGAATAAATTATCTTTGTCTTCATATCCTGTTTTGCTACTTCTCCTGTTTTTCTTGTTCTTCTTTTCTTCCTCCTATCGGACATCTCTTGTGTGTACACTCCTCTCTACCTCTTGCCATTCTCCCTCCGTCTCTCCACCCAGCATCTGACCTCTTTTTTAAAAAAATCACCCTGAAACTAACTGAAAAGAGCCCTAACAAATGGGAAAGTTGGTTTAGTTTTAGTGAAGTGTTCTATTGTCACGTCTGAAGACCAGTCCTTTATTCATCCACTGAACGGGTAAACCACGGAAACAGTGGTGCAAGCTATTGTACAATGTCCTAGCCACAGATTCCAATCTAAAAGTGGAAGAACCAACTGTAGGATTATGAAGTTAATGGCTTCATACAAATGATGACCAACACATCTTTCATCTAGTTGAATCCCAAAAGCCTGTGTATAGCGGTTAGAGAAACGAACTGAAAGTCAAGAAATCTGGATTTCTATTCCAGAGTCTGCCACCAACTTGCACTGAGCCATTGGCCAATCACAACCTTTGCCTCAGTTTCTTCATCTATGTAATAGTGGTCATATTTACTAATATTTGTGAAATACAGTGACACTAAGATGAGAGGAATTTAATAAGTACTAATTATTTATCCAAATTAAAGTATAGGCACAATTTTAAGTAGCCACCATATAATTATCCACTTTAGAATTTGGCCAGTGCAGTTCAACCTAAGTGCCTATTCAGTCAATAGTCTCTGAAACTGCCAACAAAGTGCCAGCTGTGATGTTCAACTGAACACCTGTGCAAATGAACTGGACTAAGACGACTTTGTGTTTAAGTGAATACTTTCATTGTAGGTTATAAAACACGTTTGTTTTTTTAACAAGAGATGAAAGAGCACCTTGGATCAGGTTTCTTGGGTCACAGGTATTCGAAGGGGGGAAGGGGTTACTGTGTTGTTTTTCTTTTTTGAACATATGTATTTAGACTTTTTCTTAAACAGATGTTAACCTGGAGACTGTAAAGGAAAAGTTTTGTTTTTTTTAAATACATCCATCTATATATATATATATATTATATATATATACACATACATATACACACACACACACACACACACACACACACACACACACACACACACACACACAGAGATAGAGCTTTCTCAGAAAAATTAAAGTCTTGGGTCTTCAGAAACCTCAATATCACTAACTATCACACCATTTTTAGCAATCTGATTCCCTCAGGATTTTCTCTTTTCAACATTTTGTTTAATACAGTGCTCTTCCTATTACCTCAGTTAAACTGCCACCCAAGGAAGATTTACTAGAATCTTTATCTGCAAAATCCCTTTATAGCACAGGGCACAAAATTTCCCAAAAATAATTCCTAGAGCATATCGTTTAGAAAAACATCCAATCTTGATTTAAAAATTACTAGTGGAGAATCGACCATGAAACTTGATAAATTGTACCAGTGGTTAATTATTCTCGCTGTTAAAAATTTACACCTTCTTTCCAGTGTGAATTTGTCTAGTTTCAACTTCCAGCCATTGGATTGTGTTATACCTCTCTGCTAAATGGACAAGCCCACTATAAAAATATGTATTCCCCATTTAGATACTTGTGGACTGAAATCAAATCACCCCATTACCATCTCTTTGTTAAGTTAAACAAATTGAGCTCCTGGAGTCTATCACTATGAGGCAGATTTGCTAATCCTTTAATCATTCTCATGGTTCTTCTCTGAACCTTCTCCAATTTTTCAACATCCTTTTAGAATTGTGGACACCAGAACTGGACACAGTATTCCAGGAACAGTTGCACTAGTGCCAGATACAACAATAAAATATCAGAGGGGTAGTGTGTTAGTCTGGATCTGTAGAAGCGACAAAGGGTCTGTTAGTCTATAAGGTGCCACAGGACCCTTTGTCACTTCTAACGATAAAATAACCTCTCTACTTTTACTCGAGATTCCCCTGTTTATGCATCCAAGGATTGCATTAGTCCTTTTGGCCACAGCATCACACTGGGAAATCATATTCATCTGATAATCCACCACGATGCCAGATCTTTTTCAGAGTCACTGCTTTCCAGGATAGAGTTCCCCTCTCTTGTGAGTACAGCCTGCATTCTTTGTTCCTAGATCAACACATTTACATTAGCCATACTAAAATGCATACTGTTTGTTTGTGCCCAGTTTAACAAGCAATCCAGGTTGCTGTATATTAGTGACCTGTCCTCAATATTTACCATTCCCCCAATCTATGTGTCATTTACAAACTTTTAGTGATGATTTTGTTTTCTTCCAGGTCACTGATAAAAATGTTAAACAGTGTAGGGCCAAGAACTGATCCCTGTGGGACCCCACTAAAGACACACCTACTTGATGATTCCCTGTTTCCAATTACATTTTGAGACCTATCAGTTAGCCAGCTTTTAATCCATTTCATGTGTATCATGGTTAATTATATATTGTTCTCTACGCCACGCGTATCAGGCAAAGTCTCCTATTATTAGCCATTGCATTCTATTCAAAGCCACCAGCAAAGAACTATTTTAAGAATATTTTACAGAATTTTAAAACTTTTTATTGGAGCTAGTTTTCATCTCATCTCTCTCCTCCTGTAAAGTAATTTGACTTAATTACCATGAATTCAATGTCAGACACAGAAAAACCCTCTAAGGAATTATTTAAAATAGTTTTTCTAAACATAAAATTGTGTTGACTGTACTGTTACCTTTGTGTCTTCTATTGCTAGATGTCCCATTGCTGGGAATCTCTCCCTTCTCAATGGGATAAAGCTCCTGCTTACTGCCCAGCAAGGCCACAAGATGCCAGACTTTAAAGTCAGGCTTTTTTATAGCTATTCACTGGCAAATAATTGGAAGTTTAAACACCAGCCTATAACAAACAGTTAGGGTGGAGTCCACAAAGCAATGTAGACTCCTAACTTATATTAAGGCTCCTAACTTCCACTGATTACAATAGACGTTAGAAGCCTACATTGCTTCATGGATTCCACCCTTGGTTCCAGAAAATCTGATAGTCAATTTTTCCATTATAAGTGTAAATCTTAATAGAGGGAGCTTGCAGTATTACTTTGAAAACTGGTTATCCTTTTTGAACTATGCCAGGTCAGTCCAAGAAGCTAAGAAAAACAATTGACTAATTTTGGCCAGTTAAGAACTCTGTGAATTAAAGAGTACTCTCTTCGTGGACTCATCTCCTACATTCTGTTTGATATATGATGGAGAAACTGCTAAGAAGGCAACATATGTTTATCTACATATTTGTGTTACAAATTTAGGCCTCGGTCCTGCCAACTCTTATACACATACTTAACTTTAAGCATGGGAGTAGTCCTGTTAAATTCAGGAGTACTTCTTAAATGCTTTAAATACACGTATGAATGTTTGCAGGATTGGAGCCGTAGGTTATTACACCAAACATTAAATGTCATATTTAAATTGTTATTGCAATGGATGCAGTTCTAACTTTAAAGCACCTGATTATTTTCTTGTTCTAACTATGCTGCTTCCAGTTTCTTCTTTTTTTAATAGTAATTTCTTTTAAAGTTAAAAAAAAAGAACAGGTCACAAGCACAAGAATGAATCCTACCCTTCTTGGGCCTCAAACCAGGTATGATTTTTTCCACCAGAAAATTCCACATTGGGAGGAAGAAAGAGGAAACATTTCTCTGACAGTTTTTTTTTTAAATGGCAGCTGTTTGACACTGATCACGGGCATGGCATGCTAGAATAAGTCCCAATGTGATAGATTAGTGGGCACGTGAGATGATCAAAGTGAATAAATACACATACTGTAGAACTCTACAATTCATTACATGAACACTGCCTCCATGAGTTCACAAATGTGTATATATTATATATATAATATTCCCAGACAAAATATGTTGAAATGACGTTAAAATTGAGAGTATATCAGTAATTTAACAGTATAAAACATTACAGGGATAGTGTAATTCCCAAAAGATGCATTACAAACCCAGGAAATTCAGAGTTAAGGTTACATTTAAAAGAACTCCAAACATATTCAGGTTAAAAAAATACATGGTGAAGAAACCTAAACAACCTTCTCTCTGCCCTGAAGTAACATAGTATTTGTGATCCCAGATTAAATGTATTTCTAAAAACAGATTTTTTTTTTACATATTCCCCTCCCTGAATGGCATCATTTTCTGGGTTTCTAATGCTTAGGTTTAGGATAATTACAACTCCTCTATAATGTTTTCAACTGGGAAGTTACTGATTATTTGATATATATTCTCAAACTTAATTCCATGTTAATGCAGTTTCTTGTCTCATAATTTCGCTAGGGTTTTTTCATACATGAATACTAAACACGAAACCTAAGAAGAATATTACCATACATTTCTAATTATTTGAAGATCTGTAGTATCAACCTCAAATCTTTTTTTGAAATTTTAAATTTATGGGCAAATTCACCAGTACATCAAAACAGCCAGAGCACATCAGCTAGTTAAGATGGTTTTACAGCTGCTTTGAATCATCAGAGCAGCATTAAGCATACTGGAGAATCTGACTCTTAATTTGCAATTGACTTATTAAGTGAGAGAGAGGGCTGTATTAGCAAAACTGGTGATATGTGAAGGAGGGTAAGAGATCTTAGTCTGTGACTCTCTGTGCTTCCAGGGTTCCCCCTGTGCTCCTGCACAAGATTTCAATTAATTTTAACTATATGGGAAATCTGAAATGCCTGCATTTTTCCATTGTTAAAATCATTTGGAACAAAGAAAAGACTGATAGCTGCTTAATTTCTTAAAGGATTGTCTTTAACTTAAACTAACTTAACAAAATAACTTGTAAATTCTCAGAAACTCACTCTCACTCAATGACTCTTCCACTGTGGATAAATTATTCAATAGTAATTGGGCCAGAGATAGGGGGAGAGAATGACTGTAGTACAGTGGGTAAGGCATCCACCTGGGAAGTCAGAGACCCCAGATTCAGTCTCTCTGCTCCACTCACTTATTATTTATCCACAGTGGACCAGCTTCAGCAGGAGACATTGAGGGAACCCCATATCAGTGATTATGGCACTCTCCTGAGAGATGTGGGATACCCCTGTCCAAATCCTCCCTCTCCCTCTGCTAGAGAAGGGGGAATTGAACTGGAATCTCCCACATCCCAGGTGAATGCACTAACCATGGGGCTAAAGTTATCAAATGGGCACCACCTCCTCCTCTGACCAGATTCTGAATGTGACCCAATCTTGTAGGCACATTCAGAGGCCACCTACCAGTGTTCTTGCCAGCAAGTTAAAGAAGTATGGGCTGGATGAATGGACGGTAAGGTGGACAGAAAACTGGCTGGATGGTCATGCTCAATGGGTAGTGATCAATGGCTCCATGTCTAGTTGGCAGCCAGTATCAAGTGGAGTGCCCCAAGGGTCGGTGCTGGGGCCGGTTTTGTTCAATATCTTCATCAACGATCTGGAGGATGGTGTAGACTGCACCCTTAGCAAGTTTGCAGATGACACTAAATTGGGAGGAGTGATTGATACGCTGGAGGGTAGGGACAGGATACAGAGGGACCTAGACAAATTAGAGGATTGGGCCAAAAGAAATCTGATGAGGTTCAACAAGGACAAGTGCAGAGTCCTGCACTTAGGACGGAAGAATCCCATGCACTGCTACAGACTAGGGACCGAATGGCTGGGCAGCAGTTCTGCAGAAAAGGACCTAGGGGTTACAGTGGACGAAAAGCTGAATATGAGTCAACAGTGTGCCCTTGTTGCCAAGAAGGCTAACGGCATTTTGGGCTGTATAAGTAGGGGCATTTCCAGCAGATCGAGGGACGTGATTATTCCCCTCTATTCGGCACTGGTGAGGCCTCATTTGGAGTACTATGTCCAGTTTTGGGCCCCACACTACAAGAAGGATGTGGATAAATTGGAAAGAGTCCAACGGAGGGCAACAAAAATGATTAGGGGGCTGGAGCACATGACTTATGAGGAGAGGCTGAGGGAACTGGGATTGTTTAGCCTGCAGAAGAGAAGAATGAGGGGGGATTTGATAGCTGCTTTCAACTACCTAAAAGGGGGTTCCAAAGAGGATGGATCTAGACTGTTCTCAGTGGTAGAAGATGACAGAACAAGGAGTAATGGTCTCAAGTTGCAGAGGGGGAGGTTTAGGTTGGATATTAGGAAAAACGTTTTCACTAGTAGGGTGGTGAAGCACTGGAATGGGTTACCTAGGGAGGTGGTGGAATCTCCTTCCTTAGAGGTTTTTAAGGTCAGGCTTGACAAAGCCCTGGCTGGGACGATTTAGTTGGGGTTGGTCCTGCTTTGAGCAGGGGGTTGGACTAGATGACCTCCTGAGGTCCCTTCCAACCCTGAGATTCTATGATTCTATGATACCAGTTTGGGCCATGCATGTGAGATAGGCAGCCAAATGCCTATCTTTCCTGGTCTTGTGAATTGCTCTGGGGTTTAGGCAGGAGATGGTGTCAACACCTTGAGGAAGGCAGACATGCACTGGGGCGGAGAGTGTCAATCTAAATTACGCAACTTCAGCTACGTGAATAACGTAGTTGAAGACGACATACTTAGACCAACTCACAGCGGTGTCTTCACTGCGGTGAGTTGACTGCTGCCGCTCCCCCGTGGACTCCGCCTGCGCCTCTCGCGGTGGTGGAGTACAGGAGTCGACAGGAGAGCACTCAGGGGTCGATTTAACACGTCTAGATTAGACATTTAGTGGGTGTTTTATGGATCTCAGTGGCGCCAAAACTGGGATTTAGAAACCTAAGGAAGTACCTTTGTGTATACCACCCAATATTTTTTGGCAACCGGAACTACAGATGCCTTTATTGCTCCAGCTGTAATAAATACTTTTTCCCCCCACTTGAATATTTACTAAAAAAAGCTCCTCCCCACCCTTGTTAGTATTTGTCTAAATAAACTTTTTAATATGTATCTAAAGACTACAGTATTTTCGGGGGGGTGGGGGAAGGAGGAGGGGTGACTGACTGTACCTGAAAAAACACCCACCATTCGCAAAAGTAATAATTTATCTGTCTAAATTTCACCAACAGAAGTTGGCACAATAAAAGATATTACCTCACCCACCTTGTCTAAGAAAAATAATGAAACGTTTTAAGCCATATTATGAAGAAAATCCCTTCCACATATTTTTTGCTTACAACTTAATAGGTCTTTAAGCTGCAAGAAGGTATGAAAAATTCAGACGTTCTTTATAAAATACTGATTCTTAAATGAGGAAACCCCCCCCCCCCCCCATCACCTTCTCCAAACCAAGGAAATTGTTATTCCCATTAATTAATTCAATGGGCAGCGCACAGCTGCGCTTTTGCGACAGGTGCAGCGCACTGGGGGTGCACCTCTGCACAGGGGTGTGTGTGTGTGGGGGGGGGGGGGGGGGGGTATGTGAGCATGCCCGGGAGCTGGGTGGGTGCACGCAGGCGATGTATTGCTACGATACCACAACAGGGGTCGTCGCATGGAGAGTGTGGCCGCGGTCCGTGCGGGGTGCCAGTGGGACAGGTGGGCTGAGCTTTGCACGCGGGGGGGGAGAGGGGCATTTGGCGGGGCGCGCAGGCTCCAGGCGGGAGAAGGGCAGAGGCGCTCCAGGGAGGAGAGGGGCGCTCGGGCAGGGCCTTACGGGAGGGAGACAGGGGCTGGGGCGAGAGGCTGCGGGGGGGGGGGGGGGCGAGAGGCTGCGGGGGGGGGGCGGAGGCCTCCAGGCGTCGGGGGTGGGGAGCAGGGCCAGCCGCAGTGGGGCTCGAGCGGGAGCAGAGACGGGGCAGGAGGACGCAACGAGTCCCCGGGGGAAGCTGCACTACCTGGATCCGCTTCCTATGTCTCCTCCGCTCCGCCATGTTGTCGCCGTCTGGTCTGCCGGTGACGTGGGGGCGGGAGCCTCGCGAGAGGCCGCGGGAGCCGTTATGTAAGCGGGGCGGAGCTGGCCAGTAGCTAAATGGGGGCGCGGGAGGGGTTAGGGGTGGTGTGGGGGCCGGCTCGCGGAACACCCCCCCCCCTCCCCCGCGCGGGAAGGGGGGACAGTTTTGGCGGGCTCCCGGCGGGGAGCGGGGCTCGAGCCAGGATACGTGCCCTGCGCTTTCGCTCTCCGGTGTAGGGTAGACTACACTGTGTGGTAAACTGCTGTGGTAGCAGTTACTGATACGTTAGATTGTAGGAGACTGCTAGTGTATAAAACTGCTGCTGCCTCGTGCAGCAAATGCCTACAGGTAGCAGTTTCTTGCACTATAGTGTGTGTGAAGTTGCAGCGTGTAGCAATGTGCTATCTGTAGCAGGTATTGCTATGTCTAGAGTGTAAGAAACAGCTCTTGTAAAAAACAAAAACAAAAAAACGCTACTTGATTTTTACATACAAGATACTCCCCAACGTACGCAAGTGTTCCGTTCCAGAATGCCTTGCATAAGTCAAATTTTGCGTAAGTCGGAAACGTATCTCTGACCGTTACGCGAAAAACAAACAAAAAACCTGCTATTTCTAGTTTACGGAACTTTTTCCGTAAACTTGGATTTGCGTAAATCGGGTCTTCCATGACCTGGGGAGCGTCTGTACTTGAAAACGGTTATCGTGTTTCAATCTTCCCTCATAGGTATTGTTTTCTAGACCTTAATTCTTTTTCCCCTCTCTTCTCTGGACTTTCTCCAATTTGTCCACATCTTTCCTGAAATGTGGTGCCGAGAACTGGACACGATACTCCAGTCAAGGCCTAATCAGCACAGAGTAGAGCAGAAGAATTACTTCTCGTGTCTTGCTCACAACACTCCTGCTAACACATCCCAGAATGATGTTCTGTTTTTTTGCAGCAGCATTACACTGTTCACTCATATTTAGCTTATGATCCACTATGACCCCCAGATCCCTTTACGCAGTACTCCTTCCTAGGCAGTCATTTCCCATTTTGTATGTGTGCAGCTGATTGTTTCTTCCTGAATGGAGTACTTTGCATTTCTCCTTTTTGAATTGCATCCTATTTACTTCAGACTATTTTGCCAGTTTGTCCAGATCATTTTGAATTTTCATCCTATCCTCCTAAGCACTTGCAACCCCTCCCAGCTTATCATTCACAAACTTTATAAGTGTACTCTATGCCATTATCTCAGTCATTGATTAAGATTTTGAATAGAAACATATCCAGAACTGATCCCTGCAGAACCCCACTCATTATGCCCTTTCAGCCTGACTTTGAATCACTGATAACTACTCTGTTGGAACTGTTTTCCAACCAGTTTTGCACCCATCTTTATTTTAGCTCCATCTAGGTTGCATTTCCATAGTTTGTTTATGAGAAGATCATGGGAGACAGTATCAAAAGCCTTACTAAAGGCAAGATAGACCATGTTGACCACTTCTCCTCATCCAAAAGACTTGTTACCCTGTTAAAGAAAGCTATCAGGTTGGTTTTACAGGTGAGACTGCTTGAATTAGTTGGATCAGATGGCCTTTTTTAGCAAAGTAGGACCTGTCGCTGCTGCAGGTAGCACGGTCCTACAGATAGGATTTTCACACACACGTATGTGTATGAAACTGCTATCTGTAGGGATGTGCTCCCTGTAACACTGCTATATATGTGAGGAAGCTAATTTGTACAGATAGCAGTCTCACATACTTATGGTGTGAGAAACGGCTATCTGTAGCAATTTGCAACTTGTAGCAGAGAGATAGTGAACTCTTACCATTAGCAGTTCCTGGGAGCTGAGAAGGGCCGTACCTGTGGACACTCAGGTAAACAGTGTCTTGCGGCCAGCCAGCAGCTTTCCTTTATAAGCTGCAACGCATAGTTTGAAAACCCCTGGCCTAGCACAATATGCAAATCTACCCTGCTATTTTCATTAGGAGCAAAAGAAACTAATGCTGAATACTGCAGCTGACAGAATGTGATGTAAACAAGGATCACACAGATCTCTCTCTTGTTAGAAGAGCTTTCTGCCAAACTATGCACATGCCCATCCCAGTCACACTCCCTACCTTCATCTGGCTTCTCTCACTCAGCACAAAATGAAATACACACAGGTTGACATTTGGAAAGATGAGAGTTTCAGTTGATGAACCTGCCAGATAATAGCTGCTGCTGCTGGAAATAGAGTGGGGGAATATACCAGAGAGATTACACTGATCAGGCCTTTTGAGAATTTACCAGGGAAAACCAGAAATTTTATAAATCGGGATTCTGAAGAAAAGTACAGGGAAATGAGAGCCAGGATTTCCACTGACTTGCTGTGTAACCGTTGGCAAGTTACATCACCTTGTGTGCCTCCAGTTTGTCCTCTCAACTTTCCCCTGCCCTGTTAACTCAAGAGTAAATAGGCCAGCTACAATTCTGATTTCAGCAGCAGATCTTTTCACTCCTCTGGATCTATCACCAGGTGTTAGATAGAAGTTGGTGTGCCTCCCACCTCTCTTGTGTGGTGTAGTGGACAAAAGAAATAGAGAAATAATTTTTGCAAACAAACATTCCATTCCTACATGGAAACTATTGACATGCTTGATAAATGGAAGTGTGTCAACAAATTCTTTAAAAACAACTCTGTGGAAGCAATACCTTTGAGAAACCATTCTCTGTCTTCATCATCCTCCATAACCATGTCATCAAAATCACCTGGATGACTGCTTGAAACTCCTGACACTACACCATAGGCGTGCGTATGGGGTGTGCCGGGTGTGCTCAGGCACACCCTAATTCAGGGGTGAGCAAGCTTGTCCTGCCCAACCTGCCTGAGATCCCGGCCAGGGAGGCTCCGGCCCTGCCCCCGCCTTCCTCCATCCCCCAGTGCCTCAGCATGCCACGTCCAGGAGCCTATGTCTGCATAATGGGAACACAAGATATGTTATACACACCTGTATTATTCTTCAGTGGTTGATAATGTCAGATCCTTCTCATTCTCAGTATGCTGAGCTGAGCTGAAGTGTTTGTCTTCCCATCATCCAGATCATAGGCGCTGACTCCGTGGGTGCTCCGGGGTTGGAGCGCCCACGGGGAAAAATTGGTGGGTGCTCAGCACCCACCGGCAGTTCCCCGCCAGCCCCGCGCCCGTTACCGGAACACTTACCGTCGCCCCAGACGCCAGCCGACGTTGCGGGGCCCCGCCCCCGACGCACCCAGCGGAGCCGACAGAAGTCGGCTCCTATGATCCAGATTGCTGTAACAATCACTTCTCACTGTTCAGTCTTTGTACCTCAGGTGTTTCCAGGTTGTTCTTGTAGGAAGAGTGAGGTCCGCTCACTTTGTTATTGTCCCCCTTTTCTTTCTTCCCCCACTTTCTGGAAGGCCCTTTTGCTCTGACCTGGGTGAAACAGCACCCATTGTGTAGAGATATCTGATCTTGGTCAAGTACTCCCCATTGTATAGCACTATCGTTGAGAGGTGTCTATTGCACACAGTTCCTGGGGTAATTTTTATGTCTTTGTGCATTCCTTCAATAAGCCACTAACATTGTCTGGCCTCATCCAACAGGATACATTTGAAATACAGAGACATGGTCAATATTTCTAGCCTCAGATACAACATTACATGCATACAGATAGGATAAACACAGTCAATAGGTCTTAAGTTTTGCAATGATACCCCACATCAGCCATCTTGCATAAAGTATATATTAGCTATGCCATATCCATATCATAAGTATATTTTCATAAAGAATATAGAGTATAATGTCACACCCCATATGTATGTTTGCTTCTCTGCAAATAGTAAAGGAGCATGCACCTTTGGGTTGAAACACTCATGACAATAGTGCAGAGCCATACAAGCTCCATGATTCTGTGTGAGATGGCAGACAGTGAGGAGGGCCAGGCAGGTTTGTGGGTTTAGAAAAAAAGGTGTAAACATTATGTATACGTTTATGTATGGGACACATATAACATTACTGGATGGTTATCAATGCATTATGGGAAGTTGGATCCCATGGTCACAACCACCCCTATCTGACCAGTTTGATACCCAGCATACAATGCCAAAACAAAGCTTCCCAAAATACAGTGGGTGGACAGTGGGATATCTATTCATGGTGCACCTCACTCTGAATCTATACAAGTGCTTCTGGTCAGTACCCTGACTGCTGAGACAAGGAGTCCAGGAGGCATGCACACAAGTGACATAGTAACTGTAGTGAGTCTATGCTGACATAACTTGAGTTAACACACGCTTAAAGTGTAGATATGGCCTTAGTTATATGAAATGTTTGGGAGAGGTAACAGGAACAGTATGGGGGTAGACTAAGATTCATTCAGGTGTTTAGGCTCAAGGTATTGGAACTGGCCTTACTGCACCCTACAGGCTCAGGAACAAAGAGGCACATAAAAAAAAGATAGCATGTATTTATTAAAATGTCTTGACTTCAGGGTGTATAACTCATGATTTCACAATTCTTGTGGTTGTCAAGGTATCTTCAGGTTGTAGATGTGTGTTTATTATATCTTGAAAGGCAAACCTATGAATGGGTTGAACAAAAAATTAGATTAGTCCCTCAGGATAAGTACATTGGCTATTAGACAAGATAGTCAGGAATGCAGGCCCATGCTCTGCATGTCCCTTGACTGCGAGATGCTGGGCGTGGACAATGGGATGGTTCACTGAGTGATTGCCTGGTCTGATCATTCCCTTAGAAGCACCTGGCATTGGCCCTCTCACAAAACAGGATACAGGATTAGACAGACAATTGGTCTGACCCATGACGGCAGTTCTAATTTTCAGAAAAAATTACAATAGATTTTTTTCCTAGGGAGAAAGACGTTATAGGAGAGCGTATACTGCCTTTAATGAATATTTGAGAATCAAGTTGTACACACAAGCAATGGCATGCGGAAAAACACTAAGGACTAGACTGAGAGGCAAAATAACAGTTGCAAAAATGCAATCCCCAGTGGTGGATTGATTCAAAACAAAGTTTTGACACTAGGCCAGAAATTCAGTCAGAGTGGAAGTCTGCTCTAAAAATAAGAAGGAAAAAAAGAAAAAATTAGAATTAAAAATTCAGGGAATTCAGGGAATCACAGCAGCAGATAAGACAACTTGGGAAACTACTATGAGACTCCCCTGAGCGCAGCAAATTTGAGTGCTTTAAAGCGCTAGTGTGGACAGGCTCAGCTCCCAGTGCTCGGAGCTAATCTCCTCGTTGAGGCGGATTGCCAGGAGTACTGGCTCCTGTGGCAGCGCTTTGAACTTTGCAGTGTAGACATAGCCTCATTAGGTAGGTTAGATCAGACAAAGAGGAGCTGCATTGACTAGGCATTGGGATGCCTGTGCCTTTAAGAACCCAGCCCTGGGAAGCCCATGCTGAGAGGTACTGTCTGTGGGAGGGGAAATAAAAAAGCCCCTCTGCTCCTCCCTCCCCCACCTATTTTTGCAAACACTGGTGTCTCAGTCACACTGGGGTAACTGCTACCCCCTGTGCCCCTGCCTGTGCCGGGTTTTGCCCTCTGTCACCCTCTGCCAGTGCCTCACCATGAGTTTAACTCCTGCTCCTCCCCCAATCCCTGATTTTGCCCTTTAGCCCCTCTCCTAATCCTGCCTCCAGCTGCTTGACCCCCCCGACCAGTCAATTTCCACCCCCTGCTCAGACCCTGGCCACCCACTTCCTCCAATTCGCCCCCTTTGCCCCTTTTTAACTCCTATCAAAAGCAGTCAGCAGAATTTTATGGCTAATAAGGGCAGGGTGAAGGGCAGTGGCTTCAGCAGATGTTACTGAGCATGCTCAGTTCATGTGACCATACAAAAAAGCCACTTTGATCAAATAAAAAAGCCTCTGGCCCCCCCCAACAAACTATTTTGCCCAGCACTGGTGTCTCAGTCCCACTGCGATAACTGCTACCCCCTCTGCCCCTGTCTGTGCCGGGTTTTGCCCTCTGACACCCTCTGCCAGCGCCTCACTCCTGGGTTTAACTCCGCCTCCTCCCCCTCTCATCCCTGATTTTACCCTTTAGCCCCTCTCCTAATGCTGCCTCCAGCTGCTTGACCCCCCTGACCCGTACATTTCCACCCCCTTCTCAGACCCTGGCCACCCCCCTGCTCTGATTTGCCCCCTTTGCCACTTTTTAACTCCTGTCAAAAGCAGTCCACAGTATCTTATGGCTTATAAGGGCAGGGTGAAGGGCAGTGGCTTCAGCAGATGTACTGACCATGCTCAGATGAACTGAGCATGCTCAGTACATCATAAGTAGAACATTCCTATGCAGAGCAATTTATTACACTACAGTCTCTCTTCAGTAGCGTGCTCCCTGATCGCCCCCACGCCATTGCCGCTGCTCCGCCTGAGGGGAGGGGAATGTAACTGTGGTGCCTGCATCTTACCTAGCGCCCTGGATGGGACACCGATGGTAGGTGCTGGTGTGGTGTCTACACTAGCACTCACAATGGTGTTAGTTACATGTCTTAATTCAAGCGTGGCTATATCCCTGGGATTCTTTTCTCACCCTTGTGTCCCATGATCCTCAGGGTCACCACCAGTTTGGGGCATTGGTGCACCTCGGTCCCTCTTATTCTCCACCTGTGCCACACAATAGTTTAGTCTGTTGAGGGCTGTAATGCCTTAGTCTAAAATCCAGATTATTGGGTTCAATTCAAGGGATAACTGGATGATAAACAGGAGGTCAGCCTAGAATCTGATGGGATGTTCTCTTCTGGCCTTCAACTCTGACTCTGTGTCAGTATACACAAACTCATATATGCAGCGATCACGATTTAGAACAATTGCCTGAAATGAGCCCACAAATGTAGGTGACCAATTGTGCATGCATTTTTGCACATTGGCTAGAGGCATCCTGTTTTGAAAAGGTCTAGAATTTGTATACAAAAGGCTACAAAATCCTTGGTCAAAATTTTTAAACCGAAGGCCCAAAGTTAAGCTCCTAAATCTGTATTTACTCAGGTGTTTTTCTTCATCTCTGCCTGCTGTGCTCATGTGTTCTATTCATGTTCAATACAAAGCACGTCATGCTGTACCAAATGTGTGTGGCAGCACTCCAGGTACATTCTGCCAGGTACATTATTTTATGCCAGGCAATAGATTAAACAAACCAAAAAGTATCCGTAAATGGCCATAGACGTTATTCTCTATCTTGAAAGTCTGCCTCAAAGGTAGATTAGTAATAACTCATTCTTTTGAACATAGGCACATACATTTAGGATGGACAATTGACTACGCATTCCTAGATGAGAGATTAGATCAAAGCAAAGATAGTTGATGCGCCGTGCCTCCATTTGTAGTTCCCTGTTGATATGTTCACAGGTCATGAAGGCATTGTACCTGTTTAGGTTAGTCAGACCCTTCCCCATAGTTTAAGCAATAGGTGCAGATATACATCTTACATAAAAATCAAATACCTTTTTATCTGAGATTGTTTCACCACATGCTTTTACTATAGGCCATATACATTAGCAAAGCATGTTTAGTTCTGTGCCAGAATATGCAACCCACACCAAACCTTGTTGTACCTGGTTATTCCTGCTAATCTGGCAGCGCTCAGCCTGTCTCAGTTTGTATTCCTGTGCAAATGAAAATTATACTATCAATTGAAAACCAGACAGAAAAAAAAAGTTTAAAATAGTTTCAGATATTATACTTGCCCCTGAATCACCCTGCCCACTTCTATGATTTTATAGTAATAATTTCCTATTTTTAAAAAATGTTTTTCTTTCCCTTTTTTGCTGGACAACAGAACCACACAAGCTACAAGTTAATCTGACTGAGTGTTTCATAGAATTGTAGAATATTAGGGTTGGAAGAGACCTCAGGAGGTAATCTAGTCCAATCCCCTGCGCAAAGCAGGACCAACACCAACTAAATCATCCCAGCCAGGGCTTTGTCAAGTCAGGCCTTAAAAACCTCTAAGGATGGAGGTAACCCATTCCACTGCTTCATCACCCTCCTAATGAGATAGTGTTTCCTAATATCCAACCTAGACCTCCCCCACTGCAGCTTGAGATCATTGCTTCTTGTTCTGTCATCTGCCACCACTGAAAACAGCCGAGCTCCATCCTCTTTGGAACCCTGCTTCAGGTAGTTGAAGGCTGCTATCAAATCTCCCCTCGCTCTTCTCTTCTGCAGACTAATAACCCCAGTTCCCTCAGCCTCTCCTCATAAGTCATGTGCCTCAGCACCCTAATCATTTTCGTTGCCCTTCACTGGACTCTCTTCAATTTGTCCACATCCCTTCTGTAGTGGTGGTGCGGGGGGGACCAAAACTGGACGCAATACTCCAGGTGTAGCCTCACCAGTGCCGAATAGAAGGGAATAATCACTTCCCTCGATCTGCTGGCACTGTTCCTACAGCCCAATAAGCTGTTGGCCTTGGCAATGAGGGCACACTGCTGACTCATTTCCAGCTTCTCGTCCACTCAGGGCCGGCTCTAGGCACAAGCCTAGGAAGCACATGCTGGGGGCGGCACATTGGCCTGAATGCCGCCCCTTACAATCTTAGGGCGGCACATTCCGCTTTGCCCCCTATTTTTTTTTGCTTTGGTGGCGCGCCGGCTTTTTTTTTTGTTTTTTTTGCCTGGGGCAGCAAAAAAGCCAGAGCCGGCCCTGCGTCCACTGTAATCCCCAGGTCCTTTTCTGCAGAACTGCTGCTTAGCCAGTCGGTCCCCAGTCTGTAGTGGTGCATGGGATTCTTCTTTCCTAAGTGCAGAACTCTGCACTTGTCCTTGTTGAACCTCATCAGATTTCTTTTGGCCCAATCCTCCAATTTGTCTAGTGCCATACCTCTCTGTCGTGCGTGTGTGATAGCATGTCTCTGCTGTTAAAACAGCAGACTTGTTAACTGAGTCATCGTCACATTAGGAATTTAAATAAGTGGAACAGCAAAGTTTCTTAATTCAATCTACATACTGACCTTTCATTAAAAGGCATCTTACACAATTTCTGAAACTTGTATAGTAGGGATATTTGTGGTATTGGGCAGTACTTGGAAAATCTGCCTGGAAGAATGCAGACTTAGGTGAACTTGGCTATGCAACAACAGAGGACTGAATTGAGGTGGGAACTAATGGCCTTTCCTATAATTGCCTTCTATTGTGGTGGATATGTGGCATATAAAACAATTATTTCCCATGGTGGAACCTGACCATGGAGAGACATTGTTTTACAGATGTCACAAAGTCCAGTGCTGCCAGGGGACTTCCTGTGCCAGTGCAGCTGAAAGAGATAGTGTAGCAGGGTAGCTACCCCGCTCCTGCCCTAAAGGGGTTAAAGCAGCCCGGGAAAGGGCTGTGAAGGGGAATAGCAGGCTTACTGGGGAAGCAGCCGCAGCTGGGCCATGCCCAGGACCATCCTTACCCATAGGCAGAATAGGCAGCTGCCTAGGGCACCACTAGGTCTGGGGCACCACACACTCTGCGGGTGTAGTGTATTAAACTGCTACACGTAGGAATGTGCTACCGGCAGCAGTTATACACCAGCAGCCTGATTTTCAACCTTGCTGTCTGGTCACCCTAGGTGTGGGGGGGTAATTGGTGCCTATATAAGACAAAGCCCCAGATATCGGGACTGGCCCTATAAAATCAGGACATCTGATCACTCTAGCTGGGGAGCACGTCTCTTCCCCGGGCTGGCAGCGATCCATCTCATCCGGGGGGAGCTGCGCAGGGCAGGATGAAAACAACAAATGAAAGTTGATCAAGATCATCAAGTAACTGCCGAAGAAAATATTCATGCAGATGAAGCTCAAGAAACGCAACACCACGCAGAACAATCATTTGAAACAGATGCAGACACAAAACAAGAAATTACAACAGTTGAAACTGTACTAGCATGGGATATAGATGACATTGGCACATGGCCGCAATCTTTAAACAACGAATTCCATGCCCTTATACTTGAGAAAGGCCCTGGGGAATAAAAGGTCTTGAATATCCTAAAGACATTAGAAGTAGGAAATTCGCAGACACCCAGACTAAGGGGGGTATTGCCGGGGGGGCAGCACCTCAGACAGAAGGGCACCAGGGTCCGGGAGGAACATGGGGGCCCAGCAGCACGCAAGGCACCCGCCTGCAGAGGGCACTCCGGATCAAAAGAGCTAATTCCCAGGACAACCGACAGGAGGCACTGCAGGGATGAGTCATCAACTGATCCTGTGTCCAGGGGGAAACAGGTCAGAGGCAGAGACGGGGAGCAGCAAAATCCTGTGCACCTGGCAGAGATCAATTTGTGGGGACTGACCTCCTCTAGCCCTAGCCACCAGCTGCCTATGCTGATAGGGATTCAAGTCAGCTGTATGGGAAGGTGTTATTCAGTTGCAGCAAAGAAGACTAGTCAGTTGCTGAGCTGTATCAGAAGTATTACAGACAAAACAAGAGAAGCCATTATACCATTGTACAGCATCTGAGGGAAGTACATGTGAAGTGATGTGTCCAGTTTTCAGTATCCTTCTGTAAAACGTTTGTGGGAATACTCAAATTCTGGAGAAGATTCTAAGGAGAGCAGCTCAAAAGTTATGTAAGGTCATAGCTGTTACAACAGGATGGTGAGCAGAAGCCTATAGAGTTTGTAGAGAAGCTTATGGGGATCATAATACAGTACTTAAAGGAGACCTAAAAAGTTTAGGTGAGGATCTGTTTGAACTAAGCAACAGTAAGAGAATATGTGGACAGTCTCCTGCACACTCAAAATAATTAACATTTTGAATTCTTGTCCTGTGAAGACTATTCCACAATTCTAGGATTTATTTATTTTTTAAAATGGGCAATTATTTGGTCACTGAGTGGCCTGAAACATCAATGGCACGTGATTCTTAACTGGCAATTCCTTCTTTGATGCACTGAATTACAAAAATTATCTGATTTGGGGTCAGGTGGGAATTTCCTCCCACTGATCATACTGAGTTTCCTTTAGAGATTTTTTCACCTTACTCTGGACTATTAAGAATGTAATAATATATTAAGACTATATGGGCATAGTCCACATAATCAAATTCTGCAATATGGGGTGAGAAGACTGATATTGATGGACCTTCCAACTTCTATTTTTTCTTCTTGTCAGGAGTATTTCTAATTCAGTTATTCCTAGCACAGATTGATTTTCAACACATCCAGTATTCAATTTTATTTATTAAGCCTTGTAATTGGGCTTGGTTCTGTACAAACAAGAAGTTACAGTCCCTGTCCCTACTAGCTTACACATCTAGTGCAGACACAGGCAAAATAATGTGGACACATATAAGACATGCATACTCCCCTTCATTAACTGCTTCGCTGCTGCCGAATGTGGCAGATATATTAAGTAAATCATTTCCAGTGCTACCACATGTATTCAGGTGCATCATCTGTGTTCCATTGTGATTTCAGTGGCACATCAGAACAAAAGAACACAGAGGTGGCATGGACACTGGAACACCAGTAAGTAACAAAGCTCAGCCAATATGGGTACATATTTGAGATTGCTAGTTACACCTCTGGTGCAGCATGTATTATTTGTTAAAAATATAGAAAGAATGTGCAGGTATTGAGAATCAATAAGGCCTCTAATGTTTATATATAAGAATAATCTGAAAAGCACAGCAAGGGCTGAATATGTGGCCCTGTCTAGTAGTGCTGTGAAGAATTTTTTTTGCTTTTCATTCTTATTTCGGGAGCTGGTAGGGAAATCTTGGAAGAGAACATTCACCACTAGAAGTTTCTCCTTGTATATAAAGAGAATGGATGTGTCTGTTTATATGAATCCTCTTCCTTCCCACTTCTTCCCACCACGGATTTCCACCCTGCAAACCTGTGTTCATTATATTTTGGCAGCCCTAAGTGAAATTTCTCAGGCATCAAAAACTGATAATTCTTTTTTTCAGCTATGGGCAAATCCCATATGTGCAAAATGATCACGTTTCTTTCACAGTCCAAACTGCAAAGCTCGGATCCCAATTTTCCCCACCTTTTGGAGTTGTTCAGATTTGAGCCCATTTAGAAAGATAGGCCTAAACCCCAAAATTCAGCTCCAGATCTGAAATCTTCTTATTCTAGGGTATGGGATATATCGTGTTAAGTTCCCCTCTGATTTCTTTAAAAATAAATCTGGCTTCCTTCCTATCCTTATCCTTAATAGGTACTGCAAAGGTGCTGAGCTCAACTGCAAAGAGATGTCACCATAGCCTCTTTTAGCTTTGCAGTGACATCTTGTGACCAATTGACCTGAGAGAATAGCAGAGCTCTACCCTCCCACGTGGAGGAGAATCTCATGGGGACTGTGTAAACTCTTTTTATATGAAAAGAAAAACAGTAAGGCTTTCATGAAGGTACAAGTTTGAAAGTCTTGCAACTTAAAACTAAGTCACAAACGGAATGTTCCATACAATGAAAGAGAAGGGATCAATTGGAAGACCATTGCATTAATTGTTTTTAATAAGATAAAGGGACACTACCAACTGGAAATGTAGTCAATTTTACAAAAAAAAAAAAATTAAAAATAGCTTCAGGTACTACACCTGTCCCTGAGTCTCCCTGACAATTTTTGTGGTTTTACAATTGCATTTTGTTGTTTTTGTTTTTTTTTTAAATTGTCTCCCCTGTTGCAGTGTTGAAAACCTACACAAATAAAAGGGAAAGTGACTACAGTGAAACTTGCTACGAATAAAGAGCTGTCAAGAGCACAAATGAAAGAACGAAGAATAATTTTTTACTCTAATCTCTTTCACTTTTAGTAATCATAGGCATTACTGACTAGAGTAGTGGGTAAAGATGTTTCAGGAAGAGTGGGATTTTTAAGTTGACAGTGGCCTTTTATCCAAAAGTTTTAAAAGTAAATTTTGATTATTTTACAAAAAAAAACCAAATCCTTTTTAAGAAAGTTTTTAACTGTGAAAAATACAGAAAAGTTAATGAAAAGGGTAGAGGTCAATACTTGCTAAAGTTATCTGAGAAAAATTGAACAGCAAACTAATTGCCATTCTTAGTTTAATAACACTTAGGGTTTTTTTTGTTTTGTTTTTTGTAGAGAACCTTATGGAGTTATACTTAGGTTTTCCGGCTTTGGGTTTTTATTTTGTTTTTTTTCTGATTATAGGTGTTTATTTTTAGGGAATTTTTGACTCATATTTTAGGAATAAACAATGAGGGTTTTTTATCTCCGTTTAAAAAATTGTTTTCTTTGAATTATATCAAATATTGTTCCCCTTTGTAGTCCTTTACTCCCAGGGATGATCTCCAAAGATCTGATCTAAAACCTTAAGTCAGTGTTTCCCAAACTTGGGATGCCGCTTGTTCAGGGAAAGCCCCTGGCGTGCCCAGCCAGTTTGTTTACCTGCCGCGTCCGCAGGTTTGGCTGATCGCGGCTCCCACTGGCCCATACAGGAAGCGGTGTGGGCCGAGGGACGTATTGGCCGCAGCTTCCCGCAGCCCCCATTGGCCGGGCACAGCAAACCATGGCCAGTAGGAGCTACGATCGGCCGAACCTGCGGACACGGCAAGTAAACAAACTGGCTGGGCGCACCAGGGACTTTTCCTGAACAAGCGGCATCCCAAGTTTGGGAAACACTGCCCTAAGTCAATAGACTCCCATTGACTTCAACAGGATTAGGATTGGGGCCCTCGTGAGTATGAGAGGACTTTAGGGTCCTTCGGCACTATAAATACTTTTAAATACTGCAAAAATGGCAAATTTGGAGTATTTTACTATATATATCAGACATATGCATTGGTAGGGTTTATTGGGTTTTATTGATTTAGCCCTAAAACCGGAAACCCTAGTTATAGTATGTAGAGAAATACACAAATATATCAGTATTAGAGTCCAGTCCTGCTCCAATAGAAGTCAATGACAGAACTCCCATTGAAAGCAGAATCGGGCCCCTACAATTTTTAGCCCAAAACTTCGCTGTTTCAGAAAGAGAATACTCCTAAAGGCCATACAGTATGAACAGTACAATACAGTAAGATAAACATCTTCATGTAGTTGCTGCTGTTAGCATCTTGTCACATTATCTAATGCATAAAGGTGTGATCTATAAGATGTAAGTAACGTAATTTACTTACAGATAAAACAAAAGAACAGGTGCCCGTAATTTAAAATGTTACATTACTTTCCCCCCACAATCATGGTAAATTAAAAACATACTTAGACACTTATTATCCTAAGCATCAGTTTTCCTTTTGTTTAATTACTCAAGGCCATATCAACTAGAGTAGGGGAAAGAAACTCTCTGTTAATGACATACAGTAGAACCCCAATTTAACAAACCCTCAATTTACAAAACTCCATTTTATCCAAAAAAAGTGTGTTTCCTGGCGTAAGGGCTCAGTCCTGCAGGGATGTGGATGAGGCTGGGAGACAGCATTGCAGAGCCACCATTAAGGCTACTGACTGTACCTCTCAGCCTGCTAAGACCTGAATGTGGGACAAAGTGCATGACAAAAACTTACCGTGAGGAACACACAAAATAATTAATGCGGGAAACATCACAAATTGCTGTGAGATTTATCCCTTTCTAAAACCTCAGCTTCATGATCCTTGTTTGTTCTGTTGTAAATCATTTTCAGCAGAAAAAGTGAGGAGACACCAAATTAGTGCAGAACAGATAACTTTGGCATTAAAATGAGTGATGGCCCTTGAAATGTGTTATACTCAAAAGGTATGCTGCTGAGCATGGTGCTTTTGAATAAGTGGTCTAATGAGGTAAATTAAGACACGGGGAATGGGTGCTACCAGCAGGAATTCTGAACCCATCATTGGGTGTGACTGTGAGGCATCGAGCCAGCCAGCTGCAAGAACTGGGAAACATTTCTTTCTTGGCGCATCTTCATGACAGCCTCTGCTATCACTTTCTCCTAAACTCAGCTCAGATGTGCAATCAGGCAAAGCAGCACTAAAGGGCAGCAATATCCCAGAAAAATGAATATGGCAGTTGCATGCATCGTTTTAATGTACAGGATTTTTAACCAATTTGCCCTGCCCACACCGTGTCCACTTCTCCACTACACACAAGTGCTCAGTCCAGGGAGGGCATTGAGATTTACTCAAATTGCAGAGCACTAGGAAAATGTCTCTATAGTCTGAAATTGTTCCCATATACTCCCATTACACTCCCTATGAATTTTGCCATTGACTTCTGTGGAAGCAGAAATTACCTCTCAGCAGAAGTCACTAAGACGCTGAGCAAAAACCAGTTGTTCAGTTTCCCTCTCACACCTAGTTCTTCAGCACTCAGCAGCCTGCGGGATCAAGCCCTAAGATAGTATTCTTTGAATCCCTAACAGTTCTGAATGATAATTTTGGAGTTTTGATTTAAATTTAGGTTTTAATTGCATTAATATTCACTTGTATGAATTGCACTTGAAATTAATTGCACTGATGTGTATTTGCACTTTTTAAAAAAATGCTTTTAAAAATACCTTACTGAGTCCTGCTGCGTTTGGAGGTTATTTCACCATCCCTGGTTTTATGAAGGTTTCAGATGTCCCTTGAAACCATTTGTAACATAGGGGTTCTACTGTATTACTGAAAACATTGTACATGTTGGACCCAGCTCAGCTCTTCTGAAAATTGATCATCTGAAAGTCAGCCTGGGCTCCAGCTGTGTCACATGGATTGTCCCTGTTTTCCGAAACAGTCTGCTCCACGGTTTTTGAAGTTTCTGGGTCCTGGGAGCAGGGACTGCCCAGTATATCACCACTGCTATTGCAGTGCATAGGGGAGGCCATATCAGAGGGCTGATCTGATGGTTTGCCTGTAGCAGAAGGAAGGGGCATGGACAGAGGAAGATTCATCATGTAGAACACATTGCCCAGCCGCCGAGACACCTTTAAAGACATAAGCAAGTACAGTAATTACTTCAAATAATGTCAATTTAATTGCTCATCTTAACCTTAAATTTGAATGTAGGTCCAGATTATCTATAGGGCTGATGGGGACATGGCCTCAGAGCCTTCAGGTTGTGTGGCCTCCAGCCATTTCATAGGGGCAGATCTAAGGATGGTTAGCAAAACTTCAGAAATGGCCTCCCCTGCCTCTCAGTTTCAGCTACGCCCATCTTCTGCTGAATTGGTTTGGCAGTGCTCAGCACAATCTGTAGGGGAAGGGGAGCAAGCACCCTGTTGAATCTAGACAACAAACTCCTTCCTTCCCAGTAGGTGGTGCGCTTCAGCATGCATAATGCAGGCTCTTTGTAGTACATAAGACGAATGATTAAGAGAAGAGAGAAATAGGTTTAATAAGAGGAGAATGAAAGATATATAAGGGTTAAGAAGAGGGAAAGGACCATGGGTTAGGAGAAAAATAGATGAAACAAATAGAAATGAGAACAAATTTGAAGTCAGTGGATGAAATTAAGAACAGGACATTTGTAACTGATGGGCAGGAAAACCTTCTTGTCAGTGAGATCTGTAACACTGCAGAATAGTGTCCCAAGGAAAATGATGGAAGCTTCATCACTTGGGTTATTTTAAAGGACAGGTCAAAGTATTGGAGAATCTACAGGAGAGAACAATCCTCCATTGGTCAGAGGAGGGAGGGAAATAGGGGAGATGGACTAATTGATCAGACAAGTCTTCCTCATTTCTAATTTCGACCCAATCTTATGACCCTGGCTATGGATCCCAACCTTCCAAAAGGCATTCTCTTCCATCACTGTCTCTTAAGCAGCTGTTCAGAGTTCTTCCCCGAGACAATCATGAAAAGCAAAGGGAAGCTGAATTGGACTTAATGCGCTGTCCACTGGGACTAGATAGTGCACCCTGTCACAATACTATTTCAGATATTTTATGGGTGAAAGTGTTATATAACTTAAAAAAAAATCAGCAAAATGTTGTCACCTTCCCATGCAACACAAATCTTTCATTCTCCCTCCATTTAGCATTTCAGTACCTGAGATCGAATTTTTAGTGCTGGTCCAAGTTTTAATCCCATTGTGTCCAACAGATGTTCTTCTGTGAGTAGTGGCAGGGTTTCTCCATCAATAGCATGATCTTTAAATATCTTATCAAACAATAAAATGCACACAATGGCTTGTTAAAACAGACTCTTTCATATCTTCTATTTTAATCCTGATACCCAGACAATAAAGGCAGGAAACAGTAACATGGAAGTAATTCCGCTTTATATTAATCTGAGAGCAGATGGATGTGGCTGTCATCATTTGTGCCTGCAGCACATCCACTTGCTCTCAGAGAGTTCCAGCTGTGTAACGTTGCAACATTATTTAGTTTTATTATTTTAACAAAAGTGATCAATTCAAGGGAGGCTCCCGTCTTAGTCATTCATTCTTTATCCATGAATATGCAGATTTTCAGCCTCCTGTTTACACTGCTTATGATTTTTCATGAAATTGAATGAAGTAATTTCACTATTACTTAAAACATTGCTTAACATCACAATAACATGCAATTGCTTCTGCCTGTTTGAAAGTTGCACAAGTACTATACTGGCAGAGTTTGGGGGACTTTTCTTATACAGTTGCTTTCCTATTAACATTCTCCTATTACGCCATGATAGAACACTCTGTATTGCAGCATACAACCACAAACGAGCATTAACCTACGTTGTATGCTATCTTTTACTGCACAGTTGTACATTGCCTAGCTAGCACAAAGGAGCCTCAAGATACGACTCTAATGCAAACAATAAATAGTAATAATAATTTAATTTCAGTAGATAAAATAATGTTAGCAGAACTTTAACTCCAGGGCATGTATCTTTAAACATCTAAAAATGTAAGTATGATTAATACTTATGGTCACCTGTGCATAGTCTGGACAACCTGGAAGGCTAATAATAAAATTGTATACATCATCAACTGTCCATTTGCGAATATCTTCAATGGAAGAAATATCTTCTCCACTCAAAATCAGGCCATGCGCTCCTTTGAGAAGGAAACAAAAATGTTGTGTTTGTATGACCTCAACAACCAAAACAATAGGAAAACCTTATTAAAAGTAAGAGTTTATACACATCTACAGGACCTACTTCATATACTAACAATACTATGTGGTCACGTACGTTTAGCATAGTCCTAAGCAACATTCTAAACAGTCATGCATCACTTTCTAATTCTGAAGGGTTTGGTTTTTTCTTTTATTTGATTACTTTTATTTTCTCTACTGATGGTACTGTACATGCCTACCATGCCGCAGCATTTTCTCTAAAGACTACATTATCTGATGCTTTAGGTCTGTTATACCTTGCCACTATTTTAACTTGACTGACTAATATTTCAAGTGAACAAACAGGCAAGTCGATAAGAGTGCTCTGTGTTACACTCATTCATATCACGGTACTGATGAAGCATGAACTGCATTATGTGTGTCAGTCTCCAGGTAAATACTAAAAGGCAACATCTTCTATACTGTTTGAAGGCACATCAGTCTCTAGGTGAAGCACTGTACTAGGGACATCTTCTGTAAAATGACAAAACAGCACTTCATAAAATATATAACGAAGCTCAGAATGCATGTTATACACCAGGGATTCTCAAACTTCATTTCGTCGCGACCCGCTTCTGACAACAAAAATTACTACAGGACCCCAGGAGTGGGGACTGAAGCCTGAGCCTGCCCACGGTGCACCACCCCGGGTGGAGGGGGCCAAAGCCCTTCTGCCCCAGGGCGGGGGCCAACGCCGAAGCCCAATGGCTTCAATCCCAGGCAGGGGGCCTGTAACCTGAGCTCCACCACCCAGGGCTGAAGCCCTCAGGTTTTGGCTTTGGCCCAGGTCTCAGCAAGTCTAAACCAGCCCTGGCGACCCCATTAAAACAGGGTCATGACCCACTTCGGGGTCCCGACCCAAAGTTTGAGAACCGCTGTTATACACAGATTATATACGCACCCAAACTCAGCCCATCACAACTCGTATCTGTTGTAAATGCATGCAGAAAGGGTATGGGCAGAAGAGATAAGCTAGTTCAGAAACTTCCGCAATTTTTGTTTTGTTTTGTTTGGCATTGCATTAACCTAAATTCATTTTGCAGACAGGAAACAAACATGTAAGGCAAGTCTGCAAGAATTTGCAGCAATACAAACTGGCTTTTGTGGATGTTTTAGGATGAAGACCTGAACCTGCTGCCATTTAAGTGAATGGAAGTTTTATCAGGATTGGACCCATTGTTGTTAGAGCACTTAAAACTTTAGAACAGTGATCCTGTGAAGCTCCCCCGCCGACATAGCGCTGTCCATGCCAGTGCTTAGGTCGGTGTAACTTACGTCACTCAGGGGGTCTACACTACAGAGATAAGTTGACTTAAGTTTTGTCAACAATCATAAGTCTCTTTAATAACATCAGTGAAGCACGTCTATACAACGGTCCTTGAGTCAGCTGAGTGCGTCCACAGTCGTTGCTCTTGCATCAATAGAGAGAGCATTGCATCAAGGTTAGCTAACCCACAGTGAAACTCGCCAACCTCTGTCACCTTCTGCTGCTGGGAGCTCTGGGAATGGATTGCAGTGCATCATGGGGACTTGCTCACAATCCCGTGGTGCAGTTCTTTCCATCCCATCATTCCATGGGCTTCCTACTTTGTTTTGTGCTGTATTTCAACAGCCCTTGTAAACTGTGTGCCCGTCATCTCTGCCTGACAACATGGATCCTGAGCTGCTGTCCATTCTGGTGATGAGCATTATGAACACAACGTGGCTGGTCCTGCAGTATTTCATGAGCTGCAAAACAGAGAGTGAATTGGTGATGCCTGCCTTTCTGTCTGCCATGGAAACAATTCAAGCTTGCTGCTGGCATTCACGGACCAGGTTGCCATGGTGGACCATCGGTATTGGGCTCGGGAAACAAGCACTGAGTGGGGGATTACATCGTGATGCATGAATGGGATGACAAGCAGTGGCTACAGAACTTTTGGATGCACAAAGCAACCTTCCTGGAACTGTGTGCAGAGCTTGCTCCATTACTGCAGTGCAAGAACACTCAAACAAGAGCTGCCCTCACTGTGCAAAAGCAAGTGGCGATCAGTGTGTGGAAGCTGGCAACTCCAGACTGCTACTGGTCTGTCGTCCAGAAAATAATTGATGGCTTTGAGGCAGTGGGATTCCCTAACTGCGGCAGGGCAATAGATGGAATGCATATCCCAATTTTGGCCCCCAAACATCTTGCGACAGAGTATATCAACCAAAAGGGCTACTTCTCCATGGTCTTGCAGGCACTGGTGAATCACCAGGGCCATTTCACTGATGTCAATGCAGGGTGGTCAGAGAAGGTGCATGATGCACGCATCTTTCGGAACACTGGACTGTGTAGAAAGCGGCACACTGGGACTTTCTTTCCAAACCAGAAAATTCCAATGGGGAATATGCAAATGATCATAGTGATCTTTGGAGACCCTACATACCCCTTGCTCTTATGGCTCATGAAGCTTTACACTGGGAACCTACACAGCAGCAAGGAACACTGTAACAACAGGCTCAGCAGGTGCCGAATGACAGTTGAATGTGCCTTGGCCAATTAAAAGGTCACCGGGGCTGTCTTTTTGGCCAGTTAGACCTCAATGAGGAAAATATTCCGATGGTCATTGCGGCCTGCTGTACTCTCCATAATATTTGTGAATCAAAAGGGGGAAAGTTTCCCTAAGGATGGGCTGCTGAGTCTGATTGGCTGAGCTGATTTTGAGCAGCCAGATACAAGGGCAATTAGAGGGGCGCGGCGGGAGGCAATTCAAATTATGGAGGTTTTGAAGGAGAAGTTTGATAATGATTCCTAGTAATGTGTCTGTATGTGATGCATTCAACCAAGCAATGTTTACTTGCTGCCATGAATTACCTCTGTAGTGCTTGCTTCTTGAGCGTTAATTTCAATGAGCAAATATTCCTACCTGTAGCCACTGTGTTTCAGTGTTAGCACTGAGTGATGTATGTATTTCACAAATAAAGACTCATTTTATTTCAAAGACTCAAGTTTAATATAGAGATAAAACCCAAGCTTTTGGACAAACCGGGGACGAAAATGAGGAACAGTCTCGCGGTTAGGGCTCTCACAGCTGGGTGAAATTCCCATTTTCATTGGAAACCAGTCCCCAGACATGGAGTGCACGGGGTACTGTTAGGGACTGGGAACACACGATGAATGTGGTGTGGGAGTTTGGGGAGGGCATGAATCGGAGTTCTGGAGTGGGAATTGAGCACAGATAGCTTTGAGTGCAGGCTAATGAGGGACTTCAACATCTCCGTTTGGTCCTCCGTGAGCTTTATCATCTGCTACTACCCCTGTGTCCTTTCCTGGCTATTCAGCCTCAGTCTTTCACTGTCTCCCTCCATGCTCTTATTTGGCTATGTGCTGCATCTGTTGACTGCAGCACGTCACAAAACATATCCTCCTTACTCCTCCTGGGTTGCTGCCTTATCTGATGGAGGCACTCTATGGGTGTGGAGGAGTGTGTTCTCAAGAGCACATCTGCAGAAGGCAAAGAAACAGTGAAGAGAGACAGTATTGTGAGTGCGCTCACAGCTGTGAATCAAAAAAGTCACACACACCTGTTTCTCACTGCCCCTTGGCTAGCACACAGGTTGCTGCAAGTCCCAATTATGGTGAGTTCCCAGGAGATAGGGTGGGCAAGGCGGAAAGGGCAAGAAGGGACAAAGGGTGGTTTGTGAAGGGGGTTATTATAAGCTGGTAGGGAGTCTAATCTGAATTTTGGTACTCTTTTCCACAGGCTAGGGTAATCAAACCTGATATCTCACTGTTAAGGGTAACCTAGGATGCAAGGGAGAATCTCCTGCATTCATGTGGCTTCAGACTGGCTTCGTATGCTGCTGGACTGTGTGTCACATTGGCCCCTGCAGAAATAATTGCCGGGTGGCATGGGAAAGTTTCTGCAGTGGGGGGAGAAACAAGACAGCCCTCCCAAGGCACCTTCGGCAGAGGATTGCAGAATACTTGCAGGAAAGTTTCCTAGAGATCACTATGGAGGATTCCAGAGACATCCCCGTGTATATTAACAAACTTTTCCACCATGGCCCCAACTGCGTAGATGGACACGCTCTGGTGTTAATTTCTGTCCCTTATCCCTCCTCTACCATATAACAAAGTATACGAGAGCTCAATCTCCTCTCACCATGCAGTATGAAAGCAAAATGAGCACTTTCCCAAGCTCCCCTCTCCTGCATCCTGCGTGCCAGAGCTGGAGTGCCGGGACTGGCTAGACCCCTCCGGAGTGGAAAAGAGGTCCTGTCACACCGCACCACCAGACAACCCTGCTGTGTGCTCCACATAGTCCTCCAGCTCCACCTCCTCGTCCACCACTTGCTCATTGGAGTAGAGTCTGCTGGCTTCTGCCTCTATTCCCCTGGAAGTATCCATGGGACTCTTGACAGTGAAGGTGGGGTTGCTGCTGAGGATGGTGTACAGCACCTTATAGAAGCAGCATGTCTTCGGCGCCACACCAGAGCAATGGTTGGCCTCCTAGTACACCTGCCACAGCTCCTTGATTTTAGCATGACACTGCTGTGTGTCCATTTCGTGCCCCTTCTCCTGCATGCCACTAGCAATCAGTCTGTAGCTATCGAAATTCCTATGGCTTGTGTGAAGCTGCGACTGCACAGCCTCCTCTCTCCATATACTCAGCAGATCCAACAGCTCTGGTGTGTTCCACATGCGTGTGCTCCACATGGGAGCACGTCTGCTGCATAAAGCCGGCATGGCCTGCTGGGAAGATGCTATGTGAACTGTTCACGCCGAGCAAACAGGAAGAGGAATTTCAAAAAATCCCGGACCTTTAAATGGAGAAGGGTCGCATACCTGTGTACCTTCAGGTAGCAGAGTTCAAACTGCTGACCAGAGTGGTCATGATGGGCATTGTGGAACACTTCCTGGAGGTGAGTTAGGTTGACATAACCAAGTGAGCTGTCTACACTGCCTCTGCATCACTCTAACCACGTCGCAAAAAGCTCTATGCCGCTTGTCGAGATGGTTTTATTATGTGGAGTTACATCAATGAGAGGAACATTTCAGTGTGTAAACTTCCATTGTTTTGTCGACAAAACTGTGTTGTGTAGACATTCACACCCCTGAGTGACATAATTTATACCGACGTAAGCTGTCGTGTGTACATAGCAAACCTGAGGCATGAATTTGGTCTCAAGCAGAGGGCAGCTGATGTGAGGACTCCCTGTGCTTCCCGACACACTCATAGGAGTGTTGCTCAAATGGGCAGTTGCTGCCAGGATCCCACCAGGCAGGAGGAGATGGGAGGACAGAATGCATCAAATGGGGTTGCAGAGAACACAAAATTATCCTGACATGATACATGTGTTAGCATCCCATCAACATGTGATGAGATCATTTTGCAACAACATAATGGCATGACACACTATTTGATGTTTGCATCAGGAGGTTACTTTGTGACTTTGCTCCTCTGTAACTCCATCTACTTCCCACGTGGTTCTCCAAGATCAAACATCCCTGCCTTAGAGAATGAAACCTTCATATGCCAGCAAATAACGTGTGAAGATCTCTATAAATGAGAGAAATAACTATGTTTGTCATCAGGTCATGTTAGCTACAGCACATGCCCCTGATTAACGAAGTCGACGTTTTGAAACCCTGACTCTATCATTGTCAGTGGGGTTTAAATAAGGAGAGGATGATGAAAAAGCTAATCAATAAAAAAAAAAATAGAGGCCAACTTGACAAACCTGGAGGCAGTAATGGATTGCTGGGTACTGGGAAGCTATATGGCAGTGCTGAGAATGGGATTGCAGAAGGATACATGTACTTGTCATCAAAGGCTGTGCAAGAGTTACTGGGATCCTTCTCATTTGCACTGCTGCAGCCATTTGTTTCAGTGGGAATTTCATGAGTAGCACAACTTTTTCTCAGGCTGTGTTCATACTCTTTACAGCTTTTCACAGCCGTAGCAGATGACTCAACATGGGTTTTGCTTTGCTCGTGTTTGTTCAGCATCTCAAGCTCTGTTTCTTTCTTGTCCTGTTTCTCATCATCAGCAGTGGTGGAAGCGGAATCTGCATTTTTGTCTTCAGCTTGGCTTTTGGCACCATTGGTATTGCAATCACTAGTTTTGTGATTCCCAGCTCTTCTCCCTGGCCGACGGCCTCTCTCCCTTTGCAGACTGCTGATAGGAGGATACGGGCTGGTTGCCATGAGCATGGTATTGCCATGAAGGTCATCAAGGGTGGTTCGATGAACATATAGGTCGCTCGGAAGATGGCCTTCAGGAAGCCTGTGCCTGCCACGGAAAGCAACTGGGCTAGCTGGGATTCCATGGTAGAGGAAAGGTGCTTCCAAACCCAGTAGCTCTTTACGATGAGCTTTCTCAATTTCTTTTTGTTGAAAAATAGCACTCATTTCCATTTCCATCCTAAGAGGTAAACAGAGCATTAGCAGTGAGGACTAATCAGTTCTCTAGTCATTCCTTTTTCAATGACAGGTTAAACTAGAATGATATTGTAGCGGGGTGGCCACCCGCTCCAGCCCTGACAGGGTCAGAGTCAGCCCTGGGGGACTGGAGGGCGGGAAGGTAAACTACTCTGAGTGGAGAAGTAGCCTCAGCTGGGGGCCACGCCCCAAGCAGACAAGCCTGGCCTTATAAAGGCCAGGGCAGCCAGAAGACCAAGGAGTCTTCCTCTGCCTATAGAGGGAGAAGGGCCTGGCTGCAACGGCTAAGCAGGGACCTGAAGTGGAGCAGGGCTGGGGAAAAGGCTAAGGGAGCCGGGGCGCTCCGGCCTGAGAAAACCCCAGGCTGCAGGCCTGGTAAGGCCACACCAGGTACTGGGGTTGCAGGGGCAGCCCATGGGTAGGTAGAGGCAGCAGGTCCAAACCCCCTTTGCCTATGATGAGTGGCTGCAGTCTGCCCCAGTGCATGGGGCTAGATGGGGACTGGCAGTAGCTGTACACTGAGGTGAAGTGGGGATAGTGGATGGGAGTTCCCCTGGGAGGGGGAGACCCTAGGATTAAGGCTGTGGGGTACTGCCAGGGGGAGCAGCACCCCAGAGAAAGGGGCACTGGGTCCTGGGAGGGACACGGGGGCCAGAGGGGTCAAGCGGATCACCGGTCTGCAGAGGGCGCTCCGGAGGCTAGATGAGCTAATTCCCTGGACGACCAGCAGGAGGCGCCGCAGGGGTGAGTCTGCCGCCTTACAGATATAATACACAAATAGAAAAATGTTTCTTCCCCATGTTGCTGTGTGTGAAAGAGCCATATGAACAACAGAGGAAACAGAGAAAGTGACTATGAACAAAGTGCTGTCAAATGCATGAAAGAAAACCCCCAGAAAAATATGCTTGTGACAATAAGAGATGAAATATTTTCTGACAAAAGCATGATTTGTAAGTTGATAGCACAGGCATCTCTGCATCAATTACACTCATGTCACAAGCACAAGGGCTAGAGACTTAAAAAGCTTTAGAATCAAAGCAGAAAATTATACAACACCTTGAAAAAGGGCACTTATGTGGCAATTGATACAGCAATATGATCACATTATACATGGGGCCTTGACTATACTGCCGGAGCCAGTTAACCTCAGTAAGTAAAGATCTTGAGTCAACTCTCCAATGCACCTTGGTCTCTGTCTGATGCTCAGATGGTGCAAGGAGCTGTATTCTGGCAGTAAATGACAACTTGAGAATTACCTTTCTGGAGGGAACATAAAGCCAATGGAACAGGTGCCTGTGCCAGCCTCCCCCCACTGTATCTGGCATAGGGTGGCTTGCCAGAGAAAGGAGGGGGTTGCTGAAGGTGAGGTGGAGCTCCACTATGCTATGCCAGTCCTCTCCTGGCACTAGATCCTTTAAGAACAGGCCAGTGCAGAAGCAGGAAGCTGTGACTGGCTCCCCTCCCACCTCTAGTGAGTACTCCTGCTGCAGGTACTCCCTCCAGCATCCCTAGCTGTACCCCTCCCAGTTTCCCCTCCCCTCTCCAGCAGTGTCCTCTTTTTGGGAACCTGAAATATGGTAACCCTAGTTTGGATTCAAGTTCCTCTTTGAAGATTAAGGTGAGGGGTTCACTACATGGAAAAAGGAATCCAGCTGATTACATTGAAACTGGGACAAATCACCAGATTTCCATATAATCATCCATGACACCAAAACTATTTCACTAAACCAGGACATCTGGTCATCCTGTACATGGTGTAGGGATGCCCAATCCTCAACAGAACTCCCGCTGTAGAATTTAAAATACTGAGTGATGAGTCCAAGCTGCCAAGTTCAGCTCTGGTTCTGAGTTTTCCCAAGGTCAAGGGTATTTGAATCCAGCGTTCCAAGCTGCAAAGTCTAGATCCATATCCAATCTTTAACCAAGTTCTGGATGTTCCAGCTTGGGCCTCTCTCTTCAATCTGCTATTTAAAGCTAAAAGCAGAATGAGAGAGACAAGCAGAAAGTTTTTCTGTGCCCCTGTCTTCCTGAAACATAGAGGATTTTTTACAGATCTGGATGGTTTGAACAAGTACTGCAATTATCTTTAACGGGGCACCAAAATTTATGTATTACAAAATCTGCAGCTTAACCATCCCAGTCTGCTTCCTTTCTCCCCACTCCAGGCCTGCACCTCAGTGCAAAATTTACATTCAGGTACCTGGCAATATTTTGTTTTTGAACCAACTCCTGCCTTCTGGCCACAGCTTCCATGGATTCTGGCTGGAGAAAACTATATCCTAGAAAAAAATAAATATATATCGTTAGGCTTAGAATTGCACTCACACTTCACACATGCCCTGAAGTAGGTCGATGTGCCTAAAAGCATTGTTAAAGGTTAACAGTTAAAAGGCCTGTTGAAAATGTAGCCTCTGGAATATTTTTCAGAGTCACTGGTGTAACTTCAGGCCAGATGCTGCAAACATTTCTCTCTTCAATAGGACTAACAGTAGTAATAACTAAGCCCAGTATCAAATGTTTGTAGGGTCAGGACCTTAAGAACACCTGCCACCGATACTTCTAAGGCAAGGGAGAGCAGTGACATTTATGAGATGACTTCTTTTTGAAATACATGCAGGACCAACTGAGTACATAATAACTGATAGTTTAAAAAAGGAAAAGAAATGTAAGAACACTCCTTAAAAGTCTATTTACAGCCTAGGTGCCATGGTCTTACATGCAATTTTTTAATAGCATTTCCTCTCTGAGAACTGTTTTAGACCCAAATGTGGCAGAGACCCACAGAAGGGGTAGAAGTTGAAGCCAAAAGTTCTGTTTCTGGCTCCTTGTGGCTTCTAGTGCCCTTTTTATTCATCTTAGACTGAATTTGGGGTCCTTGCTCAGTTTTTACCCAGACCTGAGTAAGAACCTCAAGATATGGTCCATTATTAACTTATTCCCAGCATGACATGTTACACAATTCTGCAGCCATGAAATTTGCTACTGTATCCACCCCTTGCTTTAGGACTGAGCACCACAATCTAAACGTTATTAAAACAAATATGTAGCCATCCTATATGGGAATAAATTATATCCAGGTAGCATGAGTCCTGGCACCAGGATCAAAGAAAGTGATCAGTGAAACAGCTCCTTAAAACAGCTAAGATAAAAAAAAAATCCTATTACACAGAGTTAAATGTGTGTAACACAAAGAACATTGTCAGTCAGATAAATGTTGCTGGCTAGAACATTCTGCTTACAGGGAGGTAGATGGACAAATACTATACTATTTGGAAAATGCAAAAGCAAGGGGAGGGAACACACACCCTCACACACACACACAAATAGGCATACAAGATGGAGATGGATCTTGAAAGCCCAGTGTACCTAATAAATTCTAATTTGCATGTCTGAAGTCTCATATTGGTGCAGATTGGGATTTCCGCTAGGCGAGCTGCTCCCTTTCTCAAGGCTATTTTACAAAGGTAAATACAAGAAAACGTATTTACTGCCATCAGTGACAAACCTGATGAAAAGCTAGGAGTATCCACTTTTTCAGTAGTACCCTATTACTTCACAGGATCATTCAACTGGCTGTTACCTGGACCAGGGTAAACCCGATTGGACAATATGTTTGGCATGTTTGCATGCTGTGGGACCGAAGGTCCAAGGTGGGAAGCTACATGGATCTGTCTTGGGTCAGCTGGTGCCATCATTTCAGTGGAAGGCAACAAATCTCTAGGGAAAGAGAGAAAATTACAGTTAAATATGTAAAGTATATGCTTTAACTTAACGTGTCATGTTCTACACTCAAATTGGTTCAACTCCCTTTGACTTTAACAGGACCTGCACATATGACTGAGGCAGAACTGGGATGCTATTTGCAGAATTTGCTCAATTTTCCCCCCAAAAAATAATAAAATAACTCGGATTAACACCTAAATTCTTGTGTAAAAGGCCTTGGGTTTTTTTACAAGCCCAAGTGGTCAGGTTCAATTTTTACCTTTCAGCTGAAAAACAGCACCACCAATAACTGTCCGAACCCTGCCCTTGAGCACAGATTTTTAAGCGACTCCGAGGAAAGATCTACTGAATCATTCATGCCACATATTGCAACACTCTGCATTTCTTCAAGGTCTCCCATGCAAGTACTGACTAGCCACAACTCTCTTTAGATTCTAATTCTCAAAAAGGTATGTCTACACTGCAATAAAAGACCCGTGGCATAGCTGCAGCAGGCCCGGGTCAGCTGACATAGGCCCACAGGGTTTGGGCTGCGGCGGGGCTAGAAAAATTCAGTATAGATATTTGGGCTCAGGTGAGTCCGGGCTCCAGCCTGAGCCAGAATGTCTACAGTGCAGTTTTAGAGGCCTGCAGCCTGAGCCCTGCAAGCCCAAATCAGCTGACCTGGGCTCTGAGAGTTGGTGCCAGGGTTTTTTTATCGCAATGTAGACATACCACGAGTCTCCTTAGAATAGATCACAGCCTAAGGTAGTAGTGGCTGCAGACATTTGTCAAAGAAATTGCTGCCCTGTTTGATTTGTATTGTATTATGTAATGTTTTGATGCCCATTGGCCCTTCAAACATCTCTCCTGGCAGATTGATCTGTGCCAATAGTGGTCAGGAAAGGCATTACGTCCTGGGGAAGTACCTCAAATACTTTCCTGTCCTTGGCAGTAGGAGTCAGTAATTGCATGTCTTTTCGATATTGGTCTTTCTGGGTACTGATGGAATGGGCCATCCAGTTATGTCAGAAAATGTTCTTTGTTCACCTCAGGATTTGAGGGGGACTTCATAAATATGTGCCAGAGCAGAGTAACTGGTATTAGACATTTGCCTCCGCAATTGCCCATGTGGAACGTAGGGCTGTGTGCAAAGGTGGATATAGCATAGCAGGAGCAATGTAGTATTCTATATCCAAAGACAGGGATATTAAATTTAAATATAGGGGAGAGCTAAGGAGATGCACACAGCTTCATCCAGCCCTTAGTTATAAAGGCTATTTTAGAGACTAGAGACCAAAGTGTTAAAAATAATCTCAAATCTTAACACTCTACATATTCATGAATATAAGGTGATCAGTTGTTCTTTAAATACAATGGAGAAGTGGGGAGAAATACCTGTCTACAAATCGAGGTTCAAACTGTGACGGAATTGCCTGCATTCTCTGCTGGCCTGCTCCCATTAGCTGAGGGTTTACTGCCATCATCTGGTTTCTCATTAGCACTTCTTGTCGCTGTCGCAGTTCTAACACAAAGCATATAAAATTCTATTGTAAGTTCAGTAAGTGATTCTATATCCAGTATGAACCTTACCAGAAATATAATAATTAGTTAGCATATAATCTTTCTTTATATTCCACTTGTTAAAAAGGAAAACAAGACACAAAGTACTTACTGTTCCTTTAAAAAATGTAGCCTTATATCCCCCCTTAGCTACACTGACATCTCATTGATCAATATAGCATATTATAATAGGGCTGTCAAGCGATTAAAAAAATTAATCACGATTAATTGTGCAATTAAAAAAGTAATTGTGATTAATCATGCAATTAATCACGCTGTTAATAAGAGAATACCATTTATTTAAATATTTTTGGATGTTTTCTATTTTCAAATATATGGATTTCAATACAAAACAGAGTACAAAGAGTACCGCGCTCACTTTATATGTCTTTTTATTACAAGTATTGCACTGTAAAAACTAAAAGAAACATTATTATTCAGTTCACCTAATACAAGTACTGTAGTGTAATCTCTGTATCATGAAAGTTGAACTTACAAATGTAGAACTAGGTACAAAAAATAACTGCATTCAAAAATAAAACAATGTAAACCTTTAGCGCCTGCTAGTCCACTCAGTCCTACTTGTAAACAAGAAGCAGGCAGCATTATCTTCTGCAAATGTAAACAAACTTGTTTCTCTTAGCGATTGGCTGAACAAAAAGTAAGACTAAGTGGATTTGTAGGCGCTAAAGTTTTACATTGTATGACCATAAGTTGTTAGAGTGATGCACATCTTGTGCTGCTAAGTTTGTATCACACAGCTTGTGCATGCCCTGTTTTGTGTTCCAGAGTTCTGGGAGTTTCTTGAATCAAAGAAAAGACTGTGCATTGGGGAAC
Source organism: Macrochelys suwanniensis (assembly GCA_033296515.1). Classification (NCBI taxonomy): domain Eukaryota; kingdom Metazoa; phylum Chordata; order Testudines; family Chelydridae; genus Macrochelys; species Macrochelys suwanniensis. The sequence continues at coordinate 15,914,355 of CM065783.1, forward strand.
ATAAGGATCAGCTTTGCTCATAGTTGACTAAAGGCTTGATCCTGGAAAGTAATAAGTGCCTCCTGTAAGTCACAATTCTACAGTCACTGAAGTCAGTGACAAAGCTGCCACTGAATGGTGCAAGGTCAGGGCTCCATTCAGTACCCAGCACCTTGCAGGATTGGGCCCTAGATCTATGGGAGTTACAGGAGCAGTGCCCTCCCAGATGCTAGAGCACCTCTCAGAATCAAACTTTAAACCCGCAAAGACCCACTCCAACATAAACTGGTCTCCATATAAAATTTGGTGTGAACTTTTCGGAAGCCATTTATTCAGTTTTTCCCAAGTCCTGGTCAGGAATCTGGAGGGGATCTTTCCAGGACATTAGACCCGTCAGACATTATTCCTCACATATAGTATACATGTTGTGAATACTATAAACACGGTCTTGAAAAGTTCTAGTTTTAGCTTACCTCCTGCTGCCATGCCACTTGCTAATCGGTATAAGTGCTTTTCGTCCAACGTCCCTTGTTCCCCAAGGATAGACATCTTTCTCATGTGATCTCGGGGAGTCATTTTATGAGGTGATGCAGCAGACTTCCCTTTTCCAATATAAAGAATGAAGTCAGAAGGGCCCAAGAAGATAATCAAATATTCAACAGTTTAAAAGAGATCAGGTCCCACATATAGTTTTTCTGTTAAACAGATAGATCTGCAAGGCCAACATGCAGTGCTTGTAGGTACCATAGGGCATGTGACAGAAAGATCTGGTGGGATTTTGCCTTTCTGAATCTTTTCACAACTAGTAGCCATATCAAAGGTGCCAGAATTCTAGTGCTATTTCCTTCCAAAGTTGAAAAAGAAAATCTCTGAGACTTTTAAAAATTCAACTTAAACCAACACTAATTTTCCTGTGTGTTCCAAAAGCCCCTTGAATTTTTTTAAATGAACCAAAACAGTAATAAAGCAAAGAAACACACACAGAGACCGAAGTAAAGCTAGTCCATCCCCATCAGGTTCAGTGAAGGAAGGTGCCCCAGAATTATACCAGTTTAAATTAGATCAGAATCTGTCCCAGACACTGTTCCCTCTAAGCTGTGCGCGTGTGTGCGCACACACAGATCCTAAATCCTGCGCACACGGTGAAACACCGCGCGCACCAAAACTTGCACAAAAACACAACAATTTGCACAGAAGAAATTTTTTGCGCACATGGCCTGTCAAAAATTAGAGGGAACATTGGTCCCAGAGTCTAAGCCTATAGTAGCACAACAGCTGCTGTTCTTTGTAAAAAACACAACAAAAACAACTAAATTTAGGCTACACTTTTAATAAGCTATCCTTAAAAACAACTCTAAGGTGCCTACCTGTTGCTGGGGTGCCACAAGCTTTTTTTACTGTCTGGGTTTTCAGAACTATCAGATGTTTTCTGCTCTATCATTAGGAGACAAAACAAGACAGAAAATATTTGTACTAGTGCTGAATCAAAACTCGGCGGACCGAACTCTCATCTGTGAACACAAGGCTGTACCAACTTCATCTACATCAGCAGTTCTCAACTCAAGGCTCTTCATAGCCATGCCTTGGGGAATGGAGCCCAAAGCTAGACAAGTTAAATCCATGCTGTACTGCTCGTATTAGGCATGATCCTGCTCCCATTGAACTCACTGTGAGTTTGGCTATAACTACTACTGGAACAGGATTGGGCCCATGGGCACAGTTTGGGGAGGAATGTGGGGGGGATATTTCCCCCACAAACTGCAAGCCTCAGGCAGGCATGGAATTTGCCTCCTATCCACAGCCCCATTGGCCTGACTGGAGCTGCCCCTCCAAATATGGAAGTCAAACTACACCTATGATTGAGCCCACTATTACTATTTATTTAGCCATTTTAATAACTATTGTAACTGTTACTCAAGAATGTGATTACATCTAAGCAATAACAAAACATTGGTAGATACTAAATATTAGCTGTTTTTTCCTCAAGAGATGATAGGTCTGGATATCCAGAGACATCAGTCTCATGGTAACTAGCAATAGCTCAGGCTAACTTTTTCCCTCTTAAGGAGCATAAAGCCTTCTTTCAGCAATGAACAGAGACTAGAGGATAGATAGGAGCTCAAAATCACAAGTAATTTAAAAGCTTTGCTGAGCAAATCATGCAGAAGGAAACAAGGTAAAATACAAGTGTATTTATTTCCTGCAGCTTTGATCCAGGCAAACCTCCCATTAGTTTCAGTGGGGTAAGTAATGGTTGTAGAATGAAATAAAAATTCTAAGGTATGAGACTGCAGTAAAATGGTCATGCTAGGGTTAACTGGGTTATCTAGAGAATTATGGGATGGAACCATACTCCACTCCGCCCGGTTCTGATATAGTTAAATAAAGCAGCAAGTTCCCACCCTGCAGTCCTGTGAGTAGACTTGCTTTTGTTGCACTGAGCAGTCCCTTTACAAAAGAGATGATGGCTCTTACTCATTATGGGCTTAGTCCTCCTTTCTCTAAAGTCAGTGACACTAGGATTGGGCCCTATTGACAACGCTGCTAATGGCTTCTGTTCCGCTAGCAGATCAGAATCACTGCAAGCAGGGAAAGAGAGAGCCCCTGAGAGGATACACAGCCAAATTTTCTGGACCTAAACTGTCACAGTGCAGAACACTGCTCATAATCTAGGATTTGTACCTCTCTTTCCCCCTACCCCAATTCCCACGTTACCCAACAGACTGCAAAGGGAGTTGCTGATAAGGTGAGAGAGACCAGTAGCAGAAAGAGGGAAATGAGCTGCAGCCAGAATTTCTGGACCCAAATCCAGTAGAACTGCTGCTATTTTAGAGTTAACCAATGGTCACTCCCCTTATCCCTATGCCCCACCCCACTCACTAAAAAGACCATAAAGGGGACATGGGAGTGAATGAGGAGTAGGAGGTGGTTCATTCGTAACAGAGCCATTGATACCAGGACCTGGAGGAAAGAGTGCCTGAGGAACTGCAGGCAAAGTTTGCCTCAGCAGTGCCACAGATTTGTAGTAATCCAAGCAGCCTTTGAGAGTTTATGGAAGGAGATGTGGGAGTCCCCAGCTCAGTAAATAAGCAATGGTTCAAGAGGTGGGAGCAGAAATCCTGGAAGAGTTTCCACCTCCCACATTCTCTAATGCACTCCATCCCACTGCAAATACAGAGCAGAGGATGAGGGGAGACAAGGGATTCCAGGATTCCATCTTGTATAAGATATCTCCCTCAGCCCCCACAAAGACTGAATTCAGAATAGGGGTGGGAGGAGAAACTTCTGTTTCTTCCACTCAGGCACAGCAAGGACACTGAAGATTTACCATGTCTCCCCAAGAAGGGCAGGTTGCTTGCCATTTTTTTATCATTTTTTAAATTATATTTACCATATTTCAACTTTGTCATGTTTAAAAGACATTGCTTATCCGTTGCTCTGGGTGCACGTGGAATTAATACATGCCACTAAAATTCAGACTTCAGAGTTAACATTCCTGCTAACCCTCCCTTCTCCACAAAAAGCCTCCCCTCCCTCAGGAAAGTGCTAAGAAAATAGGTCTTGGTCATGTGCTGCTGGACCAAGTGGGGGAAGTAAACCCCAGAGTACAGGAACCTTCACTGAAAATCCCCTGCCACCAGCCACCTCCCATTTAAGCAGGGAGATGGCATCTGTGGCACCTCAGTTAATCTCAAAAGCCATGTTTTCACACAAGAAGGGACATAGTCTCTGAAGCAAACAGGGCCCAAACCATTTTAGGGCTTTGGTTCATCTGATTTTATATGGCTTGTTAACCAACTTATTTTTGGCATATGGTGATAAGAAAGTGCCATTCTCCTCTGAAAAGTGTCTTGGCAACTTCTTACTTAGACCTACCCCTTTGTGTGTATTCAGTCATGCTGTACTGGCTAACTTCATAGATTAAAATGTTTTTATACTGATATCAATTCCCCCCACCCCCCAGTCTGGTATCCTTGCTGAGCCAATAAATTGAGTGAGCTGTATTCTATTCATCATCATCAGAATTGTTCACTACAATCCAATTACAGGGCCAATCAGTTACACCTGTGCAAAGTCCATGAGGAGGGAAGAATTTGGCCTAGGGAGGAAGCTTTTGCACTGGTGATGGTGTTACCGAAATATCGGTCCAATGAAAGCAGGAAAAAAACAATCTGTAAGCAGTTCAACTGTAAACTGAGCACACTTTATATGGACATTTTTGAGAGACCATGAACATGGACTTCCAAAAGCTACAGACTCTCCACAGAAAACCATACTTTAAAAAGGGTAATTTATTATCAGATAGCTATCTTCTTTGAGGAAATCAATCCTGAGAATTTGTGTGGATTCCAAATCAGTTCCAAAACAAGGGAGTAACCATGTCCTTAGTAACTTTATAATAAATTGTATATGCATAGTTGAGTCCTACTTGAATCACAAATACTTTAAAGTGAGACGGAATGAGTGTGGGACTCCATTCCAGCCCCCATTTCTCAGAAAATCTTGCCATCTTCTGACAATTCCCATAGTTGGTCTCAGTCCCAAAGTTAATTTTATTGAAGGAATGTGAATTAAATAAATTCAGCCATTTGAGTTATACGGTGGCGGGGGAGGGAATTACTCTCACCATGAAAAAATTTGACCAACTTAAAAAAAAAAAAAAGTCTTGTAACTCACAAATGGCTGAAACACTAGACACCAAACTGACCATGGCAGTAGTCCTCATGGAGGAAGAAAATCAAGACAGATTTGAAGATATCTTAGCTTAGTATCTTTCAGGTTTTCAAGATATGGGTCTGAACATGCACCTTAAGATGTGTTTTCATTCACTTTTTTTAGGGCACTTGAATCGTAAAGTGGTTTAGGATGCTGGATGTTTGCTGAAGCGCATCTGAGCTGCCAAAGTGCTTCTGAGCTGCTAAAGCATTTTTAAAAGTGCCTCAGCGCTAAAGCACTTTAGTGCTGAACTGAACCACTTTTACAATGGCTCAGGGAATAGGTGGTAACTAGCAGGAGGGAACGTAGGATTGCCATACCGTATTGGACCAGTGGTCTACCTAATCTGTTTCCTGTGTCTGACAGTGGCCAGATTGGATGCTTCAGAGGAAAGCACTAAACCTTTGCAATGACCGAACAGCCTGCCTATAGGGGAAGCTTCTTTGTAACCTCCTCAGGGTTTGGCTTGTGTCCTGAAGCATGAGGGAGTGGGGTATTTGGAGGTGGGAGGTGAAGTGGCAAGGGCTGGGTGTGAGGACAGAGCTTGGAGACCAGGAAGTTTCTTTTTGCTTTCCTTTTTAGTAAACCAGAAAAACTATATACAAAAACCTGACATTAGTAAGATATTAACAGCTGCCAGGAGACTTGTCTACACTGGAAAGTTGTACTGCTTTGCCTATACCAGTATAAAGCATTACAACCCCTTAGCATGGGCATGGTTACATTGGTATAAACATGCTTTATTGTGGTATAGCTATTCCTCTGTGGGAAAAGGACTAAAGCTATATTGGTATAACTATAAGGCACATCCACATCAACTATAAGCTGCATCCACACTAGAACTTTTACTGGTGTAACTATTTCAGTAAAAAAATCACACCCCTAACCAAAATAGCTAGCCCAGTAAAACTTTTCAGTTTAGAGCAGGTAAAGGTGACTGTAGTTAGCAGGTGACCATTAGCACTGGTTTCCATGTCATTCACAAAATGTATTTGGATTTTGACAAGTTTACTATGGTCATGAATTGTATAGAAAGTTACAATCTGCTGACAAATATGCTCTTGCTAAATAGCACAGTTGTTCTGCGAGCTAGTGACAGGGCTATTTCAGATACTGCCTTGAAGCATCTGTTGGGGAAACTTGGATGGGTTTTGTTTTGCTTTTTTTGTTTTGGTTTGGTTTTTTTGTTTTTTTGTTTTTGGTGATGTTTCCGCTGGAAATGTCCTCTGGAAATATAGTAGCAAATAATTCAGCTTCCATTAATCTGATAAAGCATTAGAAATATTTGCAGATATGTGGTTATCGTTTGAATAAAGATCAGCAAATGCCAAGACCCAAACTAGTATCAGTTGATACACCCAATATAGGAGTCTTAGGTCTTGTCCATCTCAAGCTACTATGGTCTTAATTAATGTAATTGGGCAACATAAATCTATGGCTTGCTCCACAAACGCTATAGCCCGATGCTTTTACTGAAACACCAGTCTTTGAAAATCTACAAGCCGGAGAGAAGATTCCACTCATGTGAGTTTTTCAAGTTAGTGACTCTATGAAGGCATTTTGTTTTTTTACTGGTGCCTCAGTATATCCCATGTAATTTACATTAGGTTTTCTTTTGATTATACTAGGAAAATTTCCAAAATGCTCTTGTCTTTGAAATTCCAAATCTAATTCTTTATACTGGACTTCAGAATATCATTAGTGTGAATTTGGAATATGTTCATTTTGCATAGAGTACACAATCTTGCATATGGTTTCTCTCTGCAGGAAGATTAGAACTTAATTTTTTTGTTTCAGTTGACTTGAAAACACAGCAACTGCCCTTACTGGAAGAGAACAGTAGTTTGTTTAGGTTCAGCCTGCTTCAAGACTAGAAGTGACCTAGCCTCAGAGAGAAGTAAAAACACGCATAATGTACATGGCAAGCTCAGTAATGCTATTTCCTTTGGGAAAATTCCTATCCAGACCAAACAGCAATTAGCTTGTGCCCTAAATCATGGGTCAAATTCATGATTCTTTTAAAAGGCTCACTCTGCCTCCCAACAGCTATCATATTACAAACTGCCACATAAAACAAAAACACGTTGAAAATAGGGAAAGCATACTTCTGATTCGTATATTAGCTAGGACATTGGTGAGAACTAAAAAGCTGCTCAAAATTTTGAAGCAGGGTTTATATACAAAAATGCATACACACCAGCTGTCCAGTGCTACATTCATGTATGACTCTTCTGTGATCCTATTGCACAAATCCTGGCTGTACAGCACATTACAAGGATGAAGACAAGTTAATCCCTAGCTTTGGATTCTTACCCTCAACAAACCCTTCTTGGCAGCAGGCAGAACCACTCACCCAGTGCTAATTCTGTCTCAAATTATTAGACAAGAGGTGGCAAGACGCAAACTTCATGAACTAAAAGCACTCATAAATCTAATCATGTTATGTGCAGTGTCAAAATGTGTATAGCAGTCATATGTATCTAGACAATTTATTCAAAGCAATCTACTGCTTTTGGCAAAACCTACCCTAACAATCACCATATATCATGTATAATATGGACTTGTTGGACGACTGTCATTCTTTATAGTTATATAAATTAAGATTTCATTAATTTAAATACTGCTTTGACATACTTCATGTGCATATAGAATTACCATTTAAAAAGTAATTTGCAATATATCATTGCAATGGCTCTGCTCTACTCTTTTGGAAGGACATAAGTGTAGTTTTAAAATCCTCAAGTAAGTTAAAGAGAAAGGAAACAATATTTTAAAAAATACATCTTATTCTTGAATAGTAGTCAACATAATATTGATGTAAATATTGTATATTTCTCTCCTGACATTTTTTGCCTCTTCTTTTAGAAAAGCTTTCTTGGTTGCCTCAATTATAGCAAGTTTAAATTCTGTTTAAAAGGAAACATATTTAGTCCCAACAGTAAAACCTGAACTCTTTATTGTTTTTGCCTTAAAACTACCCTATAACTACTAACGTTCGAAATTGTGCTGGATTCATGAGTCCACAGTTAGCAAAATAAATGGCAGTTCTAACAAATAAAGAAACAAATATGCTGACATATCAGACAACAGCATAAAACATGCTTCCTTGATTGGGAAAAGATACAAATTGACAGACTAGATTTAGAGGGCTAAATTCTAATCCCAGATACGTGGGCGCAAACTGATCTGAGACTGAGATTAGAGTCTAGTCCTAAAACTGGATTGAGAACAATTTTTCCTCCTCAAGGAGGAAAAATAACTATATTTAATCTGTGTATGTCGCCAATGGAGTTTGCGTACTTGTACAATGTGTTTAACTGTAGAAAATATCAGCATGTTACACCATTATTGACCCCTCTGAATACCAAAATTGGAAGCTGTAGTTCATTCATCTATCCTTTTAAGTATAGTGGCCTTAAGAAATAGTTCTAGGGCCAAATTCAACCCTGGTGTTAGTGGGTGCAGCCCCCGCTGAAGTAAATGGAGTTTAATTTCCACATGCTGGAGCTGATTTTAATAGTTTAATAGTTAATATTATTAGGACTGATCTTGTTCCCATTGAAGTTAATGGAGGTAGGAGCAGGCCAATTATTCTGCACATTTCTAAGGCAACCTTTAGCTACAGGTATTACACTAGCATCTAAAAGCCATGACCCCTGTGTGCTACGCACTGTCCAAACACTTAGTAAGATACAGTTCCTGCCCTGAAGATATTACAATATAATAGATAAGACAGACAAAAGGTGGGAGAAAGGAAGAGTTATTATTCCCATTTTTCATGCAGGGAACTGAGGCACAGAGAAATTAAGTGACTTAGCCAAGGTCACACAGGAGCTCATGGCAGAACTGGGAATTCAACCCAGATCTTTTGAGTCTCAATGTAGTGCTTTAACCACAGGACCATCTTTCTCACAACCTTAGCTCTGTTAATATTTATTTTTATTTGTGGTAGCAAATAAAGGCTTCAGTTGAGGTCCCATTGTGCTAGGCACTTTACAAACATGTAGGAAGACACAAACCCTGCTCCTAAGAGTTTATAATCTAGTATCAGTCTGAATTACATATTTAGATTAAGGGAAATAACAAAACAAGATAAGAGCCCTGCTACCCAACCCAAATCCAGAGGGAGCCTACTTCAAATTTTGGGTTTGGGTCAGGACAGAAAGCCACTGGACCCTCTCGGGCTTGGATCTGGTCAGTTCTGATGGCCTTCTCTTGTCTGTGGGGTCGGCACGGTGGCAACTGCATGCCCCACTCCTGCTGGCCTCTGCCTCTCTGTGCTGTGGACAGCGCTGACAAGTTGCACACGCACAGCACAGCAGAGAGCAATGGCTGGCACACAGTCATTGTGTGGGGCACACAGCCATTGTGCCAACCCCACAGGCAGAGGTAGTGATGGTGCTGACTCAGATTTGGTGGGCAGGGTTTGGGGCAAAAAAATGACCTTCTTGGACTCTGGTACAATCGGGTGGGTTGGGGTCCAGATCGAGTCCAGATCAGGTCCAGGTTGGGCTTTAAAATTAGGCTCCTCTAGAGGAAGTTAAGTTTAAATAAGAGCATAGTACATTTGTGTCTGTGTGTACACCCTCTCTAGCATTCTGCATCCACCAGGGCTATCAATAGAGGAGCTGCTCCTGAACACAAACTATTTAGAAACATAATGGTGTGGTACAGTGAAAACAAAGTAATAATAATTACCAGGCTTCATACATCACACTAAATACCTCAGACCTATAACCTTGCAGTAGATGGTCTACTGTATTAATGGGGACCAGCAAAGAGAAAAAAATGGAGCTAGTGCCCTTTTAACATTTTTGACTTATAAAGCTGGCATGAAAAGGTTGGGGTTTTTATATTGTCTGTTTTGTAACATTGGAAATGTAGGTCCTGATAAGCTGGAAAACTCTTTGATAACTGGAGAACTAGACTGGAACCTAAGGGAGTTAGGCTCCCAAATCCCATTGAATTTTACTGGGATTTGGGCATCTGATTTAAATTCCATTGAAAATCCTATCCGAGTGCAGATAACATCATCACCAGAGCCGAGAGAATGAAAACTGAGCTGCTGAAAGAGGAAGGGACTTTTATCCAGACTGATTAAAACTCCTTGGGGTTTGGGTTTTTTTTACACACCTATTCAACTTCAGTGACTAACTAACAGTGTGACTAAAGAAAGCCTTTGGTAAATATTCAATGCTTTTCCCCTTCAATTAAGGTATTAGAGATCACAATAAACATCCCTGAAACCTCCCAGAAGTTCTCCAGCAAAATCAGAGAAAACTGCACTTGACATTTCTTGTATGTCTAAGATAAAACAAGCTGATTTTTAAAAAAAACAAACAACTTTTCAGGCATTCTTTATGTATCATGAAGCAAAAAAGGGCACAAACCCAAATTTTAAAAAAATTATTTGGAGGTCACCTTAGATGATATATAAACTGCTGTTATCAAATACCAAGCCCACAACAACGACTAATGTTGTTTTCTGAGTTAATATGCATAGCCACAAGACTTAAACCAAGCTACATTTTATTCAGTGAAATTACTACATAAAATCTCACACTTCAGGCCTGATCCAGAGAGGTACTGAGCAGCCCAACATTCAGCGGCTTCAGCAGAAGCTGAGGGCTTTCAGCTCAGCACTGTGCAGGATCAGATCCATACATGGTAACTTGGGTCAACACTGTCTTTAGTAAGTACAGTGCTCTCTCCATAAGACGGTGACTGGAAGATACGAGCATGTTGTACAGCATGTGGAGAGAAGAGACTATCCTGATTTTCCATGGTCTTGAGAGAAATGATTCACTATGAAAACAGACAACATGTAGTTCATGTTCACTAAAATGCTAAGGAAATTCCAGAGATCTTGAAATATTAAGTCTACAATGCAATAAAGTAGAGCCTCAATCTTTCTCAATCTACAAACCCATTAACTCTCCTCAAGTCTTAGTGGTCACACTCCCTTTAATAGCTGTATGTAAGGAAGTTTCATCTTACTAAGACTTCAATATTTTTACAAAATATAATACAATATATAAAGATGTGCAAAATACTGTTATTCTGCAGAATAGTATCATTAGGACCCACTCGATATCAAGAGGCCACACATGCTAGTGACCTCTTAGATAGATCAACCTAAACTACATTTGTAAAAATAAAACAATGAAGTACATTTTATGGTTCAGTAGCCTGAACAGTCCATAAAGTGTCTCCTAGTCATTAGTGCAAATAATTGAGGTTTGCTACTGTACTTCAAATAAGAGAAATGAACATGAAGACTAAGTTGTAGCCGCTTAACAACTAGTTAATTTTAAGGAATATTTTATCATTAAATATTTTTAGTTCCTCTGGGTTAAGATAACTGGCATTCAATTTTCTATTGTATCTGTTTGAGATTTTCTGCTAAATATGGCAGCATTTTTTTAGAAGAGTAAATGCATATGCAACAATGAACCATCTGGAAAAACAGGACATGTTCTATTTATGAAAGAGATTTTGAAAAAATCTTCAAACTGATCCATTTGATTTTGTAAAAATTTTAAAGCTTCCAGCCACATGTGCAAGGAGTATTCACTCATGAGAATATTTCTAACAGATAGCCAATGCCCCAACACACATAATTTATCATCTGTATTACCTATCATATACAATGCCTATTTCTTCCTAAAGTTACTGTATCTAGAGTTAAGTACCATGGTTTAAAAATGCCATAAAGGAGACTAAGTAGATGTACAATTTTTCTGTTGTGATGTGAGGATATTTAATACCAAAGTCTCTGAAAAATCATACATTTCCTGATATTGTATAACCATGACTATACTGCCACATTACACTAAAACAACTAGCATTTTTTTATTCCATTAACATGTATACTTACACCTATTATGAAGACCTTAGTTTCAAGATAAAGGCGAACACCATGAACATCCAAGAGTTTGTATGTTCACCATCAGTCTTCATTTCAAGCTGCCTTAGTCACATGATTGGCAGCTTTTAAAACACATGAAGATTAACACGTCAAAAAACTGTCTTAACTAACGCTGACTTTGCTTTAAATACAAATTCAACTTATCTTGATTAGCTCTCATCCCTCTTTTTAAGCCCTACCCACTCTGACATCACAAGCCCTTCTCCTATACCATCTCTTAAAGAGGCTGTAAAAACATAATTACAAGAAGAGCACGGTGCTGATCTGATAAACCTATTTCAACAGTTAACCTGCTAATCTGTTGTTAGCCTTTAAGATGCTTGGTGCATTCACTTAAAATCTTACTGTTCCCAAAAGAAATACAAGAGAAGGTTCAGAATTGCTTCAGCTCTTATCTATAATACTTTTTTCCTATTGATTTTTAGAAGTTACATTCTTCTGCCATTTGGCAAGCAGATAGGATACATAATTCTGAGCTATTGGATTGGGGGGAACTAGAGGATGACAATCCTGTTAAGCATATTGTGAGGCTAACACAGGGATCAGATGGTTATACTGCTCAAGCTGACAGTTTACTCTTTAATTCTCACAGTCAGCGAGTTAACACCTCTCATAGTGAATGCATGGTAAAGGGCAGACTTTAAAATGTCAGACATCTACTTGTTTCTTCTAATGTCAGTTTCGGCCAACAGGAAACTTGCTAATGTTGTTGTAACTGTTAATCCCCTGTGCACTTGCATTAATGTTCAGGGAAGGGAGAGAACCTAAATGAAGCAACAGTAAAATGGTCCAAAAAACTGCTAACTTAATGGCTAAACATTGAGCCACTCCCACTAATCATTGTTCCTGGAAAGGAGTTTTCACCAACAAAGAGAGGTTATTTACCTTTAATGATGCCTTTTCCTAAAGAGTATTATCACATTAATTTTGAAGCCTTTTTAGGGGTTGGCATAACTTAAATTTTCCCTGTTGTGGACATTGTCATGGTTACTGGATTGCTTCATGTAGTTTCACAATCAGTGAGAACATGAAGGCCAGGTCCAAAATCTTCAGACAGTTTCCAGTATCAGATCTTGAAACTCATTTCATGAACATAATTTTCCCAGCAGGCACCAGCTGGCATAGACAGAGAAACTTTTTTTAATACAGTTGTTCAACCCATACAAGCCTACGTAGTGCTAGGAAGCATCCTATGTTTAAGAATAATTTTTCCCACCTGGGTTTCCCATCCACCCAGCCAGGTACCTAACATGAAAAACCTTGAGATCTGAAATGTAGTTAGAGTAGAACTAATCTGCAAAAATGTTTCCTAATTGGGCAATTTTTAAGTAGCATGGCCGCAGCCTAAAACTAGGAAACATTGGGTGAATTGGCCCGTTTCCCCAGTAGACCAAGAGCAGGATCTTGCATCAAGAGTCTTTCACAAAGTTTGCTGGGAAACATGAATCAGGTTTAAAAAAGAGGGTTTAATACAGACAGGCAAAAAGGCCCTCTCACACTAAAACAAAATCAGCAACGTAATTATGACTTTTTTCTTTGATTTAACCTAGCAACAGAAGGCTGGAAACAGGGAAGTAACTTTGCAAGATTGGTGGCATCCAGAGTTGATTTCTTGAGAAGAAGCAGGATTATTGCATGCTTTCGGGAAGTGGGATGACATCATTTTCTGAAGGAGTCACTAAGCACATCTGTCAGTAGTGGGTCTAGTTGGTCTTAGCTGGATTTTACCAGCCCTGAAGCACAGGGTTCTCAATCATGCAGTGGTCTGCACATCTCTTTATGCTTCTAGTACTACCCCTATTGTACATCTTCATTGGAGGGGAAGTGGGGAGAGCGGCAAGGAGAGCAGAGAGAGACCCCAAGGGATGAAATGTGGAAGGGAGCAAAGAAATGGAGGGGAATTTATGGGTAACAGAACCAAATGTAATCATGAGCTGGACATGGCGGGTGAGGGGAAAGAAATCTCCTCTTATGTCATGTTGTGACTGAGCCGATCAGTCCTTCTTTGCCACCTGTTGGAGGTGTCAGTCCCCTGACACCTCCCTGCTTAAGGAAAAACCCTCTCAGGCCAGGCCACCAACAAGACTTAGTCCTCCAGGGGACTAGAAGGGCCAGAAGAAGACATTGACCAATCAGGGGCCAGTAGACTAGTTAAGACGGCTTTCTTGCACCCGTTTGGGGGAGTGCTGGGTGAGACTGGTATAGGAACTGAGTGCCTGAATACTAACCCAAAACTCCAAGGGCAGACTAAGGCCATCGCTTAAAATGCTGCAGTCAAGCAGTTACCTTTTATGTTCCTTTGCTCGTTTAATTGCACAGACAGCCAAATTCTCAGTTGTTTGTTGTTTAACCATTTAAAGACTGATGCAGAGATCATGGAATGAGACATACTGCTCCATGTAAGCTGCCACATGCGTCAGTGTCACCGTTATCTAAGAGGATAATTTGGGGGTCACTTTATCATGTATCATAAGAAATTTGAAGAGGACTATCTCAAAAAAAATAGCAGTCTTCAAAAGTGTAAGTAAGTTATCTTTAAGATGCCTTGAGAACCCAAGAGAGTGTCTTTCTGAAGCCATTACAAAAGAGAAGGCTGCCCCATGTATGTCTTAAGTTTCAGACATGCTCATGTATCTGCAAAACATAACAGGTTGTCAGTGATGGTGCAGTGGTGAAAGAAACAATGGATGAAGCAGATCAGCTTCCATTCAAATAATTTAGAAATAGGCAAAGAATTATTAATTCAGCTAGTGGTGTGCAACCGGCTACAAATACAGAGACAAGGTGAGGCAAATCAAATTGTTGTCACAATAGGTTTGTCAACAGTGGGAAAATAATTTGAAGCAGAGCAGTCTTCTCTCCAATTTGACAGAAACAATGAATATGATTGACATGACTCAGTTGGTGATATTTGTGTTTGAAAATGGCAGTGTAAAGGAAGATACTTGACAAAACCACCTGTGAAGAAGTAAACAAGAGGGAAAGTTATTACAAGTTCAAGAAGTACGTTATTTACAACGAAATAACGATGGACTTGGTTTGTGGAAGCAGATGCAGCATCAGCTATAACTGGATTCAAACAGGCTTTATCACACTCTGCAGACTGGACACTGATTTTCTGAATGGTCACTGCCTTAGTTATCAGCCAGCACATTATGAGGAATAATATGTTTCATCAAATCCATTTAAGCCAGGTCTCCCTCTAGGCAAAATTAGATGAGATTGTTGGGCCAAGGTAGAGTTTAGCAAAGGTTTTTCAGTCTTTTACCTGAGATCATAGAACCAAGAAATGGAGAAACATGATCTTCCCAGCAAGGAGTTGTGGCCTGAGAACCTCTTGATGCTAACTGGCAAAGTGATGCATAGGTATAGCCTGGGTCTGGTATGTACATTTTAGTTCACGAAAGAGTGTCATGTGAGGTCTCAAATAAAAGTCAGTGTCATACTGGTCATCAATATCATTGTGAAATGCATATATGGATGTTGTGTAAGAATTCATGCATATACACTGAAAATTATGTTTTTAAAGGTCTGTGTCTATGGTCTGGGTACCAGGAAAGATGAAAAAACAGGTTTTCTGTAAGATAAGAAATGTCTATCTGCCTATTTACATGTAAATTAAGTATTGTATGGTTCACAATGGATCTCCTGTCTCCAGTCTGAACTGAATGCTGATGAAGGATTGTGAAAACTTCAAAGAGAAAAAGGTAACCTGAAGAAGTAAACATCATGGAGGGTTGGGGGAGAAGAACCCTATCTTGAGCTGTACATCAAAGGTTTGCTGTAGTATATTTGGGGCACAGCAGAGACACCCTGTTATCTTTCACCTAGGAAGTAAATAGAAAGTGAGTTTGCTTAATGAAAGAGGGGTCTCATCCAGGCTTAGTTGAAAATGCTGGAGAAAACTTTGCGTGAGATAAACTTCTTTAGACAGGAGCGTAACTTGTCAGCTAAGTTTACTCTCTAGAAAGTGTGTTATGATTTTGCTTTATATGTAACTATTTGTTTTCAATACTTTTATTATCACTTGAATCTTGATTCTTTGGGAATACATTTATTATTTTTTTTCACTATAAATATATTTAAGTACTGTTGTGTTAAGCAAAGTGGTGATCCTGAATTCAATCCTACAGCCAGTGTATTCTGTTCCTCTGGCAACAGCAGGCCTGGTAATTTTATGAGTATCCAGTGGATAAGGGGCTAGACACTACAGGGAACATTCTGAGCCATGTTGCCTCTAATTTTTCCCATCCATGTGCACAATGAATTTTGCTATATGCACCGATATGGAGGTGATGTGTGTGTCGGGGATGAGGGGTTCAGAGTGCGGGAGGGGGCTCAGGACTGGGGCCGAGGGTTATAGTGCAGGGGGTGTGAGGGCTCTGGAGGGGGTCTGGGATCTGTGGTGGGGCCAAGGATGAGGGATTTGTGGTGCAGGCTCTGGGGTAGGGCTGGGGAGAGAGGACTCCCTGCAGCCCTCTCTCCCTGCAGCAGCACCTGGGCTGGAGGAGAGGGTCTCTCCCCACCACAGCAGCTCCGGGGCTGGGGCAAGGGCTGCGGGGAGAGGCGCCTTTTCCCACCACAGTAGCTCCAGGGCTGGGGCCGGAGGAGAGGCACTTCTTCCCGCCGCTGCAGCTTCAGGGCTGAGGCCAGGGGAGAGGCTCTTCTCCCCGCCACAGCAGCTCCGGGGCTAGGGCTGGGGAAGAGGCATCTTTCCCCGGAGCTGGTGGGGAGAGACATGTCTCCTCCACGCGCTGCAACCCTGGGGCTGGGAGAGCCTCAGTGCACGGCCCTTGATGGCCTCCTGTACAGCTGCGCAGGCATACAGCTTAGCAGGAATTTAGGTTCTGAGGATTCGGGGATTGGTATATGTTTCTTGCTAACCTGTACAAAGAAAATGGGGCTTGTTGCAAAGACCTGGAAGGCAGTGCTTGTGCTGCCAGAGGCTGGTGTTTCAGGGAGCTGGTCCACAGGAGGCACAGACAAGACTTCCTTACGCTAGGGGCAGGTGGTGTTGAGGTGACTCTCAACCCTGGGTACTCTGGTGTGCATCACAGGAGGAGTAGCTGGACTTTGCATTTCTGATTGACATGACTAAAAAGCTGACAATCAATTAAGAGCTTCAGGACAAAAAAAATACGTTACACAGATTCGGTGAATTCATTCAATGTGAAATTGGATTGCGGGGGGGTGGTGGCAAACATTCCTACTTAATATCATTAATACTGCTTCTGAGAACATAACTTTGTGTCTGAGTTGCTGAAGGTGCCATCCAAGAATGCAGAGAAGAAAGTGACAATGAGCTTTTTGCCATGTGTTCAAGACAATAAAAATAAAATGAACTTAGAACCATAGAATCTCAGGGTTGGAAGGGACCTCAGGAGGTCATCTAGTCTAACCCCCTGCTCAAAGCAGGACCAATCCCCAATTTTTGCCCCAAATCCCTAAATGGGCCCCCTCAAGGATTGAACTCACAATCCTGGGTTTAGCAGGCCAATGCTCAAACCACTGAGCTATCCCTCTCCCCCAACTTCTTGGGTGCAATCTGCAACAGAGTGAAATATGTCCAGTTGTGAATTCCACTTTGTATTGTAACCTGCCATTTTTGAGCTACGTGCCTAACCTTCCCCAAGGCAAGTCTATTATGATGTGTTCCAGACAGCTACCCTGCCCAAGAAAGGTGCCTGACACCTCATTGAAGATCTACCACTGAGAAGCCATCATTGACCAATCTAGAGACATTAATTTTGATTGTCTCTCAATTACTAGCCCAATCCCATGGAACAATGGATTTTCTAACAGAGGTGCCAGCATAGCTGCAGGTTTTGCAGCTTCTCAGCTTGAGCATACCGAAAAACCTCCTCCCTCATACTTCCTCCCTTGCAGGGTCCCAGAATCCCGAGCTCCAGCCCAAGCCCAAACATCTACACTGCAATTAAACAGTCCCTTAGCCTGAGCCCCACAAGCTCAAGTCAGCTGGTACAGGCCAGCCACAGGTTTTTAATTGCAGTGTAGACATACCCTAAAGGGCTTGAGAGGTCTGAGGCCCTATTTTTGGGAGCGAGGCTGACTGGACTATGGAATCTCATGTCTCAAGGAAGGTTTGAGACAGGGAAGTGTTCCCTAGAATCCCAGAGTTAGGAACAGTGACTAGACTCTACCCAGTCGCCTTAGAAGCATTTGGGACCCTGCAATTGGGTCCACTTGCAACAGACTGGTGACTGTCCCTAGTTGGACTGGGCCAGATTGTGACACAGTCATCCTAAGCATCTGACACATCAATGTTCAACACAAACCTTATTGAGAAAGTAGTAACACCTATCGGAGTCCTAGAGCACATGGTGGGGGTTCAAAAATTCCTCCAGAGTCAACATCAGACTCATGGTTGGTTAACTGTGAAAGGAGGACAGATGCCCTCGTCTCCCAATGATCTCAGCGGGGCTCTTTGGAAGATTGTGTCTCTGCATTGTATGTATGTTGAAATTTGCAGTGAACATATATTGGACTTTCACTGAAACACAGCGTGCATGTTATACTGCAAACAGTTCTACTAAGTTTACAAAAGCAACTGAAGGAGGTTTTGGAGCGACATGGCGGATTATAGTCTGATGACACAACTGCTTCAGTCGCAATGGAAATCTGATTTGATCTAATTAGCAACAAAGAATGGGAACCACCCAAAGACAAAACTGGAAAACCATACCTAGAAGCCACTGAACCTGTCCATGACTGCTCCCAAATACAAAGGTCAGAGGTTGAGCACAGAGCAGTGACCTTGAGTTCCTTTCCTTTCTTTTAGCAGTTCATAGAGTCAAAGATTTTAAGGCCATGAGGGACCATTAGATTGTTTTGTCTGACCTGTATTACCATTTAAAACAGGGGCTCCAGATTTCTATCCCAAACCTATATTTTTAAAGGAGATTGTGTCACAGCTCATTAAATCAAAATGGTAGAAAATTATGAGTTTAAAATTATGGACTATCCATGAATTCAGACTTGTCAGTTTTTAGAAGATTTGCCCTCCTCCCCATCTACTCAGTGAAATACATAGTCTGACATCATTATTTAGGATTATTATCAAAAGTACTTTAGAATAAATTGCTGATCACCAAATACAAACACGCTCAGTCCAGTAATACTTATTCTGGCTAGAATGTAATGGAGAGTTTTCCTGAAGTGAGGACTGTAGGATCAGATCCGTTATACCATATGGTACCGTATGGAAGAAACACTGATCCTTTGACTCTCTTGATTTCTAATTAGGTTTCTAGTAATTAATATAGTTTGTAGGGCCTTGCATGAACTCAGCAGATTACCCATTCATGTAAATGATTAACTGAAAGGGGATTACTCCTGGCATAAGTTCAACCAAAAAGAATTTTCCAGCACTGAAAAGCTGCTCTGACAAACAGGGAAATGGTAATACAGTATCAAAAAATTGTAAATGTATTTTTCTAGCCCTGCAATTTTTCAAAATAATCTAATATCAAAGCACTAAGAACAG
Source organism: Macrochelys suwanniensis (assembly GCA_033296515.1). Taxonomy (NCBI): domain Eukaryota; kingdom Metazoa; phylum Chordata; order Testudines; family Chelydridae; genus Macrochelys; species Macrochelys suwanniensis. The sequence goes on from CM065783.1 coordinate 15,933,482, forward strand.
AAACATGATAATATAAAGATTCATTTCATATTATCAATCATACTTTTTCTTTCTTTTATGAAATCAAAGCACATTCTCAATGGGACCCTTGTGAATGAAAATTAGCAAAAAGGTCCATTTTAAAAAATACTTAAATTGAATGAATTTTAGTCCCAATCTTACAAATGCATACTTTTGGGTGGACCTCTGTGCCATGTATATGAGAATGCATGCGTGCACCTTTATTGCTACCATGAACTTTTGGGAGGACCAGATAAGCACTCTAGCGAATTCATACTCTTCCTTCAGGAAACCACTACGGTGTCCTAGTTGAGACAGTTTGAAGGTCACAGGCAGGACTGAAGAAAAAGTTCAGTTTGTAAGTATTAACATCTCAACCACCTTCTACAGGGGAAAAATATTGAGGATACCAGCACCATCATTTCAAAACATTACAAAAACTCCAGCAAAGAACATTCTGAATGGTATTTTTTGAAGTGTAAAAATCATAGTGAAAAGTTAAAATCTGAAGCCCTATTCCAGCAATCCTCGTATGCATGAGTAGTCTCATTGAGTTCAGTGGGATTACTTGTGCAAAATTACTCATATGCATACATGTTTGTGGGAGTGTTTGTGTTGAAGTTTGTGAGTACATTGCATGACTGATACAACATTTTGGCGATGAGGATGGATCTTCTGCCTCTGAACCCACCTGCACCCTTTCTGCAAAGCCCAGGTGAGCCTCCAATTGCTTTTACTGTCTGGATCCATATGTTTGAGACTTATCTGCTTGCAGTCAGTGCTACAGAGATTTCTGAAGTAAGAAAGCGTGCTCTGCTAATCCACTGCCTTGGAGCAGAAGGGCAGTGAATATTTTACACTTTTCCCCTTGCAAATGATAAATATGAGAATGCACTTACTGCATTAAAGAATTTTTTTTGTGCCAAAAGTGAATGTAGTAGCTCATCGCTACAGATTTCGCCAGCGTGAGCAGAAAACAGGGGAGACTATAATGCAGTATATTGCTTCCCTGAGGAGTCTGATTGTAACTTGTGACTTTGGGACTATGGCAGATGAGATGATTAGAGACCAGCTTATTGAGAAAACAACCATGCTTCGTGTAAGAGAACGCTTACTTCTAGAACCAGAACTTACACTAGAAAAAGCAATAACCATTGCTACTCAGATTGAGTCAGCAACAGCTGAAGCCAAAATAATGAGCATGGATAGAGGAGGCACAGTACAGGCTGTGACTCCTTTGCATAAAAATCCACTCTCGCTGCAGACAAAAGATTACAAGAGGATAACTAATAAAAAACCACCGAATCAGCAAATGCAAAATCCTGTAAAAGCATGCTTTCGCTGTGGATCCTCACAACACCTTGCAAGCTACACAGGATGTCCTGCAAAAGTAGCTCAGTGCAGTCATTGCAAAAAGATTGGGCATTTTGCTAAAGTATGTTGCAGCAGCCAGTTCAACCAACAGGTGCATGCAGTTACAATACCAGATGTTACTGTGCTGAGTGTGGACAGAACCACTACTGCACATATTCCAGAACAAATAAAGTGCACTGTAAACATTTCCACCAAATCTGCAGGCATATCACACTCTATTCAGCTAATGTTGGACACTGGCTCAGCAGTATCTATACTACCTGATTCCATCTATTTTCAATACTTTAAAGATGTGCCTCTTACTGAACCCAAACTTCACTTGGTGTGCTATTTGAAAAAACATATTCCAGTACATGGCTGCCTGCCAGCAATAGTTACTTTTGGTGATCGCTGTGTAACTGCAGAGTTCTGCATTGTCCACAAAGGCACCCCTATCCTTGGCAGAGATTTATTGGCTGCTTTAAATCTCAGGGTAGTTAATGGCTGAATTGATCTTCCTCAGCAAAGCACTCTTGCAGTACACACACCAGTTTCAGCTGGGACCCAACACCAGGTCGAGGAGAAACTCAACTGTGCTTATGGGTTTCTGCATAAAGTTAAAATGCGAAATAATGTGATGCCTGTATGACAGAAGTTACGGTGCTTACCATTTTCAGTCAGGGACGCTGTCTCAGAGGAGCTTAGAAAACTTGTTCAAAAGGACATTATTGAAGAGATTGACTCCTTGGAATGGGTTTCACCTATAGTAGTGACGCAGAAGAAGTATGGAGGTGTCATAAATATGAAGGGAAGGGGGAGAGGATCTGATACAGTGCTATAAAATCCTCTTTCCAGTAAAGGGTTAAGAAATGCAGGTAGCCAGACTGACACCTGACCTGGCTGGCATCTGACCAATAAGGGGACAAGATACTTTCAAACTTTGGGAGGGGGGAAAGGTTTTTGTGTGTGTCTTTGTCTGAGTCAGAGTGATCTTGGAAGACAGAAGGAACCTGCAGAAAATCAAACCTCCCTTTTCTGAAGTAAGTTTAGATAGCATAGCACATCGATTTCTGTTTAATTTCGGCTTGGTGTATTCCCTGTGTTAGAAGGGGCAAGGGTTGGGGGCGTTATTCATGGTTTTCTGTAACTTTAAGGCTTTGTCCAGAGGGGGAAATCTCTCTGACTTTGGAAATATAGTGCCCTGTGAAATAGTTACCATCCTGATTTTTACAGAGATGATTTTACCTTCTTTATTTTTAATAAAATCCTTCTTTTAAGAAGCTGACTGTTTTCATGGTGTTAAAACCCAGGGGGTGGGGTTTTAGATCACTGTATAACCAATTGGTTGGGAGATTGTTCTCAAGCTTCCCCAGGAAAGGGGGTGTACGGCTTGAGGGGGTATTTTGGGGGGGAGGGAAGTTCAAGTGATTCCTTTCCTGGATTCCTGTTAGATACTTGATGGTGGCAGCAAGAAGCATTTCTCAGGGTGCAGGGAATTTTGTACCTTGGGGGATTTAACCTAAGCTGGTAAAAATAAGCTTAGGGGCTCTGAATGCAGGTCCCCACGTCTTTACCCTAGAGTTTAGAGGGGGGAGGGAACCCTGACAGGAGGCATTCGCCTTTGTGTGGAATTAAGGGAGCCAAATAAAGCTATTGTGATTGACAGTCATCCTCTCCCTCACATAGAAGAAGTATTTGCAGAACTCCGTGGAGCAAAGATGTTTTCTACTCTTGATTTGCAGACTGCATACTACCAGGTTATGTTGCATGAAGATAGCAGAGACCTCACAGCATTTATTACACATGAGGGACTATTTCGTTTTGAACGTGTTCCATACGGTCTCGCATCTGCCCCAAGTGCCTTCCAAAAAATTATGTCATTGATTCTGAAGAATCAACATGGAGTTCAGTGCTATCTGGATGATATTATCGTGTTTGGAAATACTTCCGAGGAGCATGACACTAACCTGCAATCTGTACTAAATTGCATCAGCAAAGCAGGCCTCAAGCTCAATAGATCCAAATGCAAATTTAGACAAACTGAACTCTCCTTTCTGGGGCATACAATTTCACAGGCTGGACTAAAACCTGATCCAGATCATATCCTGGCAATTTCAAATGCTCCCCCTCCAACAGATTTGCAAACCTTACGTTCCTTCTTGGGTCTTACCTCCTGGTATGCAAAATTCATTCCCAATTATGCTTCTGTCATTGAACCATTACGAGAATTACTACGGGGAAGTTCAACCTTAGTGTGGACAATGGATGCACAAGCTAGTTTCGAAACGGTGAAAGACTTGATTGTACATAGTCCAGTACTTGCACTATTCAGTCCTGCATTGCCCACAATTGTAACTACTGATGCTTCTGATTATGGACTTGGGGCTGTCCTCTCACAACTTCATGAGGACAACACAGAGAGGCTGAGAGAGCTACAGAGGGTGCAGCAGCAACTTAGTAAAGAGGTTTCCCTTTTGGAATAAAGACCTGTTGAAGTTTGTGAGTACCTTGCATGACTGATACAACAGTTTGGTATGTTCTCTGTAATACAATCACTATAACTTCAAAGACTCTTTCTGGTCATTCTAAGTCATTAGATAAATATTAGAATAAGGTGTTGGTTTAATTTTTCATAACACAGTGAAACCTGGTTTAAACAGCCACCCAAGAAACCAATGAAAACAGATTGTCTAGCAGAATCAGCTAAAGGCCAAACTCCAAAGGCTTTCCGCTGAATTCAGTCCTCATGTATGCACACTGAAATCAATGAAGATACACCAGTGAGGGTCAGTGGAGCTGCTTCCCCTGCACCCATCTTCAAGTAATGGCATTCCCTGCTAACTGTAGCCTACTCCAGGGTACTTTTCAGGGTTCCCAAAGACTTTTTGGCCGACTTTGCACAGTTGATGCACATCTGTCTTTGGCAGGAGTTCCCTTGGTTTAAATGTAGCCAGCAACAGATTAGTGGATGACACCAACACACAAAATTGAACCAAACTGGGAAAAGGCATGAAGAGGTTATAGCAGTGAAGGCTGCAGACAATGAGATTGTCCCAGGAAAAGGAAATAAAATAGCAGATATACAAATTAAGGAGAGAGAAAAATGGGCAGCCCTAATAATCACATTAAAACAAGTTTATTTTCATCCAGTCTCCTTAATAGTGTTGTAGCATAACATTTTAATATAACCAGGACCTGAAATTGCTGTAAATAAGGTATGAGACTAGTTTTGCGATGTTGTTTGGTAAGACGAGGTGGTGATTTCTGATCCGGCACCACTGAAGTTAGTGGGAGCTTTGCTATATTGACTTCAATGGATGTAGGAGCAAGCCACAAAACATAATCTGTTTTAAGAAGTTGCCCACATTAGAAAAAAAGCAAGGACCCCATGGCCATTAAATGCTATAGTCTGAATTCAAAATAACTTTTTAAAATTCTTGGTTATTAAATATATAAGTCCCTTAAATTTTGTATGGACTTTGGGCCAAATTCATCCCTATGGAACTCCATTGAAGGGACTGGAATAAGAGTAGGGGTGAATTTGGCCCACTATACTTACGTTCTGTGTTATTTTAACTAGATGTATTTTTTTAAAATAGGTGCATGAAATAAATAATTGTGAGGGTGGATTTATGTTAGAAGAGGCGTTACTAAACTGAAGAGAAAATCCCCAAAATGATACTCAGTGATTAAGTACATGGAATATAGGATTTCAATATTCTCAAATCCTTTTTTCAAATCAATTTGTGGCACTAATCTTCTAATGGCATTATTCCCTTTGAATATATGCTGGATTAAGGAGTCACGATGAGGCAAAGTACAAAAATCCAAATTAATCCCTCTATAGTGGATGCTGAACAGGATGCATTTTTAACTAGTTTGTTCTAGAGCAGGTTCTGTTCCTACCTTCACCCCAGTTATTACACAGTGGTGCGATCACAAACCACCTCCCTGCATATCAACTGGGAGATACAGCTGATCTTTCATTAGCCAATCCTGCCCTGTCCAGAGTGGGTGCCCTAGTGGGGGAAGAAGACACAGAGTCTGTTCATCATGCAGCAGTAGAGCAGGTACCCAAGAGTGCACATTGGAGGGAAAGTCGACCAATGGATTGCTGGGTAAGGAGGACATGACCAGGCCCATACACTGCAATCTGCAGCGCATGCTAATCCAGGGCACAAACTGTGCCATTCCAAAGCAATATCAGGGCTGGTCTACACTTGGGGGGGGGGGGGATCGATCTAAGATATGCAACTTCAGCTACGTGAATAATGTAGCTGAAGTCGAATATCTTAGATCGATTTTTAAAAGTACTTACCCCGGTCCACACCGCAGCAGGCAGGCTCCCCCGTCGACAGCGCTTCCTCCGCTCGCGGAGCTGGAGTTCCGGTATCGACGGGGAGCGGCTCTGGGATCGATTTATCGCGTCTAGACGAGACGCGATAAATCGATCCCAGAACATCAATAGCTACCCGCCGAATCGGGCGGGTAGTGTAGACGTAGCCTTAGTGTTTACTCCACCACACTGCAGCTATCTGACCAGAGTCATCCTGCTCTGCACCGGAATCACTCTGCTGCCCCCTTTCCCTTCATCGCCTCTGCAAGTAAGGCCAGAGATGTACCCTAAGGGAGGAGGAAATTAGGTCACTGCCAAACAGCATTTCTAGATGCTGTTGCTGTGGCACTAGATTTTCTACACAATCCTTAAAAAACCTGTAGCAGTGAAAGCATTTTTGAACGGACAGTACACCACATAAAGTGTTAGTATCAAAGCATTAATGTTAGCTTTAAGATAAAGAACTTGAATGAGTCTTTAAGAAATCCCAAAGCGCCATGAACACAGATTGTCACAAACTGCAATTCAGCAGTCTCTGTGGGGTTGCAGTGAGTGTGCAGCATTCTACTCCATCTGCGCCTTAGCCTTTATTGTAGGAAAGAAGGGAACAACTTGTCCACATTTCAACCCCCACCACTCAATTCCCAAGCAGGAAGGAAAAGAGCAAGGCATGGCAGTGGGTCAGGTAGATTGGAGATGGTCTGACAGCGGCAGCAAATGTGAGATGAGGTGCTTGGAGACGTGACATGAGATGGAACATAGTGAGATGATAAAAGCGAAGCTCACAGGATGGGACCAGTCGGAATGAGCATCACCCATGCAAAGAAACTAGCATCAGGAGTCAGGATAGCATTACCATTCCTGGGGTAGGATAATACTAAAGAATGGTAAAGGCCAGTAGAGACCTACTAGGAGAATTATAGTAGCTGGAAATAGAAAAGACCTATTAGGCCAACTCCTCCACCCCCCTGCAGAGAAGTGTAGTGAATTCACTGCAGTACGTTTTCTATTTTTTTTCCAGTCTAGTGTAAACACCCCACCCCAAGCATAAGTGGGAGACTCTTTCACAGCCTAATACCGTCAAGAAGATTTTCCTGATATTCACTCCAGGTTTTTCCTGTCTTAATCTCATCCTGTTTACTCCTAGCTATACCCCTGTGCATTGCCCTAGATAATTCCTCCCTCTCCTTGGTGTTTAAACCATGCAGCTATTTACAGACTGGCATCATGTTTACCCACACCACTGTATTTTAGCCAAACTATGTAATTGCTTTTAAATCAGTCCCTCCAGCCCCGCTGATCAATTTTGTTGTTCTTTGCCAAATGCCCTCTGGTTTGCCAGTATTTTTGTTGGGTTGGGTAGGTTTTGCTGGGTTCGTGATTTATTATCAGTGAGCCTCTGTTTGTGATCACAGTAGCTTTCTGTGTGTTGGGGACACAGGCTCCTCTGAGGATGGATTTAGTAACTCATATTCCTTAATTTTTATTAATGTATTATTTGAATGGGTTTAATGTTCACTCAGGCCATTCTCATAGAGTCCTGGAGATGAAGGTACTCTATTTACCCACAAAACAAATACAACGCAGGAAATGGCAGAGCAAGCTTCCATATATAGCCCTATCCATATGCCTCCTCCTTGACCCGGAAGAATTGCCTCTGCAGATGAGGGTTGTTCAGTCTCCGTGAGCCATACAGTCCTTAGCCTTTTTTCTGTGACTGTATACACAATTGCTTACCAGTAGTCAGGGCTGGATTTAGGGGCAAGCGAGCCAGGTGACTGCCTGGGGTGCCGGGCTTGGGGTGCTGTAAGGTATTTAAAAGTTTAATAAATGGAGGGGTGGGGGTGCCAAAGACACTCCTCGGCTGGGGCACCATTTGATCTAGGGCTGGCCCTGCTAAGTAGTAGTCATGGTGGTATGTCTTGGTTTGTGGACTCTTTGTCGACTAGGAACTGAACTGATACTGCCGTACAGTTAAACACACAGGGACAGCTCCTGAAAACTTTACTCAGTCCAAGCTGACTTCAGTTGGAGCTGTGACTGAGCAAGGATTTCAAGTTTGGCCCATAGAATTGCATCAGTTTACAGTCAGACAATCGAATACCTAAGGCGAATGAAAATGAGCTAGCCTCTATTATCCCTCTTACTAAAACATTTCCAACCAAAGTATGCAAACTATTTAAATGCTCTGCTTTGCTCACACTCCTGCAGTTTTTTTGGAGTGTACTGAGGGTGAGTGAAGAGGTGGAGGAAACAAAGAGCTTTTTCTTCAGATAGTCATGTAATTTGATCTATAAACTGACTCAGCCCTTCTAAAATCAGCTGCTTCCAACAACCTGTGGGAGGTAGAAAGCTCAGTACCGAAGTCCATGTAATGACTTCCTCAGTTTTTACTATTAATTTCTTCTAAAAGAAAACTGACAAGACTAGTCAAATGAATTATTCATGGACCTGGTTACAAAAAGAGTGTTTGCTAAATATTTTGCTGAGACCTGACAGCTCAAAATCAACAGAACAAACAGCCCAACAAATTGCAGTTGATCAACCGGTTTGTACTGAGCAGCTGATTTCAAATTTGTGAAGATGGGAACTCTCTGCCAGACAAGAACAACAAAAAATGAAAACACCCAGACAAATGTGGCATTTAAGGAAGAGAGAACTTCACTTCTAGAGCATGGTACCTTTGTTTTCCAAGCCATGAAAGTGCTTTAAAAGGAGCAACAGATCCTTTATTCCAGAAATGGAAAAGGCAGGTAGGTAACTTTGTCTATTAAAAATATTACAGTCCCAGTGCATGAAAAGTTACAAATGTAAACATAATTGCTTTTCATCATGGATATATAATTCTGCTTTATATTATATCATTTGTTTTGTACATTGGTCATGAGAAACATAGTTGTGTCTAATCAACTAATAAATAATTGTATTTAAAAGTTGTCCTTTCCCACCTCTTAAGCACTTGTCACTGCACAGACTTTCCAACAAAACATCATGAAAATCAAATAAAACATTTAAAAACAAAGTGGCATGAAAATTAGCTGTATATGAAAGGAATGTTTGTCAGCAGACTTTGTTTGATCATTTCTTCCTTCAGCCTAATTGCTGGTAAAATAGCATAAGAACTATATATGAAGGACCCAGTGTTATGTTATGTTAACTATTATGGTGCCTCTCAATTAATTAGCCTCTTAAGGTTGGTTAACGCACTTCCACCTTATCATGTTTCTCTGACTGTATAAATATCTGTCTACTGTATGTTTCATTCCATGCATCCGATGAAGTGGGTTCTAACCCACGAAAGCTTATGCTGAAATAAATTTGTTAGTCTCTAAGGTGCCACAAGAATTTCTTTCTTTCTTATTTTCTTTCTTAGTGTTTCTTACATTACTTGACAATTTTGTTTTTCTTTTGAGAGAAGTAATGCTTGCACTGTACTTGCAATTAGTTGGTAAAAGCAAATCACAAGGCTTTTCTGGCTGGTGTAAATACAGAGGGTAAAACCCTAACTCCATGGAAGTCAGTGGGAGCCTTTCCAGAATGTCATCCCCAACACTTGGCACTGAGATGTCTGCAAATGATTTTCATGTGAACTGTTAGGAAGGAGGTGACACAGGAGCCACCCACCCAGGTATCCCTCTCCATTGATGAGATAAGCTGACTTTTAGGACTACTATGCCCAATGAACCAACATAAAATGGCTCCAGTATAGCAGAGACTTGGGATCATTAGGTCCACTTGTGAAAATATGAGCACCTCCACTGTGGTGCTAAACACCCTCCACTCCCTTTGAAGGCAACAGGAATTGCAATGAGTTCAGAATCTGGTCCACTGAATTGTATACCGTTGATATTGACATGGAGAGAATGATGGGAAAGTAGCTAAGAAATTCCTGATAATATCCACTATGGATGGTGGGGCGGGTAACCAATTAATAAATGTTGCTAAAAACAGTTTTACCTCTGTTTGTCAATCTTCTGCAAGGAGCAAACCAGAGTTCCCAGGATAGATGTGAAGAGAGCATCTCGAAGAGATCTCCATTTCAGTTGATTATAAACCAGATCAAAAGGAAGAAATCCTCTGTGAAAAAGGGAAAACATCAGTGCTCATCAGGCACTAGATTCTTCAGGAGCTTAGACACTGGGAAATCTGATGGTGAAAGCAAAAGAGAAAGTGACGGAGCAGAAATCAATAACTCTAGGCCAGATAATCAGAATGAGAAGCAAGCTCCCCTTGTAGCAGGTAATGCTGATACCACAGTGATGGGTGCATTAGAAATGTATTGATGAATGAGTGCTTGGTTTTACTGCTAGCCAGAATCCTCTGATTTGTTGTTGATAGTTTATTTTGTATGTGTTGTTTTCTCCTGATTAAGTCACTGTCATGCTGTGCCTCATAATTTGACAAATAGCAAGACCCATGTTGCTGAGGCTGGAGGGATAAAGCTTTTGAGTTACCCCCCTCTTGATTCCTAGTGCCAGAAGTCAATATCAGAGTCAGCTCATCAGTTGCAGAGTTTATGTGGGACATCAGCACCTCAAGTAGTAGCTTGGTTTGCTCGTGTTCAGCTTCTGCGCACCCTACTGCTTGGACAATTTTAAGACAACAACAAAAGCAGATATTTCTCAACACTTGATATCGTGAGGATGGAAATCAATCTTCTAATTTTTGTGTGTATACAAGGTTGCTATTAACCTCTGCGCCATGGAAGAAATAAAGCTATCATTGAAAAGCTGGTGGAAGGTGAGGTTTGCAAAAGGGGTGGAGATGGGGTGGAGAGGCAAAATGTAGAAAGAAGGGGTTACTGTCTTTTGTGCAGCTTTTGGCTGCTCATTTTTGGCCAGGGATATTAGGTAAAATTGCTGGAGGAGTATTTTTACACATTTGCTAACCATTCCTAAAGGCCAGGATAGGTGCATTGTTACTTTATGTACGAATTGGAATGAATGAATAAATAAGATGAAAGAGGGGTTGCTGTGCAGACCCAAGACCCGCCAAGAGCCACCTCAGTAGCTATTAGGCATGCATAAAACTAGGTTAACAAATGGTAGAGACAGTGGTCAGAGCTGTTGCTAAAGGACGGGGCAGAGGCCTTGTGGGATGGCACTGCAAGGACTAATTGACCTGGTGAAGCTCTGTTGCCTGTGCTTCCAATCTATACCAGCACTGTAATAGTCAGACTGAACTGAGGTGGTTATAATACTTGTGCAGGACTAGTGCAGGGGTAATGATACGCAGAATACATCCGCGTAGTGATTTCCAAGCATTTTCTGTGCTTGAACTGGTGCTGTTAATGTCAAAAGTCTCTAGTGTAGACCAGCCCAAAGACTTCACTAGAGACTTTTGACATTAACAGCATCAGGTACCATCAACCAGGGCATGGTGCACCTGTTCCCATTACTCAGGGTAACAATGGACAATTGACATGGTCCAGAGGTTCCACCAGTAATCTTTAAAATGGGAATGCAGCCATTCCATAAATTCTGCCAGGGTCAGTATGTTTCATTGTGTCTTAAGCTGACAGTTGAAGTTACACAAGACAAAATCTCATCAATAAGATTACTGTTAGAGGTAACCACAATCCTGTTTTTTTGGTTATGCAGACAAACCTCCACATCTTATTTCCAAAACAAACACAACATCTTGTATGTGGAGCGTTATGCAGTTCATGCAGAAAGTGGGTAAGAAGCCCAACAGCAAGAATATGGACCTAAATAATTGTGCGTTAGATGCAACAGATTTAATGGAGTTGGGTAAGCACAAGTTTTCCCACCTACCTACTGAAAGCTTCTGGAACAAAGTTTTCTGTTCTCATTTGCCAGTGAAATAGTCCAACCCCACTCCTTTCCCCTCTCTCTCTGGTAATGATACTTTCTTCTTATTCAGCATTTTCATCTGAAGATCCCAAAGCATTTTGCAAATATTAAGTAACAATTTAAGCCACATAGCAATGCTGTGAATCAGGTAGATAGCCTTATACCCATTCTACAGATAGGAAAACTGGGGCACAGAGAGTTTATTCTGAAGACAAATCACTGTGTATCATGTTACCATATTAGTTTAGAAAAGTACCTCTGTATTAAGGCATATTGACACACACACACATTCACAAATTAAGTGGGTTATTTTTGCTGTTGTTTGTTTTACCTCTAGTTGCTGTGTTACCTTTTCTACCAGAGCTGGAGGAGCTCAATCTTTCCTGGAATGATTTTGTAGGAGGGGCTCTGAAACCCCTTGCTCTTCGGCTCCATCATGTGAGCAAGTTAAAAATCCTCCAACTAAACAACTGCCGTTTGACAGCTGAGGATGTTACTTCTTTAGGTACAGTATGGCAGTTACATTTACTTTCCAAACAGCTCATTACCAAGGGTCTATTGTGAGCTATTAAATCTGTACTTCCATCACACCACAGCAGCCAAAATCTCAATCTGTGTCTCCGCACTGACAGTGTAAACTCTCAGCTATAAAGAAGTGTAAAACACGTATACTTGTGAGTAACTTTATACATAAGATTAATCCCATTGAGTTCAATGGGGCTATTCATGGGCAAAAAATCACTCACATGCAGAATGGTTGAAGAATCAGGGCCTATTTGTGCAAGAGCAACAAAATTACCCAAACCGGCTTAACATTTTAAGCAACAGGCTTGAAATGCCTACTGGTAGACTGCTCAGAATTGGAAGATCAAATCACAGCATGATCAGTTTAGGCCTTTTTTCTTCAGCAGCAGATACAGAGAGATCTGTGCAGATGATGGTGTACTGATATCTTTTGAAAGAGACCTTAAAAACAGACGGACTGTCTGTTCAATGTAAGCATTCAAGATCCCTCTGCATTTTTTGTAAGAAATTTGGCCAAGATTTGCCTTCCTCTCACTGTTTTGCTGTAATTGGCTGCAACCGGCCACCCAACAAAGGGTGAAGTTCCATTTTAGAGATGGTATTTGTATAAGAGGCCCTGATCTTGCAAACACTTACCACTGAACATAGAATTTACTATTGTGAGTTCATTGTGTACGTACAAAGGAAGGGCAAACCCAGTGGCATTTGAGGCTCTGCAAAGTTTATGGATTATTTTGAAGGTTCACAAACTATGGCATGAGCTAGAGTCTGCTTTTAATTTGTTTGGGTTTTTTTTCTCACTCCTTTTTTTATACTCTCTACCTTTTTTTCTCTTTCTTTCTTGTGTGTTTTATATTTTATCTGTTCCAAAGGATATTTTTTCTCTCTATCCTGTCTCTGCCCCTTTTTTCACCACAGCCTTTGCTTAAGGGGATGCAAACCTGATGATAGCTGAGTTGAACTTTCAAATCACGGCTGGATTTGAAATTAGGCAAAATGAACTTGTCCAGCATTAATTCTTATAGCTGTAAATGCAACTGTAACTGTAATTGCTGTTTCAAGGCCAGATCAGGACTTTAGCTTTATTTTAGGGCTATGTAATACCAAAGTTGAAGTCTGGAGGCCTGATTTTCATCTTGCTTACACTAATGTAAATTAGGAATACTTTCCTTGAAGCCAGTGGAGTTACACTGATGTAAAACAGGTTTAAGAGATGCCTGAATCAAACCCTCGGCCTTTAGTGTCTCTGGCATGTGCTTTAGAACTTACTCCTTTCATTCTTTCTTTCTTTCCATGATGCATTTTGAAAACAGTATGCATATTTGGTGATAAAGTGGTTAAACTAAACAGGTGCCTGCTTGAATATATAAGTGTCTGCTTTTGAAAAAGCAGGGGGTTGCGTGTGTTCACAATAAGAAAACATAGGCCTGAAAACACAATTATTGAACTAGAGTCTGTTTCTTGTAGTAGCTCTGACTACTTCAGAGAAGTGTGAGAAGTGGAAGAAAACTGTTCTTCATAGTCATTGTCCTTTATTTATCTTTAGGGTGGGAAAGGTGTTTGGAATGTTAGTTGCTGTACCAAACGTTAACACACTGCACTGCTTAGGAAAACCAGCTTCTCAATGCAAAACCTCTGGTCCATTTTCAAGATTTGGGAAATTATTCTAAGTAGATGTGATTGTTTGACAGATAAAAAATTAGGCCTGAAGAAGAGCTCTGTGTAAGCTTGAAAGCTTGTCTCTCTCTCTGACAGAAATTGGTCCAATAAAAGATATTACCTCACCCACCTTGTCTCTCTACAAAATTAGGAGGCATTTTAAGATGTTTCTCTCTTTTTCTCTCTCTCTCTTACTTAGATTTCTATACTCATTTAATACAGAATAACAGGCATGGTTATTTTTGTATTATAAACCTTATAGTGAAAATTCATTATTAAAACACACAGTCATATGAGGATTTTCCCGTTAAATTATAACTGTAAATTATCATGTTGGTAATGATTAAAAAAACTTTATCAAATAAATCTTCACTTGTTTTTAACATCCCAAAATTGCATTTACATGTAGGCTGACCAACTGATTGCAGTTGGGAACTAGTTTATGCTAACAAAGTTTTTGTTATTTTTTTCCAAAAAAAGGAGCTAACCTTTTAACCATTGTGTACTGTGGTTCATAACTGTTACTTCAGTCAGAATGCACATTAGGTGTCCCTTTTGAAGCATAAGGTTTGCAATGAAATATTAGCATTTCAAAGAAATGCTAACACTTTTCACTGCCATGCCAATGGCAGTAAAGAGGTGTCAAAAGGGCAAGGAGATGACTCGCTACCTCTGAGTGCATGCAAGATGGCTGGTGCCTGCATGCTTTGCTGATTCAAATTCTGTTTTAACTGGGGACAGCCAGTTTGAGTCTAAACAATGCTCAAGTTGGTTCTCTTTGCCAGAAATTATGCTTTTAAAGCTTCAAAAACAGCTATGAGAGGATTTCTTCCTTCTTAGCTCTGCACTTATCCAAGATGGCCTCAGTGTTGCCAACTCTCATGATTTTGTCATGTGTCTCGTGATAATTATTGTTTTCCTTAAAGCCCCAGCTCCTGGAGTCAAGTGGATATGTAATGATTTCAGCCTTCATTCTTAAAGGAAAAGTAAGTTTCTAGCCTTTGTGGCTGTGGAGAAAGCTTCAAAATGTGACCCCAGAGCACTCTAAAGGCTCAAAAAGCAGAAGGCAAATAAAAAGAACACCAGATCTATTATTTTTACATAATCTCGTGATTTTAAAGCCAATCTCATGATTTTTGGTAAACCTGACTCGTGATTTTTGAACGTTTGGGGTTGGCAATACTGTGGTCTCCAGATGCAGTGCAGAGGGAGTTGGAAATTTGCCACATGTCTACAAAAGCAGAGCTATAAAGGATAAGCCATACAGAACTTCCATTTATACTGATTTCCCTGTAGATTACAGATTCTGGGTCCTTGACACAGGTCTACAGGGAAACTCGAGCAATGTGATATTTTCTTCTGAGGCCAGGCTAAGGGTATGTCTTCACTACCAACGGTAAAGTGCTGCCGCGGCAGCGCTTTAACGTGGCTGTGTAGCCGTGGCACCAGCCTCTCTCCCAGCGTTGTAAAAAACCCACCCCCATGAGGGGAGTAGCTCCCAGCTCTGGGAGCATGGCTCCCAGTGCTGGTGCACTGTCTACACTGCCACTTTGCAGCGCTGAAACTTGCATCGCTCAGGGGTGTGTTTTTTCACACCCCCGAGCGAGAAAGTTTCAGCGCTGTAAAGTGGCAGTGTAGACAAGGCCTAAGTGTCAGGGTTGGAGAGTAGGAGGGATGTGTGTGTGTTACAAGGTATGTGTATTTATGCAACAGCAAATCACCTCCTGACTTGACTTTCTTTTTCAAAGAAGAAAACCAAACAAAACTGCATAATTAAAATGAGGATTAAATGACTAGTGACAACCTTTCATATTGTGTCAAACTGTATTTTTATCCTGTACTCAAAATAGTATGTAGAATGATTCAGCTTAGACTTCTGGGTGCTTTGTAACAGGAGAGGCACTTGAAACCATTCCTCACCTTGAAGAACTGGATTTATCCTGGAATAACAACATAGGTGGAAAACTATGCCTCTTGACCAAAAGATTCCAGACTGGCTGCAAGATCAAAATCCTAAAATTTACAGATTGCAGTCTAACAGCAAAAGATGGAGAATCCCTAGGTAAGTGTATTTCACATACCTATGTTGAAATACTGGCTCCTCAGAAATGCAACTATGTTGGTTTCAGTTTTGGCATTTTACAAGAATCAATATTAAGCTTAGTATTGATTGAAAGTTATTAAATTTCTGGCTGGCCACTATAACAGTAACTGTATTGGTTTCCAAAGAAGCCCTTTTTTCTAACCGTATGAGGCAGGATGATTTTGTGGTTATAGCGTGGGGTTGGGAGGAAGGATATTTGGGTTTGAATCTCAGTGCTGCCCGTGATTTCCTGTGTGACCTTGGGCAAGTCAATTAGGCCAAAATTTTCAAAGCTGAGAGTCTAAAGTTAGACAATTAAATGTGTATTTAAGCACGTGAATAAAAATGGCCTGATTTTCAGAGGTCTGGAGACTCTTCGAACAGAGACTTAAGTGAGAGCCTCAAGTGCTAAGCCTCTCTGAAAATCAGGCTATTTATGTGACTAAATTTGGGAACCCAAACCCCAATGCTGTGAAGCTCATTACATGAATAGGACCCAAATGTATAATTGCTGGCCCAAGTCTATTTGTACCATGGTTTTTACCATCTCCAAAATGGGGTAAGAATACCTGTTTCACCAAGATGGCATTAGGCCAAATTCATGAATGTTTATAAAGTGTGCTAGTGTGGACGGAAGGTACTAGAGATATGTTATTTATTCACTTGTAGGGCCTGATCCAAAGTCATGGAAGTCAGTGGAAAGATGCCATAGTTTGGCATTTATGATCCTTGCAGTGTTCAAGATTTCCTGAACCTTGTGGTTTTTTTGGTGCGGGATTCATGGGGTTTGCAAAACTAGTTGAGTTTATGACACTTCTCTTTTCCCTCTACACCCACCCCATAACTTAATACTGTGTTCTTTTGAAGTGATTCTGTATTTTTAAAAAGTTTTTCTGTCTAAAGGGAAACGTTTGTGCTATGAGCTAAAGATAAAGGTTTAAACCTTCTTCCCATGCCCAAAAGCTAGAATAGCTCCAGTGAGTGGTCTGTATTCAATATATATAGTTCATCCTTTTGCATTAGAATGTTCTCTCTTCCCCTCACTGTTCCTTGTTGTACAGTTCTTTATATTTTTTCCATTTTTTCACCCTACTGTTTCACTGATTTTATTTCTCTGGTCCCTCCTTACTCCTTTTTTCACTGTATTTCTTAAGCAGAACATGAACTCAGTTAATCTAAATCAAACTTTTGAACCCATGTTGTTAGAATGTGTTTGAATGTAGACAAAACAAGTTGGCTCATTCCCACTTATATAGTGTTTTTTTCTGCAATATCCTTCCAGTAAATCTGGTAACTAATCAATTCTGTTTTCCTTTTTTCCAGCTCAGGTTCTAAATGTCATCCATGACCTTGAAGTATTAGATATTTCTATTAACAGAAACATTGGCTGCAGTCTGAAGAGTATTGCTCGGGAATTGAAAAATGTGCCAGTTTTGAAAGAATTAAATTTGCACATGTGTGGATTAAAGCAAGATGGCCTCCAGTATTTAGGTTAGTCTAGATTTAGAGTGGTTTAGATTTGGAATCCTAAATCTAAATCTAAAACCCATCTAAGATAATGTCTAGGCTCAAGGCAATGAAATAGGTATTTTGTGCGATAGAAATCATAAGAATCATAAGAATATCAAAAATATTGATAGACAATTATTCTCTTCTGTTTGGGGACTAAGTTGTTTAGTAAAGGAAACAGAGACTTTCAGCACTAGTTTCTTGGTTCAAAGTCATCTTAAGGGGCTAGTAACACAAGGTATGTCTACGTTGCAATGTAAGCCCAGGGTTAGTGGGACTTGAGTCAGCTGATTCATGTTAGGGAACCCTGGGCTTGAGCATCCACACTGTATTTTAACCCTAGGTTAAGACTTTTGTGACCCATGCTCAAACCTAGGGCTCTGGCACCCACACTGCAGTGCGTAGACCCCAGCCAAAATAATCATATCTCAGAGTCCCTAGTGCTTCGCCCTCCCCACCTCCTGAAATGTGGCTGTTCTAGCCCTAGGAATGTGATGCACTGTGGGAAAACTTTACTGCCTGACCTGCACATTACCAGGAACCAGCTTGCTTTGCAAAAGGCTTGACCGGTTCACTTTCCCTTTCCTACTATCAGGAGGATCTCTGATAGTATGCTTGCAGGTTGATGATCAGAACAGAATGGGTTAACGCTGACCTGAGCTGCGTTTTACCAGACGGGGGGTGGGGTTTGAGGGGCTTCCATTTTCAATAGAGTGGATTGCAAATTGTTGAGATAGAGAGGACTAAGTAAGTTGTCCCATGGAATTGTGGGATACTTCTGGATGACTCCTGGGACCTGAGTCAAGCAGGGCTGTGACTATAATGTAAACCAATAGGGCTCAGGCCCTGGGCCCCAGCTTGACTTGAGCTTGGACCCTCCAGCTCTGCAGGGTTCTGGGTCCCTGGGTCCGAGCCCTGGGTTAGCACAATTATAGTATAATGTAGATGCCCAGGCTCAAGCATGAGCTTACATTGCAGTATAGAGATACCCTAAAAGTCATCACCTGAAGTTTGTCCAGATTATCTTTGTCTAGTTCCTACTGAGCTAATTATTCACCACACAAAACTCAGTATCACAACTGATGCTATTTGGTACCCTTGATGGTATTCTCAGTAAATAGACTGTAGCATTAATGGGTATGAAGGGTGAGCTGCTTTCTCACTTTTGGGTGGTTCTTTTAGAGTAAGATTGAGTGACATTGGTGGGAAGAGCTTTGCAATGTTGGCTTACTTCTGTTGTAACTATACAGAAAACCTCATTCTCCAGAGCTGTCATTCTGACACCTTTCGCAAATATTAGCACTAGAGTAAACAAACGTTAAATCCACAGTCTGCCTTGTGTGTTAGAATATTCAGTGACCATGAATTCTGCCTTTTTCATTTTAGACAGGGCTTTCCATTACTTACCAGAGCTAAACAAATTAGACCTATCGTGCAATAAAGAGATTGGTGGAGGGTTTAAGGACTCAACAGCTCATTTGGCCAGTGTTAAAGACCTAGAAGTCCTGGATCTCCGCCAGTGCTGTGTAACAGAAGAGGACATGGTGGTTCTCAGTAAGAACATTGTTAGAAAATTCATTAAGAATATAAATGTTTTTAACTTTGAAAACTTCTCACAGGCAGAAAATGGACCCCACCTCCATCCGATTTTAATAGTCAGGACTAGTTTATCCACACAGATTTGGCAGTGCAGTGATTGTGGAGAACAACTAGCCTTTTGGTTAAGGTACAGGTCTTGGAGTCATGATTGTGGGCTAGTCATGTGGGGGCCAATACTGAGCGGTGCTAAGAACCTGCAATTTCCCTTATTCAGCACCTTAGGACTTGCCTACACTTAAACGCTACAGTGGCACCACTGCAGCTGAGTCGTTGTAGCACTTCAGAGTAGACACTACCTATGCTGACAGGAGGGATTCTCCCATTGGCGCAGGTAATCCACCCCCACAAGAAGAATTCTTCTGTTGACCTAGCGCTGTCTACACGGGGACTTAGGTTGGCTTCACTATACCGCTCAGTGGCGTGGATTCTTCACACAGTTAAACCGATTTAATTTTCTGGTGTAGACCAGGCTTTAGATAGTCCCATGTGTAAAATAGAGCTAGTAACAGTTACTTGCCTCATAGAGATTTTGTGAGGCTTAATTCATTCATGTTTGTAAAGTACTTCGAGATCCTTGAATGGAGAGAAAATACTGTTAGAATATTATTTTTGATAGGCCACAACACTAAAGTGGCATTTCTCAATGCAAGCGACATAAGCCCATTTGGACAAATGTCCACATCAGCATCAGCACCAGCACCAGCTAGGCAATCTTGTTTTGTTAACTGATCACACTGGAGAAACCAAGGGCCAGATCCTCAGCTGGTGTAAGTTGGCATGACTCCAAGAGATGAATGCACATGAAAATTGAACTCCCCTGTGGCCCATAGGGTAACTCCATATCAAGGCAGAAGTACAGTGGCAGGGTGGTGTGAGGAAAGCTTGCACTGCTGTTCTTCGAAGAAACTGAAGACTTCATTCTCCAGGGCTCGTTGTTGAAACCCCTCTCAAGAGCACTAATTTCACTTCATATTATAGGAAATATACAGTTCACCTCCCACCAAGGAGATGCTTTGGTTTCTTTGTTTTCTGTTACCATTGTATTTTGACATGGATATTAACCTTTAGAGTAAAAAATTCCCATGACTTGAAGTGTACAAGCTTGGTCTTTCTGATGAGGAAGATAATGTGAAAAGCTACTGATGATGTAATACTAGTAAGGAGAAGCGCTAACTTAATCATTTTAGTAATAATTTTCAGTTCTAGTGATTTATTTTTCATTTGATGCACATGTAATAGGACTTTGATAACTATCTACTGGTATATATTATATGAACATATACTAGCAAAGGCAGTGAGATTTGGACGTAGATTCCCCCATTAATTTTAATAGGAGTTGTATGTTTAAACCCCCTAGTTGGCTTTGAAAATCTCAGCCACTCTATTTATTGGAGGCCAGACTCTGACACCCTTACTCAACGCTAAGTACTACCTACTCCTTGAGTAGTCCTATTGAAAACAATGGAATTATTTATTGAGTAATGTATTACTCAGCGTGAGTAAGGGCGTCAGAATCTTGTAATGTGTTTTGTGTTGAGTTATAAATAAAAGAAATTGTAGCAAATAAAACTACAGCTATACAGTCATTTAGGATCACAATGACTAATAAATATTGTGTATTTTTAAAGCACAGGTGATACTTTTACTCTCAAGTCTTCAGGAGCTGAATTTATCATCCAATAAAAACATTGGAGTGTCTTCCAACTACCTTTTTAGCAGGCTCAGATTTTTACCAAAGTTGAAATCTGTGGTCGTCAGCAGTTGCTCTTTAGGGGAAGATTCTTTTGCGTCACTAGGTAGGAATGTTTTTTAAACTATTATACTCTGTATGCAGCAAGATGCGATAATGCAGTAGCTTTGCATTGTTCTTTGATGGGACTCAGAAGATCTGTGGTTGAATTCTGGCTTTGGTCATGAGTAAAAATGTATCTTTTGATCTCACCCTTGGCTCTGTCTGCCCACGTCACAAAACCATCACATAATTTGGCTTGTCTGCAAAGGGAAGTCTGAAAGTGGAATACCTGGAGTACTATAGGTCAGGACTTAGGTGCATTGTAACAGCTTCTGACCACATTATGCCTGATTTTAATGTAGTCCTATTAATCCTTCATCTTCCAAAGAACTATAATGTATTCACTAATTTCAGAGAAGAAAGCTACAGTATATGATCTCATAGTATGCTGCAATTTTAATCATTAGTGGGCAGACCTTGTGATAATTATCCATTTAATACTGATGTCTTAATATTTACCACTTCTGAGTGCAAAGAGATCTTGACACATGCCCATAATAGAGACCTATAGTCGTGAGCATATACCTTTATTTTTGAGTAAAGCTTTTCATCTCTAGGTACCAACAGAAACTTTCTGGCCTCCAAGTAAGTAGCATGTGTGCAAATCGAGAGCTTATCAAAGGGATTATAGTAAATGTTGCAGACAGAAAAGAGAACCTGTTGTTTATTACTGCTTGCTCTGAAGTCAATAGCAAAATTTCCACAGACTTCAGAGGAATCAGGATCAGGCTAGCACTAGCTTGAGGTCTTTGCAGGAAATGTACTAAAGAAGCGTAAAATATTATTATTGAATAGTGATTTCTTGATATCTTGAAGTCAGCATTGTCAGAAAATGTAATGAATCTCGTCTTGTGTAAATGGGTTTGCAGCAAGAACTGTTCCCTTTAAATTGTTATAAAACAGTCAAAACTGCTCTTTTTACATTAAATTGACTTCAGTGGGGCAGGATAAGGCCAATATTGCTAATGTAAAACAAAACAACCCATCTGTGATGGTTTGAGTTTCACCCAGGCCAGTAAGGGGTTCAGTTAACACCTGCCTTGCAGCTCTGGGTGCCTAAATGCTATGCTGCTGCGTGGCCCACAGACAGAAATGACCTGAGCCTGCTGATAGTGAGGGCGGGGAGGGGCAGAGTGAGGGCAACCGGCTTCAGCAGTGTTCCTGAGCATGCTCAGTCCGTGTGAGCATGCTCAATACAAGCCAAGCAACGAATCTGTGAGGAGACACATGACCCCGTATACCCACAGACTTGACATCAACAGCCTGCATTCAAGCTTGCTGATCACACCTTGGCTTTCCCATCCCTGTTACACTGACAGGGGGTCTCAACAATCCTTTCAGCCCCAAGTTCTCCCCCAAGAATGACTCTGCAGTAAGGTTGTCAACCCTCTAGGATTGGTCTGGAGTCTCCAGGAATGAATGATTAATCTTCAATTAAAGATTATGTGTTGTGATGAGACCTCCAGGAATATGTACAACCAAAACTGGCAACCCTACTCTGTAGTGCACAGCCTCACGCACCATAGTACTCACAAAACCTTTTCAGGTTTGCTGCTCCTATCAAGAGACAGTACACAGCAGCCCGTTAGTTTAACTGGGGTTAACGTATCCTTCGCTTCAATCACAGTGCCAAGCTGGTTTATAGTAAAACCAAAACACATTTATTAACAAAAGGACATAGGTTTAAGTGTGTGACGGGGCAAGGCCAGATGGCTATAGGAAAGTAGTGGGAGATAGATATATTAGCCACAGGCTAAACAAATCCATGGTACCAGGATAAGTAAATGAAAGCTGCTTCAGGTCAATTAAGACACCTGGGGCCAATCAAGAACTTTCCAGAAGGCAGGGAGGTTGATTGAGACACCTGCAGCCAATCAGGGGCTGGCTGAAACTAGTTAAAAGCCTCGCAGTGAGTCAGTGAGGCGTGCATGTCAGGAGCTGTGGAAGGAGGTTGCGTGCAAGGAGCTGGGAGCAAGAGGTACTAGGAGCTGAGAGTGAGAAGGCATACTGCTGGAAGATCCTGTGGTGAGGATAAAGAAGGTGTTGGGAGGAGTCCATGGGGAAGTAGCCCAGGGAGTTGTAGCTGTCATGCAGTTGTTCCAGGAGATACTCTAAACAGCTGCAGTCCACAGGGCCCTGAGCTGGAACCCGGAGTAGAGGGCGGGCCCGGGTTCCCCCCAAAACTCCCAACTCTTGTCACAGGAGGAGTTGATCTGGACTGTGGGTTCTACCAGAGGGGAAGATCTCTGAGGCAAACAAAAATCCGCCAATAAGCGCAGGACCCACCGAGGTAGAGGAGGAACTTTGTCACAAGTGTTATCAATCAAGTAGAAGGAATAAGGATAGAAATAGTTACAAACAAACAAAAATTAAAATACTCTACTTAGACTGAAACACAACTTAACAAACTAGTCTTTTTTGTTCATAGTTTTCTCACCATAGTCATTCTTCCAGTATGGCTGGCTAGTCCTTAGCCAGGATCCACATACAAAGTTCACAGCACTTGGTTTCTTTGTCTGCTCAGATAAAGGATTACTTAGGGGTTCTCTCCCACTCTCTTTATAGTCCAGTAAAACTCTGAAATGTATTCTTCTGAAGTGTATCCCCAGATAAAGGTCCTTTCCCCTGGGGGTGTAGACGCCTTTCTGTCTGGTGTAAATGCCATGCTGGCTTCTCCCCCACTTGTGATTTTTACAATGCAAATGATCTTCCTGCTACCTCTGATACAAATGAATAGGCCACTGTCCTTGGGCACAGCTGGCTTGAGGGGTCAGCCCCTTTTCTTTGTCAGGAAAAAACTGTTTATCAACTACCCCTGACATGCTTGGTTTAAATACATTTTAGTGACATATTTCTAGCACAGCTGGATGCCCTGAGCTGGTCAGGCCAACTGACACTCATCACTGCTGCATATCAGGGAGCTCCAGGCCATCTGACACTGGGATGCCCATAGGGTCACACCATCCCAACCCCTTTTAAGAAAGACAACTCAAGGACTTGTCTATGTTAAATACTCATTCTATATGTGAAAAATCAAATGTTGAACTCTTTAGGGAGTATGTGAGATTTTATTTTGTCTAACTTTTACTGAGATCCAATAAACCTATGTTCTAAGCACAAGTAAGTAGGCAACATACTTAAAACCTATTTACGGGTGAATACATGGTGAAATGTCTGCTAAGGCCACGATGATTTTTGTTAGTAAGCAGAAGTTGCTGGTGTTAATCTTTTCAGCTGAGACTGCCCTTCACCTCCCTCAACTGGAGATATTAGACCTTTCTTGGAATAAATGCGTTGGTGGGAACCTAAAGCTGCTTTTGGAAGCACTAAAGCTTACAACGGAGATTCGAACGTTGAGACTTAGCAGCTGTAATTTGGTGGCTGAGGATCTGACTCTTTTAGGTACGTATAATGTGATGTTTACTAGCAGGCAAGTAGCCGCTGCATTTAGACCACAATTCAGAGACTTGTTCCTTGGGTAGAACAGATTTATGCATAAATCAGATAACAGGAGGCAGAATGCGGCAGTATCTTTCCACCAGGGAATTTTCATCCTGAGGAGGCAAAAACTGAAAAAAGTGTAGACAATACTGGAAAAATATGCGGGGACCCAATTTAGCTGAGCTATTTGTATTACTTCACTAATGCAACACATAGAAATATATAAATGTACAATATAAACACTAGATGTATAACCTCTTCTGACAAATTCTATATTGCACAACCAGTATTTCCGGGGTCAGTAACTCCAGCTAAATTATATTTTGACAGCATTATACGTAACTGCAGTGGTGCCAAATCTCTTGATTTTAGGTGTTTTTGTGAAAGCTCCAACTCCTGAAGTCATGTTATTAGAGGAGAATATCAGCTTTTTTAAAAAGTAAATTTCTTGCCCTCTTAGTTGCTGAGAAATGCTGGAAAATGCGAATCCTGAAGTTTCAAACACCAGAAATCAAATTAAAATTTCTCATAATTTAAAAAAATAATCTCATGATTTTTTAAGTCAGTCTCTTGATTTTTGGGAGCCTGACACATGACTTTTGAATGCTTAGAGTTGGCAGTACAGTAATAGCTGCGTTAAAACTTTGTGGGTCCCTGTAGATCACACAATGGTAAAAAATGCTTGAGCCCTGTTGACCCTACAGCCTTCACCATTGCTACCACTGTCCAAATGGCACCAGTGGTAAATTACAGGTCCTAATTTTCTTAGGGTAGACAAGACTTCAGCCTTTACCCTGGCCCCTGCTCCCATTAACTTTCCAGAATTAGGCATGGCTCTTTTAACATTTTTATCTCTCCAAATCTCACTGTAAAATCTTCCTGCTGGTTTCGTCCTATGCTTGACACTAAACTCCATCTGACTGATCCATCATGAGGTTGCCACACACTTTTATCCTAACACCTTTGTAATCCCTTTAGTTCCCTTCGAATTGCATGTTGTAAACTACACAACTTCTTTTGCAATAAAATAGGCTTTGTGAGACCAATAGCAAGTATCTCTGATTAGTTTGAGCAATATGTTTCATATCATTAAGTAACTAATCATTGCCATGTTTTATTGCTAAAGGACCTTAAATAACATCGTAGTAAAAAATGCACTGTTCTTAGTCATACGCTTTTTAAAATAATATTAAACAATATTTGTAAGTATATATTCAATGTGTATTCCAATATCCATTTCTTTCAGCATTGGAGGCCCAAGCTGGTCATCTTGCCAAATTACAGAAGCTAGACCTGAGTTATAATGACACTGTTTCTGATGAAGGATGGGCCTCTTTCTTTCAAGGCTTAACTGCACTCAAAGAACTTTCAGAGTTGGACGTGAGTCTTCGGCCCTCATCTTGTCGTGACTGTGGAATGTGGTTCAGCAAGTTGTTAACAGATTTGTCGAAGCTGCCTGCATTCACAGAAATAGGGATGCAAAGGTGGGCCTTTCTGGAATCACAGCAGAGACAACTAGAAAGCTTTAATCGGGACACTAAAAGGAATATTCACTTTGACTATTGATGCAGGGCCTGGGTTTCTGAAAAGACCTTTCCAAGTAGCACATGCATTATGTATTGTGTGATTCTGACTCAGAAAATAGCCTATTTTTTTACTAGTAAATCTGTTTTCAGTTTTTTCATCATGTCTCTTGAAATAGTTCCCAACTACACAGCCTTTATTGCCCTCTACCCAGACTACTCTGTGTTGCCTCTCTCAGTAGGTACAGCCATGGAGTCTAACCATTAGCATTAAGGGTTTGATCCACTGCTTACTGAAAGCAATTGGAGTCTGTGATGCAGTGTCCTCCTCACACCAGCCCTGAGAGGCCTTTTCTCCCCAGATCCAACCGATCCTGATGCTTGCAGAGTGCTCTGGGACGGCCTCCCGACAGTCAGCATGGGTGCCCGAGACCAGCTGGAGCTGCCTCTCACTCTGGTCGAGTTCTCAGAAGCCCTCCGCCGCATGCCCACCAATAAATCTCTGGGCATGGAAAGGCTGACCGTGAAGTTCTACTGCGTGTTCTGGGACGTCCTTGGCCCGGACCTTGTCTGGGCTGAGTCCTTGGAGAACGGGGTCCTCCCCTTGTCGTGCAGGTGAGCCGTGCTCAGGGGGGGAGGGATAGCTCAGTGGTTTGAGCATTGGCCTGCTAAACCCAGGGTTGTGAGTTCAATCCTTGAGGGGGCCATTTAGGGATCTGGGGCACAAATTGGGGATTGGTCCTGCTTTGAGCAGGGGGTTGGACTAGATGACCTCCTAAGGTCCCTTCCAACCCTGTTATTCTATGATTCTATGACAGGGGACCCCCGTGACCTTCGGAATTGGCATCCCGTCTCGCTCTTCAGCACGGACTACAAAGTCATAGCGAAGGCCATCTCGCTGCGGCTGGGGTCTGTGCTGGCGGACGTGGTCCACCCCGACCAGATCTACACCGTCCCGGTCTGTACCATCTTCGACAACCTGTATCTGGTCCGGGATCTCTTAGAGCTGGGGTGTAGGGATGGTCTGTCGTTTGCCCTTCTGTCCCTGGATCAGGAGAAGGCATTTGACAGGGTGGACCATGGGTATCTCCTGGGCACTCTGCGAGCGTTCGGCTTCAGGCCCCAGTTTGTGGGCTTTCTCCGGGTGCTGTACGCCTCCGCAGAGTGTCTGGCCAGGCTCAACTGGACCTTGACTGAGCCGGTCAGCTTCGGGCGGGAGTATGGCAGGGGTCCCCCCTCTCGGAACAGCTCCATGCCCTGGTGATCGAGCCCTTCCTCTGTCTCCTCTGCTGGAGGCTGATGGGGTTGGTGCTTTGAGAGCCAGAACTGCAGCTGGTCCTGTCAGCGTATGCTGACGACGTGCTCCTCGTGGTCCAGGACCTGGGTGACTTGGTGCAGGTGGAGGCCTGCCAGGCCGTTTACTCGGCAGCCTCCTCTGCCCGGTTCAGCTGGGTCAAGAGCTTTGGCTTGGTGGTCAGGGATGGGTGGCAGGCGAGCTCCCTCCCACTCACACTTCAGGCCATCAGGTGGAGTGCGAGTCTGCTGCTCTATCTTGGCATTTACCTTTCTGCCACGTATCCATTTCCGCTGGAGAACTGGCAAGGTTTAGAGAGTAGGGTGGTAGAGTGGCTCCGGAAATGGACAGGACTACTCCGGTGCCTCTCCCTCCGAGGGAGGGCACTGGTGCTCAATCAGCTGGTCCTGTCCATGCTCTGACACTGGCTTAACACCCTGGTCCCAGCCCCGGGCTTCCTGGCCAACTTCCGGATGTCGATTCTGGAGTTCTTCTGGCCACGACTGCAGTGGGTCTCTGCAGGGGTCCTCCACCTGCCCCTGGTAGAGGGAGGGCAGGGCCTGAAGTTCCTGCGCACTCAGGTCCATGTCTTCTGCCTCCAGGCCCTGCAGAGGCTCCTTTATGGTGCAGGTAGTCCGGCGTGGAGCGTACTGGCGCATGCCTTCCTTCGTCACTTCCGAGGGCTCCGATACAACCGGCAGCTCCTTTATCTCCATCCGAGAGGTCTTCCGCGAGACCTCTCTGGGCTGTCGGTCTTCTACCAGGACCTCCTCCAGACCTGGAAACTGCTCTTGGTGACCAGGTCTGTGGTGGCCACCGAGGGGGTGGATCTCCTCGCGGAGCCCCTGCTACACAACCCCCTGCTCCGTGTGCAGATAGCGCAGTCCCCCTCGGTGCGCCAGAGGTTGGTCCTGGCGGAATTCACCAGAGTGGGCGACCTCCTGGACTATGACTGGGGAGACTGGCTGGATCCCCTGACGCTCACTCAGCGCATGGTGCTCTCCGGGCCTCGTACTCCCCGGCGCGTACTTTAGGAGGTGAGGGCTGCTTTACCACCCACTGCTCGGGTTTTCCTTGACCGGGTCCTGCAAGATGGCATGCCCCACCCACCCTCCACCCCAGGCCCTCCAGACCTGTTCATCGGTCCCCTGCCCCGTGAACCTATCCGGCCATCCTGCCCCTTTACCTTGATCCGGCTGCATGAATTGCAGCCGATTCAGTTCCAGACCGCGCCAAGAAAACATCTGTACACACTCATGCGCCACACCCTTCACATCCTCACCCTCGCATCCCACCCTGACACGAAGTGGCGGGACCTCCTGCCACCTCTGGAGGGTGAGGAGCCCCAGTAGGCCAGCCTATATTCCACCCTGGTTCTGAGGCCCACTGGAGACATCAGCTGGCAACTGCTTCACGGATTCGTGAGCACGGGCGTGTTCTTGGCGTGGTTCACTCCCCTCCGAGACACCTGCCCCTTTTGCGGCATGAGGGAGACCCTGGCGCACGTATACCTGGAGTGCGTCAGGTTGCAGCCCCTATTCCGGCTCCTCTTGGATATATTATTACGTTTTTGGTGGCATTTTTCCCCTCACCTGTTCATCTACGCACTCCCTATTTGTGGCCCCACAAAGTCATGGGACCTCCTGGTCAACCTCCTCCTAGCCCTGGCCAAAATAGCCATTTACAAAACTAGGGAGAGGAGGTTGGCAGATGGGGTTTCCTGCGACTGTGAGGCCTATTTCCGCTCCTCAATCCGTTCATGCATCCGGGCAGAGTTCCCCCGGGCGTCCGCTGGCTCCCTTGACACCTTTGAGGAGCAGTGGGCGCTGTCCGGGGTTCTCTGCTTGGTGTCCCCATCAGGTTCCCTTCGTTTAGCCCTGTGACCTCACTCCCATTCCTGTTATCTCCTTAGTTGTCCCCCACAATCATTTGGAATCCTGGACCTGTGGATCCTCACCTTAGGCTGAGGGGAGGTCCTTTAGAAGCCCTCCCACTTCCTGGATCCCAACAGGATCAGCCCTGAGAGAGTCGAATTAGGACAGGTGGGCCCAATCCATCAATTAAACTCAAAATTGGGGAGGTTTAGGTTGCTTGGAGGGCACTAATTAGGAAGAAACTCAACTGTGAGGGAAGAGGTAGAGCCTCTAAAAAGCCAGGAAGCTAGCAACAGACATGAGTTTGTAGATCTTCTCCCTGGGGTAAGGGAGAAGAAGCATGGTAGGAAGGGGTCCAGGGATGAGCGCAATAAGGTGGGTGTAAACACAGACCTTAATGGCTTGGTACAGGACTCTGAACTGGAGCCTAGAGGAGAGGGTGGGCCTGAGTTCCCCTACCATCCACTGCAGAGTAGTACTGCTAGGAGCCATGAATGGGAAGACTGCTTGAGTTACTGTGGGAGTAAGCTAGTCAAGACAGCAGGTGTGAGGCCTGCCTGATGCTGCTGGTGGAAGAGAGACCTTAAGAGACTCCACAGAAGGGGAAATCACAGTGTGAGGGCTGGGTTACAAAGCAGCTGTGTTGCAAATCTGTGGAGTGGAAGGAGAGTGGCATGTGGGAAGAGAAGAAAGGGGTTGCTGAACCAGCTGGAGCCAACTGCCAGCAGGCAGTGCCATCCAGTGGTGAGTAGAGCACCCCTTGTGACAGAGTCCTTCTAGTGCCTCCTCTGAGCAGGGGTGCTGGACTCGGGGGGTGGGGGGGGAGCCATGCCCCCCATCAGTTTTTACTAGCTGGAGGGTGAAAGAGGGGTGGGGCTTCTGGGGAAGGGTGGAGGGGGATTTGGGGGAAGGAGTCCAGTGGCCCCCCCACTTTTAGGGAGCTTCTGCTGCTCCTGCCTCTGGGTCCTGACTCAGGCCCATAGGGCATGTGTTACATGTTTGATATGCAGCACAAGCCTCCAGTCACATTCTCACAATGTCCCTGTGAAATGGGTACAGTTAGTATTATTATTCTCTCTGCTTTACAGATGGAGAAAATCAACACAAAGAAGTTGAGTGCTGTGCTTTACTCTAGGCCATACAGCAAGACGGCAGAATAATCAGGAACAGAGTTTAGGATTTCCTGGTGCCCAGTCTTGAGCTCAGCCCATCTGACACATTAAACCTAGGAGCTGATTAGTGTTAAATAACCCTTCTGTTTTGTTTGCGAGGGCCAGATTCACCCACCCTTGCTCATGTTAATTGCTGCCTTACAAAGGGCCAGAATCTGCAATATGTACTCATGTTGAGTAGCACCTTAATCCACGAGATGCCCCATTGACTTTAATGGGATTATTTGTAAGGTACATTTACTAAGTGGTAATATCAGAGCTGCCCCCTAAGTGAGGCGTCCTATTGAAATCATGGGACAGATTGAGTAATAAAGTACTGCTCAATTAGCCCTGAACCTCCATGGAGAAACCTTTTCCCAGTGGTAAAGACACACTAGGATCATTATCAGCCCAAGTCACTTAACTCAGGAAGGAGCCCGTGCCGGAAACCACTTCTGTTCAGGAGTTTAGTACTTTGAAGATTCTTTGGCAGCATTAAGCACCGGCTACACTGAAGGCATTAATTTCTGTAGAGGAAAATCCTCTTCTGGCTAGTCAATATGTGTAACAGCCAGATATACTGCTGCTTTGTTTACCCTTCCCATACTAAATTACTACACTGTTTACCCTATGACTTTATTTGGGCATCTCTGAACTGCCTTGTTCTAGTCACAGCTTGATTGTAAAAATGCACTTTACTATCCCCAGAAGGCAAAACGGATAAAATTGTATGTTTGGTCAGACAATGGCATAAAAAAGTTAGTTTGTAATCAATTGTTTTCAGAAGAGAAATTCTATAAAGGTGAGCATGGAACGCTGATAATGCAAACATTAAAAAGAAGCAAAGAGCTTCAGTTTCTGTTCCACCCAGGACCAACACTTACTACTTGAAGCCTGTGCTGTCAATGTGTCCATTTGTAGCAATAAATATCATGCTAGGAGAATCTTCTAATATGGAGGCACTGAAAACATTCTTACATTAGTATGACGGACTGGATCACAGAAATCCCCGTGGGGCTGCCAAATGATATGCCAAGACTACTGCCCCTTCTTTCCCTGCCAGCGTGGGACTCCAGAGCCCTGCCTGGCTGTGCCAGACACGCTTGCTGGCCACAAACACAGACCCAGGTCTGAAGCACGTCCCACAAACTGCAAGCTTAATTGAAAGCAGCTTAAGAAGTGTTCCTGTCTTTAACACTCAGATGCCCAACTCCCAATGGGGTCCAAACCCCAAATAAATCCGTTTTACCCTGTATAAAGCTTATACAAGGTAATCTCATAAATTGTTCACCCTCTATAACACTGATAGTGAGATATGCACAGCTGTTTGCCACCCTCCCCCACCCCCCCAGGTATTAATACATACTCTGGGTTAATTAATAAGTAAAAAATTATTTTATTAAATACAGAAAGTAGGATTTAAGTGGTTCCAAGTAATAGCAAACAGAACAAAGTGAATTACTAAGCAAAATAAAATAAAACACACAAGTCTATACCTAATACAGTAAGAAAACTGAATACAGATAACCTCACCCTCAGAGGTGTTCCAGTGAGGCTTTTACAAGCTAGTCTCCTTCTAGTCTGGGTCCAGCAATCACTCACACACCCCTGTAGTTACTGTCCTTTGTTTCAGTTTCTTTCAGGTATCCTTGGGGGTGGAGAGGCTATCTCTTGAGCCAGCTGAAGACCAAATAGAGGGGTCTCCAAGAGGTTTAAATAGACTTTTTCTTGGGGGTAGTTACCCCTCCTTCTGTGTAGAATTCCAGCTACAAGATGGAGTTTTGGAATCACATGGGCAAGTCACATGTCCATGCATGACTCAGAACGTACAGGTAGCAGCCATGGTTCACATGCTACTTTGAATGTCCTCATGCAGACTTCTTATGTGGATTGGAGCCTTCCAAGAGCCATTGTCCATTAAGTGCTTCTTGACTGGGCACTTAACTTGCAAATTCCTTTCTAAAGAAGCTGACCAAATGCCTTACTAAGGCTATTTAAAATCAAACAAGTATGCAGCCAATATTCATAACTTCAAATACAACAATGACACCTGCATACAAATAGGATGAATATATTCAGTAGATCATAACCTTTACAGAGATATGTTACATGGCATATGTAGCATAAAACATATTCCAGTTATGTCATATATACATTCATGAGCATATTCCCATAAAGCATTATGGGGTGCAACGTCACAATTAGTTTTAACACACACTTTATGTGGCATCCTAACTGAGATAACATTACAATGATCTACTGAAACACCTCTCTCCTTTGCTACACGCCATAGCAAGTAGCCAAGACCTGATAAGTATTTTTCTGATCTCTCCAAACCCTCAACTTCTCATGATTGTCCTCAATGTGGAAACCCTTCTCCATATGCAGGTTGTCTCTCCCCTTGATTACAGTAACCTGTCTCTATTCACATCT
Organism: Macrochelys suwanniensis; assembly: GCA_033296515.1. NCBI lineage: Eukaryota > Metazoa > Chordata > Testudines > Chelydridae > Macrochelys > Macrochelys suwanniensis. The sequence goes on from CM065783.1 coordinate 15,965,867, forward strand.
GCCAAATGTCCTAGCTCTCCTTCAAATCCCCCCTCTCTTCCAGCAACATCCTCTTCAATCAGTCCTATACCCTCCCTAACTTGAATTATTTTCTTGTGTCATGTCTTGTTTTATTTAGTCTGCAAGGTTTTCAAGGGTCAGAAACGTGCCTTATTTGTTCTTCTGGTTAAAAAAAAAAATCTTACCAAAAAACCCCTTTGTATGAGCTCTAAGGGCCTTAACAGCAATTGTGTCCCCAATCCATTAAAATATCATCTAGTAACCCAATACAATGCCAACTCAAACAGCAACAAAACTGCATCCCAAAAGTGCCCTGGCCCCTGCTTTCAACAGAAGACCTATTAAATAAATGACTTTTGCAGGGAGTCTTGAAGGTCAACAATTTATTGACCAAATCCCTAGTTGTGGAATGTAGGCCCAGCCCTGCATAGAAAGCTCCAGGATGGAACATTTTATCTGATTGCCCTTCTTACATCCCTTTAGGGAGTATTGCATAGCTAGGTTTACTGTACTTCTGGGTGTTCCCAGACAGGACACTTTTTTTTTTTTTTTTTTGATCCTCAGCCTGGGCACATTTTTCAAATAAGAGGTAATGTCCAGGATTTTTGCAGCGCAGCTGTTGCAGATCAGGTCTTGGCTACACTTGCAGATGTACAGCATTGTGAGTTAAACCCGTCTTTGTACAGCTGAGTAGGGAAAGTGCTGCAGCCTGTCCACACTGGCAGCTGCCAGCGCACTAACGTGGCTACATTTGAGGCATTTGCAGCTCTATTGGGAGCGGTGCATTATGGGTGTTCAAGTGGCTGCAACATGCTTTTCAAATGGGGGGGGGTGAGGGGGAGTGTGACAGGAAGCGTGTGGGGGGAGAGAGAGTGGATTTTTGGGGTATCCACAGAGTGTCAGCTCATTATCTCCTAAGTTTACACACCTCCACATCCCCCGCCTCTCTCTCAATCACTGAAAGCAAGCAGCAGGGGCTTTGTTTGTTTTTAAAGAGCAGATAAAAGAGAACTCGGGGAAACGGAGCCCGCCCCCTCCCCCACCGTTCTTTCCAACCCCCCCCCCCGCCTCTCTCCAAGCCAACTTTGCTGCAGCACCGCCTGCAAACAGTAGCTGTTTGCTTTTTTTTTGGTAAAGCAGCTCCAGAACAGAGCTCTGAATTCCAACCCGGAAGTGCCGTTTCAAAACAAAGGGAGCTTCCGGAGGTCAGTTACTGCGAATTCCCTGGCTACATTGAAGCAACAGCGTTCAACCCACTGCGCAACAAATGTTATTCCTCTTGGGGAGGTGGAGTACAAGCAGCGCTGTATCTGAGGAGATACAGCGCTGCACGTGCCTTGCAAGTGTAGCCAGTTAGTGAGTTACAGCGCTGCAGGCAGTTTTATTGCACTGTAACTCGTAAGTGTAGCCAAGGCCTCAGAAAGCACTGTCTATGCCCCAACTGGTCCCTTCCCTGTAGCCATGGCTGCTGGATCCTACCTGCCCAGGCCCTGGCTCCCAGGTCTGGCTTGGGGAAGAGGCCCACAGGAAGGTACTGCCTCCTGGGGCCTGTGCCAGCTGCCCTGCGACCGTGACAGGGAGTGAGGCCCCAGGTGCCCCCTCTAACACACCCAGTACACACACCCCTCCAGTTCCCCCCATAGCAGTATTCTCTTTTTGGGAACCTGAAATATGGTGACCCTATCACACCCCTTCTTTGTGTGAGCCAATGGGGAAGGGCCAGAGCCCTACCGTTTCCCCACCTCTAGTACATGCTGAGAGGGAGCAGGCCTGTACTTTTTGCCTCACACAGACAGACCACCCAAGTGCTTCCACCCACTCATGCTCTGTGAAGCAGCATATGGGCTAGTCACAGCCTGGCTCTCAATTTGGATTCAGGCCTTACCCATGTAAACCCAGGAAGGAGGCGTTGCCTGAGCAGTACTAAATCAAAACTAGGCAGTGATTCAGAGTATGGCCCTCTGTTTGTGGAGTGCTGTTGTGTAAATGTGCAGTGCTGTGTAAATGGGTTATGCTAACAACACACAAGAAACATCCATAAATTGCTCTCTATGGGCAGGAGCACATTAATATGTGAAACCCAGACATCACAGTACCATTTTGTAGTTTGCAAATTCACTATATGTTGCAAATAAGCCTTTTATATGAAGACATTTTGCAACCGCATGTATTGTTTTTGGGACTAGACATAAATCTGAGGACCTGACAATTTGCAGTTATTAAATGCTGTGACTAGACCTACTCAAAATTTCCAATTAAAAAGGGACATTTTTGCAAAAATCTAGAAATGTTGGACTTTTTTATAAGAATAGGATGGTAATCAAGATGTCCTTGTGGGAATAATTATATTTCACCTAACATTCCTCTTGTGTTGCCGAGTGAGGCAGTCATCACTTCTCATAAACTCTTGTGTAGTACTATTGCTTTGTTCAGTGCTACAGTTGATGTGTTTTGCCCCAGAGGTGGCTGCACCTCAGTGGTAGGCAAAGTGCTGTCTAATGGCATATGTATATTTAAAACTCTGTAGTAGTGCAGCTGAACCAGGGTCACCCAATAAAATTAATAGCAGGTTTAAACAAAAGGAAGTCCTACTTCACACAACGCATAGTCAACCTGTGGAACTCTGCCTGGGGATTCTGTGAAGGGCAAAACTATAATAGGGTAAAAAAAAAAACCCCAACTAGATAAGTTCCTGGAGGATAGGTCTATCAATAGCTATTAGCCACAATGGTCAGGGATGCAACACCATCTTCTGAGGGTCCCTAGCCTCTGTTTGCCAGAAGCTGAGAATGGACGACTCAGTCGATTGCCTGTTCTGCTCATTCCCTCTGAAGAACCTGGCATTGGCCGCTGTCAGAAGACAGGATACAGGGCTAGATGGACCATTGGCCTGACCCAGTAGGGATGTTATGAAAACCACTGTAAGACCATTCTCATTACAGAAAACATGAATTTTAAAGAAGTTAGTCAGCACAGAGCTCCACAGATACAATTCACTTCCAGTTAATCAATTGCCCTTGTGCTTTGCAATCATATAAAATATTTAACCATCTAAACTCGTTTAACTGGAGTAATTTTGCACAAAACTGGCCATAAAACACCTAAGTTATTTTTTAATTGTAATGTTCAGTATTCTGGAAATTTTACTATTGATTATCCCTTACAGGGAGAGGCAAAGTATCTGCCCTCCCAATGTACAAGAGCTCTAAACAGTTTGATGTACAAATCATATGGAATTATTACTTTTTGCCCTTTGCACCTTTGCCAGGCTTTTCTTTCCCTTTCTTATCTTTCTTTCCTTTCTTTATCAGTTTTTGAAGCTCAGCAAAAATTCCAAGCCCCTTCCGCACCATCTGTCCACGCCACCACGCCTGGATCTGAAAGAGAGGATGGAACAAGATTGTTACCTAGAAGAGAAGAGGGTGACTTCAGACAGTTGAATTGAGCACTGTGTCTGCTAGTATTGATGCAAAAAGCTGAATGCATTGGGGTCTGCTGGAGTAAACTGGGGTTAAATTCCTGATTAGACTAAATTAATTTAAATTAAGAGGACCTGCCAACCAACTAAATTATATTTTTCAGATTATTTCCATGTGCTATTTTAAAATTAAACTAAAATTTCTCTAAGGGAGGGAACACTCTCATTGTTATTTTCTCAACTCTTTGGTCCAGGCAAGGACTTCAAGTGAAGAAAAGTCATCTTCCCAACTTCAAATGTCACTATTTGGCTGTTACGTTAGCCCATGTACCCACAGCCCATTTGGACCTAGCTAATGGTCCTACGTTTGGCCCAATGAAGGGGAAGTTGTTTCCTTTCAGATGTTGGGTAGCAATGTGTTAGAAATAAGAGACAATAACTGGGGGAAGGGGAGAAGTTGAAGTACAGGAGAATCGGGGACGGAAGGACCTGCCCCTTGTTCCTCATCTCCATCTTTTGAGCAAAACGACTTTACTGCCCACTGAGCTTTTAATAACCATCTAGGGCAGTGATACTCAAACCTCAGTGGTTCAGGATCCAAATGAGCAATCACCATTACCCAAAAGAGCCACAGTAATTCATTGTTTCATTTTCTCGCTCTCATTTATATTATAGAATTAGACTTTCACAGCAAAACGACTGACCAAGTATTCTACAATTGGCTAATAACGTAGTAAAAGCATCCTGATTGGTTGTTAATTATCAGTGTTTTAATATGTGCTACAAAGAGCTGCAGGGGACACACTAAAGAGCCACTGGCCGCTCCTCAGCCTGGGTCTGAGTATCACTGATCTAGGGCTGTTCCAGGCTGAATCTCTGTGCCCCCAGGCTGTAGAGTCTTGGGACTAGAGGATGCAGCTTATAGCTTCTTCCCCAAGCAGGGATTTGGCTTAATGGATCTGCATTGTGTGTAGACCCAGTGGCCATTCCCCTGCCAAGCCCACATTCCCCATTTAGCAATGAGATAGACACTCCATTGCACACAATGAGGTATCTGCTGCTTTACTGCCCCATCATAGTTGACACCGAATTTTTAAGATACTTCGGGGCCTTGCATAGCATGCCCTGTAGAATGTTGGATAAAACACTGGATTATTAATAATGCAGTTTGCGCAGTGTAGTAGATCTCTTATGCCTTGTACCTTTGTAGCCTTGGCCTTTTGACGCCTCTTTTCCTGTAAATACTCCCAGATAGCCAAGTTCCCCTGGCTGCACACCTCAATTGGAGGATCTGTCATAGGGTTCCCATCCAGCAAGACAAGCTGCAGCTTCTGAAGATTGTCCAAGTTTTCTGGGAGTTGGAACAACTGATTGTTCTGAACAAGCAATCTTTGCAAACCTGAACAAATAAAACCACAAAACTGCAATGCACAGACTAATAATAATCTAGAGTGTTCCCCTGGGTGTGCTTACAATAAAACAATGTATTGCTGGGGTGTGAAATATTTACTGTGTATATAAATATTTCCCAGCACATCAACACATTGTTTCATTATATAATATAAAGGGCCTAGTTCCCAAACATGGCAAGATTTTTCTCCACAGGAATTCAATAACACCAATAGGTTTGTTTTGGTGGTGTGATCAAAGATTTTTTTCTACAAAAATATCAACAAGAAGGGTGTTACTGCTGTTGTGCCTTTCTACTTCCACAGCCCAGAGTTATGAGTTTTTAGGCTTAGGCTCAAGCAGGGCTGGTGCAAGGAAGTTTTGCGCCCTCGGCAAAATTTCCTTGCACCAGCCCTGCGGGGCCCCCCCCCCCCCCATGGCAGCCAGTCCACCCCCGCGGCAGCCTCCCCCTGCCCGCGGTGCCCCCCAGCTCCCGGCTCAGCCGTGGAGGTGGGAGGCAGCCGCGGCCAGCCGCCCCCCCCCCCCCCCCCCCGGCTCCCTAGGCAACTGCCTAGGGTCGCCTAATGGGCGCGCCGGCCCTGGGCTCAAGGTAATTGCAAGAATGCAAATTTGTTTCCCCCCCAAAATAGGAATTAGAGTACACTCAACAGAGAGCTTCGTTTCCTAAATGATATGCCACACCCTGAGGTGGGTCGCTGGCAATGAGAAATAGACTTGGGAGCTGGGGATCTTAAAGTATGATCCTCTAAGCTTAAAAGACACCTGTCTGTTAGCCAAGGCTGAATCAGGCTTATTGACCTCTATTTGTGGCTCAACCACCAGTAGGGGAGGAGAGAAGGCCACACTGAGTGGGCGTGGGTTACATAAACACCACCTACACACTGCATCTGTGCCTCATACTCAGGAGAGTTTTGTGAAGCAGCAAAATGCTTTCTTGGGAAGAAAGCCACAAGAATTGTTAATTGTTCTACTTTGTCATCGATTGACCAATCTGAAAAACTACTGCCACTTATATCTGCAGATCATTAACTTTTCTGTGGTGTATATTGCATCTAAATCTATTCAGTAGGGAAAAGTCTTCAACAGATCATCAGACAATAAGAATTTTTTAAAATACAGATTACTCCACCTACTCTCTCATTTGGACTAGGAAAGGTGTCTGAGTGAGAAGAGGAAGATTTTTGAACTCTGAAATCCCTGCTTAAACCTGTGCCCTTACAGACACAAATGCATAGGATGATTTTTCACCTTGTACTTGACATATGGAGTCTGGGAGTTCTTTAAGGAGGTTGTTGTGACAGTCAACTATTTCTAGGTTGCTCAGCAAGCCTACGGAAGGTGGCAGGTACTCCAGACAATTGTTTTCTAGGTACAGCTCTTTCAGATTCTGGAAAAAAACGTGCATGATTTTCTATTTAAAAAAAAGGATGTCTCCCCTTAGGGAGATCATTGAACAATACACAACTGAACTTCGGCAAATGCAAAACATTCAACTAGGATGATAGCATTGTTAGGTGTTCAGATAATATGGTACTGTGTGATATAACTGGATACATTAAACTCAGAGAACACTGCTGGATAATGAGCATCCCCTTTAAAGTGCAGCATGACCTATCAAGGCTTGAGGACTTACTTCCTTTGCCTTGGTTCATAGTCATGCATATGCATTATGTGGTCCTTCTGTCACTCCTGCATGCTAGCAACCTCTTGAAAGGGATAGCGGCTGCTCTGTAGGCAGGCAGAGAGAAGGGAAAACATGAATTCCATCAGCAATTGTAAAGTGGCTTTTTGCCTAGGGCTTGGTGGTGATCGATCACTCAGTAAAACAATGCTACAGCCCCGGTCTAGAGGCCCAACACATTTTATGGGATCAGAAAGATATACATACATAATCTATTCCACATAGGGAGATGGAAACAATAGAGATAATCTATGTGAAATAGTTATATATAGATAGAGAGATCCACGTTTTGGGTCCATCAACTTTAACAAGACCTGTTTGTTACAAATGTTTTATCCAATCCTGCCAGACCTCAATGGGCCCAATTCTGCGAGGTGCTGTGTCCCATTGAATTAAATGGGACTTTAGTGTGCTCAGCACCTCAGTCCATTCTATCTCCCACTGAAGTCCATGGAAGGTGCATTTGGGGAAGGCCTTCAGGACTGGGCTTCATTCTCTTCAAACAGCTTAATTCTTCTGTGCTTCTTTGTGGTACCAGGCAGAGTTATTACTGAGCTCCTCTCCCTGCTCTTTTTCCTACCTGCAGTTGGCTGATGTCTCTTGGAAGAGTCATGAATTTGATCCCTTTATCTTGTCCCAGATATAATTTCTCTAATGACTGAAGGAGAAAGATTTCCTCCGGAAAGACACTGAATCTGTTTCCAGTCAGACCAAGGCATTTTAAGTTAGAGAGTCCCGTCACCTCTGGAGGTATCTAGGCATGTTCCAAAACATACATTTTTTAAAAAAATACATTTATATCCATTAAATAGCAATGTTTTGTTATTTGTTGTTTGCTGTTCTGGGAAATACTCTGTCAGATTACTACAGATCAATGGAAAATATCATGCTGGCCACATTCTATTATATTGCCACATTATGGTTGAAATTTTTGCAACGTTTCCCTGCTATATTCCCTTACTGAAAGGTAAACTTTATCTGAATTAGGCTAGTTCTTAGCATATATGTTCCTTACAGAAGTGGCTGCCTGGAAAATTAAATGTAACAGCTGCTCCTGTGCTTCCCGATCCCTCTGATAGTATCTGTGCATTATAAGATAATTTACATAAATTAAAATGTTAAATTGGGCCATTTGCATATATTGCCACTTCCACAAATTTAGCCTTTAAGGGAAAAAAAAATAACACAAGTCATGATCTCCTGGCAGAAGATGGGGAGGATTACATTATATCACAAAAGGGAAATGTGTTTGATGCCCTAAGAGCAAGACTCCCATTATTGTTTTTCCTATATTGACAGATTTCAGCTGTATAATTGTCCCCTAGGCTAGAATAAGACATGGATCTAAAAGCATTAACAACTTGTACATCCATTGTAAACTTGTCTCCTGCTCTGTTTCAAATAGTATGTCACATTTATTGATACTAGGCAAGTGCAATTATCAGACCGTTATTTCAGAAAAAGATAGGAATAAATGGAACCAGGCCCTTTTAGCATCTAATTTCTACTATTCAAAGCAGGTTACCATGTCTAGCTTTTCACTTTTTAGTAGTTTATTTTTGGTTCCTTTTTTCCTGGCTGAATATCTGCCTGTCAGTGGCAATGGGTTACGGGGGTAGTGAGGCTGTGATGCACATCAGCATTAGGAAACAAACATTGTGAACATAATAACTATCAGTAGTTTTATTAACTGCAATTTTAATTAAGCTACTGTCACTCATCCGCTCCAATGGCTTTAAGAATGTGTTAATCTAGCGCCTTTGGGTAGCGTATAACAGTGTCTCACATCACAAACAGCTTGTACATAATGCCTTATATCAGGGGTGGCCAAACCGCGTCTTGCGAGCCGCATGTGGTTCTTTTATAGTTAAAGTGCAGCTTGCAGAACCCACCATGTCATCCCCTGCCCCCATTTTCCACTGGGTGGCGGGAGTTCAGGGTTTCAGCCCCACAGTGTGGTGGTGGGGTTAGGGGCTTCTACCCAGCAGGGAGGGGGGTCTTGGGGCATCAGCTCCGCAGGAGGCACCTGCCGGGGCTTCAACAGGAGCAGGGCAGAAGCCCCGAGCCTTGGCAGACGCCTCCCTGGGGCAGAAGCCCCAAGTCTTGGCAGGCACCTGCAGGGCAGACGCCTCGAGACCCCCACCACGCCGCTGCAGGGCAGAAGCCACAATCCTCGGCAGGCCCGCTGGGTTCTCAAACTTCTGAAGATTATCGTCTGTGGCTTGGAGGGTCAGTAAATTTGGCTACCCCTGCCTTATAATGAACACTGCACAAGCATCAAAGAAAATATCCTCCAAGTAAAGCACTGAAGTGCAATTCTTCCATATCATATAATTCTTGGGCAATCTAGGCTCCCATCCTTTGTGAAGCTCATGCTTTGCACCCCAGTACCTGCAAGGACCTTATTAAAGGATTGGGGCCATCGAGTACTTAGAGGTGAAAGGATTCTTGATGCCTTGGGATATAGTTTCAAGTCACCTGTTCATGTTAAAGGAAAACAATGAATAATTAGAATACCTTAGATAGCTCAATTCCATCCTGTAAACATGTGTTAAAGAAGAGAGAGCTGTAGATAGCTGAATAGATTAAAAATTAAGTTGCAGGTCAGCTTTGGTATTGACACTCATTGAATGGGGCTAGCAGGGACAGTGGGAACTGGCAGGTTACTGATACCTAACTCCACTGCCTGGTGCAGGGTAGACTGAATCATGATAAACCAGCCCTGAATTGTAATGAAGGAGAAATGAGAGAGGGAAGGTAAGTCATATTGCTTCTACAGCTGCCCTCATCCAGTGACTAACGTTCCATTCTATGCATCTGATGAAGTGGGCTATCACCCACGAAAGCTTATGCCCAAATAAATGTGTTAGTCTCTAAGGTGCCACAAGCACCCCTCGTTCTTTTAACGTGGATGAGACCACCCACGTAAAAGCCATGTCCCTACGTTGGGAAGAGAGAAGAGAAATGACAATAGGAAGTCTCACTGTATGGGAGGCTGGAAACATTTTGGCTTCTGCATTGGGTGGACCTCTTCCCTGTAAAATAATATTCAACAGTTATAGTGGCGCTTTCCAGCCAAAGATCTCAGAGCGCTTTGCAAAGGAAAGTTAAGTATCATCAGCTCTGTTTTAGAGATTGAGAGACTGAGGCAAAGAGGTGAAGTGACCTGTCCAGGATCACACAGCTGGACAATGGTGGAGCCAGGAACAGAATCTTTTCTTTCCTGCTTCCCCAGCTAGTGGCATCTCTATGTGGCAGTGCTGCCTGGCATAAGGACTGCTGGGGTTTGCATGCCTTAGGGCTGGTCCACCCTGGGGGGGGGCGGGGGGGGGAGGATCGATCTAAGATACGCAACTTCAGCTACGTGAATAACGTAGCTGAAGTCGAATATCTTAGATCGATTTCAAAAGTACTTACCGCTGGTCCACACCGCAGCAGGCAGGCTCCCCCGTCGACTCTGCTTACTCCTCGCGCGGAGCTGGAGTTCCGGAGTCGATGGGGAGCGCTTCTGGGATCGATTTATCGTGTCTAGGTGAGACGCGATAAATCGATCCCAGAACATCGATCGCTACCCACCGAATCGGGTGGGTAGTGTGGATGTAGCCTTAGAGGCTTACATATTCTTGAGTCTCATGTCCTTGGAGTCAGGCTTGTATTATTATTAATACTATTTATTATTTTAGCATCTAGGAACACCAGTGATGGGCCAAGTCCCCATTGTGCCAGGTGCTGTACAAACACAGAACAAAAAGATGGATCCTGCCCCAAAAGACTGTACATACGATTATCTCCCTATGTTGTAGAGTTAAGTGGCTCATACTATTACATTTGAGATGCATATTAGCCTACTGAATTTGAAGTGTATATAGAATCCCACGCCGAAAATAAAGAAATCAATACCTCACATATTTGATTGTCATCCAGTGACAATATTTCCAGATTTTCCATAGCACAAATCTCTTTAGGGAATTCATCAAAGAAATTTTCACTAAGATCTAATATCTTGATACAGGTTAATCTGGTAAAGGAAGAAGGTAGTATTTGCAAGCCAGTGTTTTTCAAGTAAATGAGGCAAAGGGACATCCAATGGCAAATCTGACGTGGAAACTTTTCCAAGTTGTTACCAGACAGACCAAGCTCGTTCATTCCTGTGAGCTGCTTGAAGCTAGGAGGGAGCCTACGCAGGAGGTTATTAGACAAATCAAAAACAGTCAGACTCCGGCAGTGATGCAATGCATCAGGGACTGATAACAGGTTATTGAAAGCTAAAAACAGTTTCACTAAGTTTGTCAAAGAGACAATCTCTTCAGGGACAAAACTCACTAGATTTTGTTCCAGATCTATTATTTCCAGAGTAAGAAGATGACAAAGCTCCAGGGGAAAGCTTTCAAATCTGTTTTTTTGCAGGTAGATCTCTTTAAGTTTTCTCAGATTCACTATTTCTTTAGGCAGATACCTTAGATTATTGCCAGAAAGTCCAAGCAGCTCAACATGATGGAGGCATTTACAGATCTCCACTGGGAACTCATCCAAGTTTACATCATAGAGCCTGAGCTGACGGAGAGCCTGCAGTTTGCTGATGGTATGCAACGAACTATAAGAGAGTGGATTGCTACTTAAATCTAAGCTCTGAAGATATTTCAGCTCCCCAAATTCTTCACATATGTCGTGTATGTAGTTCTTATTCAGATAGAGAACTTTCACCTTGTTAAGACGATGGATGTCTCCTGGGACGCTTTCAATTAAGTTTTTTTCCAAGTGCAATTCTTCCAGATCTTCCAGTTCAAAGATTTGTAAAGGGATAGTTGTCTGTTGCTTATTGGCTAAATCAATAAAAAAAATCCGATCTGTGACGTGTACTGACAGAGCGTCCTTCTCTAGTTCTTTAGTCACTTGTGTTTCCTGTGAAATCTGCAAACTGTCATTCTCAAGAATTGTGGTATCTGCTCTTGAGAAATGAACATTCACTGCGTTGGCATCAGGGCTCTGCTGAAACTCAACCATCTGTGCTACTTATTTTTAACTCTAAAGAGAAAAAAATAAGGAATCAGCAATACTCCAACTTTAACCCACTTAAATAACAATAAAAGGATGAAATAGTTCAATATTTAAGGACAGATTCTGACTTCAGATGCACCCATACCACTGAATCTCATGTTATCCACTGACATCCAAAGCTTGAAAGAATGTAAATAAAGGCATTTTTTGGCCCATAGTGTATTGGTAAAGGCACAAAGGGCCAAATTCAGTGGATGAAATGCTACTGAAGTCAACAGAGATGCATCTACTTACACCATGACTGAATTTAGCCCAAATGAGCCAGAAAGTCCTAGGTATAAAATTATATGGACCAAATTTTGTTCTCAGCTACCTCAGTGTAAATTTGGAGTAATGCCTTTGAAGCTAAAGCAGCTACTGCAATTTATACCAGTGTAACCAAGAGCAGGTTTTGGCCCTATATTGTCAAGTGATTTTAAATTGAATAAACAGTTCTTACATAGTGTGTTTTGAAATAAATTCAAGACTTCTTCTGAAGTAAGTTTTATGGGCCAGATCCTCATTTGCTGTAAATCAGCATAGCTCCATTGAGCTATAAAAGTTTACACCAGCAGAGGAGCTGTGCTCATATTCTTAAAACGTTTTTAATACAGATCAATTTGGATTTCTCCTCCCAAAATGCAGTGTTTTTTCAAAGTTTCCAGTTTACTGGAGCACCAAATAGTGATACCTCCTGGAAATTAGATCTTTTCTATCATTAAAGTGTCCTGATTTTCATATTCTGCTATTGCTTTGGAATTTTTGCTCAACTGGGGCATGATCTTGATTTCAGTGGGAGTTGATGAACCTAAGCAGCAGCATGCCTTTATAGGCTCAAAGGCAGCAAAACACTTAAGTTAAAGCATGTGCCTATGTGCTTTGCTGAATAGGAACAGGATTATCCACATTTAAGGCTAAGGATGTGTTTAAAGGCTTTGCTGAATCAGGATCATAGAGTTGTCCTATGGGTTTTGTCTAACAGGCACCATGTTGGATATAGTTTTAGGATTATACTGCCCCTAGTACAATGGCCCCCAGATCACTACTGTATTAAATAATAATTCAATAATAGCAGAGTTTATCACCATTTTACATGACACGTATTACTTCTATAGTTTCTGACCAATATGGACAAGGTAAGTGTCATTTGAATCATATGTATATATGCATTTAAAATCCTAGGACTGAAGAATGTTACAGAATAAAGGAAAATCTGGACTAATAGGAAGAGGAGGTGATTAGCTCACTTGCGTCTGATGTCTTAAACCTACTCGGGTGGATGTCACAATCCCACAAGTCAATGTTCAAAGAGCAGCAGCAGAGAAAGCAATGGGAGGAAAAACCAAGAGGCTGGTGGCTGACTCATTTACCCTCTACATCATAATCTCATCTAAAGGATGTCATAATCCCAAAGATGAGTTGTTTGCAAGCACCAGCAGAAAGGGAGAGAGAAATGAAAAATATACAAAATAACAAGTGGTATAGAGAAATTAGATTTGGAATGTCTGTTGCCCCGTGTGATGGAATGGGACTGTTCTTAATGTTTCTATGCCTCAGTTTCCCTGATGCATGTGTTAAGTCTCTAGGTGGTGGGAATAAAGGGTGATTATTGCAGAGCTGGAGAGGGCCAGTGTGATGGGAGAATGGCCGACACCCTGTCTCCTGGCAACTAATCTGCAAAGGTGCCGGCTGAAGGTGTTAGAACAAAGTGATCAGGTGACCTCCTGGCCCGGGAAGGAGACAAAGGTAAAGGAGGGGCTAGAGAGTTTGCAGTTTGCAGGCGGCTGGGGACATGGAGGGAGGCGCAGACAGAGTCTGGCCTCCCTGCCCCCCTTTTGGAGCTGTGGGGTAAAATGCAGGCAGCCCCAGGCTGGGGTCTAAGCTCCCTGCCCCCCCAGAAGGGCCCGACTGAGGGGTCCTGTTTGTACTTACAAGCTCTGTGTGGACTGCGTTCCTGGGGTCCCTAATAAACCTTCTGTTCTACTGACTGGCTGAGAGTCACATTGAATCCCAGGAAGAGGGGTGCAGGCGCTAACTACCCCACACTCTGTGACACCCCGTCTCATAAAACAAGAACAAGGGAACAACCAATTAAATTGAAAGGCAGCAAATTCAAAGCTGATAAAAGGAAATACTTTTTCACACAAGACATAAATTAGACTGCAGAACTCATTGTCACAGGATGCCCTTGAAACCAAGAAATCAGCAAGATTCAAAAAGAGATTGGACACTTATAACAAGAATCTCCAGAGTTATAATAGTAAATGCTAAAAAAAAAAAGTTTTGGAAGGCATATAAAATCTCATGCCTTGGGATTTAAACCAAACTCTGACTATTAGGGGCAAAGAGGAGAATTGTTAGGGAGCAAATTATCCTTCATTTGCCTACTGCAGGGTTTCTTGCATATTCTTCTGAAGCATTTAGTGCTGGCCACTGTCTCAGTGGGATATTGGACTGGATGGACCACATATCTGATCCAGTATGGTGATTCTTGTGTTCCTCTGAATGGAAAAAGAGATGGGGAGAGAGGAAAAGAAGCTCGGATTTGAAGACAAAGCAGTAGCCATCAAAGCAGTAACCATCCAGGTTGGGATTACCAATTTCTAATACAAAGTGAGAGTCCCCAGTTTTCTATTTTTGATATAGAACCAAAGTTTGTGCACTGTCATACACCCTGCTTCTGCCCTGTGACGAGAGGCAGCAGCACATGTCCTGTATACAAGGGTAATATTAAGATAGTGACAGACAGTAGAAAAATGTATTAAATGAGAGGGACAGATACAGACACCTGTGTGTAACAGGGAGGTCTGCCGTCAGGAGGCCTGGGACCAACCTGCCCTGTTCAGTTATCAGACACAGTGGGGAAGGGGCAGGAGCTCCCTATAAAGCTCAGCTGGAGGCCTGCAGAGTGTTGGGTGTGGAAGGCATTAATCCTTCCCAGGTGGGGGAGACAGACCAGTAACATACACGTGGTGGAGAACACAGGTTGGTGAAGAAGATGGTCCAGTGGTTACAGGACCTTGCTACCTGTTGGTTGTGTGGAAACAATTATTGACTGGTGGTTCTGGACCAATTCTTGTAGATCCTGCCTGTGGGAGCCCGAAGTTGGGTCAGGCAGTTTTGGCCATCATCCAGGGAAAGACCTGAGCAGGGTGGGAGTGTCCTGTGGGGAGAGCAAGAATGGGAGATTGGGGAAAGCTCTCAAGGGGTCAGAATCCTGGCTAGCTCTAGATATAGGGTTTCAGAAGGGTTCAGCTCCAGAGTGTTGGAGAATTTCCCTTGAGGGGGAGAAGTCCTGGTGGTAGGTTACTGATCCAGCAAACCTGGGCACATCAAGAGAGACTGCCTATTAATAAAGTACAATTATGCAGGGTGCTATTTCAGACAAGGGGTGGGGGGTTGGGACCGCCTCCTAACAATTGCTCCACTAAGCAACATGTAAGGGATCCATTAAAGGGACACACAAAGCAGCCCAGATAGGGTGACCAGATGTCCCGATTTTATAGGGACAGTCCCGATTTTGGGGTCTTTTTCTTATATAGGATCCTATTACCCCCACCCCCATCCCGATTTTTCACATTTGCTGTCTGGTCACCCTAAGCCCAGAGCACTAGAAAAAGGAGTACTTCCAGTGAAGTCTGCAAGGGGCAGCCAATGTCAAGGCTTGTGTGATGGGGAGAGGGAGGTGGGCAGTTCATGGCTTTGCAGGGAGGACCCCAATCAAACACCCGCCTGTGGAGGGAACCCCAAGTTTGTGGCTTTTCAGGATAGAACTCCTCTGTATGGAGAGGTATTTCCATGGCTGTGGAGGGGGGCCCTGCTCCCATATGTTCTTCATGGGGAGGGATCCCCAGTTTCACGCCGTTGCAGAGCACCCCAGTTCCATGCATTCACTGGGAGGGAGGGGTTCCCAGTTCCATGGCGCTCAGGGGATACCCCAAGCCAATGCAATTCATGTCTCGCAAGCGAGGGGCTTTGCTGGCACAGGGAGGGAGTCACCCCTGCGCTGCGTGGGGGAGGAGGAGGGTGACTCTCGACCAGGTGCACAGGCTCGCTCAGCTCCCTCCCTAGCAGTGCCCTGGGGGAAAGGGTCGTTCCTTACCCGGGGCGCTCGCTGAGTGGGACGCGGGGACGCAGGCGCACTGGAGAACCCTCCGGCGGCAAGAGAAGCGCGTGCGGTCGGTGTCCCCATGGCAACCACGGCCGGGGACCTGGGCTCGCGGCGGGGGCAGCCCTCGGGAACTCCCATGGCAACGGCCGCAGGTAGCCGCGGGGGCGGGGCTGCCGCCTGGGCCGCCGGGCTCTGACCCCCAGCCCCGGGGAGCCCCAGGCATTCAGAGCGCAGGGGCCCGCCGGCCATGGAGACCCGAGCCTGGGGGGGCGGAGGCGGGGGGCACGGTGCGCCGCAGGGCTGGGGGCTCGCGCCGCCGCGTTTTGTGGGAGACCCCGGCGTGTAGGGTGCACAAGCAAAAGGCGGGGGGGGGGGGGGATATTCTCCACGCGTCTCTGGGCGTGGTCACATCGGCCGCCCCCATTCCGTGCAGGGGGAGAGGAGACCGGCCATGTGGGGCAAGGCTTGGAAGGACCCACAGGAACTGAGCCCAGGGCCCCATTCTGCCAGCAGCACTTCCTAGGGGGCATAATGGGAGTGGCTCCCTCCGCCGTGAGCGCGATGCACGCTCGGCTGGATCGGGCCCCTGTCAGGTGAGGTGTGTTGCTCTGCTGCGCCAGGTTTTAAAAAGCTTATTTGACACTAAACCCTGTGAGGCATATAGTTAATGTTTGAAATATCCACTTGTAGTTGGCGAGTAAGAGTCGCTTGTTTGCCCAACAGCAATACAGGGAAAGCCTTTAAAACAGATGTGTGTGTTTGGCTGTTTGTACAGGGGCAATTGTTTTATTTTTTAATATTAGGCTATTCCCCACCCCCCCCCCCCCCGGAGTGTGACATCAGAGTTATCAGTGAGAGCACCTGGACTGCAGTGTGATTTTTGTGAAATGACAGCTCTCCCCTCTGAAGGTAACTTTATTGCTAGAAAAGTTATACCATAAGTTAATATTTAATTTGTGTTGAAATTCTCCACTGCTGCATATATTGACACACATTGTTTATTATTTAAGGAAATATCAATATAAGATACAGGCCTTGAAGAGTATAGTTCTAATTTAAAAGTAGATTAAGGATGATCAAGTTTGTTGCAACGGTGAAATCTCTCTCTTGGTTTTGCTTAGTAAAAAATTCAGTACTGTGCTCACACACTTGGGCTTGTTATTTTACCATGGAGGAATGTGTGGGTATGTTGGCAGGGCAGCTGGGAGCAGGCAGACAGACTTGTGCTAGTCAGGCTTGAGCTATCGCACTGAAAATATCAGTGTGGATCTTGTGGCTTGGGCTCACAAGCACTCCCGACCCCCTTGATCTGAGCTAGGGTGGCTAGCCTGCCACCAGGGCCATCCACACTATTTTTAGCATTCTAGTTCAAGCCCAACTAGCATGAGTCTGTCTACCTGTGCTGGGAGGGTAGCTCCCAGCTGCAGTGTAGACATACCCTATATGTACAATCGTATAGTAAACATTATGGGAAGATTCTCTCAAGCATCCATAATTTGTTCAGTGCCGCAGAGGAGAGGTTCCTGATTCTGTGGGTTTGTCTGCATCAGCCATTGTGTGAGTTAGGGTCTTGTCTTCAAGGTCTGACCCAGAGCCTTTAATTGGCCAACCTGTTAACTTGTGTAAAAACTCCAAACTGCCTTGTCTTCACTAGGGTTTTACTTCAAGGTAGGAACACACCTTTTTTCCCCCCAGTGAAGACAAGGGCCTGTGTGAAGTGCTAGGGAATGTATGAATAAACATGTGCACATACAATGACAAAATATAACCCTAAACTGGACGAGGGATGCTTAAGTGGTTGTTTTGTCTTTCATCTGTGTTACTCTGTCATTTGTCTGATGCTGAATATTGATTAAAAGTGCCAAGTCTAGAGTCTTTCTACCAAGGTGGTATTTTTTTTGTTTTTTCCTCCCAAGTTTGGAGATGGGATCAATCTTGCTATCAGAATTGCTGACTGTTGAACCTCAGCCCAAAGGGGCAAAATTGCTCTGCTTATTTGTCAGAAGAGCTGCAGTTATTTTTAATTGAGTTATTTTAAAAGTTCACATCTCAAGCTCACTACAGGTAGAACTGAAATAATGTATATCATCAGGGGGAATCGTTTTGAGGAACTCTGATTTCACTCTCTGAGTATCTGCCTCTCAGGCCTGGTCTATACTACAAAGTTAGGGTGACGTAAGTTGCTTTGCGTCAACCTTGTTTTGCATGAGTCTACACTCAAATTTGTCTCCTGCTGTTGTAAACACCACGTTACAGCGATGCAGTAACACCACCTCCCCAAATGTCATTGAGCCATGGTGGACGTACCGTGATCGATGGAGTGCAGTGTAGACATCGTCTGATATATATTGACCCTAACAGTCCTCCAGCAGCTGTCCCACAATGCCTGAAATTCACTGCTTTGGTCAGAAGTGTGAACTCTGCTGCCCAGGGGTCACAGAGATCTGAAGCTACCCACCCACCCTTACTAAAACCCCAACATGTTTTTGAAATGCCTTTTCCTGATTGCCCACCTTGTGGATACACCATGCACATTGTTGTGTGCAACTGCCAAACCGACCATGCCAGCTACACGCTCCAGACGCACTCCTGCCAGGAATAGACAAGAGATATCGGATCTCCTTGGCCTGTGGGGAAAAGAGGCTGTGCAGACATGGAACAGCCATAAAAATGTGACAGATTACATGGGGGATGCGGGTGAAGGGGTATGACAGGAATCAGCAGCGATGACGTGTCAAAGCAACAGGAACTGCGGCAGGCACACCAGAAGGCCAGGGCCCAACAGTTGATCTAGTGCTGAGCTACAGATCTGCTGCCTTTACCATGAGCTGCATGCCGAGGAGCCTGAGAGACAGACCCCTGTTGTGAACAGTGAGGAGGAGGATGGGGAACATGCGATCAGGGGTGTCCAACTATGCTGCGAGCCAGGACCTGTTTGAGGCTCCACCGCTGTCTAATCAGTCCCAGCAACAGAGCTCGGGCGAGTAGGGAAAGGAACCTTGGGTAAATGTGTGAATGCTGTTTCCATTACAGTGATTAAATGTACAGATGGTTCCTGACCCAGTGCAGCAGGAAACAGGTATTGACTTTTCATTAATTTACTCCTTCTAGAAGAGGTAGTGGTACATCAAACGGGTAGAGTTATCTGGTTTTCATTTCCTTGTAGAGTCAGGAAAGGGAGGCCATGCCGAGCAGTTTGTTCATGTACACAGGGATGTCCCTTGAATCTTCCTGAGAGATCTCGATGAAACTTTCATACTCCGCAATCCTCTCCCAAAGCTTTCTAGAGATGGCAGTCTTATTTCTTCCTCTGCGGTAGGACACTTTCCCACGCCAAGCCGCAATGACTTTGAGAGGCACCATGGCGGTAAAAAGGTTAGCAGCATATGGGCCCGAGTGGCTTTGGGATGCCAGCAGCAGCTGTGCTCTCTGTGCCTTTGTTACCCTCAGAAGCAAGAGACCAGCTAAAATCACCACTGCCTGTGGAAAATAGTGCCAGTACTCAGTACCATTGCCCTGCATTCATACCCATGGAGATGGATGAAACAATAAAATTTTGGCTCTAACAGAACAATTCCCTCCTCATTTTCCCCCATTCCCCTTCTGGGCCATGCTCACCATGGCTGGAACTGAAGAGCAGTGCTGTGCACGGCACTCTGGAACGGAAGTGTCAATAAGCATGTTTTGTTTAAAACGTTAGGAAAGCAAGGGAAGGGAGTTCTGAAACTTAACTTTCACTTTATAAATACAGTGATACCACTGTGTATTTTTTCTGTATCTGCTGTGGTTGTGGCCTGGAGGGGTCCTCCTCCACACCTGTTGAAAGCCTGACCTGGATAAGGAGGAAAAAAGAGACGACTCAGGAGGATATGTTCTCTGAGATCCTGCAAGACAGTGCCGCTTCAGACTGTGAGCAGAGGGGTTGGTGGGTGAATATTTCCGACAGCATGGAGAAAGGCCCAGGAGTCCCAGCAGGAAAAGGAGAGGGAGGGAGCTGCGCCAGGACATAATGGGGCTTCTCCGGCAGCAAACACAGATGCTGCAGCCTCTTGACCTACAGGTTCAACAAGCATGGGCTCACCTCCCTTTGCAGTCAATGGAAAACTCCATGTTAGCACCTCCCCAGGCCCCCAACTTTCCATGTGGCATCAGAGGCTGTGTCTCTATGGCTCCCACTCCATGATGGAAAACAGTAAGAACAGCTTAACATAAACTGACCTGAGAGAGCCCCGGTTGCTATTTGTGTGGGCAAAATGGACTGAAATGGACATGAACATTCTTTCCCCTTGTAAGTTCTGTTAATTTATTTCAGAATTTTTTACTGTATTTGTTTTTTAATTGCACATAGTTTTGCACTAGTTTTGGGATGCAATAAAATTCTATTTTTTGGCATCTTCATTACTTAACAACATATGCTGCAGAATGTCTTGAACTACTGAAAGCACCCACTACTTGTTATTGTACAGGACGACAGAACTCATAGGATCAGTGAGAAACACAGTGTAATAATTATAAAGTTACAGCTAGCACTGCATATTGATAGGTGCATTAACAGACAGTGTTATGTTCATAAATGTACATCAACCACCGCACAGGACCCTGCAGCCCCCAGAACTTCAGGACCAGGTAGAGAGCACAGTCCACGACACCACATTACAGTACTGTGGCTTACTGTTAAAGGCCTCTTTCAAGGCCCCCTTCAGCTGCATGTTGAGCTCTTCTAACAGCTCTTGTGTCTGGCTGTTCAAATTCAGCAGACAGCCACTCCACCTTCACCCTGGTGGCAACTTTTCCCCCTTTGGCTCACAGCTATTATGCAGGATATGACTGGCAGCTACAACCATTTGGAATGTTTTTCTTACTGAGATCCAATCGTGACAGTAAACACGGCCAGATTCCCCTCAATCTATCATAAACACAACAGTTTGGGAACTGCACTGATGCAAATCCATCCACTACATCATGCACATTACTAAGAGTCCAGTCCTGCGTAGCAGGAGACAATGGCCCTGCACACTTGCATGACAGCTGCCCCCACTGTGGATTTTCCAACTCCAAAATAATTTTCCACTGACTGGTAGCAATCTAGTGTTGCAAGTTTCCACAGTGCAATAACCACTCGCTTCTCAACTGTTCATGCAGCTCTAATTTTGGTGTCCTTGTGCTGGAGGGCTGGGGATCAGAGGCGTAACTAGGAATTTCTGCGCCTGAGGCAGGGGCGCAGAAATTCCTAGGGGCTTACCCTCCGCTGAATTGCCGCCGAAGCTGCAGGCAAGCTGCGGCGGACCTCCCGCAGGCAAGCGGAAGTGGCTTCAGCGGCAGTTCGGCGGAGGGTATTTTTAGCAGCCGCCGAAGCCACTTCCGCTTACCTGTGGGAGGTCCGCCTGTGTGCGTGGAGAAGGCCCCCTCCGCCGAATTGCCGCTGAAGCCGTGGCACCGGCAGACCTCCCGCAGGTAAGCGGAAGCGGCTTCGGCGGCAGGGCGGAGGGTATTATTAGCAGCACTTCCGCCCTGCCGCCAAAGCCGCTTCCGCTTACCTGCGGGAGGTCTGCCAGTGCCGCGGCTTCGGCGGCAATTCGGTGGAGGGGGCCTTCTCCACGCACACCGGCGGACCTCCCACAGGTAAACGGGGGCAGCTTCAGTGACGGGGGAGGATGGGGCGTGCCCCTGGCAGCGGGCTTTTACGCCCCTGCCAGCAGTGCGCCTCGAGGCGAGTGCCTCACTCGCCTCACCCTCGTTACTGCCCTGCTGGGGATTCAGCATACAGATCCAGGAATGTGGCCTTTCACATCAGAAAATTCTGCAGCCAAGCCTTGTCTTCCCAAATCTGCATTACGATATGATCCCGCCAGTCAGTGCTTATTTTTCGGGCTCAGAAGTGGCGTTCCACCATCTGCAGCCGTTCCGTGAACTCCAACAACAACATTAAATTGGTTCTCGCTATGTCCCACAATAATCTGTCTGCCAATAAATGTTTATATCCTCTGCTGCTGCAGTTCTTCTTGAGGCTCTGCAAATATCAGAGGATCATACATCCTTGCGTTTCCAATGCTTGTGACAAGAGTGTAGAGCTCTGTGGGCTCCATGCTTCAGAGATGGCAGACAGTGAGAAATACTGTGCAGTTTTGCAGGATTTTTTAAAAAGGCACCAAAATGATGGGATATGGATGACATTATGGGATAGAGAAAGTTGCATGATGAAAACTTGACCCAGTCAACCCTGCACAACTTATTCCTGCCCCATCAGGCATTGCTAGAATTTCCCAGAAGACAGTGTGCTGGATGATGGTGAGTTGCACACTAGAATACCTACGCATGGCGCACTGCTGTGCGTAGGCACAAGCACTCCTGGTGAATATGCAGAGCAGTGATGCAAGGAGCCTAAAATACTAACTGTGGCAGCTTTATGCTTGCGTTGACCAAAGTGTAGACACGGCCGAAAAGTCAAGATGGTTCATAGTCCCAGATCCTAATACTTGTCCTAGAAGCTCAAAAAGGAGTAGCCTGAAATGCATTTTTTCTGCCCAGAAATGGCTAAGTGGTTGAACTATTCCCCTGAGTTATGGCCTCATCACAGAGATCCATGCATGTGAATCCTCCAGACTGCATTATTGCAACACACATTATTGCTTACCTGGTGTTAACACTCAAGCTCACTCTGGGCTTGTCTGTATGGAGAGTTAGTGTTTGGGAAATAGTGTAAATCTACAGTGCTATAGCTTGCCATGTACTAACTGGCCATATGGAAACTCCTACAGCACACTATAAGTCTATAGCATGCTTTGACTTACTGCTGTCTCTCAGTTTTGTAGGAGTCCCAGATTTTATATGATGGGCATATTAGAAATGCATAAAACTGTCTACTAAATTGCTTTTCTTTTCAAGCTGTCATGTCAACTCATCTAAGTCTCCATAAACAGTATTTGCAAGTCTGCCAAGAGTCGAGCCAGCCAGAAAACCCTTTCATTGCACACATGCTTGAAGAAGCTGAGAGAGCAGATATAACGTAAGGAAATAATAAATAGCATATTTTAAATATTTCTGAAAATATTTGGACAGTGTAACAGGACCAGGAATGGAATGATGAAAAAGGACAGTTCTCTGGAGTCTCAGGTTTAAACACAAATCACCCTTTTTGAGTTTAGGTTTTATTACAGGAGTTCTGGTTTAATTCAAGCTGACAACAGCTTGGCAAAAGTCTGTAGCCGCATATTCCTTCCAGGCAGAAAACTCAAAATGTACAAAACATTTAGGGCAGTGGTTTCCAAAGTACGCAAGCTCTCGTCAACAAGTACGTGAGAAAAATCCTGTAATAACGGACAACGCATTTTATTTAGTACAGAGGTTTTCAAACTGGAGCATGCCCTGGAGGAATGTTCGGGGGGGCTGCGAGTGGCGATGCCAGGCACCTCAGGCCAGCCCCAAGTGGCGGTCTCGGGGAGGGAGTGCCACCCCACCTCCACTGCCTGACTCACCTTGGGCCAGCCCCAGACAGCGGGACTTGAGGGGTGGGGAACACCACTTCCACCTTGACTCACCTCAGCAGGCCATCCAAATTTGAGCTGAGCCCCCCCCACCTTTGAGTTCCAATTTTTGGATGTGCCCCCCCCAACCCAGACAGGCCTGGCATCGCCGCTCACCCCTCCAAACGTTTCTCTGTGCCCCACAGTTTGAAAACCTTTAGAAGCTGTTGCTAAATGGAAAGCAGAAATCTAGAGGGGCACGTGATTCCATGTGCTCTCTTCCCCCCCACCCCCATGCATTGCCTATGATCTCAGGCATGAGATCTACACGGTAGACTACATTATTTAGAAAGAGGTATGCAGCCTAAAAAGTTTGGAAACCACTGATTTAGAGTAACACCTCTGTTTTTCCTAGATCAGTCTCTCCTGGCTTCTGATTAGGATATACCCCTTTTTATCCCTCTCTCCATACAGTGTCTACACATTTGTGGACACAAATGTGTAATGGGTTCCAGTGTGGGGTGCTGGAGGACAAGTAGGGGTGTGTGGTCAGATAGGGTTTTATTTCGGTGTTGAAGTAGGTTCTCTTGGGGTATTTGGGTGGTCTGTTCCATGACGTGATCTACTTCTCTGGTGGAGTGTTCCTTGTTTGGTGAAGGCAGTTTTAAGTGTGTTAAGGCGTGTGTGTATCCACGACTTTCTCCTTGGAGCATACACTATGGCATCTGAGTGCCTGGCTATAGATGACCGATTTCTTCGGTGTTTGGGGTGGCCTGAGGAAAGATGATGTAGAGAAAATGGAAAGGGAGCTGCTTTCTTCTGTGCTGAATTATTGAGGGTGGGGTGCAATAAAACAAAGGAAAAGGGTTGAGGAAAAAGGAGAGAATGAACCTTCCAGAATAATCTCCTGAATCATTTTGCTGCTAAAATTCTAACTGGGGTCTTGTGGCAGTACAGTGTATCAGGCTGCCAAAATGAACAATTATGAATTACAGCTAGTATAGCATTGTTCTCCATGTATTTTTGTGATCCAGATTTCACAATCCTGATAAATATACCAGTGGGGGGAAAGCACCATTGCATCTCCATCCCGTGATACATATAGAACTAATACTTTTGTATAGTGTTTCTTTCTCCTGCCATCCTTATGTTTCAAAGTATTTCTACATTACAACAGATTGACAAAAGGGATCACATTAAAAATAGCTGGAAATAACCGCTTGGTGCCAGTACAGAAAGTTACAGATGAGGATTTTCGAATGCTTGCCTGCATCTTAAGCAATAACACATTTGTTACAGGTATGTTGTCTCATTAGTACATATCTCTTTATAAATTGGAAACAAGAAACAGTTTTTGAGTCTTGGTTCTTTCTTCTTATCTTTCATGTGGAGATCAATCAGTTATTAATAAGTGTTGTTAGTCTTATTTATTTCTGTATTCTTTGCCTTTCAGGGCTGGACCTTAGATATAATGTATTAACTGATGTTGGAGCAGAGCATGCTGCAAAATTCCTCCAGGTAGTTTTTTCTGTGCCAAAATATTTGATTTTTACCTCACGTTTGTGGTTTCATTGGCCATGATAACATTTATGTGCAATATATTGGTAAAAGTATGTGTTATTTTGGAAAAATTCCATAAATCTTGGCTTTTCATGTCCAAATCCATCGATTTAGAATATCAGATTGCATTCATCATAAAATTTTTGCAGTTGTTTCAATATATATGGTTTTTACAGTACAAGAGGCATTTACATAGCATTTTGCATTTACATGCAAAAGAGGCATTTGTATAGCATTTTGGTAGTATATTGTGCATGACAAAAAATTAACGGAAATGGACAAAACATAATGTATATCCTTAGTATGGATGGAAACTTAAAAACATAGGCTTCTAGTGTCATCCAGAAGCAAACTATATACAGGAATCCCTGTAGTCTGCAACTCCATATCTATGGAGTCAGCTCATTGCTGCAGAATCATGCTCCAAACCTAAACTTTCATTTTTAAAAGAAAATGTATGTTTCTAGCTCTAATAGTTGTGTAGAAAATCTTGAAAATGCAATCAATGTAAACCAATGCAGTATTGCTTTCCTGAGTCTGCTGACAGCCTGAAACAGTACCTCTGAGGCATATACTATCCCAGTCTTTTCCCGGGGCTTTGAACTGAAACTTCAGAATGATAATTTAAATATCAATACTATTAACTTTATTATTGATGATCATTTTAGCACCAGTATTCCCCAGTCCCAAGCTGCCTCCCACACCGCCCCAATCTAAACAAATTTAAATATCACCACAGCTAAAGAGCCGAGTACTACCCACTTGCCTAAACCTCCGATTTGCCCCTTGTCTTCTTCTGTGATGAGGTTATTTGTTGTAGGTACAAAAACCTTTGGCATGTTGAAAACTGAATATGCAAATGCTAGCAGTTTGAAGCTACGTCATTGGTTAATAAGGGTGTTTGTTAGTTTTTGGTTAATCACTGCTGTGTTCATTTTTGTGTTACAGTTGTTTTTAAAGGTTTGTGCTCAATACATTAATTATGGAGAAAACTGTTTCTAAACAAAATGTCTTTCAAAACCGTGTGAGGCATCAGCTCTTTAAAATGAGAAAATGCTCTGTAAAATTTATTTTTGAGTTTGGTGTTGGTTTCCTGTTTGTGTACTGTAGGAAAACTCAACCCTGCATTACCTCAATCTGATGTTTAATGATATTGGCACCAATGGAGCAGAATTGATAGCTAAAGCATTGCATGTAAGTATTAATTGATATAGTAATTTTGACAATAGCATCTGATTTGATATTATATCTTCTGATGGACAACACTAACTCTCTCATCAGCATCAAAGTTAATCTGAAAACCCCCTTTTCTTTCCTTATATCCAGTATTTGTTGTAACAAAGAGATTGCTTGTCTTCTCAAGCTTCTTCTCTGCTACTTTTAGATCATCTTTCAGAAGAAGAGAAAACTGCCCTCTGCAACCATTGATATTTATTGATTTCAACTATAAAATAGCTGGATATCTCTTTGTGAAAATTATGAAATTGAAAAATAAAACAAAATGTCATGTATTTCACCAAAATTTGATGGGGCAAAATGTCACACAAATTCCAAACATAGCCAATATTTTATTTTTTATTTTTCCTTTATGTTCTGAAACTTGCTATCAGATGCCTATTATTTGCCTGTTTTTTGTTTTTAAAATTTTCTTTTTTATGGTGACATTATTTGCCTTGACATCAGTTTGTCTAGGACATCTCTGTATAATCTCACATATCAGCATTATAAAATGTGTTTTTTGTAATTTCTTATTTAAATTGCTCATAATGGATTTTTCAGCACAATTTCTGTTACAGTGGCACTGAGGAATTAAAAAATGAAAATTATTGTGTATACACTACAGCTAGGGCCTGATCCTGCAAATGCTTAGGGCCTGATCCAGTGCCCACTGAAGTCAATGGGAATATTTTCCTTGACTTCAGTGGACTTTGGATCAAGCCCTTAGTTTGCCAAAAAAGAGGCCAATCTTGCAAAGGTCTGCACACAAGCTTAACTGTCTGCACATGAGTAATTCCACTGAAGTCAGCTGACTTCAGTGGGCTTTGATTACTCATGTGATAAAGGCAGATGAAAGACCTGCAAACTTCTAGTTTTCTACATTAAAAAATTCAGCTGTTAGCTAAATATGTGAAATGACAGACATTATAATAAAATATAATGATGAATTGGTTTAACTTTATATTTAAGCAGTTTGCATCTAAGTTATCAATTTAGACACAAATAGTCTGGAATTCTTTAATAAACATATGAAAATTAGGAGATTATAGTGGAAGCACAGATACCCATACATAATTCAGAACCCTCCCACCCTTGCAAACCCTTATGCTCTTGGTAGACTTTACTCAGGCAACTAGTCCCACTGAAAAGATAGGCAGGTAACTTACTGTTAGCAATTGGCTGTGTTCCTTGCATAAGATGACATTTTGTCTTTATGCCACAATTAAAAAATCTGTAGTAAAATGTATAATATCACAGCTTAGATCATTTCAGGAAAATCCTTTAAAATTTTCTTGCCTAGGGGAATGAAACGCTCCTATACCTGAGAATGACTGGCAACAAAATTGACAACAAAGGTGGGATGTACTTTGCTTCAATGCTGCAAATTAATTCAACCTTAGAGAAGTTAGATCTTGGAGACTGTGATCTGGTGAGTAAAGTAAAATTATCAACTTAAACTGCAAACTAATGGCCTTTCAAGTGTATTATAAAGGTCCTGTGGTTAAATTAGTGGAAGATGCCATCTGTTGCCACTTGTTTTAAATACTGTGATATCTTCAACTATCACAAAATATTCTATTGCAAGTAGCAAGGTGCACTTGAAAAGGCCTGTAGCATAGTGTGTTTATAGGAGTATGTGATGTAGTACATCATAGCCTCTGTCAATTCCTTTACTCCCAAAGAGCCATTAGAGGAGTTTGACTGTTGGACTATACTCTCTAATATTTTGTGAGATTCAGTTTGTGTTATATATGTCATATCATCTAGCGCTCATGTAAGAAAGAGATTCCTTATTCCCTAAGGGCCCTTTTCATTCTAAAGCAGCTTCTGCAAGGGTATGAAGCGTTGAAAGGTGCACTCCCTTTCAAGAGGTACTCTCCTCTCATTACCAGCCACATTGTGTCAAAAATAATGTTGTGTGGATGCCCATGGATGGCCCCAACTTCCTCTAGATGGAGTCACAGACTACTCAGTCTAGTTGTCAGGCCATCTGTATATGGCAGGTGGGTTCTTTCCTGGAGAACAGGGCTGCTAATTTAAGTAATGAAAGTTTCTAGTGGAGGGTACTGTCTGAATGAAGAAACCTATGGAGAATGAGGTTTCATTTTAAGCTTACTAATATTTCTGGTGCTCCCAAACTGGAAGGTGAAAATGCCTTTAAAAATTAAAGGTATTACAAGCATGTATACTGGGAAGATATAGTCACCACAGATAAACACAGCTCTTAGAAGCTTTGGATAATTGTACCTCTATGCTTGAGTAAAAAAAAAAGTTAAAGGGAGCATCTCCTGCTTCGCTGTGTGATTTTAAAAACAGGAGCATAACCGGCTTGTCAAAAGACAGTGTCCCTTTGATAGTTCAGTGTGTTACAGAAGTATGACTGAGGGGAAAGGAATAATAGATCAGAACGGGCATCTACAGTAGAACCTCACTAGTTTGACTTCACTGATTCACACACTTCATAATTTTCATGTGGAAGATGATGCATGTCCACTTAATATGAAGATAATTAATAGAAGTGTGTTAGATTTAGTGAGTTCCCATCTACCCTGCCCCTCACCTTTGGCCTGGGGAGCCGTGCATACCACAATCCCCATCTTACCCCAGGGATCTCTACCCTCCAAAACTTTAACCAGAGAGGCCAACCCACCTCAATTCCAGCCTTCTCTTAGGGACCCCCTACCTATCCTATCCTTGTCGTAAGGGTTATACCTTCCACAATGCCTACCCTAACCCAAGCCGGGGAGCCCCGCTCTCTACAACCCTAACCTTAGCCCGGAGAGGCCTGTTCACTTGAACACTAACCCTGGACCAAGGAGCCCAGTCCTAACGCTAGCCTAGGGAGCCCTACCCAGCCCTATCCTCTGGAGCCCTACCTGCCAGAACCCTGCCCCTAGCCTCAGGAGTCCTACATTCTTAACCACTAAACTTAGCTGGGAACCCTACACTCCACAACGCTAACCCTAGCGCAGCTAACCTTAGCTCCACATCCCTAATAGTAACCCATTTTAGACATGCGCACCTGAACACTAACTCTAGCTTTGGGAAGCCTACCCTCCACAGTCATAGTGCTAGCTGAAGAAGGCCTACCCACCTAAAACCCTAACCTGGAGGTCCCAAGCCCTACCCCGGTGAACCCTATTCACCTGAACCCTAACCCTCACCTGGAGAGCCCTACCCTCCACAACCCTAACCTTAGCCCAGAGAGCACTCCCCTCCACAACCCTCACCCTAGCTCAGTGAGGCCCACCTACCTGAATCCTAACCTTAGCCCAGATAGCCCTGCATTCCACAACCCTATCCCGAACCCGGGGAGCTCTGCCCCCTATACCCGTGATATTACTAACAGTTTTACCCCGTACATTATGAAAAATTCTTCTCCAGTTTATCAGATTCTGTTTATTTTCAGCAGGTCTCATAGTAATTCGTGCCAATTAGTTCAGTTCCACTCTTAACATCCTTTCCCTGCTGGTATTTTCAGGAAATGTTTGTCTGTATTGCAATACTGCAGAGGCAGATGACCACTGAATATCTCCAACACACACGGAGCTAAAAATAATAGTATTTCTAACTCATGTCAATTTGATATTTGATCTTCTAAAAATACATCCTGTAAGAAGGCATGGTATCTTTGGTATGTTGCTTTATTTATATATTGAACAGGTTTCTCTAAAGAGTTTATCTGTTTTTGTTTTCAGGGTACACAAAGTCTAATAGCAATAGTAACAGTTATGAGCCATAACAAAGCGATGAAAGCCCTAAACCTAAATCGTCCTATACTGTACAGCCAAGAGGTATGTGTAGATACTGTAGGGTTAGTTAAATTAAACAGATAATCAATACTGATAGTTTTATGGAGGCCTGTAGTGGTCTTGGACAGTGTGACTCTCTGGGGCTTCTTTATATGCTTGTGTGAGAGCTGTTTTTTAAGTCTTTCTGCCCAAGGAAGAGAGAACACCAACAAAAAGGATTGTAGACTCGGGGGCTAAGATTTTCATACCTCCTTGCCTAGAGTTATGCTCCTGAATCATAATTTAGGCACATGAAGAAACAGCCTTCTTTTCAAAGTGCTCAGTTCTTGACCTCAATAAAAGCAGTTGGATAATCAGCACTTATGTAGGGGTTGTCTAAATGGGAATTGCAGAGTAAGAATGGCTTTTTTTGTTTAGCTTAAACTCCTTCCTGAGTGACATAAACAGAACCAAAGAAATGTCACCCTTAAAATGAGATAAGTGTCCATTCGGGGGGTTATGACAGTATAACTACATCAGTTTAAATTCACACCTTGGCTTTTACTGAAAAACTTTCCTGTGTCGACAAGAACGTAGGTGCCTAACCATGGATTTAGGAGCCTAATTTTAGGCTCCTGCTTTTGAAAAAATCTGGACCAGAATAAACACCATGCTATACTAAGGGCCCAATCCAACACCCATTGAAGATTATGGGAGTCTTCCTATTTGTCACTCCTCTCTGGTCTGTAGGCTTCTCCATTGTGTCTACCTGATTGAAGCCCCTTATAAATTATTGCCTTAACCAAAGGTGATAACTTTGAAACCAATTAGCTGCCTCCTATAGAGGCAGGATATATGTTTTTTTTTATAGTTAATCCCTTTTTCAAAGACTTCTGCTCTTCATAAAATAATTGTTGATACCTATTTCTGTCACACCATTGACGTCAATGGGAATTGGATCAAGTCCTAAAACATTGTGTCGTGGAAACTTGGAAAAGAAATGACCAAGGTAGATGAGAGAACTAGTAGTTGTTAGAGTATTGACTTGCCTGAGATTTACACTGCAGGGGTATACAGTTCTGTCACTCTGCAGCCACATTTTGGTAACTTTCACTATTTTCCCAGTGATCACAATAAGAAATTGTTTCCTGATTTTTTTGTATATCAAGTTGTAATACATCAGAAGGAAGATGAGTGAAGGCCAAATTCTGCTCTTGGATGTCTGTAAACATCTACCGCTGACTGCAGGGAAAGTTGTAGTTGTTCTTGGGGCCAAACACCAAAGAGTGGTGTTTGGCCCTAAAAACTGATATGACGTTAAAATTATAGTTTAACTGAGATTTAATTTTTAGGAAGAGACCACAGTTCACACAGCTCTAATGATGAAAAATAACGCATGTCTTATGGAACTGCATTTGTGCAAACATGAAATGAAGAACTTCGGTGTGGAGCGACTGTGTGATGCATTGTATG
Source organism: Macrochelys suwanniensis (assembly GCA_033296515.1). Classification (NCBI taxonomy): domain Eukaryota; kingdom Metazoa; phylum Chordata; order Testudines; family Chelydridae; genus Macrochelys; species Macrochelys suwanniensis. Next base: position 15,996,969 of record CM065783.1, read on the forward strand.
AAAACCGCAGCCTGCGATATCTTGACCTCAGTTGGTAAAAGATTCACCCTCTGATTTTGTTTAAATTACACAAACCATAGAGTACAGAGGCTCCCCGAGTTACGTAAACCCCGACGTACGCAAATCCAAGCTTACAGAAAAAGTTCTGTAAGCTAGAAATAGGAGTGGGGTTTTTTTTTTTGCGCGTAATGGTCAGAGATACATTTCTGACTTACACAAAATTCGAGTTACGCAAGGCATTCCAGAACGGAACGCTTGCATAAGTCGGGGAGCATCTGTATATTGTTGCTGGTGAAAACTGTGCACAATGCAATATCAGTATAGCAGGCAGGAGGGGTATTATATGGTACTTGCTACCGTTCTCCCCAGAAAAAAATTGATTTTTCTAGGTGAATGGAGAGCTGAGGTGGAAGCCATAGTTGGAGGGAGTGCAACATTACTAAAGGGATAAACTAGTATTTAGCCATAGCCTTGGCTGTGGGGATGGTGCAGCAGAGTTATGACATCGCAGAAGGAGCACCGGAAAACATTCTGCCTCAGGGAGGTGCAATGCCCCGTGTATGTGGAGGAGCAATTGACAACACCCCTTTAAGGAGTGTAGAATCCTCCACCCTCCCCAGCCTGGCTGGTCAACTCTGCTATGACTCTGGCCACAGAAGGAGGGGAAGAGTGGTCTCCCTCTCTCTCCTCCCTCGCTGTTTAAGGGCTATGCCATAGTCTAATCCTAAATTTACAAGATTCAGCCTAAGTGGTCAGCTATAGCTCATTAAATCATTTTCCTCCCTTGCAGGGGTCTCAGGCCTGATGCATTTCAGTCCCTCTTTCTTTTCTACCCATTGTCACGCAATAGTTTAGTCTCCTGAGGGCTTTAATACGTTGGTCTAATTCTTGTTGTTGGGCTTGGTGAGGAGGTAGGGTAGCTGGGTGGTGTTGGTGGCCTGTGATATAGAGGATATTAGACTAGATAATCTGATGGTCCCTTCTGACCTTAAATTGTGTAATACTGTACACTTGAGTGAAGAAAGCGCACTTACTCTATAGTACTTGCTAATCAGACAGTGTGTCAAATTATGACACTCTACAGAAGATGTAAAAAATCAAAATTGGAAGAATACAATATAAGACATTTAGGACCTGATCCTGCTATCCAGCAACTATTGGAAGTGCCTGTACATGAATTGCAAGAATGGGTTCTAAACATTCCATTAATTTATTAGCTTGTGTTAATAGTTGCCAGTTTGAGTAAAAATCCAGATAAAGTGTATGTATTGTATATTGCTTGAACAGCTGTTAATTTCAGAACAGTTTATTCAGCAGCCTATGAGGCATTTTCTGCCTAGGAAGTAATACTGCAGGTTTCTCAATAGTATCCCCCTTTTTAAAAAAATATTTCTCTTTCAGTAATAAAATAACTCGTGATGGTGTGAAATTTTTGGGAGAACTGCTGAAACGGAACCAAACCCTGGAAATCCTAGATCTTAGTTCAAACAGGATAGAAGATGATGGAGCCATCTATCTGAGTGAAGCCCTGGCTTTGTACAACAGGACTCTTCAAGCGTTAGTATAGATAAAACTCCGCAAAAGACATTGCAGGTGTAACTAGTGGAAAATTAGAAAATGTGACACAGCAGTATATGAGTTAGTACTGTAGTACATCACTTTTTTACGCTAATGAGCCAAACTACAAAGCCGAATAGTTTCCAAAATCACACATGGATGGGGACTGCTGGGTACACTGATGATGGCAGTCCTATGGCTTCACCTGGGCTGTGGCAGAACCGGTGAAATGCGAGTCCAAGGAATGCTCCCCACTCAGCAAAGCAAACCTGAGTGTCTGGACATGGTGGGTTGAATTGCTGGGTCAGTCTGTGGGAGGGAAGTCACATGGACTCTCCTCTCTTGGGAGGTGGGATGCTAGGAGCAAGAAAGGCTAGGGGCAGAGGGGAGAGAGGCAAGAGAGGGAGAAAACATGAAGATGCTCCCTTCCCACCAGTGACAAAGCCCTAGCAGTTCCCCTCCCCCAGGTTCTGACCCCTAAATTTGATCATCCACCTGACAAACTCTTTACCACCTCAGTGACTAAAGCCTGGGAAAATACTGCTGCCAAGAAGCCCCTCCCTTCATGGCAAAAGTCCCAAACTCTCTCCTCCCTCCACCAGGCACACTTCCACGCTGCTAAATTTTCTGGTTTACCCTTCCTATAGCCAATTCTACTAAAAGCCCTTGACACTTTTTTTCCATTTTACTTCTCTCTCTCTCCTCCCCCCACCCGCGCTTGGTTTAAGTTACTCATTGCTATAGAACAGTAGTTTCTGTTCAAAGTGTTTTTACTGCTTGTTCTCATACTTTTGATATTTTAGCAAGCTCTTCTTTTCCCTTTATGGATGAATCTAAAATTAATTTGATAGTATTTTCCTCTGTATTATATTTGGTTCGCAGTACACATCTCGAGTCACTCTAATGAATATTTGGCTGTCAGATCTGGTTCTCGCTTCCTTTTAGTATCTTGACTGTCTAGGCCCTTTCCTGCAAAAGGATTTGCAAACAAAAATCCTAATTGCTGCACAGAGTGTCGTTTAAGTCAGTGTGACACACTGCAAGAATAACGGTCTGTGCGTGTTGTTTCAGGTCTTAAAAAGGATTTTCTTGAAGCCTTTTTTTAGTTTATTTCAGGTTCACCAGGAGATTGTCTAATCTCTCCTGCATAGGTGCCAACTTCTCCTGGCGCCGGTGGGTGCTCGCGCCCCTCCCCACCCCACCCCTGCGCCCATTCCAACCCCTTCCCCAAAGTCCCCGCCCCAACTCCCCTCCTCCCAGCCCCTATTGGACTCCTTCCCCAAATCCCTGCCCCGCCTCTTCCCCGCCTCCTCTCCTGAGCATCCCGGGTTCCCACTCCTCCCCACTCCCTCCCACAGCTTGTTATGCCAGTGGCAAGCACTGGGAGGAGAAGTGGGGAAGGTGCGCTCAGAGGAGGAGGCGAAGGTGAGCTGGGGTGGGGGGGCAGGTGCACCTACCAATTTTTCCCTGTGGGTGCTCCAGCCCCGGAGCACCCACGGAGTTGGCGCCTATGCTCTCCTACAGGATATATTTTGTGTCTTGCAGAAAACCATACCTTTGGCTGGATATAAGCGCTGATCATAGGTGTTGCCTGAAGCCCTTAGTTTTGAGGAGTAAAGATTAAAGGGTCTGCTAGGTGCCTCTGAAAAACTTTCAGGTTCATCAATACAAAAATACCTCTCCCAGCTCCAGGATCAAAGTTTAACTTGGCTAGAAGCCAGGGCCATGCTTCAAAACACTAAATATGAGAGCTGGCCACCAAGCATAGGGTCACCTGCTTTGAAGAAATTAATTGTCAAAGTCTTTGCCACCCAAATCAAGGAAGTGTCTTGAGGAATATTAGAATTATATAGGACTTAATACAGATTTGAGCTATAAAAATAATTTTTGTTGCTGTTTTGTTCCAAATACTGTACTTATGAGGTAGGAATCAAATGGCTTGGAATTTACTTATATAATTTGTTTTTGTTTTATTTCTTCTGTTTGCTAGGTTAGCAGTAGTAAGCAACAATATAAGTGGAAAAGGACTTGTTGCTCTTTCGGATTCAATGAAAACAAACATGGTGCTTTCCTACATTTATATATGGGGAAACAAATTTGATGAGGCCACCTGTGTCGTAAGTGTTCTTCATCACTGACCTTTTCCACAGCTTATCTTCATTTTATACAACTAGTATGCTCACTAAAACTATTTGTAAAACTGATGTGTAGTTCATTATATTTTATTTTATTGTAAAATTATGGTAGTTGTGGCATGGTCTTCTCATACCAAGCAATTACGGGACATTAAAATGCCATTGAGTGCTGACCCAGTCTGCATCATCTACTGTCCTGCTTTGCACTTTCTAAGCCTCTGGCTGGTAGAACGTGTTAGAAGAATGTTAAATGTAAATCCTTTGCATTTGTTCATTTCAGGCATTTTCAGACTTAATTGAAAATGGCCGCTTGAAACCAAATTGTACAGATGTGGATCCGTATGAAGTGGATGGGCATATATATCTTGCAGAACTCTCTCATGGCCTTAAAAGGCATTACTATTGGACACCAAGTTATGGGGAGGTTGATAACAAAGATGCTAATGCCAGTCTTGCAATAAGAGCAGTTGCAGAACATTTGTGAACAAGGTAACAACTTGATGCATGTATATCTATCAACTTGAGGGTTTTACCGGCTTATTTCTTTGTAAATCAAAATGATAGTATGTAGTTTCTTGAGGAGGTTATTTTGGGGTGCACTAATATATATATTTGAAAAGTACTAGAGATCAAACCAACTGAGTCCAATGTGAGTTTTTTAACAAAGTATATGTTGTTGCTGTAGGCAGTGGTTCTCAACCTATTTAGCATTGTGGACCACGTATGCAGCTCTCTCTCTCTGGTAAGTGGGCCGTATCCACACAATATACATACTACCTATATGGCCCTGAGGATGTCATATGTGCCACAGCTGTGTGCTGATTGGGCTGCGGGTTGAGAACCACTGCTGTAGATAAACAGAAGTTTGGTAAATGATGCCCAGGCTATTATTAAAGGACTCTTATGATGAAAGTGCATCGGTTTAATTGCTGTCAGTTTTTATATAAGGAGACACGATGATCTCTGTTCCAGACTATTGTCTCAAGCTTCTGTCTTCTTTCTCTGCCCACTCATTTAGTCAATATGATACGCCCTCTAACTGAGGAAGAGCAACCAACTATGACAGCGGTACTTTGCACTGATATCTTCCCCAAGTACAGCACAAAGTTGTGGGGTTTTTTTAAGTGACAGATTATAGTGCCCTTAAATAGAAAGAGCGTAGACTGGCAAGAAAATCAGGCTTCTAAAATAAAGCAGAACTGTCAAGTAACTACAGCAATGCACTTAGAAAGCAACTATGTAAGTATTATTGTTAGTTTGACTCTCAGTGCCACAAAGTTGCTATCCTAGCACTATGGGACTACTTAGGGCCCCACTGTATCCAAGAGGGTATTGGTACTGATTGTGTGTGCTACCTTAGAATTGACACTTTGAGTTGCTCTCAAAAATAGTTACACTCATAAGGGGAAGTAACAAAATCTGATTGACGAGATACTAACTAGCCAGTTGCTGTAGAATCTATGTGTTACCAAGCAATTGCTAAGCTAATAAGGCAAGCTGAGAGGATGGCTTGGGCTTGTCACTGTGCTGAGCCAAAACTCCTCCTCCAGTTAAGGGTCTTCAAGAAAAGATGAAGGCTAAGATAAAATAGGAAGAATTGAGATGATTTGGTTACATTAGATGGTCAAATACTAGCTATGTGGACAAATAACCAGGTTCAAGAATAACCTTGGTTCTCTGTCATTTTAGATGAAGAGAACTGGGGCAGGAGAAACTTATATTCTGTCCTGTAAACCAGCTTCTCATTTACTTTGCAAGACTATAAATAACTTCAGGACACTTCTTCATTGTTTTTCCCATTGAATGGGTTATGAAAGCTCATTAAAAATATTTAGCACATTTTATTCAACTTTTCCCTTTTTCATAAAACTTAAGTACTTCAGAAGAGATGGTCCTACTTAAATATCATAAACATACTTGTTGAGGTTGAACCTAATCAGTTTTACTTCATCTTCCAGACAATAACCAAGCATTATCTAGCATTTTATAGAAAGGAGAATGCAATGGAACTTAAAGAATAATTATACAAACCTTACCATTATTTAATAGCATGTAAATCATTCTGAAGCAAAGTTAATAAGAGACTGTACTTTAACAGGGGATAGATGCTGTTACAGTTTGGGACCTGGAAACCGCACCCTTTCTATAATCCCCCAAGATAACTGCTTTACAGGAATAATGCAGCTGGATATACCTAGGTTCCAACTATCACTGTGAATAGAACACTCAGTGGTGTAGACCCTGGCTGTGGAGTTCCTTGTCAGAGATCAGTATGAGCCCGACCAATTCATGCCATTCAGATCAAGGTATAAAATATGCCTTTTCAATACAGCTTTCCTTTAACATAATTAAAAAAAAAAAAAAAAAAAGCCATGCACAAAGTTAACCTTAGACCTGAAAGTGGAGAGAGAGATGTTGAGCTTTTGTGCCTGTTAGATACCATGCAGATCAGAATCACTGTAATGACTTAGCCCAGTGATTGATCTGCTCCAGTATCCTGTCTCCCAGTGTTCATGAGAAAGATGCATATTGGCCCATTATGGAATAGCCTGCTTCCAGATAAAGTTTCTTCCTACTGTTAAGTAGGCCTGGTCTACACTACGGAGTTAGGTTGATGTAAGGCAGCTTACGTCAACCTAATTATGTCAGTGTCTACATTACAAACCCCACTCCCGGCTGGGAGCCGGGGCAAAAAGCCTGGGGGTGAGGGGGCCAGCCAGGCTCCCAGCAGGGAGCTGCCAGCGGAGTTGAGAGACCGGGCTCTCCACACTGCCCCTCTTAGGTCGGTGGAAGCGCTCCTGGTGCGCCACCAACGCAAGCAGGGTAGTGTGGACACTCACCAACACAGTAATTACCATGGTGGCTGTAAGTAGACCTAATATAGGTTGACATAAGTTTCTAGTGTAGACATACCCTTAGTGGTAGGTTTATTTTAGAAGCATGATAGTGCGTTTAATATTCTTTGTCAAAATCTAAGGTAGACATCCTCCCCTTTTGCTGCACATTTATGTTCAAACTACTTCTACTGATTAAATTAACAACTTATGAATTGTTAATTAATGATTAATGCTAATGATGGATCATTTTATTCAGAAAAGTAATGGAAGTTTAAAATAGGCTGTGATAAGTAACCATGACTCTGCCAAAAGCAGTGTTTTAATTTTAATTGGTTTGATGAGAGCAATAACATCACAAACAAAATGTGAAAGGATAAATGGCATCCACTTTGAAAATAAGTGATGTGTATTTTCAAAGAACACCTTCACTGCACCTCATTATTTATTTTAACAGTAAGAGCCGTGGCCTATGACAGCATTCTGTTCCATTGATATCAGCAAAAGTTGTCCACATCTCTAACACCACTAATTCCTTCACATACTTTTTATGAGAGAGTACTATAAGATGACTATTTCTGAATCTATTGCAGTACTTATAAATAGCCAAAATCACAAATTCTGTCCAAGGACTAAGTTATCTTGTATACTTCTGAATTAAAAAATTACTATAGGCAAGAAAGTACTATATTCCTGTGCATAAACTGTAATAGCTAAAATGCTACCTAGTTCTCATCTTTGGAGCTCCAAGCACTTTACAAGGGGAAATTGAGGCACGGAGATGAGATATGATTTGCCCAACGTCACCCAGCAAGTCAGTGGCAGTGCTTTAGCCAACAGGCTCTACTGTCTGCATAGAAAAAAATACAAGTGATTTTTTAAAAAAAATTAAGATATCCTCTGTAGAAGACATTCATTGCAAAGTAGTTTATATCTGCTTTAAAATGGGGTAAACTTAAATTGTTTTGCACACTGCTTTGAATCTTTCACTGCTCAAAAATAATTATATTAAATAGTATTTAGAATTAAGTTTTTGTTCCTTTACACCCAAAATATTACCTGTAGCAAGGGACTTGGGTGTTTTTTTTTCTGTTGGCAGGAAAATGTAATGAATGATGCTGTTCCCAAATAACCCCTATACAGCTGTATACAGTGCTAAGGGCTGTCTCTGAGCCCTCTATGATGCTAGTGTAGTGTGTTGTGATGATGGTTATGTTAGGGTAGGTCCACACTACCTGCCTGATTCGACGGGTAGAGATCGATCTTCTGGGATTGATTTATCGCGTCTCATCTGGACACGATAAATCGATCCCAGAAGCGCTCCCCCGTCAACTGCGAAACTCCTGCTTGCCGAGAGGAGGAAGCGCTGTTGACGGGGGAGCCTGCCTGCACCGCGTGGACCCGCAGTAAGTATACTAGATCGATCCCCCGCCCCAGTGTGGACCAGCCCTTAGATTGCTTCCCTCCTCCTTAATTACTACCCTTTGTAATTACAAATACCAGACACAAGCTGAGGGAAAATTACAAAACAAGTTTATTAAAGCCTAACATAAACACTGCAACCTAAGTATGTACAAAAACCCCCCAGGGGATTATAAAAAAAGAACTGAACTATATACACATAGAAGAAGGAAAAACACTTTGTATATACAGGAAAAATACTTCAAAAATAACTTAACCCAAATCGATTACTAGTTCTTATCTAGACCTATTTCTGTAAGTCTTACCAACAGCCTCTCATAAAGTCTTGTAATCCTTACTCTGGGCTTTTCTACACTTGGAACTTACCAAAATAATTATTGCAGAGTAGCTATTCTGGTATAACTCCCCATTCTGGAATAGCTAGCTATTTTGGTAAATTTCCAAGAGTAGTCAAGCCCTCAGGCAAAACTTCCATTGAAGTTAGTGGACTTGCTGAGATTTGGATCACACTGGAGATATTCTTTAGAAGTCTTTTTCAAGATTTTAAAGAAATTTTAATGCTCCCGCTTTCATTTTTCAGAAAGGAGAAGTTTGGTTAACTATTAACGGCATTTGACTATTTAAGATGTCCACGTTTTCCCCCTAATCACTCTTTACATGGACCATCAAGCCTCTTGATGCAACTTCCAGCTCCAAATTGAACTTGAGAGCAGTAAGCCGCCACATAAGAGATGCATGGAAAGTACTCCAGGCATTGTCACAGATATGCAGTACAGCGCTCTCTCAAAGTTCTACAGCACCCAGCTGGAACACTCCTACACATTTTTTTTAAATTATATGTTATATTAAATTAATATATTTAAGGGAAATCAACTCAGCAGCTGAGTTGTTTTCATCAAAGTTGAGGATAAGAATTGGTACTCAAGAGTACCGATAATTAAATTATTGCTGCAAGAGAACAACTTTATCAGAACCTGTGTATTCTGTGAAGAGAGGTTTAAAACCGTTGTCTTGTAAAAATGATGATCTTCCTGTGTATAAAGAAAACTAAATGAGTAATATAAAGCAAATGTCACCTCTATAAATATCTAAACTGGATCTAGTATAAATCTAAGCACTGATTTTTTTTTTAAAAAGTCTGAAATGTAAGAATACTGTAGTAGTCTAAAATTTTAGAAATATAAAAACAGTTGAAACAAACATTCTTATGGAATGCATATTCTGCACAGGAATGTTTTTTCAGAGTTATTTTGCTCTTCTGGTAATATATGCATTACTTAGTAATTCTGAATAAGTTAAAACTTTTTTTTTTAAAGTAGTAGCACATCAGAAGAGATGTACTTTAATACATTTAAAGATGAACTTGCCAAATAGCAGTGTAACGATATGACTTGGCAGAGCGCTTAAGATGGCTTTTCTTTTGTGCAATACTAATTACTAAAACTGCATTCATCTTTATACCTTTGCTGTATTTTTGGTCAGAAAATGCAGCCTTAGATCTGGTCACATGGAGTGGACCTTTGTCACTTATATTCAAGGCCCTGCTTTTTGGTGCGATTCTTCAGTCACAGAATTACCAGTTGGCCACGGAATCCTTGAAAGATTACGAGGGGAAAAACAAAGATTTCAAAAGAAGGAAAAAAGACACACTGCACCACTGAAAACCCAAAATGATTCATCCAATGTCCTACACCCGTGTGGTGAAGGACAGTAGATGCTGGCAAATGCTGTGGCACAGACATGATGGAGACAAGTGCAAAACAAATACAGTGAAGGTCAGGAAGCAATGGCAAGGATTGGCTTCAGTGCAGTGAGAAGACTCTTGGTTGTACTTCATAATGTCCAGTAACCGTCAACATCAAATTGACCGCATGTAATTAAGCATTAAACCATCAAAACCAGTATTATACATGTCACATTTTAAATGATAAACAACAAAAGATGAAAGGTCTATTTCATTTAAAAGGTACAGACAAAGCGGAAAACAGACACATGGATAAAGAAAGCAACAAATAAAAGACAGAGCCATGCCCAGGATTCGGGTCCATTTGCAGAGGATAAATCCACTAGAAATTTTTTCACAAAGCCCTTTTAATTAAGGTGAAGATGAGTTGTTATATGGAGTAGAGTAGGAATTATATTAAGAGACATCTTCCATGCTCTTCTGTTTACTAGACCCAATGCACCAATACAGATAAAATGGTATCAACAAATAAACAACCAAAGAATGCACTTAAAAATATCACAGGTGCTGTTTGTCTGACTGGAGAAAAAATGCCGCTGTGGCTCTTTATTTGATGATTATTGATAGTTCTAAGATTGGCTCGGTGAGGCATAAAAACACTCCCACTAATCACAATGGAGCTTAAGCAGTGACGCTGTCAAGAGACCAGAAATGCTGCTTGTAAAAGAAAAAGCTAATGTAAACTCCTTGGGCCAGGCTTACAGATAATGTGGTTCAAACTGCAGTAGCCACAGTTGGATATCAACAGAGGCAGAAGAAGATCTGGATAACTCAAGAGATAGGACGTCTCTCTGAGGAAGGAAAGATATTGAAAGGAAAACTCCTGAATGCTAAAACCAACTAGAGTATTGGAAAAAGCAGAGGAGTGCATGAAAGCAGACAGAGCGGTGAAAAGCAACACAAAGGCAGATGAATGAAGATACATTGAAGATCTAGGAGCTGAAGCTGCTGCTATTATGGTATATCAGGGTTATTTACCAAGTGATTAAAATCCTGTGTGTCAATTTCAGAATAGGACATGGGCCAATAAAAAGCAAGGATGGAAAAATGCTTACAACTGAGGTAGAACAGAAAAATAAATGGGCAGAGAATTTACAGAAGTCCTCAACAGACCTAAGGTACCTCTACAGTACGAAATTAGGTCGAATTTATAGAAATCGATTTTTCTGAAGAGATTTTACACAGTCGATTGTGTCCCCACTAAGTGCGTTAAGTCGGCGGAGTGCGTCCACAGTACCGTGGCTAGCATCGACTCTCTGAGCAGTGCACTGTGGGTAGTTATCCCACAGTCCCCACAGTCTCTGCTGCCCATTGGCATTCCGTTTTTTTGAACGGAGTTCTGCCTGCACAGATTTTCTCCCCATACTGCGATCAGATCCAGTACCTCCCGTCTGGAGCTCTTTTGCGATTCTGGGATGGCAGGAAATGAAATTCAAAAGTTCCCGGGGCTTTTCCTGATTACCTGGCTAGTACATCTGAGTTGAAAGTGCTGTCCAGAGCGGTCACAATGGAGCATTCTGGGATACCTCCCGGAGGCCAATACCGTCTAATTGCATCCACAGTACCTCAAATCCAGAACAGAGATGTTGATTTTAGCACTACTCCCCTTGCCGAGGTGGAGTACAGAAATCAGTTTTAAGAGCCCTTTAAGTCAACAAAACTGGGTTGGTTGTGCGGAGGGATTTAGTTTTAATTTGATATAAGGTGACTAATTCCGATATAATCGCGTACTGTAGACCAGGCCCACGGCCGACTTCAGCACCAGACTTCCATTTAAACATGCAAACCTGACCAACTTGACGTTAACATCAGTCCAAGAGAGATGACAGAAGTACAGGCCACAATCAGGAAGCTGAAAAAAATAAAGCGGCAGGAGATGATCAAATCACTGCAGAAATGCTAAAAGCGTTTGATACCATCACCTTAATGAAACTGACGGAGCTGTCTGATAACGTTTGGGAAAAAGAGAACCCTCCTGACCAATGGAAACATGGAATCATTGTCAGACTGTCCAAATGGGGTGATCTTATTGACTGTAACAACCGGAGAGGAGTTGCACTACTCTGTTGAAGGGAAAGCCTTCTGTAGTATGATTCTAAACAGGATGAAAGAGGCAGTGGATGCAAAGCATAGAAAACAGGCTGGATTCAGGCCCAAGAGATTCTGTGTAGACCAGATATTCAGTTAAGGACCACCACAGAAGAAAGTATAGAATGGCAAGCTCCCTTCAACAATGTCACTGATTTTTTTTTCTTCTCAAAAGGCTTTCCCCCCCCCCTCAAAGATAGACATACATTATGGACTATTCCCTTCTTCACTCCTATGGAAGCCCAGCTAAAGTCATAATCATCATTAAGGCCACGTACAGAGATGTGAAGTGCTCTGCAAGGGTGGACACCCAGACAACTGAATGGTTCAGTATGGACACTAATGTGAAACAGGGGCTGCATTTTATCGCTGCTGCTGTTTGGCATGGGCATAGGCTGAATATTGAAGAAGTGTATTAGGGTACGTCCATACTTACTGGCTGGTTCGGCAGCACGCAGTCCATCTTCTGGGATCGATTTATCGCGTCTTGTCTAGACGCGATAAATCGATCCCGGAAGTGCTCGCTGTCAACGCCGGTAATCCTGCTCCGCGAGAGGAGTCGACGGGGGAGCCTGCCTGCCGCGTCTGGACTCACGGTAAGTACCTTTTAGTTCGAACTAAGATACTTCGACTTCAGCTACGTTATTCACGTAGCTGAAGTTGCGTATCTTAGTTCGAACTGGGGGGTTAGTGTGGACCAAGCCCTAGCAACACTAACACTGGTATAGCGTGGGGGAGTTGGCAAATGTCAAGAAGGCCTAGACTTTGCTGCTGATATCATGCTGAATGACACCCATGAAAAGTTACTAATAAAGACAGACAACCTTGCCAAGAACAACAGGCCAATCAGGGCTCAAAATTAGTCATGCTAAAACAAACATCTTTGAAACCTAGATTTCAAGCAGTAATATTAGATGGCAAAAATATCAAGAAAGTAAACCCATTCATCTACCTTGGCAGCACCAAATTGAACAATGGACATCACAAGAAGGAAGTGACATCAAGAATAGGAAAGGCACCCACAGCATTTACTAACCTTAATATGGAAATCGATGAGAGATATGGCATCAGACCAAAACTGAGAATTTTCAATTCTAATGTAATCTCAGTGCTAACATATGGCTATGATGGAGATCTACCAAATGGTTGGACAGAAAACTAGACACCATTGAAAATAAGTGCCTATGAAAGATTCTGGACAGTGAGAAAGACTTCATTACCAATTAAGAGATTCATGAGATCATCAATCAGCAACTCATTTCCACCATACTCAGAAGGAAGCCCTGAACATATTTGGGGCATGTACTCTGGGTGTCAACACACAGACTCCACATGAAGCTGTTCAGTGGAAACCAACTGGTGTGAGGAAATAAGGAGTCCAAGAGAAACCTTAAGAAGAACCCTTAGCAGAGAGGGCAGATTAGTTTGTCTCAGCACCATAGAGCAGACAGAAGCAGCAGCAAAAGACAGAGAGGAATTGAAGAGCCTAATTTCTGCCGTGTGTGCCAACACTGTGGTATAAAAAACAAACCTTTCACACATGGGTCTCGCTACAAACCACAGCAACTGCCTAAAACTGCACTACTGGCATGGGAAATAAAGCAGTAGATAAACATTGCATTTATTTTTTAAGGAAATATTTTTCTATTATGCCCTCCTGAATTCTGGCATGGAATAGCAAGAGCCTATTGTGGGTAACCCCAAAGTTTAGGGCCTCCAGTTAATCTTCTTTACTAAAACACTCCCATCTTTAGCTTTCACTTAATTTTTTGAGAGTAAATTTATTGCTCATTTATTGTAAACTCTTCAGGGCAGGAACTGATGTGTCTGTACAGTGCTTAACCCAAAAGAGCTCTGATCCTGACTGGGAGTTCTAGGTGCTACTGTAATATCAACTATGATGATGAAAGTCAGACATGTGCTACCCATGTCTTCTCACAGCTAACTCAACACACCTTCTTTCTTACAATAATCTTAATCCAATCTGACCTACAGCATTCATCATATTCCATCTTTTGACCTCTCCTGAGCAGAAGACTGTCACTTCTGTCAAACTACGAGATGTTTGGGGGATGTGGAGAGATGACAGCTAGGATCAAACTCATGTTTGTCACTTCTGAATGTGAATCCAGGCTTTGGAAAGGAAAAGGCTATGTGCTATCTAGCCTCTAAATCATTGCTCAAGGAAAAAGCCTCCCTCACCTGTCAGTGGCATTTGCCCAAAGCTTTCCATCTAGTCTGACTGGCAAACAGCTGCTTCTGATCAACACCAATAATGCTTCAAAAACATTTCATCAGAGAACTGGCCCAGTTGCCATCATATACTCCTCTTACATTGGCCTGGAGTTTGGGAGCCTGTGTTTAATAAATTTGTCATGCAATTTAAAAAAAAAATTTTTATACAAGGCTGTGTACAAGGAGCACACCTGTAAGTTAAAGTATTTAAAGTAAACAAACTAACAAAAATATGGCTTGAAAGTCTGTTCACAAATGACACTAACGCTAGCTCTGCATGAGCATTGGAGGAGATCTCCAGAGTACAGTTACGTATCTATTTAACAGACTTTTCTTAAGGCAGGTGCTCTGGAAAGGTATTTCCTCCTAGGAAATGTCAGTGGTCAATTACAATGATAAATATGATTCCGGATTAGCAAAATTTAACAAGAAGTGAGAAACAGCACTGCACAGTGTAGATACAATAACAAATATCTTCGCTCAAAAGAATGAGTAAGAGTAAGTCCAACAGCTTGGATGATTATGTTCATCTTACCAATAATGTGTGTGTTCACTACCAGCATTGTCTTGTTGGTTCCCATATCACAGAGTCAGTACAACTGCTGCAGGAAAATAAACTGAGGTTCTGAATATCCAGTCACAGCAGACCTCAGCAATGTGTCTGAGGAAGGAGACTGGTTACCAGTTATAGGCAGCAGCATCTGATGGTCTTCAGTCCCAATGGGAAGAGGAAGTGGTAAAGACATCTCAGAAGGCTTCACATCTGCAGACTCTGACAAAGGGCTTTTTTGATTTTGAATGGATTCTTGCTCATTGTAGGAATTATCAACTGTGTTAGAATCAAGGGTGGTTTCAGATCCTTAAAACAAAACAAACAAAATCTGTAACACATTCATTCATGAGGAAAACGTAAAATGCCTGCAATTAATGTAAGGAAAGGTACACTAGTGACAGGAAAAACAATTGAGTGGGTGAGGTAAATTAAGAGATGAACCTTTTTTATCCTTCAAAAAAAACCTCAACAGTCCCCCACCCTCAAGTTATAGAATCATAGAGTGGAAGGAAACGAGAGAAGTCATCTAGTCCAGTCTCCCTCTCCCCCAACCTCTGAAGCAGGAAAAAGTACACCTAGTTCAGTCCCCTTACAACACTTCTCTTCTAGGGAACAAAGACTGTGGCCTGTGGCATTCTGCAGGTCAGACTAGATCAGGCCTGCACAACTTGTAAAGCGGTGAGGGCCATATTACTCTGAAGAAAACAGCCGAGGGCCGAAACTCTTCTCGCGCCACCAAAGTTGTTGAGCAAACAACTTTTTTTTTTTTTTTTTTTTTTTTTTTTGGCTCTACCCCCCCCCGCGGGCCGCACAGCGAGCCTCCGCGGGCCGGCCGTATATTGTGCAGGCCTGGACTAGATGATCATAATGGTCCCTTCTGACCTTAAAGTCTATGAGACTGGATAGAGAATTGCTCAAAATTCATCAAGGGTGCTCTGCAGCACTGAAGCTATCCCTTTCATCCAGCTGGCTGGTAGGCTTAAAAGAAGAAGAAGAAGAAAAAAAAAGAGTCCTTTAAGTGTAAGCATTTGGGGTGTCAGAAAATGACACTGCCTGAAACTCAGCCACCAAGCCACTCTGAGCTTAGTCTGAGCTTTAAGGATCAAGTCGCTGGTGCCTGTGTCCAGGTCATGATGGCTCAAGAAATGATACATCACAACAGAGCCTCCGTTATCTGAGCCATAGTAGAGTAACAAATCCTAATGTCACAGTTAATGGGGAACTATGGGGAAAATCAGCAGGGATTCCTTGAAATATTCTAGCAGTGGGCTGTAGACCTTGGGCATGTCAGGCATCATCTCTTTCAATTAACACAGTGCTAGGAAGAACAGGACTTTTGCAGGAAGAGGTTGTTTTTACACAGTCACTGTCTAGAGTACAAGTGCACTTGAAAAATCAGTTTTGTTCAGGTCTCAGCTGAAATGGGTGACAGTGGACCTTTCATTAAAAGCTTTCACATATGTCTCCCCACCCCTGAATCCTTGTAGGGCTTTGAGTCAGGCCCTGCTGAGGCTAGATAAGGATATTAATTAATCGTGCCATGCAAATACAATATTATGGTAGCATGCAAGGGCCACACACTAAGCAAAGGTTTGCAGTTCTCCTGTTGATGCTACTTTAACTTCCTTCTCTCCCTGCCACCACTTTTGCTTCTTTCTCACCTCATCTTCCATGTCTCCCCATACCCAGTCTGCACCACATTCCAGCTCCCCCAGCCTGCTCCTCCTTTGCTTGGCAGCCTCTACATCCCTCTCCCAACCTGTCTCTTCACTATTTTTCCAGCTCCACTTCCAACAAACCCTCCCCAGCAGCTTACAGCTTGTCTCTCCCTGACACTCCCTTCCTTTATCTTCCTGCTTTACTAGATCCTTCCCACCCATCTTCCACATGCAGTTTCACCAGTCCATGATCCTCAAAGCTGCCACTGCACGTTACTTCTCTCATTCTGCTAGTCTCTCCCCTGTACTGTCTGGGCCAGCCCCCCTGATTTTTTTTTTTTTTATACAACTAGAGGCAAGGGGCTTATGGTATTAATGCACTTAAGTATGGACAGATGTGATCCACTGTAAGAAGGCATGTGGAGCCAATCTGGAGGGAGGTTGTTTACATTATCATATGAACTGCCCACATACAACTCCTCCATGCTCAGTACTGTAAGATATCTGTATACTAAAGTTACTGCCATTCAAACACATGTAAATCTAGGAAGAATAGGACTAGGTATAACGGAGAAATTTTTTTTAGGATACAATTCCTAATTGTAAGCGTTGCACCAGCTGTCTATCTGAGCTTGTGTGCCTGTTAATCCAGCTCAGACATGGATTAACTTCGACTATATTAAAAAAAAACCAAACCAAACAAACCCACCATCTTTAATCATTGCATAAAGGAACATTTGGGCCTACAAAGAATCAGGAAGAGTAATTCCTGGAACAGGTGTGAATCATTCACCTCAAATCTGTACCTGTCAGAACCATCAGAATGTGGGGTAGAGCCATACTGAATAGGATTCACAAAAGTCTTTTGTGACCCAGATGACTTTCACAGCTGTCTTAGAGCAGAAATCTTTCACAGTTTTATTAGATGAGACCAGATTTTTAAACATGAATAGTCTTGTCAGCAGCCCCCCACTCCCTATTGACAATAGTGGCGTAACGCTGTAGTCATCACTGCATTTTCTTTTTTAACATCTCCCCAGGACCTTCCATTCTAAAGCCTGCTTTTTCCAATCCTTATCTGGAAGTTTTGGGTGCCATTAGAGCAGATATTCTAGGCATTAAACAGAGCTACTAGCCAGACCTCTTTTCTTATCTAATTTTATGTTACATTTAAAAACATTTATTCAGCACTAAAGCAGAATTGTTATTCTTTGACCCAAAAAATTAAATTTTTACAAGACTAACACTTACCTGTGTGAACTTTTGTTTTGTGCTTTTTTAAATTTTTTATATCCGTGTAAGAATTTCCACACAGTTCACAGATAAATGGTCTTTCACCTGAAAAATGGTTTGACAGTTAGAAGTGCAGAACATAATTGCAAAATGACAACAGAGAAAAACTATTTCTTAAGCTGTCTATAGGACAAAAGGCAAAATAACTGCAATGAAAATTACTTTAACAGCTTTATGAACTAAACCCATCTAAAAACAGTATCCAGAATGAAAACATTCAAAGAAAGACGAGATGAAAATGGTGAATACAGGACTGACTGCTTCATTTGAAGCAGATCATACACCCAACTTGTCTTTCTATGAATGTTTATCTGAAAACTAATACTACAACATGAATATGTTCTTTAATATTTAAATAATTCCCATGTTACTCCATATTACAATGCTTTACAAATAGACTGCACTTTATAATCCAAGAAATGGATAAAAAAATATAATCTCTATTTTACAGTTGAGGAAACAGAGACTCCAAGGGGTTAAGTGACATGCTGACTCACACAGAGAAAGTTTAACATCGGAGTTCCTGATTCCCTGCTCTGCTGAAGTCTTGTTTTAGATTTATAACAGTTTAGATTTATTGAAAGAAAAACTATCTAATCAATTTTTAAACGAGTTAACACAGAGACACAGTGTGTCGTCTTAATTTATGTCTCAATTATAGCACAGTACATCATATTTTAAATGCAAAAGAGCATACTGAAAAAAATTTACAACACAGGAAGTGGCCTATCTGGAAACTGACC
The DNA here is from genome assembly GCA_033296515.1 of Macrochelys suwanniensis. NCBI lineage: Eukaryota > Metazoa > Chordata > Testudines > Chelydridae > Macrochelys > Macrochelys suwanniensis. Next base: position 16,015,231 of record CM065783.1, read on the forward strand.
TGTATGAGACCGAAAATGTTTGTTGAGCTCTCCGGAGGAAATAAAACTTTTGCCACAAATGCCACATATATATGGTTTCTCTCCTGAAGGGTACACAAGGTGGTTAGTATTTCAATATACAGACGTGTATATAAAATACATATTAAATAGAGTCAGTGTACAATGGTGTGAAGAGCTCCCCAAACCCCTATGAAAATTCAGATTTGCACCACTAAGCAACCTCAAGGAAAAGCCCCAGGAAAGAGCCGACACGACTCTGGTACTTTCTCCTATTCAGATTGCATACCCAGTAATGCAGAGTCCATTACTCCCAAATCCTGCTCTTTAGACTCCCATATTGCTCCCTTCACCTCCGCTACAGCCAACCCTCTCCAAGACAGATCGCCAATTTACGCCAGCTCGCTCAGCAGCCCATTTATCCTCACCTGTATGTTTTCGTGAATGAGTGATAAGAGAACTGGACACTGCAAATGCTTTCCCACAGGTGTCACACACATACGGCTTCTCTCCTGTATGGCGACGAACATGGTATGTCAGGGTGCTGGCCTGAGCAAACCTCTGTCCACACCTATCACACACGTAGGGCTTCTCACCACTGTGCTTCCTATTAAGAAACACATGCCTTAGAAAATCCCACACAAGGTAGAAGAGGACACAAGATGAAAGGAACTGTTACACCAGTTAATATCTTATCTCTGGCCTCACTATGGTGATATTTTGTGGCCTAATAGGGGTAAGATTAGAGTCTAGTTTTCAGATGGATGTTTCTCACCCTCAGGGACAGCTCCAATTCCCAAAGTCAACGGAAAGAGTCCTACTGACTTCAGTGGCTATTGGATCAGGCTAAGGGCATTGCACAGGCAATTGGTCAACCCTGGGAAGTAAGCAAGACTTGTGTCACTCTAGTATGAAAGCTGACTACCAATAACACTGACAGCCACTGCAGAGAGACACGTTGTACTCTTCCCTGCCAGAGAATATAAATGGACTCATCCCTTCACCAAAACAACAATGGCAGAGGAGTTCTCTTCTCTCAGTATGGTTAGAAAGGGAAGAAATTACCAAATGCAAGAGGGGCGCTAGGACGAACGATCCCACATGGACTGCTGTTTCAAATCACTACCTTGGGTGGAAGAAGCAGGCCGAGTACATACGCTAGCCTGCAATGAAGACCTGGAGCTGAAAGTAGGGAAGGACTGGGAATGACAAAAACAAGTACAACATTTCTTTAGGCCTGATCCTGCACGTGCGTGCACATACTGAACTTCCTGCGCAAGTAGTTGTTTAAGTCAACTATTCACATGCACGAAACTAAGCTTGTGCATAAGTGTTGGCAGGATCAGGGCTTTAGTTAGTACTTTCACTCACCTGGCATGGATCTTCAGATTGCTTGAAGTTGCAAACTGCAGATTGCATACATCACATTTATATGGTTTCTCTTCTCCATGGTGCATACGACTGTGGAAAACTAGCTGGCATTTCTGGGCAAAACCTTTGTCGCACAATTCACATTTGTATGGCTTCTCCCCTGGGAAAGAGATAAACTGTTACCCTTCCACTGTCTCGGTGTCTATGTAAGAAAGCCTTCAGGTAAGTTAGTTGACCCAAACTCAGGAGTTGACCCTAGTACTTCTTGTTTAGTGATGCCACATAGCACCCAACAATCAAGCAGCTGAGCCTGCACGTTATCAGAACTGCAGCAGATAATTTTTTAAAAGCATCACAATTTGAAAATTCTCTGGTAATTAACTATTAGCTTTAATAAAATCTATTCTTCCCAATTAATACTAGCACTGCACTGTCAGTAGGCAGAGAATCATTTTAATGTATGCAAAATCCTAGATATTAGAGATGGAGAAGACCTATTAAGTCATCTGGTCTGTCCAACTAATATGTTCTTCAGTTCTTGCTAATATTTCCTAGTGTCTGCTGCAGCATGCTAACAGCGGTTCCCTGACCATTCACTATTTTTTAATAGATATTATGGTATTCTCTAATAAATATGTGCTAAGTACTATTCCTAGGTCTCATGTGACTGTATAGTAGGAGAACATGAGTTTATATTACTATGGTAGTGCATAATCTGTTAGTAGGCAGAGGTTTCAGAGATCCTTAAATTTAATACATAATGCCATAGATCAAGGCTTGACAAAAAAAAAATAATTTTTTTTACCAGACACGTGCTCTCCAGAGGACTAAACCTCCCATCCAGTGGCTGATATAAATGATAAGGTTTCCCACCAATTCATGCAAAGTCCAGGTGCAAGAACCAGGAAAGGAAAATACACTGCTGATGTTTCTACCAAAAACACTGTCCTTGGACCCTGCTCAGGGGCTCCAACTTTCATATTAGACTCTGGCTAGTCAGTTTCTGGTAGATTTGAAGCCTTCCCCCTTGACTACTAGAATGGAAAGGAGTTCTTCGTCTGCCCATCTTTACACCCTCTTATTTCTCCCTACTCTATTCCTTCCTGAGATTCCTGGAAATAGCTCCACTGACTCAATCTGCCCAAAGAGGAGCATAATGAAACTGACATCATTTTTGGAAGTTTCACTGCTCCCCTAGAGTCCTGAATAACAGCAGTAAAAGGCACGTATGTGTAGACAATTTTACTCTGTCACCTACCGAGAAGGTTATGAGCAGCAGCAAAGGCACTGGGGCTCTCTGCAGACAGCACAGCATCAATTCATATTTGGAAGGTTATTCTCATAACCATTTGCTATAAACTTTTTGTAATTAAATGAAAGCTCAAATTCTGTAATAATTTATGGCTTAGCAATGCACTATAACAAGATATCACTGTCGAAGTTTCCTACTTGCCACCGGAGATTGGATTTTTCAACCCGATGTTATCAAACTCATTCTGGTACATCAAGACTTGACAGATATAAATAGCTGCACAGATTACTATATTGTGTACATCATGGAAATCTGAAAGACCGTGAACTAATACATTATAAATGCCATTAATGTGACATAGCATGAAAGGACAGTCTGATCTCTTGTACATCAGTCAGACATTTTCTGCATTGCACTCCACTTATTTACTGAATGAGATCTGCTGGGACTTCAGGAAGTCAAGGTATTCCCTACAGGGTGCTTTAACTGCAATGCTATCCTTTCTAGCTATACTATTTTTCTAGACACATTCATAGTTTCTATTTTAAAATATTAGACTGGTGGAATGCAATTAGCACTGACCAGCAGTTACCATACAAACAGTGGCATAGCCAGGTTCTAACACCGGGGGAGCGAACACATAAAAGAAGGCGCCACCCCGACTCTCAGCCCGTTCCCAGCCTGTGTGAAAGAATCCAGGGCAGCAGCAGGCTGAGAGACCCCGGCTGGCAGGAGCCCGCAGGGGGAATCCCAGAGCGGGGCGGGCTGAGCAGTGGCTCATCCAGCCGCTGCTCTAGGATTCCCTCCGCGGGCTCCTGCCAGCCGGGGTCTCTCAGCCCTCTCCCAGCCTGTGTGAAAGAACCCAGGCCAGCAGCGGGCTCTTGGTGGGGCCTGTGGCAGGACCCCGGGGTTCTTTTGTTATTTTGTGGCTCCACCTCCATCCACTCTGTCTCCACCCTTTCAAAAATTAAAAAGGCGCCATTTTTGGAAAATGTGCTCAGGGGGAGCGGCTGCTCCCCCTGCTCCCCCCCAGCTACACTACTGCATACAAATATACAGATCATCAGCATAAAGATTCGGAGCTTCTGAAACAACATCATAGAAGAAAACAGGTCTCCTTTCTAGTTATGCTTCCCCATGCTATCATTAAAAACAAAAGAAGCCCTTATAAACAAGACCGCAGTTTACCTGTGTGCGTTCTCACATGTGTTTTCAGCTGATTACACTGTGTAAATGCTTTCCCGCAGAGTTGACACACATAAGGCTTTACTCCTTTGTGTATTCTCATGTGTCGTCGTAGACTACTGGCTTCTGAAAATACTTTCCCACAAGTGTTGCACACTGGCTTGGCCTTGGAGTATTTCTGATCGAGTTCCTCTCCGGAGCTCTCCAGTTGGTAAGAGTTTTTTTCACTAGCTATATTAGACATACTGTGTTCTTTCAACGCACAGTTCTGCTGTGGCTTCCCCCGTTTTTGTTTCACTGTAATAGTCTGAATCAAAACATCTTGTGCTGCAAAAGTTTCACTTTCCACCACCGACGCTAGCTGTAGCTCTGAGTTATCGCTGCCTTGGGCAGCTTGTTCCGTTATCTGTGTGGCCAGTTTATTTGCATCTAAAAACATATCGACTGATGAGTTCTCAATTATGTCATTCTGATATTGCACTGGTTTATTCTTCATGTTTTTCTGAGAGTTAAGAGTCTTTTTTCGCTTTCTGGTCTGAGTAGATTTCTTTTCTAAACCCACTTTTTTTGCTTGTGGCTGAACTGAGTCTGCAGAAGGGGCATCTGATTTCTCTCGATTATTGTAATCTCGAAGAGTGAGGAGGCAAGTCTGTTGGTTCAGTTCAATGTTTCCCGTAATACTAGAAATCTCTGTAGAGGAGGGATTAGCAATAAAAGCAAAGTCTTCCATCTTTATTTTACATTTAGTGACCACCTCCTCCACTTTGAGATAGTCAGCAGCCTGGTGAATTTCTTTAACATTCCAACTGCAAGGAAACAAGGCTAAATGACAATATTCTGGACAAAGAAAACCCGTGTCTCTGAAAATCAATATAAAATAAATACTAAGACTTTTACATGGCTGTTCTCTTATTTAAAAAGTTTCATGGTTAAAAATTATAACAACTGTCAGGGGAGAATCTAACAAAATCTAACTTTATATCTTTGATATTTTGAGATTATTTAACACTGATATATGACAGGAGACATACAAGCTGACAAAAATAATAATTCTATAGTAGTTTCATTCAAGAATCTCAAAGCACTTCACAGACAATGAATAAGGAAGTAGGTATTGACCCCATTTTACAGACAAAATTGTTTTCAAATGGTCATTACTGTGGATCAGTGGCAAAGACAGGAGTAAAACCCAGGAGTATAGCTTTAGGCCTACTATACTTTTGCTATACCTGAACAGAGGTTAACCTATAGTGATTTAAAAAAAGTCTAAAAAACGTGTTATACAGTACTCTACCAAATAACGATCTCTGGAGCTTACAATGCTTGGAAACAAAATCAGTGGTAAACAAAGGGTAGGTCTACACTTACCCACTGCGTCGGAGGCGACCAATCGATCTTCTGGGTTCCATTTATCGCGTCTTGTCTAGACGCGATAAATTGAACCAGGAAGTGCTCCCCGTCGACGCCGGTAATCCTTCTCCACGAACAGAGCAGGCGGAGTCGACGGGGGAGCCTGCGCGCCGCCGTGTGGACCAGCGGTAAGTACTTTTAAGTTCGAAATAAGATACTTCGACTTCAGCTACGTTATTCACGTAGCTGAAGTTGCGTATCTTACTTGGAACTTGGGGGGTAGTGTAGACCAGCCCAAAGTGATTTTATTATTGTAATAGGTTACCCAAAGAACAGATTTTAAATAACAAAGCTATTCTCCATCAACACAATATACAAAGCAATTACTTTCAGTACAATAAAATGACTAAGAATGATACAGATCACCTTGGTATAAGCTTATATGGATTCAGTATAAATGCAAAAGGGAAAAAATGATTAAAAAAAGAGAAAAGCAGTGACGATCAGAAGGTCAGCCCAAGTTTTGATATTCTGAATATTTCTTCATGGGAAATAATATGCAATACTAAAGTGAGCAAAACAGAATTTACCACAAGTGTTCTTTCAACCCCTTTTTTCTTATCTCCTTCCCATTCTGCTTTCTTATCTTTCTTTCCTGCCTTTCTTCTTGTCCATCTATTTTCTCCTCTTCCTCTCTCTTTACCTCTCTTCATTAAGGGCAAGGCCAGCTGTTACAGAAGCATTCTAAGGATGCTGCAATGGTTTGTAAAAGCACTTTCTTAAAGAAAAACTGCAATAATTGATGTTAATAGCTTAGAAAGTTAAATATTAACTACAGAATAATATCTTCAACACAAGCCCCTAAGTTAGTTCAGCATTAGGGTTGCACAGTTCAAATCACAACAAGCCAGGAAATACAAAACTAAGGTTCCACCTATTGTGTTAACTTGTCTGCATTGCTGATGGAACATTAAATTTTATTATACGTAAGATACATGATTTTACCACAAAAATATGTATTAAAGATACACAAAGAATAGAAAATACCAAGGAAACTATTAAAAACTAGACATTTATCATGGTACATGAGATATATCCTGGTCTAATAGGGACTACCAAAAATACAAAGGTATAAAAAGTAAATACAGTGGTGCTGTAAAAAATACGTATTTTTGATAACGCCCACTATACTGCATATGTGGAGTGTGGCACAACTAATGATGCTCTTACATTGCCTGACTTCTTGTCATTTTATTTGTGCAACCAAGATGCTGTACTAACAGTTTTACATTCAATTTCTGCCAGAGTGGATCCAATTGCAGGATCAGAGCCCAAATAACTAAAACCTGCTATTTTTGGTACTCAGAGGTAGTGATTAGAATACCGTGTGTAGGGTACCACGGAAGATTGTGTTACGGCATAGCAAGGGTGCTTTCACTTTCTCACGCTGTCTCAGCGGGCCTGTCACTGTCGGTCAACGCCTGCCCAGCTGCAGCTTATTATGAATTAGTTAGAACTGCTTTGCATGGCCTTGAGCCAGGAAGTGAACACAGCCTGTGAAAAGCCCCTAATTAATTATGTATGAGATGCCTTTTATATAGTTGTATAAGCCCGCCCCGTTTTTGGACTCCTTGCCAGGCTGAGCTTCGGTGAGCTGGGTTCCCCGTCTCCGTGACAGCAACGCCAGGAGTCCCTGTTGCGGATGTGTCACTTTGCCTTCAATAAAGCCAATAACACACAGTGTGTGGGGGCCTCGTTCTTGCAGAGCACCCTGGGTAGGTCCACAGCCTCCCACGAACGTAACACCGTGTATTATACAAGTTTTCCTCTCAAGCACTGATTGCAGAGTGAAATTGTTTATGGCTCCAATCCTTTAACTACCCCTGCATGAAAGCAATTATTTTCTTTCCCCACATGAACAACAGGAAAAACTGACTACACACAAAGTGATGTAAAGTGCACAAAGTTAATAACTAAAAAGATGGAGAAATATTTGCTCTCTAATCACTTTTGGGTACAGTAATAAGAGGTGTTACTTTTAACGGTAACAGGTAAAACAAATTCATACAGAAGTGCAATTTTTGAATTGATGGGTGTCCCTAAACCAGGGATTTGCAACCTTTGGCCCACAGCCTGCCAGGGTAAGCCCCCTGGCGGTACGGGCTGGTTTGTTGACCTGCCACATCCTCAGGTTCGGCTGATCGCGGCTCCCACTGGCTGCAGTTCGCCTCTCTAGGCCAATGGGGGCTGCGGGAAGCGGTGGCCAGCACATCCTTTGCCTGCGCTGCTTCCCGCAGCCCCAATTGGCCTGGGACGGCAAACCACGGCCAGTGGGAGCTGCGATCGGCTGAACCTGCGGACACGTCAGGTAAACAAGCTGACCCGGCCCACCAGGGGGCTTACCCTGGTGGGCTGCGTGCCAAAGGTTGCCAATCCCTGCCCTAAACTATCTATCACAGGGTGATTGGCCCCTTTAAGAGGAAATGGATCCAGTTCACCTGTGACTAGTTAGCTGCCTCCCAACAGGGCCTGACAGAAGACACCTTGCCTCTATAAAGACCATGGCAGCAGTTAAGAAAAGGGGTATGTAAGAGTTACTTGGAAAGTGCTACATAAGACAGTGATAGCTGGGAGCTTCTTGTGAAAAGAAAGAAATGTAGAAAACTGTTGGGAAAGTGAAGTAGATGGGAGCTGTTGGAAAGAACTGGCCAGATGAGGAAACCCCGAGAAACAGAAGACTCATATAGAAGCCTCAAGGTAAAGGGGAAGAACTAACTCAGTCAGGGTAGGCAAAGCCCATGAACTAGAGAATTGATTCTAGAGGGAAGTTCCCATAAGAAGGGGTAGGACTTGCAAGCAAAGGAGCCTGGGGAATGAAACACTGTGGAGAGTCCTCCAGAGATGTGGCAGCCTGCGCATAGGAATTGGAGAAGAGGGACTGTTTACTCTTGGGTGGGTAGCCAGGTGTAGAGTTTGAAATGCAGCAATCCTCCACCTGCCTTATTTTGGGGGTTTTGAGAACTGTATTACTCAGAGGGATTTGCTGAAGGTTGAAATTCTATTAATAAAGTTATACCTAGAAGCAGGGCTTCACTTAGACATAGAAGGACAATAGTCCTTTCCTGGGTGGGGAAAGATGACCTTCAGGGTGATCCATGGAGGAAAAGATGGGCAACTCACTCAGCCCTGGAGATTGTAGGAGAAACTGAGTGAAGACTAGCCATCTTGGTTGGTTACAGGAGAGTGGTGGTAAGCCCTGTTACATCTTCTCTCAAACTTTGGTATTTGCCTTTCCTGCTTAGGCAGCTAGGTCTGTCTATGTATATGAGGAAAAATGGGATCCTGTACAATCAACATTACTGTGGGGGTTATCCTTCTCTTCCCAGAAATTAAGTAGGATATCTTTTTAAATCTCAATCCAGAGAGTGAGAGTCACAAATATGAAAACTCCTACCAGCAAGTCATTTGACCAAATATAGTTTGGAGAAGATTTATATAGACACTATGGAAAGTTGATTCTAGTTACTACCCTGAGAAGGTAATTAGAGAACACATGCCTCTTAATATGGATGTGAATTGAAAACCACAGACACACTCTAAATGGCTTCTGGATGGCTTACTCAAACTAAGTGGTGTGTGTGTGTGTGTGTATATACATATACATATATATATAATGAGATCAGTGTCGCCAGGGTGAGTCTGGCACGCATATAAAGAGAGGCTTTGGTGTAGAAATTGAGCCTAGATGAATGGGTGAGGAGACAGAGAGAACTACAGCAACTCAATCTGAAAAATAATTAGGTGACAGCAATTATAAAGGCTAATAATGAGTTTAGATACCTTAGCAAGAGAGAAAATAGGAAACCAATTTCAGTTTTAACAGGTTAGACACTATTACACACTTTGAATAGAAAATAATAAAGGAATCCTAGTTGGTTTATATGCATGGCAGTATTTTAAAAGCTATGTAGACAGCTTTATTCTTTGGTATGTACTGTATCTGAAATTAAATGTGTTCTTCCATAATTTATGGCAAAGAAATCAGTACTGGATCTCTTTAAGTCCCCTTAAAAAAAAAGGGGGGGGGGGGTGTTATGTTACCTGTCAAGGTTTAAGTTTCCCGTGTATATAAACTCCAGGAGTTTCTGAAATCCATCAGCCTTCACTTGTGTCTGATCCAAAACCACATTACTGTCAGAGGCATCCTTGTAAAATGCACCAAAGTACTCGCTGAAGGAGGCAAGCACATTTCTGTGAGCTTTGAACTGGAATTCACCAATGACTACCGTGCAGTCACAAAGGAAGCCTGCCTCTCGCTGCTTGTTCAGTCTCTCTAGAAGGTGCTCACAGTGATGGGAATACTGCATTTTGGTAGAGGAATGGAGCGTCTTGGCCTAAAGAAGCAGAGGAACTTGTTTACAACTGTAATTTCATGTATTTCAAACACAGTAAGTTAAGTGGGACAGTGTGTCCAATACTGTTAGCATGATGATCATTGCAGTGCAACTCACTTTAATATAGTGTCCTTTGTACAAAATATAAAAAACAGTGAGAAACGGAGCATTGGATCCCTCTCAGTGTGGGACCTGTTAGTCTTAATGCATACAGAGATAAGGTGTAGGAAGGAAAAGGACACAGTGTGTATGTGTATATATATAAATTTCTCTCTGTCTCTGAAATCTGAACACTAGGTGAATCATTCATTGGTCCAAGTCTATCAGCCTGATGCTTCTACAGAAATGGTCCTGTAACATGTAAAATAACGTTAAAGTTTCTAATTGGTGGAGCATCTCCCTACAGAAACAGATTTTTCCCATTGGACAGATCATGGGAGTGGTTACTAGGACCTATTGAGTTCTAGTGCCAGATCTGCAACAATGTGGCTTTTGGCAAGACTCAACCTTTTTGTGCATAACTTTCTCCAGGTATACAAGGGGGGAAATGTTTACTTATAGCTATGTCGCAGGAGCGCCGTGAAGATCAGAGATCTTATCAACTTTTTTTTTTAATCACTTTCCCTGGCTATACCTGAGTGCCCTGGCTAGGCACTCTTCGTACTTTGCTGTCAGTAGCCGCTGTTTGTGTGGGTCACTCACACAGCAACAAGACAGAAAGGAAAACACCTGTATAAAGCCAGCACAGGTGCCAGGGAGGATGCATCTCACTCTTTTAATTTCTCCTGGCAAGCAGCCTCACTCTCAAGTAGACAGTGCCCCCTCCCCCCGTGGGCTGGGCAGCACTAGGCAGGGCTGCCCCTGACCCAGCGGTGGGGAAGGAGAGCAAAGTGCCCAGCGTAGACGCGGCTTGGCCGAGTCGCAAGGGCCCAGCGCTGCTGCTATTTGATTCTATGGCAGCGGGGGGGAGTAAGGGGGCCCCTGTCCCGTCCCATCCGCCCTCCCAGGCGCCTCCACTCTACCCCTGCTCCTCAGTAAGCTGCCTGGGGCGGTTCCTTTGCCCAGTGCCCGGCCCCCACAGTTACTTGGTTCGGTTCGGTCCCGTCTGTCCCCCCGGCCCTCGATGGTTCGGTCGCATCCCCAATTCTCTCCCCCGACGTCAGCCCCCGCCCTACTCCGAGCCGGCTGGCTCGGCCAGAACCGGTCACTTCGAAGGAGCGGCTGACGCGTCCCTGTCTACACCCACATCTACCCCGGGGTGGTTGGTTCTGTCCTGTCTGCCGCTGCCACCACCCCTCGGGAGCTGGGCGATTTAGTCCCGTCCGCTCCCACAGCCCCCCCCAGACTGGTCGAGTCAGTCCCGCCTGCCCATCCCCCAAGCGGTGGAGCCAGCTGAGTGAGGCCCAGCTGGGGTGGGGGGAAACTGTACACACACCTGAGGAAGGGGAGACCGAGTCCGTTCGCCTCAGGCCGCCATTTTATGATGACAGCACACGCACCGCTTGTCCGCTTCCGTCATGTCACTTCCGGTCTCAGCCTTGGAGGTCTCTGCCCCCATCCACATTCGAGCCAACCAGTCTCCACGTTACGTACGTAACAGGACCTGCCTCCCCCAGTGCACGGTGGGAGATGTAGTCCTGGTAAGGCTGCCCCTCTACTCAGTGCAGGTGATGGGTCATGTGGCTGCCAGAAATGGGCCTCTAACGCCGAGGTCTGGCAGCTCGTGTTACAAAGTCTGGGCAGCTCCGTCCTGTGAGTCTCACGTGTGATTTACAGAGGAACAGGGGTCGAAGCTGCGCATGACCTTAACTAGGTGGGATAGTTTACCAATTACACAACACAATGCAGCCATATCCGTATAGCCCCCACGGAGGTACTCTTATTCTGCTGTCCCAGTGGCTTTTTCAGGTTAGTTTAAACTTCTTCCCAAGCAACACTGAAAAGCGTCTGTCCATAAGGTTGTGTTTTGTTTTGTTTTTTTCAAAATCCACCTACCCCCTTGTAACACTGAAACAAACACTGTATCAGGCAAAGTTATGGGCTTGCCTAGCCCCCCCCTCCCCCCAATCATTACATAATTTATCGACAGCATCTGTGGCTAACCCATAAACAGGAAAAGGCTTTCACAGATCCATTAAGGGAATCTTAATTGGTACAGTCTAGAGTTAATGCAGTTAATTAAATATTTAATTAAGCCAGTAGAATACTCCATTTTAAAGGTTCCGTTTTACTAGATGAACTAAATTAAATTCAGTTTTATTTGCTGTTAAAAATTTTGAGCTGCCTGGCATGTCTCTTCAGTTCCATTGCTTTTGTTACCAATGTCCCTACATTTCACATAAAAATAATATGAATAAGCGACAAACAGTCCTGTGGCAGCTTATAGACTAACAGACGTATTGGAGCATATAAGCTTTCATGGGCAGGGCCGGCGCGCCCACTAGGCGACCCTAGGCGGTCGCCTAGGGTGCCCGGAGCCGGGGGGGCGGGCGGCTGGCCGTGGCTGCCTCCTGCCCTCCTGGCTCCATGGCTGAGCTGGGAGCTGGGGGGGGCGCTGCGGGTTGGGGGGAGGCTGCCGCAGGCAGGGGGCTGAGCTGCCAGCCTGGGGGGGTGCAGGAGCTGCCGCGGGGGGGGGGGGGGGGGTAGGGGAAATGGTTGCCGCGGGGAGGGAGGGGGCGCAGGGCTGGTGCAAGGAAGTTTCGCCTCGGGCGCTAAACTTCCTTGCACCAGCCCTGTTCGTGGGTGAATACCCGAAGTGGCTATTCACCCACGAAAGCTTATGCTCCAATACATCTGTTAGTCTATAAGGTGCCACAGGACTCTTTGTCGCTTCTACAGATCCAGACTAACAAGGCTACCCCTCTGATACTTGACAATAATATGAATGAATTGACAATATTACAATAATTATCAGCGCTAATATTGCCTGTCAAAGGTTCGGACAGTGCATTTCAGGCTAATTGTCTGACAAAGATAGCAAGATACGTAAGCCCCCTATCTGCACTTTAAAGATATGCACAGAATTACAATTTCTTGTTGAAAATCTAACGGACAATTGTATTATAACAATATATATGTTTTAACAATTGTTGCCATTATTATCATTGCAAAGTAACCTATTTGCTACATTAGTTTTATTATTGCTTGCTCTATTATTATTTGTTGTTTACTGAGGACCATCAGTATACTTTGCACCATTTTCTTTACACATAGGAAAATATGGTCCCTGCCCAAAAGAGCATACATGCTAATGCCCCAATCCTGCAAGCGTTTATGCTCGTGAGCAATTTTACTTGAACACAATGGGACTACTCAGAGGAATAAAGCTATGTGTGTATGTGTGTAAACGTTTTGCATGGTCAGAGCATGCATTAGACAAATAATACAATTCAAACAAAGAATGTACCAGCTCTTTCTTTCTTTCTTTCACATTGAAAGGCTTTGCAAAAGAAGTGTTTCTTAAGGAATTATTTGAATAATTAATCAATATCAGAATAATAAAAAATAACACATAATAATTAATACTCTACACTAATTTTTATTTTATGTTATCCATGGAGATCACAGGATGGTACAGAAAGAGTCAACTTTAATGTTAGACAAATTTCATTATTAACAAAGAAAGACTAGCAAAATAATAATCTGTTTAATATTATTCACTACTTTCAGGGCTTTGATATTGCCCTTAGGCTCTTCTCATATATGAGGTATGATATTATTACAAAATACAGGTAACTGAAACCTACAACAGTGCTCAAAACTCATTTAAACTGCTATTTTAAAAGAATCTAACAAAACTATTAATCTGAAAGGATTCCACTAGTGTACATTCAAGTATTAATTTAATTATTTAAAAACAAAACAAACAAACAAACAAAAAACCAGACAGCTGGCTGGTCAATGCTATAAAGCACTTTACTTACTTTTTCGAAGATCTCATCCTGGCAAAATGAAAGGATTAAAACGGTACCAGTCAAAGAGATTTTAAACTGCCCCTTTTGGAAAGGTACACTTTTTTTTCTAACGTAAAAGTACAATGTATTTTTAAAAAGTTTTAAAACACCAATTTAGAGCGAAGGTGTATTTACAAAAACTGTTTCCGCCCGGTTTCGAACCGGGGACCTTTCGCGTGTTAGGCGAACGTGATAACCACTACACTACGGAAACTTGCCTGCTGAAGAGTTTGGAAACTCTCTCTCTTTTATGAATGTGCTGGAGTACCCTGAGTGTTCTAATCACACTTGCAATTTGCGGGATCTTTATTTTACGTTACGCCTGAAACCGGCACATTTGCCGGAGAAGTAATCCCTGCCTAGATTCAGGTGGAGGACATGTGCATCTGACCAGGTCTCCAGGCCCTCAGTGGAGCTCCTAACACAAATATGGGTTAGACTGATGCAAAAATTGCCTGAAACATCACAGTGAAAACAGTTGGGGGGGGGGGGGGGAATGATCGCTCTCCCCGCCACCGCAACAGGGCTCCATGCGACTGCGCTTCCGGAGCATCCACGGTCCCCCTGTGACTCTGGATTAGCCCCTCTGGTCCAAGCACTGTACCCCACTCACCCATCAGGCATGGCACCCTAGCGCCCCGCAGCGGCAGCACCCTCGCCTGGGGACTGCAACAGCTCATTGCTCAGCACCCGCCACCGAGGAGGCAATTAATCGATTCGCCACTGAGCAGACATCAATGTACTCCCCGCGCCCTGCACGTGCACCACACAGCACCCACGTGACCCACTCCACTCGCCCCCCAGCTCCGGGGCAGGCGCAGCACCCCCGCCCCCCTCCCCCCGGCCGGATGCATCACCCCGGGGAGTGTGTTTCATAACCCCTGGTTCCCTCCCGCTCCCTCAACGGGCCTGCAGTGTGCGCCCATCCGCAGCATGCACCATACCCCCCTTTGGGGACTGTCCGCAGCGGGCCTGTGGCTAAGCAGCAGTCTCCTGCTTTTGACACCTACCCAGCCACAAGCGTCAGTCTATCTACTTTCTCCTGTGCTCGGTGCAAAGACCAGCGGCGGGGCTCAACGAGGGCATAATCTTCCTTCCTTGGCATTTTCAAAGGCTACCTAGTTGAAACAGCGACAAAGGGTCCTGTGGCACCTTGTAGACTAACTGAGGTATTGGAGCATAAGCTTTCGTCCACTTCTTCGGATGCAAGCGGTGGAAATGTGAATGTATCTAGTTGAAACAAATACATAGTGCGGGTGGGAGGAGCTTTTATTTCCTGATCAGCATGGTGTTTTTCACGGTACACATACATATTTGCCTTTCTTTGGAGTCACACGCATGCTTCCCCCCCCCCCGCCCCATACCACCATTTATGGTTAATTTTTCGTGTTATAGATTGCATGGTTGGTGGAAGATATTCCTTCAACAACTAGAGTGTATTAAAATTACTATCTGAATTCTAATAAAATATTATTCCTGTAGATTAAGTGACTCAATATTCTTTTAGTACTGTAGTATTAAAGGGAGCTCAGTTTTGGACTACAATGTAAATAACTTTACAAAATCAAAAATCAGTCAAATATTTCTGTTAATTTAAAAAACAAGGACAGTAAAAGCAGGATTTTTTTTTAAATCAGAAATCAAACCGTCTCCCGGTGATGTTTGTATCTAAACAATGCAGCATTGTGTTAGTAAATAGTGGAAGTTATGGCTCTGATCCTGCAATTGGATGCGCATGGCTGGACCCCAATAGCCACCTACATAGACCCAGTTACAAAATCCTGGCCTTAATTTGTAGATCCATGAAAAAAAGAACATTATAGCAACATTGAAGAGGGCAAAATTTCTCATATAAAAAGCTGAAAAGAGCTATAAGAAGAAAAATAAATAGGTTGTATTTATATTAGCAATAACATACCTACAGTGTCTTTAATCCCAAAGAATAACGAATCCCTTTACAAATTTAACAAATTGATATTCAAACTATATATAGGAATCACTTCATTCACCTCAGAAATGCAACCATCTTTGGGATGAAATTCATCCACTGTTTAACAATACCACTCAGTTAAACTTTAGAGAAAGTAAAGAAGACTGTGTCCAGTTAAAACTATATTGGGAACCTAGACTGCAAAATGCAATTCCTGAGTTGGAATTTGTCTTGGACACAATGGTTAACAGCTTGACTCTTACAAAAAGTGTCTTGGACTCTTTAATGACCTCAAATCATCAAGACCTCATATCCCATATGTTAAATTGAGCTTCTAGGACCTGCCTTAGGCAAAAGCAAAATAGGCATCTACTGAGACTTGTGTATTGGGAACCCAGAGAACTAATTCAGTACTCTGTGGATCTGTCCAGCCTCCCTTTCAAGCAACAGAATAAGGAGAGATTCCCCGCCACTGTCCAGAGCAAAGCTTGGGTCTGCCCACGTGATGATGGCAGGTTTGCCAGTCTCAAGGTCCTGCCTGCCCTACAGGCATGTTAGAAGATTTCATTACTGAATCAGAGGGAAAAGTCCCACCACCAGAATCAACACCATCAATTCCCAGGGGTAACTTTCAGATCGTGGGCCTCCCTAGTAGATTATTCTAATTGTTTTAAAAGTATATTAATACAATTTTAAAAATAAAAACCCTACCCCAATCAAATATTTTACCCTAAAAAGGAGGGAGCCCCAGGCATGTTGTTATTGATATTAGTTTTCATGTGGAAGGCAATCAGCTACTACAGTGACAGGTAGCAAGTTAAATCATGGGCTCCAAGCCAGCTCCTCCAACACTCAGGGAGTTTCCCATGCAGGTAGTGAACAGGCTGGACTTTTCTTAGCTTGATAAGGGCTGAGGGGGTGTCTTAGCAACCAGGGCACTACTCCTGTATGTGCCTCTGTCATAATAGGAGGGGATTATCATATGAAGGGGAAGTTGCTGGCCCCCACTACTCCCCAGTGGTCTGAGTGGGAAGTGGCAGGTGGAAAGCCACCTCCTGGGATGGGGGATCTGTTACCAGCTGTGGTTATAGACAATGGCTCGGGCCTGATCAAGGCAGGCTTAGCTGGGGACAAGGAACCACGTTATATCTACAGCAACATAACAGGCCGGCCTAAAGCCAAGTCCGTGATGCTGGGGGCAGGCCAGAAGGACCTCTACATTGGGGATGAGGCGCAGGCCAAGCGGGGGATCCTCTCCATCAGGTATCAGAGAGTGGTGGGGCTAGGCCTGGGGAAATGAGGAGAGCAGGCCAAGGAGCGGGTCCTCTCCACCTGGTCTAAAGAGGGGGACGTGGAAAGATGGAAAGTGGGTAGGAAGCAGGCCAAGTAGGGGGGTCCTCTTCGTTGTGTACCAGGTAGGAAAGGAGATGACAGGGTCCCCTGCCCAAGGTGGAGAAGTGGGTTGGTTTAGTGAAGAATGTGTCCTTCAGGTACTGAGGAGGGAGGAGGAGCCATCCCTGCTCATAAAGGAAAAGCAGGCCAAGCAGGGTTGGGGAGGCCCTGCCATCAGGTACCATTAGCCTTGTGGGAGGGAAGGTTGTGATGCATCAGTTAAGTGGATGCAGGGTGAGCTGGGACAAGAAGGCTGGCATCTGAACAAGGAGGGAGTATTGCCCCAGACAGCAGTCTCCTTTGCAGGCCTCTCCTCATGGAGAGAGTTTGGTACAGGAGGAAGAGTTTTCCTTTGTATCAGTCACTTAAATGTTTGATCATGGAAGGGGCTGCAGAAGGAAACTGTTAAGGAACCTGAAGGGCCTTTTCCAAATGAAAGGCTGTTGCTATTGGCTTTTGCTCTGCACAGACTGATACGGGTATCCCAAAGGCAAACACGAGCGAAGGCCAAACAAGGTCAAAAAGTGGGAGGGAGAGCAAAACAAGGAAGAAAGTAGAGACTAACAGACAGTGGCCTCCCCAGGAATTGAAATGGGGGGGGGGTGTGTGTTTGAATTTACTGGGGGGGGGTCACTAAATCGGCATGTAACTAGTTCACAAAACTGGGGGGGTGGGGAAATTCGGGGGGGGGTGTAGGGAAATCACTGCTAACAGAGGAGGCTGGAAGTGTGGAAAAGAAGGGAAGGGGGCCACAGAAACAAAGAGAGAGAGGGTAGAGACAGAGAAAGATGCATCCCAAATTCTGTGCAGTTCGACTGCTGCAGCTTTATGCACGTTTGCAGCCAGTGTGAAGGTTTCCAAAGGGCATGGGGATGTGTGCAAAACAATCTCTTCTGACATGTAGCTGCATTAGTGCATTTGGGTATGAAAGCGACATTGCAAACACCTATTATGCTTGAAACACACCTCATGTCCACAGACAAAAGCAGTTGCAGGAGTGTACTGCTGCAGTTGTCCTTCCCGAGCACCATTGTATCTTGCATCACCCTGCCCCATTGCAGTGCTAATGTGACAGAAAATGCTGTAATTGCAGCCGCACCTTTTCATAGGCCTACACTGCAGCTACACACAATAACACGCTACTGCTCTTGTAATCTCTTTAGCAGTCGCAATGTACAGTGTTTCTTGTATTTCAAACTATAATTCCTGTGATAAATTACTGACGCTTCTATTATTTTTACACATTAGAGTTTTCTGCTTAATAAGGTGTGCTGCATTCAATTTTCGCAGTTTTCTTGTTTAAAAAAATAGAGAAGCTTCCATAAAGCATGTGCTACTTTGTATATTGAAATACACTGATTTATACAGTTCCAGTTTTCTTTTAAATGGTATAGCACTTCTCCAGTTATGGATAACTCCTACAAAACACTGCTTTAGGGACCTGTGCTGGAAACATTGCACCCATTTTACAGTAGAAGTACAATGATTGTAAGGAGTGGTGTGACATGCTGAACAGTTTTATATTAGCCAAGATGGCTAGTTTGTGGACACACTACCCTATTACAATTTACAACAGTTCCACAGGAACCACTGTAAAATATAATGGTGCTTTTCTCTGATGTAGATAAAGCTATTGATTGACAATGCACCTACAAATAGGTGGGAAGGTTGTGTAGGGCGTAGTAGCAGGAAGAGGAATGAGAGGAGAGAATAGGAAAAGTTCTGGGTTAGGAGAAGAAGAATTCAAGGGATCTGGTGGTGAGAAGGAAGCACTAAAAGAAGAAAAATAAAAATTGGAGAGAATGAAAAGAAAGAACAGACTGGAAAATTGGACACAATGAAGAGTTAAAAAGGAGACAGAAAAAGGAAAGACAAATACATAGATCTCTCAGGGCTTGTCTAGACTAGCTTACCAATTAGTTCAAATTAGCAAATGTGAGTGTAAAGTGCTAAACTAGATACTCCACAGACATTTTTTTTCTGGATACAAATGTTTACACTTTACTTTAGGACTTAGCCCAGGGTAAACTACAAACAACCAATTCCCACAAATTAAAACAGGACTACAAACTCTAGACTAGACAAACCCACAACCTCTCTCTGCAGGATTGGAATTTAAAGACAAAGGTTACTAGCACTTTATTACTGCAAAGAAAAGCTGAATGTGAAGACTGGGCTCTCTTTGGTGTGGTCTATGCAGAAACTTGGACTAATATAATTAAACTAGTTTTAATGAATACCTTTTGTTATTTCCATGCAATTCACACACACACACACACTCGCACACACACACATGCACACACACACACACTCACTCTTTACATGGAATAACAAAACATGTGAATTAAAACCTTAAATTGATGTAGGCTGAGTCTACACTACAGGGTTATGCTGCTATAGTCTCGGTAATGTAGACATGGTCTGTTTGTTCTCTCACACAGTCACATGCAATACACACAATACCCAGTTGAACCCTTTGCCTACATGGTGCTAGTTTCTGGGCAGACTCTATTAGGCTTCGTTTTAGGTGCGGCCTCTTAAATGACTCTTACCACTATCTTAAGTGAAGGGAGTGTTCACACATCAATCTCAATGAGTTTTTAACTCAACCCATAACAATGCTTCACCAAGAGCATAACATTATTATGAGGCAAATTTCTGTGTAGACCAGCCCTTCTTGTGTCTCCAGCCAGCCAGCCTGAAACAACTTTAGAGAGCTACAAAGTGCTTCTTTTCAGTGTTAACACCAAGGGCTGTGTAGGGCCAGATTCTCCATGCACTGCAACTTGTGCCAGTTGAAAAGGAGTGCATAATAGGTGTAAAATTCTACTAAATTAGAATAGTAGCATTTTGCACCCACTTTGTATTCACTAAGCTCTGGTGTAAATGACTGCACAAGATGCAGACCAACAGAGAATCTGGTCTTCAGTTTCTGCCTACCACTGCTAATGCTCCACTGGCATTAGCAATGTTGGGAGAACTACCATTGACCACTGCCACCAGCGGTGTTTTAAACACCTTGTAATCTAGCCCTGTCCAGATCAGAATTAATCAACATGGTGCTTAAAACACTGCCAGCACCCTGTGTATGCTAAGGCCCCAATGCTGAAGGTGAATTTTTGCAAGATTTCTCTAGTGAAGACAAGGCTAGTGTCTGGGACTTCCAAAAATCTTTAATCATTTTTCTCTACCCATTACACCAGGGATGGCCAACCTATGGCTCCAGAGCCATATGCGGCTCTTAAAAAGTTAATATGCAGCTCCTTGTATAGGCACCGAATCCGGGGCTGCAGCTATAGGCGCCAACTTTCCAATGTGCTGGGAGGTGCTCACTGCTCAACCCCTGGCTCTGCCACAGACCTCGCCCCCTCCCCTGAGCCTGCTGTGCCCTTACTACTCCTCCCCCCGCCCCCCAGCCTCCTGCAAGCCACGAAACAGCTGCAGAGAGGAAGGAGGAGGAGGCGCTGATTGGGGGGCTGCTGGTAGGTGAGAGACACTGGGAGCGGGTGTGGGGAGCTGCTGGGGGGCTGCTGATATATTAATGTGGCTCTTTGGCAATGTACACTGGTAAATTCTGGCTCCTTCTCAGGCTCAGGTTGGCCACCCCGGCTTTACACTCTCTATATTTGTTGAGTGCTATCAGAAAGTAAGGTAAATCTTCTAGCTATTAATCTACTGGATTAATTTTTGAGGTCTGGCAGAAGAAATACTCCCACAATAATGTTTAATAAACATACATTATCAATAATGAAATTAATAAATTGTAAATGATTCATATTGAACTTTTCAGTAATATTTTAAAAATCATGTTTAGATACTTTTTAAAATGTAGATCCTAATCCTGCAATGTGTTACATCCCTTCTTAGATGTGCTGAGAGTTAAGGATGTTCAGCAGCTCCAGGAGGCAATCAACAACTTTCTTGAGCCCAGGCCATTATTTTTTTATTTTTCAAGGAAACACTTGTGACTTAGAGTTTTATATACAGTATACTTCATGAAATGCTATACTTGGGAAGCACCAGACAAGGGGAACCTGGTGAATGCTGGGGTTGTGGGCATGGTGACTATGGTAGGAAAATGCTGCCTTTGTTTTTCATCTGTTTGAACTGCATGTAGGTACCCAGTGGAACATGGGATTGTCACATCTTGGGCGGACATGGAGGCTGTGTGGAAGAATGTCTATGAACATGACCTGAAGATGAAGGCAAGTGAGCGGCCAGCCCTGTTCACCGAGGCACCGCTCAACCCACTGGTCAATCGAGAACATATGACAAAGATTCTCTTTGAGCGCTTTGAGGTACCAGCCCTTTATGTGGCCATCCAGGCCGTACTGGCACTCTATGCGTCAGGCCTTACCACGGGCTGTGTGATGGACTCTGGTGATGGCGTTACCCACACTGTACCTATCTTTGAGGGCTACTGCTTGTCCCATGCCGTTCTCCGGCTTGACCTGGCTGGCCGTGACCTTACAGACTACCTGATGAGAATCCTTAAAGAGAGCGGTGTTTCCCTGGTCAGTACAGCTGAAAGGGAGATTGTACGAGACATGAAGGAGAACATGTGTTATGTGTGTCTGTATCCAGAGGAGGAGATGGCTAAGAAACCAAGTGAAGTAGAGAAATCTTACAGGCTGCCTGATGGGCAGGTTATTAAAGTCCAGAATCAAAGGTTCCGCTGCCCTGAGACCCTTTTCTGCCCATCTAATATTGGCATGGAGGCCCCAGGGATTGACAAGCTCTGCTTCAATACCATCATGAAGTGTGACATTGACCTGAGGACCAACTTTTACTCCAACATAATCCTGTCTGGTGGTTCCAGCCTCTTCCCTGGCCTGGCTGAGCGCGTGACCAAAGAGTTAATGCGCATGGTCCCCAGTGACACTGAGGTGAAGGTCATGGCTCCCCCTGACAGGAAGCTCTCTGTTTGGATGGGGGGCTCCATCCTCTCCTCCCTCTCTGCCTTCCAGCAAATGTGGATTACCATGGCTGAGTACAGGGAAACTGGGCCTAACATAGTGCATAGAAAATGCTTCTGAAATCCAGTTGTTTTAAAAAGAATCTAACTGAAAGTGTTGTGGGAAAGAAAAGAACCTCAAATTATAGTAACCCCAAAACTCTAGGAGGCCTATGCCTGTAGTATTTGTTTGGTGAAAGACTAATAAAAATCATGACTCTGGGTGTGCTTGTTCTAGAATATATCTTTATGAATATATATAAAATGTTTTGGATTTCTAGTGAGAGTTCCTTACACAAGGACAAAACAGTGCAGAAAACAAGTGAAGTAGATGAAAGTGACAATTTTACAACACGGCTTTTGAAATCTTATCCCATTATTACTGAACGTATGTATAAGAGTAATATCCTCACACTTTCTAACAGACATTTCCGTTACTAAAATGTAATATCGAGCAGGAAATAACTGAGGGACACATGCCGTTGCAATGTTATTATGCACATATTTAGTAGATTATTTTTCTAGTGAGACCTAGTTGGAAGAGAGATATTCACAGAACAGAAACTCCTCTCTTTTGAGGTATGACCACAAAATAGAGATCCACTTTGTTTTCCTTTGTGTGGAAGTAAGGCCAGACTAAAGGCCTGCCTCATTAGGGAAAATTCTCCCTAGAATAGGGTAGAGGAGAGAACTCTGGCCATGTGGATTTGATGCCTATGTTGAAGAGACAATAGCCTCTCTGGCCATAGGGATGTGGTGCCATTGGAGTGTGTGGGTTTTGTGGGGGCAATTGCGGGGAGAACAGAACAGGTTTCCTGGCCATGTGACTTTTGTGCCTCTGGAGCAGGTGACCTAAGAATATTACAAGCTGGCCACCGTATATAGTACTGCTGCTAGAACTGGGGCGGGCTCGAAAGAAAAGAGACTCTTAGACCACGTGTTTTGCTTGTGGGCGGAATCAGGCATTTCCAATCTCCCGCTAGTGACACCATTCCCCATCCGTGCCCCGCCGAGCCAATGGGAATAGAGGAGACTCCCGCTAGCCAATCCATGCGCGGGAGGGCGGGGCGGTGGAAGGTATATAAGACCCGCGGCCAGGCAGGCCCGACCGCTGCGGCGGCAGGGGGGGGGCTCAGTCTTTCTAACCCTAAGCGAAACGTGGCCCCCTCCCCGCTGCAGCCGTCCGCTGTTTTACTCGCTGACTTTCAGCGGACGGGGGGAGCGGGCGGAGACACCAACCAAAAAACGTCAGCGAGGGGCCCTCCCCTCCCACGCCGACCCGGGCCTGCGGTGGGGCCCGCCAGCGAAGTCCCCGGCGCCCCGCCCCGGTGAGGCCGCGGTCAGCCGGCTCGCGCCACTGCTGCCGCGAAGAGTTCGTCTCTGTCAGCCTCGGGGGCGGCCGGGGTGGAAGGGCGGGTCCCGAGCCGGTCGGCCGGGAGAGCAAACGTGAGCAGCAGCCCTTGCGCCACCGCCCGCCCCTGAGCTGTGGGGCCCGCGGTCGGGCCTGCGCTCAGACACGCCGAGCCGGGGGCGGGGCGGCCCAGTGCCGAGGGTGGCCCGTCCCCTGCAGCCGCCGCCGCTTGGCCGCGTTCCCGAGGGGGCCGCGCGAATCTGCGCCGGGCTCCGTCTGCCTTGAGGAGGCGGGCCCGCTGTGCTGCTGGGGCCCTCGGCCGACGATGGGCGGGAAGCGGTTTCTCCCCCCCCGAAACTCGCGCCCGGAGCCCCGCTCCGTGACCCCCTCCTCTCCCCCCCCCCGAAACTCGCGCCCGGGGCCCCGCTCCGTGACCCCCCTCCTCTCCCCCCCCCGAAACTCGCGCCCGGGGCCCCGCTCCGTGACCCCCTCCTCTCCCCCCCCCCGAAACTCGCGCCCGGGGCCCCGCTCCGTGACCCCCCTCCTCTCCCCCCCCCCCCCGAAACTCGCGCCCGGGGCCCCGCTCCGTGACCCCCCTCCTCTCCCCCCCCCCCCCGAAACTCGCGCCCGGGGCCCCGCTCCGTGACCCCCCTCCTCTCCCCCCCCCCCCCCGAAACTCGCGCCCGGGGCCCCGCTCCGTGACCCCCTCCTCTCCCTCCCCCCCCTGAAACTCGCGCCCGGGGCCCCGCTCCGTGACCCCCCTCCTCTCCCCCCCCGAAACTCGCGCCCGGGGTCCCGCTCCGTGACCCCCTCCTCTCCCTCCCCCCCCGAAACTCGCGCCCGGGGTCCCGCTCCGTGACCCCCTCCTCTCCCTCCCCCCCCGAAACTCGCGCCCGGGGCCCCGCTCCGTGACCCCCTCCTCTCCCTCCCCCCCCGAAACTCGCGCCCGGGGTCCCGCTCCGTGACCCCCCTCCTCTCCCTCCCCCCCCTGAAACTCGCGCCCGGGGTCCTGCTCCGTGACCCCCTCCTCTCCCTCCCCCCCCTGAAACTCGCGCCCGGGGTCCCGCTCCGTGACCCCCCTCCTCTCCCTCCCCCCCCAAAACTCGCGCCCGGGGTCCTGCTCCGTGACCCCCTCCTCTCCCTCCCCCCCCGAAACTCGCGCCCGGGGTCCCGCTCCGTGACCCCCCTCCTCTCCCTCCCCTCCCGAAACTCGCGCCCGGGGCCCCGCTCCGTGACCCCCTCCTCTCCCTCCCCCCCCGAAACTCGCGCCCGGGGTCCTGCTCCGTGACCCCCCTCCTCTCCCTCCCCCCCCAAAACTCGCGCCCGGGGCCCCGCTCCGTGACCCCCCTCCTCTCCCTCCCCCCCCGAAACTCGCGCCCGGGGCCCCGCTCCGTGACCCCCTCCTCTCCCCCCCCCCCGAAACTCGTGCCCGGGGTCCCGCTCCGTGACCCCCCTCCTCTCCCCCCCCCCCGAAACTCGCGCCCGGGGCCCCGCTCCGTGACCCCCCTCCTCTCCCCCCCCCGAAACTCGCGCCCGGGGTCCCGCTCCGTGACCCCCCTCCTCTCCCTCCCCCCCCGAAACTCGCGCCCGGGGTCCCGCTCCGTGACCCCCCTCCTCTCCCTCCCCCCCCGAAACTCGCGCCCGGGGTCCCGCTCCGTGACCCCCCTCCTCTCCCTCCCCCCCCGAAACTCGCGCCCGGGGCCCCGCTCCGTGACCCCCTCCTCTCCCCCCCCCCCGAAACTCGCGCCCGGGGTCCCGCTCCGTGACCCCCCTCCTCTCCCTCCCCCCCCGAAACTCGCGCCCGGGGTCCCGCTCCGTGACCCCCCTCCTCTCCCTCCCCCCCCCGAAACTCGCGCCCGGGGCCCCGCTCCGTGACCCCCTCCTCTCCCTCCCCCCCCAAAACTCGCGCCCGGGGCCCCGCTCCGTGACCCCCTCCTCTCCCTCCCCCCCCGAAACTCGCGCCCGGGGCCCCGCTCCGTGACCCCCTCCTCCGCCCCCCAACTCAGTCTCAGGGCCTCGCTCCGTGACCCCCTTCTCCCCCCCCGAAACGTGTGCCTGGGGCCCCGCTCCGTGACCACCTCCTCCCCAACGCTCGTGCCCGGGGCCTTGCTCTGTGACCCCGGCCCCACCAAATACGTGCCGGGACCCCACTCTGTGATCCCTGCCCCACCCTGCTCTGTGAGTCTCCCCCAAACAAGTTGGGGGCCCTACTCTCTGACCCTGCCCCCCAAACTGTCCCCTGGGGCCCTGCTCCATGACCAGGGCCCTGCTCTGGGACCCCAACACGTGCACAGGGTCCTGCTCTGTGGCCCCCCAAACACCCATGATCAGTTACTCTTCTCCTTCTGGCCCCCTCCCCGCCAGGAACACAGGGCTGTGCTCTTTGACTCTTCAGGCTTGGTGGTGTGTGAGTATGGCAAGAAGGGTCACAGGTTGGCTGTGTGTGTGTTTGAGGGAGATTGGTGAATAGCAGGGCCAAAGCATGGTAAACAGGTTGTTGGGAGAAGGGAGGTTCACAGAGACCCAATTTCATTATCTGTGGACTTGCTGGACTCAACAGGAGATCTGCAGGTAAAAGCAAAAGTAGGGATTCTGGGGCCTTGAATGTTCAGCCTCTCTTAGAGGAGAAGCCTCTTTTTGTCCAGGAATAAAAAAGTCAGACTGAGAGTTGATTTCAGTTCACTTGCCCATCAATCTTGCTGTGTAGATTTTTAATTTTTAAGTGCTGCAACTCATACACGCAGTGATACTCAGACTGAGGCTTGTGATATTAAAACACTGATTTAATTATGAAGCAATCTAAATTATTAATCTATCAGATTGCTGTTACCATGCTATTAAACAATTGCAGTTGATAAAATAATACGTGGTCAGTCATTTCGCTGTGAGAATCTCTATATAAAATATGAATATATAGTACTATTGTACATGAAACAATGAATTCACACTGTTGTGGCTCTTTTGATCTCTAATTTGGCTTCTGAATCGCTGAGGTCTAAGTATCACTGACATGGAGGCTAATTGTGGGAGAAACACAACAATCCTGTCTATACAAGCACAAAGGAAAACTGTCTGCAAATAATGTCCTGGGTTGTGCAATGGGAGGCGTGATAAGTGTGTAGGAGAAAGTGTTCAGGCTTGTCTAATTTACCTCTTTGTTACAGACCCTGCCTAAGCAAAACCCAGGCTATGTCCACACTGGAAGCAGCGTGGCAGCTGTACTGCTGTAGTGTAGACACTACAGTGACAGAAGGAGTTTTGCTGTCACTAGTAAACCCGGGATCCCCTCAAGAGGGGGTAGCTGTCAAAGGAAAAATTCTTGTCAGCCTCCTGGTGTCTATACCAGGCCTTAGACTGGATTAACTACATATCTCAGGGCTATGAATTTTTCACACCCATATGAGTGATATAACCAGGTCAACTAAAGTTTTAAGATCATATTTTGGATGAATATGCGTATCTTAGGCCATGTTTACACTATGGGGCTATACTGTGCTGGCATAACCCCAAAGTGTATATGCAGCCTACGCTGACGGAAGGGGTTTTTCTTTTTGTGTGAGAACGCCACCTCCCTAAGTGACTAGCTATCTCAACCTACATTTTAAGTGTAGACTAGGCCTAAAACTCAGTGCAGGCCTAACTGCATGGTATACTCGCAGTTTAGTAACTTAATTGATGTTTGACCAGCACCACCTAGTGGCTGTTTTCTTTCTTTACATGTAAAATGGGGGTAGAATAAGGCAGAGTGGAGTGAGTGGGGGAAATGCGTGCTCCATTGCTAAAGGAAAAGTAAGAAAGCTGTGTGTGTGTCTTATGCATTAGTAAAAGAAAACACATGTTTGTGTTTTGATAGAGGTTATGTATAACACTTCTAATGAATTTGTTCTTACTAAAAATATAAAGCTCTACAACCCTTTACCATTGTCCTGTGGTCCAATTTCTTAGTTCAAAGTAACTGCTTTACTCATTGTTACTTGATAAGTTTGGAATAACATCTTTTTTGTTTTCTCATCTATAACTTTAGTTTAACATCTATCAAATATTGCTTTTGGGACTTGCTGCTAACCAAAGAGAAGGCAAGATTACTTCATGCTCAACAAAACATCCTAAAGTAAAATATTTTCAAGTAAGGGTTCCTACCCTTCTGTCCTTCAAGGCTCTCCCTCACCTTTCCTTTGACAGCAATTAAATAGAATTGAATGGGGTTCCTACCTGAAACTACACAAGTGTCAGTCCTTGCTTGATGATGTTCATTGCTATAAGACGCTTTCCTAGAAACTAAACATGTCTCTCAATAGTTGGACTCCCCTCTGCAAAAAAACCTCTCTTCTTTTTTCTCCTTTCAATTCTCTTATAAGTTAAAAGTAAGCAGGGAACAGCTCAAGGTACAGCTGTTCAGTCTTATGTTTAAAAATAATAGAATATCAGGGTTGGAAGGGACCTTAGGAGTTCATCTAGTCCAACCCCCTGCTCAAAGCAGGACCAATCCCCAATTTTTGGCCCAGATCCCTAAATGGCCCCCTCAAGGATTGAACTCTCAACTCTGGGTTTAGCAGGCCAATGCTCAAACCACTGAGCTATCCTTCCCCCCATGCCTTTTTGTCAAACAAATCTAGCACTAGATGAAATAATTACCTCTAGATGTGCCATTGGTCAAGGTAGGGGAAAGGAAGATGGCAAGTGCCAAAATGCAAAACTGGATGGAAAGACGGGTCCAGAGGAAAGAAGTGGATCCTGCCAAATGCCCTAGGACCATCTAAGGTGAAATTAGAGAAAAAAGTCCACAATTAAATATACTTGACTGGAAGTCCCAGTCTGGCCAGGATCTAATGCCTAAGAAACAACCCTTGGGTTGATTTACTGGTTGGGCTGGATGTTTTATAAATGAAAATGAATAGGGCAAGAAGTGATCAAGTACTTGGGGCCTAGGTGATGGTAGGCTTTATGGTGTTAGTCGTAGCTTGCAGAGGTAGATGTAATTCCTATGCAAAGGAGTGAAATCAGCCATGTGCTGCAATGATTGCAGCCTCCAGATCAGTTGCATGGAAAGCTCTGTGTGTGCATTGCTGTTGGCTAGCCTGGGTATGGCAGTGGCAGTGAGTGTGGTGAGATCTTTGTATAAGAGAAATGAGTGAGCCTCAAACACATGCTGGAGTCGACTACTTTTGCAGCATCTCTAGAGAGCAGTCAAGAGACCAACCTTGAATATTCCTTTTCTCCCTTTCCCCAGGTGCTGCATCTGTCTGGCCAGCAGGGGTGTGCTCCCTGAATAACTGGGTATTCTCAAAATCCCTGAAAATACTCCCACTTGGCTCTGAAAGTCACCTGTTGTACTTGGTTTGAGTTTGTCAGCTGTCTCACCAACATAAATATGTTGGCTAGACAGTTTAATAGCTAAGAGCTGGTCCATATAGACCAGTAAAAAGATCTAGAATTGTGTCTGCATATTGATACCACCATCCACCACCCCAGGATCTTCTGTGGCATTCTGAACAGCAAGGGAAAGAAAGGAGCCTTGTAGACCACAGAAGGGAAGAGGATAACATTCTGGTTTCAACAATTTTAAATAATATTGGAAATTTTACAGAGTTAGTTATCCACTTTTTTTTTTTAATTCTTAGTCTCCTACTCTTACTATATTTAATTTGGTTTTCCAGATCTTCAGTCCAGCATGTGAAAATAGCACTGGGGCAAATCTATTCCTTGTGTACCTCATTTTAATGGAATTTACAAATTATTTACAAATTTCAGGGAACTTAGGTCTTTATGAAACTGGGGACTATAACTCCAATTTTACCTCTATTCGTTTGTACAGCAGCAAGCAAAGTTTTGTGTGAGATGGCTGCCTTGGGGCCTTACTACTGATGATTCTACAAAAAAATAATCAGGGGGAAGATTCAGCTATTGCGGTTATGCTGCCTTCCCAGCTGCACTAGTGCTTTACCACAGAAATGGTTCGAAAGAGCACTGCTGTGGCTTTTTGGGAATCAAAATAACTGAAGCTCTCAGCAAGTTTTCCTCCTAAGAGCTTAAAACTATTTGTAAGTGGTAGCCACCACAGAAAGTGAAGGAAATCACACTTGATAGTTCTCCCCTTGATGAAATTCAACTGGTACCAAGCAGTAGCCCCTGTGAGAGTGAGCAGCTTGGGGAAGCAGGTCTGTAATGGTGTCATCCCTTGCTTCACTACATGTTTCAAGTTTTAAATTCTTTTTTTAAAGCATAACTTATTTTATGACTTATTTAACACTTGTGTACAGTGCCATATGTACACTTGCTGTGTGTAAAAAGAATAAAGACATGATCCCTGCTTCGAGGACCTCATAATCTAGGATAGGTATGACATGATGTGATACAAGGAGAAAGAACATCACTCAAGGAGGGGAAAAGGATTTACATACAATAAGGTTATGAAGTTGCTTTCATAAGGTTTGCATCATGTTAAGATTTAATTTTAAAACATGGCCCCACTGTGCCTGGTGATTTATGCATGGAGGTTCCACTTCAGGCAGATGGGTAGCTGCCTTTGGTATTGTCTCTTTTTACCTTGGCGCGTTCTCCATAGTGGCAGGGAGATGCTGTGGCTAGAGGGCAGACTATGGGAAATGTTCCCCATCGCTCCACTGGCCCAGAAAGAACAGCCTGGGGCTGTTAAATTTCCTTGAGAGACATTCTATGTGGCAAGACACCCCTTTCCTCTTTCAGGATAGTGGAAGTGGCCATGCTGCTGCCAAGGATCTGGAGGAGGAAAGGGATCAGAGAGTTGTAAGTGCAGAGTGCTGCACAGATGGCCCTCTCCTCCTATATATCCCCCAAGAGCTGTGTGGTTCTTGAACGGGCCGCAGAAGTTTTGAGGCATTGAGACATCAGTTCTCAGTAAAAGAATTTGGAGAAAACTCTGTGATAGGCACCCCATAGCATTTCTTTCCTTCTGTGGGTTTGTCACATGCAAGCACAAACTGGGCCTTTATTTTCAATTAAAAAAATAATTGAATTTACTATTTAAATAGGTTATTATGGGAGGAATGGTAGAAAGAGGGGAGTTTGGAGGAGACACTGCCCAGAGGCGTTGTTGGGTCTGGTAAAAACATGAATCCAGTTAATTTCTTAGAAGCAGCCCCTCAGCTGGCCTGCATAAAAATGGTAAATTTGCTGAAGTGCATCGGGTAAGAGGAATAACAATGCAATAATATAAAAAGTCTCGGGTAGGTGGGGCTCGTCAGCCTTGGAAGGCAGCCCACCTAGGAGAAGGAGAACTCTGATTTAAAACCTCCGCTGCCTTGTGGCAATACCCACTCATGGGAAAGGCTAAGGGAGTCAACCCTGAAACCAAATCCGGTGTCGGAGTCCCGATGGCGGTCTGACATTGTCCTCAACGTCATTCCGGCAACTCCTGCGACGCCACTGGTGCCAAGTTGTATCGTTATTGTCTTTCCCTTGGATCCATCAGTTGCGTGGAGAGGGGGGTTCTGCTGCATGGGCAACAGCTGTTCCTCCATATCACCCTGCCCTGGCTTGTGCCCTGGAGAGGACACTCCAGCTGGCGCATATCCATCGTCTCTCGAGACTAACGGACGCCAACAATATAGAAAGGACAGTAAAAACAGCAGGAATGTCTCAGACTGTAGAAGACCTGAAAATGCTATAACACAATGAATCTTGATGGCCCTGAAGAATTTATATGTGCTGTTTAGTTTGAGACACAAAAGTATGCACATTTACCCCTCTATTTTTAATATGCTCTTGGCTGCATGTTTTGCAATATATTTTGGTTTTGTCTGTGGTTCAGTGGATAGAACACTGGGCTGGAGACGGGACCTATATTCTATGCGTGGGTCTGCCACTGACTTTATGTGACTTCAGTCAAGTCTCATAATCTCAGTTCCCCTATCAGTAAAATATTAATAATAATGCATAACCACCTAAGGGTTTATCTATATGCAGAAGCTGCACAGGTTTAGCTAAAATTCAAGTAAACTGAAACTTGTGTGTGCGCATGTGTGAACTCTCCTATTAGTTTAAAATTAGCTATATTGGTTTAGTTTGTGCCTGTAAATTTACTGACACAAGCTAAACCAATATAAGCCAGGTTTAACTCATATAAAAGTGGTGTCCACACATAAAGTTGTACCAGTTAAAAATCGGTATAAAATCACACCTTTAGTAGGTAAACTGGTACAACTTTTTGTGTAGACCTTGCCTAACAGTGAGATCTATGCTTTAAAAATACTATATAAGGGCTGCTTGTTAATATTTATTTTTATAGTAAAATAAAATTCCAATAAAATATATATATTTTTAAAAACTAATATATATGTGGTTGTGTAAGAAAATGAAGGTAGAGTTTAAACTGAACTACAGTATTAAGTCTAACAAAACAGCTTGATGTTACTTGTGAAACAAACAAAAAGTGTCCTGATGAGGAATACTAGTTATGAAAGAATGAATAATTGTTTTATTTAAAGATTGTTTAACTACTGATGAATCTGGCTAAACATTAATAGAACTTAACCTAGTCCTGTTCATAGACTAATCTAAGGGTATATGGAAATTTTTACAATGTAGGTGTGATGTCATATATACAGGTATGAATCAGCAGTGGGAGAGAGGTAGCTTTCTTAACCATTGTATTAATTTTTGGAAATAATCTTTATATGTAAAATGTGATTCAATCAAATCTGCATAACTAATAAAAATAGGAACTGAAACACATACTGGCTTTTCATATTTATATATACCTTTTTGCTTTGCAAAGATCTGCATTTTCAAGATAACATGCTTGATTCAGGAAATTGAAGCCAGAGGGATGGATGTGTCATTCAAAGTCTCAAGAATTCTCTGGTCCCAGTAGGTCCATTATGCTATGAGTTGTGCAGGTTCTCTCAGTTCACATTAATCTTTTTTTCTGTGGATTGCTGGGTTTTTTGTTTGTTCTGTTTTGGTCCTTGAATTACCTAATTACATTGTCTTTCATTAATCCCGTATTTACTGTTTAGGTGTTATTTGGAAAAATATGAATTTGTAACAAAAAGTAATGAAATGACTTAAATGCTTTTACTCTAGCCAATTGAAATTAAGTAAAATAAAATAAAAATACTATTGTATCTGTATAAAACCTAGTAACTTCGGTCTTCAAAGTGCTCTGCAAACATAAGTATTGTTCTTGCTCTACTGAGGGAAAACTGAAACTCAGTGAAATCCTGGCTCCATTGAATTCAATACAAAACTCCTATTGAATTCAATGGGGCCTGGATGTTGTCCCCAGAGAATTCATAGACTCCTGATGCCACATAAGTCAGTCCCAGAGCGAGTATTAGAACTCAGGAGTTCCTGTTGCCCAGGCCACTAGACCAAGTTGCCTCTCTGGGTGAAATTCATCCCTGTACAGAGTACTAACAAGGTCTATGCATGTTTGTGAGACTTCAGTAGTGTGTAAGCTTTGCACAGGCAGCACAGGGATGTATTGTTTCCTATGTGATCACTGTTTGCTGCTAACAAAACAAAATAAGTTCAGGATCAGGACTCATGTTATCTAGAAATTATCTGCTTCAGTGGGGTTTCAGCTTTTGAAGTCAATGGTAATTAAGAGTACCCAGTTTTATGTGCACAAAAAAAGCAACCATGGACATTCAGCTCCTAGCTGTATCAGCCCCTAATATAATAATGGTTTAGGAGCAGAACTATATTTTTCTTCTCCATTTTGAACCATTCTGGACAGTTATGCAGATTTCTATTTAATGAGTTTCTTTCCTATAACTTTTTAAGTCTTCGTTTTTACTTTTTAAATCAGTGCTACAAAGCAAGTTTGTCCTAGATATACTGTACGTCTTGGCTGATCCATCGTATATATTTTGAACAGTAGATGGCAACATCCATTCACCTGTAGCAAAAACCCAACACAAATATTCAACACATTACACAACCTAATGCACACGTCTGAAAATATCAATAGTGTGAAATAGAATCATTCTTAAAATGATTTACAGTTGTAGATTCAAAGTGAAACAATTTATATGAGCCCTGATATACTATGATTGTGATTATTTGTTTTGCAACTCAAAAAGGGGTTACAGTGAAATTGCAGTCTGCAATTGTTGCAGATTCCTAGTTTTTATACTGATTAGATGGATGTTTGTTAAGCTTTGCAGCAGGACATCACTGTGAAACCTCCATTCCTTAGCAGTGGAAGTATGGAATAAGCATATATTTTAATATATACTTCCGTTAAACTTTGTAAAAGACAGTGTTTGAGCACCTACACCTGATTGCAAGCAAGATGGTTAATAGGTTTGTCTCAGATATCAGTTAAACTTCATAGTTTGCATTGTGCTTAGAAAATGTGCAAAATGTGCTTACCACCCAATATGGAGAATATGATTTCTAGACCTTTAACGTTAGGATTTACCTTGAGACGTAAGAGTTTCAAATCCTGGCTCCGTTGAAATTAAACTCCCGTTGACTTCAAAGAGGCCAGGATTTCACTCAATATGATTAATAATTTGTTCAGATACCATGTACCTAAATAGACAATGGCCAAAATTTTCAAACCTGTGTACCCAAAGTTAAGCTCCTAAATCTTTGTTTAGGTACCTAAATATGAATAGCCTGATTTTTAAAAAGTGCTGAGTACCTGCAGCTCTCATTGACTTAAGTGATTTTTTTTATTGCTCAACATTTCTGAAAATCGGGTCATTTTATTTAGTACTTAATTTTTCAATTTTTTCATATTTAAGCCAATGCAGATATATATGTTTCAATTTCTTTTACTGTTTAAATAATTTCACTCTTTGATTCTGTGGAATATCTGTTGCCCAGAGTTACAACCACTTCACAGCATTGGTTTTCAGTTATAAAATTTCCAATAGTTCTCATGAATTATTGTAATAATTAATGTTCTGAGCAGACAACAGGTCTCAAAAATAGCAGTTTTATTGAGAAGATGACCAGACTCTTGTGCGGTGGTGGTATACTGAATTATGGATCATTCACAGAAGTGATAATATTGTGTTGGTGACATTTTTTTCTTTAAGATTTTGTTTCTTTTTTATGCATATCTGGGTCAAGTGAATTGTACTGTTGAATGGTTAGCTCTGATCTGTGAGGGGAAAAGTATGGTACAGAGGATAGGGGATTAGACAGGGAATTAGGAGATGTAGGGTTTGGTCCCAGCTATTCTGTTGAGTCCTGTTGTACCCTCAGACACTTAACATCTTGGTGTCTCCATCCATAGAATGGGGATAATGATACTTACCTCCTTTTGAGATCTACAGATGAAAAGTGCTAATTATATTATTCTCTTAATCCCCCTGACCCAGGGTAAAAACTCCATACACCCCTATTATTTTTTGAGGCCATGCCTTTCATAATGTGAACATATCTTCTAAAAGCAAATTCTCAGGATCAGTACAAACCCATCAGGCTACCATATTTGCACTAAATTCTGTTTCCTTCAGCCTAAGAGCCTTCTAAAGAGCAGAATTACATCACTCCTTTCATCACACTAATATTATTGTAAATTATTTTAAACAACTGTATCATGGGATCTACTATATTTAACTAAGTATGTCTACCATACAGTCCATGTTTTTCATCACAGGAAGCAGCTTGAACTGCTTATAACACACAGAGTATACATTTGTCTTGTTTTAGAATAGCTTTATGCTGTTCAGCTGCTTTTATGTCCTCTTCTGTGTCTAAAGATAAGTATGTTTAAGTATAATTCTGAAGTTTTTATGTTCTGCACCATCAGCTTACGTTCTAGTTACAATTTCACATTATGCTTCTCTGGGAAGCTTTGCCCAAGCTTAGCATGACAATTAAGGGAGTGAACTGGCAAAAGTCTGCTGATTTCTTTCCTTTTCCTTTCACTCTTATCTCAAATTCTCTAAGGTGTACACCTCTTTATCTACATGTTTCCAAGAAGGTGTTCAATTAATAACTCAGATGAATTGTGGCTGATAAGATCTTTTCATGTATTAATTTAACTCTTCCTTTTAAAGAGAGTGCCAGAAAATTGCTGTTTTTGTGTTTTCTCCATTTATTCTGGATGGATTTTTTATAGTGTTGAAGTCACATACTGCAGCCCTTTGATTCTGCTCCCAAGAAATTATCAGAGATTACAGTAGGGGCGTTACAGGCAAACTGGGATACTCACTGCAGTATTGAATAGCAATTTCGTTGTGTACTTATGTTGATCTTAGTGTGTTTTTATTTATAGCTAAAAGGTAAACCTGCAGACTAGGACATGTCTGATCTTGATCTGATTAAGCAGAAAAGTTTGTAGTTGTTTTGCTGCCTGGCTTCTTGTGGCTGTTTCAGTTTGTAGAGGACAATGATGCAACACAGCTGACATGCACAACAAAATTCATTTTTCAGTGGAGACAATCATAAGACTCATTAAAGGGCAGAGGTTTATTGGCTTCTATGTGCTAAAATGTTATTTAGTAGTTAAACGAAGCATTATTTAAAGACACTCTGCTCTTTCATTAGATGTGACCAAGAATGTTTAGTTTCCATCTTGTGACAGATACTGCAACCACAAACAATGTCTTTGGGGACCATATTGTATTAAGTTGATGTATCACTGTGGGCCAGGGATTGTGTGCAGTGGCCCCAGGAACCAAAAACAGTGGGGCGTGATTAAGGCGAGTCACTTAGGTTGTAAACAATTTCAGAGAGATACCGTCTCATGGGTAGGCTTGCATATGCTGTTTCAAACTAGGTTTTCAAGAGATCAATAGAGAAAGAAAGGGCCTTTGATATAAAAAAGGCTGAGTTTAAACTGGCTCAGGGCCTTCTTTTGGATCCAGCAAATGGACAGGACTTTCTGTTCTAGGGACGCTCCAGTCCTACCTACTAGTGGTCCCATAAAACTGATGGATGACCTCTGGCAGCTTTTAGCATGCATATAGGAACGTGTATTTTTTTTGGTGTTTTCTATGTAGTGCTTTTACCTTAAGAATAAACGTGCTTGCTTAGAAAGAGTTGTGTAGCAACTTGTAATTGGTGGCAACACACTGTTCGTAGTACTTGGAGAGAAAGCAACACACAGGCGCTGGCTGTCAGGAGACTAGCTTGCTGCAGATATCATAGTGTATGCCAGAGGGCTGTGAAGTTTTAAAATCCCCAATCATAAGGGACAAGGGTTCCTGCCCCGAGTCAAATGATGGCAGGAGACCTCACTGAGAACTCCTGGAATGGTACGTGGACGGGTACAGGTGCAATTACCCTGAAAGTGTGACACATCTGTGTTGGTGTAGCAGCAAGTTTAAGATGAGAGCTAAGATGAATTGATTGTTGTTATAATAAATTCTTTTGGTTCTCATGTACAGTTTAAATGTAGCTGTTCCCCTGAAGCACGTATATCACTGTCAGTGTGGATTAGGAAGTGCATAAAAATGTATTCAGAGTTGTCTAGGATTGGAGCGGAAAGGATTCAGCCTCTCACTAGGCTGGGCCGTTCATTTAATAAATATGAAATGAGGTAAGATTAGCATCAATGTTTGGATGTTGCAGTGAACCTAGTTAACTGGCAATTTGTGAATAAAGGAAGAAGCTCCCATATAATTGAGTTTTAGACTAAAAAAAAATAATCAAGAATATTCAGCTGAAATGAGACTGGTTTTAGGGATCTGTGTTCTTATAGATATGTTTAATAATAGTTGGTGAAAGTTAAATTGGCCTGCTTCTGCCAATTTCATCGTATTTTAACTAAGTCCCTGACCATTACCATCAGTCTCCAGCTCTATTACAACCAGTGTAGTATTAACTAATTTGGGTGGAACATCAAGCATGTGGCAGTCAAATAATTGGGCAGTGTCATAGACAGTACTGGAAGATACTCAAAAGATGTTGATGCTTGTGTGTCAGCAGCTGCTGCCACGTTTCAGGCCCTTCAATGGCTTCTGTGGGGATGTTGTTGGCTTCAAGCTTTCTATGAAGCCACAGATCTATAGGTCCATGATTGTACCAACTCTGTTGTATGGAACTGAACTCTGTGTGCTGAGAGGGGCTGAAGAACACTGGATTGATGTTTTTGATTCTTGTTATCTTGGTCAGCTGCTCCATGCCAAGTTGTGGGACAAGATAAGAAATAAGGATATTTGAAGCCAAACCCAGCAACTGCCTCCATCAATACTAGCTCTGTTTCGGTGGCATTCTTAGTATGGACATATTAGACTGGAAGACCAATAAATTCTGAAGTGTGTGTACCAAGGAATGCTACTACATGGCTGCTGATCACATGGGCATCAAAAGCTTCAGTGATGCGACAAGATTGTGATTGATGGGCATAAATACACTGAATACACAACCAGACTATCTTAGGCACCTTGCCAGAAATCGATCTGGGTGATACTTGATTTGCAAGGCAGCCACGTCCCTTCAGGATTTGCCATGATGATGATGATGGTAAAAGTTTAAAACTTTTGAAAAGTTGCATTTACATGACTGACTTTCCTTCATCCTAAAATATGGAGTTCAGTTCTACAGTTGAGGTCAGTGGCAGAATTCTAATTGACTTCAATGGGAGCAGGATGAGGCCCATAATACAATCAATCTCTGTACATCTGGAGCCATCAGAATGAATGATAAATATTGGGAAATGCAAACTGGGATCCTGCTTGTGCGTTCTTTATTCATGCAAACACCTATGGACTTCAGTGAAAAATTAGCCTGAAACTGGCTTACTGAATTGGGATCTCTGTTTTATAGAAAGAAACTTAACCGGGAGGGCTAAATGTTAAAAGCATTTCACTCCTCTAAAAACAGGACATGAACATGTTTTCAGATCTTTGATATGTGTATTGAGTGTGATAATATTGGTGATCTGAAAGTGAATGTATGAGAGAGGTTGTTAGTGCATTGGGGTGATTGAGTGTCATGAAGGTAGTGGGCTAATGTCTGAAGACTGGTGTTGTGCTGGGTGTGAGTGCTGCCTTAACTTATGATTTCCTTCCTTTTCAGAGCTTATGTTGTAAGGAAAAATGCTTGGGAAACCTCAACTCCAAGTTAATGATGTTTTTGTATGGTGGAATTTCTTAGTGTTTAAAATAATACATATATAGGCTGGGGAACCAGAAGTGGAAACTTGCTGAAGGGCTAGTGAGAGGGTCTAGATGGGTGTGCTGCAGAGTTTGTCAAACTATTGTATCATCTCCCTTTAAAACTTTGCATGCTTGGTGGAAAGAGCTTTATTGATGCTACAGCTTCCTCAGTCTGGCACTTTCGTATGAAGCTGCAGGAGCCTGGTAGGCTGAAAACTTTA
This sequence comes from Macrochelys suwanniensis, assembly GCA_033296515.1. NCBI lineage: Eukaryota > Metazoa > Chordata > Testudines > Chelydridae > Macrochelys > Macrochelys suwanniensis. Next base: position 16,053,625 of record CM065783.1, read on the forward strand.
AGTGCTGAGCAGAGAAAAAATGAATGTCATTTAAAACTTTCTCCACTGGGAGAGAAACGTTTTAAACAGAGCAGATATTACTGCTTCCCTGGCCCCCCATTTTCCCTAACGCTGCTTTCTAGCCAGTTCTGCTTCCAAGATCCTCAGCCAGTTTCCATCCCATGCTTTAAGTCCTAGGCAGATAATTTCTCCTCCCCATTTACTGACTTACCCAGTGTTCCCCTGGTAGACTATAAGTGCTTAACTTTTATATGTGTAGGCTAAGATATTCAAAACTACTTAGGGGATTTAGATGCACAACTCATTTTAATTTCAGTGGGAATTGTACATCCTAAAATCCCTAGATGGTTTTGAAAATTTCAGCCATAACTACTGCTTGCAAAGATTAGACACACAAAAATTATAATAGAAAATATATAACTGTATAAAACGTATATATCAAAAACACATGTGCTTATAATTTACAAGTAGAAAACTTTACGCAGTAGTAGAGAGGGTCTAGTAACAGGGATGTGGAAGCAGCAGTAGGGGAGTGTTGGACTCAAGGATCACTGGTCAGGATGTAATGGGTAAAGAGACGATTTGGTCATGGAGGTCACAGATTCCTTGGCTTTAACAACACTCTGTGACTGCTTTGGCTTCAGCTGCAGGCGGGGCTGGGGCTGTCAGCCACGGGTGGCGGGGCTGGGGCTGTCAGCCCTGCCATGACACTACCCTGATTTTGTACATTTTTACCATGACAGTTGGGTGAATTTTGCTTAATTTTCCTATGACAAAATTGTATCCAGAGTAATGGGCAAAGGGGCCTTCCCAGGGGCTGTCTGGAGAGAAGATCCTGTTTTGCTCGCATTAGGAGATGCAAAATGTAGGTATTTTGTGCGCCTAGAAAGTCTGGAGGAGAACAACTCCCCTTGTGCAGACTTTCTGACATTCAGGGGGCATGTTCTGAGAGAGGATCCTTTCTTATAGCTCAGCCAGTGAAGCACTGCATGCATAATTGGCTGGGGTGTAAGGACAGTCGTTTTGATGAAAATGCTTTTTCTGTTGGCCTTTCTATGAGTGATTCATTGTGCAAACACACATTGTACAAACCATTTTTCATTGGAAGTAATTGATGAAAAATTAATTGTATGCCTTGTAATTAATCATAAATTACATTTTATGACAAATTAATTTGATGAAAAGTATATAGTTAACATCTCTGCTTAAATGGAAATTGTTATTCCTAACAAAATGAAATAAATAAAATTAAAATATATGCACATTAATAAGCTTTTAAAAATAGCCAATTTCTTTGCCCTTGGGAAAGGCTATTCCTCACTATAGCATAACTGCATCTTATGGACAAATCTCATATGACCTCTATAAAGCCAATGAGCATCATACCCTCTTCAAGAACAGATACATAAACTAGTGGTCAAATTATTGATTCTATGGTAAATTCTTATTGGGAAATATTTATTTCATGCATCATGATTGTACATAACACTGAAAATAAAGCACACATAGTGCTGGGTATTCCAGGCTCTTAAAAGGACTTTACAACATACTGCAGGACTGGCATATTTCCAAGTGTTTTTCTACCACACTCAAGTTTATCAGTCAGTGGTACCAACATTGTATACAGACATATCTCCAACCATTAGGCAAACAAAAAACCCTCCTATTTTTAACTTACGGAGCTTTTTCTGTAAGCGTGGATTTCCGTAACTCGGATTTCTGTAAGTTGGGGAGTGTCTGTATGCGATATAATGCCATAGAGATGTCTGTTGAATTGATGGTCACCCCTACATGATGAAACTGTGTTGTAGGACTTGGTTACGAAACTGTAATGGCTAACATGTTTGAAATATGGTTAAGTCTTGCAGCATAGATGGGTTCAAAACATGTTTTAACCATATTCCTGAATTATACTACAGCCTTGCCCAGAGTGTTGCCTGGTTCAGGAATGTGGTTAAAGCAGGATAACTGCAAGACTGAATGATGTTATAACAATGTCAAGCTCTACCTTGTTGTAACCAGCTCTTGCAACACAGTAGATTTTTCAAACTGTAGAGAGGGCCTAAATTTTTTTCCATCTTGATGCTGAGGCAAATGGAAAGACGTGCTTAGGAAAAAACAAACCACTTTTCTGTTGCTGTCCACATAATCTCTTTCTTTTGCAACGTCTTAGCTTGACTAAACTCTTGTTGGTGCATCAGATCAGTATCAAAATGTAGGACAGACATTGGAGCTGGTTGTGCCATTGAGAAATTATTCTTGAATGACATGTTTGACTGTGAAGAGTAAACACTACTCATTGGAATCTGGTAGTCAACTCAGTGATTTACCAATGCGGTGGTTTTTTCCCTTTGGACATCATTGTTGGAGATATATCTTTAAACCAGCTATTTCTAGTTGTTAACAGGTATGTATGCTACTTAGTTGAAGACTTGTGAACCAAATTTGAAATCCAGAGGAGACGTATTATAACTGGAAGAAAGGCATAGTTCTTAAGCTGTTTACAGGTTCCTAACTAAATACTGTGTAATGCTTGACAGGGAAGAATACATGTTGACAGCATTTCTTAAGACATGCTTCAAGGACAAAATTAAAATACTTCCATAGGGTGTAGACATCAATCACCAGAAGGATGTTCTTGTACACCAAGTACTATAGAGTATAGCTTTCCAGTGACCTTAACACACTGGCCAACACAGGAGCTGCTATAGTAATTACAGATTACATTAAGTATCAATCAAAAGCCACCGTCCAACTAGAAGACAAACCTTTTATGCATTATTAAAATAAGATCCTTCCCAGAAGATTCAGACTAATAAAATTGAATTTAATAATGCAATGAGTGAAACTCACGTTTAAAAAAAAAATCAATTTCTCCTTTGTTGATAATATCCTAAGAGAGCCTGTTTTAGATAATGCATAAAATACATAAATCTTTGAATAATCCCTTGAATGGATTCACAGTTCAGTCACGTATTCTCTCAGAGGCTCCTTTTATTTTTATTGTAATTATATTTTATTGTGAAATAATTGCTATTATATATCAGGTATGCATCATACTTATTGCTACAGATTAAAGACTTGAGGTGAGTTCTACATAATATTCCAGCTAGTTACGATATGAAGCATTTTTCTACCAATATTATGCAATGTTCTACAAATATTAGCAATGTTCCAGACTTGCTAAAAATTAGGCCCTTTGAAGGAATCTCAAAATCACTAGTCATTTATTAAAATCTTGGTCAGTGCATAATGGTATGTTCATATATTACTGATGTTGCAATTGTTAGTGGACTGTAGTATAGGAAAGAGGCCTCTTTCATAAGAGTTCATAATATTCAATATATGATTTCCTATCAGTCTAATCTTTAAAACAATCTACTTCTATAGCATTCACATAAAAATTATAGGTATTTTGGAGAAGACAATTGTAGAATATTTTCTACATTATATTAGTTTTCAATCTTTACCATCCTGAAAGGTTTGGGATTGGGCTATGGGGCCTTCTTGAATGTATCGCGCCGTTAACACAGAATATTTAAAGCATGGCTCAAAGCAGAATATAGTATTGATTCACTGGGTAGGTAGTACAAAAACACTTTTTTTTTATAAGCAAGGACAGGTGACAGTTCAGTTTCACAAAGTTTCATTTTAGGACTAGATAAGCAAGGTTGCACAATTTTGCTCTTAATTGTTCGCATACTGAAGAGATAGAAGTCATGTGCTGTCCATGTTGAGGCATGCCTAAATGAGGATATACATGGCCGTCTTTGATTTCAAAATGGTAGGAAAGGTTATAACTTTATTTATTAGAACACAAATATTTAAGCCAATGATATCTCTTAACTCAGTCCAGCTCCTATTAAAGTGAATGAAAAGTTCCCCACTGACACCAATGGGAGTTTGTTAAAAAATTGTCATTTATAAATTCAGATGCATAAAATATGTACAATGCTGGTGCACAGGGGTGATTCCAGTTCTCTTATGGGTCAATAAGGACAAAGGTGCTTCTCTATAACACACACCATAGCCTCGGCTTTTTTGTTCAAACACTTTGAGAGAGGATAAGTTGCTGGATATCCTCCATACCTTGGTACTGGCCAGAATGGCACTGCCAATTAATGACACTATCCTGGATCCTGCCGGGGCAGTATGGCATCCCCCTCCCAAAGGGGCCCAAAATGTTACTGAATCCCCACCAAGGGGTTCCTGTTTTCACACCCTCTTCCAAATTCCCTGGTTGTCCAGGCGGTGACTAAATCAGCCAAACACCAGCTCCCTTGATCTACACCAGCCTATAAAGAGGGCAAACGCTTGGACCTTTTGGGATGCAAGGTGTTTTCCCCATCTAGCCTTCAATTCAGGATCGAAAAATACCAGGTTTATTAGCCAAATACGATTTCCCAAATTACAGTAAGTTTGAGGGTTTTACCAGTAGCCTGCCTCAACAAGATCAGGCTCGGTTTCAGACGCTTAAAGTTGGTAGCCAGGATAGCCCTCTAATTGGTCATGGATGCACTAACTACCTCTTCCAGGGCCATGGCTATGGCCATAGTTATGCGTAGGGAGTCTTGGCTCCATTCTTCTGGTTTCCTGAGGGAGGTGCAGAACACCATTTTTGATTGATCTTATCTTTTTAACCAAAAGATGGATGAATGGCTGCATACCCTTAAAGACTCCAGAGCCAGCCTTCTTTCACTGGGCATCTACACTACTGCTATTGAGAGCAAATTCCACTGCCTGCCATCCACCCACCACTACATGTTTCCCCATTTCTACCCTCAGACCATATGAGCCCCTGAGGGAATGCCAAAAGATGCATAGACCTTGCCTTCTGTGGCTGCCTTCGCAGGCTTTGATAGCACAGACACAATCTCCACCTAAGAGATATTTCTGAGGCAAACCTGAGAGTCACCAACCACTATGCCTACCACCTCACGATCACCCTATCCCTAAAAGTTTAGCACTCTTTTCCCACACTTGAAGTGTAATAACAATACACAAATGGATGTTGAACATTATCCACCATGGCTTACAATCGAGTTTGTCATGCTACCTCCTTCAAGACCCCCCTCCCTGTCCCTCTTTAGGGACCACTCTCATGACAGCATCCTCACCCAAGAAACAAGCTCCTTATTATGAGGATCAGTTGTATGAGGTTCCTCTAGAAAACCAGGGAATTGGGTTTTACTCTTCTTACTTCCTGATACCAAAGAAGAAAGGCAGATGGAGACAAATCCTCAATCTCTGACCTCTCAGTCCTTCCCTCCTTCCATGACAAGATGATCATCACCGATGTAACCCTGGTGGGCTGGGGAGCCCACATGGACAATCACATGACGTAGTTTCCCCAAGAATCCAGGATACCCATAAATATCCTGGAACTCTAAGACATAAGGAAGGCATGCCAATCCTTTCTTCTGTACATTCATTCCCATCACGTTCCGATCATGTCAGACAACACCACCACTGTTTTCTGTATCAACAAATAGGGGAACGAGATTGACTGCTCCATGTGCAGAAGCGGCCAGTCTCTGGAATAGTTGCATCAATCATCACATCCTCTTGTCCATAGCCTGTCTTCCAAGGATACAGAATGTACTTGTGGACTCACTCAGCAGTCATTTTGCGATCGACCATGAGTGGGAACTTCACAGTGAAGGTGCATGACATCTTCACCCGATGGCGGACCCCAACCAGTTATCTATTTGCTTCACAAACAAACAGAAAATGCATCACATACTGCTCCAGGGGAGGCCTCAGTCACCATACTCAGGGCAATGCTCTCCTACTCTCCTGGTCAGACCAGCTCATTTACGCCTTCCCTCCCCTGCTGCAGGTACTGTATGAGATCTGATGAGGCAGAGCGATGGTCATTCTGATCGCTCCCTGCTGGCCCAGACAATTCTGGTTTCCCAGTCTTCTCTGCATGTCAGCCTGCCCACTGATTTACCTCCACGACTTCCCCAACCTACTGACCCAGTATGACGGTGAGATCAAGCATCCCAATCCACATGCGCTCCACCTCAGAGTGTGGTACTTGGATGGGCGTCTGCTTTAGAATGCACATGCTCTCCAGCTGGGCAAGACATCCTATCTAGCAGTGGGAAGGACTCCACTAGGCAATGTTACCAAGCCAAATGGAAATGTTTCTCATCTTCGGTCCAACAAAAAGGAGTTTCACCTGAGTCGGCGGGAATCCCCCTCATCCTGGATTACTCTGTCCTTGAAGTCATCAGCTCTTGTCCTCAACTCTTTGAGAGTCCATCTGGTGATGATTAGTGCATTCCACCCTCCAGTGGAAGGTTGGTCCCTATTTACACACCGACTAACCGCTAGCTTTTGGAAAGTCTGCCAAAACCTTCCCACCTGTCCAAACGATCATGCCCCAATGGAACCTGAATCTAGTTCTTTCTGGTGAGCTGTTAGCATCGTACTCCATGTCCCTCCTTTCCATTAAAGTTGCTTTTGTTGTTGTTATCACTTCTGTGAGTTGGGTTGACAAGCTTGGCACTCTGATGGCAGACCCACCTTTCATGGTTTTTCAGAAGGACAGTGTCTCCCTGCATCTACACCCTAAATTTTTACCAAAGGTAGTCTTCCAGTTTCACATCAATCAATCCAGTCACATACCTGTTTTTTCCCCGAAGCGTCACACATCCTCCTAGGAACATTGACTCCATTCCCTATATGTCCAGCAAGCCCTGGCCTTCTACTTGCAGAGAACAAAACCTATTAGGAAGGCCCCTAGGCTGTTTGTTTTGGTAGCAGAAAGATTCACAGGACAAGCCATCTGTGACGTTATTGACAATAACTGGGACTGTATAGATCATTGTTGCAACAAAGGTCCTGTAGTGGCACCAAATCTTATATAAAGGGGGTCAAATGAGGTGTCTAAGACCGGGTTATGCTTGGCTGGTTATGATTATGACATTTATATGTATGTATCAGTTTTGTGGTTGAAGTTATGAATATTGGCTTTATACTGTCTGTATTTCAAACGGGCTGTGCTTCTGGGATCCCAGACAAGCTATCAGCTCTGCCAGGACTGCTTGATGGCCCATTAAGGACCATTGACTATACAACTGGCCCATTGAGAGGAGGCAGACACACCTTATGATTCAGTAAGGTATGCAGGGACTTGCCCATGTGACTTCCGACTCCATTTTGCTGTGATTTTTCCACAGTAAGGACAAAGAGGTGTCTTTATACCTGGAAGAAACTATAAAAGGAAGCTGCCTCATCTCCATTTTGTCTTCATTCCTGCTTCTTACCTCTGGAGGAACCTTTCTACAAATGGAAGCTCTTAACAAAGGACTGAACGACCCATCCCAGCTGTGGATGTATTCCAGAGACTTGATTTGAACCTGCATATTCCATCGCTGCTGCAAGCCTGAACCATGAACTTTGCCATTACTGTATGTAATTGATTCTTGTTAACCAATTCTAGCTCTCACCTATACCTTTTTCCTTTTATGAATAAACTTTTAGATTTTAGATTCTAAAGGACTGGCAACAGCGTGATTTGTGGGTAAGATCTGAGTTGTATATTGACCTGGCTCTGAGGTTTGGTCCGTTGGGATCGGGAGAATCTGTTTTCTTTTACTGGGGCATTGGTTTTCATGACCATTTGTCCCCATAACGAGTGGCACTGGTGGTGAGACTGGGAAACTGGAGTGTCTAAGGGGATTGCTTGGGATGACTTGTGGTTAGCCAGTGGGGTAAAACCAAAGTCTCCTCTGTCTGGCTGGTTTGGTTTGCCTTAGAGGTGGAAAAACCCCAGCCTTGCGCTGTTACTGCCCTGCTTGAAGCAATTTGTCCTGACCTGGCACTCTCAGTTGGGTCCCGCCAGAACCAGCATCGTTACACCATCTCCACCCAAAGAATCACCAAGTGGATTTTGGGTTGCATTAAACTCTTCTACCAACTGTCAGGCCTACCTCCCACACAGAGGGGAGAGAGCTCATTCCATGAGAGCTCAAGCCTTGACCACAGGATGTGCCACTTATGGACATATGTAGGGCAGCCACCTGGAGTTCTGTGCACACCTTTGCAGTGCACTATGCCCTAGTGCAGGACTCAGCAGTGGATGCCTCCTTCAGTATGGCAGTTCTCTGCACGACCATTCCATCCTCATCCTCACCCTCACATCCTCCTCCGATTTAAGTACTGCTTGTTAATCACCCTCAGGGGAATACAATAGGGACCATCACTCGAAGAAGACGAGGAGGTTACTTACCTGTAACTGGAGGTTCTTTGAGATGCGTGGTCCCTATTTGTATTCCACTTCCTGCCCTCCTTCTCCTCTGCCACAGATTTGTCTCATTCACAGTTGAGAAGGAACTGGAGATGCAGTCGATCTGCCCTGCCCTTTATCACCTTGGATAGAAGCATGAAGCAAGCCAAGGCGCATGCATAGACAAACGGACACTACTTTCAAATTCTCTGACTCCTGGCACATGGTGCACATGCGTAACCGTCAGAGGAATATGGATAGGAATCACACATCTCGAAAAACATCCAGTTACAGATCAGTAACCTCCTCTTTTAGAGGGAGTTTTGATTTGAAATGGTCGCAATGAAAAGCAGGAGGTAGTGCAATAATGTGCCAGGAAGCAATTTTATCTAGTGGTCTGAGACAGGTGATTGGACACTTTGATTCTGTTCCTGCTTCTGTTGTTGTGCTTTTTGACTTGGGTAAATTACTTAACCTCCATGTGCCTCAGTTTCTGTCTGTGGGATGGAGATAATAGTACTCACATTTGTGAAATGTTTGGAGAACATGAGATGAAACGTGTTATGTAATCCAATAGTAGTAGCAAATGTTAATTTAATGACACATGACCGACTAGTGGATTGCAGTCTGTTTTGATGAACTGTTGTGTTATATTCACTTTTCTTTTTCTTTCAACAGATCTGGGAACCTGCAACGTGTCATTTAAATCATTTTGTCCTCAGCATTCACAGATGAGTGTAGACTGCCTCCAAATGTTTAAAAAATGCCCAGATTCTATTACCAGGATATACCCTTAGCTACATACTTGGGATCATGATTCTCAAAAATTGGAACTTAAAGCCAAGTCAGTGGTCTGGTTTTCAAATATCGGAACATTTAGCAGTTCAGTTTGATTTTAGTGGAAGCTGTTGGGTGCTCGGCGCTCTTTAAAATCAGGTTACTTATTTAGAACCTAACTTTAGGCTCATATTCTTAAAAATCTTGACCGGAGTCTTTTCTTGTCTTTTTCAGAAAGGATGCCAAAAGCAGCAAGCAGAGCTACCCTATGCCAAATTCAGCCCATGTGCAACTCTGGTGCAATCAGTGGAGTTGTGCTTGCTTACACCAGGGATGAATTTGGTCCTCTGTCTTTGTTGTGTGAGCAGAGATTCCATTTTAATACATTACAAGCTCCCAAGAAAACCTTTTAATTGACATTTTCCAAACATTTTCGCCTGTTTGTTCTGTCTTTCGGTTGAATCGCATTTCCCAACCCTTTGCCATACACTAGAATTCTGGAAAAACTTGCTCTCATGCATAATGAAGGAGGAAAAGTTACAAAGGAGGAATTTATTGGCTTCAGTCTCTACTCCTGGTCTCTATCTTGCTCTACAAGCTCATACAGCAAGTGTGTGGTAGAGCCAAGAATAGAACTTTCTCCTGATGCCAAGCCCATGGCCTTAACCCTTTCCTTCCATGAGAAATCTAGCCTTCTTACTTTATTTCAGTTTCCTAGATGTGGCAAAAAAGAAAAGAAAAAGACCTTGTGTTATTTTGGCCTATAAATTGATCCCTGGGCCTGGGGGGAGGAACAATGGGGGTGGGAAGCAATGGATGAAGAACAATATAAATATTGACATGAAAATAAGCACTTACAAAGCACTACATCTTCTCCAACTGCTGTGCATATAGAACTATTTAAACCTTATACTAGATATTTCAGCATATTCAAGTTGATCCTGAGTGAATTGCCCATTTTAAAATCACTAAAAAAAAATCTAAGGTCCCAATTCTGTGTCCACTGAAGTCAGTGATTGTTTCCATTCTCTTCAGTGAGTGCAGCAACATAATTTAAATCAGTAAAACTACTAGTGTGGCCACAGTGATCTACAACTCAGAAATCAGAGGCCGTATCCTGGCCTCTCTTCCTACCACTGCTTTTTCTGGGCCTCAAACAGACCACTATATTTTCCAGACTCTGGCTGTTTGGTCTAAGCCACCCCAGAGAGATGAGCCCTTCCTCCACATTCTGTTTGGTGAGACCAGCCAGTGGTGATCTTCTGTCCTGCCTTTATTACAAGGATCCTGTTTTCATCTCCCTTGGTAACACCTGTTGTTTTAGTGATCATATTTTGTGTGTAGTGTCTGTCTTGGGAAACAAAAGGCATTCAAAGGATGATGAAGGTAGAGTGGATTGGCTAGTGTGTGTTCAAGTGCAAATCGCTGCTCTGTCATTGTCTGAGTCTAGTAATGCGAAGAGTATGTCTGAAGCCTAGTATGAAGATAACACCACCCAAGTTCCAAATACTCCCCACTTTTCCTGCACTCAGTATTGCAGCAGAAAATTAAAGAGCAACAATGGTCTTTAATAGTGTCTTCTGAATCAGTATCCACGTCTTCAAAAACAGACACTGCCTCAAAGTGGGAAAATCAAACCCACTCTAAAACATCTAGCTGCACAGATTTAAAAGGAGCAGAGTATAGGGCTGATATGGGGACTCATTTTGCCTTTTGCTGTGCTTTTCAGCAAACCTTTCATCAGATTCACAGCTGCAGATGGCCTACATTAGCAGGCTCCTTTTCAGGATTTCTTCTCCAGAAAAGCACATTCACAGTTTTAAGAAACTGCAGAGCAGGGAGAAATGGATGATCTCCTAAAAGCTGAAGGATGCCAAGTTGCCCTCATCCCCAGGAATTTGAATAAGTAGCCAGACACTCATGTCTGTTACCGCATATTGGGCAAAAATCTGACTTCTCAGTTTTAGCCAGTTCCATAATATGAACAAGCAGCAGCTGCTAAACTTCACATAAGAAAGTTCATTACCTTGTTAAAAGGAAATCCCTGCTTTGTTTGCTCTCACAGACAACGAGCAGCATGGTTATACATGATAGGCCTAGACTTGCCGTTTCAATGCAAGTAAAACATCCACTGAAGACAATGGAGAATTTTGCCTATCTAATTGAAATTTTGCCCGTGAGAGCACTGCATGGTCAGGCCTTGCATGTGTTATTGTTAAGTATGAAAATGCAGCCCCACAGGAAGATAGAATACACAATGGATCCTTTATTAACCAATATAAATAGTGTGAATTGATCATTGTTGACAATTATATTTCGTTCCAGGCATATGTATATATTATTTAGCATGATTTTTAATTACAATGCAACATAGGAACCCCAGTCATGGATCGGGCCCCATTGTATTAGGCACTGTACAAATGTAAAAACATAGTCCTTGCCCCATGCAGCTTACAATTTAAATACCAGAACACAATAAGAGGTCAAAACAAATAAACAGGGAGCATGAGGGAAGAAAATGAACTGAGTTGAACAGAAAGGCACAATTTGTAGGTCATCAGTTGCGTAATTCTGGTTATTTTCACCCTCTGACACTGCTTTACTGGCAGATATTAGCTTGGCACCAAAATGCATGCACAACTGCATCTATACAATAAATTCTCAACGGAGAATATAAGAAGGGATCGTTGGGAATATGCCCCAGATAGCTATATTATCTTTTAGGAGATTATATAGTTAATAAACATCTTTGGCAGAGAAGATTTAGCACCAGTGTCTTCTCACACATCAGTGATATATATAATGAAATTGCCATAATAGTAGGGAGGACATGGCATTACTTCAGTTTTCTCTCTGGATAGTTCTTTATCTCCAAGAATTATTTGTGTATTTACGGTAAAACCCACCTAAAAGCCATTTGTGCTTTGAAAATCTCCCCACCTTGCTTTAAGCACACAAGTTTGAACTTTGGCTTGTATCATTGTAATCCGTCTGTGGCAGTGATGTCCTAGACTCATACTGGTTATACCTCATTACTCCATCATGTAGTTTTTGTGCATGTGATTCTGCTTTTGATTAAAGAGCTCTCAGACATAAATGTTGCTGTGAAATAGGCTTAATAGGCTTTCCTGAAGAATTAAAACTAAAAGATTAAACTTGAGCTATCTCTGGAAGTGCAAGAGAGAAAAGCAAAGATCTTTGCTCTCCAGCCCATCCACTGGAATCTTATGGCCAGTTTGGTGGTTATCATTTATCCTTCTGAAATGCTGATTCAGGAAGTCACTGATACCGATGATAGCTTGATCCAGGTGCTTTCCAGTGATGGAGATCTGCACTTGCTCAAAACTGAAATAAAAATGGAAAATTGCTGTGGTAACACTGTCTAAGGAACTTACTGAGTTTTTTAAACTGGCTCCAGACTGCAGAGTCAGCAAAATGTCTGAAAGAGAAGAATATGTGTTGACAACATTGTGTTTGATCCAATGACAATTGACAACACTGAAAACTGCTCAGACTAAGGGAAGCCACACATTTACTTGGATCATCAGCCAGGAATACATAAGGTTTATTTAAAAATATCTATTTAAAATTCTGATTATTTACATTTTTTAATGAAAATAATGTTGTCATGTGCTGTTCTTCCTGCAACCTAGCATTTCTTATGTCATTTACTCACTTTCTGCTTTTGGTGCAGCCATAACTTTTTATAACTCTTAATACTAGATTTATTCAAAGCTTAATCAAATCTTAAAGCTTTTTTAATCTGTCTGGATGTTGAAACAGAAGGTCTGATTCTAATGTAGGGATATTAAAGAAGGTACTGAAAGTGATTCCCCAAGTGAAAGTAACTCCCCATAATTTGTCCCCCACAATTTCTGTTCTCAGAAAGATACTGTATTGCTATGAGAAACTTGCAAACAAGTTATTTGACTTTGTTCTTTATGCATGCTTTGTACCTAGAAACAGCATAGAAAGACCCCCCACCCTCTTTGATTAAAGGGCAGGGAGTCCCAAATAAATTAGTACACACCCCGAAAGTGTTGAAGACAGTATGTCTGCTGATGAATGCTTGGTGTAAACGAATGAATGAGCAGGGAGGTGCCAGCCTAGGAATTCAGTGACCATCGACTGAAGGCGGCGTCAAAGTGGGAACGACCAGACAACCCCCGGAGGGTAAACTGGGACCCACCCGATCATCTCAAAGGATGGGAAAAACAAGATAACATCTGACAGTGTGGAGCCACCAGGAATGCCATCAGAAATGTGCCATCTGCTGATTGATTCAGCAACAACATGACGAAGCAATTCCCATGGACTGACAGAGGAAATAATTCCTATAAGAATGGCCTCTAAATACTGAGGACTTTGAGTCTGGTTCTGCAACCAATCTCCAGGAGCATCAGATGAATCTGACAAGGACTCGGCTCCACCCTCATGCCCAGGTTACCTGGCCAGTAACTTGGCATGAGCAACTTCTAGGCTGGTAACTATGACATCTATACAGAACCTGTGTGTGTGTGAATGAATGTGAAACTGAATGAAATGTTATAGCTATAACTGACTGCTTACTATGATTCTTTTTGTATTCACAATAAATGTGACATTTTGTCTTATCCCCTTTAAAAAGATCCTGCTGGTTTTTATTATATTGGTATAACACTAATCTCACACTGGTGTGAATAAACTGACATTTACTGTCCATTTCTTTAGAGAGACCAGTTTCAAGGAGCCTTCCCAAGAGCTGTATCTTACTATAAGTTTGGTTCTGCTATCTTTACGCAAAGGGACCAGATTGTGATATCCTTACTCACATCAAATGGTACATTCACTGGGTCACATAAAAATCAAAGTAAATAAACAAAAATCCTACCAAAACCAACATGCTATTCTGTCCACAGAGTTCTCCATCTGGGAAGAGGATGAGAGAGAGAACCAATCACACATGACAGCTGTTAGTCATGATCCTTAAAGCACTACTGGAAGACATTCATACTGTGGTGATGAGTGCAGTATGAAAAGCTATAAAGAATAGAATAGATGTTAGTAGGGCTCCTGGTGGAGAAGACACCACTCAGTATAAGGGTATCATAATATGTCCCTTGAGTTGTACCATGCTTCAGGAGGAGTCCCACTGAAAACAGTGGGCCTTGTGGAATAGGTTGGTGGTCAGTGTGATTAAGGGTGGCAGAATTTAGTCTTACCTTTTGAGATTCCACAATTCCAGGATTGTGCTTGTTTCTTCTTGATCACCTACATCTTATGATGTAGATCCGGCTCAACACTGATGGCAGTATTTGGCTCTACAGCTGAATATAACTAGCAGAATATCAGGTCAAAGAATCTGAAGAAGTGGGTTTTTTACCCACGAAAGCTTATGCCCAAATAAATCTGTTAGTCTTTAAGGTGCTACCAGACTCCTTGTTGTTTAGGTCAAAGAAAGTGATTCTCATACTGGTGAATGAGGAAATATACACACTTCACTTTCATTAGCACTAATGGGGTGTTACCTATGTATATTTTCCATGCATCAGTGGAAGAAGAGACTTCAGCATGTGTCTCCATATTAGCCTCAATAGATCTGAAAGTAGAAATAGTGATAATACTCTAAAGAAGATACAATTAATTATTCCCTTTTATTTTATCTTTAAAATAGTCATCTTGCTAAATCAACCATGGGTTCAATTGTTGTGTAAAGATTATTTAATGTCTCTGTGTGTTTTAATAGTAATAAATGTTATATGAGTTTGTGGTGTAACTTTTCAAGCAGAAAATAAAATGAATAAAATGTCTGAAATATTGGTATAGAAATGAGTCCTAAACAAAGCTCTTTTGTTTAAAGCCTACAAAGTGACTAAAATATTTGCCATATACTGCAGGGCCTAATCCTGCCCTAGAATTCATGCCTGAAGGTGTGAGCTTTTCTGAATAATTTATGCAAGTGAATACCTTAAATTTGGCTCTAATATATACTTTAGCTTGTTTTATTCATTTAGTTTTAGTAGATTTATTACTTTATGATGTGCTTAATCTTGCAATTCTTACTCAAGCAAAACTTCCTCCGAAGTAGTTGGAAATTTTGACTCAGCAAGGATTAGTGGATTGGACCATTTGTAATGTTATAATAAAAATGCCATAACTAGCCACCATTTTCTACTCTCTGTGCTCATAGGCTTTTGTGTTTTCTATAGCGTTGTTCGCATGTTAGGTACTGCTGGCATCGAAGAAAAAGTTTAATTAAAAATACTATACAGAATCCAATGTAAAGATCAAAGATCCCATGTTATCAAAGATCCAGCATTTTGATACCATGGTAATAGGTGCCTTAGAAATACCATAGATGTATCATATAGTAAATTATTCTCACTTCTCTTGTTTTTCTCTTCTTTTGTACTTCAGAGACCATAATGCACAAAGTTTTAAAGGAGAATAAATAGTAATTTTTAAAAATTAAAAACAAATGGTTTTCCAGTTTAAACTGAATTGATCAAAAATGATGGAAATGATGAAGTGAGACCTTAAGAATAAATATGAACAAAAACATAATAAAAATTGACTGGGAACATAATCCTGAATGCTAACATAAATCCATTTCCATTGTAACAAATGTGGTCTAATTTAATCTCCAGAATGTATTACTGCCAGAAAGAATAGAATTGACAAGCTCTAATGCATTGGTTACTCTTAAAATTCCACTTTAACTATTGACCTGCTGAGGGTGTCCACCACTGAAAAGACTATCTTAATTATCAATGTCATCCATCTCAATAAAGTCTGTGCATGTGTATTATTTACAGATTATTCCTGAAACTACTTAACGACTCATATACAGACAAGGGATCAAGAGTTCAAATTATGCTATGTTATCATCAGAGTACAACAGTGTGATCTTGGGTCATGTGTGAATTTGACCTCTTATGAATTGAGTGTGAGCTGGTACTAAGAAGAAAGGAAAAGCTATACTAGTATAGTTATATTGTCTACTTAATGGCCTGATCCTGCAAGGTGCTGATTGCCTCCTAGGTGGGGCTGAGTGCTCTCAACTTCCACTGAAGTCAATGAAAGTTAGTGGTGGTCAGTGCTATGTTTTTACATACACAAAAAGAGCACAGTATTTTCAGCTGAATGACTTTTGTTTTAGATTGAGTATATCAAAACCAAGAAAGGACAAAAGCAAAGTCTTCTGGAGAGCAAAATTTGTGTGTGTCTTTGTTACAGGCTAGAAACCACTCTAACAGCTTAACTGGCCAATACATTAAGTTCCAGCTAACCTAGTAACCATCAACCAGTGTGAATAGGTGTAAGGAATGTTAATACTGGTTTTAAAAATGTTTTCTGACCTAGCCTAGGTAGAAATGTAGTTTTAAAATGGTTTCTAATTCTATTAAATTGTTGTAAAGTGTTGCCATGTTCTCTAAAGTCATTGCTGTGTTGCATCTTAGAGGTGGCTGCATTTCAGTGGTGGATGGTGTGTATATCGGGGTGAAATCTGAGCAAAACTTCCATTGACTTCAGTGGGGCCAGAATTTCACCCCAGATTATGATGTAAGTAAAGCACTTTGTGATCCTCCAGGATGAAACATGCAATGTAAACATAGATAATATTTATTAACAATTATTTTACTATAACTTATGAGTCCCTACTCTGTATTACCCAAAACTTGCTTTGGGACTACTGTAGGAATTGAAGACTCAAAGGAAGATTACAGGGAAGCAATCTATTTAGTCATATAGTCAATCCTCTGGCACTTCTTTTAAGTATAGGAGTAAACAGCAAAGGAGAAACAAACCACAGAAATACAGAGATGCCTTGCTTCATTTTGAAATCTACATTTGGGGTTATATTTTAAATACTAATAATTTAGATCTAAAATTGTTGTAATTAGGTTTAGTCTAGTAAGGAACCATTATTATTTTTCATGGGGAAAAAAACAGTTTAAGAATCTCTTCTTGTCAGTGTAGACAGACATTTTGTACGATTTTGCCGGTGGCCAGAAAGCTATTGGTGCACAATCCAAAATAAGACTTGGATTGGTGGATAACACAGATACCATAATACACAGAATCTTTTCCATAAAATGTTAATGTTAGGTCTTGTGAACCTGTTTCCAGTGCCCATTCCAGTGGGTACTAAAGATATTATATTCTGTAGGGTATTCAATGGGGAAGACCTATATCCATTTCTGGGAAATACAGTTGCAGGATCCTACACAATTATGCCCTATGGCTTGCATGTGGGCAGGATAGGTGCCCAATTGCCGCATACAATTTCATCAGGAAAGGTATATGATTTATTGCCCTGTAAAGGGTTTTGACATGAAGCCTGTGAAAAAAGCTGTATAAATGCCAATACAATGCAATGCAATATAAAACGTCACAAAAATACTTTATTCATTAATTCTGACACGGTGCTTTTTGTACTGGAATGAACTAGGAGTGAAATATAAATGTGTTCCTTACATTTTAAAGAAAAAACAGGTTTGTTGGTTTTACAAATGTGCTAGAGTTGGCCTTACTTAGTAGCTCCTTAGCAAGAAAAGCAGAATTCTGTTTGTCTTGTAATAATACTACAGATAAATGCAAATAAACCACTGACTTAGAGGAACTGGGAACATTCTTGATGATAGAGGCCCCAATTCTGCTCCCATTAAAGCAAATGGGAGATTTGCTCTTGACTTCAGAGAAAGAGGACTAGGCCCAAAGAGGATTTTATCAGTGTAAAGACTTTACCTTATAGGGTAATAGCTCTTGTATTCAGTAATACTAAAATCTTATTTAAATAGCTCAAAACCCAAAGAAATAGCTTTCCTAGATTTGCAAACTATTGTACAAGGTTGTTTCAAAGACTGGCTTTAGTACAAGAAACATTCTTTAAAGCAAGTATTTTACTTACCCATTAAAACAGATCAGTTTGCTGCTTTTTGTCTCTCTCCTTCTCCCCTCATCCCTCCCCAGGAATTCAGTGCATTACGTTTATAATTGCTTTCACTTCAGCACTGGGGACCTCCTCCACTCTGCATTTGCCATGCTTCCCATAGGCAGTCCCCATTTCAGAGGCTGAGGCATAGGCAAGAGGACACCAGGTCTGACCACAGATTTTGCACTTTATGGGATTGAAGTCTGAGCAGACCTCAGCAAATGGTAAAACTCTCATTGACTTCTGTGGAAGCAGGACTGAGTCCATAGTGGGTCATGTACCTATATCATTATAGTGTTAATATGTGAGGGTCATATAATTAGGCTTTCCCTTCCCTTGCTTCTTCCGATGAAATTATCCTTTACTGTACCCATTATTTTGCTGTTGTACCATGTCCTGTTCCTTTCAGATATAGCGTCCAATCTTGCTATTACTCAGGCAAAGCGCTCATGGAGTGAAATTCTGGCCCCATTGAAGTCAATGACAAAATGCCTATTGACTTCAGTAGGTCCAGGATTTCACCCATTGACTTAAATGGCTATGAAAGAGATGTAGGATTGGGCCCATACACAGATTCGCATACTGTATTATTTTCTCTGTTTGTTTTATCTCTATGTGATAACATTTTATTCCATTCTCACTTAACATCAAGTTCACATTCTGTTAATCTTTCCACTTACACTTTGAAGGGCTGTATTATTCCCATTTGTTTAATGTTTTGTCAACATTCCAAATATTTTTTTCTTTTGTTTGCTGTAGTTCCCCCACCCCTTCTTTTCAATTTTCCAAAATATTGTGTCTGCACTATGCTGTCCCTTTAAGAGCAGGGCAGGCTGGGAATCCTCTCCAGGATATAAAACAGGGGTCAGCAGTAAGAAATCAATCCAGTCTTTGGTAAAGGAAAGAGTTGCAGACCTTGAAAGTTTGAAGGTACTGGTGGTGTCTGGCTTTCTTTTGTCGCTAATAAAAGGGGTTTGGTCTTGAGTTCTACTGCTGTTTAGGCTCTGGGGTGCAGATGACTGTATTATATACTTTTTATGTTTGGTGGAGGAGCCAGGAGCTCTGGGATTTCCTGCTTACCCTGAAGAGGGCATATGCCAAAGACACCTTTCTGAGAGTGAAGTTCTAGCGTCAATGTAGTCAATGGCAAACCATCCCACTGACTTGAATGAAGCTAGGATTTTGTCTTTAAAATTTAGGATGTAGGGCTAGGGCCTCGCTAATATGTCACACTCCTTTTGCTAGACCATACATCCATAGACTCGGCTCACACTGCAGCATGCACTGAAAGAGATGCCACTCCAACCTACATGGGTCAGCTAATAAGAGTGCAAATGCTGCAGTAATTAGTGTTGCAAAGTCCACTTGCCAAGATTTCCCTCAAGAGCCCCACCCTCAATAAATGTTGCATTGTAATATAAAATATATAAAGCAGCTGTTAAGTGATAGAAGTTAGGCAGCATCTCTCAATGTTCAGCCTGTTTTTATGGTCATCTCACCATGTCCATGATCCTCATTATCCTAATGCTCACTGCTGCTACCTGCAGCCCTAAAAGTGTCACTCTTCACCTGTCTCTTCCTTGTCTCTCCTTTTCCCTCTACCCCCAGTCCATTCACAGTTTCCTATGAGCTTGTCTCCCACAAAAACTCCTCAGCATAGTCTGACCATATAATTTAATTCATTTTGAAAATGCAACAAGATCTATAATGCCTCTAGGCAATAACCTTGCATTTGTAACTTCAATCCTCATTTGCCCCACCTGTCCCTGTGTTTGACCATCCCTTATCTTGTCAGATCTCTTCTTATGCTGTAAACTCTGGGGGAGGGGGAAAGACTGTGTTCACAGTGTATCTCTAAATTCTGACTTATGGGAACTCTGAATAAATAATAATGAGCAGGTTATCCATAATTGTCCCTTAGGGGAATCCTTACATTGAAACACCTGGTACGGGCCAGTTAAAGACAAAAAACCCTACTAGATGGGCTAGAATGGTAAATCCTATGGATTCACTTTTGTTATCCCAAAATCTATCTGAATCCTTCAGATTACTGTGAACCCAACCAGTGTCTGGTCCCAGCTTTGGTCAAAGGTTTGCCTGGGTAAAAGCTACAGAATGGATGTTGGAGATGGACTTCTGTGTCATCTTTATTTTACTTGCTGTATGCCTCCCATCACCATAACATCAGCCTTTACTGTATTTATCCTGACAATGCCCCTCTGAGGTAGGGAAGTACTATTATCCCCATTTTACATATGGGGGATAGAGATTAAATGACTTGTCCAGAGTCATCTAGCAGGGAGGGAATTGAAACCAGATCTCTTGCATCCCAGGTAGTGTCCTAACCACCCTCTGATCCTTTCTTCAACCCCCAGTCCTTTTTTCTTGTCTCTTCCGGATAGGAACATGGTAATTTTCTCCCCTGCCTGTTTTTCCTCTCCCCTGTTTGTACTGTGAAATTCACAGTCCTGCTTGTAGTTGTATGCAGTAGGCATACACCCTCCATATCATTTTGTTCCATATTTTATTCCCCCAAGGCAATATTTTGTATAGCCTACTGGCATCTTGTATTTTGTTCCTCAATAGGGACCAAATACATCCCTGGGTTAATTTCACAGATTTCAGCAAAGGTTATGCCAAGTATGGGTTCGATCCCAGGCTTCTTTTAAACATCATGCAGGTTTTGCTTTTCTGCAAATATCTCAATCTAACATTATATACGTCGATTAAACCATCCTCTCAAGCCAAGCCCAATGCTGCCAGGTAAGGGTTTTTCTTGGAGGAGGAAAACAAAGAAGCTTTTCCCCATTACCTTGATGGTGTACCTCAGTACACCATCAAGTGATTGGTAATGCCCAAATCCAGCAATACTAACGTGGATAGCAGAAAGTTCAGACTTTACCCCTAGTTAGCTCTTATCTTAAAGTGTTTGGAAACTTGTGACTATAAAAATAATAATCACTGTGCTTATACTGGACCTGATTCAATGATCATTGAAGTCTGGGGGGAGAGGGGGAGGGGGGAAAGGAGGTCTTTCCTTTGACCTCAATCAGCATTGGATCAGGCCCATCGTGTAATGCCTGATAGTCACAATGGATTAACTTCAAAAGGTTCAGAGCTTGGATGCTTATGTGCACTCTACAGATCCGTGAATCTATGAGATCAGGGTGGAAATCATCCATGAACCATGTATTATTATTTTTCAGATTTGTACATTTGGTCCCACTCACAGCATGGGCAGCTCTCCTGGTGTTTCACTCCCACTGTGACCCAGAAGGGCAAGAGAGGAGGACTGCAAAAATTACAAACATGAAGATCTTTCAGAATCTTAACGGAAAGGTGAAGTTGGAGGTAGGTTTTAGAAATGGATTAGTATTGGGGGCAACAGTTTGGGCAGAGGTGTGTTGGACGTACTTATTTTACTCTGAACTGGCTGATCTATTCTTAATAGAGAGACACATGTGCCTAGCTGGGGCATACCTGGGGAGAACAGAACCAGGTCTAGAGGGATACAACGGAGGCTAGTGATATCTGAACGTGGGAAGGTGCATTCAAAGACTATTTACAGAAGCTGTTAGGAATCATAGGGCATCTAGCCGTGTAAAGAGCAGGCAGCGCCTGGAACCTCCACTGGGTATGTAGTTGCATTGCATACACTTTACCTTCACGCATGTAGACCTACGCACGTGGTTTGTTAAGCTACATCAGCCCGGCTCCTGCTGCTTTCCTCCAGCTCCAGCTTTCTGCGGGGATCCCAGACAGAGAAAGGGGGCTCCTCCGGAAAGGTAGCAGCAGGAGCGTGCTGCCGAGCCGCAGGTTGGGCTGTTTGCATGACACTGCAGGCGCAGCTGAAGGTGCCTATGCTAATGTTTGAGCTGCCAGCGTGGTTCGCTCCCTTCTTGCATCGTGCAGGCGTGGGGCACATTCCACCGCGTTCATTCCTCTCTCTCGCTACGCGCTAAGTGACCTTAGCTAGGAGTCTGCTCGTAGGGGGCACGGCCACCCCGGGAGGAGGGCGGAGAAGCCAATCACTCCCCAGTGCTCGTGCTTCCAATCGCTCGCTGCAGTTCCTCCTCGCCGCCGGACGGGGGCAGCGCAGACCGAGCGGTCTTTACCCCCCGGCGGCTTGTGAAGCTGAGCCTCGCCTGTTTGTGGGAGGCTGGGGAGAGCGGGGCGGTGTTAGGAGAGCCGCATCTGGTGCGAACCTGAGCCGCGCTGGCAGCAGCACACCACATTCCCACACCCCAGGAGGATCGTTTGACTACCTGGGAGGCAAAACCCCAGCATCTTAACACAGCCTCTCTATGGATGTGTCCACCTAGCGGTGCTGCGTCTCCCAGCCATTTACATGCCCCCTGATTGCAGTCCTCGTTAGCCTCTAACTTCTCTCCGCAGACTAATAGTCATTCAGTTGGGGGAAGGCCTCCCACACTTTGTTACTCTGATTTAAAGTCCTTGAAAGAGAGAGGCGAACAATCAACATCAAGTAAAAAAAAATCCCCTTCCGGGTTAGTACAGAGCAGGGGGGGACGAACACAATGTTAAACAAACAAACAAACAATGAAAGGTTTGCTAAGGAATCTGGTAAGTTATAGGAAGGAAAATTAAATGTCCGGTGCTTTACAAGGCGGCATGTTTTACAAGGGTGAAGGAAACTGTGCAGAAAATGCATTTGCTTTTATTGTTGCTTTTCATTGCCTGTGTTGTGCTGGATGCTTTATGCCATGGAGAGCAAACTTAATTGAACAAGATCGACGATTTCATTTAACATGGGGTGTGTGTGTGTGCGTGCGTTTTAATTAACCATTAAGGGTCGGGGACTAAAAGCAGACAGGCTCGCGTTCTCCGATGCAAATTCTTCAATCCCACAGTAATAAGCAAACAAATAAAGATACCTTTCTTAACACAGTGCCCAGGTAGCAA
This sequence comes from Macrochelys suwanniensis, assembly GCA_033296515.1. Taxonomy (NCBI): domain Eukaryota; kingdom Metazoa; phylum Chordata; order Testudines; family Chelydridae; genus Macrochelys; species Macrochelys suwanniensis. The sequence continues at coordinate 16,076,475 of CM065783.1, forward strand.
AGCCTCAATCCTTTTGTGTTGTTTTCCTCTCGTGTTTAGATTTGTTTTAAAATCGCATCTATCATTGCCAGCCTCTCCCACTGTTTTAAGTAGACCGCTTAAAGCGAACACCTAATGGAGGCATTTTCTACTGGGAAACTTCCCAGTGTTTTCCTTTCTTTCGAGAATGCCAGACAAGGGGGGAAAAAGTGCAATCTTCCCATTGATTAAAGTCTACGTATTTGTCTTTATGCGTATCGGGTTGATCCAAACTTTCGTCTCTCTCTCTCTCTTCCCCCCCCCCCCCTTTCTGTGCATTTGTAAAGTAGCCCCATCTAGCAATGATAAATATCCCTGTTGATCACTTGATTGATTACCTCTCTGAAAGGTCACGCGGGCTTGCAGTAATTTCCTTTTGCCTTAGGCTCCCTTTTCACTTTTACTCCAGCACGACAGCTCCAAGTATACAGGATCTTTATTTTTTATTTTAACCCCTAAATAGCCCCCCGAAAACAACGCATTGGAGAAAATCGTAGGAAAATAAACTCTCGCAGTCTCCATCACGCACCCAGCTCTTTCTCTCTCCCCCCCTCCCCCCATGTGTGCTGTGCACTATTTAATAGATACGGAACTTGCAAGTAAACTCAATGTCTCTTGGGTCTGAATTTCACGTTTGAGAGTCTCCCTCCCTTTTTCTCCTGTGGACTGAGAATTCGGATTTAAACAACCAGACAAGCTATTAATTTACCCATGCTTCCCAGGGTCCTGAACCCAATTAATTTCTAATAATTACAGCCCAAGGGGGCTAGAGATCCCTCTGCCTCTTTCTAGCCTTGCCACTTCACGGCATTGAGGCCAGCATATAATAATAAAGTGTATAGTTTGAAAGTGATCTGCCGAACAGTGAGTTATTGCAATGAATGAAAATTGTTTCCATTTTGGCTAATTGAGCCCATGGCTGAAAGCTGAGTTCTGAGACTAAATAAAGAGGACTGTTTCATTTCAACAAGCACTGGAAACCCCTGCATAGCTTTTTGGTCACCCAGCAAGAGGTTTAATTTCTTAACAGCAAAGCCGAAATCAAGCGTTGGGTAAACAGTATTAATAATTGCATTACAATGATTAAATTAATCTTACTGGTAGCTAGGAGAATATAGGTTGAGGCTGAATAACACGATGTAAAGTTCACTGCACAAAGACAATAGCACAGCAAATACCTCGATGAAGAATTCCAACTTGCCTCCGAATACACTGCGGGGCTTATTCATTTATAATGTGAGGAAGGGAAAATTTCCTGTTATATAGAATGCATTGAAACCTGAGGGTTGCTTTCCCCCACACTCCCAGCATGTATTAAAATAGATTTCACACCCCCCCCTTAAATATTTTTTTCGTGGCTCTGATTCTACTACAAACACACACACACCAATTCCAGTGTTCACTAGTCAGCAATTTTCCCAACTTGAAAGGAATTGAGGGCTAGAAACGCTTAAAAACGTGACCAACCGAAATTAAACGGATTTCTCGTGGGTGTAGCAGGGAACTCTTTGGGATGGTGGCAAACTTTATGAAGGTTCTGTCCGCGACTGATAGAGAAATCAGACATCGGGAAAATCTGTTCGATGCAACCGAAATGAAAATCGAGATGTTTGCTGGGTGTTCGGGAGAACTGAAAGACACCTGTTTGGGGGTCCTGTGATCGCTTGGGACTTTAAACAGGTGAAACTGACAAGCTGGAGGAGAAAGCTGGTGCCTTCCAAGGTCAAAAGACCCAAGTGGGCTGCTTAGAAGAGTCTATATCTGCACAGATCCCCCTGTTTAAATATATTAAACTGTCGCTTTCCCCGTCTGTCACAGAAAGGCATACACATACAGACGCTTGCTTTTCTTGTGCAGATGTGCTACAAGGGGCCAAGGGGTTGTTTAAATAACCGCAGTAGGTCTGCAAAGCAATCGAAAGTCTTGTGTTTTTGTTGTCTTGTTGGTGTTTTGGATCTCAGGGAAAAGCTAATGAAATATACTTCCCCCTGGACAATTACTTCGAGGCTGTTGCTAAAAAAAAGTTTGTAAAAGTTCTCAGACATTTTCGATTAGGGCTAGAAAGCTGGCATCGCCTGGGCTAGTTCATTCATCTTTATAAGAAACTCTTTTGAAGAACCGGCCAGAAAACAATGTCTGATAGAGAAGGAAGTAGGTTCAGTGCCGGCAAGGTGTAGAGCCCACTCCTAAAGTTTTCTTCTTTTCCAGAATTAATTTGTTCTCTCTCCTCCCCCCCCCACCCCCCCCGCTGTGCTGTCCTCCCAGTCTAATGCTTTCCACGGGCACCATTTAATTGAGCGGATCAGTTAGTCCACTGCATATCACTTCATATCCTTTCACCAGGAAACCAAAATGCTTCCAATCGTTTCTAAAAGGAGGGCAGGCGAGGAAAATAATTGCAGCACACGTCCCCCTCGCCCCTCTCCCCCGACACTGCGAGTAGGTGGGTGCGTGGCTGTCTCTGCTGGCCAGCTGATAAGAAGTGTCCTAAAAGCTCAGCTTCCCAGTCTGCAGTGCCCCATGGAAGGGCCAGGCTGAGGGGCACAGACCCAAGCGGGATTCTGTGGATGTCAGTGCGCTATTGCTTTTGAGTTTGTCTCGGTTGCACACACAATCGGGGGGCATGGAAAGAAACAGGTGATTGAAGAGGGAGGAGGAAAGAAGAGGAGAAGTCGGGTCACTTTACAGCTACTTTTGCTGAACTTCTGCGTTGGTGCATCTTGGTGTGGTAACCTAAGCATGAGCGCCTCTCTCCTCCACCCCACACTGGGCTCTGTAATGCAGAGGACTCGGGCTTTATTAGCACTCCCGCTAGATTGCTGAATTCCCCCCCGCCCCCAAAAAGCAGCTGCATGTTTTTTTTTAAATTACTATTCACATATTAAAAATAATGGTGAGGATCAAGAAGTTCGCCCTCCGGTGGGTTTTCAAATACTTGTGCCTCATTTGAAGAGGCGGGAGGGAAACATATGAGAAATTCCCTTTGCTATTCAGTCGTTTCAATTTGTTTCGTGCGTGTGCATGTAGCATGGAGGTGCTTGGGGGGAACACGTTTCTGCGGGATGGATAAAGGCGCAGCGCCTTCGGAAATTTGCGGCCATAATCTAAACAAAGTTCAGTGGTTGCTTCTAAAACAAACACGTCTTCATTGGGTTCGCTGCGCTCTGCAATGGTGATGTTCGGCTGGCTATTGTAACCTTATGGCAGAGGTGGCTGTTTACTGCTTTTGCGCCTTAGAATGGCCCTGATTCTGACAGTGAACACCAGCAGGATTTTTGTTTAAAAAGAGCCACTGATGCTTAAGATTTTATTCAAACCAAAACTTGAGCAGCATGTATGTACTGGCGCAGCACCGAGTCTGAAAGATTGTAATTTTCTTTTATGGTGTCTGGCAGGATTTGCAACAGATATTAATGGGAACATAAATAGCGCATAGAAGGTATTGAACAAAACTGTTTAATGCAAGGAGGTTGTACCAGAGGAAAATCTATATGTAGTTTGGACTGATTCATACCTTGAACAGAGCCATTCCCCCAAAGGAATTTCCAGTTTCAGCAGGTCCCCTTGTTGATTGGCAAACCCTGTAATTAAAACAGATTAAAACAATTCGGATTATCATGTCTAAAGTGCTTTTTTTAAATCCAGCAGGGGAAAGCTGAACTCAAGCTGAAGGTGAGAAAGGGAGTGTGTGTGTTTGGAAGAGTATATCATTTAATTATATGCATACATAAAAGGCATAATTGAATCATATCTGTGTGTCTATTTCTATCCACCGATCTATGATAATTGCGAGTGGGTCGGAATAAACTATTGACCTGTTGCAAAGATGACAGAGTATCATTAATCTTACATAAACAGCTCGAAAGACACTGTCATTTATTCTACTCTAAACCTCTGGAACATCAGGAGCAGGGAGCTTTTTTTTGTTATAAATAATCTGCCTCACCGCCGCCCCTCGAGTCAATGGAAAGTGGCTCAGAATCCATTCCTTCTCCTGCAAGACTGGGACAGGAGAAGCTCTGGAGTGTGTTACCCCGGATGCTGGCTTATTAATCAATTAATAATAATTGTTGGGAATGGGGTGGAGTTGATGGCGGAATAAAGAAGAAGAAGAATTCGGGCATCTGGCTGTTTGCGACTGGTTGGCTCTGGCCAGGTTGTTTTTATTGGAGAGGAAGAGGTGTCCTCGCTCCCTTCCCCGGGCGGCCGTCTCCTCCCCTCCACCGATCGCCAGCTGACAAGATCCTGAAATCGAAGTGATAGATCGCTCCAAACTTTTTTTTGGCGGCGTGGAGATGTGGAAGAGGGGGGGGGGGGGAAGAACCGCCCGTGCGCATGTGCGAAGGTGTCCAAACTGACAATGCTGGAGAGATAGCGAGCCTGGATTGAGAGAAAGAGAGAGTGTGAGAGAGAGAGTGTGAGAGAGAGAGAGAGGGGGGAGAAAAAGGAGAAAAAGATCCGAGAGGAACCCACCCCCCACAGCCGCGGCGCGGGACTGGCAGCATGAGATCCAAAGGCAGGGCAAGGAAACTGGCCACAAGTAGGTGCAATCTCCCTTTCCATTGGCTTTTCACCCGCGCTCTGCCATGTTGCGTGGAAGGTCGGATGCGCCGGGGTCTGGGGCGCAACGCAACGTGCAGCATCCCGGCACCCCTGCGCCGGAGCCCAGGCGGGGAGCGCATCCCCGAGCGCTGCGCAGCGGCGCGGGGTCAGGCTGGGGGTGCGGCTGGAGGGGGGGGGAGGGTTCAGGCAGTCTCCCCAGCAGGCAGATCGCTGTGCTGCGGGGGGAGGGGGGTGCTCCTCTCGGAGGAGGGGGAGGCTGCGGGGTCGCTGATGAGGCGCTGCCCGGCCGCTCGGGCTGGCGGCGGAGGCGGAGAAGGAGTTGAGGAAAAGTTCAGTGGCGAGCGCTGGAAGTTGAGCGGTGGCCGCCGCCGGGGCTGCGAGGAGTAGCCGAGCCCATAGTGGGCGCTGTCGGCTCTGTGCGAGCGCGGGAGGGGAGGGGTGCGGGCGAGGGGAGGGGGAGGGGGAGGGAGTCGGGCGGCAGGTCTCGCTCCGAGCTTCCAGCGGGCAAAGCAGGAGAGTCCGGGCAGGTGGGGGGGGGGGGGGGCAAGGAGGAGTGGGGAGCGAGATCCCCCCCCCCAGCTCTCCCAGGAGGGCATCCCAGCTAGGGCTTTGCACAGGGAGCTAGCGGAGCTCTCCGAAGGGGGGGCTGGTCGGGGACCTTCCAGCCTGGGGCTCTGACTCCCTGTTTCCTGCACACTGGGGTGTGTGGTTGCAATCTCTGCGCCCGGGGAGGCAGCTCCGGCCGGGGCTCCCTCCCCTCTTGCATCGGCGGTAATGGGAAGGCGCAGAAAGTAAAATCTTAGCTCAATGGATCAGTTGGGAATTCTGTATTCATGGGGACCCCCCCCACCGGAAACTCTGCATTAATGGGAACCCTCTCGCCCCATCCCTATACACTCAGGAAGCAGAAAGAAATAGTTGTGGGGGAAATTGTCCGGGTTCTTGCCTGTGTGCCACATTGCAGCCGCTGTCAAACGCGGCGCGTCCCGAGTGACAGTGGACAAGGCTTGTTGAGCAGATTTTGATGCATTTGATTTTAGTGTAAGTTAAACTCGTCCTGCGTGGGGCAAAGGCTCAGGCACTCTCGGGCCAGATCTGTCTGAAGGCGCAGGGTAGCAGGGCTGTGGTGATTCCTAGCTGCACAACGAGGCCAAACGGTTTCGTTCTTCACTGGCTTCCGGCAACTTTCCACTATGTCTCCTTGGGATCGAGTGCGCTGGTCGATTTAAAAAACAAACAAACCAAATCCCGGAGCCTGCTTCAGACGAATAATACAGTCAGTCTCAGCGCTAGCCCAGAGTGGTGGTGGTTTTCCGCGACTCCCCGTAAATGGAGTAGATGTGAGGAGCTGGGGAGAGAGAGGGCAGAAGTGATTGGGCCATCAGCACAGTTCAAACGCTAGCTCAGCTCTCAGCCCACTGGAGCCACACGATGAAGTTGATCTAAACGTTGTAAATTCAGGCGCTTTTCCTCGCAGTTTATTCAGTTCGGCTGCGCTAGGTCTGTGTGGGGTTAGCTTGGGTCTCAGCAATCGACATCAATACGGCTCTATTTATTTTTATAGGCACTCCATCTTCTCCTTTTTGACAGTGATAATGATCTTTTAATTGCAACAGTTGCAGCAAAAAAAGTAGCCTGCCTTAGAATCATAGAATATTTGTTCTATTTTAGTGTTTCAGTGTTTTATTTTAAATATAGCTGTTGTCTTTTTGTGTGTGAGTAGGGATATAATTTATGCAAGTTTCATTTGATATGTATCTCAGTTGCAACTTTCATTTCCATCTGAAAATGTGCCGGGAAATGGTAGATGAAACGTCGCATAACGTAATCAATAACTCATCATCGGTTTTTGTCTACTAGTGAAAAAATACGTGAATAGAGAAAAGGGAACGCAAAAGATCTTTGGATCTTTATCTACTTTTCTGTGAAACTTAACAACCTATATTTGATTAGCTGATTTTAAACTGGATCCATCAGCACAATTTGAAAACAAATAAGCGTCCAGGTCATCATCCCTGCTTTTAGGCTAATTGTGAAAATCGTGTGTTACAGTCGCTGGCACATATGTCTACTAAATTTCCCCTAACGTTTCTGGGCCGCTGCTGCTTTGCTATGAATTTGACCACTTTCAAACTTCCTTCTTTGGGTTGCCTGTCTTGGCAGTCACAGCAGCGGCAGCAGCTTTCCCTAGACAGATGCGTTGCATTATATAATCCTTCGGTTACAATACGCTCATAAAGGAAATCGTATTAAAAAGTTGAGATTTTTGTATTTTGAAACCCCTTTCATTTCTCCTTCGAATAGCGTGTGAGTTTCACGGCGTGGTGTGCGCGCGCCTGTGTTGGTGGGGGGAAATTAGTGGTGACCCCTGTAATTCAATCATTCAACAGGAAAAGTTTTCAGCTTTTGGTTTCATCCCGTGACCCCTTCTCTTCACTATTTAATTGCGGAGCTGTGAAAAAGAAACATTTTGTGGCTGTAACTTACTTGGAAAAACACCCCAGTCTGGATGCAATTGGAATTCTCTTATTATTCCACTTTTGCCTCTCTCCGTGTGAAATAAACTAGAGATAACACCCCCCAAATTGTGACTAACAAGTAGCCGGGAAAGTTCTGCCCATAATTAACCAAGGGGAATTAGATGCGTATATTTCCCCTCTATATATTGACATAGCAATTTAGGGAGTTTTGCTAACCTGAACAATCTGACGAAACAAAAGAAGCCACATTATGAATAGTCAGTGAATATTTTAAACCTCCAGCTGTAAAAATAAAGGAAAGGAAAAGAGGCAAGACATTTTTTTTCCTTTTTGAAGGCATATTCGAAATGAAGTCTGAATATAATACGCAAAAAGAAGGGTGCACATGGCAAAGCTCTCGAACAATGACCGTCTCTATACCGTTGCACCTTTTCAGAGTAACAGGGTTGCACCTGCACCGAGACAGTAATTTATAGTGACCAGCATTTGTGCTATAAGTGGTGTCACACTGTGGCTTTTTTTTTAGTCCGACTGTATCCCTGTCTGAAAATCACTCCTGAATAGTGACACTTCCCAGAACTCAACCCCGTGCACCGAACAAGTAGTACAGTCTAAACCAGTGGTAGCTATTAGCCACCCAGTAGCCTCATAAAGAGACAGAAGGTGATCAGATTAGGAAAACGCACGTGAATAAGGGGGCACTTGTTACTTTTACACTTTATCACCGTTTTTTTTTAAAACAGGCAATTTAGTGCAGGTCCAGAGCTATCTAACCATCTGAGAGAGTAAAATAACACTTTGCCGAGTTCCAGCAGGTTTTCCTGCGCCTGTAACTTGCCTCTCTACTACTTAAAAGCCTGGCAAGTTTATTTGCCTGTTTAAGCCTCTGTCCGGGAATTTGTTTTTGAAAAGGGAAATGTTTGCCAGTGTCCAGGCTTTCAGCCCCCTTTAGCAAGGCTGTTTATTTGCCATTACCTCTGGCGTAGTACTTCTTTATTGCACTTGGCACTTTGTGTAAATAGTCTCCTACAACATTTCTGTATACTTCATCAAAGAAACCCTCTAAGTTTAGAGGAAGGTTAATAACGCGTCGCTCTATTTTGAAATAGTGGGGTAGGGGAAAGAGACGGTTCATTAAGGAAAAGATGGAGGGAGATTCTCTCTCTTCATTTATTTTGACGGTAAAAAAAATCCCTCCACATCTATATCGCTATGCATTCTGCCAATTCCTAGCTCAATGAATTTCTGGATATGTATATTTCACAGATGATACATGATATCTTTAGCTTATGCACTACACACCCATCCACTCATCCACACCAACCATAACACATTTTGTATGGCTTGGAAACAAACGGGTTTCCTAGTTTCCCCCCGCACCCCCGCCCCACAAGTTGCGATTCATGTGGAGTAGTTGACAAGAATCCCGTTTAGCTGAGTGATTTGATGTGGCCTTCCAGAGAAGGAGAGAGGGGTTCTTCAACTCTCAGTCCTGCTTTTTAGGAAAGGGGGCCCGGGTAAAGGGAGGACCGGGACACGTACTACGATCAGCGCTATTGTCTCCAGCATGCCTCTTGTCGCTCCCCCACCCTCTTCACATTTCTGGTGCACAGAAACCAAAAGACGCCCATCTCGATCCAAGGCACACGCGGGATTGAATGTGTTCCTCCCCACCTCTAGGCGAATAATCCCCCCCCCCCCCGGCTGCAAAGCTAACCAAGCCAATCCCCCAAATAGAGAGGACGGAATACAACCACCATCGCCCTCATTCCTCTACATCTAAACGTCTTGTCAAAACAGCCTCTCTCCGGGAAGGTCTGGGAGATTAGATCCCGCTCAACAGGGCCACTGAGTCCGGGTTCCGGGGGATTCTGGGGGTCTAGACCTGGGCCATGCGGCTCCAGACGCTGAATCTGAAGAGATCTGGGGCTGGGGTGGGCTATGCAATGAATCTGGGAAGAGCTGCGTAGCGCAGGACCTAGGCGCGGAATCTGCGCGGATCCCCTGGAATGTTCACACTGCCGTTTACAATGTGGCAAAGCAGCGGCAGGGCGCGTCCTAGTGGGGAAACCACTTTCACTGCCTGGAACTTTGGAGGTGCAGAGGTTACCATCTGTCTTTCATGTGACACTGATTTGGGATTCATGTGTGTGCATATCACTCGATATAATGCCATATACAAATAGTATGTAGTGTGTTCCCGGATGGCTCTCTCACAGCAAGGGGGTGGGGAATAGGGGGCGAGACAATCGCATTATATGCCAAGCACATTTTCACAAGGCACTTGATTAACCCTTTTCAGGATGGAAAGCGTGTGTGATTTTTTTTTCCGGGGCATCCAGAGACTCACTGGGGTCGATAGACTTCATTGAATTTGAAAACCATTTTCTGCTCCCCCCCCCCGATGCTGTTTCTAAAATTAGATCATCTTTCACAGCAACCCCCACCCTTTCTCCACCTCGTCTGCCTTCTGGCTGCTTCCACCAGTGAAATGTATGTAGTCTACAAGGGTTTCGAGAAAAAAAAAGAAGGACCCAAACACAAAGAGAAAGCAGGGCAATCGGAAAGCAGAGATCATTACTAATATAGATCTATTTGTACATGAAAATTGTAACCCCAGTTAATTAAGGCTGTTTACATGGGGTACAAGAAACTTAAGAAGTGTTTCTGCAAAGGGGAAGGAACTGTTTACAAAACTCTTTCAAAAGTGTGACATATTGCTGCAGTTCCAGCACTAAAAAGCTAAACACACTTATACGCCTTTGAAGTTCCCTGGCTGAGGCAACATTATTTGACTCCGATTCAGATATTGCTTGTGGGTATAACTAATGACTTTTACCTATTTAGTTCAAGTGGGAGGGGCGAAAGTCCTGGATTCCTTGTCCATTGGATCTCTCTAGAGAGTTGAATCTGGCTCCCAGCCAGCTCTGTACAATGTCAACACTGAATATTTGAATTCCCAGACTCTATTTAACAAGTTTCTAAATAAAATAAACTCATTGTGTGTCTGTGTTTAAAATTATTTCACCCCTTTCATAAAAGCTGCAGCATCTTATTACATCGGCCTCGCAGGCTGATTTTCCTTTTCTTTCTAAACAAACACAAACACAGGGGAAGGCATTTTTTTTACAGCCATGTATCTCTCTCTCTTTCTCTCCGGCTAGTGCGAAGTGGAAGCGGGTGCGGGGTGGGGCTGGGCAGCCCAGAAGTAACACACATACCTTTTCGGACTGCTCTGTGTGCCATGATATCTAATCATAACTAAAAACAAAGCTAGGTTCAGAAAGCCAGTTAAATATTAATCATTTCTAAAAGGAGGCCCATGTGTGTGCCATTGCTTTAGCAATGCCCTGTAGATACTCAATCATTTTGGCTGCTGTACCACATGCAGGCTCCAGGGACAGCTTTCATTGTTGTTGCCATAAATGGCTATTAGTGTTCATATTCACTTATTTATTTAAACTCCTGTGTATATGTGTCTCTGTTTATATGCATGTGTGATATGATCGCTATATATTTATGCATGTATCTAGATATAATCTGTATCTATAGGTAAACATCTATGGTTACATAGCAGATAGACATGGTTGAGTGTGTATATATGATGGCTGTAAATGTACCTAGGCATGTAGATACAGAATAGCTATAGATGTTTGTGTGCACATATGCATAATCACTGTCTGTCTACATGTATAGATTGTGTACATGCAAAGACTGTGTGTTAACAACGTAGGGAAAGTAGATATAGAGGTGTGTGCACCTATACATAATTACTATATGTATATAATATCTACATGCATAGGTTAGATATGGGGTGAGTATGTGTTTGAACACACTAATCTAGATCGTTGGTGGGGGGGGCATGGAGGAAGAGAAGGAGCCTATTTAAAATATTTCCTGACCTCAGTTTGTAAGCAGCCATGTCCTAACTGAGAAAATGTTCTTTGGCCCTCTTCAGGAGTATAATTCCCCAACAAAGCCATTACAGTTGTTGAGCAGTGAAGTGGAATTTACTCTCTACTATGACAGGTACATTATGCAGGAGACTAAACTAAAACAAGTATCAATGATCATTAAAATCCCCTGCAGTCACAATAAAGGGTAGATGAAGCGAGGGAATGGGGAAAGCAGATGAAGGTTTAAAAAACTCAGCTGCTAAGTGTGTCTACACCACACACACAAGTTGACCACTTTAACTTAAATCAGGTTTTAAACATACTTAGTGAAACTCATGCAAAATCCTGTGTAGACGCTCTTATTTCAGATTATTTCAATGTATTTTAAAGTTCTCTTGACTGACCTAAACTAATCAAGATAAACCAGGTTTATATCAATTTAAGGGTGCTCGGTGCTCCCTTTTCACCCAGTTTAACAAAATCAATTTTACATTACATCTTTAGTTAAACGGGTGCAACTTTGCATGTAGGCAAAGCTAAGAATACAGTGACTTTCACTTTTCCATTTAACAAAAGTAATAGTATTCATTAAGAAAAAGTGGGTTCAAGGGTCTTAATGACGGCCACACTCCTCTTTTGCATCCCCATTGTTATTTATTTGGCTCTTTTGCATCGTTGCTGTTATTTGTATCCCAGTAGCCCCTAGAGGGCTAGGTACCATGCATACATATAATGAAAAGATGGTCCCGTCCCCAAATAGCTTACAATCTGTGTTTATGGCAGGGGACAACAGGTGGATACTCTAAACAGATGGTGAATGAAGGAGGAGTTGTGGGAGGCACGAGGTAAAAGTGATACAGTTATGATTAATACCATTATGATAAAAATGTTTTGTAGTGTCATTGCAATATTTTCCCCAGATTCTTATTTACTTTCATTTGATCACCACTACAATTATTAATTATTATTATTATTTTTTAAAAAGCCACACCAGAGTTCATGGCTTAATGTGTTGGCACCATGGCAGGTGTGTGCATTAGTGAGGTGTTAATCAGGAAGCAGGTGCAAATAAGTAAGGAGCACTGAGGATGTGAAAGGAGGATCAGTGTAGGGGACGAAGCAGCGTGAACAAAGAGTGCTATTGCCTAAATAAAGATATATGGCTGTTTGCCTGTTTATATTGCCATCTCTGTTATCAAAATTAAAACACCTGATGGATTAGGAAAAACCTGCCTGACTGTTCATGGACATTATGCCCCTTCCCTTTGTTAGTATGTCAGTTCTTAGAAACCTCCTGGACATGTTTCCAGGACATAGGTATAGAGTCCACCCCTTCTCTCAGATATACATGCACAGCTCCCATTCAACTAAACGGGGGCCACACACACGTGGAGGGAGAAAATTTAGCTTGCAGTGAATATTGTATTTAATGCCAAGTACTGAATATAATTAATTCAGACTAATATAACAATAAGGACTGGAGAGTGCAATACTGTTATTTTCTTGTAGGGATTTAATACTCTGGTCTGTTTCACTGCAATATTATCTTTCAAGCTAGGATATACACAGCTACATAAGAAACAGTACCTTAAGGGAATGTCAAAGTTTGATCTACAAAATAAAGGAAATTCAAAGTTAAGGCTGAAATGTACCACATGGCCTCCAAAGCCCAGAAACTACAGGCAGCAAGTAAGTAGCTAAAGGTATGTTCTGTGTTTTGAAAACAACTAGTCCATTAAGTACTAAGGGCCCAATTCAGATCACAGATATACAGCACAATGCAAAGCCTCACTTGTTGATTGGAGTAGCTGACTTTGCAATCCTTGTAATGATTTTGGAAGTTTTCGAAAATCTCATTTGGACACCATATGCAAAGTTAGGGCCCAGGAGTTTTGCTGGGGTGAGGATTACATGATCGAGCCCTCTATTTAAAAGAAAACTTTATTTGTCGCTAGAAAAGTGCATAATGGAGCCTGAATCCACTAAAACATGTTTGTATTCTTCATAGAGCTTTAATTATTTTAGATGGGATAGCGCTAGTGTTTGAATTATTTGCTAAGTTTTAGCCTAATGTAATAAGTGACATAAAATGTAGAATGAAAACTATAACCCAGCCTGAACTATAGCTCCTGACAAACCTCTGCATTCTATAGCAGTCTTTCTAGAGCACAACTCCACATTTTGATTGTAATAAGTTAGAAACCAGAAAAGCAAGGCTTCTGCGAATGGGTTGTTTTTGGCAACTGTACCACCGATTATGTATAAAATTTCAAAAAATATTAGCTCTGCCAGTTTAATTGTCGAGAGGGTTACAAAAATAGGAAAGCTTGGGGAACGTTGTAATATCATACTATTTTGTCTTTTAGATATCATTAGATATCCACTATGCTGAGCATTTCGCATCAAACAATCTAACAAAAACTTCCAGATGGTTTACATTTAAAAATTAGCCATAAATATATTCTGCATAATGCAATTTATCATGTATGTTTATTGTGTGCTGTGGGAAAATGATTGGCTTCTGACAGTTTTACTATATAACATGTACACTATTGTTGTTGTTTATATTGTGGTAGCATGCAAAGGCCCCAGTCAAATACGAGGCCCCATTGTGTTATGCACTGTACATACCCACAGGAGGACATGATCCCAGCCCCCAAAAAGCCACATAGGCAATAAGATGTAATACAATATATATGTAGTACAGTGCATGCCATACAGCAAATTGATCATGGAATATAAACATCTGGCAATTGTGGAAGAAGTGAATATTAGATGATTTTGTAGGCTGTTTCAAAACAACATAAATCACTAAAAGAAGGGAGGGAATACATGATACTAGGTCTCCAATGGTTTATATTATGATTTTGTGATCTGGTTTATAAAATGGTTCACCCCAATCTAAAGTGGCTAGGGAAACTGTATTAGCACCCTAGCTGCCAAAGCTATATTTCTTGCTAATGTGGTTCTATTATGAATGTAAATAAGGCCCAGTCCTGCCATTCATTTTACTGAGATCTTCACTGATTTCAATGGGAGATGCAGGGTGCAGAGGGAGTGAAGGAAGGAGAGGTGCAAGGCAATACTGGTCGAGGCACAACAGAAGCATGAGTCTTTTTGTTCCTTTATTGGATCCTCCAAATGTGTGGGGCTGAATTCTGTCAGAATTGAGTCCTTCCTTAGCGTCAGTGGGATTCTTAATGAGAATAAAGATTTGCAACATCAGAGCCACTGTGGCCTCAGTGCTGTTCTGATTTAGAGCTTGATCCAACTCTTATTGAAGTCAACTGCATTCAGGTCAATGGGTATTGTAAATCTGGAGTGCCTCTATTTCAATCAATGAGTGACTACAGATGGACACAGCTGTAATTGTGAGAAGAATCTGACCTAGTGTAAAATTTTGTAAGTGTTTAATTGGATTTAGGTAAATTTAATCTGGAATTAGGCATTTGGGCTTTCTAGTGCCATATGAGCATTGATTATTGCTCATATAGAAAAATTGCGCTTCAGAGAGGGTACAGTTCAGGAATCACTAAATATCACGTACGACGACATTACCATGCTCAGAAGATACATTTTGCCATGGTGCAGTGTTTCTAGAGTTATCACATATCAGAAAATGGACAACAGCCATCTAACTCCTGCACCTTCCATTAAGCTATATTTGTTGTTATCCCTTCAGTGCCTCTTGGGGAGGCATTAGTGCAGGCTAGGAGAGGAAATGCTGTATCTGTACTCACATGCATCCATAGGCAGGGAGCACTCATGTAGAGGGATGGAAAGGAGTTGTCGTTGGAATGGCAGCTTCAGAGACCTTCACTGCAGCCTATCAACTGCTTGCATTTTGGGTGTGTGTGTGTAACAATGCAGGAAAGGAAGGGTGGTCCAGTGGACTTGGGAGACTGGGGTCCAATTCTCTGCCCTGTCACAGACTTCCTGTGTCACCTTGGGTAAGTGACTTAGTCTCTCTCTGCCTCAGTTCTCCATCTGTAAAATGGGGATGATGATGATGATATCTCACTTTTATATTACCCTTTTCACCTATAGATCTCATAGCACTTTACAAAGGAGGTCAGTACCATAATCTCCTTTTTGTAGATGGGGAAACTGAGGCCCAGAGAGGGGAAGTGACTTGCCCAAGATCACCCAGCTCATGGAAGTGTTCTGCAGATTAAACACTCAAAAGATGGTGAGGTGCTCAGATGCTACACTGATGTGGGCCATATGAGTACCTGGATAGAGGTAGATTTCTCTTTCTTGTGCAAAGCCTAAATGCAGGAAAGTGTGAATTTTACCCTTCAAAGAAGCTACTTTGCTCATGTGTGAACACCAGCCGGGCAAAGTCAGTGGCAAAAGATTTTGTATCTTGGAAGCAGAACTGGCTTAGTGCACGTTATGGGCCTGATCCCAAATTCATTGAAATCAATGGAAGGATTTCTATTGATGTCAGTGGGCTTTGGATCAGGCCCTACAGCAGTAGTAATCCACTTCCTTTGTTCTTTAGAAATATTTTTTATTAGCATCTTTTTATTCTATAGAGAGACCTAAATTGTGACAAATACCTGGGTTTACATCAGTGTAAATGAGAGCAGAATCTGGCCTCATTTAAGAGCTATTTTATTAGTATAATGTGCACAAACCCTCATCAATGAAATATGAACATTGCTGAAGAGGGGGCCATGTAAAACATATTAAAACATTTTTGTTTTTTGCTTTACTTCATCACTTAACTGCCCCCCTGTTTGACAGTATGTGACAAAGTCTCTGTCTCTGCTCAGTAGCAGCTCAGGACTGGGAATAATAGGGTGCTGGAGATCAACATTGAGGTTCGCTGGCAGAGTGTTGTAGGGAATCTTGCACAATGCCAGCTCCCATTATGCCTGGCTGGTTTTAATCAATGCTATCACTCTCTTGCTTTCACAAGCACTGCAATCATCTATATAAACCAGTTAGCTAGTGCTGAAGGTACCTGGTACATCCAGTAAACACCTCCTGTGCTGCTGAATGTTCCCAGTACTTCCTAGCATTTCATGATGTACAGTTTAATTCAGCAGAATAAAGAGAAAATGGGACAGGACTCAGAGATGAGGATTAACCCACAGAAAAAAATCACCCAAAATGTATCTAAAACATGTCTGGCTTTGGGCACCTGTAGTGCTTTTATGTTTTAAAAATCATTTTAAATTTTAATTGTATTTTTAAATGATTAACTTTTCCCACTTAAAGTCTCTTTGCAGTTTCACCTTGATGTGGTCACTTTTTAACCACAGTTCACTTAATTGCACCTTTTTGAGGAATTATGCAATCACTTTTGTGTGTTTTAATCTTTCCCCATTCTCTTTGTAGCCAGGTGTTAAGGGACAAAAGGAAATAAATTACTTGAAAGAAGACTGAAGTTGTGTTTTTGAGCTATTGATGTATTTTTGGATATAAGGACCAGCCTGGGATGTCAGACTAGGCATACACAATGGAGAAGAGGATATATAGTTCTAGCCTTACGAGCACTGCTTTATACTACTGATAACCTTGTTGTACTGGGTTACTATAGGATATTATAATAATGTTGATTTATTATTTCTTAGTGAACAATTGTAAAGAACGTAGCATTAATAGAATGGACTAATAGTTAAGGACCAGATTTTGCAACCCTTACTCACAATGAAAAATACATGAGTAGTCCATGGATTATTCACATGAGTAAGTACTACTCAACAACTTGCAGAGTAAGGTGCTACCTGAAATCAGTGAGGGCACTGTATCTTACCCAAAGTGATTGAGTATTGAGGATCTGACCCCCTAGCAAAACTGAGTCTGCTATGTCAGGAAGGGCTGGGGGAAGTTTCATGCCTGATGAATAAAAAGTTTCAAGCTCCCTCAATAAATTATTAATTAATACTAGTGAGCAGATCCAAAGTGAAAGAGCAAGGTGAAATTGTCTGACTTAGCTAGTCAGGGGGCACAACGTGAATACACCAACCACACAAGAGGCCTAGGATGACCCAGATTAGGTCCCCCAGTGCGCCCCAACTGGTGATAGTACGAAACCCCTTGTTGAAGGATCAGGTATAAACCGAAACCAGATTTATTTCCAGTTGGACAGTTTTTGGCATGTATTTATTACTACTTGAATTAGAGCAGCAACTACAGAATCCATTCAGGGCCCTTTGTGCTCGGCTTGTTGTAAATGTACACAGCTCATGCACAGGTTAGAATGTAAGAAAAATGCACCTTAGCCCCATCTCCAGGGCCCCACATGTGCAATTAATTACAGCAGCAGCAGCATCAAGTCCTGAGGCGAGATGGTCACTTTTAGGCAAATCCCCTGGGATGGGGGTGTTTGGTGTTGTGCTGCCTGCTTGCTGGCTGGCAGATGCAATGGCAGATTCAGCCACGTAGACCCTCTCCCCTAACCAGCAGCCAGCCCCACTCACGCCATCCTCAGATGCCTGTATTATTTTTGGCTGAGTCCACCAGGGGTAACCCAAACCACTTTAAGCCTTGCATATCCTTGCAGCATCACCTTTTCTCTTTCAAAGGCTTTTTTTTCACTGGGACTTGCAGGAGAAGAAGTGAGGAAATGTAGCCAGATAACCCAGTGTTATAAAATCCACAGGTTGTGGTTCCGTCTGTCTGTTTGCTGCAAGGGAGACTGAAGCAGTGTAGCTGGGAAGTGCCAGCAACTGAAGAATCCCCCAAGTCTACCAGGCCTATTAAAGTTCTTTTAAGTCAGTGCCAATAAAAAGGGTGCAGGCAACCTCTGAGTGAGGCTCCATAAGCTCAGTTTTATGTTGGGATACTTTGGAGCCAAACCCTCACAGATTTCATGTAGAGAAATACCCCATGGAGCATAACACAGTGTGAATGAAATATACTAAGGAACAAGAAGACTGATATTATGACTTTCCAGGGAGCTAGCTGTAAAATTGGCTTTATGCAGAAATGTTCTTAATTTTGATTGCAATTTTGTTAGCAGTGCAATGTTTTTAGATATAATTTCCTGTTCACAAAATAGATATTTGAAAATGGATGAGATAAGGCTTTCTGAAAAATATAGCGAGTTCTGAAGGAAAGGCAGGATGCGGTGTGTATTCAAATAATTTGCACCCCCATATAAAATGTTTGATTTTGGATCAGCCCGCAAGGCAGGCCTGTCCAGTACGACATAGATCTGCTGTTGGAGGCTCTTCATTGAACTCAGTGTTGTGGGATTGCCTCGTTGGCTTTTACATAGTTTGCACTAGATTTGGCGATAAATCGCAACATTTTCCAAAGTGGCTTCATTTTTTGGGTGCTTAATTGGAATCATTTTACAGTGACCCGATTTTCACAGCGTGGTTGCGGAGCACTTTCTGAAATTAGCCCTCAAAAATGGAGACTGTCAAAATCACTAGTCACTTTCTGAAAATTTTGCCAAAGTGTGTGTGCATCTATATTAATGTATACAACTACTTTTTACACAAGATTAATTTTATATTTATTGCTCATTTCATTAGTTTGTTTTACACTGACCTGGCACAGGTTTGAGGCCATCTTGTTCAAGCATTTTACAAAGCTATACTCACTATCACTTTTCCTGGGGAAAGTCATTTATAGAAGAGTTAAAGGTGGCTGGGTATTGAAATGCACATCTATGGTGTATGTGACAACTACAGAAAGGTTGATCAGCTTTCAAGAGTTACTAGTTAACAGTTCTCTGCCCTCAAGATCACTGACCAACCAGTGAGAGTTGATATGGTGATGTCCAATTTCTGTCCTTAGTTGAGTGTCCCTCAACATTTTGTTGTGAGAGAAGTTTTGACCTGATTGTTTGAATTTAGCTCTTACTAAGAACAAACAACACCCTTCCCTCAAATTTTAATTTGGTTAAGGACTCAAATATTTTTATTCCAGATATTCCTGGGTATTTAGACATCCTGGATGAATCTCAGTTGCAGTTAGTAGACAAAGTAGATCAGGGTAGAGCAGATTGATTCACAGTGTCCTAGTCATTACCTGAAAATGCCTAGTTGATATAAAATTCTATTCTACCCCATCAATGCTGAACACTACTTACATAGCGTGAAGGAGAAAAGGATCCACTAAGAAATACATGAAAAAGAGTGAGAAGTAGAGAGTAGACAAAGGCTTCTTAAAGGGACACTATCATCAACTTGACAATCATGTTTCCTTCTGAAAATGTTGCACCTGCAGTTGTAACAGTGTAACCGCTACAATACTGGAACAGAAAGAAATTAGAAAATATTTTTATTTCACTCTCTTTTTTTCAGTTGGTTTGTCTTGTGCGTTTGAGAGCATTTTGAGTTTCACTGTTTTGGAGGTGGGGTTCTCCAGGCTATATAAGAGGGTGTTTAGCAGCAAAAGTAGCAGCAGAAATGAAACTGGAGGTGACCAGGCAGTAGGCAGATTATGAATATATATATATATAGAGAGAGAAAGGGGTGTGAAGAGCAGGTATGAAGGTATTGCTGTCAGGCCTGCTTAAGCATTAAGAGGCAACCAGAAAAACCTCAGTGGGAATTTTCTAAAAAATAATTTTAATGAAATTCAGGACACACTGTGTAAAAGATGCTTGGTCTGAGGACTGGATATTTTGAAATGAGCATCCCTTTCAATGTGCTCTAGACTTTTCCTCTTTCACTTTCCACTGTGTCCTCTTCCTAACACACTCTAAATTAGGAACACGTGCAGTGCTTGGCAGACTGACTAGCATGCCTATCTTTATCCTGCCCTCTCTGGTTAGTCTCATCCTTTGACAGGCTGAAAATGTATTTAAGCTAGTGTGGCTAAATGCAACTGAATATGCATCACACCAATGCTTTGTACCCTTTGCTGGTTCCCAGTTTGCATCTGGTGCCAAATCAAGGCACTGGGCTCACTCTTTAAACCCTTTAATGGTTTGGGGCTGAGGTACATCAGAAAGTGCCTTCCTATTCATGACCCACAGAGACAGCTGTGCACCTAGAGCTCCAGAATGAAGCTTGCCAGGCTGGAGATAACACAATCTTGTTTAAGGCTCCTACCTGTGGAATGACAAATCAGAAGAGATAAGTCTAAGCCCCTGCTGATGTCTAACTGTCAGAGCATGTTAGAAGATTCATCTTTTTGCAACAGCATTCCCACTCCACCTAGCCCCCCTTCCCCAACTGAAGACAAGGAATTACAACAGCAATGAAACAGAGTGAGGGGAGAAAAAGGAAGAGGAAGTAAAGCTGTTGATATAGAAGAATCATCTACTCTGGACAAACCTAGGCAAATCTTAATCACTGTAACTGATACTACAGTAATGGGTGCCCTAGAAATACCTTGGATGGATAGATAGTGTAAACTAGAAAGATATGTCTAATCTAGGAAATAGTCTAGATTCATCTTTATACAGGTGAGGTAATTCACACTAGTTGCAATAAGACAGATCTATCTGTTAAAATACACCAGTAATACTGAAGATGCATTCTGAACACACTCAGACAAAAAAGGTATCTTTTGCTGTAGATGGTTTCAGCCATCTTCTCACTTCCCTATGTGTGTGTGTGTGTGTTTCTCTTAACTCCTTCATTGAAAACTATCCTTCCACTGAATGACAAAGGAGTTTATATGGACAGTCCTTTTCCACTCAGATGAGGCAAAGTTCAAACCATCCATATAATCTATAACCCTCAGATTCAGCATAGACAAACACTTCACCTGATTCGTCTCTCACAGTACTCTAAATCAGGAGTAAGTGCACTGAAGTCAATGGAACTGACATGAGATCAGAGTCAGGCTTGCTAGCTGTTTTCATTGCTGATGCTAGTCTTGGAATTACCAAGGTGTTGCTTTCTTTTAGGAACCTAGAAACACAGAAAGTGATAGATTGACTTGGAGTCAATGAGCTCAATCTGTTTAACAAAGAGATGATTAAGGGGTGATTTGATTATAGTCTATGAAGACTCATCTTTTTTCAACAGCATTCCCAAATATTTAATTTGGGGAACAAATATTTAATAATGGGCTCTTCAGTCTAGCAGAGAAGGTATCCATTAATTGGAAGTTGAAGCTAGGCAAATTCAAATGGGAAATAAGGCATACATTATAAACTGTGAGTAATTAACCACTCGAACCATTTATGAAGGGTTGTGGTGGATTCTCCATCACTGATAATTTTAAAATCAAGTTTGGATGTTTTTCTAAAGGGTGTGCTCTAGGAATTATTTTGGGGAAGTTCCATTGCCTGTATTAGACAGGAGGTCAGACTAGATGATCACAATGGTCCCTACTAGCCTTGGAATCCATAAATCAATGACCATGGTCCATCTGCTCCAGTATGCTGTCTCCTACAGTGTTTAGCCTCAAATGTTTCCGAGGCGGATGCAAGAAACTCCACAGTTGGTAGAGGTGGAACAATTTGACTCTAGAGAAGGCTCAATCTTAACCATGATAGTCAGAGACTGGCTTAATCCTTGAAACATGATGTTTTATCTCTCTTTGGGCTGTTCTCAGAGGGCATCGTATCTGATGAGATGTACTGGACTTTAAAGCTTGGGAGAAAGATGAAATAGCCCTTAATACTTTACTTATGAGAACATCTTTCCATGGATCTGTACAGATATATGTATATATTGTATCTATTCTGATCATGATGTGAGGAACAATGAAAGTTCCTACCAGACATTCTTCCTTCTCTAATCATCTGTAAAATTTGAGGATAGCTTTTAAGATAGGTTTCCTACCAATACAACCGCAATAGTCTTGCTTTTACTTTCTAAATTCTTCTTTAAAAATTTTTTTTCACCAAGATGGGCAGATAAGGTGAAGCAGAAGGCTCATTCTGGTGCTGTATCATTGCTGAATTCCTGAATGGCTTGTTCAAATGAGGAAAAGATGTTGAGCTAAGTTAGCAACAAGATTCTAGTGTGTGAAAGAGAGCACCACATCTGCTTTTACAATCGAATGCTGGCTAAACAGGATTGTGTACTCTTTGTGTTGTCCCAGAAACCTTTCAAGCATACAGAATACAGAGTGCCAATGACTTGGAGCATCCTGTTTCAGCTGATTTCTTCCTGCAGTTGGATCTGGATTTTTTCTGGTCTTCAGAGAATGGTCAGTGTGTTCACATATCTTATACAGCAGATGGTTAGAGGTATGGTAGGGGTTGCTTTATGACAAGACATACAAAAATGAGGATTACTAAGTATGGAACAGAGGAAACGGGGGCAAAAAAGAGATTGCAGTGGTGTTTCTCCATCTACTCTGAACAGAATCTACACATGCTGGGCCAGATCCTCAGCTAGTGTAAATCAATGTAGCTACATTGAAGTCAAAGGAACTATGCCTATTTACACCTGCTGAGAACCTGGCCCATTACACTTAGCCCAGATTTAACCCCTTCCTGGAATTTGGGTTTACTGGTAATTAAAATAAGAAACAAACAAAAAATTAACATAGCCCAGCTTTCTCACTCCTCTTGGTTTTTCCTATGGATGCCCTGCAGAGACTTCTCAGAGATCCTTCTGTCCAGACAAGCACCTTTACTTCCCTTTGTATTCCAGAGCCACACCTGCCACAATGAGTCAGCAGGAATCTGTCACCATCTCCCTGCAGGGCTCTAGCCCTTACTAACAGGGCGGGTCAACAGAAGGAGCCTGTTACAGGAGGCTGCAGTGCAAATTGATCAGTCCCTCCTTTTCATGTGATCTCATCAGAACAAAGTCACTTGTTGAAACTAATGGCAGGTAAATTTAGAACCAGCTAAAGGCAATATTTCCTTGAGCAACCCATGCAGTTATGTGGGAACCACTGTGAAAGTATTTTGAGCCCCAGGGACTAGTTATCTCTGTGAGGAATGGTATAGTAGTACCCAGAGCGGGAGTGACTCCATCAGAGATAGAGCAATGACCCCAGTCATCTCTTTAATCTGGTGGTGGAATTTGAGCAAGGGGATCCAGGGTTCTAGCCCTACCCTCCAATATGGGCTTTGGTGCAGGCTGAGGCCTCTTTTTTTCATGGCTTTTAGTCTGTAGGGGTAGTGTTTCCTTTTCAATGATATGCTGGACATCTAATCCATCCATTTCACCAGGGTATCTAAGCACCAATATCTCACAAATATTCCTTTCACTGGGCCTTGTATCGCAGATGAAGCAAATGCTCTGATCTTTTGTGGAGAAAGATTTTTTTTAACATATCAGAGTTTTGACTCATTTGGTCTGGTGGCGCCAATGGCTGCTCAGGGAGAGTAACGATATCTGAAAATAATAGAAGCCGGACTTTTTCTACGTGCTTCTGAGATGATATTGCTCACCCCTTGAATTACTGCTTCTTGGTGTCTTGCTGCTTGCCACAGAATCCCCCACCTGCAGCAAACACACTTCAAGAAACCGACCTATCACTTGCCCCATCTCCCTTCACCTCTCTGCCGCAAGACTGAGTGACAGAGCTCTTACCCTCATTTTCTTTTCCTGACCTTTTGATTCTGTCAGATTCTCTACACCTCACTGCAAATGGACAATAGATGTATTGATTTAAAATTGGCTGTCATTTAGACTGATACAGGACAATGGCAAGGGCCAAAGCACTCTCCTAGAACATCAGCAAGTCACTTAGTCCTTAATTTTGGTGCTTCCCCAGTTTGACTAGTAATGGAAAAGGAAGGAGACTAGATCCTGGGTGATGTTCAATAGTGTGGCTGTCTGTCTGAGGCTAGGAGCCAGGGCTGGCATTGTGCTATGCTTTGGGACATGTTGTTTTGATGGACGGTTTTCCATTGCTGGTGGACAGACCACCACTAGCAGCAGCAGTGATGGAGCATGACCTTCTAACTCTGCTTTGGTTAATGAACCAGAAAAATGTGCAAAACCTGTTAGAGTGGGACTTGTAAGAATAGTAGTGGGCAGCTTCTTTCTGATAAGGCCTTCTACATTATAGGTAGATTATATGGATTAACTTTGAGTCTTGAGCTTTGTCACAGCCTAGTGGCCAATGAGAGCACCAGGGACTTTGTAGGGAGGTAAAAGATTTTACTGAGGTGCAGGACACCTGCCAGGACTAAATCTGCACTAAAATGAAATGGCTTTGCAACTTCTTGCTGTGCTAGCTGCAGTATCTTTGTTGAAGGAGATTTTCCTTTACCCTCTAGTTTCTCCCAGTTTAAGGGGAGCCAGCAGCCACAGGTGTTGAAGGGCCCAGGGCTGACTCTGGTTAGCAGTGATGCTGTATAATTAATAACTACATTAACAGTAGAATCCCATTTATCCTATAGAGCAGGGATGTGGAATTTTTATACTAAATGGTGTTAAGGATACTTTGGGGCCTTTTCAATGTAAATGAGACTCATCAGGGGACATCACCCAATTGTGGATAATGGGTTTAGGTAAAACAATTTTCAGATAAGTTTCTTTTGGGTGAAATGCATCTGTGTGCAGAGGGCCCTGATGTACAATGTGTATCTGGGAAAAGGGGGCCTGTTTGGAAAGCTGCTCTGCTTTGGTAATCCTGAATAGAGGGTCAATTGCCAGGTAGTAGAATTTACAGCAGCCTTGTGGCTGCTCTAAGTTGCACCAGTGGCTAAAATGTCCCCAGGCTTGTTCCAGGATTAGAGTGTGGGTGCACATATAAGTGTGCAAAGATGACATCAAATGATATTTGCATTATGCTCTGCTCAGTTGCTGCTGAGCACAGTTTACCTGCAGCTATGGATTAAGCCAGATGTCCAGTTGCTGTATATGAAAAATATGTTAAAACATGCTACTTAACCTCTGTGTTGTCATTTGAAATTTAAATAGTAAATTATGTGTTTATCTAATACTCTTGTAACGTAAATTAATTCCTGCGCTCTCTACTGGTTCACAAATGACACTTGTTTGTAAGTGCTTTAAGTTAACAGTTATTAGAAGGCACACATTATTTTTCTCTAGGTCAATGTTTCCCCAAACTTGGAATGCCGCTTGTTCAGGGAAAGCCCCTGGCGCGCCCAGCCAGTTTGTTTACCTGCTGCGTCCTCAGGTTTGGCCGATCGTGGCTCCCACCGGCCGCGATTCGCTGTGCCTGGTCAATGGGGGCTGCGGGAAGCGACGGCCAGTACGTTCCTCGGCCCACGCTGCTTCCTGCAGCTCCCATTGGCTGGGCACAGCGAACCGCGGCCGGTGGGAGCCGCGATCGGCCAAACCTGCGGATGCGGCAGGTAAACAAACTGGCCGGGCGCGCCAGGGGCTTTCCCTGAACAAGTGACGTCACAAGTTTGGGGAAACACTGCTCTAGGTTAATATTACATAATAAGGTGAATGCTAGCCAAAAGCAATAGTGAAGTGATTTTAAAAAAGGAATCCTAATTCTGGGAAAGAAATGTTGTGGAGCTGTAGTTTAATTGTTCTGGGAGCTTAATTTAATCTAAAGGTTTACAAATGTTACGTTTCGGTTCTATATAAATTGGGACATTGGTCTCTAATGTCTTGATCTTGCACTGCTTGCATATCCAAATCTCTTAAAAGCCAGTGGCAGTTTTGGGTGTAATAGAATGTGGGTTTTGGTGTTAAAATTACAGATCGGCCTGGACCAAAATACCTCGAGAACTCAGAAGTGTTTGATAGTTTGAATTCGATCTGGATGCATATGTTGTCATTTGAGCCCATCTCTTCTGAAAATGTAGGGCCTGGTTCTGATCTCACTACATTGTCGTAAATCAGTAGTATGGCTGCAATCTAGCAAAGCCCGTAAGCGTGCTCTTAACTTGACTTTAATGGGACTACTTGCCTGTTTATAGTTAAGTGTGTGCTTAAGGGCTTTGCTGGACTGAAATCTAAATCCACTGAAGTCAATAGAATTAGAACAGTATAATACAGGTGTAAATCAGATCCAAAGGTGACCCAAATGTTTGTTTCACCTGGAAAACCGCAATGCACACCTTGTACTTAGTGCTTTCCGAACTGCATATAATATAGCATAACAAATTCTTTAAGAGTGGGATTTTTTAAAGTATAATGCACTTTGTGCTGTTATTCCTTTACATTTAACACATTCTTTATGGTAAGCTGTCTGTTAAATATAGTACAAATAAATATTCTTTGACTTTCCTGCTGTATTATTCGTATTTCACGAAATGTTTTTTATGCCAAGTGTCTGTTTTTATATATATATATATATATAAATGTGGTTTTTTATTGTTATCGGCAAGATACAGGAAGAATTATGATACAGTTAAAAGCTCGTGAACAGTTTTATCCCTCTTTTAAAGCATTTCAAAAGAGTTTACCTGACTTGGCCACATTACTTTAACTCATTTTCAGTTTTGCACCTACCAATATTACCAGTTAAAAAACATAATAATTTGTACGTAGCTGTAATTTTGACTATGGTTACATGCACTTTCAAAAATACAAAACACATAAATGGCTTTTGACTCACCCACTACATGTCATTTTTGTTTTGTGTTTTAAACCTACTTTCAGTGGAATCTGCAGCTGCATAAAGCTGTCAGTGAATCATTTCATGAGAATACATTAGCATAGTTTAAAAGGCTATGTATCACTTTTTGACTGCTGCAACTCATTACAAGCAGAATGTAAAAGGGTTAATTGACTGGACCCTTTAAAAGGTGATATGGGTGCAGACTAGCATCAGCAATTTTAAAAATACGTTTAACACAAACAAATACTACATCAAGATAATAGTATTTTTTTTCTGTGTGGACCAGTAATAGTCAAGGAATTAATAATACAATACTAATACAAATATGAACTTGATCTTGCAGACTTTTACCACTGTGAGTAGGTCCATTGAACTATTGGGCTATTTATAGTAATAAATTATCCACTCAGAAGTAAATTTCTGCAGGTTTGGGCCATAGGTGAATAAAACAGTGGTGTTCTATCTGTAGAACCTTATACCAGAGTCTTACTAAATAGTGATTTGGTGGTCTAGGCTAAATCCTTTTTAATTATGGAAATCAACTCATGCATTTAGCATCACTAATTTTTTCTGTTTGGGGTAACCAGGTTTGAGACTTGACAGAGACTAGGCCTGGTAAAAAAATGAGAACATTTTCTCATGAAAAAATTTACAAAAAAATCAACCCCCCCCCCCTTTTTTTTTTTTGGTGTTGAAATTTCAACTTTTTATGGTTGAAATTCAGAAAATTTTGAATAGCTCAAATGGAGACGTTCCATTTTAACTCTATGTGCCTGTCTGTCTCTGTCTGCAGACCAAATTTCAGTTCATTTGTAAACTGGTGGTATGGAAGTGTTTGTACAGTAGCAATGGCAAGCTCTTCAATAAAGCTGGCTTATGAATACATAATAAGAGCATCATCTTTCAGTGCTAATCATTCTAAAGGCTGAGTTCAGCTTGAAGTTGATTTCAGTGTACATACTCTAGATTTAAATTGGCATAAATGAGAGCAGAATTTGGTCCTGAACCTCAAACAACAAGGCCCAATCCTGCTTCTACGGAAGCCAATGGTAAAAGTTCCCCCAATATAAAAGAAATATGAGTTTGACTCAGATATATGTTGCTACCCAAAGGCATTGTCCGTGTATAACATTCTGTACTCTGCCGTACTCTGTTATGGTCTCAATTCTGCTCTCATTGAAGTCAGTGGCAAAACTCATTTTGACTTTTATTGTACAGAATCAGACCCTAAATGGATAATGTATCATTTTAAGAGAAGTCACTAAAGATGAAACAGTAAATCTATTCAGTATTTATGAAGTGATTCTTCTGTATGTAGAGCCAAACCCTGAATTCCTTATTCAAGTAAATGACTGAATCAGGACTAAGTAAAAATTAAGGGCTAAATTCTGAGCTAAGGTACCCCAGAGTAACTCCACAGAAGAAAACCGAGTTATTCTGTAAATAGGTTGGATCCTTCTGACTCTGCGTAAGGTTGGATCCTGGAAGGGGCTGAGCACTCTCAGTTCCTTTAGCTTCAATGGGAGCTGAGGATGCTCAGTGCTCAGTACAGCAAGCACAGTGCTTACAACCCTGAATAACGTTGCTGAAATGAATGAGAATACTCACTGTGGTAAGTGCTATGTATGGTAGTAAGTATATGCTGGATCTGGCTCTTCAGGCTTTGGCCCACTGAAACCAATGACTGCTTACTAGTTTATAAAATGCTTTGGGATCCTTCAGGATGAAAGAAACCAGATAAATTGAGAATATTATTTCTTACGTTATATACCTGTTGTGTTATATCTCTAATGTATCAAGATAAAGCAAAAACGGTTAGAGAAAGAAGTATTTAACAGAAATACCCTACTATGTTTTCTGCTGATTTTCTGGCATTTGTAAAAGTCAGGCAGATACAATTTGTTGCCTTCTTTTATTACAAATGAAAAAGGAACTCTGATCCAAAGCCAAGTATACCTTTAACATTTCCCCAGTCTCCTGCCTTTATATTTAAGGCAGTAGGGAGTTTTCAGGACAGTTTTCTGGATTGTAGAGCCACTTTATAAGAGGCCTAATACAAATATACGAGCATTAGCAAAGTAATGAAGATATAAAATATAGCCAAGTTCAGCTGCCCAGTTACTAGGTCAAAATGTGTCCAATTCAGACAAAGTCTAGCTACATTGGGGGTGTCTCTGACTTTGGCATGGGAAAAATTGTTTTGTTTACCATTAGGGAAGTGATATATATAAATCACAATAACCAGGCCTAAACACTCCAGTTGTCTTTATTCATTGGGGCATCCTCTAATGGTCATTTCATTATGCAGCGACATTTCTATTTCTTCTAAAGAACTTGAGCTCCAGGCTGCAAAATAGCTGCCATATTGTCAGAGCATTCCTGCGATTTCCCTTCCATTCAGAGGAAGCAATGCACTTGTTGTTGTGTTACCT
The DNA here is from genome assembly GCA_033296515.1 of Macrochelys suwanniensis. NCBI lineage: Eukaryota > Metazoa > Chordata > Testudines > Chelydridae > Macrochelys > Macrochelys suwanniensis. The sequence goes on from CM065783.1 coordinate 16,105,239, forward strand.
TGGTGAATCTAAAGTTGTTTTTCACTTTCCTTAATTAAGCCTCCTTTGGAGACTGCCCCTCCAAAGGTGGAGAGCAGAGCGTACTCAGGAGCGTTGCCACTGATTTGAATTCCTAAATTCCTCTCCTTCTAAACATCAAAGGGAAGTATATTGCGCTGTCTAAGAGGCACCAATTATGTAAACCCTAGGCTATTCAGAATGTTCTATAATTATTTATTTCCAAGGAAAGAGGTTTTAACCCAAACTAGACAGAAAACTGGCATTTTTCCAGTTATTAGATTCTATTGAAAAAGGTAATAAACAATGGACAGGGTAACATGGTAGATTAGTGTCCTGGCCCTTTATCTTCATGACCTGGGCATATGTCAGATCCATACTGAGCTGACCAAAATTACTTTGATTTGATGGCCATTAAGGGTCATGGGCAGAATGGGATCAGAAGTCTGAACCGAGGTTGAAGTGCACAACATTATATATTGACAGTAATTAAACAGTCTCATTTAATAAGAGTAATCAGATTTAAAGGCATTGTTAGAGTATCAGGGCTTGTAAGAGGAATGGGAGTATCTGGATTTAGGTGTGTATATATATATATGTGTATGTGTGTGTGTGTATATATATAGATGTGTATGTGTGTGTGTATATATATATATATATGTATGTATATGTATATATATATATATATATGTATGTATATGTGTGTGTGTGTGTATATATATATATATATATATATATATATATATATATATATATATATATATATATATATATATATAAATAAAATAAAAATACAGAGGGAGAGAGAAAGGGTTCTGGAATGAGTGAAATATGTCCCTGGAGTAATTTTTTATTTTATAAACCGAATGCAAACCTGATGGAGAACTATGGAAATGAGCAGTCATGCTCGATACATACACACTCTCTCTCAATATTCCTATACTGGGGATAATGAAAAGTGCCTTCAGGGATAGGGTGGCCTTATCATTCATCAGTGCCATAGCCTTAAGTGGGTAATAACTAAGGGCTCCCATATCTAGTATGTATATAAATTCCAGCTTCTCAGTATATTCACTGCAGACTGCATTTAATTTATACAATTCCTTAGCTTTAAAGCTGTCAATTGATAACATTCAATCTGTGAGCCTGACTGATAAAAGGGAGAGAGGAAGTGCTCTCTAGTGGTTAGAACAGGAGATGGGCGTCAGGGCTAGTGCTGTAGCAATGGTGTCCCAGGTCCTCCCCCTTACTTTCTCTGTCTTCAGGGGGGCTGTGGCTATCCACTCCATCTCCATTCTTGGGTCAGGTTCTCTTTGTTCTTCAGGGGCACTCGGTGTTCACTTCACCCTAGAAGATGTGTCATGGGGCTGCCTGATGTGGCAGCTGAGTTTCCTGGTCCTTCTGGAAGGCAATACATGGGGTGTATTTGCCACCCCCTTCCCTATGCATTGAGCAGCAGGAGCAAGAAAGCATTCCTGTAGCCGCCTGTTTGGGGGCAGCTCTTCACCTGTGCTCAATAGCGAGCATTCTGGAAGCGAATGTGGGAGTATTTTCCCTGTCTCTTGAGTCCTATGAAGGTGGCAGCACCCTTCCTCTATGCCCTAAAGACTCTGTAAGGATTGGAAGAGGTAGCAGGTATATCAGGTAACAACCCTCCCCCCACAGAACATGCAGCCACCATTTTTGCGGGAGTAGCTGAGGGGACTATCTAGCCTTAGGATGGAGTTGGAGCGGGGGAGAAACCTCTTGAAACAGCAAAGTTAAGGGGAGTCCCAGCATTTAGGAGGTCAGGCAGGGGAAGCTGCTTGAGAAATTAACACCTGCTCAGATTTGCAAATCATTTGTGAACTTGGACTGATGCATGCCAACCTGAAAAATAGTTCAGCATGGAATGTTAACCTGAATTCAGTGCTTGAGAATTCAGCTCATGATTTTGTTTTTGTACATTTGAACGCAAGGAACTCATTATTATCAGAAATGGGCGCAAGGTGTAAAGCTTGCATCTGGATCCAGATTTGAAATGGCCCAGTGTTTGGGGGTGACTGTATCAAGAGTTTTGATTCATCTTATTACAATGAGATGGTCCATTTGCAAACCTTGAATCCAGATCCAAGCTTGTATTTCAAATACCCCAAAGTTGAAGGTTGTTCCAATCCAGGTTTTTGGTTTGGGCCCATCTCTAAAAATTATAGCATAATCACAGCTGCATTTCCAAAATTGGCTTCTAACTTTGCGTGCCTGAGTTTTTGGATCCTCAAGCTAAGAAACGTACGATGTGATTTCAAAGTTGCTGAGCCTTTACTGCCCCCATTGATTTCTCTTGGACTTACGGGTACTCAGCATCAGTGCAAAGCTTTCCAGATGGGGCCCCCAACATGGAGGCACCCAAAATCAGCATCCACTTCTGAAGATTTTAGCTCAAGACATTGTTCAAAACATGCACAAAAAGATGCAGTCTCTGCCCCAATGTGCTTACAACTGAGTGCAGGCATTTAGAGTGCAGAGGGGCAAGAAAGTGCAGAGATAGGGTTGCTGAGCTAATGACTGCAAAAAAGCTCTATGCTTTTTCCTGCTTTATGGCTAGAGACCTCACTGCTACTTGTCACTGCACAGCATGTTTACAGTGGCAAGAAGGTTACGTTGGCCTTCAGGTGCTTTGAGTAGTTCTCATTTTTAATTCCTCTATCATGGAGATTTAGAAATGGGAGCACCTGTGTCTGTAAAGTTCTGATCACTAAAGCTTTCTAAAATAATTCGCTATATTGATTAGAAGGGAGCAATAGCTTGAGTGAACTGCACATACACTTTACAGATAAGGGGCAAAACATTCCTTACCCCCTGTGAAAGAGCCATGCTGTATGGAGCTGGTATATGAGTATCTGCTTGTTGATGCTCCTGAGAGGAATCCCCACTATATCTAATACTCCTTATCAACTGATTAATCTATGTGGTGGGTCCCTTTAAGATGGGTAGTTGAGACATGAAGATTCACTGAAGAATTCCTGATGATATTTTCAAATCTAAGGTTTCCTTTAATTCTGAAGCTATTAACATTTGTATAACTGCTGTATTAAAACCAGTTGTTGAGGCAGCAGTCTCCTTCCATTCCAGTGCATACTGCTACAGGCACTAATAGCAAGGATTATTATTATTATTATTGTGTAGAATAATCTACATTCACTCAGTCTTTACAAGTTCAGACCCAGTGTAAATGGATGGTGTCATAAATATGAAGGGAAGGGGGAGAGGGTCTGATGCAGTGCTATAAAATCCTCTTTCCAGTAAAGGGTTAAGAAATGCAGGTAGCCAGACTGACACCTGACCTGGCTGGCATCTGACCAATAAGGGGACAAGATACTTTCAAACTTTGGGAGGGGGGAAGGTTTTAGTGTGTGTCTTTGTCTGAGAGAGGGTGATCTTGGAAGACAGAAGGAACCTACAGAAAATCAAACCTCCCTTTTCTGAAGTAAGTTTAGATAGCATAGCGTATAGATTTCTGTTTATTTTTGCTTGGTGTATCCCCTGTGTTAGAAAGGGCAAGTGGGGGGGGGGGGGGTTATTCATGGTTTTCTGTAACGTTAAGGTTTTGTCCAGAGGGGGAAATCTCTCTGAGTTTGGAAATATAGTGCCCTGTGAAATAGTTACCATCCTGATTTTACAGAGATGATTTTACCTTCTTTATTTTTAATAAAATCCTTCTTTTAAGAAGCTGACTGTTTTCTATGGTGTTAAAACCCAGGGGGTGGGGTTTTAGATCACTGTGTAACCAATTGGTTGGGAGATTGTTCTCAAGCTTCCCCAGGAAAGGGGGTGTACGGCTTGAGGGGGTATTTTGGGGGGAGGGAAGTTCAAGTGATTCCTTTCCTGGATTCCTGTTAGACATTTGATGGTGGCAGCGAGAAGCATTTCTTGGGGTGCAGGGAATTTTGTACCTTGGGGGGTTTAACCTAAGCTGGTAAAAATAAGCTTAGGGGCTCTGAATGTGGGTCCCCATGTCTTTACCCTAGAGTTTAGAGTGGGGAGGGAACCCTGACATGGTGTGGTGTTTCCGCCCGGTTTCTGTGATTGGATCTATGACGGCTGTTGCAGTCGTTGGCAGGGTATCCGGTTCCACCACCTCTATCCGGGTCTCTGGTAGTACAGATGGGGTTCTGGTGGAAGTCTCAGGAACAGAGCTAGGTGTGACAGCTTGCTTAGCCTGGCTGCGGGTGACCATTCCCACCCTCTTGGCTAGCTTCACACAATTTGTCAAGTCTTCCCCCAGCAACATGGGAATGGGATAATCATCATAGACTGCAAAAGTCCAATTTCCTGACCAGCCCTTGTACTGGACAGGCAACACGGCTGTAGGTAAATCAAAAGAGTTGGACTTGAAGGGTTGAATTGTCACTTGCGCCTCTGGGTTGATTAAGCTGGGGTCCACTAAGGATTTGTGGATAGCCGACACTTGTGCTCCGGTGTCCCTCCATGCTGTAACCTTTTTTCCGCCCACACTCACCGTTTCCCTTCGTTCCAAGGGTATCTGGGAGGCATCTGGGCCTGAGGACCTTTGGTGTGACCCCGGTGCAATGAACTGTATTCTGTTGGGGTTCTTGGGGCAGTTGGCCTTCACATGCCCCAATTCATTACATTTGAAACATCGCCCAGCTGACTGGTCAGTGGGGCGAGGTGGGTTGCTGGAGAATGGGGTGGTGGGGCAATAAGGGGTCTGGGTTTTTCCTCGTGGGGCCTTGGGCTGCTCCTGGTGAGGGGGTGTGGTCTCGGGTTTTCCTTTCTGATATCTCCCCAAACTATGACCAGGGTTGTTCCTCTCTGCTTCCTGCACCCCTTGTGTGCCAAATTTCCTTGCCCCTCTGCTGATCTGGGACTGTTCGTATTGATCAGCATAAGCAGCAAGGCTGTCTGCTGAGTCCATTTTCTCATCCCATAAACACTGTCTTATATCATCCTTGGACATATTCAGGAATTGTTCCTGAGCCATCAAATCACACACTCCTTCAAAGCTAGTAACATTCCTTCCCTTGACCCATTTTTTTAACAGCTCCTTTATCCGGTTTACATAAGCTACATTACTTAGTCCAGGCCCTCGGATAAGGGTTCGAAATTTTACTCTGTAAGTTTCAGGTGTAACTTGAAATTGTTTTAAAACCAAATCCTTGAATTTCTCATAGTCAGAAGCCTCATCAATAGGCATGTCATTGAATATGTCCAGAGCACTTCCAGTCAACTTTGCTACCAATAGGGTCATTTTGTGATCATCAGGAATGTGATGGAGATTGCATAGTCTCTCAAAGGTGAGAAAATATTCAGCAATATCACGGGATTCATCATACGGTGGACATAGTCGCTCCCATTTGTGGGTTGTTGGGGAAGGATTATTAGTGTTATCCGGTAGATTCCACTCCACCCTGGTCTTCTCCATCTCTAGGGCATGCTTCCTCTCTCTCTCCTTCTACTCCTCAGCATGCTTCCTCTCTCTCTCCTTCTCCTCCTCAGCATGCTTCCTCTCCTCCTCAGCATGCTTCCTCTCTCTCTCTTTCTCCTCCTCAGCATGCTTCCTCTCTCTTTCTTTCTCTTCCATCTCCATCTGTTTAAGTTGTAGCAGTCTTGCATGTTTCTTCTCCTCCTCATCAGCTTGTAGCCGGGCTATCTCAAGTTTAATAGCTGCTTCACTGGCAGTCATCTTAGCCTTTCTGTTTTTAATCTGTCTTAACCCGATAGAGTTAGAAAAGAAAAAAAAACTTGCTTGGGTATTCCCTGTAGGGGTTAACTACCTGCTTTCATATGTAGATACTCTAGCTCCTAGCAGCTTAACCCCTCCCCCCTCCCTGCTTCCAGCAGCACAGGGAAGAGTCAGAGAGAAGAAAAAAAAATCTAAACTCCCTGTGTCTGGTTCAAAAAAAATCTCTGGTTCAATATATCCCACCGCTCTGCCACCATGTCAGGGTTCCCTCCCCACTCTAAACTCTAGGGTAAAGACTTGGGGACCCGCATTCAGAGCCCCTAAGCTTATTTTTACCAGCTTAGGTTAAACCCCCCAAGGTACAAAATTCCCTGCACCCCAAGAAACGCTTCTCGCTGCCACCATCAAATGTCTAACAGGAATCCAGGAAAGGAATCACTTGAACTTCCCTCCCCCCAAAATACCCCCTCAAGCCGTACACCCCCTTTCCTGGGGAAGCTTGAGAACAATCTCCCAACCAATTGGTTACACAGTGATCTAAAACCCCACCCCCTGGGTTTTAACACCATAGAAAACAGTCAGCTTCTTAAAAGAAGGATTTTATTAAAAATAAAGAAGGTAAAATCATCTCTGTAAAATCAGGATGGTAACTATTTCACAGGGCACTATATTTCCAAACTCAGAGAGATTTCCCCCTCTGGACAAAACCTTAACGTTACAGAAAACCATGAATAACGCCCCCCCCCCCACTTGCCCTTTCTAACACAGGGGATACACCAAGCAAAAATAAACAGAAATCTATACTCTATGCTATCTAAACTTACTTCAGAAAAGGGAGGTTTGATTTTCTGTAGGTTCCTTCTGTCTTCCAAGATCACCCTCTCTCAGACAAAGACACACACTAAAACCTTCCCCCCTCCCAAAGTTTGAAAGTATCTTGTCCCCTTATTGGTCAGATGCCAGCCAGGTCAGGTGTCAGTCTGGCTACCTGCATTTCTTAACCCTTTACTGGAAAGAGGATTTTATAGCACTGCATCAGACCCTCTCCCCCTTCCCTTCATATTTATGACAGATGCAGCTTCACTGGCATTATAGCTGTGTACAACAGAACTGAATTTGGATAGTTGAGGACCTTTTCTCCTGCAGTCCTTACTCATGTGAGTTGTTCTATTGACTTCAGCTAGTATCCGGTAGGCGACCACTTTGAGTCAGGAAATGGCCCTAAGACTGATAAGACAAGCAGAAGACATGACATAGGATAACATTTCCAGGAAGGGAAAGTGAGGAGAAGAAGATATCAGTAGAATGGATTCATGGAAAGTTGGCTTTAAGGAAATGTTTGAATGAGCAGAGGGAAGAGACTTATACAAGAAGTGTGATATTGTTTCAAGCATAGGAGGCAGCATGATAGATGATGCACAGCTAGAAGAGAATTTGTGTTGATTGGTATTAGGTTTGGTTCATATTGTATTTAGGACCTCAGACCAGGCCCCAGAGTGAAAAGAAACTGTTGGCTTAGTAGGATCATAGCTCCATAATATCTGTGAGCATACTTCTCACAGAAACCGAGAAAAGTTATATCATCAGTATTCCCTACACACTGGTCCTACTAAACATTTATTGCTTCTTATGCCTATGACCCAACTCTTAACATACTCAGTTTTTCAATCTCTAGCGAGCAGCTTATTTGAGAAAAATAACTCCTTTAGACGGGTCCCAGCTCAATCAGAGATAAATAAACTCGAAACAGACATCATAATTAACCTACTCCGGTAAGAACAAAATGATTTAGTGAAGATTGAATGTTTGGCAAAGAAATTTTCAGCTGGCTCCGGCTTTGCACAAACTATTTTAATGGAAGAGGCTTCTTTTGAAAAACCAATTGAAATGACCCAAATTACAGTTAAGAGCTTGCGATGTTCAGAGATAGGAAACAGAAAGAGGGAACCTTTGCCAAATGAGGGCTCCAACAGGTTTTGGAAGCCTGCAAATTACAATGGAAATAAACCTGTTGAAAGCTAAAAAAGATGCGGTCTGAAGAAGTACAAAAGAAGGAAGGAAGATCACAATCACTGTGCATCACTGTGCTACGTGAAAATTCTAAACCCTTCTAAGAATAAGTCTTCCAGTATACGGGTCAGGAAGCTGTGTTGTCTCAGCCTGGATGCCTAGCAAAAACAAAAGTTGGTGTTATGTTAATTTAACAGGTGCAGTTCCATTTTAAACAAGAGGCAGCTATTGTTTTCTGGAAGTGTGGTGATTTACTGTCTTACAGCATGAAGCCCTGAGCAACAGCAGAATAAGTGTCAGAGGTGGGTTTTTTTTAACCTTGTCAGGATAGCAGCTCTCCTGTCTGTCTGAAAAACATGTCCTGCAGGCCGTCACATAAAAGAAAGGCTCCTGTAAGCCTCAACTCACCAAATCAATTCAGAGGGATTCACTCAATGATACTCAAATGCTCACAGGGCATGAAATACCATTTGTAAATGATTGAAGGTGGGGAAGTAGATTTTGCAATGAAATGCAGAGGTGTTCTTCGGGCCAAATTCTGGCCTCACATGTGACTCCAGTTGATTTTAGTGGGATTTACTCATGAGTATCTGGCCCTATGAGTAATGTTTGCTTGGCATGTCAGCCCATTTGTAGGTAAAGAACAAGAATGATGAAGTATCTTGATTTGTGATGCTGACCATCAAAATCTGTTATTTCAACACAGCATCTAATTTGCTGAGTACAGAACTGTCTGAAGTGTAATATTTGATTAATCTATCACCAAAACTACTACTATCCTTCCCCTCTGTCCTCATCCTCCCCCAAATTCTAGCTTTTCATTGATAATGAGCACTTGTGGGTCAGTTGCAGAGCTGGTATGAATTGGCTGCATTAACTTCAATAGAGCTAGGCTGGGAATATGTCCTACAAATCAGTACAGCCAAGCCAGTTTACACTAGCCTAGGCTCGACCCATAAGTAAATGGAGCTATGCTGATTGATGCCAGATGAGGATCTGTTCCAGTATGTTCTGTCTGATTAGTGGTGGTCTCAAGTAGGCCTGAACTCTAAAGTGAGGTCTATATTTGCATAACAACTTGCTTTTTAGAAATAGCAACCCATTCTAAAATAAGTGATGGCAAATTTAATGCTGGAAACTGTCTTGTCCTGTTCAGTTTCATTTTGTTTTTCTCATCTTGTACCTATTCTTTTTCTAATTCTCATTGTGTTTGTGTGTGGTGCAGGCCACAGATAAAACAGATAGTCCAGCTATACAGCTGATAAATTCCATTATTTTCTTTCAACTGTCTGGATAACCGCATTCTAGAATTGACAAATTGACCTTAATTATGGTGTGACTGAGTAGAAAGGTTTTGTACACTAGGTAAAATAGTACATTCTAGCCCTGACAGCCTGCAGTCTTAGTCTAACCAAAGAGTGGTGACTTCTAGCCATAAAAAAGAAAGAAAGGACTTGATTCATTTTTTTACGCTTCCTGGGGTAAATCGGGAGTAACTCCACTGAAGTGGAGTTACACTGCTATGAATCTGGTTTTAAAAATATGGGAATCAGGCCCATGTTTATGATTAATTTCCTCCCCATGATTATTTTTAATTGAGCGTTATAGATTCTTATGTTGCTGTATCATGACTACCTCTTTTTTTTTTCTACTTTTGGGGTTGAATTTGATAAAAGGGAGATAGTAGTAGCACCAACTTTATTCAACATAGGATTGCACCCTGAGATACACAGGCGCATCACAATTTGAAATCAATGGCAGTCATGCCCATGCATCTGATGGAAGAATTGGGGTCCATAGCATTGACTTACTTCAGTACAAACTGCCCCACTCAGCACAATATAAATAGGATTCAGTATACTTCAGTCTTCACCAGCTTCAGTTTCTTTCCTGGGCAGAGACTATCAAACGCAGTGAACTGTGTAGTGGCTTTTTGATGTGGGCACATTTAAAATTAGAAGTGAACTTCTCCCTTGGCTCCCTGCCTGATGCTCTGCTCCTCTCTCACCCAGCCTGAAGATGGCAGAAGCTTGTGGAGTGGCAATTAACCCTGCAGCAGTTTGTTGCCTAGATTATGGGCCAGGGAGGGTGGCGTGGAGTGTAGATATTTTCTAGCCTCACCCCATCTCTGTACATCCTTTCCCATCAAATACACTTACTTTTGATTGCATTGAGGAACTGCAGGTGGCTATGGAGTAGGGATATAGAATGTTGTTTAGCTACCCCAGCTCCTCTGGCATGCTTTGGGGCCACATCAAGCATACATTTTTAGCGGGCCAATACAAATCAGTATTGGATGATACTATGAGAGTTGTCCTTTGTTGCTTTCATTAGTTGGGTAGGATATCATGGGCATTTTACTGGATACTTCTTTCCCCTAGGGAGGCAGTATTTCCTAGTAGGCAGAGCTTGGCACTGGAGAGTGGATTCTTGGATCCTGTTTCTGGCTCTGTCACTGACTCACTATGTCACCTTGCGAAAGTCACGTCGCCTCTCTGTGGGCTGAATTCAGCATTGTTCTGTGGATACTTTGCACCAGCTCTGCCAGTGTAAAGTGGCCAAGACCCTGCCAAAATATGTGTCCTCCTTCCCCCCGCCCCCCTGCGCACGTCTCCCAGGGACTTCCCCCATGCAGGGGAGTCCTTGGCAGGCACAGAATTGGCATAGGTGCTGCGTGCCATCCCCTGCAGGAACCTTCAGTTTAGGGGCATGTCAGGGTATCCCAGGGGATGTGGCTTGGGCTTTCAATGGCCTGGATATTCTGGCTACTGGAACAACCCATAGGGTCCTTGGAGCTGGGACACAAGTTAGACCAGCCCCTCAGACTGCTGTAACCATGCTTGGGATCAAACCAGCACTGGGCAGTCCCAGCCCAAGGGAGATGTAAACCCACCTTTATGCTTCCCCCTTGGTCCCTGGGCCCCTCTGTGCTTCCCTTTCCCTTTCTGTACTATGAGTGTAATAACATTGCCTTGGCTCCCAGGGGTTTTGGTGATTGCTATTTATTGTTATTTACTGTTTGTATTGTGATTGCTCCTACAGGCCAACCAGGTTGGGACACCATTATGCTAGGCATTGTGCAGTCCTAAACAAAATAACAATCTCTGCCTTAATGAGCTTGCAGCCTAAGATTAATAGCGATTTTTACATGAAAGGTGCTGCATAAGTAAGAGTGGTTATTATTAATTAATAGTTTTTTCAGAGGAACAGAACATTTTATTAGCATAATCGGAGGAATCCATGTTATCTCTTCCTTTTCACACAACAAAAGGCCCTTCCATTCCTCCTTATGAAACGTTACTTAGTTAAGGTTTGTACGGCACTTTGGGTGCAGAAACACCAAGCATTCTACTTCTTTTTCCTTCTGAGCTTCCAATTCATTTAATACGCCTCTCCAAGATAACACCATCTCAAAAGGACTGTGCTGTGACACATTTACAGTCTTGTGGCTTATATCTTTCCAGGCAATTGTCTTCAAACAGACAGTGCATTTCTTCATGTCAGAGTCACAAAGTTGGAGTTTGTTCTGAGAGAAATGGTCGAGTGTGCCACAGCTGAACTACTGAGTGACAGCAAACGCTTTTCTGCTTCTGTTGTGTGTGTGTATGTTTTTTTTTTTTCTGAAGGGTTGGCAGTCTGAGCTATTCTCAAGGATTTGGAAAAGAGCCACAAACAGGAATTATTGAACAATTGCTCTGTGAAACTTAAGATAACAGTTTGTTCCACCACAGTGGAATTGCTTTGTGGTAGAAGGAAATTATCTTTTTAGCTCTTGATTAACATTATGTGAGAAAAATAAAATTGAAGTTTGATTGTATCTGTCCTAAAATGGAATGTTTGTACATGGGAAGGGGGAAAAAGGACAAATGTTAACCAATGGCATATATGGAGCTAAATATTTATGATTAGGTTCAGATTTTAGAAGATTTAGAACTGTTTATGTTTGGAAAAGTCCTAGTTTCATTGTTATGATTATTAGATTAATTAGTTACTCTGTGATCAGTGTGATTATAATAAACACCAGATCATTAATGAGCATGTGCATAAATTTGTCTTTATATGTAATCATATGCAGATGGGAGAGGAAGTGTTTGGTGGTGATTTTGGTTTTTCGTGTGAATGTGTTTTACTTCTGTTATGTTTTCGGCATTTCTGATTAGTTCACCATAAAAAACAATGATTATTTATATCTGTTAGGGAGGTCCTTAGTTCATAGTATAAACATCCGTAGTTTAGTTACTAATGTTTATTAAAGGTAAACAAAATTGTTGACAGTACAAATATTTTTTTTAAACAGAAGTATGAGGTCAATGGGAGTCTTTTCATTGCCATCAAAGCGAACTGGATAAGACCTTAAAAGAGAGGTGTCAAACATGTAAAACAAGAATATAGCAGGGATGAGGGAATACTAGTGACTGTTAATAATAAACGTAAATATTGCATCTTAACTGACAACCACTCAGCATTTGGAGCTCTCGTTGACTGCTGTGGGAGTTTTGCAGGTGGAAGACTTGCTGAGTTAGACCTGTTGTTGTATAATTATTAAACAAATCTTTGTTATAAATAATTTCTTCCCAGTTGCTTCATCTCTTTTCAGATAGCTCAGTTGTTCTTTGTGGGCCTGATTCTTCCAGCCCTCTGAGCTAGGAATGTTCATGCAGTGGGAGTTCTGCATATGACATCCTTGCAGGGCTTTGTAGTTTTGTTGGAGCGACGTGGTTCACAAAAACACTCTTTATGCTGATATCAAAATGAATTGCATGTTGTTATAAGAATTAGAAAACAAGGAAGTTTTAAAAGGAAACACAGTTAAGATGAAAACGTCAGGGTGGATGAATTAATACGACCGTTTAGCTGATAACATTTGATTTACATGCACAAAAATTTGGAAGGATTTTACTTTTTTTTTTTTCCAGTGAGAGAACTCTTATAGGGAGGAGATGGGCGTCCTGATTCTGATCTCAGTTACAGAGCTGTAAATCTAGAGCAACTCCACTAAAGTTGGTGGAAGTATTCAGGGTTGACTCTGCTATATCTGAGAGGACTCCCTTTCAGCTCTAAGACTAGGGGGTTGGAAAACTCCCTTAATTGACCTCTTCTCTCCCCACCGTCTCATGTAGTTCATCTCTTTCCTTTCCTGCGGTGCTGCTCAGTTCCATTAATGTGACTCTTGTGCTCTCTCTTCCTTTTGCTCCCCTTGAGCTTAAAGTCTCAGTGCAGGGGGGCCAGTCACAATGGAGTTCAAAGCATGCTCAGCAGTCAGCGTGGCAGTAATGGGATGAAATTAAGAGAAGGAAAAATGATCATGAATAGCAAGGAAAAAATTCCTGGCAGGGTTGGGGGATACTTTCCCCAGGAAAGTGGTGGAAGATTCATTGCTTGGAATGTTTTGTTTTGAACTAGATTGGACAAAACTGTAGAAAAAGGACTGTAGGGAATAATCTGCAGAGAGATGGATTAGGGGAAGTAAAAGTATTTATTTATTTATGTTTGTGCCTGATTTTTCTCTGGCATCAATCAGGAGCAACTCCAATGAAGTCAATGAAGTTACATCAGTGTTAAAACAGATGTGAGATCAGAATCCAACTCTCCAGCTCTAATTTCTAGATTTCTGTATACCCGTGCCAATGTATAGTATATTGAGGGCAAAGAGGGCTGCACCTGCAGATCACATCCTTTATATGACCCAAGCTGTTAGTTGGGCAAGAGAAGTCTCTCAAACTGACAATAATTGTAGCCTATTCCCGTAAGAAAAGACCCATGTTAAAACAGATTTCTGGGTGCTCCAGAAGGGCCATATTCTATTCTAAACCTTTGAACAAAACTCCTGTTGAAATTGGTAGTAGCTGCACTTTCATGTTGAGGGCTCATGTGTCTGGAAGAGGTGGTTAAAAGGAGCAAAGTTAAAAGGAATATAGGAGGAGCTGAGCAAGTACCTTCTACTTTACTCTGAACACACACATGCAGCATAAATGGCAGTGTTAACATATGCCGACCACTTACCACCCTTGATCTGCATGCAGAACTTCATACATGGATCAAGGTCAGGAGATGGTCCTGGGCAGCTAACTATATCTGTGTCCTGCCCTGTTTGCACTCACAAGTCATGAGCTTCCTCTTTTTTTCAAAGACAACACATTCATTAAAGGCAGGTCCTGCAAAGTGCTGATCACCTCCTGCAAGGTGAAGCCAATGTGAGTTGAGGGCACTCAGTATCTTGCAGTGTCAGATGCAATCAGAAGGAAAAACCCCATTAAAAACTGAAAGGCACAGGATATCAATCATGTCCATGTCAAAACAAGGAGCCATGTTCATATTCCATCCTGACTTACACGCCATGCAACTCCATTGACTTCGCTGAATTTGTCACAAGGCCTTTAAGAGAAAAACATTCTCCTCTTGTGATTAGACATGGGCCCAAACTGAAGCCCACGGGCTCAGTTAGCTTGTCGGTTGCATGTTTGCAGGTTTCACTGGCTTTCCTCTCCATAGGAGCTGCACCTATGCCAATCATGGGATGATTTCTACAGCCTGGAAATCTGGGGATGTTTGGATCCAAACTCTGTTTCTCAGGCAGGGATCCATGTACTTCTCCGGGAGAGGTGTTTGCAACACATGTTGGGAGATAAGAACATGCCCCAAAGAGGCAATAGGAAAGAGACAAGATTCTTCTTTAATCACGTATGATAAATTCTCACTTGTAATGAGAGCCCTAATTAGGGGAAATTACCTATTGGAAAAGAGTTAAAAGGGGCCTCAATACTCCTTCCAACAAACTTAAAGACAAAAGGAAGTTCCTAACAATGGGTCACTGGAGATGCATTTCCGCTCAATTTTTAAAAACAAGGTACTGTCTAGTTGATGAGTGGTGGAGGCAAGCAACAAGTCTTTGATGAGCCATCTCCTGCTTCCTGATATTGTGACCCTCTTAACAAACACTGAAAATGAAAATCAGCATGCCTTCAATATACTGTAAATGCAGGCAGGCTATCTGAAGAGATGCCTCTCTTGCAGGATATGGTTTAAATCCTGTTTTGAATAAGGTTTACATCCTTGTCACTGAAATAATATTTTTGTACCGTAGAAATCAACGGTAAGAGGCAAATGGACAGGTCATCTAATATGTAAACAACCTATCTTTGATGTCATATTTTGCCCAGCTATTTTGTCCCAAGGAAAGCCCAAGAGTTTTACTGCTGATTTTTCCTTTATGTTTCTCTTTCTTTGATGCCCATAGGTGTGCACTACTTTTGGTTTCCAAATCCCAGGGATGAGTCACATGATCGAGTCTGTGTTTTGCCCTTTTGTGCACTGTGATCTGCTATTCTACTTCCACTGGGGGGGGTTGAGAAGGTCTGGTTTTCTATTCAACTGTGTGATTAGAATAAAAACAAGAGAGATTCTCTTTGGGGTTTGAAAAAAGAAAGAGACTCTTTATCCAAGAGTTTTGGTCACTGGGATCATTTGGATTGAGCTTTCCACGTATCATTAATTTCTCCTTGATGGAGCATGCTGGAGTATGTACAGAATGTGGTGCTTCAGACATATTTTACATACTGATTTCTGTTTCAGTGGGTTTATATTCTCAGACCTCTTTGTGTCTTAGGGCTGGTCTACACTGGGGCGGGGGATCGATCTAGGAAACGCAACTTCAGCTACGAGAATAGCGTAGCTGAAGTCGACGTTTCCTAGATTGAACTAAGTTTACTTACTGCGGGTCCACGCGGTGCAGGCAGGCTCCCCCGTCGACAGCGCTTCCTCCTCTCGCCGAGCAGGAGTTCCGCAGTCGACGGGGAGCGCTTCTGGGATTGATTTATCGCGTCCAGATGAGACGCAATAAATCAATCCCAGAAGATCGATCTCTACCCGCCGAATCGGGCGGGTAGTGTGGACCTACCCTTACTCACAACAGGGAACAATATTAAGAAGGAATATAGCTACTTTCTCTCCAGGATTAGACCCATTTAAGGTTCTGGGTCAACAGAAAAGATGCACATGTATTAAAAATACCAGGGCATTTCTCACACAATACAGAGGCAAAACTCTGCAACTTCAGTATTAAACACAGAACCCTGGAATACACTGATTAACAATAGCTGTTTGCGGTGCTAGGCCAGATTCACCAGGCTTGACTGACAGAGGTGTATGTTATATCCCTGAACATTGGAAAAGTTTTGATCAGGGTTTGAATTTTCCAGCTCAGACCCATCTCCAATATAAATTAGGGATTTACTTACTGAACCATTAGATTAATTTAACAAGAGACTCTTTTTTTTAAAGAAAAAGGGGAAAAGCATCAGCATTTTGTCCATTGGTCAGGTTTTTGTTTTGCAAAACGAACATCACAACCAGTGTTGATTTGGATCTGGATCCCATTTTATTTCTTTACTTGTAGGCTTAACATTGCGTTAATCACTGTAGTATATTAGACCCATATTACAGGTGGTGGAAACTGAAGCACACACAGGTGAAGTGATTTGCTCAAGGTCACATGGGATAAACGTCTGTTCACTTGTTGCTGACCTTATTGACACACACATTTCTACAGACACTACAGGAGCTATATCTCTTCTGACTTTTACATCCAGAACCTGATGCACCAGAATCCCAAACCAAATCTTCATGATAATGAAATAGAACCCCAGCTCCGATTCTGGTCTTGGGGGCTGGCTGTAGACAGAGGATTCTATGAGGCTTGAGATTGGGGCTTTTACTTTCAATTTGACTTCCGGAGGCAATTTTTGACCCAGGAGTGGAACATAGAGCACCTGATTGCCAGGCCTGTGGCTAACCACAAGATCATCCTTCCATTCCTAAATGCGATCTCTCAAACTTCCTGGGTGTGGATGTTGGGATGGGTGGGAGATGGAGAAATGGTTCGGGCAGAGCTCTGCTAGAGGAACTCTTTATTTGCACTCCAGCAATTCCATGACTTCAAAACAAACTGAGGCTGCAAGCCAATCTATTTATTTGGTTATTGCTGGGTTATTAATATGATAGTGACCTGGCTAATGTTTAAAATTTTTTAAGACCTAACTGGGTTTGAAAGGCTGGATGGAATGAAATGGTGTGGCGGCCATAATGCACATGGACATGTAGATGGTGAGTTTGGAGAGCAACAGAGAATTTAGATGCAGGGGATTGGTATATGCCATGATTACTGAAAACCTGGAGTGCAGCTGTGAGTCGATTACTGCACTGCCCTCTGACTGGCTGTCAAGCCATTCCATTTACGCATATTATTGAATGAATTATCACGGGAATGGACATACTATAACAGTTCAGGTACTGGTGACATTAACAAGCCACTCAAGCTTCAGTCTTGTGGGCATGGTGTTACTAGAACACTGGATGGTATTTTATATCACCATGGCCTGCTCAGGGAAGAGTTTTGCAGGTCCCATTTAATTTTACTTCTCTGTTTGTGGGAACATGCCACAACCTGGGAAGCAGAGCTGGCTACTAGAACACACTACTGTGTTCTTCGTCATCACTGTTCTGCCCCATCAATGAGTCATTTGCCATCTTTTGACAGACACATGATCACCCAACCAGTATCTTTTCAGATGATCTGGTGCCATTCTGTATGCTTCACAGGTTTGTTGACATTTGAAATGTGCTGCTGGAAAAGGTCTAATCCCTGCCCCCTTTAAAAATCTCCTATTAGCTCATATTTAAAAGGCTGCACACCCAAAGGAGCCTTCCAGGTTCTTATCTGTAGTGTAGGAGCCTGGTACATACATTAGCATGAAAATGTGACACGTATGGGTGTGGGTTGTGTCTTTAGATGGGCTTTTGGTAGAATTTTGAAAATTGGTTTGTTTTGTACTGGCTCAAAATGAAGAAAGGAATGATTAACCGAAACAAGAGTGCACATTACTCAGGTTTAATTATGTTTGCAATACATCACGGTGATATGGGGGAGCATAAAGCCTTTCAGTTTCCAGCACACGTGCCTCATAGCATATGGTCCTAAGGAAACAGTTTTGATTCAGAGCCCCCAGTAGCATATGGCAAAAAATCACCCCCGAAGTCAAATTGAAAGTAAAGGCCAGTCTCAGGCCCCATAGGACCCTCTGTCTACTGCCAGCCAGCAAGACCAGAATCTGAATTGGTGTCACTGTTTCACTCATCATGAAGATTTTACATTTGGCTTGGGACTCTGGTGCATGAGGTTCTGGATGTAAACGCCAGAAGAGATATGGCTCCTGTAATGTCTGCAGAGATTCTTGTGTCGATAAGGTCAGGAGCAAGTTAATAGATTTTTATCTTCTCATCACATGAACTTAATATAGTGCAACTGTTCTGAGGGGAGGAAAACCCTCCTGCCATTATTTTCTAATATATTTTAGGCTTTTAAAAGATATTTTATGTCTTTAAAGTGCCTTTTTGCTTAAAGTAAAAATCAATCATTCAAACTTAAATAATAATTAAATACTCAAATATGAACGTAAGGCTAAACTCTGTATAGCAACCCTGGCTAAAAAGAATGATAGCTGGGTGAGGAAGACTGCAGTTTTCTGCTATGGTGGTTAGGGTACATACAAGAAGAAAAATAAAGAGATTTCTTATTTAGTGTGCTTTCAACAAAATGAGAGTGAGTTTACTTAAACGATGCCAAGGAAATGTTCAGCTCTACCCTCCTGCCACATAGTGTAACTCAGAAGCTGAACTGTAGGCTTTATACTACAAAAATAACCATAAATGATATTCAGTGTTATTTCCACACAAATGTGCATAAGGGAATGGAGGCTCCAGTTGAGACCTGGCACATTCACAAAAACATTGGTAAAGGAGGGAGGAAAGGGGCACCAATGTGGATAAATGTGCAGGCTGCTGCCAAGGAGGGAGCATTTTTTGCTGGGGTATAAAGACACTTGATTGCTACAAAATGTCGTCTTTAAAAATTCGTGAGAACAGATCGTGCTGCAAACCAATATGGTTGCCTTTAACAAGATCGCAAAACGATTTTACTGCAACTAACCACCGCGAATATTGATCAGGAGAGTAGTCTTTCCAAGTTGGTGACAATTGTTGTGGTGCTTTTGAAATGCAGTGCTGAAATACGATGTCTCTGTCATAAGCAAATCCCTGAAGGGACACTGTTGGGTCAGACTGACTAGTAGGCCTCAGCGATCAAACGTGTCACACCTGTCTTGGCCACTAGTGCAGGTGTTCTAGGTCAGCTCTCACTGTGGTTATCAATCGCTGACAGTTGACAGTTTAATTTTACACCACAAGTACCTCATTACTTGTGTAGGCACTTGAAGAACATGTGGGCACTGGATTGGATCAGTGATCAATGACAAAGGTTGCATAGGGTGCAAGTGGTAGCAGTAAAAGTGAAGGTCTCCGTGCATGAGTTGGCAGTGGTAGGGATACATGACAAGGGGAGTTTAACTGACAAACAGTCTGTCAGGTCTAAAAGAATGGAGATTTGCCAGAGAGCTAGATGTACATTATAAAATACAACTCACGATTAAAAAAGTGCCTTGCTTTGAAAAAGTGTTTAAACAAATTTAATGCATGTGGTAGACTGTAAATTTTTATTCTACAAGCATTTATTTCATGACATGAGAGCATCCAGGTGTTTAGGAGTTTTAGCATTAACAGAAAATGCAGATACTATTTTATAAAGATATACACACGTACTGTACCAAAACTCTAAACCATTGCCTGATGGCTGCAGTTCATGGATGTAAAATATAACAAAGTCTTTCCATATGAGATTCCTCTCCTCTCTTTATCAATATGACAATTATGACAAAAACTACTCTCACAGACATATTTTGCTGCAGTAAGAAAAATTCATTGTTTCAAGACACTACAAAGTGGTGCTTTAGTCAGTCCCATCCAAATGGGGTTTTTTTTTCTATAAAGGGAGTTTCTAACATTCTTCTCCATATGAAACCTACCAGTCTGAATTGTGTCTCCAGCTCAGTGACTGAAAATATAGACATATCGCATTAGTTTAAAGCAGCACATCTTGCATTAGGACATAAACACTGTTTGCTTGAGAAAACACATATATATTTTGGATATATATTTTGCATGAGGTACAATATAGACACGTTACACCTGGGGAACAATAATGAGTATACCATAAATTTGACCAAACTGTAGTAAACAAGGAAAAGACTAAACCTCTCTGCTGCCCTTCACTGAATTGAGCATGTGTTAAAAAAAACCCTTCCAGATTATGTTTTATGAACTCGTAGGTGTGTAGGTTCAATTTGGCCATAGCATCCCACTGAAAGTACAGGTGCTGCATAAATCACTACTATTTTTTGTATTTTTAAGTGACCAAATAAACAGTCTAGAAAACACAAAGTTGCAAAAAATCAAATGCAGTCCTTATTGCTTTTATTTATTTTGTGGTAGTGCTAAGAGCCCTGAGTGGAATCGGGGCCCCATTGTACAAGATGTTATACAAACAAAGAGGTGGAGAAGGTCCCTGGTCCAAACAGCTTACCATCTGAGAAGATGAAAACATGAGAAAATGAATGCTTTACTGAAACCAAGAGCACATTTCTTCAGTATTTGTTTAGAGACAATGTATGTTTCTGCCTTTTAGAAAATGACATCTTGTTTTACAATGGAAAGTTTTAGTTGGAGATGGAAAAGAACTGCATATAAAAGGTAGAGAAAGGCTTGAATCAAAACACTGGATTCAAATACTTGTGAACTAGTCATTAAGCTCAGATCCAAACATCCACAAAGTTCAGGGCTGTTAAGGTCGTAATTTTGATTCGGGCCTATCAGTAATTTTTATATTAATTAGAATAGCAAATGACTTCTTATCAAACAGGGACACGAACAATAGTTGAATGGCAGGTTTTTGGGATGTGGCTGTTAATGCATCTACAGTGCAATGAATGCACAATAATTTCAGGAACACAGAATTTTCCATATTTGATGAGATCATCAAATTTGGCAGTGTCCATCTAAGATGCCGAAGAGGAAAGTTATGCTATTTTTTTCTCTTTTAATGGACCTAAATGTCCTAGATGAACTACTTCACCATATTTGCAAACACTTTTTAGTGAAAGTGAAGCCAGTGTGAACTTCTGAACCATTTTACAGAGATATTAAAGTTAATTATATGTAATATTTGGTGTAAAAACTCAATTGATTAAATTTGGCCTGGTATGTATATTCACTGGTAATATTAAAGATGTGTTAATTGTGACCAGATTGGTTAAAATGTAAATTTAAATCTGATTGATTATTTGAAAAGGGACATTTAAAATGGTATGAAAAGAAGTCACAGGATTACGAAACAAAGGAATTCTGCATTGACTTCTGCTATTTATTTAGAATAGTGCCATTGACTTCAATAGGAGTAGGAGTCGGCCTATAGGGCTTTGTTTGCACTGTGGCTTGCAACCACATTTGAAATATTTTTCAAACACAGGAAAGCCTTGTCTGGGTCCAAATCTAACACAATTACAAGCCATAGGAGGAGATGGCCAGATTTTGATATCAGTTACACCTTTAAATCTGGAGGAAATCCAGTTAAGTCAGTGGGCTTCCTCTGGGTTGGCAGAGGTGTAAGAGAGAGCAGAGTCTGGGCCAATGTCTATAGCATGCTTTTAAAAAAATCCTCATCCACCCTGAGTAGGAAAACCCTATTGTAAAAGAGCAAAATGTGCTAGATGCCCTGTCTGGAATATTTTGACTATTTTCTATGCTGACATGGAAGTTGAAGCTAGACAAATTCCAGACTGGAAATAAGGCATACATTTTTAACAGTGAGAATAATTAACCATTGGAACAACTTACTAAGGGTCATGGTGGAGTCTCCATCACTGACAATTTTAAAATTAAGATTGGATTTTTCTAAAAGTTATGCTGTAGGAATTATTTTGGGAAAGTTCTGGGCTTGTGTTAGGAGGACAGGCTAGGTGATCACAGTGGTCCTGTCTGGCCTTGGAATCTATGAATCAGATGCATCTCTCTACCAGGGGTCAGACTAATGCCTGGCTCTGCACTCCTCCTCTGTGTACTATACTCCTCATTCTCCTTGCTACCCACTGGAGCAGCAGAACTATGCAATCAATCTCTGTAGGGCCAAGTTTCCCTCAGGGTACAGGAATGTGCAGCATCCTGCCACCCTCTTCCTTTCCTTTGCCCCTCCCCCCAATGTTAATCTATTCTGGGAGCTTTGGGGTGAGGTGATTGGAAAGGCGAGAGGGGACTAGGGAGAGATGGAAGGAGATGGAGGAGTAAAGGAGAGATGGATGGCATGAAAAAGAGAAAAGGAGGAGCTGCTCAGAGAATCTGGGGAATGAGGGAGAGACTGAGAACACAGGGAGGGAATTAGAGGAAGAGAAGGAAAGGCGGGAAGAGTGGCAGCGTGAGGCAGCCTTTCCATGCCTCAATTAGAGAAAATATAGAGTGGACAAATATGGCAAGAAAGTGAAGAGCTGGAGATGAGAGAAGAAAAGGAAAAGGTACTGAGGGGAGAGAGAAAGAAATTTGGTCTGTGAGAAAAATGAACTGAAATTTGTGTTAGATATTATGGACAAATGAGAGAAAAAGGACCAAGAGAAGTAGAGGGAAGGATGTACCAAGGTGCACGGCAGGAGGAATGAATGAGGAATGAAGAAAGAGGAAAGGGAAAGAGGAGGATGAAGATAACAGAGAGAGAGAGGGTGTGAGTTTTGGATAAATATTTCCCACAATGTTTGATACCCAAGTGTTACAATAAAATACAAAATGCTTCAGTCTGCATGTGGGTGCTCACACAATAGGATCAGATTCTTCGCTGGTGTAAATCAGCATAGCTGCAATTTACACTAGCTGAAGATCTGGCCTAACGTACATTCCCGTTTGTAGCATTGTACTATAAATGTCATTTTGCTTTGGTCCTGGCCTCAGATATTTGCCTCTGTTTGAACCCAGTGCAGTCACCCCAGAGAGAGGGAGGGAGATTATTTATAGTTGCTGTGAAGGGCCCAGTGGGGAACTATGGCTTGAAACAAGTAAATAATAGAATTCAGGTTAGACGATGGAAAGAAACCCTTTAGTTGAACAGACAGTAAGGCAATGGAATGACCTGCCTGAGGAGGTAGTTTAGAGGTGTGTTAGACAAAATACACTCAAGGGAGTGGTAAACAGGAAAGTCCTGCTTATTGCAGAGTATTGGACCAGATGAACCAAGAATGTTGTCTTGTCTTCTGGGATGGTAGTTTCCATTCTCCAGGATATGTGCTCGTTCTGATATTTCAGTCCGTTGTAATTGGTTGGACTCTAAGCAACGTCCCCTCCCTTAATGGTCACATTGCTGCTATTGACACCACCCATTCAGTTGTGTGGGCTCTAATCTATGATGGATCTTTCAGAAATACTACGCAGAATCCAGGTAAATAGTTAGGGCCACCGAGAGCGGGTTTGGGCCCTGGTGAAAAATTTTTTTCGGGCCCCCCAGCAAGGGCGGACAGGCTAAAAATCTTTACATAGTCGGGCCCTGGGCCCCCTTCAGGACCGCTGGGCCCCAGTAATTTGTACCGGCTTCCTCCCCCTCTCGTCGGCCCTGTAAATAGTGTTCTTCTAATCCAATGTCTGGGGTGAATTCTGCCCTCTGTTATACCCCTGAGCCTGATGCAGCTTTGCAAGGGTGTTGCAGGAGCCAGAAGTTTGCCCTGTCTGAGTAAGTGTATGTAGTCTGTATTAGCATGTCAGCCAACTCATCAACTGCATGATTATAGAGTAACTTACATGTAGATTGATGCTCTCTCACCCTGCTGTCTCTGCTGTGTATGTTGTGGACGCCTTGGTGGGTATGTCATTGAAGTAGAAGAGAGGAGCCACAGTTCCTGTCAAGGGAACCCACCATCCCTATGATGGAAGGAGAAGAGGAACTGTGGGGAGCCTTTTCTGAAGGCGGGAGGAAGAGAGGAGTAGCTGGTCCCACCTGGGGAGCTTCTTCCTCCTTCATTGGAAAGAAGAGAGAAAAGCAACTCACCTAGACTTGCTTATAAACCAAGCAAACGTCTTACCTCTGAAAAAACATTTCTTGTGCATAGTTGAGTTTATATGGGAATAGCGTTGCCATGGCAAACCTCTAAAAATGTCTGACTGATGCATCTCAAGATATAGCATCTCACTGAGATCAGGGACTGTATCCACACTGTGTGTGAATGCTGCCCTCAGTTATACCAATTCAATCCCATTGACTTTCATGGGGTTGCAGTAGTGTAAATGAGGGCAGATTTTTGCCAAATATAGACATGACCAGAAAATGAGACAAAGCACTGGCTTCTGCAGTAAAATGTATAGTTTATGCAACTCCACAGGCTTCATTGAAATTGCATAGTCAGCAAAAAAAATTGTGTATTCAGAAAACCATGGGTCAAATTGTTTCCTCAGCTACACTGATGTAAATCCAAGATGACTCCATTGAAGTCACTGGCTAACCTAGCTTTATACCAATGTAATCAAAGGTTAGGTTTGGTTGACAGATGTCAGTTACATTAGTGTGACCTCATTGAAGTAAATGTTGCGTTACTGGTTGATGTAATTGAAAGAAGAATTTGGCTCAGCTGCTACTGAGGAAGCAGAGTGGTCATTTTTCCAAATGAAATATCTCAACTGTTACTTTAAATATCTGGGATTTTCTTTTCATGTTCATTATTCAGAGACAAAAAGTGACTAGTCTTTTCTAATTACTTGAAAATATATATATATTTTTTTCTTCAAAATTTCAGCTCTGGATCTGTGCAAAATTAAAATAAAAATCACCTGAAATCATCAGAACTTTATGGGTTTTGCACAAAAGCAGCCAAACTGATTAAAGAAAAGGAAAAAAACCCACCCTGGTATCAGACTTAGAACTTGTGTGCTCAGTTTGAACCCAGTGGGATTTAAACACGTCCAAGTAGTAAACCCCTGAAAAATGTGGTTTAGAACGGAAATGCTGACAGACTCCTAGCTACAGTGGGCCTGCCGAGCACTAATATATTACACATTCTATAGCACTTTCCCCTTTATAGGGAGATGACATGTTAATCATGAACGCTGGGCAATTTATGTTTGCTAATGTTTGAAATTGGAGATGGCCCTCTGGATATTACAAGAATGTGCTTGTGTGTGCGCGCCAGTGACGTGCCAACCCTGAGCATGAATTATTTTCTACAATCCTAGTTTCCAAATTTCATGAGGCCGTATTCTCAGCTGGTGTTAATAGGCTGAGATCCATTGACTACAGTGGAGTTATGCCAGTTTACACTAACTGAGGAACTGGCCCAGTATTTTAAAATCTTATTGAACATGATGAAAATAAGAGCGTAAGAATGGCCATCCTGGGTCAGACGAATGGTCCATCTAGCCCAGTATCCTGCTTTCCAGCAGTGGCCAATGCCAGATGCTTCAGAGGGAATGATCAGAACAGGGCAATTATCAAGTGATCCATCCCCCGTCGTTCAGTCCTAGCATCCGGCAGTCAAATGATGGGGTTGCGTCTCTGACCATCTTGGGCAATAGTCAATGATGGACGTATCCTCCATGAACGTATCTAATTCTTTTTTTGAAACCAGTTATACTTTTGGCCTTCATAAATCCCCTGCCAATCAGTTCCACAGATTGACTGTGCGTTGTGTGAAGAAGTACTTCCTGAAGTTTGTTTTAAACCTGTTGCCTATTAATTTCATTAGGTGACCCTTGGTTCTTGTGTTATGTGGAGATGTAAATAACACTTCCTTATTCACTTTCTCCACACCAGTCATGATTTTATAGACCTCTATCATAATCCCCCTTAGTCGTCTCTTTTCTAAAATGAACAATGCCAGTCTTTTTATTTTCTGCTCATATGAAAGCTGTTCCAGACCCCTAATAATTTTTGTTGCCCTTTGCTGTACTTTTTCCAATTCTAATATATCTTTTTTGAGAGGGGACAACCAGAACCACACACAGTATTCCAGGTGTGGGTGTACCAGGGATTTATTTAGTGGCATTATGATAGTTTGTCTTTTTTTCTATCCCTTTCCTAATAGTTCCTAACATTCTGTTAGCTTTTTTGACTGCCACTGTACTTTGAGCGGATGTTTTCAGAGAACTATCCACAATGACTCCAAGATCTCTTTCTTAAGTGGTAACAGCTAATTTAGACTCCAACATTTTGTATGTATAGTTGGGATTATGTTTTCTAATGTGCATTACTTTGCATTTATCAACACTGAATTTCATTAGCCATTCTGTTGCCCAGTCACCCAGTTTTGTGAGATCCTTTTGTAATTCTTCTCAGTCAGCTTTGGATTTAATTATCTTCAGTAATTTAGTATTGTCTGTAAACTTTGCCGCCTCCAGATCATTTATGAATATGTTGAACAGCACAGGGCCCTGTACAGATCCTTGGGGATCTCCCTTGTGAGATCTATTGTGAGAAGTGACCATTTATTCCTGCCCTTTGTTTCCTATCTTTTAACCCATTACTGATCCATGACAGGATCTTCTCTCATACCCCATGACTTCTTACTTTGCATAAGAGCCTTGTCAAAGGCTTTCTGAAAGTCCAAGTACATGATACCCACTGCATCACTCCTTTCCATATACTTGTTGACACCCTCAAAGAATTCTAATAGATTGGGGAGGCATGATTTCTCTTTACAAAAGCTGTGTTGACTCTTCTCCAACATATTATGTTCATCTGTGTGTCTGATAAATCTGTTCTTTACTATAATTTCAACCTATTTTCCTGGTACTGAAATTAGTTTTAATGGAGTGTAATTGTCAGGATCGCCTCTGGAGCCTTTTAAACAAATTGGTGTTACATTAGCTATCCTCCGATCATCTGATACAAAATCTGATTTAAGCGACAGGTTATATGCCTCAGTTTGTAGTTCTGCACCTTCATATTTGTATCAAGGGGTAGCTGTGTTAGTCTGTATCCACAAAAACAACAAGGAGTCCGGTGGCACCTTAAAGACTAACAGATTTATTTGGGCATAAGCTTTCATCTGAAGAAGTGGGTTTTTTACCCATGAAAGCTTATGCCCAAATAAATCTGGTAGTCTTTAAGGTGCCACCAGACTCCTTGTTATTTTTCTTCATATTTGTGTTTCTTCAGAACTCTTGGGTGAATACCATCTGGTTCTGGTGTCTTATTACCGTTTAATTTATCAATTTGTTCCAAAATCTCCTCTATCCTCCTCTAAAAACTCCTGAACCTGAGACACTTCCTCAGATTTGTCACCTCAGGTCTGACAATCTCTGCAGTGAAGGCTAATGCAAAGAATTAATTTAGCTTCTCTGCAATGGCCTTGTCTTCTTTGAGTTCTCCTTTAGCACCTTGATCATCCAGTGGTCCCTCTGATTGTTTGGCAGGCTTCCTGCTTCTGATGTACAGTTTTTTTGTTTTTTGTTTTGCTTTTAGTGTTTGTTTCTTTTGCTAGTTGCTCTTCAAATTCTTTTTTTTTTTGGCCTGCCTAATTATACTTTTACACTTTACTAGTGGTGATGATAGTGAGTGAAAAATTACTCAGTTGGTTTTTTCCCCCATTGCTTTGCTTTGTTTCGGTTTCTTTTCAGCTGGCTTCCTCTTCTATCATATAGACATTCTGAGATATCATCCTGATCCAGCAATGCCTCCTGGAGCAAAGCTGCCACTTATGTCCATGAGAGTTCTGAGTAACATGTGCTGAACAGGGCATTCTGTGTTAATTTCAAATAGACTTTTTTAGCTTTTAGGGCAAAATTCACTCATCCCTGGACTGAGCTTGAATTAATCAGGCTCTCTATGGGGGAGGGAGGAGCTTAAACCTTCTTTGTGACTACGTAATCATGGAGTCAAACAGAAATATCACAAAGGGGTTCAGGGCCCTTTGTTCCATGTAATCATGAATTCTTAGTTGCCTTCTCACTGTCTCATCCTCAGTCCAGACCCAGTGGTCCATTGAGGGCTGGCAAAGAGTGTACAAGGCGCATGAAGGACCCAGGAAGTGACTGCCTTCCACCCTGGCATTTGCAGTGTTCTTGAGCAGAACTGCAGTGTGGAGGGCCTTCCATAGGAAGGAAAAAATAAATTTCACTCATGTTCTGGTGTGCTTTTCTTCAACACCATGTTGTGTGTGTGTCTTTTTTTAAAGCACCTATGTTTGGGGGAAAACAAGGTGGCACTTATTTACCACTTTCCATCCCCAAAGTGCTGCAGAGATGCTCATAAATTCATAGAGTTTATCATTCTTTTATGCTACTGGGCTGTGTGCTGGAAAATAGGGGGCCTGAATCACGTCACAATGAAAACAGTGTAAATCTGAAATAACCCTAGTGAAGTTAATGAGGTAACACTGGGATAAAACCAATACAAAGGATAGAAGATTCAGGACTTGTACATTTAAGGCCTACTCCTGCTCCCACTCAGATTAATGGGATTTTTTCCCAGTGACTTGAATGAAAGCAGCCTCAGGCCCATTGTGCTCTTATTAACATCTTGTATTCAGTCTAGCTTACAAATATCAGCTTACACTGTCCATTTCACAATGTCAGTTTCTGAAATCATTAGAAACTTCAGAATTTTTGACTGAGTGATGGGAATGGATGGGAATTTTATATACCAGTGTAAGACAATGAAAAAGAACAGCGTTTACATTTTGTGCACTGATAATGAAATGAAAACACAGAATGGGAGTCGTGGAGGCCAAGGATGTATGTGGTTGTTAATTTTTTAATTTAGAACTACTGTACTTAATCACGCTGGTATTTTACAGTTCTTCATATTTCTGCTAGGTCACCGAGAGGCCCCATTGTTCTCAGTGCTGTACAAACACAGAGGGAGAGACAGTCCCAAATAGCTTACAGAGCTTAAACAGAGCAAGAGTGCGAGGTGAAACAGAAGTGATGAGAGATGAAGTGACTTGCCCAAGGTCACCAGATGGTCAGGGGCAGAGCTGGGATAAATCCAATGCCCTATCCTTACTATTTATTATAATTTTATGTGCTAGGCACCTATCAAGAGGAATAGTAAGATGTGTTCCCTTCCCTGCATTACTTACAGTCTACTTTTGGAGACATGGGGACAGCAAGTAAGGGAAACAGACAATGGGGACGGGATGAAGAGAGGAAGGACCAATGTACAAACAAAATTGCACAGTTACTCAGCTGAAGCATCGTGAATGATCAAAGAAAAGTGTCTGCAGTTGCATTTAAAAAAATTACTGATTCCCTTCTTGTGGACATTATGGATGAATTAGGTTTCAAACCGGGATGACTGGAATAAGGAGAAGGCTTATTGGCTTCATCATCCAGAAGAGAGAGGACATTCTATGTGCATGGGGGCAGTGCAGGAAAAGATCGTATGTTACAAACAAGTTCCATGATTATAATTATGAAGTTAGGTTTTTTTAAAGGTAAAATGAAATATGTTGCATGTTATGAAATAATAAGAAATAATGGCAGACTATTATCGCTGATAAAGTGAGCATCTGTTTTGGAAAAAAATGTACGTTTATAATCCTATAGTTTCCAGCACAAAGATGGAATTCATTAGGGGTCTGTGTGGATGCAGGGGATCATCTGCACACTATAAATTACAGGATCAGGACCCCAGTCTACAGGATGTGTTTTAAAACTGCTTATGGTTTAAGTTAGAAGGCAGGGCAAAAGTTTGTGAAAAGTACATTTTTACATTTTAATCCTCACAGTTTAGGGCCAGATCCTCATCTGATATAAATCGATGTAACTTCATTGAGGTCATTAGAGCTATGCAGATTTACACCACATGGGGATTTGGCCCTTTCTTGGAATTTGTAAGTTGTCGCATTTTAGACAATAAATGTAATTTAAATTGCAGGACACAAAGTTGTCCTAAATGCTGTAAGTACATCTGACCTGGTATTGCTCTGATACTGCCCATATTTGGTGGTCTTTAATTTGGCATTACATACACAGTGCTTGTCTGCAGCTCATATGATTCAAAGTTCTCCATGGGGTCTAATGTACAAGGGTTGGCCTGTTTTCATTAGGTTTCCCGAGCTCTCCTTCATTCTCCCCGGTGTCGCTGCACAAAGACACTTTTGTCAGCCGATGTTGGACTCTCCTCAAAATCCAAGCACTTTCAGGAAAGGACTTGGAAGTCTATCTTCTCAGTTTCCATATCCCTTTGCCCTCTGCTCTGGCATTCGGTTTGATTGGTTGTAGAGTTCCTTTTTCTTCGTTAAGTTGATCTGTCTGCTCCAGAGTCTATCTTTCAAAAAAATGTATGTTGAAAATCACCCAACATCTCTTCCTGAATTACTGCACATTTTAAACCATTTAACTCCTTCAGTCTTCAGCTAGTGTAAGCACTAGGACCGAAATCATGATAGGAATGTTAAAAGATTATTATTATATTTTATGTTCATTGCCACAAGTTTAGTAAGTAATTTGATCCCTCAAAAGAAAAAAAACACCACAAATTGGCACAAAATCTTCCATTTGACTTGGCAACTTTTTCACTAATGTGATTTGATATGCTTTACTAGAATGGGTAACGTGCTAATGTTTTAAAAGAGGCTGATTTTCTATTAATAAAAGTATGGTATAAGATCAGGCATTGCTATTAAGCTGTTCTGTCAATGAATTTATAGCCTATTCTAAATGGTAATGACATAGTGGAATGCAAAAGTTTAATAATGGAAAATATGTTTGGTTTGATGTTTCAGCCATGCCAGGAAATACGTGTTATTTATACAGCTACATCTATGTGAAAATTAAAAATAGAAAAATAATGATAACAATGCAAAAAGAAATCCAGCCAGTTAGTTTAAGATCAGGCTATCTGAAATACTTTTACAATATATCATGTACAAATAATCTGTCTGATATTTTCATTCCTTTATCTGTTTCTGCATGATATGCATTATGATCAATACACACAGATTAATAGTAGGAGCAATATACTGCTGGAATATTATTTGGTTGTTCACATTTTTACACCAATTTGTAGATTAGTTTTCTATGGGGGCGAAAATAGTCTTTCTGCCTATAGGATATAATTATATTATGATTGCCACGGAAGAGGACACAGTTCAGCCCCAATGTTTCAATTAATAATGTACTGTCAGCTCTGAGGGATGATATTAAACTCCATTGGATCAAGGATCATCAGTGTCAGCCTGCACTTCTGCTCTCCGTTTCTTTCCTCCTCTTTTTTTTTTTTTTTGCATAACAGATTCACTTTTTCTGTGTACTTAAAAGTAAAATACTCTATTCCTGCAAGCCTGATTATGTTGTTTTTTAGAGGCAGAAGTAGGTAGCTTGCCTTATTTGAGCAGATGTTAAGCTTTTTTCATTATATTTCAATGTCTAACATTTTGCATATACCTTTTAATTGTTAATGTGTTAAGGCAATAAATTTTGTGTCTGAGGGGAGCTAAGAACAATTTTCCAACTTTCATTCTTTCCAGCCAATAGCTACGAAATCCAAAATGCTTTATCTAACATGGTATTTAATGCATTTGCAATATATCTGTTTAATACTTGTTCTGTGTTTATATAAAATTCTTATCAAAAGAGAAAGCATAATAAAGATGCATGTAGTTTTTGGTAGCATTTAGCACCAACTTGAAATATACTACAAAAAATTATAGGGCCATTTTGGAATTGAATAGGATAATATTATTTGAAATCTATCAAGAGTTATTTGAAATAATGCTTACTTTTAAAAATGACCCCTCTTAGGTCTCTCAGTTCTGCAGTTTTTACTGAAAAATGGTTTCCCAGTAGCATACATATCCTATATCAGAGTAACTAAATTTATATTGTTATAAATTTTTGAGGTTGGATTCCTGAGATTTGAAATTAAATAACTACAGTTAACTGCATTAAATGTAGGGTTGAATTTGATCAAAAATAAGAAAAACATTTATGACAACCTCTGTAAATGCTTAAATACTTTAGTTGTGTTTGTGAGCATTAAATTGTATTATGAGGAGCCAACATTGACTATATAGGCTCCCGTGGGACAGCTTTGACTTTTGGGAGATTAAAAAATCTTGCATTAATAAAATTCTGCTAGTTTTTGATTTAGTAGATAGTGCTTTCAAAGTATGCAAAATAATTGTAAAGTGGAGTGTATATACATCTACACACTCGCACATATATAATGTACATAATTACTTGTAGAAACTGTTTAACTTTAATGGGGCATTTCTTGATCATATAATAGGAAAACTAACAGCTTTAATTAAGATTTATGAAGCAGAGAGGTAATATATTCTGCTAAATTAGGTAACTATTGGTGGGTAGTGTATTTTTTTTTTAGCAATTAAGAGCCCAATCCTGTGATCCCTTTCTCATTCAACCAATCCTTACTCATGCAAGTAGTTTCATTTACTTCAGTGAGCTACTCACATGAGTAAGGATTGTAATTTTATACACATGTTTTTATTACATCAAGTGGTACAATTAAAAAGAATTGCATTTATTTGGTGGTTTTGTTGTTCTTAGCTGTTAAGTTTTTGGTCCTCCCCCACCTGCTCCCTGTTCCCCCTTTCCTAGCATTTGGTAAGGAATGATTATCAAACATTATACAGGAGATTTGAAATGGAATCCCCACCTTGTATAATGTATATGATAACAAATGCTTACCCCTTAGTTTTGATTTAGACAAGCTGCTGAGTCTGCAGTTGCAAGGCACATATGCAGGTACGTTACATTCCCTGACCTCAAACTCCCTTTCAAAGTAAATGTACCTGTGGGGTGAGGGTGAGTATCTCCAGATGCAACCTGACACACAAACGGGCTGCTACACAACCTTTATGTGAGCTTGTAAACAGAGTAAATGCTCTTAGGCCCTGGCACCTGTCCTCCAACCATGGCCTCCAACTTCTACAGCAAGCAGGTTTGCAAAGGAACTACAGGATGAGGAAACCTTGCATAGAGCAAGTGGAATAGCCATGGCTCAGCTGAATAACCTACTTGATCATCAGAAGTGATGTGCAAGGGGCCTGCTCCTGAGGCTACTCAAAAATAGTCCTTTGTGGACAGGATCAGGCCCAGCCTGTACACAACAGGTCATCCCAGTACAGTATAGGCCCAATATTGCATGCGTTGTTGGATGCAAAATGAATCCAGGATAAGGTCTGATGTGTTTGTATTGCACTTGTACAGAACTCCCTGAGCCCCATGGTCTGTGTATATATTGTACCATGCATTTAGATCCTTTCCTTGGACGACTCTTAGCTCTGTGGCTGAGATTGCTATTTTCATGTCTTTGTATTCCATTCTATTACAAACAGATCCGCCGAGAGAAATTGTGGGCATCAGTACATAATGTTTGCTCGGGCTCCACTCCCCTCTCCCATTTCACCCCAGTTACAAATGATTTGAGAGCCCACCTGAGTTTGGGGCCCCAGTACAATTGTCCCTCCCCTCCCCATCAGTCCTGATTACACAGATGTTTATAGTGTCACAATGCAACTGGAGAGAAGTAATTTGAATAAGTAAACTTGCATGACAGTTCAGCCATGTAGTCCATTTCTTCTAATAATTCTATGTATTGTGAGATGTTTCTTTTGTTGTAAATTGCGCTGGTACACAAATTTCCCTAAATAATTGCTATCTCTGTTTAAACCTCAGCAGAAGGGCAATGTGTTCCCAAATGACAACCCCAGATGCTGGCCTCGGACATCAGATGCAGTTCCCACTGATGTTTATGGGAGTTGTGCATGCTCACCCGACAATATAATTTGTCATATAGGTCTTGACTCTTCCTTGTTTTACCCTGATGTGCATCTATTTATATCTGTGCAACATGGGTGTGAAATGCTACCACTGGTGTGACTGGGCAATTCTGAATTGGTAGCATTTTGCACTAATTTAGTAAAGGTGAAAATGGCTGAGTTGCAAAGCCTATAAAACAAGAAAATCACCACAGACCGATACATCTGGTTGTTCGTACACTCCAGAGTGCTCTTCAGTATTATTATAACTGTAACTAAAGTTGCCTAAAAGTTTCCATTATAAGGCCCTGTTTTGATTTGCTTATAACTTTGTCAAACTATAACTGTTTAGGCTGATATTTTCCATGTCTGGTGTTTGCCTCACCAGTGCACTGAATGTGGCAGGGGTCCTGCAGAAAAAAAATCATATGTGATCATATAAGTTAAGACTATCTATCATAATGCATACTCACAAGGGGGCCCAAATTAAGGTTGCATAGGCAACAATCTTCCCAGGTGTCTGGTTGGTTCCTGCCTGCATGGAACTGTTTTGATACAGCAGTCAGGAAAAGCAGTGGGGTAAGGTGCTGAGAGTGTGGGAAAAGGCAAGCATGCGGAGGACAAGGATTTTCCAGGACAAGGCCTGGTTGTTACTTGCTCCAGGCAAGACTCTATCTGGTCCTGCTTCCTAGACTAAGAAATACTGTGTCCTTCACCATACTGCCTACTGATCCTGAGAGTTTCCTTTAGAATTGGCCTGTCCTTCAGATGTTTAACAATTCATGATTAGCCAGTATTTGAGGGGTTTAAGGGTTAAGAGATTTGCATTGTTGCCAACTCTCACACTATCAGGTGTTTTTCTTAAAGCCCCAGCTGCTGGAATCAAATTTTTTCATGAGAAGCTCAGCTTTCCTTTCAAAAAAAAAAAGAAAAGAAAAAAAAAGGAACTTTCTGAGTATCATAGTTTCAGAGTGAGGTTTGGAAATTTGACCTGCCTGTAGCCTAAGGTTCCAAAACCAGAGGGCAAATATAAAGAACCCCAAATTTATTGTTATCATATCATTTTTTTAAAGATAATCTCATGGTATTTTGAGGCCTGACTCATAATTTTGAACTCTTGGGGTTAGCTCTTAACACTAGTCCACACTGGCTACACCTTCCATACATTTGTTTAATGTGCATGAAGATGTGAGATAGTTGAAAGTTCACATATTAAATCAGCGTGGTACTTATTTTTAATGAATTTGCACTGTGATTCTGAAAAACATAGACATCATACTGAAAGGAAGGGCCATTGGAAGTGCATTTAAAAAAAACCCATAAACCCCCCAAACCCTAACCACCGAATAAATAGACTATTTTTGGAGAACCAAAGTAAACAAATACAGAAAAATCACTTAGCTACAGGATGCATACATTACTTTTACCCCAAGGATGCAATAAGTAATCCACTCTTAAAATCAAATCTATATACTTTTTAAAGTCCATATTTTATGTATGATCACAAAGAATGCCCTCTTTGACTTGATCCTCGTCTGCAATCATACCTTTTCCTGAGAATGATCCATATGTCATGGGGAGAAAGTGGCTTTAATTAACTATGGAAAATGTACCTAAGGTGGAAACTGTGAGCTCTGGCAATGTTTCCATATAAAGTACATGAAAAGCAAGTATAGATCAACCCTGACACTTTTTTTCCCATTAAAAAGGACAATTTAACTCTCCCTCTCCCATCACTCTTCAAAATCCAAAAAGGCCCTTTTATAAAGGATTCCCACCTGTTATAAACAGAAACAAGTTTATAAACAGAATGCCCTTTTTCTCCCACATGAAATATACATTTTTCAAATTCAG
The DNA here is from genome assembly GCA_033296515.1 of Macrochelys suwanniensis. Classification (NCBI taxonomy): domain Eukaryota; kingdom Metazoa; phylum Chordata; order Testudines; family Chelydridae; genus Macrochelys; species Macrochelys suwanniensis. The sequence continues at coordinate 16,140,420 of CM065783.1, forward strand.
TCCTTTCCCCCTCCCTCCCTCCAGAGCATAAGCAAATATGTCTCAGTTATGCCCTCAATAAGGAGGCAAGGTTTATAATAGGGAGTCAAGAAAAAGGGTTACTCACAGATTCTGTGCTAAAATTCAATGTAAAATAAACAAAAGTGAAACAAACCAAAAGGAAATTATCAGTGCAAAGCATTTAAGTTGCTGGAACCCTAGGGGAAGTCTTAATTTTCATGCCAATAATTTACAGTTACATGGATTTTATATTGTATTGTTATTTACTCTGTTGCGCAATAAAATATGAGTGCCTACCATGGAAACTGCAGCAGTGTACAGAGTGTATATATTATCTGTAAGACATGCAATATACTCATGAATACAGAATGGACTTTATGGTATCTTTAGTTAAGTTTTCAAACCAAAGAAAGAAAAGTTTTCCTTTAACCAAATACATTGTTCCTAATTTTACTCTAGGCCTTGGCCCTGCAAATACTTACACACATGGGCGGCTTTGCACTTGTGAATAGTCCCATGGGACTGACTGCTCCTTTGCAAAAAGTTGTGTATTTGCAAAACGCGTTTGCAGGGTTGGACCTTGATTTATAACAGATATTTAATTTTTTAAATAATTCATCTGCTATGTATTTATTTGTTTGCCAGTTCAAGATGAACAATTATCATGAAAGGACAATGAAGTGGGGTAGTTCTGGACAGATTGGCAGAATGGTTGGTGCCAGGAACAGTTAGAAAATATTTGATTAGTCCTTGCATTTCTGAAAGGCAAGGTGGATTAGGTGATATCTTTGATTGGACCAACTTATGTGCATGGACAACCCAAGCTTCTGAGCTTACCTAGAGCTCTTTTTCAGGTCTGGGAAAGGTACTCAGAGTGTCACAGCTAAATACAAGGTGGAAAAGATTGTTTAGAATAACGAGTTAACGTGCTGTAGCATCCTCTTGTTTTGACTGAAACCATTTGAAAAAAGGTGGCAACTGACATAGCCAGGTGCTGTGATGACTGGGTAATATGTGGCTTTGCAAGAGACCCAGTTATAAGAAGGATCACTTCCCAGACCAGTGGAGAGGAACATATCTCCATTAGGGCCTGATCCTGCTTCCATTGAAGTCAATGGCAAAACTCCCATTGATGAGTGGGAGCAGAATCGGGTCTTCATTGTCTTGTGGCAGGCTATGGTCCATGTTCCTTTTAAAGAAGTCCATTCAGGCAGATCCATGGAGTAGAATTGGCCTCATCTCCTTCTGAAGCTTTATGTTAGTCTTCTCAAAGCTGGGGCAAGATGCTGTGATGATTTTTAAAATGAGGCAAATGATAGGTCCTATCAAAAAGCTAAGCAAATCTCCACACCTTCTTTGTAAGGATGGGGGAGGTTTAAAAATAATTTTAAAAGGGGGAGGGGGAGAAAAAAGTGGCTGGTGATTTTATCCTATATAATCCTCCACTTAATCTATGAATTAGCCCTCGTGTGAGCAAAAAGGGAAGTTCTCAAATTTGTGCCTGTAATTCCAATTTTTGAGTGCAGATTGTAACCAAAAGAGAGGACACCATCCGAACAGTAACTCTTGATATGTAGAAATGGGCCTAGACCAACCTCCCTATATTCAGGAACCCCTGGGGAACAGATGCAGGGGTGCAGATTGTTAACTGTTGTGTCAATTTAGGAGGTGAGAGGAGTGGGGGACAGGGCTGGTGGATCTGCCACTAGCTAATATCCCCTGCTCTCCCTGCTAGATGTAGGCACAACAGCAGCCAGAAAGGGCTATAAAACTCTTATGACTTAAATAATGATCTCAAAGTCCCAGTCCAGGAGGATTCCTTGTCTCTGCCCTGTGGAATGTGCCAATGCCAAGTCCAGCTATTTAGTTTAGCGCAGAGGAAATGTGAGTGGCGATGGTGTAGATTTATTTCTTTATTCAGAAAAAGGAATGTATAATTGGGGACGACTTTTTTAATGGATGAAGCTGTAGTTATGTTAAGCCGTAGAAGGTGATCATAAGCAAACTTTCATACAAGGTAACTTTATCTTGTCTCTGAGCAACAACAGTAACAAAACATTGTAACATCCTCACTATAGTGCAACTTAAAAGACTAGCTGCCTTTATCTGAGGCCAAGAACGCTGTTGTCTTGAAGGAACAGTATGTATTTGATGGATAATAGCCTCTGTGTTTGACTAGCACCAATACACAATACTGCTTGCCTTAGAAAGTGACATGTCTTTCTTATTATGTGGGACAGCAGTTTGCAAATATGCCCCTGGGTGAGACACCATCAATAAACAGTGAATACACATTATGTTACAATCACAGCTTGTTTTGTAACTTCTCTTGGGTCATGGAGGAGAGGCTACAAACAAAAAAGATTGCCCTTATATACTGTCTGTATTTAGTTATATGGAGTTTTGAATGGGACTAAGGGCAACTATCCATGGGACTAAGGGCAACATATTCAAACCTGGATGCTTAAAGAACAATACATATTTAGACTTCAAGCCTGTAAAGACTTACACATGTGGTTCACTTTACACATTGTGAGTAGTCCCATTGATGCTTTTGCATGTTGTTGTCACCATGCATGTTGTTGTTGTTCTGATTTATTACTCGTATTATCTTAGCGCCTTGGAGTCCCAGTCATGGAATAGGACCTTCATGGTGCTAGGTGCTGTATGAACACAGAACAAAAAGACAGTCCCTGCCCCAAAGAGATTACAATCTAAGTATAAGACAAGAGACAACAGATGGATATAGGCAGACAGAGGGCGGAGTACACGAGTATGAAACAATATTGATCTGCAAGATAGACAGTGGTCTCCGCATACCAGCAGCCTCACTGCTGTCAAGTTTTTTGTAGGCTTCAGGGCCGGCTCCAGGCACCAGCCGACCAAGCACATGCTTGGGGCGGCACCTGCGGGGGGGGGCGGTGCTCAAGGTTGTTTTTTTTAAAATTAAAAAAAAACCAACTCTTCCCGGCCCGCCCTCCCTGCCGGCGCCCTGGCTGGGGTAGTGGGACGGCGGGCATGCCACGCTCCCCGCCAGCGCCTGGCCAGCGCCCCAGCCGGCGGAGAGGGGCGGCCGGTGGCTTTTTTGCCTGGGGCGGCAAAAATGCCAGAGCCAGCCCTGGTAGGCTTCACAGCAAAAGAGAATTTCAAGGATGTATCTGAAGGAGGATAATGAACTAGCTTTGTGGATGTTGACAGGGAGCTCCTCCCAAGTGTGAAGGCAGCATAGAAGAAAACACAAACGTGCTTGCTTGAAAATTTAACAAGTGGGTGATGGAGTCCGACATCTTTGGCTGAGTGGAGATGGGAATTGACTTTCTGATATTGAATAGGAGATGATATGTAGAATGGGGATAAGCTGTGTGGGGCCTTGAAAGTGAAGACAAGTAGATGATGTTTGATATGATAGAGAAGAGAGCACATGCATAAGTCTGTGCAACCACCTGAACAAGTAGTTGTTTTTTCCTAAAATATATTTGGAGTGTATATATGGTAAATTAATTATACCAAGTAGATTAAAGATTAGTCCTGTGGGGGACTGAAAATCATTGGGGGATTCCTAATGGAATAAGAAGCCTTTCACTAGAGCTGGCTGGGAGGGGGTGTGGGGGGGAATCGTTGGATTTTCCTTCCTGTCAAAATTCATACTTTTGATGAAAAATGTAATTGGAATTTTTAAACTGGAAAATTATTGACTTTTCACCTCTCAGGTAGAGTGTGACTGAAATGATGTCCTATGTGCAATGACTTGGTTGGCTCCATCCAGTTCTTACTGGATGTTATGTCTGTCACACAAACCACTCCCATTTTGGCACTAATTGGAACCCTTGCTGGCAGAATCCACAGAGAGCCTGTGGACTGAAGAGTTTTCTGTGCTAGCCTTCTAGTCTATATAGTTTTTTCTACTGCTCTCTTCACCAGAGTATCGAAGTACCTTCCAGCAGTGCATTAAGCAACATGACTAACGTCCGTCACATGTTTTTTCTCTCATCCTCTCCTCAGGGGTAGAAGTGTGTGGAGCATTTTGTTTTGGATTTGTGTGTGTGTGTGATACATACACGTGTTGCTGTGTGTTCATGTTAGAGAAGGCAAGGGTGTGGAAATTGTTACCCCTTGACAGTTGCCAGGACAGGGCTGAAGCATGTTGGCAGCACAGTGTGGAAGGAAGCTTGCATTGCCAACCCCAGCATTCAAAAATCTTGGGTCTGGCACTCAAAAATCATGAAATTGGTTTAAAAATAATAAGATTAAAAATACTTTGGGTTTTTTTATTTGCCTTTTTGTTTTTGACTCTTTGGGAGCACTTGGATTATACCTCCCAGTTTTTATCTCCAGTCATAAAGGCTAGAAATTTACTTCTTTCTTAAAGAAAGCTGAGATTCTTCTGTATTCACATGACTCCAGGGGCTGAGGCTTTAAGAAAAAATGCTCAACATTGCAAGACTCCGGACAAAAGTGTGAGAACTGGCAGCACAGCTGTTTGCACTGTGGATAAAGTAGAAGGCTTCGGTTTCCAGTACTTTTTCTAAGCCTGACATTCACCACATTTAAAAATGGCAATCCAGGAAATTAGATGTATGTTATACTGGATTAATTATGAAGACAATTCAAATTCTTTAATGATGGATGGTGAGCCGAGTTGGTAAGTCTGGGAACCAGGCTTCTTTAATGGGGCTCTGAGTGCTTGGTGTTTTTGGTGTTTCAACTAAAATGAAAATGTTCCGCAGAGGAGTGCCCCAAGGACATGTGAAAGTCCCTCCAGCAGCGAATGGGTTAAGCAGGAAAAGTACAGCAGCAGGCAGCCACCCTCCCAACAAAACAGAAGGAGATGGTGAAAACACTTTGTCATTTTTTTGATTACCTAAAACTTGCAGTAGAAACAAATACGCCTGTCTGACTGCCTAGTACTTTACATAAAATTGTTATGCATTCTGAATAGTAGCAGCCTGGGCCTCTTGACCTCACAAGAAGAGCTGTTACTATACATTTAACAAAAACAAGGCATTATGTATTAGCCTACACATTTTGCAATAGCTCCAGCAATTTAGTAACTACAGTCCAATTTAAACTATGCCTGGAGGCAACAAAAATTGAACAAAATGGCAGCTAATTTATAGAAGGTAGAGAGGAAATATTTGGGGGTCTATTCCTTCAAGCCATCTGATTCATATTATTGACTCATTTAGAAAACAGAAAGTGAGCAGAGACAAGTTTTTAAGGAGTTTGGTTTCACACAAATGACTTGCAATTGCAGCCCATTATTTTTATACTAAGACTTCATTAGTCATATCCCCGTCAAACCTGCAAGCAGTGTCAAATGTTTTCAGAAAACACACCAGGACAGGTATGGAACTCATCAGCCTGTGTCAAAGGTCAGTCTCATTAAGGAGTCAAAATGAAAACTTTCAGTGTCTCTAACACATTGCACAGCCTCTCCCCAACTCCTGAAATTCAGGGCCAGTTAAGCACCTCCTGCTCCCCAGACATTCAAATAAGATCAAGATGACAAGGCAAGAAAATGAATAGGATTCTTAACTGGCTATACTTTATAATATGGTAGTGATTGAAACAACGAGAAAGTTGTTTGCAATGTCTATAGTACCATTTCCCGAGGTTAAACATAACATCTTGAAATGAAGCAATTAGGGTTTTTTTTGTTTTTTTAAAAGGGACCTACTTGGGATTGTGAAGTGGCAAAAGTAATGTCTAACTAGGGAGGTGCTGACTAGGCAAACTACACAGCATCTGATGCAAAAGAAAGGTTTGTGCCAACTTTTTCCCACCTGGGAGGTTGGGGTGAGATAGGAGTTGTTAGGAGCTGGTTGTCAAGCTGTGCTGTGACAGATGTGTTTTGAGGAATTTTGAGGCACACAGATAAGAATAACAAAAAGCCATTCACCAAAGCACAGTTACACAGGGTTAACCCGAAAGGGGGAAGAGAGAAAGTGTCAAGACTCTTTTTATTTGTGTAACATTTGCTGCATTGCTGGAGCATGGTTCATTTTGGTCTGTAGATTGTCGCTAACAGAAACAAAGGCTAGCTGCTATATTGTCCCTTAAAAGTTACTCAGCACTTCTGGGATTCCCCTCTCTCCCTTTCCTCTGACTGCAGTTAAAGGTACAACTGTGTCCTCATGGGACAGGCAGTGTTTTATATCTTGTACAGTACTTGCTCATTTAAAAAATAATGTCCAGAGGGCATTATGTAAAGTGTCAACACATTATTTTAGGACATCTTTTGCTCATCGTTTCTTTCAAGCCTTTACTGCTGTTGGACATAAATAGACCCTTTGTGTCTTCAAACAGTTTGCAGTGAAAGAATAGATATGGTAGTTGCATTTTGATTCCTAGCTGATACAAGTAATTTTATTTATTACAAGTGTGTTTGTTTCCATTATATTTTGAGTGTGGATTCCCCCACCCCCATCTCCCATCTTGATAGCTTTTGAAAATCTTGAGCTGGCATATCCTGTATTAACTATTTATCTAGCTGTGTTTTCCATATTGAACCTAACCTAACCTCAATACTGTTTGCCATTGTGTGGAGAGGATGGGGATAAACTTAAATATTGTGTACTAAAAAGTGAAGGCTTGACAGGAGATGTAGAAACCCTGGTAATATGTACCAAATGGGCTTTAAAAATGGAATATGTGTCCTATATTCCATCCTTCGGTCAATAGACTATTCTGTAAGAATATGTTTTCAGAAAGAGATGTGTGATCTAAGCACAGAAATAGGAGCCAGGAACTCCTGAATTCTAATTCTGACTATGATTTTAACTCCCTCTAATGCCAAATAATTTAATATATGTGCCTCAGTTTACCAGTGCTAAAATGGGGATAATGATGCTAACGTTGTGAGGGGTCACTAGTTAATACTGCAAAGCACTGTGCAGATGTAAGTGCTATTGTGATTTCCAAAAGAAAATTTCAAAATGCAGTGGTTATTTTTGGTGATTTAGGAACACAATCTATTGATTATTTTACAGGTCAGCTGGTAAACCCTGAGCAATATAACTTTTTGGATTCATGTGTAGACACAAACAATGCCTATGACTTTCATTTAGTGTAAATAATTAATTACATTTCCATCTTTGCTTCTCACATTAACTTGTCCATTCAGACATATGCATGATAAGCGAATACTTTTTTTTACAACTAACTGGAGGCAGATTTCAGAAAGAGGAAATAAACTGAAGTTAGCTTTTTGGAGCTGGTCAAGGCTGCACTACCCCCTGGTCTGCTGGTAGTTGACACTTTTTACTGGGGACGTTTGCTGAATGTATGGACATCTCTTAAACACAGAAAACTGATATGATGAGACCAAAAGATGAAATGGTTTTGTTGGGATTCACCCAACCTATTTTCAGATTCCACAGAGGGAAGAGTTAAGAGGTGGGAGAGAGGGTCAGGACTCCGGGATTCTATTCTTGATTTGGTTGCTGTCTCTCTGTATGATTTTGAGCCAGTCTACCTCTCTTCCTCAGTTTCCCTCTCTGTAAACGAGGGATAATGTTATTCAGTTCTGCAAGTGCACTGCTTTGAGGTCCTCTGGTGAAAGCTGCTGTGTAAGTACAAAGTAGTATTATTGTGAATACTAGATGCTGTAACTAGAAATCTTGACACTCTTACCTGATAAGATAACATTCAGTCCTGTGCAGTGAAAAGGATTAACTGACACTTATTACGTACTCTAGGCTCATACCAGGGAGTTATTTCCCCCTCCCTCCAAACTTATAATAGACAGGGGACACACACAGTTATGAAACTCTCTCCATCATGTTCATGTCTTTATCTACAAAGATAACAATGATTTACTTTGCTAGGGTCATGCTGTCTGTACCCTCACCTGCCAGCCTTTTGGTCAGCAACTGATAAACCAGCACATCCTGATTGTGAATCTGTGATTGATGCACTTGGCCTAGAACTTCCCTCCTACCCATTCAGGAAACAGGAGGGCTGGAGAGATAGTGCTCAGTTTTCTTTCACAGTCCCTGCTTCCTAACTCTAATCACCTTCTGCTGTGGGAAAGAGATGAGATGCGGCCTAAAAAACAGATCATTGTCCGCCTCCTAGATTAATGCAGAGAAAGCAGTATTGTCTGTTGAATGGATAAACCTTCCTGCTGTCACTCAAAACCTAAATTCAACGCTACTTCATTTCTAAGAGGCTTATCTTCCTTGAATAGACCCTTGCAGCTCAAGTAAGAGGCGATGTAATGAAGCGTGTTTTTTTCTTAAGTGAGAAACCTGCTGTAAAGCAGGGGTGAAGACTGTGCAGCTGTTCTAAAGGGCCTTTGCAGACTCTTGAAATACTTGTCATTTATCTGGTCTTGCATGACATCAAATGATAGAAGATCAAGTTCAAAATCTGCCAGTGCAGCTTTAAGGGCTTCTTCATCTGTTAATTAAATAATGGTTGTTAACGTACAATGTCGTGTGGCTAGGCTCATATTGTGCATAGATGAAAATAACGGTTTGTGATTTATTAATAAGCAGATAGTCTTCAGGAATTTTAGTAGTCTTGCTCCAAATTCAATGGTTATTATTGATGCCTTAATATCTGGTTAGAGATGGATGAATAGCTAGACAGGTGGGTATTAGGCAGATGAATAAATTCACAGTGGCATGCTGAAATCATTGTAGAATATACCCCTTTTATGCTCTCTAGTAATTAATTCAGGGTTTCCCACAAAACAGATTTTTTTTTTAAGATCACATACCCCACTACCACCACCACAAATAATGCCATGTTAACTTTTCTTACATACAGTATGTTATAATCAAGATTTAACCTATATGGTGTATTTTGGGACCACATGCAGCAAATCGACACTGATTACTAAATTTCCCAGGGTCAAATCCTGAGATTCTTACTCAGCCAAAGCATACATTGATGTCAAAGGGAGCTTTGAGAAATTGCTGAGAAGAAACTTTAGGATTTGGCCCTCAATAGGTAAGGAAAAGTTTGGGGATTTTTCTAGTATTTCTTTTGTGGGTGTAAAATGTCAGTTCTCTTTCTCTGTATCATAAACATATTCTGTTTCTCTGAGTTCTGCAGTCAAAACCTGTCTAAAAATGCTAAGCTCATAAATACCCATCTCTTTCATCACTGTCAGTGTAACCTCTTTAAAGACTCAGCATGCCTGCAGTGGATGGGGCCGTGCTGTTCATGCTACTAGAGCCAATGAGCTAACTCTTGAAGTCGCTGCTCAGCACTCACTGAGACATTAAAGCCAACGTGAGTTTACCTTTGCAGTGACTGAGTAGAAACTGTGATAGAACCTCAGGGTTCATCCAGATGTTTCTCAGTCTTTTTATTTTGAATGTCCTGTTTTCCTTCCAAGACTCACCAATAAAAGCAAGGGGCCAAATTCAGCCACAGTGTAAGCAGCAGGCTGCACTTACTGAATTTGGCCCAATTTGTTTGCAATACTGCTCAACCAGGAAAATAAAAAGCTCAAGAAAGCAATGGCGAGGGTCAACTGCCTGGTGGTGATCAGCATGGGAAGACTTGGCAAAGGAAGTGGGTGTTAAGGTAGGATTTAAAGGGGAAGGAGGTTGCTTGTTGGCCTTGGATTTAGAGGCTGTTCTGAGCATAAGAGGCAGCATGAAAGAGGACATGAAAACAAGCATGAAAGGAGCAGCAAGTATGAGGCCCAATCCTGCTTCCATTGAAATGCATGGCAAAGCTCCCACAAACTAGTCGGGATTCTCAGGGCTCCCTGCCTGGGTGCAGAGAGCCCCCACTCGCAAACTAAGGTGGTGATGTTGGGAAATGCAAAACAAATAATAATAAATACATTCATGCCACAAATCCACATGAAAGAAAACATTATGCTTGTGACAGAAAACAATAAAAGGAAGGAAATTTGCAGTTAATGGTAAAACATACCATATGTCCACAAACACCTAGGCACAATGAGGCATCCTAATAACTACTTTATTGATGTGCCACATTTTGTCAAGATTTCAAAGGACAAATGGTCCATTTCACCCTGAACTGTGTATTTTCAGGCTGCTACTGTAGTTTTCTCTCTCTCTCTCTCTCTCTCTCTCTCTCTCTCACACACACACACACACACACACACACACACACACACACACACACACACACACACACACACACACACACACACACACACACACACACACATTCCTTCACTGAAGTTTTCAACGTGTTAACACGTCTCTATCAATCTGTCGCCATTGTGTGTTGCATGTGCTATTTTGGAGAAAGGACTGACCTGAGATTTATTTGACAAAGCTTGTTTTTCAGATATCTCAGGGAAAGGAAAACCATACCGGCGAGGAATAGTAGTTTTAAACTGAGTGGCCGATGCTATCCCTAGAAGTGCCACAACCCTAAAATATGGTGCACGGGCCGGGGAGAAAAAATGTTGTCAGCACAAATCATAACTGATTCCTTCATCCTTACATGCTGGGGAGTTCTTCACAAATATAATGCTATATTTCTTGGATTAATGGGCACTGACAGCCAAATTCCTTAGAATATGGAAAATTAACAAATGCCTTCATCTTCTCTTTCATTCCAGTAGTTACACATTTTTTATGGGGAAGCCTTTTGGTGATAGGTGCCTTTTCTGTTAACTGTTTAGGGAGTCTAATGTGTTCTTTGTGTCTACCGATACTGACCTTTCACAGATTTTTTTCCCCTTAGTTGATGTCTCCGTCAGTAAGGAGACACCTGCATCCGTGCAATTCAGCCAAGGAGAGCGACACAGCTCTTCAGTATTTCCCCTTCTTTTCCAGCTGGATAGTACCCATGATACAAAACCTCAAAAATGTGCCAAAAGCCTTCAAGGTTCAGGCCAGAGGTGTTTGTGTAAGATTAAAAATGGGACAATCTAGCATCCACGTACAACTCATCTGTTTACACATGTCACTTGCTTTACAGCCTCTGATTAGCTTGTTAGTAAGGATGCAGGAAGAAGTGCAATCAAGTTTTTATGATTCATCATTTCTGTTCCCTGTTTAGGAGACAATGTTAGTGCTGTTTGCCAATCCTAGAAGAGGCGTTTTGAGTACCTTAGGGACATGCTTTATTTAAAGATGCTCTCTGTGTTTTTGAAGGCTGATCCACATTTCTAAATAATATGGAACTTCTTCAGTTAGTTTATTTTAATTATATCTATTAACAATAAGGGATTTTTTTGATGAACATTCATTAAAACAGAACTTGCTCCCAGCCTGTCTATAATTCTGTTTTCGCTTAAAAGTTCTTTGTGAAGAAATAAATTGTGGATGGTATCAGGTATATTTTTCATAATATAAAAGCCAAGTGTAAGTTTTAATAAGTTAAAAAGGACGCATTCTCTTCTTGTGACCTTGATTTTTTAGCTATATTCTCTGCTACCCCTGCCTTGGAAGTATTATTCCTCATCCCATCCAATTACCATTTCTATCAGCTCTTCTGAAAGATTATGCTTTTTGGGTGTTCTTCTGTAGATGTCTTTCCAGTGGCTTCACTTGATGAATGTGACAAGTTTTGTGTTTTCTCCCTCCCCTCATTGAATTGAAAAGTTTTTTTGATAAAAACAGGCCAATAAGTGCCCAAAGGCAGTGTTTCAATGGCTGCTAAATCTTTCAAGGTTAGGACTTAACCTCCGTTCTCCCTAATTCATCTGCAACCTTCAGTCTGGAGCCAATCAAGAATATCAGATGATACTTAAACAATGAAGGATTTCTGATATTCAGGTACAGCCTCTGTTCAATAGGATTGCAAATTCTTTGTGTGAAGAAAGTCGGTTTTGCTCTAAAGTACTGTCACAAAAAGTGAAATTACCATTTGCTTGGAATGATGCCATTCATCATTGTCAGAATACTAAGCATTGTAAGTAGCTAGGCCTCTCCAAATTAATGCCTTGTTTTGCATCGGCTAAATTTCCTAAATCCTTGAGGATGGGTCATACAAAACTCATCTCACCATTTTAATTTATCAATCCAATATGAGTGCGGTGAAAGGGAGCTTCATTCAGTCTTAGCTCTTTTATTTACAGTCTAATTCTAAAAGAAAAGGAAATAAGATATGAAAATAAGTTGGAAAATAAGATAAATCTCTCAGCGAAATCACAAGATCTACTGAGTCCTGTAGCAAAACCTCCATAATTCATTTGTAGGTCAGCTCAAGGGATTAGCTATGACGTATTTGGAAATTCATTTATTTTTATTTTATTTTGCTGTTTCTTATGCATAAGGGTAATGCTGTCCCCAAGGCTTTTCAGGTAGCCCTCAAATCTTGACAACATTTGCTGTCTCTGAGGCCTAAGCCAAAATTAATTTTCAAATAAACAGCATAAAAATGTATGGAGTTGTATAAATTTGAATACAAAATGCATTTGTTTTCTTTGCTCCCATCATACATACATACTGTCAGTTCAGCCAAAAAACATAATATGACATTGAAATTAATGACCATGTGTACATCATGAAAGTCAAAAAAGTTTTCCTCTTAGTTTAGTAAAATAATGTTGTTTTTTAATTTGCACTTTTTATGTACTCTATAAAATCTGTGTAAGGGGAAAATAAATGTTAATTGTACTGCTTTTGGAAAGTACATTACAAACCAGTATCCTTTCTTCAGGAGTATGAAAATGGACCAATTACGAGGTCCTGGATTGCTCTTCTTATTTTCAAGTGCATCTTGAAAAATGTAATGACATTTTCAGTGGAAATGAAATAATAAGCAACTTTATACCCGACAGTCTCTTTTACTGGGTGAGTGAAAATAGTGCTTGCACAGACAAGAACAGTACAGTGCATTCAATGACTGCTGAATCCAGCAGAAAATTAGATCAAAGGGGGAAAAAAGAATCATTCAAAAGGAATTCTAGTTTTTTTCTAAAATAAAACAAAACAGAAATTATGAAAACCAGCAAGGGGGTCATGCTAGCCTATCTCAAGAACTTAGGCGCCAACATTTTGCTAATGTTTAAATATGATACACAACTACATTCTTCTCTTGGTAATCAGTCAATCTGGGTGCAATCCTGCAAGTTGCTGAGTGCCTTCAGTTCCTAGTGACTTCACTGGGAGTTTAAGGCATTCAGTATCCCACATGGTCAGGCCCCTAAAGAACTAAAAAATAAGTCCCTAGTACAGTTAAATTAAAACAATGTCTCTATTCAGAATAGTTTTAAAACATCATTCCACAAGGGGGCTTCAGGCACACTTGTAATTTTTGTTGTCGTTCATGCATTCCTAAATGCTGAGCCATGCCCATGAGCTGACAGTCATTTGCACACCTGATCTCCATTTCTTTGCAAAATAGTGATTTCAAAATGTGAAGGGGTCAAGGTAAAGAGATTGCTCATCAAAGAGTAAGGTCAGTGCAGATGGCACTGTTACTCTGACATTGTGCTGTACCACAGTGCTTTGTCAGGATAGTTTTCTCCTACTTTTGTTACACGTTTGAAAGGAACCAACACTGATCTGTAATATCACCTTGCCTTTCTGTGTGTATTGTGAGGTAAAGGAGAAATATTAGGTCAGATTCTCTGTTTTATAGGTGAGTAGATCCAGAGTAATTCCTTTGAAGTCCGTGGAGTTACACTGGTGTAAATCCGAGGAGATTTGTGCCCATTGTCAAGTCCCGAATTATCTTTTGTGGCTAATTTGAATGGTCATCTCCCGCCTATGTTGTCCTGAACTATTTGAATATGTTAAGTTTTGATTTTGCCTATTGACCAGCATTCTCAGCTATTGCAAATGTATTATTGTTATTTATTATTATTAAATATTTATATGCTTAGAAGGATTCAGTTTTTATCAGTAAAATTTATTGATAGGCAAAGTAAGAAAAACGGTGCTTGAGAACTTATTGGAGTGTGATTTAAGGATGTTTACATTGTACATTTTGACATGTGATGTTGACAATTTGTGTTTTAATGGTTAAAAAGTTTAAACTTTTTGGATCTCAATATCTACTGTCATTAATGATTATCGTCTGACCCCCGCATAATTTCTTGCAGTTGTGAAAATTTAACAAATAAAAAATGCTTGAAAATAAACAGCAATATTATCTGTTGAAATTATATAAAAAAATAAAAATTGAATTCTGCTAAGGCTAAATATTTATATTACTGTAGCTCCCAAAGACACTCTAATCAGGAGTAGTTCCATAGTGTTGTATAAAGGATTAGTAAAACATAGTAAGTCTCTGCCCCCAGAGATCTTGCGGTCTAATGGGTTTAGATGAAATATTCTTATACCTGTGTGGGATAACTTAATCCTTAACTAACTGAGAAGTGCATCAGTGCGGTAGTTCTTCAGTCATACATTTGTGCAATGTCCATGTCTTCTTAACCTGAACCAGTATCAATTCATGAATAAATAGCTTGGTAACTATTAGATTAATGAGTTAAAATTTGTATAGCACTTTGAAAATAGAAGTTGCCATGAATTTATTATAAATTCTTATTATTTATTATTTAACATGCTAAGTGAAATATTTTGATTAATAAAATATTACAATAATAGCAATAAGTGGGTTTTTTTGAGGGGGAAGAAAGGATAAAGGGGGCTGGTGAACTGCTGGGTTCCTCCACTTCTGGCGACATCCCCCTTAAGAGTCCAGCATTGCAGTGACTCTCCACTCAGCCAAAGAGGGATGAATGCAAATTATTTCAGAACCATTTAATGCTGCATTGAATATTGGCCACATGAGGTTGCTTAAGGGCACCTTTGCAGTGCTCCAATTGTTTGCTGACCTGGGAATTCAAGAGGACCTGGGGGGACTCAAACTCAGGTCCTCTGTATGGCAGCTAAATAATCTACTCGGCCAGCCTAAAATTAACTTTTGTAAAAAAGTCCTATTAAAATAGTGCTTTAATCTTTTTACACATGTTCTAGTAATAATAGCTTATGTTATAGCACTAGTATAGGGCCTTTTGTCCCCAGAGATCCCCCCTTACAGGCTATATGCAAGTTTCATTTAATCCACCAGTGAAATGCAGCTATGTTGAGTCTTGGAGGTGAAATCTGCAGCTGTTGGGGAGAACACAATGGGGGGAATTCATCCCTGTCCCAAAGCCCCTTTGCACTGGCCTAAAGGAACTCTAAAGCAGCCATAAGGCTCCCCAGGGAATACTTCCGTCTCCCCACCAGATGCTAAACCCCCGTGTAGTGAGTAGGACCAGGATTTTTGTATACCTTGACTATTCCTATAGGGGCTGCTATCAGCCAGGCATGAAAGATATCCTAACTGTGCTGGGAGTTATCCCAGGACCGGGGAGGCACAGTGGACCCCTCAGTCCCTATGCCATACTCAGCACTGGCACAGGGGTAAACTCTCCCCAACAGCTTGCAAAAGGCTTTTTTTGCCCTTTTATAATGCCAGACCTCCTAAATTCAGCTCTCTCTCCATTACCCTGCTAATTTTAGTGACCACTGACCACTAAATATAAGCCAAACTCTACTCGCCTTACTCACACGAGCAGTCCCATAAAGGTCAACGGGACTAGTTACATGAGTAAGGCATGCAGGTATTGTCTCATACTATGGGCCTGTTTGGAGGAGCCATGGTCTCGTCTTGGTTCCTTGTGGGAAGATAGCAAAGAAAATGAGGCCTGAAAGAGGAGAGATACTGAACCTATGCTCTTAGAAGTAATCTCTCCAGACCAGGCTTGAGGACATCAATGGTGTAACCTTTTGTTTATGTGTTCCCAATTAGTAATTTAAAAATAAGGAATAAAACCAAACTGAATTCTTTAAGGTTTGAGGCTCCAGGGTGGTTACAGATAATTAATTTAGTGGAGGACTATGAATGACACAATGGTGATAAATTTAAAAACTTTATTTCATATAAAATAATTAGTTAAGCGACCAGGCATTACAGTATAGCCCTACACTGCATTTATACTCACACTCTAAGATGAAATGATGCATTTAGGGGTGATCAGTCCCTAAATGAGGAAAATGGTGATAATCCTTTCTCTAACAGGACCTTGATGGTGGATGGGCATGCCTAATCTAAAATTAGTGTGCTACCCTTTTTATAATCAATTATAATAATGCCCCTTAATTAATTAACATTAAATCTGCCTTTTACCATGTCTATCTTTCCGCTATTATCATTAAATATTTTCTACTTTCTCTATTTAAAATTAAGCATTGTCTTAATTAACAGCTACATAAATGCCATACCAATAACTACCAATACTGTTAGCATTTTCCAAAACATTAACATTTTCTCTAAAACATTCATAAAACCCAATAAGGACCAAAGCATGTTCACAACATGAGGTAGGGTTATGCCCTAACGTATCTTTAACTTGCCTATGAGCTGTCTTTACTTCACTCACATTTTATCAGGCCTTTCTTAACTATTGTCAAGCCTATTTTTAGGAAATAGATTTTTGAGCCTACTTACATTTTAACACATTTCTATATAAACATAAGCAACCGTCACCTCTACATAGGCGCTGACTCCATGGGTGCTCCGGGGCAGGAGCACCCACGGGGAAAAATTGGTGGGTGCTCAGCACCCACCGGCAGCTCCCCACCAACACTGGGGCCCGCGCCCAGCTCCCCGCCAGCCCCGAGACCCGCGCCTAGCTTACCGCAGCACCGGACGATGTTGCGGGGCCCCGCCCCCGACGCTGGGCGACGTTGCGTCGGCGTCGGGGGCAGGGCCCCGCGACGTCACCCGGCATCGGGGGCGGGGCCCCGTGACGTCATCCGGCGTCGGGGGCGGGGCCCAGCGTGACGTCGGGCGACGGCACCCACGGGCGCCGCCGGAAGTCAGCTCCTGTGCCTCTATAGGCTACAATGGGGGTAGGCAAGTGGAAAGAAGCTTGAACAGTGCTATGCCCGGTTTGTGGAGAGCAGACTTTAGCCTCCAGGGCTGGCCATCTAGCTTCCATTCAAGTCAATTCACTGAGGGCCTGCTCTTCCTCATGAAGTCGGTGGAAAGCTTCCCATTGACTTCAATGGCAGGAGTAGGACCTTACACAAACGGGAGGAAGGGACAAAAATCACATCTATGTTTGCAAATAAAGCATCTCCCTTCTGTTCTCAGTCCCCTCCTCACCGACTTGCAGGACCTGCAAAGCTGCAGAATAGAGCTTTAATAGCTTAGTAACAAAAGTTGTTTATTTAAGAAAAGCCTCTTTAAGTAGCATGACATACAGCCTAAGTTCTGGAGCACAGCAAGTTTCAGGATTGAATGTCCCAACTTAGTGCCAGCTCCATTTTTTAAATAAGCATCTGTGAGATATTTCTAACCAAAAAATATACTAATTTAATCACTGCATTTTTTTTGCTTATTGTCACCATTAAGATAATTTGTGTGCAGTAGAGAAATACATCTCAAGTAATTTGCCATAAAATATATTGGCTGGGACTTCTGAAAGAACTGGTAACGAGGGCCCCAACAATGTCATTGGCTACCTGTATCATGAAAATTACACATATTTTATGTAATTTGCCCATCTCTGTGAAATAACAAAAGGATCCCTGGGTATCTGTCAAACATTCCTTTTTTCAGCCTGGGCCTTTCTGTTGTGTATATCCAAATTGTCAGTGTATTGAAGGGACGCTCTTACCTTTCTGTGGAAATTTTCTCTTAAAAGGACATGTAGTTTAACCCTTTCAAAGCTGTTTGCCTTTTTCTTTCAGAAACTATTCTTAAGTCTTTGAGGGAAGAATTGTGGGGCAGATCCTCAGGTGATGTAAATCGACAGATCCACTGATTTCAATGCTATGCTGATTTATACTAGATGAGGATCTAGTCCCTTCTCTACAATGAAATCATGTTCAATTTAGTGCAGCCATTGATTCAGACTAATGTGATATGTTCTCCATTCCTGTCAGAAGCAGAGGGAAAAAAACAACAAAGCACATTTGAAATGTCAGAAACTCTGACTTACATATATGAGAGCAATTTTCATAATTCAGAGTTATTCATGTTAATCTTTTGACAGGAAGACCGTCTGAGAACTGACCGAACCTCCTTTCATTTCATTCTATCCTAAAAACACCTGCAACTCTCAGCAGAGTAATCTATGAGTTGCTATGTCTGTTGTCCACTTATTGTCCTGTGTAGTGCACTCCACAGTGGAACTAATCAACTGCCTTGAATGAAGCATTGCTTGCAAGCTGAATTCCTTAAAGCTCCTGAAGTATTCGGCAATGAGGAGAAATCTTTTAGTATGATTTGCTCCACATTCCAAACTCACTTATAGAAAGAAAATAGATGATTAACAGATTGAGAGAGACAGATTTAGAACTGATTTGGCCTGCCCTGAGTTCCTTCTCCTGTCCCCCAGGCTAATAAGATGAGTTCAAGGAGTAGTATGGTAACAACTGTTTGAATCCCCTGCACCCAGCCATCTTCCATTTGGTTTATTAACCTTAATGAACAAATCTGCTACTTTAATCATAGGTGAACAGAAAAGGTCACTCGCCACTCTGACAAATTGCTGATGCATTTACACTACAACATTTGTGATGTGATCAAAAATAGCACCATTGACCTTTTTTTCCCCTTCAGTGAAGTGCCAGTGTATTTTGTGGCACCTCCTATTGTGACCATTACCTGTGGAGTCTGGGCTGTCTGCCAAGGAGCACCCTCTGTAGTAACAAAAGGATAATCATTTCCATTTGGAAAAGATTTAGCTGTTGTAATTTTGCCCTGTTTCAAGGTACAGAAGCAGGGCTCTCTCTAAGCAGTCAACAACTTGGTCCTGGGGCATAATGCAGAGAAGGTGTAAAACATAACCATCCATTTTAGTCATTTAAGAATATTACAAGAACCAAACAAATGCATTCTCCACCATAAAGAACAATCAGGACTGTATGTATATGTATTGCTTGTAAATGTCACACTTGAAAATCACATTTTTGTCCAGTAATGGGTTTAGATATTAACAAAAAGGGTACAAAATGACTAAGTATTTTCAGAATTAAAGGCTAGCCCACAAAAGAAGATACTTAAGAAGAATCAATGACAAAATGATGCTGCAATGCTTGGAATCCAGTCGACCCAAGTGATGGTACAACCCTCTTCAATCCACAATGAAGTTTGAATTGGTTCTCTGATGACTGTTCAGGATGTTCTGTGGCACAGTTTGAAGGCCAAATTTCAGCCCTTCTGGTGACCAATGTTAAACTCCCTTTGACTTTACTGGGACTAGGTTTTTGCCTTTACTGTTAAATATAAAAGTGGAGATGGTCTCTCTTTAAAATGTATCTATCAGGAAAGCTGATTAACCTATTAAGAGTTCTCGTGGCAGTTACGTTTTATGACTTACTGAGAAACAGATGTATTTGTATTTGGTTCGGAAGGATACAAAAGGAAACCATTTAAGAAAACATTTCCAGAACTGTGTGGCTTTGTTTACCTAGTTACAGCAAGATCATACTTGGTAGACCTGGTTATTACCATCCGAATGAGGTGCAGTAAAACACTGCACTAATCAGCAGACACAATGAGTGCTTTACATTACTACATTTGTAATGTGAATTAAACTCCAGACACTTAGAAGCAGATTTGCAAAGGGGCCTTGTAGCGAGGCGGTCTGGTTCCCAGCTGCCACGGAGATGGACGAGCCTCTCTGGACACGAAAGTGGGCGGAGCCGGTGAATCCTGCACCCGCCCCTCAGAGGTCAAGGCGCAGGACAGGAAGTATAAAAGCCGGTCCTCAGCGCTCACTTGAAGCCCAGCCATCGGAGAGGCCGTTTGCCTGTGGCGTAGCTCCCAGCTGGGAGGCCACGGCAACCGGCAGCCGACCTGAGGACTGGCCTGACCAGCCAACGCCGGACATTAGCCCGAGCCCAGAGACGCTGCCAAGCCTGCCGCTCGCCAGTTACCCCGAGGAGCCGCCAAGCCTGCCGCTCGCCAGTTACCCCGCGGAGCCGCCAAGCCTGCCACTCGCCAGTTACCCCGAGGAGCCCATGGTGTGTGACCCCTTGGAGGACGCCGCCCTGACCCAGGTACCCGTAGAGGGGGAGGTCGGAAGTAGCCCGGGGGCAGCTGACCCTAGTCTGGTTGCAATACTTCCAGAGCCGATGTCAGTGTGTTGCGGCCAGGATCCCCACTGACACAGCAGCGGGTCTCTGCTGCTGCTAGGGCCCCGGGCTGGGACGCAGTGGAGTGGGTGGGCCTGTGTCCCCCCTGCCACCCAACGTGCGGGTGGCAGTCTCCTGCTCTCCCAGATCCTCCAGAGCCCGGGCCTGGGCTTGCCACAACCACTACTGTTTGCTCAGCCCCTGCCTGAGGGCCTGAGCCACTGACTGTTTATTGCCCCAGCCTGACCCAGGGCCTGGGTTTACTGCTATTGTACTGTTTGCTCAGCCCCTGCCTGAGGGCCTGAGCCACTAACTGTTTGTTGCGCCGCCCTGACCCAGGGCCTGGGCTTACTACTATTGAACTCGTACTCAGCCTCTGCCTGAGGGCCTGAACACTGACTGTTTGTTGCCCTGCCCTGACCCAGGGCCTGGGTTTACTGCTATTGTACTGTTTGCTCAGCCCCTGCCTGAGGGCCGGAGCCACAGACTGTTGGTTGCCCCGCCCTGACCCAGTGTCCGGGCTTGCTAACCGCAAACTGTTTCCTCGGCCCCTCTCTAGGAAGGCCTGAGCTGCAGACTGATTACCGCACAGCCAAGCTAATTCCCCGACACCTGACTGACATAGCGAGGCGGTCTGGTTCCCAGCCGCCCCGGAGGGTGGGGCTGAAACCCCTACAGGCCTCAAATCATATTAATAAGGGCCATTTTGCTCCTGCAGTTACTTGTATGTTGAGGTTCCATGTGCACGCTCAGGTTTTCTTTTTTTTTTTGCATGCAGAAAAATGTGCATGCACAGTTTTGGAAGCTGCTCTTATGAGTTTGACCTTGAACATTTCTCAAGTTTTCTGCCTTTTTTTGCATGCAGGTAGCTCTGATACATGCTTAGACATATGCGGAATAGAAACAGGTTAAAGGACACTGAACACGCCGCAGTCTTCCCATCTCCAACTGTGAGCTTTATGGTCACTTGTCTTATGGAAAATATGTAACTTTGAAAATTAAATCAGAATGATGTGGGTCTGATTTTCAGAAGTGCTGAGCACCCAAAACTCCACGTGAAGTCAATTGGAGCTATGGATGCTCAGCGTTCCTGCACACCAGACTTTGTGCACATACAGACAGCCTAACTGGCTTCCTCCTTGTTTTGTCTAAACCATGGGTTTGGGTCACATCCCAGATGTGCTAACTAGTGTTGAGATACCTACTGGAAGGATTCTACGGTATGAGTTTAATAAACTGGGGAGATGTCAGACTGATTTTCTTTATGTTACAACAACAGATGAAATCTCTTATATTTCACACATGCCTGCTTTGACATGAGTTCAGAATTTGTCAGACGAAACCCTTACAGAAACCTTTTCGAAGTCTTTGATTAGGCCTTTGAATCCTACTGAGTTTGGCTAATAGCTGGAAAGGTAGAGCTCCGTGTTACAGGAGTCTACTTGAATCTGGAAAAAGCATAGATGACAGACGACTGGCAGGAAGTGAGTTATGGCTGCTCCGACACAAATGTGAAAGACTAAATAAGTATTGAGATCATCAGCCCATTCATTTTTTCCCTTTTATTTTTCATATTTGTTTTATGTGGTGAACTAATAAGAAACAAAGAAAAATCTGTTGAATGACTAGTCATAGTTTATTGGAGCAGGAAAATAAGCCATTCACATCCACTTCCCGATTTGCTCTGAGTGGCAGAATCATTCACTGTGGTGAATCATAGCAGGTAGAACTGCCTGAAATTACTATTTTCTGAATTAAATTACCACCAGCATGCATGGAATAAACAAAGGTATTTGTTCAGTTGTTTTAAAAATACATATTTTCTTTATTTGTTATTTAAAATGTGCTCTAGTAGGACCAGTTTATGACTTTACTTCATGACGTCTGAGACTTAAGAATGTTTCTGCATTTTCTTTGACTAACTGTTTGATTTCCAGGTTAAAATGATGTCAGAGCAGATGAAGAGAAGCATTTGCTTTCATCTTTAACAGTCAAAATAGTGAGATGAGGTTTGAGCTATAACTTTTCAATGATTGAAATATTCTTTCCTTTTATTTTTTCCTGTTTTTCCATCTGACCTACCTTTTGATGCGTTCACACTTGTGTTCACAACCACAATATTTGTTAATGGTAAAAATGTGCCTGATTCTGATTTCTATCATCTGGGCATGTACCACTGCATGTATCTTGAAAACTCTACTCCTACTGCCTCCTTATCTGAGAGAGGAATTAGACCAAATTATGTATCTGAGGGCCACATTACTGTAGACCTTTCTAAGTCTGCTCATTACCCTACAACACAAAATATGGTTTTGGAGGGCAGTGAAGCAGGAGGTGACACCCCTATAATGTATTTGTCAGCCAGTCTTGCTCCTCTCTGAGGCCTGGTAGTAGGAGATAGGTGGCTCTTTACAACAAAAATATAGTTCCTGAAAGTCAGCTAGTTGGGCTGGCGAAGGAGTGGGAAGGTGGAAATAAAACTTGGGGTAGCACAGATTTTACAGCAAATCATTAAATTTGTTGAGCACAGTAGTAGGTTACAACCATTCTTGCTCCAGTATGTTACAATTGTACCCTGTCATTTCATATCATTCTCTAGGTCCCCAAGGGCAGATGTGTAGCATATATTCTCTTCTAGAGTAAAGCATTCATGCTCTCACTGTCTGCCAAGTTCAACCCTGGCATAAGCAGGTGCCACCTCTGATGAAACCAGTGTTCTCTGGTGGCTCACATAAGTGCTTAATTTGGCTTTCCCTTTCTTTCACCGGACAAACCATCTAATTGGATATAGGCAGCAGGGGATGTTTTTCCATTAAAAGGGCCACATCCTCCAAGTTTGTAGAATCATTATCCTTTCATAAAATTCAAAAATTAATCTGCTCGTATTTTAATTGTTGAAAATATAGAAGCCAAACAAGTACTTAGAGAGAGGAGACATGAAACTTGAGTTTAAGGGATACTACTATCAGCTTCAAAAATCACATTTGTGTTTCAAAATCTGTGCCTACAATAGTTGCAAGTAAAACCTAAGATTAATGTTAAGGACAGAAGTCAACAGATTTTTACTTTTTAAAATTATTTTTTCCACTCAGATTCTCCCTTGCTGAAAATATCCTTATAAATATCTGCCAGGAAGCGGAAAAATATTTAGACTTTTTTATTTAAAAAAGTAAAGCAAAATTTTGCTTTATCTCCCACTAAGTGTTGCTTTAAAAAGTCAAAGTGACCAGATCCTCAGCTGATATAGCTCCACTGTAGCCAGTAAAACCGTTAGCTGACGATCTGGCCCTGAACCTCTAATTTGACAGAGCAGGTATGAGGAAAGGCATTCATAATCAATGCCAATTGGAGAATCTAAATGAACACAATTATTCTTTTTTCTTCATGGAATTTTACCAGCATTATGAGGAGAATTTTGCTTTGTTCAGAACTACAGAGCTTATTATAGTGTCCTTAAATGATCAGTCCAGAGTTTGAAATAATACATAGTACTTTTATAGTGTTTTGTTTTTTCAAAGTGCTTCTCATGTATTCAGGAATCTTTGCTATAGCCCCATCTCTAACTCTGTTCATTCTAATGTCTTTGTTCATTTGTTCTGCTTGTAAATTCTCTGGCAAAGACTGTCTCTTTATCTGTGTTAGTACAGGCACTCATCAAAATAAGGACCCAGTTCTGGTTGGCACTTTGGGTGCCAGTGTAACATAAATGTTTATTCCTTAATCAGCGGGCGAGGTAAGTATATTGGGCCAGATTCTCAGATGGTGTAAATTGGTGTGGTTCCCTTAAAGTCAATGGCACTTTGCTGATTTTAGCCACTTGATAATCTAGCCCATTATTTCCATTTGGCAGATTGGCACGCTGAGACACTGACAGGTTGGCTCAGCAAAGCTTGTGGGTACCAGTCTTCATATTTAGGTGCCTGGGTTGCGTACCCAAGTTTAAAAGTTTTGGCTTATGTGCATTGCTCAAGGCCACACAGTAAGTAAGTCAGTCTTAGAGCTAGGCCTAGAACGTTGGAGTGCGTGGCTCTTAGCTCGGGCCTTACTCCCTTAAACCACCCTGTCTCTCTCTCTCTCTAACTCTTGGACTGCTCAGAAATGGCAAGGTTGAGACTGATGTCTAATGTTGGCTCCGTTACCCAGTAGGTTTGTACACCAACTCAAGGGTATCAAGTCGACAGATGTCTTATTTTTGGACTATCCCATTCACTGGGACTGCTGCTATGAAGAAAGACCTCCGTTACCTCATTCACCTTGTTTATTGTTCCTGCCTTAGTGTCATGGCTCATGCAATCATGCTGTGGAGCAGAGGTCTCACCAAGATGTTTTTGTTAGCATTTGAACCACAGCAGTGGCTGGCACCTGTATAATGGTTCAGACGAACGCTCAAAAGTCTGCATTTTACTAATGGTAAAACTATGACCCAGACTAACACAAGTCAGGAAATTCAAATTGAAGATTGACATGTTGTCCTGGGATCACCCCTACCGTGTCTAGGTATGGTATAGCAGCACATGTGGTATGAAATACCATGCGCCAACTGGTGGTTTGTGCAGTGCCTGGGCACAGTGTGATGCACTAAGGATGGAATATGAGCCATAAATCTTTCTAGTATTCTTACTCATTCATTTTGTCCCTACCTTAATAGTTCATACAAGTTTTGAGTGTTAATTGCCTTTAAGTGGGAAGTCTCTAATAAAAATGTGTAATATTGAGACACTGACATTCAGTAGGTTCTTTTGAGCCTTTGCAATGTACCAGAGAGCAAGCTGTGGTCTGGTCATAGGACTTGGAGCTCCTGAGCTTCATTTCTGGCTCTGACACTTACTTTCTCTGGCCGTGGGAAAGTCCCTTAGCCTCTCTGCCTCAGTTCCCCTATATGTAAAAGATAGGTAATATTTATAAACATACCTCACAGCAGAGTGTCAGGATGAATTATTCAGACCTAAATCATCCTTCCAAAGTAGGGGCCATCAAAGGCCCTGCATGCATGAGATCTGTCACAGCAGGAAGGTGCATGCCCTCTGTGTCATGAAGCACAACTCTGCTGCAGCCTCAGTAGCAGTATGTAGGTATGTGGGTTTTGACCTATGGATCTCTTACTACATTGATCCACTGGTCAAATATAACTGTGTGCTGAGTCCATTCGTACTCATTGCATAATGAATCCATGTACTGCATGTGAGGAGGGACTAAGGAAGTTACATCTCCGAGGGAGATATGGCAACTGTGAATTGGCTTTACACTTCCCTGCACCAGTGCAGATGGCAGCGTACTAGGGGAAGGGCACATGATAGGAATGCTGTTTTTCTTCTCTTGGGAGTTCTGCTAGTTGAAGCTGGGAGCAGCTTTAGTTTATGACCTGGTGTAATGTAGCATGCATGTGTGAGAGAACTGCTCTCTAATTACTGGCCCACAGAGAAGATAAGGGACCTGCTATTACTATCTGCTAAGGGAGAACTCCTTTAGCTTAAGTAGTCGAGGCCTGTGTTTTTGGAGCTGAAAGACCGCGGTTCTTTTTCCAGCTCCCCATGGAGTGTTCGTGTGTTTGTCTCCAGCAAGTGAATTTCTTTTTACACAGCAATATGCAGAAGTGCTGGAGGCAGATGGTGCAATGGGAATGTATTATTTCCTG
Organism: Macrochelys suwanniensis; assembly: GCA_033296515.1. Taxonomy (NCBI): domain Eukaryota; kingdom Metazoa; phylum Chordata; order Testudines; family Chelydridae; genus Macrochelys; species Macrochelys suwanniensis. The sequence continues at coordinate 16,166,082 of CM065783.1, forward strand.
GCCGCCCTTGCCACTCCTTCTCTTTCGTGAGCTCCACCCATTTTTTGGGCCTGCATTCCTTCTATATGATTTTAGAAGTGAGAGAAGTTTTTTTTTGAAAATGTATTGAAAGAGAGTCTGAAATCATTCATTCCACACCAAAGTTTTGTTTAAAATTCCAAGAGAGATTATAAATGGAAATCTTGAGATTAGAGTCCTATGTTAAATTAAAATATTGATAGCTACATTAAGAAAAATCTCATGTATGTTCTTTTTGGTTAAAAATTGTAAAATTATGCAAATCAAATTAATGTTTAAATCTTCAAAGTTTGTAATTGTGTTCCAACACCCAAGGCTTTTAAATCTCTTTTGTCAATGTAGACTTTTTTTTTGATTTGGCAAAGGCTACACATGCTACGTCTAATATTTATAAGCTTTAATTAAGCAAGTTACTCCAGATTTACGGTTAAAATGGCTTGGCAGTGTGATGTGAAAAGAATGATATCACAAACAATCTAGAGTCTGTGCAAACCCTTACTCAGTGCAAACAGTCCTCACGCACGAGAACAGTCTCCTTGCTTTCAAAAGTGTTTGCAGGCTTGGTCCCCTGGTTGGGGTTAGACCTTGTTTTTAGGCACGTCCCTGAACAAGGGCTGGTGCAATAAAATGCATTGCCCCAGGAACAGCCCTGGGAGGCATTGTGACTCTACCATACTTCTGAATCATAATTACCCTGCTACTTGCTCCTGCAGGGGGAAGGGAGAATAATTTATTGTTGGCCTATATCAGCTACAGACAAGTCAGCTACTCTGGCCGGTGAGGTGAGTCAAAACTTCATCCATTCCCTTCCCACTCACTGACCACCTGCCCCAGGAAGGGAGTAAGGGGTAAGTAGCCCTGTTTACTCCCCAGGTCCCAGGAAGTTCACAGAGAGGTATGAAGTGTGTGGTTTCAGTGCTTAAGAAGTTTGCAAGAGATCTACATTATTTTGTGTTTGGTTCCAACTGGCTGTAGATAACAAGGAGACCCTCACAGTGCCTTGCCCAGATTATCAAGGAAGCTCAGCCTGCACAGTCCCCAGTAACGCAAAGGGAGTTCTTACCCCCATTGTGCAGGAACATAGACCACGTCACAGTCTAACCATTGGACTGTATTAAAAGGCCCTATGGATCTAAAGGTTCAATCAGCCCAACTGGATTGGCTGAGAATTCAGCCAGTTGAGTGAGATGCCTTCTTCAGGGTGAATATGTTGCTGACTTAGGATCTTGAGATGGAATTGGAACCAAGCATCCTTGGTGATTCCTTTCAGTTATTTTTCCATGTTGTTTCTATAAGCTGCAAGAGCTTCTTTTATGTCTAAAAGGGTTAATTCTAATGGAATGTGGGGAAGGGGAAATTTGTATTCCTGATATACATAATTGAATAATAACAGTTTATTAGAAATTGCTAAATGTGAAAGACAGGTATAAGATGCCAAACTAACAATGGGCACAACTGAGAACCTCTCAGTCTCATTGGAGAACAGTTACTGACATGAGTATGCTTATTCAAGTCAATGGGAGCCATGCGTGTAATTGAGAACAGAACTTGACCCATTGCCATACATTATAAGCTCTTTGGGCAGGAACTTTTCATTATGTGGGTATAGCACCTAGTGTGATGGGGGATTCTGGATAGTACCACAGTGTAATAATAAGATAATTGTGGTCTTTTTACCCTTCTTGACAACTGCTCTGTAATGTATATGGTTGGTGGAATGAAAACTGACCTAAGTGGTACTACTCATGTGAGTAAGTGCTCATCACTGGGAATAAGTGCTGGCAATCTTAGTCCCATATTTATTAATAATGTAGATCTTGATTTATATTTTTAAATAAAGGTAATTTTTTCAAAGCAACATAATGGCTGAAATCTTGGCCTCATTTAAGTCAATGAGAGTTTTGCTACTGATTTCATTAGTGCCAGGATTTTTGTTTGAGCAAAGATTCAGCTGTAATTATTAGGTCAAACTTCCTCTGCTGTATAAAGCTCTACTGGTAACAAAGCCATTGCACCATGCGGCACGATACACATTTATGGATTATATACACCCACGTTATCTTACATCCCAAGTAACCCAGATTGTCAGTAGACAATTATGTTTTTTGCTTGGTTTGTTTTGATTGGCCTGATCTCAGCTTTCCATAGTGCTACTGTGTTTGTAAAAACAGATCATTAATGATAACAACAGATGACATGTGTCTGAAATATTGGGTGGATGAGTGAATTAGAATTTTTTTTCCCGCCTGAATGTCTGCACTGTGACAGTACGTTTGCCAGGCTGTCGCTAGGTTGAGAGAGGTGCAAGATTAGGACCTCATTGTGGGAATGTCTGCACAACACTTGTTGCAATAAAGCATCTTCACACTTTAGCGGATGAAATCTAGACTCCTAGACACAAACTGTTAAGAAATAATCATAACAATTAGCTAATGTGTCAACAATTAGCACTTTCCATCAACCTGCATTGAATGGAGCCTCTTCTTATCCACATGCCGACAAAAATGCAGTGATGTAGTAAAGAAAAGCACTGAAGTTGGCTGCCCCAATCCGTTGCTGTAGCCAACAAAATCCCCTGGGTATTGTTTACAATGATTATTCTTCCATTATGATGTTATTGCATAGGCCAGGGGTGGTAGCTAGACTGAAAATAAGCTGCTTTTTCTTTTTTTTCAAAATCTCTTGGCTGCTCTTACAAAAGTACAACAGAAACAACTGCTGTGAAAAGGTCAGCCAGTAACAGTACTTTAGTGTTTAACTGGTGAATATTTCAAAAAAGTATTTCTAATATTTTACCATTTGGAAGTTTTTCAGTGCATCTCAGGTCCGGCACGACTCAATCATTGTAAGATTTCCCTGGTCTCCAATGGGAATTCTTTACAATGGATGTATTATAGTCTGTTACCATATCTGCCACACGTTGGGCAACATTTGTTTTAATGTCCTTTTATATGGTATAATACTGCCAGTTATATAAAAAAAAATATTTTTGTAAAAACAACGAGGAGTTCTTGTGGCACTTTAGAGACTAACAAATTTATTTGGGCATAAGCTTTCCCGCATGAAAAGATGTGTATTTATACCTCTCTACTGTATGTTCCACTCCATGCATCTGATGAAGCGGGTTTTAGCCCACGAAAGCTTATGCCCAAATAAATTTGTTAGTCTCTAAAGTGCCACAACGACTCTTCATTGTTTTTGCTGATACAGACTAACATGGCTACCACTCTGAAACCTGTTTTTGTAAAGTATTTTACATATATCCATAGGTAAATACCAAAGTGAGCTAAAATATGTCTTCAAAACAGTGTTGGAACTACTCTTAGACCTACAGTAGATTTTCAGAGACAGAGAATTCCACTTATTAGGAGGATAGATTCTTCTCCAAGGAAATTTCTTTCTGGAATGTTTAATGTAATACATAGGCTCTCTAAAAGGCTAGTGTTAGACAAATATAAAGTACACTAGGTTTGGTGTGGGTTTCTCTGGTTAACTATGTAGATGGATCCAAAGTGAAACCATCTTAAAATCAAGCAGTGCAGTTTAAAAAGTAACACATTGCCTGGCTGGAAGCCAATGCAGTTGATTTAAAACAAGATTTTGAGCACCATCTAATCTGGTTCAGAACCTTGGTAGCAGAGTTTGGACCATGTGTTCATGTTTACAAATGATCTGGAGGGTCCATTAACAAGGGATTATAATAATAAAAACAGAAAGGCACAGGTAGGTATATGAATGTGTCTACACAAGTAAAGGACAGAAATGAATAGATTTTAGCAATTTTTCTAAATTAAAATACACACTATTTTTACATATGATTTCGGAGGGGAGAAATCTTGTAGTTCAGTCATGCAAGTGGACAATCTTGTAATTCAGTCATACAAATGGATTTTCTTCCCAGCTCTTCTAAAATCTTCCTCTGGGACCTTGTTCAAGCCAACAAACCTTAATGTGCCTGAGTTTCCTCTTCCTTAAAAAGGGTTATAATAATACCTACCCTCCTAATCCTTCCTCCTTCTCCCATAGTATTGTGAAGATCATATTAATTAATGTTTTTGAAGTGCTTTGAGATCCTTGGATGGAAGGTGTTATAAATGTTCTGAGTATTATTAACATTGGGAAATGTAGTCATTAAAGGTATGGGAGATACTGGCATATTGGGCTACATTAGTAGGAGCATTGCCAGCAGATGGAGGGAAGTGATTATTCCCCTCTATTTGGCACTGGTGAGGCCACATCTGGAGTATTACATTTCAGTTTTCACTACAGAAAGGATGTGGACAAATTGGAAAGAGTCCAGTGGAGGGCAACAAAAATGATTAGCGGGCTGGGGCACATGACTTATGAGGAGAGGCTGAGGGAACAGGGGTTATTTAGTCTGCAAAAGAGAAGAGTGAGGGGGGGATTTGATAGCAGCCTTCAACTACCTGAAGGGGGGTTCCAAAGAGGATGGAGCTAGGCTGTTCTCAGTGGTGTCAGATGACAGGACAAGGAGCAATGGTCTCAAGTTGCAGTGGGGGAGCTCTAGATTGGATATTAGGAAAAACTATTTCACTAGTAGGGTGGTGAAGAACTGGAATGGGTTACCTAGGAAGGTGGTGGAATCTCCTTCCTTAGAGGTTTTTAAGGCCCGGCTTGACAAAGCCCTGACTGGGATGATTTAGTTGGGGCTGGTCCTGCTTTGAGCAGGGGGTTGGACTAGATGACCTCCTGAGGTCTCTTCCAACCCTGATCTTCTATGATTCTATGAGAGAGATCAAGTAATAAAAAAAAAATTCTGTACAAATAAATGAGTAAGAATAAATGTAATTGCCAAAGAAAATGAACAGAACTACAACTGCATTCTTGTGATTGTTGCCACATTAGCAGATCAGCATTAAGGTCCTGATTTAGCAACACACTTAAGCATGTGCTTACATCACATGGACATTTGAAAGAATTGTTGTTGACTTTATTGGGACTCAAGTACCTGCTTAAAGTTAATTATATACTTAAAGGCTTTGCTGAAAAGGTACCGGCTTAAAGTTAAACAGGTGCTTAAGTGCTTTGCTGAATCAGGTCCTAAAACGCAATCCAACACCCACTGAAGTCAATGGAAAAACTCCCACTGATTTCAGTGGGAGTTGGCTTAGGTCCTAAGAGAGAACCCAGGCTTGGATACCAGTTGTTTATGTCCATGAAACAATTACATGATGCAGAAGCATCTGAAGGAGTTTTGCGAATTGGTTATTAAATACATTAGTGTATCAGCAGCAGCATAGACTCAGACAATGCCAGCTCCCTACATCGGAATTATAAAATTGTTAGATTATATGTCAAAAACAAAATGGACCGCTAGAACACAAGGAAGATTTCTTCAACCTTTGTATGAAAATACCACTGGGACTGAGGAGCCCTGGGTTCCGTTCCTGGCTCTGTCACAAGCTTCTTGTCTGATTTTTGGTAAGTCACTTAATCTCTCTGTGCTCAGATCCACATCTGTTAAATGGGGGCAATAACATTCCTTTCTCTCGCCCTTTCTCTGTCTTCTCTATGTAGATTGTAAGCTCTTTGGGTCAGGGACTGTCATTTACTATGTCATGTACAGTACCCAAATGGGGCCCTGATCTCACATGTGACTCTAGGTGCTATTGTAACACATGTAATATTTTTTTTTAAATAGGGGGAGTCCCAAAAGGCATACCACAATTAGTAATAAGAGCAGCACTAAACACCAACTCCAGATAACTACAATTAACAAATATAATGGACCTGGGACCTAATAGTCCAACAGAAGAGCCCATAATGCCAGTTGAATCCTACATTTCCATGGAAGCCAGTTAAGAGAAAAGGTTTCCCCAAAATAAGGTTGAAATCTGACTTGAGGATCATAATGTCAGGATGCTGAAGATAGGCAGTTGAAGGCTGTTTCTCAAGGTTACAGTTTTAAATTTAAAATGTAGTACTTCATTTTTTTTTCTGTCTGTCCAATATTCTAATTAGGGCACTGTGTGAACTAGAGCTCATTGTTTCCTATAGAAATGGGGCTGTGTAGTCATGAATATGCTGGCTCAAAGGGTTATTGAGATACATAGTGTTCTACACCCCTCTCAAAGCCCACCTTCAAAGTACTGAATCGCTGTCACTGTCTTCCGAGATAAGGCAGGCTGGACAGTGCAACCTGGAGAACCTCCGACACTCAGGCCGGATGTTGTCCTGAAAAGCGCATATGGACTAAAGAAAACTGATCATTTGTTCCGTGGTCAAGAGAATCTCTGCACCATTGCCAGTTCTTCCAATTTTATCATGGGTCTTGCTGTATTTGGTGGTTTTGGTGAACTCCAAAGGCTCCAATACCAGAAGGCAATAAAAAGAACCCCAAATGTATTATGTTTAAAAAATCTCATTATTTTTGAGCTCGTTTTATAGTGGAACCTGACTCATGGTTGGCAATACTGCCTTTATTCAATAAGAGAGATGTTCATCCCTGTGCAGAGGGGCTGCCTCTTAGGAATCAGGACCTGCAGCATAGCCAGTCTCTGGGCACCCTAACGAGTGCAGCTGGCCTGTAGTAGGTTGCCTTATTGGTTGGAAGAGTGAGCAGACTGGCTCGTAAGCCCAGCAGCATCAGCAGTTAAGCAGCTGCTCAAAGCATTTGCCCATGCTTATGATAGCACCCGTGCTTCCTTGTTCCTAGCCATGTTCTTGCCTTGGAACCAGCCTTGCTCTGGCCTTGCCTTGCTCCAGGTAACCTGGTCCTGACCCTTGGCTCCAATTCCTGACTTTAGCTCTGACTGTTGGCTCTGGCTTCTAGCCCTGGTTCTGACCCTTGTCTGTGACCGCTGACGCCTGGCTCCTGCCCTAACCACTAGGTATGACTGCCCACGTCCAGGTCATTGACACTGCCCAATACTCTTTGAGGTATTTAGCCCCCTCAGCATGGGATTGTGATGGGCTACAGTGGTTCAAAGGACATTGTGCGGGCCCTTTGCAGCGGGGTGAATTTCACCCCAGATCAGAAAGGTGGTCAAGGAGGATATGTATGTTTATATTGTTCAGATACAGTTAAATCATTCACCAGGAGTCCAGAGAATATCGTGAAAGGTCTCACTTGTACATAGATGAACTAACAGTTCCTGATGGACAAAGATGATCAACAGAAACTGAAATCTACCCCATACATGTTTGTATCATAAATCAGTATGAAGACAGAAAAATAAAAATGCACAGAAATATAGACATTCGATGCAGCCACACAAAAATAAACTGGTGTGATTCAGGGAATGGGAAATAATGCTCAAAATGCAGAAACTGGAGCAAAAATAACACAAACCCAGTGTTCAGAATAAGCAAACTCAGAAAGGGTCTACATTTTCACAGAGCAGTCTGCACTATAAATTGTAGCAATGCCACCATTGTGACGTGAAGCCCGAGGGAAGAGAATGTTATAAAAATGATAAATCACAGCCACTATGCCAGGTCTCAGTCAGACAAAGAAAGTTGATTCCATTATCAGACAGATATATAAACACTTACTAATAAAGTCGCATCCATGTCCCAGTCGCTTTTAAACACTGGATAAGGCCCATAATCAAATCTTTAATAGCATTTTAGGGGTCACATGAATAGATTAATAGATTTCAAGGCCAGCAGGGACCACTGTTAGCATCTAGTCTGCTCTCCTGCATAACACTGGTCATGGGACGTTTCTGAATTAATTCTAGTTTGAACTAGAGCATATCTTTTAGAAAGGCATTCATTCTTGATTTAAATATTTCCAGTGATGGAGAATCCACCACAGCTCTTGGTAAATTGTTCTAATGGTCAATTACCTTCACTATTAAACATTTGAACCTTATTTCTAGTCTAAATTTGCCTCGCTTCAACTTCCAGCAATTGGATCTTGCTATACCTTTATCTGCTAGATTGAAGAGACCCCCTACTATCAAATTTGAGTTCCCCAGTCACCCCTTAACCTTCTCTTTGATAAGCTAAATCGACTGAGGTCCTTGAGTCTTTCACTATAAGGCATGTTTTTCAATCCTTTAATCATTCTTTTGACTCTTCTCTGAATCCTTTCCAATTTTTCAACCTCCTTCTTGAGGTGTGGACACCAGAACTGGACACAGTATTCCAGTAGCATGCCAGTGCCAAATACAGAGGTAATATAACCTCTCTATTCCTTCTTGAGATTCCCCTATTTATATATCTGAGGATTATATTAGCCCTTTTGGCCACAATGTTGTACATGAAGCTCACGTTCAGCTCATTATCTGCCATGACTCCAAAATCATTTTCAGAGTCGCTGCTTCTCAGGATAGAGTCCCACACCCTGTAAGTATGGCCTGCATTCTCTGTTCCTAGATGTATGACTTAACATTTGGCTGTACTGAAACACATATTTGCTTGAGCCCAGCTTATGAAGCAATAGATTGTTCTGTGTCAGTGACCTGTCCTCTTCATATTTACCATGCCCTCATCTTTTTGACATCTGAAGCCTTAACCCATAATTAATTTATGTTTTCTTCCAGGTCATTAATAAAAATGTTAACTAGTAAAGGGCCAAGAATGAATTCCTATGGGACCCCACTAGAAACCTGCTCGACGACGATTTCCCGTTTACAGTTACATTTTGAGACCTATCTGTTAGCCAGTTTTTAATCCATTTAATGTGTGGCAAGATTTTTTGGATTGTTCTAATTTCTTAATTGAAATGTTGTGCAGTACCAAGTTAAATGCCTTACAGAAGTCTAAAGATATTACATCAACACTATTACCTTTATCAACCAAACTTGTAATCTCATAAATTAGTTTGCCATGATCTATTTTCCTGGGTTAATCCTTTTTCTCCATTTAAAATACTGGAACAACATTAGCTTTTTTCTACAAACTTCTTCACTGTTCCAAGACTTATTGAAAATCAACACTAACTGTCCAGCGGACACCTTGGCCAGTTCTTCTAAAACTCTTGGATGCTGATTTAAAAATGTCTAACTTTAGAAGATACTGTTTAATGTCATCCTGAATTACAATTGGATGAAAAGTATTTCATGATCATCCTATGATATAAATAAATCCTCTGGCTTTTTCCCAAATACAGAACAGAAATATTTATTGAACACTTCTGTCTTTTCTGCATTGTTACTATTAATTCAACTATTTTTATCTAGTAATAGATCAATACCATTGGCAGGATTCCTTTTTGTTCCTAATACACGCAACCCCCCCTTCTTATTGTCCTGGATTCTTGTGGCCATAGATTACTCATGATGTCCTTTTGCTCCCCTTATCAATTCTCTACAATTCCTAGTGTCTATTTTATATTCATTGCTATTAGCTTCCTCTTCTCCCCATCTCCATGTTGGCACGTATTTTTGTTTGTTTGTTTATTTACAGCTGCTTTCACCTCCCCTCTAAGCCAAGTTGTTTTTTTAACCAGTGCAGCCTTCTCTCTCGATTGTGGCTTTTTGGTCATCAAGTAAAACGCTCTTAAATAGTTCCCAATTATCATTCACATTTTTTGGTTCAAATTCATTCTCCCATCTGATCTGACTCATAATTGTTTTCAGCTTTGTGAAATTGGCCCTTTTAAAGCACTGTGTGTGTGTGTGTGTATATATATATATATATTTGTTGGGACATTATTCTGTTTGCAAATAACATGTAAACAAATCATCATCACATGAAATTGAGACAGAGAGCTGGAAATCATCAGCATACTGGAAAAAACATAGCCCATGTCGTCTTATTAAACCTCCCAGTGGTCTCATATATGTGTAACTATAGCTATAGATGGATGAATGTAATTATGAATGGTTGTATAGATGGATGTGGATAGATTATGGTTATTGGTTCCAAATCTTGCTGCTATTCTCACATTCTCAGTCCTTTCCTCTCTGCCAGTAAGTTGATCCAGGATGAATCCTGGTTAGAATTTCTGCTTTCTGGATCATTACGTTGTCTTGTAAGTAACTTAGATATCTGCTGGGTAACAGATATGGCAAAACATGCATCAGAGTGATTCCTGCATAATTAAAGTATGTACTCAGTAAGCTACCCTCCATTCCTGATGGTCTGCATCCCTTGTGACCTTATCCCCAAAATATCACTGCCACATTCTTTGTCAAATTTTAACTTGCAGGCATTGAAAATACTTTATGACAAATTGTGCCACTCTTTCACCATTGGATCACATGGTGCTGATTAAAACATATGCCCTGATTCTGCTCTCACTTACACTGGCATAAATCAGGAGTAATTATGCTGAAGTTAATGAAGATACACTGGAGTAAAATGATGTATCCTAGAGCAGAATCTGGCCCATGTCTCTTTCTTTTCTTTTCTTTTCTTTTCTTTTCTTTTCTTTTCTTTTCTTTTCTTTTTTTTTTATAGTTGGTTGGTGAACTTGTATCATGTTATATGTGCTAGGGTGGCTGTTGTCATTTAAGGCACCCTTCTGTGCTATATTCAAAAGTCAAAAACAATTCCTTGCAATCCTTGGTCAAAGCTTAACTGTGTGATGCTCTTAATGCCATTATGGTTTCCACAGCTGAGCTCGCCATTTGGAGTAGGGCTGGGTGAAATTTTTCAGCCAAAACTTTTTTGGCTGAAAAATGTAGATTTGGTTCAATTGAAATATTTTGTGAATTTATGTTAAATTTGGTGAATTGCTTTGGTCAAAAAATAAAAAAGTTAAATCTGACAAAATTGAAACTTTTCATTACAATATTTTCAAAATGAAATACTTTTTAATTCAAAAAGACTTTTCATTTAGTAACTTCCTTTATTTTTTTTAAAGGCTCAGAATTAAAACAAAATATTTTTGCTTTGGGTCAAACAAAAACATTTTGTTCAATGTTAAACAATGGGGTTTTTTTTGGTTTTTTTTTTCACTTTTTGGGTCACCAAAAATTTTGAAAAATTTTCCATTCGGGTTGACCCAAAACTAATTTCTAAAAAAATATTCCAAACTGCCATGGACCTGAAAAATCAGTTATTTGCATAGCTCTCATTTGCGCATATGTATATAACCTGAAGTTAAACGGGGAAATAGTGTAAGGAAACAGTTTGTTACTTTTTCCATTATAACTGCCCACATCATCAAATTTCAGGGTAACAAATATCAAAATATATATGAAAGTTCTTTTTTTTACGGTGTATTTTGGAAACGTGAATCTGCTTTCAAATAGTCAATCTAAAGGAGGCATATGATTAGGTAGTGAGTTATTTGTCAATGTGAGATATTTTAAAATTATGCTTTAGTACCAAATTTGAATAGACATTGGGAAACAGTATTGAGAAGTTTGCTGATTCTGTTCTGTGATGGACTGTTTTCTGGTAATTAAACACTTGTGTGTTTTATAAGAATTAATGAAAATGAGTGTGGTAGGAAGGGTTAGTTCTGTCTGTTTCTATTAGTTTCTTAAGATTTGCTGACCCTGAATAATTAAATGTTTTTGATCACTCCATTTATATTGCTTCAAATTGAAGTGATTCTGATCCTTCAGCAAACTTGAATCGCAGCATGGAACATAATGAAAGGCGCCAAAAAATGAAACATTTCAATTTTGTGGTTCACATCTGTCTGTCCTGGGACCAGACAACCATTATAATATATTTAGAGCACTTGAAAGCTACTAAAGATTCAAAGACAAAATTAGAGCAATATCCAGTCACATGGGAAAGAAATGTGTGGCCTATTGGTCTGAGCACAAGACTGGGAGCAAAGACTCCCAAGTCCCTTTTTCAGTCTAAGGAGATTTTAATGTATTGTTGAATTGGGGGGCATCAGATCATTAGACACACTTTTAATATGAAATGAACGAGTTAAGTTTGGAGGTGCTGTAACATGTGGTACTTGCTGGAGGTGGTCAAAAACTTTTTTCCTGAGAAAATTTTGATGGGGGGAATCATTTCCATGAAAAATTTCAGTTTTCTCAGCAGGAATTCAAATATCAAAACATTTTGGCCCCAAACCAAAAAATGACCAAAATATTTCGTTTTTTGGCACCAGTGTTGCCAAAAAATCAATATTTTCCATGGCAAGCAGACACTTTTCCTGAAATTATTTTTTTAGTAGAAAACCCAGATTTTAATCAAGAAACAATTTTGGCGGAAATTTTTCAGCCAGCCCTATATTAGCTTTGTGTATATGAGGGAGTGATGTTGCCCTCCATTGGGAAGACCCACACAGAGGATATGGGACCCATTGCTCCCGTTAAAGGAATTCTCCTTCATCTCAAGTGTTAAAAAACTGGTTTTGTAGCTGAAGGTCAAGGGTTGTAGACCAAACTCCCTCTGTATGCGTGTGAGTGTGATGTCTATAATAATTATTTCAGTTTCTTTAGCAAAAAGATTTATTATTATTCCTCAAGATTTTTTCTTTAAGCAAATAACTTTCACAACATAAAGATCTTTAAGCATAGAAAGGGGAAAGCTACGGTCTAAAATGTATCCCCATGAGTCACCAATGAATCCTGAGCATGAAATGACTCTGTAGCTTTGGGTAGTGAGGAGTATTGTTAAACCCTCCATTCTTGCATTCTAGGTTCTCAAATGCCCTTGTTCTCCTTTGATTTTCCTTAAAATTCTTGCAGTGCCCACAAGTGCTCTCTTCTGGAGGTCACTGATTATGATGTCTTGCACTTCTATTCTGGAGCTGCTCATTCATACTATTATGGAGGCTAATAATCACTGGGATCATATTTGTTCCAGTTTACCATAATCATTCTACTTCGTAGCAGAGTTCTTCATACTTTGCTATCTTCTCTTGTTTCTTTTTTTTACGTTTCTGTTTGCTGGTATGGCAATATCAATTAACATGGTCTTGTTTGTCTTCTTTTCTACAACAACTATGTCCGGCCTCTTTGCCTGCACCATTCCATCTGTGACAACTACCAGATCCCATAAATCTTAGTCTCTACAGAGCTTTCAATTCAGTGGCTGTAGTACCACATGGTTAGTTTAAATCCATACTTGCCACAGCGGTTTCAATGCCCACAGTTGATGATCTCCTTGTGCCTGTTCATATATTCTCTCCCAGCCAGGCTCCTGCAGGTGCTTAGCATATATTCCACCACTTCTTCCTTTTGGGAACACATTCTGCTGTTCAGGGAGCAATTTTATTGGTCAGTTTTGTTTCTAACATAATTAAACCTTAAGAACTGATCTCGTGCACTCATAATGAGGCTCTCCATCTCTCTTTTGAAGTATCCTTCTATAAGACATGAGTTTGTTAAGCTTCAGTCGCCAGTGGGTTTGATCTCTCTCCACCACTGTCCTTGCATTGATTTCTGTATAAATCTTTCAAGTCTTTCTTTGGTGATTTGCTTTCTCCTTTCTTTTATGCTTTCTTGGGCTGGGATGCATGTTTGGCCATTGCTTGTTATCACGAGCAGATGATCTTTTACTCTGGCTGACTCCTCATATATTCTGATGTTATGTTCTTCATTGTTAACTGCTTCCTCCACAGATAGCAACTCTTTTCTTCTATGATATTGTCAGATGTAAATGCATCCATGTCTTGATTGATATTCATTACTCTGTGCCTTACCAGGAGATTTCTTGTTTCAGTGTCAAATTCTTTCTTCTCCTGTTGATTCTACTTGATCACTTCATGGCAAACTGTACTCCTGGTATCACCCACATATTAATGACTCGGGTGAGATTCTTCAAGTTGAGTTTGGTCCTTAGAGTAGTTCTTATTCTGCTGTAATATTCTTTCCTCACTTCTTCTTTGGTTTGCTTATATTGTAACTCTGACAATTCCCTGACTTCAGAGTAATTATAGAGGCCACGCTGAGAGAGATCTTGGGTAGTACCTTTAACATGTGTGCCATCTGATTGTACCAATTCACCCCTCTTTAAAATGCTGATGCTTATTTAGCCAAACCAACTCATAACTATATCTTCACCAGACTTTTCTACAGGTGTCATCAATCACTGTATCTCCTTTTGTGACTGTCCATCTACTTTCAGATCATGTATAACAAATCCATGTATAACAAATCGTTAACTGGATATTATTTATTTATTTATGTATATTGTGGTAACACCTAGAAGCCAACGTCCCATTGTGCTAGGTGCTGTCCAAAGATACAACAAAGAGACAGTCCATGCCCCAAAGAGCTTACAATCCAAGTTTAAGATGAGAGATAACTGGTAGGTATGACAGACAGGGAGAGCACAAGGGAATAGGGAGACAATTATGAACAATGGAATAAATAATAGTCACAGCACACCAACTGCTCAGCCAAATACAAAAGGAGCTGATGTTTCCTTTAACTGCTTCTCCTTAACATAGAAAAACATACATTTGAGTGTAGTGGGAGGCATTTTTGATTATTTAGAGTGGAATTCTGTTCAGGAAAATGACTTTAAAAATGATATTGGGAGCTTTGGTGTTTATTGTCAGTTTGTTACTGTGCCCCAAATAATCCTCTTGCTAACCTGCCTCCCCCAAATCCTCACGCCAGCCTTGTTTTTAGTGGTATGATATAGCTGTCAGGAATTGCTTATGTGTGCAGGGTGGTAAATACCTCTTTTGCAGACCCACCCAAACATCCTAAAGCTGCCATAAGTGCTAATAACATCACACATGCAAATTGAAAGTCCAGACTGCCGTGTGCCTCCCTGGAATGCAAGGAAAGAAAGCAATACACATCATAACTATAGGTTTCCAAAACCTTCATTCAGCTTTGGCACAATACAACCACTGTAGAAGAAGACATTAGGAACAAAAAATAAAGCGTGAAGCTTCAAGAACAGGCTGCCAGAATTAGTAAGAAAAACATCAAAATCATGCCATTAAAAACAGATGGGGATTCTATAAAGCATTGCAAAGAAAATGTTTAATTATGAGCCTTATGCAAAACCCATCAAAGTTGGATTAATATTATAGTGCTGTTGCTGTGTAGGGTTTAAGTAGTCCATGGTGAAACATTAATCTTTCATGCCTTTAAAAATAATGTTTTCCTTTTGTTGATGACAAATTCCATCTTTTCACTGTTGAAATCCTATGTCCAGATTAATAGCATCTAACATAATGAAATCAAAAAGTAGAGGCAACATGGATCCGTTAAAAAAAAACAAAAAACTTCACGGGTTGACTTTCGTTCGGTGTCTGTACAGTGCCTAATGCAATGGATCCTGGTCTGGGACTGGGGCTCCCTACAAGCTACAATAATACAAATAATGAATAATAATAATGATCGTCAACATTGCTGTATTTTTCTGACATTAAAAGGGTTAGGGGATTCTCTCTAATCACAATAATTCTTGTCTGTCTTGGAAAAAGTATTGCTGCTGTATTTTCACAATATTCCTGTGATGGGATACCTACCCCACACAGATGGCGGAAGGATTAATGTGGGCCTGAGAAGCCAGTTAACCAGCCTGGTTGCACCTGGAGGCTGGACCAGGCCTAACTAATGAAGAAATCCCGTTGGGGAGGGGTTGGGTGGTGCAGAGGAAGTTTGAAGCAGAACAGGACTGCAAAGAGAAATTCTGCAGTCACTTTCCTGATAGCAGGGAGTGAAGAGAGACTTGTAGGGAACAGGAAAGCATTTGCAGGATGAGGAGAAAGTCCAGGGAAAGTCTTGGTAGGAAGAAGTCTAGGGAGGTGGCAGCAAATCATCTAGTGGAGGGAACCCTGACTGCCTGTGCTAGGGTCCCTGGACTGGAACCCAGTGTACAGGGTGGGCCTAAGTTCTCCTGCCAGCTACTGCCAAGGTGGCAAGAAGCCCCGGGAAGGGGACGTGGGCTACTGGAAACCTTGAGCAAAGGGGTAATAAGCACTAGGCCCAGAATTGAAGGCGTCAAACTAAATGGAGGGATTGGACACTTGCTTTTGCTAGATTTTCTATTACTCCAGAAGGGGTGGGACTACAGAGTGACTGGCTGGAGGGCTGAGTCACAAGAAACCACTGCATGGTCAGAGGAGCTGTTGGCAGAGGGCCCTAGATGACGAGAGTTAGTGAGGGGGTGGATGGAAGCCTGATTATTTTACACTTGCCTGTTGGTGGCCCTTTCGGCTACAGCCCCACCTTTTACCCCTGGTGTGTTACTTTCATTCTCTAGGCATATTTACCAGTGTGCAACTTTCCACCATCATTTGTACCTCCTCTGAATTTGTCTTGTAACTTATGATTCTGTGGACAGATTTGTTGTTCAAAGCCGTGAATGTCAAAATATTTCCTGTCCTGTCAGGCTGAACATCAGTGAAAAGAGTAAATTCTTCACCAGTGTTGTGACTCTTTCATGTTTATCCTTTGGGATATGATCCTGGCCCCACTGAGCTCAGTGGGAATTGTGCCCCTAGCTTCAATAGCATTAAGGTTGGGCACTTGCGTTAAGTCATCTAGACATTTATTTAGTTGTTGAAAGTGATAACACTGTCAGATCTTTAACGATTTCTGGTAAGTGGTAAACCGCTATAAGGGTGAATTCTGGTCATTTATATCAGTGGCTCTCAACCTTTCCAGACTACTGTACCCCTTTCAGGAGTATGATTTGTCTTGCATAACCCCAAGTTACACCTCACTTAAAAACTGCTTGCGTACAAAATCAGGCATGAAAATACAAAAGTGTCACAGCACACTATTACTGAAAAATTGCTGACTTTCTCATTTTTACCATATTATTATAAAATAAATCAATTGGAATATAGATATTGTACTTATATTTCAGAGTATAGTATATAAAGCAGTATAAACAAGTCATTGTCTATATGAACTTTTAGTTTGTACTGACTTCGCTAGTGCTTTTTATGTAGCCTGTTGTAAAACTAGGCAAATATCTAGATGAGTTAAAGTACCCCCTGGAAGACATCTGTGTACCCCCAGAGGTACATGTACCCATGGTTGAAACCTCTGATTTATATGAATGGATACCCCAAAGTGAAATCTCTCCTCCTCAGTGATAGGATGATGGTTTAATGCAGATTGTCCAGTTGACTTGACTGGGAATAAGGCAAGAAGGATTTGGCCCAACAATTTTCCTCATCACCAGTTTCTCTTTGACATCCAGTGATGGTACCACTGTTCCTACTGCACTATCATGCTTACTGTCATATCCATGGAATTGCACATCATTTCAATATTTGCAGACCACTCATTTATTATTCTGCATTAAAGTTTGCCCACATTGATAAAAATCCAGCTATTTATACAATGAACCACTTGTTCATGAAGCGACAGCCTATGCTGTATTCTGGTAATACAATAGGTTCAATTTTAATTACTTATTTTTTATCTTAAAGAATGGTGTTACCTTGAATCACTGGAAACACCAAATGCAGGTTCTTACTTTAAAGAAAATATCAGCAGTGACTGCTAAGGTAGATTTAAGACATTCATTACAAAAATTTTGTCCTGGGCTTTAAGAATAATGCACTCTCAGTACAGAGAAATGGTTGTTCTGAACACTGGACATTTTTTTTTGTTATTTACAATATGTTTCAAGATTTAGAATTACCATGAAAGATTTACTTATATTGCAGTTCATGTAAAATTTAAAATCAATAAAGTAAATAAATTTAGCTTGTCTGCTTGAATCGATTTCCTACTATGCTAACACAGTCCTGTAATATTGTACGTCCTTATCTCCAATGTCATCCTCAGTGATAATTTTCAGGGCTGCATTTCTGCTATGTTATCATGTCCTCTGCAACATACTGTATCTCTGAGTCGTTTATGATTTCAATATTTCAAGCCCAGTTCATGAATACAATATTCCTTCTGAATGAAGCTAGCTTTTTCATACGGAACTTCCTTCCTTTCCACCCTGTGTAAACACAGCATCCCCATTTGACTGAGACACCATCCCTGTTGATACATCAGTGTCGTCCTGGAGCTAGGAGATGACATTGTGATGTGGGAAGACAAAGTGATGTTTTCAGATGGGCATGCAATCAGGGAAGATGGAGGGAGGGAATGGAAAAAGGGGAGTGTGGGCTTTGATGAAGGAGGGGGCACACAACTGGACAATAGTCTCTCTACATTATGGAGACAGATATCAAAAGTAATTTCACAAAAAGATGGAATCCTTTGCAGTGACCTCCTCTCTGGAGTCAGACAGCGAGTTGGAAGGGAAAATCCATATTTTTTCTGCTTGAAGACTCCACTCCCTGGCTTGTGAATAAGCCGAGGGCTTCATTTCTGGAGCTATTCAACTTGGCAAACATAAATACTGATGACAAATAAATATAATTGAGAAACCACCACTCAGTGGTTGCATTTGGGATCTGAGCCCATTTCTTTAGTGTGATTCACAGGTAGGTTGAACACATGGAATGAAAAATGACGGGGAAGTGCTACATTATGTTCCCTGCAACACTTTTGTCATTTAGTGTTTCCTTTTAAAAAAACAGCCAACTAGAGGAGACTAGTGTGCAGCTACAGGGGAGTAACCAATGGGGGTTTGGCTCCTAAAAAAAGTGTGGTGGATGAGGGAAGGGGGACCCAGGAGAAGAACAGAGGGGCAGACCCTCTCGGTGAATGGCCCTGGGTCTGCAGGGATGCACTCTACATCCCCTGTAGATATTTGCAATCCATGGAGTTTGTAGGCAAAGCCTTTCACCTCCTCCATGAGGCTACAAACCACTCCCATCTTTGAGAGGGCCACGATTTATGCCGTATGCTTCAGTGAGGGTGAGCTAATGCTTTCTTCACCCTGGTTGCGCAAGAGTTGCTTTGTCTCTTCTGATCTCTCTTGTATGCTCTTGGGTTTGAGCCCTTGCTTTGGGGGAGCTGAGCAAAAGGAAGGAGTCTTGGAGTGCTTAGAAAAATGGAACAATGGATCATGGTTGAAGGACAATGGGGCTAGAGAGGTTCCAGTATATAACTTACTGATGCCTATTAGAAGTTCAGTTCTCAAAGACTTGCAAGCAAAGGTGTGAAAATGTCAGAAGCCCTTACTTCACCGTCAGTTGTGAACCCTAATTAAGATGTTACACAAAATATCATTGAGAACTACCAGTATCCTCCAGTGGGAAAACAGGCCGCCATACTTTGGTCCATTTTGTAATTCAAAGATACATTCTTTACATTTTATACAACGCAGGCACAATTAGCCAAGCAATTGTTGCGTCATTGTGTCTGCTTTTTTGATTAAAAAGGGATTAATTAGAGCTGGCCAGAGGATGACAATGCTGTTTTGTGACAACTTTCGTGGTTCTGACATTTGTTTCTGGTCCCACGCTGGAATGAAAGCAAAACCTTTGAACATTTTGATGAAACAGAATTATGTTGAAACATCTATTTTTGGATAGAAAATGTCAGGTTTTCAATTTGGGTCCCTATTTCCGGTCATAAGTGACCAGAGAGCCCAGACCTCAGAAACTTTTCTATTGAAAACTTAGTTGAAATTGATATGTTTCCATGCAATGTCTGTGGCTTTGAAGAAATAGCATCAATGAAAACACATTTTGTTGAAAATGTTCTGACCAGCCCTAGGATTAACCCTTAGAAGCCCTACATATGTTAATTGTGACACTATTGAAGTGACGACTCTAGCCATTAAAACTGTAGCTCTTTTGAGTTCTTTAGAAATTTTGCTCAGAAGAATGGGCACCATAAAGAAATGAATGGGCCCTGAGTGCACACCGGTAGTGGCATTCAAAGGGTTATGGGGGGGAAAAAAAAGCACCCTGCAATGAAAATAATCAAAAACTGATCACTTAAAATATTTATTTATTTTTTTAAAGGAACATGTTAAAGCAAATGTCTGGCAAAACAGTGACTGTTTTTATAGCTAGACAAACATTCCTGTAGTCTTCTTTCAAGATAGTCCCCTGATTTCACATTGAGTGAAATGCTCCCTTTTTTTAAGTTGTGAAAGAAAATATATGAAGGCTGTAGCTGTCTGTCACTGTTGCTGTGGCGTTTAAAACGGAACACCCTTCCTTTGGCTGCGATGAGGATGTCTATAAAAGGTAAGGCAGACTGAAGGAAAAAGGAAAGAGAACAGTGGTGTAATAAAACTAAATTCTGCTTTCAGTTACACTGGTGAAGTGTGGATTAATTTCATTGACTTCAACTGAGTTACTCTGCATTTACACTGATGCAGAAGAGCAAGATTTGTTTGTGTGTGTATGTATGCAATGTGATTTTCTTCTGGAAGTTGTAATGTTATTATATAGTAGACATTTGCATTTTTGAGATAATAAATAAATATGTAATCAGCTTTATTCCTTCTGTGTATCGTGTATGGTATGTGGAGTTGCAGAGATTGTAATTTTAGGATTATAAGGGTCATTAAGGCCCCAATTTAATAAAGCTCGTTAGCACATGCTTAACTTTAAACAGATCCTTAAGTTCTTTGCTAAATGGGAGCCTAAATCATTAAGCCCTGGTCTACACTACGAGTTTAGGTCGAATTTATTAGCGTTATTTCGATTGATCCGTGCACCCGTCCACACGACGAAGCCCTTAACATCGACTTCTAGGGCTCTTAAAATCGATCTCGCCACTCCACCCCCAACGAGGGGATTAGCGCTTAAATCGATATTGCCGAATCGATGTAGGCTAGTGAGGACGCAATTCGACAGTATTGGCCTCCTGGATCTATCCCACAGTGCAACATTTGACCGCTCTGGACAGCAGTCTGAGCTCCAATGCTCCGCCCAGGTAGACAGGAAAAGCCCCGCGAACTTTTGAATTTCATTTCCTGTTTGGCCAGCGTGGTGAGCTGCAGGTGAGCGCAGATCTCATCAGCAGAGGTGACCATGATGGAGTCCCATCAAAAGGATTTTTTGCTCCCCCCTCAGTTGCTTTCACGGAGGGAGGGGGGAGCAAGGGTTAGGCTCATTTCCTTCTAGCTGCAGATGGTACAATATGCGGTGAGCAAGGAGGCGCCTTCCCTTCTAGCAGCAGATGGTACAATATGCTTGATATCCATCATCAGCTCCTGGCCCCCTCAAGGATTGAACTCGCAAGCCCGGGTTTAGCGGGCCAACGCTCAGACCGCTGAGCTATCCCTCCGCCCGTGTTCCAGGCAGTACTGAATCTCCCTTAAACAAAACGTAAAAAAGAGAATGACCAGAGTCACTCTGGTCACTCCCATTTATGTCCAAGCGCCCCCGGCCAGCCACCCCATAGGCCGCCGGCCAGGAGCACACGAATACCAATCATATTGTACAATCTGCTGCGAGAAGGAAAGGAGCTTCTGCTGTGTGGTCCCGCGACCACGACCATTTATGGCATATTGCACCATCTGCAGCTAGAAGGCAAGGCGCTCCTGCTGTGTAGTCCCGCGACTACCAGCCTCAGGCGGAATGGCCCCCTCAAGGATTGAACTCGCAACCCCGGGTTTAGCAGGCCAACGCTCAGAACGCTGAGCTATCCCTCTGCCCGTATTATAGTGTGACTGAATCCCCACTAGACCTAATGTCCAGGCGTACGCTGGAGATATACGGTAATTGTGAGCTGAGCAGGCTTCCGTAGCAAACACGGAAACCCCGGAAAAAAGGCGCGAAAAATATTGCTTTCACGGAGGGAGGGATGACATGTACCCAGAACCACCAGCGACAATGTTTTCTGCCCCATCAGGCTTTGGGATCGCAACCCAGAATCCCAATGGGCGGCGGAGACTGCGGGAACTGTGGGATAGCTACCCGCAATGCAATGCTCCGAAAGTCGATGCTAGCCCCGCTACTGTGGACACAGTCAATCGACCTCATGGTCTTAACGCTCTTTAGTGGGGACACACACAATCGATTCCATAAATTCGGGTTTTAAAATATCGACTTCTATAAATTCGACCTAATTCTGTAGTATAGACGTACCCTAAGTAATGTAGTGTTGGAAGGTATAATAAAGCTCTCGGAGGGCCTGGTCTAGTGGGTAGCTCACCCAGTAGCCTTTCAGCTGGAAGGCCTTTCAATCCAGTTCCTCACCCGAGGACATAGGCGCTGGAACTAGTAGTGCTGGGGGTGCTGCAGCACTCCTGGCTTGAAGTAGTTTCCATTATATACAGGGTTTACAGTTTGGTTCAATGACTCTCAGCGCCCCCCCACCCTGCCCATAAAGATTCCAGCACCCTTGCCTGAGGATGGGCTTACCTTCACATCAGGGCTGCAATGTCCTTGCCCTTTTCTAATCAGAGGAGGAGTGAGATTGAAGTCTAGGGGAGCCTGGACTTTCCCACTCCATTGGGCTCTGATCCAGGGCCCTATGAGGGTTAAGAATGTCCGGCTGTGCCCTCGGAGTTACCTTCCCTGGGTCACTTCCTGCCATCTGTCTGTCCCCATGGTTCTGAGTCCAATATAAGGTAACAAAAGAAAAAGGAAAGGGCTAAACCTTCAGCCCCAACTGGGCTTCAGCATGCAGTCTTATTCCTCACAGGCAGGGCCGGCGCTTCCACTAGGAGACCCTAGGCGGTTGCCTAGGGCGGCAGGATTTGGGGGGCGGCATTTTGCCACCCTTGGCAGCATTTCGGCAGCGACTCATTTCCCGGCAGCAATTCAGTGGCAGCTTCAGAGGAGGCATTGCCGCCAAAGCGCCGCCAATTACTGCGGAGGAGCGCTGCCGCCTAGGGCGGCAAAAACCCTGGTGCCGCTACTGCTCACAGGGAGGCTTTTTTGGCACCCTTGTGCAGGAGCCCTGCGGGAAGATCAGTCTTCCTCCCTCTTCTGAGCTGAACTGCTCCCTTTTAAATTTCATCTGCAGTTGGTGCATACGCTGCAGGCCTGGAGGGGCAGGGGCTTCCTGGGCCAAGTATTGTCCTTTAACCCCTTCAGGCCCAATGTGGGGTTTGTACACCACATCACGAAAGTCAGAGTTGCGGCTGTGCTTTGCAACTGATTTTCAGTGCTTTCTATATGCTGAAGGTGCTATTATTAAATTGCAAATGAATGCGTTACAAGGGTATTATTTATACACAACAGTGATGCTTGGTATGAAAATCTAAATACAGTTTTAACTGTAGAGACTATGGCACTTACATACTGTGGTGATGGGTGCTATAGGAAACACTAACATGATCTGATACAGCCTATGTAGGCTTTATAAAACAGTCTGTAATCTTTAAACTGAAGTCATCTATTTATTCAAAGTTAATACAAGTTCCACACAGTGCCACAATCAGGAACCAGTTCACCGCAAATATAACTATAGCCCTCGCCAACAAAAAATGGAAAGATACCACTTGAAATACCCACATAAAACCCTAAGAAGGTGATTCTACTCATGCTTGGAAGTTGTCAGCCAATGGGCACAGCTGTATTTATTAGTTATATAGTATCTGTATTAAAGTAACTGTTTACTCTCTGGCACCTGATCTGTTCTGATGGGCCTTACTTTGGTGGATAGGCCTGTGGGAAAGGTCTGTCAGCACAATTTCCCTAAGGTCTGATTATCATGTGGTCAAAAGAGACAACATTGAATTTGGATGAATGAATTTGGAGAGAAGCAGGGGACATACCTTCTTAATTCTATGGAGATACATTGGCCTAAGTGAGCTTTTAGGAGGGATACTGTGGAAAAACGAGGTTTATTTTTGCTAAAAACATGTAAGGACTAACTGTCCTCAATAAGGACAGTTAGCAAGGGTGTCCTATGGATCATATTTTTAAAGATATTTAGGTGCCTCACACTTTTGAAAATCCCTCTCTATACTTATCTGTATTTTTACCTTTAAAAATCTGGTCCCAATGCTAAAGTTTTCAAACTTGACAGCATCAAATTAGGCACCTATCACCATATAAAGGCAGCTAAATAAGTGCCATGATTTTCAAAGGCGCATAGTGATTGAAGTTCTCTCTGGGCTTGTTTTCATAAGAAATTAGGTTGAGTTGAGGAGTTGTGTTAACTAAAACAGTGTCAAACACAACTTTGCAGTTAGTGTAGTTAAACATCATGTCAGCTGGTAATGGATAAATCCTGCTGGAATCAGAGTCCATGGAAGTTGCTGGCTGCTCAGTACTTCTGAAAAACAGGCCACTTGTACTGGTGCCTAACTATGGATGTAAGCGCCTATCTGTATTCAGCCATTTTAAAAAATGTTAGCTTCAAGTTTGAAAACATTAGAAGACTTTTAGGTGTGCTGCATCTTCCTTATTTTACTGAATAAGTTAGCTCAGAATGAGTGCCTTGTTTTCTTGTTATCTGCTGACTTCTCATTGAAGATAGAAGTATGTGTGAGGACAAAGGAAGATGCATGGGTTTTGCATCTATAGGTAGTCTATGTTCTGTGCCGTAGTACAGCAAAGCTCAGGGCATGCAAAAGGAAAGTCCAGGACTGGCCATGAGTATTTATAAGTTTGGGCAGTGAGTTTTAAAATTTCAGATTTCATTTAAGCACCTTGAACTTTTGTACACCCCAAAATGTCAAATATATACCAGGCATCCTGCCAAGGTATTGTCAAGAGTCATCTCCTCTCCTTCTTTTCTTGTTTGGGTTAGTAAAGTGTGGTGTTACAGACTTTTTGTAGAACTGTTGTGAAAATTGTTTTGAGCTTCTATAGTCTTCAGCCACTGCCTATAACCTATTTCAGATGGGAAAGTGAGTTGTACCTATGATTGATATCACTTGTGAAGCAAATGAGAAATAGTCTTCTCTTATAGTTTCTACACTTTTTCTTTAGTCAAACACCCAAATTGTAATGGAGAATGAGGAACTGTCTATTATCTTCAAACCTTATGGTATGTTCCTGTTCTCTCAGAAGCCAGAGGTTGAAGTCCTGTCTGCATGGAAGTCAACAGAAATGCTGCCATTGAATTTAGCACATCCAGGATTCCACCCATTTTGTCTCAGTGGGACCAGAGTCAGACTCCAGCTCTGTATAGAGTTCCAGAAAGAGGAGATTTCAGGTGACACAATCTTTTCATAGCCCCTCTGTCAGGGTTTCCTCCTCACTCTGAACTCTAGGGTACAGTTGTGGGGACCCGCATGAAAGACCCCCTAAGCTTATTTCTACCAGCTTAGGTTAAAAACTCCCCAAGGTACAAATTCTCTCCTTGTACCCTGAAAAAGGTAACCACTGCCACCACCACGTGATTTAAACAAGAACCAGGGAAAAGGACCACTTGGAGTTCCTCTTCCCCCACAAAATATCCCCTCAAGCCCTTACACCCCCTGATCTGGGGAGGCTTGAGAATAATCTCCTAACCAATTGGTACAAAGTGATCAAAGACCCAAACCCCTGGGTATTAGAACAATGGAAAAATCAGTCAGGTTCTTAAAAGAAGGATTTTATTAAAAAAGAAATGTAAAAATCATCTCTGTAAAATTAGGATGGTAAATACTTTACAGGGTGCTCAATTTCCAAACTCAGAGGATCCCCCTCTCTGGGCAAAACCTTAAAGTTACAGAAAAACAGGAATAACACCTCCCTCTTAACACAGGGAAAATTCACAAGCAAAACAAAAGAAAACCTAATCGCAATGCTTGACTAACCTACTTGTTGTAATATTGAGATTTGGTTGAGGATGGGTTGGAGGAGATGGATTTTTGTCTGGTCCCTCTTAGTCTCAAGAGAGAACAGAAAAAACAAACAAAGAGCACAAACAAAAGCTCCCGCCCCCCCCAAGATTTGAAAGTATTTTCTTTCCTCATTGGTCCTCTTGGTTAGGTGCCAGCCAGGTTATTTGAGCTTCTTAACCCCTTACAGGTAAGGAGGAATCCTAAACTACCCTTAGCTGTATGTTTATAACACCCTCTTCTCTTGGGCTCATGGGAAGATATCCTTTAGCTTGCCTCATAGAGATGTCATATTCAAACTATGAAGGTCCAGGTTTGATTCCTAGCTATAGTGACATGCATTGAACTCAGCTACCAGATGTGGGGGTTTGTGGCCACCAGTAGTAGAATACCACAGAAACAGAAATATAAAGTAGAAGCCATTATAAAAGTCAATATTTGCCAACTGCTACGACACAGTTACCACAGTTATAGCTTAAGAAAAAGGAGACACTACAACATACTGAATTTTTAATGGTAATCATTCTAGTTTTTTCTTTTGCAGTAGACTATAGAAGAAACACAATTTTAAAAAGTTTTCTCATGGGAATTTATTGGTCAAAACTGAGGGCTGCCATTTCAATTTGTTATTGGTTATTATTTCTCTCTATCACTTGTCTTTCTAAATATCGATATAAGTGTGTGTACATTTACTCACACTCAGTTTCCCTCCTTACAAGTGCACACACATACACAAAGAATTCCCACAACATGTTCAGTCAAACAATAGAAAATATGATTTGTGAATAAATTATTTGCTGGCTGACAAAAAATGTGAATAATTTATTTGGGGTATATAGTTCAACCACCTGCAGAACCAAGAAAAAAATGGAAAAATTATTTAAGTCATTTATTAGACCATGGGAAAAAATCAGATGTTCTCAGATATTATTCAACCAGCTGTATTCATAATGTATCTAAACCCCAAAATTTTTGGTTGGGTAAAAATGAGCACAGATGAACAGGGCAATTGCTTCCTGTTTAAAGTGGCTGCATGGACATATTCTTGATGCTTATGATCATAGTAGCTGAAGAGTACGAACCCCTTGTAAAATGTCCAAGCAGCTCAGGCTAAACCTGAGTAACTCCGTAGCCTTCATTTCTGCACAGTGACTCTTAGGCAAAAGTACAGGCACACAGATTAGAGATTTCAAATGACTGTAGTACGTTTTTGTGTTATGAAAGCTATCTCCTAAATCAGCTATGAGCCTACTCCTAGTTTATCAGTAGGAGCACACAGACAGATAACATCCTTGTGACGTGACCCTGACCTTTGTCAACCTTTGTTAAGACTTCATCTGAAGTCAGGCCTAATGTTTGTAAACAGGATGTAATTAAGGCTGGGAACTGACAGGGCCTGACAGTAAGACAATGTGGAGCTGGCAGAGAATAGTCTGTCAGATGTCAGCTTTCATTGTGTTCTAAGTGCCTTCATAATAATTAGTGTCCTCTGTCTGAAGGAAGTTCACTCAACTTGGATTAATCTGTCACAGTGTGGAGGCCATCCTTGTGAGTGCAAGTGTTTCCTCTGATAAACCTTAGAACAAGTCTGAGAAAAAAGCAAAGTGAGCCAAAAGAAAACTGTGAAAGTCAAGACGGCAGTGACAGGTGCTGACTGAAAATTAGAAACAGGAAGGAGGGGGGAAAAAAACTTCTTCACAGCCTGTTTTATCACAAAGTGAACGTAAGAGGTCACAGAGTTATCACATTTTGGTCCAGGCATACCAAGCTAGCAGGCTGACATGAATGAATACAGGAAGATGAGTGTGCAGAAAAGTCTACAGATAAACACATTGTTGCATTTCAATGTTATCTAGTGGTATGCATGTGTAGGAGGTTGCAATACAGATTCCTGTATGAGCATTGAAGGGACACTAAGTCAAATTTGGTCCCAAATTTTGGTTATGTGAAAATAAACTTTGAAGTAAACCTAAGATCAATAGAAATATTTTCATAAAGTAGAAAACAAATTCCACTGGAAACTGTTTTTTAATATAGTCCTGACAGCATTTACAGCCCAAAGACTTCAGCGTGGAGCTAGTGCCTGAGAAACTGAGAGTAAAATAGACGAAGAGTGAAAATGAAACTGGCAACTCGATTTTCTTTGTCCAAGTGAAATGCATAAAAAGACTGAAAAAGCAGCACAACAGCAGGAAACTTAATTGGGTTTTAAAATACTTTCATTTTAAACTATCTAAGATGGTGTTTGTAACAGACAAATACATTTCAAAACACTTTTTTAACAAATGGTGGACTGGCAGAGGTTGCCCACGTTAACCAGGGCCGGCTCCAGGCACCAGCCGACCAAGCACGTGCTTGGGGCGGCACCTGGGCTGGGGGCGGCGCCCGGAGGTGCTCTGGCCCAGAGGAGAGCGGGGCCGTGGGCAAGCCGCTCTCCCCGCAGTGCTCAAGCCGCTCTCCCTGCGGTGCTCCGGCTGGGAGACGTGCTCGGGGGGTTGTTGCTGTGGTGCAAAACCGGGGGGCGGGGAAGGGGGTTTTGGTTTTTTTGTTTGGGTGGGGTTTTTTTTTTTTTTTTTGCTTGAGGCGGCAGAAAAGTTAGAGCCGGCCCTGACGTTAACCCTAAAGTTGGGTGAGCCTTTATATGTTAATTACAGTGACTAAGCAAAACACATGACATGGGTGGCACACACATCTCAAGGCAGAACTTGGCCTACATTTGATTCACATGAATTGAAATGAAGGAAAGGTGAAAAGGCAATTAACACTGAGTATTTTAATGATACAAAGAAGATGTTCTCCCAATCCAAATAACTCCCCAGCAATTGACAAATCTAACATCTTGTATTGCACCCAAATCCAGATGATTTATTAGAGATGAAAAATAAAGCAAAGTATAATTTTGGGTTTAAAGGGCCCAATCATGCTCCCATTGACGTCAGTGGTCAAATTCTCATTCTACTCCACTCCAAAATGAAGTGAGCAACAGAAGATACATTCCTGATATTCCTAGCCAAGGAGTTCCATCATATGGAATAAGAACTGAAAGAGTAGCCTGCTGAGGTGGTATATTTTTCAAATGAAAGTGACCTTTAATGGTACCTGGAGAAACAAGGGCTCAGTAAATGAGAACAATAACTTTGATTTGGTTTTAAGGACAAGCACAACAGGCAAATTTTATAAGTTAAGGAAAATTTAACTAAAGCCAATGTGACCACAGAAAACCTTGTATGACACGTTCAAACAACTTTCTGCCACACTGAATCCCAGTAGCCATCAGGTACATGAACTTACATTCAGAACAATTGTCTAGTGAGAGGAGACAAAGGAGTGAATAATTCCTTGATAATAAGAAGGAACGTAGAGACACATACTATGGCAATCTCTGGCAACTAAAGAAATAGTTTCTTCAAAGAATAAACATGAATCTCAAAGTTGAGACCAAAGTTGCACAACTCTCTGATCTTCTTATAACAGTAGGTAGCTACACATATTATCATATGTTAATGGCAGTAAGATAGAAAAGTGATGCCTGGAGCCCATTGAATGGAAATGACTTTTCCTTACAGTAGATTGTACATAGTTGTCACACATTCATATTCCAATGTTAGCAAGACAGGCAGAAAGCATATTGATGTTAGAAAGTTTGAAAGATTGGTTTATATACATGTATGTCTTGTCTGCGTAACACTCAAAATGAAGCCCGCTCAGCAGAAGCCTGTGAATATGAAGAAGCAGAGGTCCAAGTATAATGCCTCAGGGAACCCTGAGGGCCATAAAAGGACAGGATAAACTAAAGCTGTTAAAAGAAGTAAACAGTTCATGGCTGGAGAGATATGAGGCAAGCCAAGGCAAAATGGTTCCACTTAACCCAGCTAACCTACTTACCTAAATAAAATGTTACCCCAACCCACAGTGTTATTTTCTTTAAAGATAGTTGTCATTAGATGAAAGAGTTAAAGACAGAAGCCTCTTAAAGAATTAACTTTGATGCCTGAATACATTTTTTTGGCATGTAAATGTTACTGCTGAAGGAGGTGGAGTGGCGGGAGCCCAAAAACACACAGACCCCAAAGCAGTGAGTGTAAGGCTTTTTAAAGATAGGTAAATCATTTTCCTCTTAAATGAAATTCTGTTTGACTGCATGAAATATGAACAGTAATTAAATGCACAGTCTGTGGCCCTTCCATACTTTAAAGCTCTTTCTTAAAAAAAAAAAGCTCACCTCAGACAGGCCAATTACCCAAGAAGGATGGAGTCAAGAGGAAAGTAGCTAAATTTCTTTACTTGAATGATCACAACCACAAGCAAATGATTAGTCCCTGCAGCACCAGCGGGGATGTGGTGGGGACATTCACATTGGAAGACTTCAAATAGTCATTTCCTTGGTTAAAATAAAATCTGACTTCACTAAATAGACAGTTTTTAATCTCAATTGGACATCTGAAGATTACTCAAGCTGTTGTTGGCTGCGGCAGAAACAAATTTTTCTGCTTTGTTGATTAAACCAGTGGTCTCCACCATTGCTTATCGGCCTGCGACGAGCTGTTCTTTTTAATTAAAAGTGAGCCACCACGAGAGAGCAATTAACAGCTAGTAATTACTGTGCTCTTCAGAACTGCAACATTTTGCCTTTCATTCCAATTATATAATGGACAAGTGGCTTTTTGATCTTCAAATTAGTGAGCTCTTGTACTATTTGTTTTGAGGCAGATTTGGAAGGTTAATGATGGCCTGTGGTGGCACTCTTTCCACTGACTGATGTAAGACAAGAAAAAAAGGGTAAGAAAACAGGAATAGTCTATCAAGAAATGCAAATGCAGCCTTCATGATAATGAACAGGAAAAAACAGGTCCCTTAATATGCAGGTTGTTTAATAGGAGCCAAACAAGCACTCATTTTGGTTCCAGCCCACGCTAAGGAATTCTTTAAAAAAAAAGTGCAATTAAGTGTTTTAATATAGATTCTTTAGAGAGTGACACATAACATTTAACTGTTTGATACTTAATTGTGTTTGCCTTTGATTGTGGCACCTATAGTTAAATGTTATACAGCAGTACAGAGGCATTGAACTCTCCCTTAGGACAAACGATGCATTGACTTTGCCTAAAATCTTTTAAGTAATAAGTCTTTAAATATATTTAATGACCACTATGTCCTTTGAGTACAAGGACCCCTTACATCACAAACAGTTGTCTAATTTTAATTAATATTGATTTGCATTTCTTAAATAGAAAACATAATTGTTGCCTTTGCTTATAGCTCTATAATCATCTTAGAGGATGGACAAGTTGAATATGTTTTTCTTTTTCTTTTTATAAAAATTAATAACATGGCATTAGGGCCAGAGTCTCAGCTGGTGTAAATTGGAGTAGCTTAAATTGCCTTCAGTGGAGCTCTACTGATTTTGACCATTGGAGGATCTTGTACTTAATCTTTTGAGTTGCTGTCCTATTGTTGTTTTTTGTTTAAAAACATAGAGGTTGGGCTGGTTCTCATCTGTTACACCAATCTTTTGCAAGAAGCTGTAGTGCTTTTATGTGAACTCAACAGAGTTACTCTAGATTTACACCTTTCAGCTGAGCTAAGAAATTGTCCCCCACATGTTTGCTGTGCATATCTGGATTGTGAACTTTCTTCACAAAACCACATAAAAATACAAAATTCTATAATAGAATAAAAACAGTGTGCATATAACAGACAAATCAGAGACATTCTGAAAAAAGTAGTTTCTTGATATGAGTATAACATAAGCCTCATTAAATAGACTGCTGCAATAAGACTGTGTGTATTTAAGTTCTTCCACCATATCCACCAACTTCCAGCACTGTGAAACTCACCACTCTTTTGCTAAGTACCATACGTGATGAGATATGATAAATGAAAGCATATAGTTGTCTTTTGCTTTCTTTGCTACTAAAGTCTTGAAGTTTCCCCCACCCCCTCATTCTTGCAATTGTTGTTCATACTGTAAGAGTGAGGCTTATGGTGTTTGCTTCCTCAGAGATGGAGTCAGTTCTGTAGTGCAATATGTACATTAAGGACAGGTCCCTAAAAGAGCTCAGGGCCAGATTTTCAAGAGCTCAGCATCCATATTTAGGACCAGATTTTCAAAACAGCTCAGCCTTGGTTCAAACATCTAACTAAGGGCCAGATTTTCAGAAGGACTCTGCACCCAGAAGCTCCTGTTATGACACTTGTGGCCAGTTTTTCAAAAGAGCTCAGCCACTAATGTGCTGATTCTTTTGAAAATTACAGCCACATATTTTAGTGCCTAAATGAAAGACAAGAGCTTTCGAAATTCGTCACCATCATCATCCTGCCCTCTTAATGGAGCCACCCACCCCTGCCCATTGACTTCAATAGTTTATCCCAAGTAAGGAGTAGCTTTTGGTGCAAGGAGGTTAGAATTCTGGGCGAAAAATGAATGTTGCTAAGGAAACATATTTAAAGCAGAAAATTCAGAGCACTGTTTTGGAAAACGTGTACAGATAAATTTTTTAAAGCTATTTAGGGCACTTCAGCGTCTAAGTCCTTTTTAGAGCTATTTCATTATATAGGGCAGATGTTGACTCTTCAATTATAGTTGTGTTAAGGATCATGGAATGTTTTGGTTCACTGTCTAAAATATTCCTCCCAAGTGGTTCCAAGTTTGAAGATAAATGCATGCTCTTTGTTTCTGAGCAGTATGCAATCCATAGCACTAATACTTTCCACAGACTGAGACGTCATCAGTGCATTTGTATTGAAGCAATGTGGCAAAGGTACTGGGGTTGTATTTCATAGTATCTCTTATTACTTAAATGTTCATTTTAAACAATCCACTCTAGATCCTTCTTATTTTCTTACTGTGCAACTTGCTGTTTTCTCTTTAGACACTGTATTAAATTATTCCTTTTTGAGGCACATGTGAAATGTTTATGCTTAAATGAATATAGCATCTAAGACCCAAAAGTCTTAATTTATCACTCTGTTACACCAGTGTTATGCCACTGAAGTTGACTAGAGCCGTGCTGGAGAAATGTGGTATAATGAAGCGGAGAACCAAACCCTGAGAATGTAAGGTGATGTCGTTGGCAGTGTAGTATACAGTAGAACTCGATTCCATCTATACAGAATGGAGACGTATGGCAAAATCCTGACCCAGTTCAAGTTGAAGAAAGTTTTGCCATTGACTTCAATGGGGCCAAGCTTTCACCCATAGCTTTTATTTGGATAAACAGGACACTTCTCAATGCAAATGAAACACTGTGTGTGATACAATCCAAACTTTTTAATATGGGGGTGTTTAGGGTAAGAATTTTTTTTGGATAAGGTTTCTGCATCTACAATGATCTATAGTTAAATGTATGTATATATGAACAGTAGGTAACTGTTGGCAAATATAGACCTTTTAAATGGCGACCACTGTACAACAGAGTGATCTATAGTATGACTACATTCCTTGTGTTATTAATGTGTTGGCTGCAACATGCTGTGGATTGGATACACTAATAAATTGCCCCTCTTCCCCATGTGCTTTGATGGTGGTTGGGGGAAAAAGCAGGTAGAGGGAATTGGGGGAAAGGAGATCTAAAAATAACTCATGTGACTTGACCTTGCAAATCTATAATTACTAATTCAATATGCAAATGAACTTGAATGTAGCGTCTTGCAAAGCTAGTGCAAAATGTGCATTAAATGCTGCCAGATCAGAGTGGTAGCATTTGACACCCAATTTGCACAGGTGTAAATGACTCTGTGGGGCACAAGGCAGTAGAGAATCAGGCCTGAAATTTTGTAAAATTTACTGTGCACTTAGGTGGGATATTAGGTAGGAAATACAGAATGAAGTTTTCATCAATACAGTGCTGCTTTCATACAAGGAAATGTTCTTGCGGATTGCTGAATCTTGGGGCTTTGTTTCAATGCAATTATACCTTTGAATAAGAAAGAACCATCCTAAAAATGAGCACAAGTGGCTTTGTACCTGATTCTCCACTCATTTACATCAGTTTTACACCAGTGCAAATCCATTGTTTTCAATGCAGTTACTCCTGGTCAGGGATGCAACCTGATGGTCTGGGTGTCCCTAGTCTCTGACTGCCAGGAGCTGGGACTGGATGACAGGGGATGGATCACTAGATAATTACCCTGTTCTGTTCATTCCCTCTGAAGCACCTGGTATTGGCCACTGTTGGAAGACAGAATAGCAGGCTAGATTCTGGGTCTGAGGCAGTATGGCCGTTCTTATGTTCTAAGAGAATCGGAGATTTTTAAAACAATTTTTATTATTGCAAGAACTGTACCATATTTCTACCTCTTGGAAGTTGGAACTAAGTCCAGTTATAGGAATCCTGGTGGTTCTCCTAGGTAAGGAATATGTTCCCTTGATCTGCACATATATTGTAACTTCCATTGATGTTAATGGGAGCTAAACGTGCTCAGTAAGAGTAGAATAAACCTTTTAAAAAATAAAACACTGAAAATTGGATGAGTACAGCCAAGTGGGTTGTGAGGTGTTCTGCCAAAAGTATGATTAGGAATTTGTTTCCATGTAGCTAATATAGTAACAGACTCTTGAATGAGAGAAAAATAATGGTTAATATCTAGAAATGGCAAAGTTGTTCTTTGATATGTTTAAATGAGAATTCCAGAGCAAGATGAAAATTGGCTTTTCTATTTCTTAAGTGTTGATAAAATTTTCAAATAGATCACTAGCATGTATATTAAGTGTAGATCATATTCCTATGATATCGGTGGAAAATTTGGTAGTCATGTATTTTTCATTTATTTTCTTCCTACAATTTTTTTCTGGGATTTTTGCTGTAATATAATAAAAAAAACACATGAGATACAGGAAATTTAAAGTCTGTTGGTTATGTTATACAGAGTTGTACAGAATTTAAGTTCCCATATATTAGTCTGCCTCTGCTTGCCTGTGTTGATAATCAACACAGGCAAGTATATCCAAGGTAGAAGTGAAACCCAGAATGACTCAGATGTAGCTGGAAATATGGGAATAAGTCTTCTGAATGCATGTTTATTTTGGAATCTCAGAAGAAACCAATGGTAGCAGAACTGCTTTATGCAAGGCCTGGAGTGGAAGAAAATATATATTTGTGAAGAAATGTGATCAGAGTGCTTTCATCCATAACACCTTGTCTTGTGTTCTTATATCACAGACTAAGCAGGATGAGACTGAGTAAGTAGTTGGACAGGAGACCTCCAAGAAATCATAGAATCTCAGGGTTGGAAGGGACCTTAGGAGGTCATCTAGTCCAACCCCCTGCTCAAAGCAGGACCAATCCCCAATTTTTGCCCCCGATCCCTAAATGGCCCCCCCAAGGATTGAACTCACAAGCCTAGGTTTAGTAGGCCAATGCTCAAACCACTGAGCTATCCCTCCCCTTGTAATTTATACCTAGGTATAAATTAGTACATTGATAAAGAAGAAAATAATAGAATTGTACACATTCAAGTGAGAAAAGTTCTGTTTGACCTGCTAGTCTAGGCTATCTGTGCCAGACTTTTTCCTATGTTATCCTTTTGAGTGCTTTGTTTAGTCCACTTCTAAAGGAATCAAGCATTGAAGGCTTTGCTGCTTCTCATGACATACTGCTGTACAGGCTCATTGATCTAACCATTAGGATATTGTTCATTGTTTAATGTATTAATTAAAAATGATTGAAAAATGCCAGTTATGGTTTCTGGGAAATTTTGAAAAAAAATACTTAAAATAATTCCTGTGAATTTTTTTTTCAGTGAAGAACAGAAGCCGGAAAAAAAAAATCAGTTTTTGAAAATAATTTTTTGGGGGTTTCTGGTATTTCAATGACAACTTTTCCCAAAATGAAATTTTTCTGGT
Source organism: Macrochelys suwanniensis (assembly GCA_033296515.1). NCBI lineage: Eukaryota > Metazoa > Chordata > Testudines > Chelydridae > Macrochelys > Macrochelys suwanniensis. The sequence goes on from CM065783.1 coordinate 16,201,339, forward strand.
ATTTCAGTGACAACTTTTCCCAAAATGAAAAGATTTTATGCCCTTCATATGCCTGTAGAAAGTCATTTTCCCCTAAGTCATATTTGGCCAACTCTACATATTTCACTTAATTCCTCATGACTTAGTTCTTCTAATTCCTTATTTATTTTTACTGCTTTTACCTGACTTCCTTTCAACTTGTTGATATTTTTCTGATAGTCATCTGTTCAGTCTACACCCTGATTATAGTTGAAGTCTCTGAAATGTCATATAAAAAGGGACTAACGACTTTCTGATCCATAAAATATTGCTTTTATACAGCCCCAAATTTCATTGTTTTCTTTTGTTTTGGTCACATTACTTTATTCAAAGCTCCTATCTAATTCTCTAGTTTCCTCTTTCACCCCAGGTCTCATTTAGCATTATTGCTTTCCAAATACCTCTCAACCACTGAGGATCTGTGTTCTAGATTATTGTTCTTCTAATCTATGCATCCATATTTACCTACTTTTGTTAAATTCTTCACCAGCTCGTAACATTTGTCTTTCTCTCTCCATTCTCCAGCACAGTCAGAAACAGGTTTAATCAATGGCTGAAAATACAGCAAGTTTATGTTCAGAGTCATTAATGCAACATGAATGTTCTCCAAGGTGATGGTGGTAGCTACAGCACTCAGGCAAGAAGGGCTCTCTACCACCTTCCCAGCTCTAGATTGCCTAGGCATGCACTTCAACACATTGAAAGGAATGCTTTGTCCCTTCACTGTGGAAGTTAGGGTCAAGAATCATCGAAACAAAGACCTCAGAAATTCTCTCTTCAGCAAGATCTATCTCAGTTAGGTGTTTTAAATATCCTGCACCAGGGCAAGACTTAATGCCAGTTTATATTCCCCCTAACACAGGAAATCATTTCCCAGGAAAACTGGATTATAGAAATCCACATGCTCAAAAAGTCCTTTGCTCAAGCAGATGCCAGCCTATCAATTTGAGCAGCTTACTTAAATTTCCAGAGAGCCCATGAAAGTCGGCCACACTCAGAAACCTTGGAGGTGATCTGCACAAGCTCAATCCCTCAGTCCTAGTGAAGGAAGTCTTGATCAGGTCAAACAACTTTATAGTAATATCTCTTGTCAAGCATGGGTGAATTTGGCTGGGCCCCCTATGGGGTGACTGACTACCACTACTCGTCTGGGTAGGGAAGTTCCTTGTCTTCCTGAAAGAGGAGCTGGAGAAGTGTTTAGCCTTCACCTCTTTAAAAGTTCACGTCTCAACTATTACAGCAGTCTGAGGCTTGAATAGTTGATTGTTTCCTGGATCACCATCCCTATTTTTCTGAATTCTTCAGAGTGGCCGTTCTCTAGAAACCTCCTGAGAAAAATCTTTTACTTCTTTGGAGTGTGAATTTGGTCCTGAACAAACTGTGTTCTCCTCCCTAGGAACTGGTGGCCACTACCTCTCTGAAACTCCATACTCTAAAAGTGATATTCTTGTTTGCACCTACCTTGGTCCAAGGGAAGCCTCATCGAGAAATTTCTTAGACCTAAATATCCAGAAAGACACATTTTGCTTTAGGACAGGGCCATCCTTCCATCCTTCTTCCTAAATTTCTTCCCTAATCTTAAAAATCCTTCCAAATGGGTCCAAATGGAAGCCCTTTCAGAATGCAAAGTGGCCAAGACCTTTACAATTTGGTTCAATGATCCAAGCACAAAATGGCTAACACTCTTCTCAGATGTGAGTGTTTTAAAAAATAAACCACCAGGGACATTTTGTAATCTCCAAAAATAAATAAATAAAATTCAGAGCGGGTCAGCTTCAGTGTTAAGTAAAGATTTAGGACAGTCCTTACTTTCTCTGAACTGGGTGGCTCTGTTCTAAAACCAAATCCTGCCTTGTCTTGTGGGATATATTAGTCTAACCCTTTCAAACCTCGCCTAGTAGCAAATGATCAACAAAGTGCTGAGGATGGCACCTGCTGTTACAGTGATGGCTGGTGCAACATGTCCCTAATGAAGTCAGATATCCTAGCCCCGGGATAGTCAGTTCCCCAGCTGACTGGTGTGCATGCTGATACCTGCACACTATGTCCATCTACCTCTTCCCCTGGAAACTTGTCTTGCCTATAAGATCTTGAGAGCAACGGTTGCACCAGAAAGTGTCCCTACACCCTCTCTGAGTGCTGGGCAGGGCAAATTTTGGCTGTCATTACTCTTTGTTCCTAAGCAAATGGAAAGATGCGTCCTTTGCCATTTTAATTATAGAAGAAGAGCGCAGACTGCAAAAAAGTAGAAACATTATTTAGAATTTTGTTCATTCATGCACAATTAAAAACGTTGATGGCTTTTTTTTAAAAAAATCAAACATATTCCGCCCCCCCACACACCCTAAAGACCTTGGATTGAGAATGGGGTTGTACTATGCTGCAGTATTCTCATTTCAATTTCGCCAGGAGGGGCAGCAGACTGATAAAGAGGCAATTCTGTTTAGGAAACAAGTGTGTTTGACCTATTTGTATTAACTGTGTGGACAGCTACTGTGGTCTGTGCCAGGTTGTAAGTATAGAAATATGAAGATCATGCAGCGAACTCTCTGTCCCTTTCTATAATAACTTCTTGTGTACTGTGTCACCTGTTTGTTGAAAGTTTGGAAGCCACCCAATATGGTGGCTTTTTTTGTGCTATGACGTACTGGAGTTTCAGTATGTACTGGTTTTCTCTGTTTCTGACTTTTTGCAGAGGGGCAACTAATATCCCAGTTCAGTACACCCCCACCCCAGTAAACCAATAAAGACTTTGATGTAGTTTTGGTATTAATAAATTTACTTTTGATTGTTCACTTGGATATATTATGCACACTCCATAAAGGGAGTATGCATGCTTGGCAGAATCGCTTCTCTCTTTCTGTCTCATAAGTCCACTTGCAAGTAAATGAGCCCATACAGATATTCTTGGTGGCTTAATGCTAATCTTGAGTTTGATTATTCCCTATTCCATATCATAGATGACTAAAATATCCACAAATGAGAGCCAAGGGGGCAAAACCGACCAGTCCATGGGGAGGTGAAAGTAAGTGTTGTTTATAAATTAGAGCTGGTCCCTATCAGTGACTGTCCATATCTTCCTTGAAATCTGATCCCTTGCATTCAGAAAAGTCAATGTCAGCTTCTCATAGTACTTAGAAGAAAAAATAAAAAGCTGAGAATTCCAGACTGTAATCTCTGTCACCTTCCATTGAGGGGGCCGGGTTGGATATGGAAATGGAGGAGATGCCCTGCTCTCTTTTTCATTTGGAACGAAAAAAACTACCCCCCTACCCCACATAGGTAAAATAAAAACCAGGAATACATTGGCCATCAAGACAGCAGCTGGTATAAGGAAAACAGTAGAAACTGTCGCTTGTGCCTCACACTAAAACTGACTAGCCACCTGGGGAAATCCCACATAGATTTTATTATCTAAACAACGGAGTAGATTTCTGCAAATAAACATTAATATGAGATGAAGCCAGAGAGATCAGACCATGCAGAGTATCTACAGTATTCGAAACACTAGGGTTTATTTAAAGAGGAATTGAAGATAACCCATCAAGGATGAAGGGGGTATCAAGAATCCAATAATAAATGTACCACTATCAATCAGTTGTTAGCCACAGAGATGCTCCTTCTCCCTGAGTTTTATCTCTCCCTGCCTCTTATTATCATGCTCACAATGTTCCTTGTCCAGTTTTTCAGACATGCATCATGTTTGAATCCTTGGGGCCATATTCTGCTCTCCGCCACTAATGGCAATGAAGTTACTGTGTATTTACAACACTGTAAATGAGATCAGGATCTGGCCTTAAGTATTCAATATGAATTTGATTACTCTGCACCAGCTGCTGTCATCATCTGCAGCGGTTACCTTCTTTCTAACCAATGCAGCCACTGGTTCCACTCCATGCCATGGCAGACAATGATATAATTTTTTTCTCAGGCCTGTTGGTAATGGAGAGTGTCCAGCAGTACATTTGGCAACCTCAGCAGAGAAGGCAAAAGAATGAAGTAGCCTCTGACACCTGCAGGTGTTTCCTGCTCCAGTACTAGGGTGCCAAAGCACAGTGGTAAGGTAGTGTGGGGGAAGCTTGCGAACCATGCTATACCTACCTCTTCTGTGGATAAGCAGAGGGCTCATCAAAGACTGTAAATCCAGCATGCATCACAAATACTGAATTCACTGAAAATTATACATCCATTGTGAAATAATAGTAGTTATAACTGTTGTTTTTTGTCACACTGTTACAGGCAGGTACGATTTTAGAAATCTTTTCATGGCAATTCAGCTTCAAAATATATTGCAAGGGCAGTGGTGTCTTTAATGGCATCCCATAACAATTTGCTTTCTGAGGGCTGTGCTTGTTGCATGCTGAAGCGCAAAGCACACATCTAAAATGTAGAAGGGAGATAGTGCTTTCAGTGACATAAACTTCTATGGCATACAATTCAAATCCTCTGGAAATACTGCAAATTAGTTTAGATTAAAAAAGAAACACCCCTTTGTGGAATACTAATCTCCAGATCCGCTATCAAAATCTTACTGGGACTTCTGCATAAATCTGTATGTATTGGTGCTGTTTAGTGCTGTTGGTACTTTGATTAATTTAGCTACATGTTACTGTCATGTTGGGCACATTCATCTTCTGTCTTGAAGCGTGTACTCCTCAATCTCTCTATCATTCCACCCCTTCAGGCCTTATTTTCATCACATTTAAGGGAACTTTCCCCTGCCTGTCTTTATCTTGTTAGGCTTTCAACAGCTTAAGTTGAATCTTCATTCTTTCACTCTTGCTGTCAAACCTCCTTTACTGTGTTATCTCATATTCCTATTCATAAAATCTAACCCATTATATTTAATACACAGACACAATTACATCTAAGCATTATACAACACCAGCAAGCACAAGTAATGTAAATTAAATCAGACCATCCATTGAAGGATCTGTGGTTGGCTTATATTATCAGTATATTTTAAATTAAGAAATGAACAGCAGTGAAATCAGCCCTGGAGTAAGTGGTTGCTACTCTGGTGAAGCAAGTGGAGCTGCACCTGCTTATGTAGGCTGAATTTGGCTTTTAATGTTGAAAGGTTGAATGTCACTAATTCAGATACTGATACAAGACATAGTTAATGACATTCCATCATTTTAATCCAGTGATGTCAAAGCGCACTACAGAGATGCATAAGTATTATTATTGATTTGTTTATTTATTTGTGTTAACTTAGCTCCTAGGAGCCTTAATCATGGAGCAGGCACCCCATTATGCTAGGCCCCACTTTACAGATTGGGAAACTGAGGCAGATAAGTCAAGTGGGTTGCCTAAAGTCAAACGATAAGTCAGTGGCAGACTAGGCCCCCTTGGTCTCCCTGAAAATTGTATTTATCAAGGTGTGGGTCTCAGGATGTTTGTCTCTCTCCTCTCTCCTGTTCGGGAGTGAGTCCAGAGGGCAACTTCTAGGTCCTTTAACTCAGGATGGGAGAGGCAGATCCCTAGTTAAATAACCTAGTGCTTGTTCTGGTCCCAGACCTTTCTCAACTCACCTAGGATAGTTCATTAAAGTAGAAGTATAGTAGATTGTACGGCAACAAGGCTTTGCAAAAATAAAATTATAGGGCCGACTACTAGTCTAAACATATGTTTGTGCAATATTATATTCTTGCCCCATTTTTTAAAGCCCCAAGTTTCTACCATGTGTGCTATAGATATGTGTATACTACAAGTGAAGAGGTGATTTCCATATGATAAGTGGCAGAGCCATGTGATGGATTCATTTATTGTGCACATTGGACCACCACACCTGTACTCTGTCCATTTTCCATCCCTTGGCACTTATTTTAACGTTTCGAATCCATGAGCAGCTTCAAAGAGCTACCTTTTTTTCTCTATTAAGTTAACTTGCCAGAGAAATATTTCCTTCTTTTCTTCTCAAATGTGGAATTTCCTCCTCAAAAGTCATTCTGGCCCAAGACCCTGGATGAGCCAGAAGATTCAGTTGTAGACCAGAAACAGCTCTTTTATACAGGCTAATATCATGATTCTGGCATTCTAGTATGGGCTTGGAGTCTACAGTTGGGAACTTCATACTATTAGGAAGTGGAGATTCCCATCCTCCCAATGGAGCTGACCTAGGACTTGTTGCTGGCCCAGGAAGGACTAGAAATATTTGAATTAAACACCATGATATTTTAGGTAAAGGAAAGACTATTTTAGGCATTTTAAAAGGGTTTTTCATGAGCCTTCTATGGTTACTTGCACTCATGGTAATTAAGGCATCTGGCTTTAAAGGTGGAAGGATTATGCAAAATAATGCCACTAAGATTTTAAAAAAATGTCTACAAAATTAAAATAGCTTTTTCTGTGAAATAGGTGACATGGTATAAAGGGTTTATGAACACTGCCTAACTCATTCACTGAGAACAATGTACTCATCCCAAACTCCTGAGGATAAATCCACCCAGTCATGTATTCCCTGTATGTGAATATATAAAAAAAATCACATGGTAGTGTATTATATTCAGTTACCCTTGGTGAAATTACAAAGTCTTCACATAGTTTTTATTCAGTTCACATTAAGATTCACATGGGAATTTGCTTGGATAGGAACTGAGTAAAGACCTGTATATAAGGAATCTACCAGCTGGGATCATTGTATTGGATTCACAATGCAATTAGCCACTTTCCCTTTAAAACTTTCAAAGTGGTGTTTGGTATTTTAACAACACACTTCCCATTAAAATCAATAAGACCTAGGCCAGCAAAAGCAAGCATTCCTCTTTAAAAATATATGAGTTTTTCTTTTGTGTTGGAGCTATAAAAGTAATATGAACTGAATAGGCTTATGATGAGAGGGAAGGGTATTACTGTCCGTACCATTAAAGGACACGTTGCATTTAAACAAAAGTGTAAAAATAGTTAGGATGAGGCAGTGAAGAAAGAAAAAAATTTGTATCATTTTCTGAGCCAGAAAAATAAACTGCTTCTTGCAGCCCAGGACAGATTGCTGTGGCTGTTTGCCTGTAGTTATCCCAGACCGAACATTCAGTCCTATCCAGCATCTGTGCTGTCAGTTTTAACATGGAGCTGGAAAAAATGATGTTGTTGATGATGGTACATATGGCCAGCAATGCACTCTGGCATATATTTGTATTTTCTCGGTAATAGAAACAAATAGGGATTTAATAATGTCAGATGTACATATAAATTGAATAATCTTTTAAATAATTTCATTAACATGTTGTAGTGCATACAGTACAATCAGTCTAACACCTGGGTGTTCTTTCGTTAAACTTGCCATTAGACAAATCTACATTTATTCATAATATTTTCTGGAACTATTTATATTGTTCACTCAGGAGGCCCAATACAGCTTAGTGCCTTTTGGTCAGGGTGCCTTAAATATTAAAATGTATTATTATGTATTTTTATTAGCTTCCTGTGACAGAAGATTTATCATATTTTAGTTTTTATTAAGTCCTTGTGGTTTTTAGAGCTGATAGTAATTGTTGCTGGGCAAATCTCAAAAGGGAGGGTTGGTTGGTTTAGGTTTGATAAACTCTCAGAAGTTTGGGCATTTATCCAAAGTTTGGGCATTTATCCTCTTGAATTGGCAAAACTGGTCTGCATAGCTCATGAAAATAGACGTGTTTTCAATTTGTTTAGGAAGATTCCAGACCTCCTTTGTGTATAGTTGGGCCAGATATAATGCAGTAGCAGCCCTTCTTACGGTAGGTTTGCACTTCTGCCTTTGGCCAGAACCAGCAAAAGTGGAAAAGAATGAAAGAATTTCATTCTTTAAAAACTTACAGCAAAAAAGTTAATTGAAATTTTTCTAAATAAAAAAAATGTTCAATTTGCGTTTTGGACTAAGGCTCGCATTGATCTAGGTATCTCTCCCTCTTAAATCCTGGTAATTATATGACCCGCAACAGTGTAGTATCTGAGTACATCCCAAGTATTTAAAAATCAGAATAAAAATGGCAATCTCTGTCTTCTTTTCCAGCCTGTAAGAGAAATAGCTTGATTAGTTTATAACGGTGGGTGGGTGGGAGGGAAAGAGGGTGTTTGTTTGGAACAACTCTTCCAATTTTATCAGAAACCTCATGTGATTTAGCATATGTAGAGCAACAGCTCCTGGAGTTACATGATTACAAGTCTCTCAACATTCATTAAAAAAAGAGTAAGTTTCTAGCCTTCCTGGTTGCAGAAGAAAGTTTCAACATGACTCAAGTGCACCCTAAAAGCTCAAAAATCAGAAGGCAAAGAAAAATCAGAAGGCAATATATTATTATTTAAAATCTTATGATTTTTAGGGGTACTAACTCATGATGTCTGAATACCTAGGCTTTGCCACACTGAGTGAGTGTCTTTACTGAGGGAAAGCTACACTGAGGAGGAAAGTTTTACTTTTTTTGGCTTGGATTCATGAAAGGATCGCCATTCTGGAAATCATTTGAAGTCAATAGGACCTAGGTACTTGTTTAAAGTTAAGCTTATTATTATTTATTTATTTATTTATTTATTTATTTATTTGAATGATCATAGTGCTTATCCACCCTAGTCATGGTTCAGGACCCTATTGTGCTAGGTACCGTTCAAACACTGAACAAGAAGACAGCCCCACCATGCTTGTTTTCCTGAGCAGGGATGGATTTAGACATATGCTTTATTGCTGTATTGAATTCCTGAAGGTGGTGAGCTCGATGGTCATTCTTATTAACTGAGGGAATGAGTTCCATAGTCTACTTCCAGCTCCTGTGAAGTTCTGTCTCCAGCCTCACAGGCCTTCTCTTTGACAGTTTAAGTGTTCCAGGGGAACACAGTGGTTGTGGAAGGCCTTGAACACAGAAGGAAAGGTGTTCTCACACCAGTCCCAAGGAAGGCTTTGAACGTCAGCAGAGAGACCATGAGTTGTATTCTTTATTTAGTGGGGAGCCAGCGAAGAAAGCAGAACACTGGACTGATGTTTTCACAGCAAACTGTTTCTCAGAAGACAGGCTGCTGTGATTTCTACCAATTAGAGCCATTTCAGGGTGTGTGGCTTCATTTGTAGATATGAATTGCACTCTTATAGGTCCCAGGTGCTCTTTACTCTCTCTTTTCATCCACGACGAAAGACAAGGTGTCACGGACTCACAGGTCGTGCCCATTCTTGGCCCCATGTGGTCCGGGGGGAGGGGGCACTTCATCACACAGGGTCCAGAGTGGGTGGCCAGTAAAGTTTCCAGGACTCCACTTGTGTGAATTGGCTGAATTCTTGGAAGGGAAAGTGTGTTTCTGGTCCTGCTTTTGGTTTGTTCTTGGTAGCCTCTGAAGCTATCCTGGATGCAGGAGATCTTCTTTGTGAAATGAGAGAGAGGTGCTATGGCTCTGGCAGTTTGGTACAGGCAGTATGGGTTTATGCAGTGATTTACATTCTGAAAAAGTTCTGTGGGGTGCGGCTCTACTTTCTCTAGCAGTATAGACGTGGGCTTTTTTTGGCCTTTTTCCCGCTTCTACATCGATAATCCATTGAGTTCTAATTAATTTTTCAAGCTTTGCTGCCAGAGCTGTGCCACTCTCAGTATCTGCATTTGTGTGCAACATGAGATTCTTGTGAGCACTGAGCAGACATTCATTCCTTTATTCAATGGTGACACATTTCCCCACTTCCTCCAGTACGCAGTTTTTTACTGTGATAATGATGAGATTCCACCTTGGTTTAAAACAGAAAAGTGTTTCTAATTGGAGCCAGACTAATGTTGGTCTAGCAAACAGTGAGGTTTCCCAGCAAAATGGTGACATTTCAGCCTCTGCCAAGCAAAAAGGCACTTTTTTGCCTAAAAAAATCCAATGATTTTCAGTTGGAAAAATGAACTTTATATATATATATATATATATAAGCCAAAATAGTATATATAAATAGTTTAATGCAAAGCTGCCATTTCATGGTTTTTGACCATCTCTATTCACTGGGCAATTTCTGGTCTCAGTTACACTCTGCTAGTCTCATTTGAATGCTAACAGCTCTATTCAGATGTAGACAAATCCTTCAGTCTTTCGACCAAAACTGCTCTGAAAGTCAGTGGAAATTTTTAAAGAGTAAGGACTGCTAGATTGGCTCTTAATAGATTCTGAATGAGGGGATAAGTCATCCTGGGACCCTAAGAATCCAGTTCTGAGTGTTTCCTGAGAGGAACCTTCTATATTCAACTCCCATTGACTTCTCAAATTGACGGTGTTTGTTACCTCACAAGATGAGTCTCCTAATTGTCTCTCTGACAGGCATCCCATTGAAGGAACAGAGAAAACACAAAATTTTTTGGCTACACCAAACCACATTCCTATGGAATTCTAGAAGAGTGTTTCTAATTGGTTTTTGAGCCCAGGTGCAATGGCTAGCAAAATGGAGTCCTGACTAGGACCTCTGAGCAAAAGTGTGAATCTAAATCAATAATAATACATAAACTGAAGTCTGTGATTTGGGTCAAATATTCAGCCAGGTTTCAATATTCCATAGTCAGTTTTGCAGCCACAGTAGTGTCAGTAGTGCTGACATTTGTGTACAAATCCCACATTCAGTTTGAATTGCTGAGCGCTTGACTGCCCGCTTTGCATATGTAAATGTCCATTGACATAAGGAAACAAGTGCATATATCCACGAATGCAAGTGCAGACAGTTCCATGCACAAAAACAGCATGTGAAACTAGAGGATGAGGATGAAAATTTGGCTTTTGATATGCCCAGTGAATCCCAAAGCCTCCACCAAGGAAGTACTCAATAAACATAAAATATTCCAGAAAATATAATCAAGAATCTCCATTGAGAAAATAATGTGTTGATGAATGTGGACTGTATAACCTCTGAGCACATTCGTCTTTACAATATTGTTTCTCACAACCTTCAGCACTATGGGATACTGGTATTAACTACTAGTTGAGAGTGGTCTATCCTGCAGAGAGACATGACTACCAGCGTTTGCACCTGAGATGCATTCAAGCCCTGAGCTCTAAGTGTTGCAGCATTTTGTAGTTTTATTATTTTAATAGATGAGAGGTCTGTTTTTAATAAAGGGGATGCTTTTATCTTAATAATCCATCCCTCATTCATAAATATGGAAATTTTCAGCCTCCTATTAATATTGCTTATGATTGTTCATTGTATGGAAAAAATGGAATGTAGTAATTTCACCTTCCTTTAAAACACTGTAAAACTGGTAGACAGGTTATATTTACATCACAGGAACACCTTATTGCTTGTCTGTTTAAAAGTTATGGAAGTGCTATTTTGGGAGTGCATGTAGGATGAGGTCACTTTTCCTACATCAGTACTTTGTCCCTAACACTCTAATATCAGCCCAAGATTGAATATGCGGTGTGCAACATATATCCTCCAAAGAGAAAATTCTTAGTTTCTCAGCCCA